>OZ057413.1:65818630-67122963 GCA_964056705.1 Troilus luridus
TGACCAATAAAAGAACGGCTTTTCAGATAGTGTTTTTAAAGGAGAAAACATTTTGAAAATCATAAACAATAAATATTATTTTAACAAATGGTTGTGATTGCTCTGTACTTATTCGTAAGCGAAAAAAGAGTATATTTCATAGATTGAATAACAATCTTTGGAAACAATAGTTAATACCCCAGAAACTATTGGGTAAGACCAGAACAAATTATAGCAGAATAATTGCAATAGTATCAGATATGAATTCTGAAATACAGCTGACAAGAATATTCAGACTATGATTAAAACAGTAAAAAAAATAAAATAATATACAACACTTCACGATAGTTGTTGATTATTTTTAAAATGCAAAAATATAGTAAAAATTCCTATTTTTCACTTCTTGTATTTATATTCAGTTATAATAAACGCAGGGCGTGACTTCTGAGTATAATCTTTCTTTGTTTTGTAAGAACAATTTTATGACCTTAATATCAGTGATCACAAAGATAAATAATGACCAAAAACATATTAATGTTAATCTTTGGAGTGCTATCGATGGGTAGTTTCTCCACAAGTGTTTTCATGTCATATTCTACATTTTTGCACATTTACTTGATATAATACCATTATAGTTGTAAATATCATTGAATTAAATAAAAAAAAAAAAAAAAAAAAAATGTTAATCTAGGAGGATAACCATGATTTTAAATCGTTTACATTTAAATTTAGTATTTGAAATATTAGCATATACAATTTAATGGAGATTCTAATTTATTTTTTTATTAATTGTTATAATTTTAATTTTGAAGGGAAGAGATATGCCCAGGGCCGGGATTCGAACCCAGGTCTCCCACACAGAACACGGGGATACGGGATTAGTGAAGAGAATGAATATGTCAGAATATGCAGAGGTACGAACCAGGATAGCTCAGTTGGTAGAGCACCACAACGGAAATGTGCGAGACCCGGGTTCGAATCCCGGCCCTGGGTATATTTTTTCTCTTCAAAATAAAAATATTTAATGGAGATTCGTTTTATTTGCGCAACCTACGCAAGCGGGTAGAGGTAAAGAAAATTCGGGTCTTTTTTAGATTAAGGGTGCCAGTTACTTTTTGTAACCAAACGATTACTTTAAAAGTAATCGTTTTAATTAACATATGATTAGGTAAACAAGAATACAGTTTAATGAAATATTTATTTTAAATTAATACAAAAACAACAATTAAATATGAATTTAAACAGGAAAAAACAGCCATGTCGTCAATTACTTGTAGAAATAAATATTTGTTATTGTTCCTCTGTCTCCATAAAAAATCGCACAAATAGGAATCTAAAAGTTCCCTCCTTGTTCTACAATCTTTTCTATTTCTCTTTTTGGGTTTCGCCCAGAGAGATTCTATTGATTGTGTGTTGGCTCCTGTTGTAGGGTCGACAACATTTTTTGAGTGATTGACAGTAATTCTAGGCACATAATTCTAAGAATATAATGTTTCTCCTAACCCTTTATATGCCTTCCTGCAATCCGAAATTCCTGGCCATATTGTAGCTTTTATACAATTTAGAAGAGTTTCTGATGTCCTATCAGGTACTGCATACATAAAACACTCTTTGGTTTCCCTACATATACCTCCAAAAACCCACTGATGAGGGTACATTCTTCCAACATTGTTTTTTCTTTTACTAAAACAAGATTTGTCAATTTCTACAGTCATTTTTTCCTAGCCTATTTGAATAAGATTATTTATTAAAGTATAGGCACAAATTTCTCTCAACATATTCTTCCAATCCGTAATAGTTGCACTACTAATATTAAGTTCTTTAGTACGAAATTTCTTAGTTGTGTATTCCTGTTTCCAGCAATATACAAATGAAAGAGCTTTACTTAAAGGTAGTCTTGATTCTTCGAACCACGTATTTGAGAATAAACCCTTAGAAGTTCTGCAATTTCTCACGTAGCAAACCCACTTTTTTTGTTTATACTTCAATTTCATGTTGTGTCTATTAGCACACTTTTTAAATTTAGGTAAGACACATTTATCTTGAAACAAATGTTCTTCTTCATAACATTCTTGTAGTTATCATATGTTTTAATTAAAACAAAAAAAGATGAATTACTTTTAAAGTAATCATTTGGTTACAAAAAGTAACTGGCAGCCTTAATCTAAAAAAGACCCGAAAATTCTCTTATATGGAGAGAACTTTTTATCGATAAGCCAACGTTTCGACCAATATTGCAGGTCTTCTTCAGGGCTAGTGATGGGCAGGGGGATTGACAGTAGACCGAGGGGAGACCACGAGACAGTCTAATAACCGGACCATTTTCTTCCTCATAATTACATAAGGTTAAATATTATTAACCAACATTAAATAATTAATAATTAGTATGGGAAAAAATTACATTAATAAAAAATATATATTTGTTGATCAGCAAGACTTCTCTTCAATTATCAGTCAAAACGAACGATACTTAAGCAACTTAATGGAATTTCATTTATTTATTATACACATTTAAACTTTTATTTCAAAATAATTAAATAATAATAATAATTCAAAAAATAATCATTGCAAATTCGTCCAGGAGTAAAGAATTCTGACGTCCTTCCTCTCGTATTTCCTTCATCAATTAATTGCAAGTTACAAAATGTCCTAATTATTGTTCAGGGTCAATGAAATGATTAAGTACTCAATTATGATGGGACTGTAAGAAGTGAATTCACGTTTATAGGCGAAGAAAACTATTTTAAAAAACATGGGCCTTAATAAGATCTATAATAATATCTAGAACAATTAGGTAATAATTATGAGTAATCCTACAGAGTAATTATCAAGCCGTGCGAGCCAACTCAGACATACTCACAGCAGAGAAAATGTAATTCTTAAAAATATGGCATTCACCCAAATTTAAAGATATCAATTTACATTTGAAACTGTTTTGCCAAAATTATTTCTCGTCTTATTTTGTGTCCTTTACATTGAAGAAATGTTATAAATATTCGCAAACAGACATTACTTTATACAGCAACGATAAGTAAACAAATAAATAGAATAATTGCCTCTTCATTTTACGGTTAATAATTTCCCAGTGTTAAAGATTTACTATAGATACTTTCAAATGTCAAATAAACAAATCTAGTAAAACGAATACAAACTTTGGAAACCTAATGAATTCAAAACGCCCCAGTATTAGTTCGATTTCAGCTTCAGGAAAAAAATAAATTAGGAATAATGTTCTATTGTTTATCCGTTCTTGGTGTTAATGTTCTACATCAGTGATTCTTACTGTCCGTCCTAATCCTACAGTATTTTTCCATTAAACAAAGATACTTATACGATTGAATTCAAGCCTTTTGAAATAAAAAAAAAATTATCTGACGATTTTCAGGATTCTCTATTAATATGAAATGATTAAAAAAATAGAAAATGGATTTAAAAACATGGATTACGTTGGTTTTAAATAAATAAAATAATTGCCAATTTTTTAGTCTGATAGAGAGTATTATACAAAACCTATTATTTCTTGTTTTAATTTTATTTTGAAGTGTTAATTATGGTAATTTTATATCAAACTGCTATTCGAACTTTGGCATATTTTCTCAGGTTATCAAGTTTTAGTAGCGTATTCCATTTTAATCTACTGTATCGTGGGTAAAACCGATCATATTTAAAACCTGGCGGTTGAGTGTGAGACCCAAACTACAATGCTCCTTACCATCCCTCCTTCGTTTGTTGTAGCGGTGGAGTTTTTAACAGTTTAGTATATAAATGTAAAACGAGGATTATTTTGTTTAGATTTATGTATAACTCGTGTATGTGTCACTATCAGTTTATCGATTATCTAAACAGCTCATGATGATCCCTGTTACACCCACACACAGCCGATGGTACTGAAGATCTTGCTCGACTGGTCCACGGCCTTGCCCCTTCCAACGTCCGCGGGCCTATGGCCTCAACCTTTTAGCACTTGTGACTACATTTCCTACATTGAGTTTTCCTGGTGTATGTACGGTAAAAGATAATTTAAAAACTGCCTTTTATATAGTCTACGAAGTAAGCCTTAAGGAAAAAAAAATCAAGTGATTACTTTACAAGGCTGATCAAAATACCTTCCAGGATACTTGGGATTATTGCAAAACGGAATGCACTACATCTCCAATGTTATTTGCTACTAAGTAGAATATAAAATTACATAAACTAAATGTTTGAGCACAATGAAGGTAAAATTTCACTCTGTGAATGAAAAGAGAGTAAAAAAGATTAAAAATATAATTTATAAAAATAGTAATAGTTCTCTCAAGAAAAAAAAAAGGTTTCAGGATTATTAAAGACAACTTAAAAGAAAGAAAAAATATATAATAGGTTTATAGGATATAGGATATATACTATATCACTAGATGATTAGGCAATTTTGTTTTTAAATTGACTTATTTAGACGAAGAGATACGCTCTGGAAATAGCACACCGCCACAAGAGATACATAAAGACGAGACCTCACGTTTATTATCGATATTCATGGAGTTACAAAAATAATTGTATGAAAGCACACGATTAAAGAAATATGATGCAGGAAAAAACTTAATCTTGAAACATTTAGTGGTAAAGGTGACGCTAATTGGCTCGATAAATACAACAATGAATTTTATCGATTTGGTCTATCAAATGATGATAAGCTGAAAGTTATGCGAGTATTTGAACTGATTTTGTTGTAGAAAGGTACTTGTCTAAAATTAAAATAGGAGTACGGGACTGGAACATAGTAGTACAATAATTTAATGTTTTTTTCGGCATCAAGAACTGGGCAAATGTCTTTACAATGTATATACAATTTAATATACATACATATGTGGAAGTTTAGTAGATTATTTGCTTACAAAGCAGAGACTAATATTAGATATAGAGAAAGGTATAACACATATTAGCTTAATAAATTTGATGATCATAGGACTTTCCGTATGTCCTGATAAATAAATTAACGTCCTGATAAATACTGAAGTTTTGTATGTCCAAAATAAATTAATGAGAACAGACAACGACAATAGATAATTTGATTCAAGAAATCACTACTTTAGACATTGTTCGTTCACCTTCTAGACCAACGTTAAAACAACACTTAAATAGAATAGATGATGACAAAAGATAGAACAGGATTAGGTTTAAAAGAAATGCTTTTAAATGGTTCGCTAATAAAATTTGTTTCAGTGTTGTGATTCGTTGTTAGATGTAAAACAAATCGTATTGCAATTATAACAGGGAAGCCATTATTAATAATAAAATATTTGTAAACAATAAATAACAATTAAATACAATAATAATATATACAATTGGGATTATAAAGTCTTGCATCAAAATCACGTAAAAAAACGTTGATAACTGTTATCAGAAAATCGATCGTACAGTTCGCTTTCGTGCTGATAGTGATGGGTTTACTAAAACTGTAGGGGCATTCAACCTGAGGCTATCAGACCGTGGGCGACTTTCACTGAACCTGTTGTCATTCGGGTTCCTCCATCTTGTCCTAGCCCAACTGTTGTGCATGATTCTCGAGGGTTTAATGAAATTAAATCCTTTGTGCCAAAGCTAAATAATATTTTCTCAATATTTGACGTTTGAGTCTGGGTGGTTATATGGTGTTAAGAAAAGTTTTCCATTTGTTTAGTTAACTCAGTACGACGAAAATGTCAAGTAAAACGCGCCGCAGTTGCAGAACTTCTCCTGACAAGTTCTGTTATATTTGTGGAGAATTTCTTGTTAAGTCACAAGCAAGGCCATTTTCTGAAAATGTAAGAAAAGCCTATTTTCTATATTTCGGTATTTCAATCGGAGATCAAGATGAGCATTGGGCCCCCTATGTGTGCTGTGTAAGCTGTAACGTGTTACTGGTGCAGTGGATGCAAGGGAAGAGAACCCAAAGAATTTGGCGAGAACCCACCAATCATCTTAATCATTGCTATTTCTGTATGGCCTGTTCCTCACAATACAGACTTACCAGTACCGACTGCGCCTTTAGAGTGGCAAGATATTGTTTTAGGAGATAATGGCAACGATGCCACATAATCAACCAGCTCAGAAGAAGAGTGTACCAACCCCACATTTGTTCCAGGTTCCAGTGTTGGTGAGCCACATTTGATTCTTCAATATGAACTACATGATTTGGTACGTGATTTTGGCTTGTCAAAGGAACAATCAGAACTTCTTGGTTCCCGTTTTAAGGACTGGAATTTGCTAGCCAAAGAAACAAAAATTACGGAAAAGAAATGCAGCGTTTTATACATTTTATACTATGAAAATTTCCTTGCGTGTACTGATATCAATCATTTAATGCAGGAACTCAATATCGAGCATTTTTTCCGTGAGTGGCGCTTATTCATAGACACGTCGAAATACAGTTTCAAAGCTGTACTTCATAAACTGTGCCATAATGGAAATATCAAACCATCTATACCAGTTGCCCATTCAGCGACGATGAAAGAAGACTATGAAACTATAACTGTACAAATGGCAGATATGTGGTGATCTAAAAGTAATAGCAATTTTAGTAGGACTTCAGGAAGGTTTTACAAAATATTGCTGTTTTCTGTGTCTGTGGGACAGTCGTGCAGTAAATGAACATTATGTAAAGAAGGTTTGGCCGGAAAGGATAGAATTTCAACCAGTAAGTAAAAATGTTAAATATGTGCCTCTTGTAGACCCAAAAAATGTTCTTTTGCCATCTTTGCACATTAAACTTGGGCTCATGAAAAACTTTGAGAAAGCTATGAGTAAAGAGGGCGAAGTATTTAAATACACAAGGCAACTCTTTCCCCACTTAAGTGACGCCAAACTTTAAGAAGGGATTTTTATTGGTCCACAAATTAGAAAATTTGCTGGACGATGTGCATTTTAAAGAAAAGCTCAGCATGCAAGAACTTAAGGCTTGGAACGCATTTGGGGCTTTTTAGGCAACAAGATTGGGGAAAACTACGAACAACTGGTTAATAAACTTTTAGACTCATATCAGTTACTTGGTTCCCGAATGTCATTAAAAATTCACTTTTTGCATTATAATTTATGTTTTTTTCCTGAGAACTTAGGTGCGGTCAGTGACGAGCAAGGTGAAAGATTTCATCAAGATATGAGAACAATGGAAATTGGGTATCAAGGACGCTGGGATCCAACAATGATGGGCGATTACTGCTGGTTTTTAAAGAGAGATGTGACCCCCCATAAAAGAGCATAAATTTAACGAGTTTAAAAAAAAATGTTTTTAATGTATGTGTGCTTCTTAGATGTTAAAACTTAACATAAATTATAAAAATAATCGATAAAAAGGAGTAAGAAAGCTAATAATAACATTGTTAAATAAACAAAAACTGGCGCCGTTGTGCATATACTTTGTTTAATGTAACAAGGATTGCTTACGTGTTACGACTTCCTGCTGGTCATTTTCGCATTAAGAGAGGTTCGTTCTACTAGCTTGTGCTATTGAACTTTATGTTACTAAAAAAAAATTATTATTTTGTCGGCCAGTGTAATTAAGAACCACAATATAACCAATATACGGTCAAACCGTAAGTTCTATGACAAGAATCAATAGCAAGACAGTTAAATACCACAAAAGAAATCAGAAACAGACATCATCATAAGAACAATGTTATAACTCAAAAATCCCAATTTTTCAATAGTGGTATTTGAAAGTTCCATTTTCCACATTGGCAATCGATTTCTTGAAAATGCATCGTATCGATTTATTGAAAATGCATCGTATCGATTTCTTTCGACAGATTTTATTTATAAAAAAAGATATCGACCTTCATAGAAACTGTCGATTTTTATCCAAAAATGCCCTTAATAAGTTTCGGTAATAATTCATTATTGAAATCCCATAAAAAAATCAACTTGAAGGAAATTGTACCTTTTCTTTCTTTCCTTTTCAGGCTTCATTTTCTTTTCCTTCATCTTCTAGCTATTTTCCTCTCATCTTTCTGTTTTTCTTACTACCCTTCAGATCTCAACTGAAATACTTGGAGGTGTACGAGCTTTAACTTTCTTGTTTTGATCCACTTCTCCAAGATTGGATTGCAAATCTATTTATAAACTGAGTTGGCCTTTGAGACAGTCTTGCTTATTTTTTAATATACTTTGCCAAATTGTCAATAAACTCTCACAATCACTACAACTTCTTCGCTACAGGAGGTCTCGACATTCTCTCGATTTCTTTAGACAGTTTTTGTTTGTTCGAAATGTTATTAACCTTTTGCTAATTATACAAAATTTTCCTTGGTAGTTCTTGGGTAACAATTCATTATTTAAACCCCATAAACAAATTAATTTAAAGAAATCATTTACTTTGTACATATAGAACAAAAGCTTGTTGTTGAGCCTGGGAAGTATCCTTGAAGTGATAGGAAAAAAATGGCTTCATGAATTATTGAGGACTGCAAGGGGATGCCAATGGTCATTCCTTGTCCACCGTTCGTAGGAGAAAATGTAATACTCTTACTTCATCTTAAAAGTATACCTTCCTTATTATAATAAATAAAATATAGATTGACGAAGCAAAACTATATTTGAAAAGAACCCGTGTTTTCCGATACATGACTCAATTCTAATTATCTACAGATATTTTTAAACCTGTTCCTCATACTATTTAATGACGTAAAAACGTTGAATCATAAGAACCCAGATGGCACCAGTATTAAATTATAAATCTCCTCTGGTAGCAATATAACTAGTACACATTTATTGACATTTAAATAATAATATATTTTCATATTCTACAACTTGTATAAGAACATGGTGTATCATTGTTCACACCCCAGTGAAACTTAGATCATTAAGATCTTGTAAGTATTGTAATACATGTACAAAATGTTTAGCCTATTTTTTTTATTAGTAAAATATAAATACTTTAGAACATTGACACCATTCGTGGTTTGTAGTATGCCTCAATATGTTCTGCAAAGCCTTTGAGGTACGATTTTTTATGTACATTGCTGCAATTGACCATTTTAAAACGCCATTAACGATCCACACACAGTGATTTTTACCAAATTTAACGTCCTCAATATTCTATATTGCCTTTAAATAAGTATATCACATAACTCCAGAATATTCAGTGATTCAATTGTAATGTGATTTAAAACAGGTAACTGTAAACTTATGAAAATACAAAACCTGTACCATTATAAAACATGAAAGGTCTAAGGTTTAGCAAATGGCAGATACTGTACTGTTATTAATACAATTGTTGTGCCGTGATCACACTCAACCGTAAGATTTCCCCCCAATTGAGGGTACCCACTTTAAAGAGGCTTTGTAAGCCCCAGGAAGTTCTATATATAGAATCATAATTTATCTGACAAGACGTATTTGCAAAGGTCTACTGTACAGCAGTTCAGCGCGCTACCACTGAGCTACCCCGCTTCGTTAAGTGTGTAAACTGAAGTAAAAATATATTTGTATGCCGTAAAGATATTCGGGAAATTATTAATATTTACATTTCCTCAAACCTAGCGGTTGAGTGTTATCTCGGACACATGAGATCTCTCAACCGACAGGTTTTTCCAGAATTGAGGGTACCCATATTATAGAGACTGCTGAGACCCAGGAGGGTATGTAAGCCCCACAGTGCCATTAGAAGATTTTTAAACAAATTATTTGCTACAGCCGAATTTGAAGCCCCAAACTATAGCATAGCTACGCAGCAATCCCGCTCCCTTTGTATAAAAAAATATATAAATATTAGATTTAAATATAATTCCCCAACTTAATAATCTTATTTTTATTTTCCTTGAAAACAGTAGTAGGTACTTAGAAAACCCTCTTCACCACGCTTGCTCTGTACTAAATAAACTTTGTTTTGAGGAAGAAAATAGTTGAGGGGGTGCAGTCAAATAAGACACTAAATAAGTGGTTACTTATTTTAATTTACTGTGCCAAAACTTAGTTCTGTAAGGTTTGGTTGACAATAGACAATCGTAAACAGTTCTATTTCTTTCTTTGATCATGTTATTTCAAAACAGTTATAACAGAGTTAACAGAGTAAAGTGCATTTTACTATTTTAATTATTTTTGATACATTGCCAAACTTTCCTGCGCTATTATTATCATTTTAAACGCTTACTTTACGTTTTTTTGTAAAGCAGGGACAATAACTTCTGTGAATAAAGGTTTTTTTATCAATTACATCTGTGAACTCAGGAACTTTTTTTTCAGAATTGTTGCAATCGCGGCTTCAGAATCAAAAGCGGATAACTACGAAGTTTCAAAGTTTAGTTTTTCACATTTTTCGTTGGATAATCAATTTTATACTCTCAGATACCAGTTTCATAGCCGACCTAAAACCATGCGAAATAAGGCGGATATTGTCCTGTTCTACGAAAATGCTTGAGTAAGCTAGAAATAAATGTGCGAAAGACAATTATGGAATCTGTTATGATCTCAAACGCTTCAATTAGATGTTCTTTCACTCGTGGGTTGAGTGTGGCAACATGGATCATATATGACTTATTTATATATATGGCTCTCTTCAAGAAAATAATTCAATAATTGAAATAAAACAAGTACAAAAGCGGTTAAATACACTAAAAAAAAGAAGAAAAGAAACCGATAACAGGTTATAAAGGGGACATTATACATAATCATTTTTTCTTTTACTTTCTTTATCAAACTATCAACTCAAGGCCACAATTATATTTCGTATACTAATAATAATAATAATAAAAATATCCTAAAAATATGGAGTTGATTTTTAGAAAAATAATTTCAAAAATAAATAATTAATGAAAAATGGGGGTCAAATAGCGTTGAGGGGAACTATGAGTACAAAGAACAGTGTAATGTTTTCAACAGGAATTTACAAGACAAAACAAAAGAAAGGAAGTAAAACATCTCCTGATTACCCAATAAGACAATAAAAAAAAAATAAAAAATGTACCACTACAACCTGTGAACGGGTCTGGGGTTCAGTACATGGTAGAGACTGTACTGTTTCAAGGACAACGGTTGTGCATAGAGGTGATTTGTCCTAAATCACGCTCATTAACCCTCATTTTGGGTACCCGTTTTAAAGAGGCTTGGTGAGCCCCAGAAGGGTCCTGATCCTATATGATCCATCCCCGGCTGCTTACAGACTAAATAAAAGTCTTACTTACCAACAGTGGGATTTGAACCAGGATTTTCGGCATGGCAGCTCAGCGCTATACCAACGAGCCACTCCGCTCCCTCAATAAGACAATAAGCAGAAACAAATCATTGTTAACATATTTAAATATGTTACTTCTGGAAATTATCCGTCGTGAAAATGATGCCTAAACCTAAAAAGAAAGCGGAATACCCATCCTCTTACCGCCCTATCTCACTTTTACCATCAATGGGTAAAATCCTGGAAAAGCTCATCCTGAAACGATTGTACCCCATCCTAAATGCTAATCACATTATCCCAGATCACCAGTTTGGATTCAGAGCATCCCACTCCACTATTCAGCAATGCCATCGTGTGGTGGATGTTGTTTCCTCAGCTTTGGAACGTGGATTGTATTGTCCACCGGTCTTCCTTGATGTCGAACAGGCTTTCGGCCGAGTCTGGCACCCCGGGTTGCTTTACAAACTCCGTAAATTCCTACCTCATACATACTTTCTCATTACCCAATCCTATCTCTCCTACAGATCATTTACAGTAAATCATAATAATGTCTACTCACCCCTCTTTCCTCAATCTGCCGGCGTTCCTCGAGGCAGTATCCTCGGCCCAATTCTCTACACAGTTTATACAGCTGACATCCCAACTCATCCTAATACTATCCTTACCACGTATGCGGATGACACATGTCTATTATCTGTCAACACTGATCCAGTTATGGCATCCCGTACTCTTCAATCCCACATCACTGAACTTGAAAATTGGTGTCAAAACTGGAGGATTAAAATAAATTCCCACAAATCTCATCAAATCACCTTCACCCTCCGTCGTAAACCTGCGACTTCCTGCCCCCCCCCTGTATCGTTTAATAACATCCCTCTAAGTCCTGTAGAACAGATCCGGTACTTAGGACTACACCTTGACAAACGCTTAACTTGGAATCCTCATACTAGACTGAAACGACAAGAAACATCTCGCCGTTTCAGGCTACTTCAGCATTTACTAGATAAACGTTCTAAGCTCCCAATTAACTACAAGAGACTCATTTACATGACCATCATTACACCCATCTGGACTTCCGGAATAGAGCTTTGGGGCTCCACTAAGCCATCGAATTCCTCTCGTATCCAATCCCTACAATCCAAAATCCTTCGTAAAATCCTCAACGCTCCTTATTTTGTTAAGAATAAAGTCATCCATAACGACCTTAATGTCCCATTTGTTGCTGATTTGGCCCGAACCCGGTATATATCCTTTCATAACAAACTTGATTCCCACTCAAACCCTCTAGTTTCAAACCTAGCTTCCTCTTCGATTCCCGATAATCCTCCGATGCGTCTGAAAAGAAGATGGCCTCGTGACCTTCTAAACTGAACTTTTTAATTTGAGTACTACCACTGGGTAGTTTCTCTACTTGTCTTCTCATGTCAATGTATTCACCCATTATATTTACTAGATGTATTTTGTATACATTTGTAAATTTCAATAAATAAATAAATAAAAAAAAATATGTTACTAGCCAAAAAGGTATAGAAAATTTTAAGAATTTTATACGAATCGTAATTAAATTTATAGCATTCATTTGTATTATAAGAAATCATTGTTAAGTAAGTTTGAATACAATTGATTAATTTATAGAAATGGAATTTAAAACTTATTTTTTATATAATTGTGAAGTTAAAAAATAGAGGTTACTTTGTATAGTTTATTATTTTTTATGTGTATAAATAAATGAGTCTCCAACAAGTAGGTACCAATAACATTTATAAGATAGAACAATGATCCATATTGAATAAAATAGAATAGTTTACATTTTTAATTCTCCAGTGTTCCTAGTAAATAATTAACAGCGAACAAAGAGTGTTGTGTGCGCTCAGCAGCCATGAATACACTTCTGTGGGCAGTTTGGGAGAACAATGTTGTAGTGAAAGTCAGTTGAGGTCTATTTAGTACACAATCGATAAGGAATCACAAATAGCTGCGCATATGTTAACTTCAATGCTAAACATTTAAACTGTTATCGTGTTAATATTTAAAATCTCCAAGTTTGAATAGATATAAAATTGAACTTCAGCAAAAAAATTATTGTTAAGCAAATAATATTTCTTTTATTACAATCATTCATTATCATTCCTAAAATTGTAATTGTTGTTTACCTTATAAAATAAGCGCAAAAGTAGTCGACATTGAGCATTTCCTACAAGGCGGCATTAGTCATGTTTATCTTGTATTTACTTGTGTGTGTGTGTAAGCACTCTATATTTACAAGAGAGCTCCCGTAAAAAATCTCTTATTAATTCAAACAAGTATAACATTACTTCAAGCACTTTTTAGACATGTTTATTTATTGAAAGATCAAATACTTAATTGTTGACCCTAAGAAAAGTCTATTGAAGCAAATTTACAATAAAGAATGAATTTTGAATGCTTATTATCCTGTATAGATTTTAATATTGAACTCCATTTTCTTTTGAAATATCATTTGTTTAGATACTTCATTTCCACTTTATTACCCCTTTTTAACAGTAAAATACCAGACTTAAAAAAGTGCACTTATGGGAAATGTGTGGATTTCGTTAATTATTTCCTCAAGAAATAAACCTTTCAGATAAAATTTAGAAGTATACATGATATATATTTGTTGAAACGTTCGTTTTTTGATGAAATGATTACCGAAATATACAAATTTCCCATAATTACACTCTTTTTTCCATACTAAAATTCTAGATTATTTGGAATTTTGGAAAATATTAAAAAGGAACGATGTTTGAGGGGAAACGAATTAACAGTTAAAACTTGTTGTGACTCATCTCAAAGTTACAACCTGCGGAACTGATACCATAAATTAAAAAAAAATTGATGCTGTAACAAACGGTTTATTCATTCAGTAAGAAATTCAGTACAAAACTTCCATTAGCGTCAATATCCCAAAATGCCAAATTTAGAAAGAATTCAATAACATTCAACGTTATAAATAACACAAAAATAAGGAAAAGCGAAACATCAATCCACACGGAAGAAGATATAGTAAACGTGAAATAGAAAATTAATATATTTTTACATTATTTCAGTGCACCCAAACCATGTATCGTATTTATACATCTGTCTTCACGGTTACCTTCAAGAAGTGATCAATGGGTTCTATCATATTAAATGTTCCAGATAAAGAATAAACAGTATACTTAGAAATAATATGAACCATTTATTTAATTGTGTATACAGTTCGCTTCCGAATATTAAAGCTTCAACTAATACGGTTGCTACTGAAGGCTTAACTCAAAAATACTTAATTTTGCATTATGTCGTCGTTCTTTTGAAGGAGAGATATTACTATCAAAACAACTGATGAGTATTTAGAAACTATGTAAATGATAATTTTCAGATTAAAAATATTGAGAAAAATAAATGAAAATTGCCCTAAGAGCCAGAGAGGAAAGAGGCAATTGGAACGATCCGGCCGGCCTGACAACTGTTGCGCGAACCGAGGTGGAGCGATGACAGATCAAAGCGGCGCGAGAGGCCCAGGACATGACCTCGCCGGAATGCGGCCGATCGGACTCCAACATCAAAACATCTTGCAAATACTCACGATCTTGAAGTGACCGAGCGTCGGAAGGATTGTCTTGATGGTGCTCGCAGTCTTGACGAAGGTGTCCGTCGTCACGTTCCCTGAAGTGATGTCTTTGAGCACATCTCCCAACCCGTTCATCAACCTCTCGGCAGCATCGTCCGCCATCCTCGACCACGAACTGGTCCAGCCGGCTGGAGTACACTGCTATCTGCAGGCCGCCGAGGAGTACTACAGCCCCCCACCCGGCACATGACGTACCTCAGCACTGAGTCACTTTGTTGTTAACTACCTGCCAGCGACCTCTATTGGCGATTTTTAGCAACCGTGTAGCGACGACTGCTGCACTGTTGCAGCATACGATCGGTAGAGGCTGCTGTCGCAAGTGCGATATTCGTTACTGTTTTGTTGTGGTAGGTCAGCTGGGAATTGTCCTCAATTCTTACTGTTTATAAACATTTCACAGGTCAATTCACTTCCATGAGTGAATTTATTTTTTTCCTAGATTTCTGCTGGAAAGATTAAGACACTGCTTACGTCGTAAGCGTAACGAGGGGGGTTATTGGGGATGTAAACCCCCCCCCCATCGCTTAGAAGAAATTTAAAAAAAAATTGTAAGTAACAATTAAAAAAAAAAAAATTTGAAGGATTTTGCTTTTTCAAAGTTATTATTGTGGTATTACAGAAGTAAGGGTCAATAATGCCAAAAACACAACAAAGAAAGTGCAAACACAGTTATTTTAATTAATAAAAGGTACACTAAAATGACAAACCAAAACGTAATACAGTTTATTTAGAAGTGGGGAACGATCGCAATTTGTTTTTACTTATACATTTTATATTTAAGAATTTTTATTTCCTTGTTTGATAATGTATTTTTATTTTATTTTTATGATGAGTTCTCAGTCTTAATTTATTGTTTATTAAGTGTAGTAAGTTATTGTAACCAATAAATAGGGTTTATCGTATTTAAAAGCTATTTCTTGATTGCCCTTCAAAAAATAACATTTGTAACTTCCAAAATAACCTTTATAAAAAATTATAATCTATTTATGTAATTTGAAGCTACATGATTATAGTATAGTATATATTATAGCTATCTTTTTTACATTTTTTTTTAAGGGAGTAACATGTTGGAGTGGTTGACTGGTGGGGGTAAACTCCCCCCATGAGTCAACTCTAGTTTTGCCACTGGCTTACGAATCCTATAAATCTGAAAAATTGGTTTTAAAATATTGCTCCTTCGAAAGATCATCATAATTCCCAAAATCCAATCTTGCAGTAGAGGTATTTTAACATGTGAATTTAAAAGATAAAAATTTGAGTATTGGTAAAGCAAATCATTCCTATTGCAATGATGGTATTATAATTTCTTTTATTAGCCATTAGAAGTATTTTAAAAGCTTGAAACTTTTTTGTTTTTAACCTTCGTTATACATTATGTTCAAACACAATACAACTCAAAGTAAAACTTCATTTTAAAAAAATGTTGGAAATGGACCATCAGATATGTCAGATATATGTTTCTCAAAAATATGATGGCTTAACTCAAAAATATCAAAATTTATTTTATTAATAGAATTATTCAAACACTTCAAACAATTGAAATTCATTTGATTCCAATTACCAAATCGACCGAAAAACCACATAGACCTAGTTAATAACGTCATGAACTGTAACAATTCCAAAAGATCTCATCCCTATCACCGAGCATGGTTAACACCGGATGATATTGTGGGAAAGGGTGTTCATCAAAGTTCCCCAAAATTTATAATTATAAAATTGAGATACTTAACTTAATTTATGCATTTTTTAATAATTTTCCTATAGGGTTATAACAAAGGAATGAGTATGTAATTTAATGGTATGAATTGTAATGTTATATAACAAATAAGGATTCATTTTTAATCCACTTAAATATACAATTTGGCCCGATTTTTATTTTTCTCTGAAAATTCTTCAAAAATCATTTACGCTTAAAGCATTATAAGGATACTGTACCAGTACTAGATATCCTCCAATATCGATAAACATTAATGGTGCTTGGAAACAATCTAAAAAAAGAATTAATCACCGGTATGACAATGATATTAATCTACCTTGCAATATTAAAGGCATTTACCATAATTAGGTAACAATCAATTAGTTGTATTAATTTAGTATTTATAATCTATGGTTATTAATTAATGAGCATTTAGTTTTATTTCAATTTCATATAAAGCTATAATTAAAATAATAAATTTTAGAAGAATTCGTTTTATTTAAATATATTTTTCCACAGTTGGATTTTCTCAATTAAAGGTACCCACTTACAGAGGCTTATACAGCCTTATAGAGGCTAGGGTAAACCCTAAGAAGGCCTATAAGTGCAATCATAATAACTTATCTGACAAGACAGATTTGCAGAAGTCTTATGTATAGCAGTTCACTGAGTTCGCGCTGCCACTGAATTACCCCGCTTCGTTCACTGTGTAAACTAAAGAGTAAATATATTTGTACGCAAAATTAACCGATTAAATACTGTATAGATCTTTGAAAAATTCTTTATTTCTTTCACTTCAGTTTTGCAATTATTTTATTCTCAACATTTATAGCCAATTGGAATGAATTTTAAAAAAAAGTGGGGTATAATTAAATTGAGATTAAGAACAAATTGTAAATATATTTCCTTAATTACCAGACTGGATTTATCGAATCAAATGTCCTTCATGGGTTGTAATGGCATATTTATTTGTTTGTTGCAATGGGACATTTTTCTTTTAAAATTCTTTTGATCACGTGCGCTAACACGAATTAGTGAACCAATTTACGAAAATTGATTGCCGTTATTTAAAACACAAGTTATTTTTACCCACAGATATTAATACTAATCTACTTAACGTATCTTGGAGGAGAATTCTAAGGATGAATGAATCTCTCTATGAGTGATGAAATCATTACCACAAAACTTCAAGATCAAACATGATACACATCAAAATATGACTTTATTAAAGAAAAAAATGTTAAAAATGGAATATCGGATATGTCGTTCCTGAATTAAAAAGCTTCAACTAATATAATTGCTACTGAAGGCTGAACTCAAAAATGCGAGTGATCTTTTGAAGGAACGATATAAGTCTATTTGCTTTTATAAATGTTACTATATTCTCATTTTTTGCTAACTCTCTACATCTGGATCGTTCCTCCACTGACCATCCTCTTGTTTTGCGCACTTAATTCTTTTCATAATCTTTTTTTAAACACATGTGTAAATACTGGCCTAAAAAATGATTTATATAATTGCATAAAAAAATTGAATTTTTTGTATACTGTGGAAAAAATTGGAAGACTCGCAGATATGAAGCTCTAGAATAACAATTTCTAACATGAAAATACATTAGGATATATATTTAAACTATTGCATCGGTGCTAAATCTTTGATGCACGGTCAAAAGCGCTTTAGTCAAAATAAGTCCATAATACAGAATCAGGAATGTTCAGGCCATAAATAAATGTATGCTTCAAATAGAATTACTACTATATTTAAAATAAAAAAATTACAAATAATATCAATAATTAGATTTTACATAATGTTTTGAACCTTGCTGTTGCTCTCCTGAAAAATTCAAAATTTTGACTGCACATCAAAGAAATATTTTAGTATAAAATTTAGATTTTTTCAATCATTTACCAAATTTTACATATATAATTAATGAACATACCTTTATATACCACAATAATGCCATAAAAAGAGATGATTTTTCACTACAAGGCGTTAGGAGTAGCTAATTTTGTATTATAGAACTTCATACCTGCTTCCAAGTTTTTCAACAGTATACAAAAAATTCAATTTTTTTATACAATACTATAAATCATTTTTTAGTCCAGTGTTTACACTTGGGGTGTTTAAAAAAGATTATGAAAAGAATTAAATGCGCAAAACAAGAGGATAGTCAGTGGAGGAACGATCCAGGTGTAGAGAGTTAGCAAAAAATGAGAATATAGTAACATTTATAAAAGCAAATAGACTTATATCGTTCCTTAAAAAGATCACTCGCATTTTTGAGTTAAGCCTTCAGTAGCAATTATATTAATTGAAGTTTTTATTTCTGGAACGACATATCCGATATTCAATTTTTAACATTTTTTCTTTAATAAAGTCATATTTTGATATGTATCATGCTTGATCTTGAAGTTTTAAGGTAATAATGACGTAATTTAAAATCAAAAATGATTCAAGCATTAAAAATTTTCATATGGTTAATAATATAATTTCAATACTATCTATATACTATCAATATATCTACAATAAGAATACTTTGCTTTACCAATACGCATTCTTTTTTTTAATCACTTGGATTTTTCACAAGAAGAGTTGCGTGACATTGATTGTTTTGAAGGATTTGTATATGATTAATGAAGAATAAGGAGCAATGCAGAAATATAGAGTTTGCAGAAAATAAGAATGTAGTAAAATTGATGAAAGCTAGTAGGCTTGGATGGACATGCCATGTAGCCACAATGGGAGAAGATAGGCTGCAGAGAGGAATGTTGGATATGTTAGATACTTAATGTTAGGTAGTTACTGAGGAGACCAAGGGTCATTCCATGCCTGTAATCCCAAGGAGTAGTATTAGTAATCGTATACGGAAAAAAAAATGCCTGGGAAAACTATGATTCATTCAGCATAGACGCGGTTCATAATTTCGAAAGTCATTATTTTCTCAAGGTGTTTTAACATGAGCGATCTTGATTTAAATAGTCTAGCTATGTTGAGAGCTCTGAGTAGCTCTTCCTGGCAATCCGACATTGTCTGTAAGGTCAGTGATTTTCACAACAATATTTGCAAGGTTAGGGTAGATCCATTACCAAGTGTGTAAGATTCAGGTTATAAAATGTTCAGTAAGTAGAAGTAAATATGAAATTATATTAAAGATAAAATAAGATCTCTCTTAACAGAAAGATCCTTAACCTTCTCTAACTTCAGTCTATTTTTTTGGACTCCAGCTCTGTGCCACCAGGCTATTGAGCCATAAGTTAGCACGGGTATGACTATTGCACTGTACATCTACGGTGCCATCTTGAGGCTGATTCCCCACCTGTTGCCGCAAAGGCTCTTAGAAGTCCACAGAATTCTAGTGGCTTTCTTGGTGACATAATCGATATGTTCATTTCAGTTTAATTTACTGTCCATAATGACGCCGAGGTGTTTAACCTTCTTGCTAAACTGAATGCTCATCACTTTCATCCTAAGGGGGGGGGTGAGCTCCCTCAGCGCCCTGTTGTTAGTAAAATTTACAATGACTGTTTTATTGGGGTTGATGTTCAATCCTACTTTCATGCACCATCTCACCACCATTCTTAGTGCTATTGTCATCAACTCTGAGACAGTCTGCTGATCAAAACCTTTGATGATAATTGCTATGCCATCTGCATACCCTATCTCTTGGAAACCTGACTCATCCAAGAGGTGTAGTAGTTCATCCACTACCAGGTTCCAAAGTAGTAAGGAAAGAACCCCTCCTTGTGGGCAGCCTGGACTGCCTTAACCTTTTGGTGATATTTCCCCATATTGGCTTAAATAAACCTATTCTTTAGCATGACAATGATCCATTTGGTAATGTTTGGTTTGATGCCATGCTTTTGTAGGGCATTAGTTAATTTATGAGTAGGGGTATTTGAAAATGCCCCTTCTATGTCTAGAAATGCTCCGAGCGCAATCTGTTTCCACTGCAGAGCATCTTGCTTCTTTTCCACCACTTTACACCAGTGTGTCGCAAAATTTGCCCTTTCTCTGTATGCATGTTGATGCAACATTTCTGACCCATCTTTAAGAATAAAATTTGATAAATAATAGCACTTGCATTTATTTTAGTTGTCAATTTCTTGCCATATAGAGAGGGAGGGAACGATTGAAATGATACGATGAGATTCGAAAAAGCAGATTAGTTCCCTTTAGTCATTGGACTAAACTTTGTATCAAATATATTTCTATATCTTATACCAAATGAAAACCTATATGTGCTAAAAATTAATATGTTAGATACATAAAAACATTTGGGTTCAGAAAGTACCGTGGATGGTGGTTCGTAAGCGTATTGGTGGTCTGCAGAATCGGATCGGGATCGATCCTTCGGGTCTTCAAAGTGTTTTATTATTATAATTTTGTTTTAAATCACGGATGTATTTATTGCAGTCTCATGCTCGAGATCCCATTTTAGGTCCCTTCCGAAAGACGAAACAATCAAGAATTTTTACTCCCATTAAAAAACCTAGGGCCAAATGCTGGCTACAAACCCGCGACCAAGGACATAAAAGGTTGGTATATATTGGCATATGCTAACCACAACATCAAAGTCTGCAGTATTTGCCTTATGCAATTTCTTTATTAGTAATTTTATACTGTTCTTATTCTTACACGGCCTTGGACAGCATTAGTGACCAATAAATCATGATTCTCTCGCATCAGAGCTGTCACATAGTGCTACCAACAAAGTATAAAATATTTTCTTATTTTTATTTATTTATTGTACAATGCTACTCCATCATTTATACGCTTTGACACCCGTTGGACATATGCTGAATGCGAGGTTTCCAAAAGACAATGTTTCCGCTCATCATTTTAAAGTATCATTAAAATATAAACGAATAGTGGAGACTGCAATTTAAAATCTTCATTTAATTTTAATTAAGTACGCTGTATGTATTTGAAAAAAAAAAAATACTGCACTTCCAGCTCGAACATATTTAAATAAATAGGAGCCAATAAGTATGAAGTATAAATGCGCTTGGTATCAATTTATTTTACCTATACTCAAAACAATATTATTAAACAATAAATATAGCACTTTTTCATTAAACTATCGCAAAAAACAAGATAATTATAACTCACCTTTGCACGGAGGACTACATTTTACCTAACATTCGCAATAACACTGGAAAATAATTAAACTACTAATACAGTTTAATTGAACAGGAGCTGTAGTACCATGTTAACCCAACAGAATTAATTGTTTAAGTTTATTTCAGAAACTTAAACTTGGTTCATATACTTGAAAAGATTATGTAAGAACTTGTGTTCCCCTTAACCTTGCTCGTTGATTACAGTTCCTCCTGACGGCCAAGGTTAAGCAACTCTTACTTTTGTTTCGGCACTGGATCGTTTGGAAGGTCAATAAGGAAATTATTTCTGGATTAGCTGACGTTCTGTGCCCATAAATTAGATATAGCCACATTTAGAATATTTTGTTTCATTCTTTTTTTACCTTGTGATTTCCCTTTATATAATTTTGCAAAAATAGACTACCTGTTCTCTGACATTTTTACAAAACCTTTCTTAGGAAAAACAGGATTTGTTTCAGGTTATGCCTAAATTATATTTCAAATTTTATTTAATTCGTTCTGTTTCTCTGTATTATAAAGATTTCATATTTTTTCCTTTTCTTTTCTTTTATATTAAAGAAAACTTAAGGCATTAAGTTATACAACTTCTATTCGTTTCTATTGTTTTCTATATATATTTTTTTCTTTCCCTAGAACAAGTGGATACGAATGGATCAGGAAAGACTACCATAGGATGATAATGGAGGGACGCCCGGACGGTTGAAGAGGAAGAGGTATACCTAGACTACGGTGGCTCGAAGATGTCGAGGCTGACCTGCAGCTTCTGTGAGTGAGAAGATGGAGAGGAGCTGCAGAGGATCGTTCTTTTTTTTTATTGATATTTACAACTGTATTACAATAATGAATCAAGTAAATAGGCTAAGCGATACAAAATGACATGAGTTAATGGCAAGTTGAGAAACTACCCACTGGTAGTACTCAAATCACTAGTTCAACTAAGAAGGTCACGTGCCCATCTTCTTTTCAGACGCCTCGGAGGATTATCTGGAATCGAAGAGGAAGCTAGGTGCGAAACTAGAGGGTTTGAGTGGAAATGAAGTTTGTTATGAAAGGATAGATACCGGGTTCGGGCCAAATCAGCAACAAATGGGACATTAAGGTCGTTATGGATGACGGTATTTTTAACAAAATAAGGAGAATTGAGGATTTTACGAAGGAGTTTGGATTGTAGGGATTGGATACGAGAGGAATTCGATGGCTTAATGGAGCCCCAAAGCTCAACTCAGAGGATCGTTCTGAGTGGAGGAGAATTGTTGAGGAGGCCAGGGTCCTTCAAGGACCATATCACCTTCAGAGATAGACAGTTACAATTCGAAAATTATTATATTTAACACATGTAAGTATGTCGTGTGGTTACAAGTAAAATACTTAAAACATGATTTTGAGAAAATGTTGATGAAATAATTAGGATATTAAATGCCGTTAGAAAACATCGAAAAAAATAAGACTTATTGGGTTTTATTAACAGAAACATCTCACTTTAAGTCCACTAGCCGCTTCTTCAGTTTTATCAAAATCATGTTTTTTGGGTGCATTTCACTTCTCATCACAATACAATTTGTTTCTGTTACAAGGTATACAAGTTTTAATGGCAGAATCATTGATTAATTAATTTTGTGATTTTTTTAACTCGTTTATACTATTTTAGAAAATTATTACTAATATTAATTTAATAATTTTTATTTTGAAGAGAAAAGATTTCCCCTGGCCGGGATCCGGGTCGACCGTGACAGCACTCAATCATTTGTGCTACCAGGGGTCGCCTCACAGTCAGGACAAATTCGTTCTCTTCACCGATCCCATTTCCCGTGTTCTCAAAATTTTGCGAAGTATACACGAGGAAGAATGTTCATTAAACATTGCTTTAATTTTAGGATATTGTTGACCTCCGTCATATCATTATTCATATTTTTTTATTAATTGTTTTAATTTGTAAATATTTTTATTTTGAAGAGAAAAGATTTGCCCTGGCTGGGACAAATCAAACCCCTGTCAGGGCAAATCTTTTCTCTTCAAAAATATAGATATTTACAAATTAAAACAATTAATAAAAAATTATATTATTTTTTTAATTGCTTATACCTATACCAGTAGGTAATTGTAGGAGTAACATAATTTTCAAGAGTTCCTCCCAGAAGTAGTGATGGATCATTTAACGAATTGAATATTTCAACCAAAATGCAATAGAATCTTCCACAACGATCTTTCAAACTGAAATATTATTGAAATATCAAAAATATGAAGAAGAAAACATATTTCTAAAAGCCAGGCAGCACATTAAGCCGCTAAACTATTAAACCACTACATCAGGACTAACTTGGATATGCGTCCATATGTATCTATTGATATATCAATTGACTTTATAAATACATATTTATTCCAATGTGGACTCCGGAACAGTAGGAGTGGAATCCTGCCTCATACTTTTGTTTTTTCCAATAGCTTGTTTATAAAGGAATAAATTCAAATATTGGTAATAAATAGACAAATGTATTAGACTAAAAAAAATTAATGAAATCTGCCCCATCATTAATTCGTCAAAGAAAACCGCTAAATATTTGTATAAACTTGACAAGTAATAAATTGAGAATAACATTTCAATAAGATAAAAGCAGTGGAAGATTCTGCGTGCCTGTGATGTCAATGTGAACTTCATTACTTTTCAAAGGAATAGTGTTTACTGTTTGCAATAATCAAACATGAAAATATTGCTTCGATTTATTATTAGAATCATAGGATTCCTATTGCATCTCAAAACAGTTTAAATAAAAATCATTAAAATAAATAACACCAGTTAAAAGCAATAGAACTTAATATTATCATGAGAAACGAATTTATGCCCTAACGTTTCATTAAACTCTAAAAACATAATGCAACCATTTATAATTAATATGTTTTACAATATTAAGGCATATATACAAAATGTAAAATATTTTTTCCTAGCAGTAAGTGCTCACACAAATTAATTTAAGCTGTAAAAACTAAACATTTTAAATCAACAAAAATATATTCTTATTTTCATCACAGATGATATTTTGAAAGCAAATAGGATGTTTTATTTCTTTTTACCTTTAATTTGGGTTTAACTGCCTAAATGTTTTTCTAGCGGCAAATTACATTTTACCCAGCAATTCGAATCGATTAAAATAGTTGCTGCTTTGCCAATTAACAATATCAAACCAAAAAAAAGTTATAAAACCCATTTTCCTATCCAGTTATAATTAGGATAGGTATTCTTGAGGAGTACCTCACACTGCATAGAATCGGGAGCTTCATTTTATGTTTCTACCAAAGTACGGCATCATAAAGGGTTTTTTACTCCCTTTAAAATATCCTAGCCCTGTTGGTCTACGAATCCAAGATCTTGAGTAGATTGTTATGCTAGCCACCACAGCCTGTCATTTGTAATATTTAATATTCCATTCAATGTTGACGTGACAATTTTTAAAATTTTGACATCTATCCTTGCCAACCAGAGCTGTATGCTAATTCGTTCCTGCACGTAAACTTCAAATGGGAAGAATAAATTAATGCATAATGATTATTTGTTAAAAATATTTTTATTTTAAAAATAATGTTGTTTTAATTTATTTTTGATATTTTGTAAGGGCATGTCTGAGAGCAAGTTTGCAACCGAAAAACGGAGTTATTTCAGTTTTTGGCCTGTATCTCTTAATCGGTGCGTTTTTGGGGAAAACATGGGTAATCATTTTTGAAGTAGATTAAATTTGCTACAATTTGAGCTGAACCGCAGCTCTGATAGGTTCTGAGTTCCAATCATATAATAAATAACTGGAATCTTATCTTTATCTATACATGTTATAAAATAAGTCCTCAGCCGCATTTGTTCAAGGTAAACTACTGCACAGATTTTCATGCGGTTTTCACCAATAGATAGAGTGATTCACAAGGAAAGTTTAGGTGTATAATTTGTCGAGGTTTTGTGTAAATGGGTTGGAATATCGATGGGTTTCACCGAAGAGGCTGCTTAATCCCGTGCCATTCGTATATAATAAATTCGTAAATAAAGAAATATTTGGTTTGGTTATTATTTTTATAATTTCTATATAATAAAGCACAATACATTAGCTGAGATGGGAAGAAAGAAAATCAAGACTCCCAAAGAAGCCTAACCAATGATATTCGCGAT
This sequence comes from Troilus luridus, assembly GCA_964056705.1. Lineage (NCBI taxonomy): Eukaryota > Metazoa > Arthropoda > Insecta > Hemiptera > Pentatomidae > Troilus > Troilus luridus. Next base: position 65,844,329 of record OZ057413.1, read on the forward strand.
ATTAAATGTATCATCAATATGCAGTGTTATAATTATTTATTTAGATTTTGCTCAAGTTAGTTCTCACGCTCAGTTAATTAAGTGATCTCATATATATCAATAGTGTTCAACACAAGTCACGAGCTCCCGCCAACAACAACCAATTCGCACTGAAGTAACTTTGTCCAACTTAAAATATAGGCTATTTTTTATTTCGATTGATGACCGCGATATTTTTATGACAAAATTATATTTTTTCCTAATCATGATGCTACAATTTATTTTACACGTGTTCATTTATTGAAGTTTATTCACACATGTTATACGTACATATATTCGTGATAGAAGCGTTTATTTACTTTTTTATTTATTTAATATTAATTGATTTATTGTAATGGTGCTGTGTAATTATTAATTAATTGATTAATTAAAATAGAACTATGAAAGATTTGATCAACAACGACAAGCTATTCGGTGGTGCTGTTCTATTACTATCTGGTGATTTCCGACATACATAGCCAGTCATTCCTCGGTCTACTTTTCCCGGTGAGATTGACGCATATTTAAATCAATCGTTTTTGTGGCGAAATGTCGAAATACTTCGATGAACACACAAATATATTCAAAACTACTACTGGATATTGAAATCGGTGAAATTGAAGTGCATCCAAATACACAATCCATAAATTGCCAGAAAATTTCAGCACTGATGTTCAGACAAAAAATGAATTAATTAGGATTGTCTTTCCGGATGTACTAAATAATTACATTGACCATAATTTACTGTGAAATCGTGCTATTTTGGGTGTGAAAAATGCTAATGACGAAGCCACCTTTAAATATAACAGTTTTTACCAGGTGATCAAATGTTCTTTAAATCAATCGATACTATTGCTGATGAAAACCAAGCCGTAAATTATCCAACTGATTTTGTGAACCACGCAATCTTTGGTTGAAGATCGGTTCACCTATTATTCTTCTGCGTAATTTGAATCCACCAAAATTATGGAATGGTACACGTTTCAAAAATATCACCAGGAATGATTGAAGCAGCCATGTTGACTGGAATCTTTAAAGGAAAACTTGTCCTGTTGCCATATATTCCAATAATACCATCAAAACCCATATTACAGTTCAATTTGCTATACGCTTGGCTTTTGCTATGACCATCAACATGCCTCAAGGCCCGACGATGTCCATTCGCCGTTTGGATCTAGAACATCCATGTTTCTCCCATGGACAATTATATGTTGCATACTCACGTGTTGGTAAACCACTTAATCTATTTTATTAGCAAAGGACAGATTAACCAAAAATATTGTGGATCGATTAGCGCGCAATTAAATTGAAATAAATAGTTATAATTTTAAATAATATTATTAGCCATAATTAAAAATCAACCATGATATATCTCATTCATTAAACTAATGTTTATATTTTATCAGTTAAGAATTTTGTATATTATTTATTTATTATATACTATACATAGATTTAAGATGAATAAAATGTAAAATCAAAAATCTATCTAATTCATTTTTTCCATTCATTCATTGTTTCTTTAAAATTCAAAATTGGACTTAATATGTTTTAAAACTATTATGAAAGCCACAGCAACACGTGGCCGGATCAGCTAGTTATATTATAAATTAAATACAATTAATACCAGACTATTTTTGTAAACTATTCCGAATCTATCAAACTTTATTTTATGAATCCTACCTATCACACAAAAGTGAAAACAGAAGAATTTAATTGTTTTATAACAATAAAAAAACAACCACTACAACTCGTGAAGGGTCTGGGGTTCAGTACATGGTAGAGACTATACTGTTATTGGACAACGGTTGTACAGGGAGGTGATTTGTCCTAAATCACGTTCAACTGCCAGATTTTCCCCCTTATTTTGGGTATCCACTTTATAGAGGCTGTGTGAGCCCCAGGAGGTTCCTAGATCCCATAGGATCTATCTCCGTCTGCTAACTGATTAAATTGACATGACAACTCAGTGCTCGATCACTGAGCCACTATTACAATACAACAAGTAAATATAAAAACTCGGAGGATTAAGTGGAATTGAATAAGTAGCTAGATTTGAAATTAGTGGGTTTGAATTGGAGTAAAGTTTGTCATGAAAGAACTAGTATCGGGTTCGGGCCAAATCAGACATGGGGGCCCACAAATGGGACATTAAGGTCATTACGGATGACTTTATTTATAACAATGGAACTCCAAAGCTCTACTCCGTAAATCCAAATATTGCTTACAATAGTCATGTATATGAGTCTTTTCTAATTAATTGGGAGCTTAGAGCGTTTTTAACTAGTAAGTACAGAAGTAGCCTTAACGGCGAGGAGTTGCTTGTTTTTTCATTCTAGCATGTGGATAAAAGTATGATATAGCATCGTGTTTATCTATTAATAATAAAATAAAAGTTTAAAAAAGTCAGTTTTATATCGTATTATATTTCATGGACTATATAGAGACTAGCACCGATAAAATTTATATCTATTTCCAATAGCTTATTTACTATCTTCTTTCCCAGAACGTTTTCTGTTGGCACAACTCCATCAGATCAAAGGGATAGTTGATAGGGCTGAGGTCTTGATTTCAATCGCTGTTTTAAAATAAATTTAAAGTTTATCTGTATGCATCTTAAAGCAACATAAATAGGCCTCTATTGCTTGAAAAACAGAACTAAGCACACAAAAAAACAGTAAAACCTTAGAAATCTACAAAATGTATACTTATTCCTTCCATCATAACTGGGGCACGTATTTAATAAACTTTCATGCCTATTTGAGATCTAGTGTCATTTCCTTTACGTTTGAAAATGATCCACATTAATGTGAAAGAAAACGTTCTTGATTGCGAATGTGCATGTGGTCTAATTTTCGATAATGGGGTCTAGTTGCCTTCATTGAGATGTATCGTTTACATAACATAGCAGTTGTAGTGGTATTTACAACGGAATTTACTGAACAAATATACAAAGGCCATTCCTATATAATCATTATTTTTAGTTGTTTCACTCTATGTATAATTTAAAGAAATAACCATAATGGCATTTATCCATTAATGCAAGACCGTGGTTATTTGTACTTTATTATTTAAAATAGTTTGGAAAAATTAATTGAATAGTAAGGGCATTTTCATGAATTATATTCCTTTAAACATTATTATAGCCCCTAAATCGTTTATTTCTACCTGAAATAAAAATTTAGGAAGTTTAAACGATTTAAAACACACATTGCACTTTTTAAATATGTTTAAAACCTTAAAATACACTAGGAGGATACAAGGGAGTGTTATCATTGCAAATTAAGGTCATAATGCAATGTATATTGTAATTATAAAATCTTAAAGGGTGTAGACAAAAAAAAAATTAAAACAAATTTCAACTATTTTAAAAAATGCTGACATATTGTTGAACAAAAAAAGTAAATAGGGTTGTATTATATAGGGGGATATTCCTTCTAAAGTTTCAAGAACTTTTTTTTTTGTACATAAATAATTCAAGCTGTTGGATTTGGGCTTGGGTGGTGGTCCGTGGACGGATGTTGACTAAGCATTATTGTTATTATTTACACCACTTCAGGAAATTTTTCTCATAAAAAGAATTATATTTAATCTATTCGTTTTTCAATACGTTCATTTTTGTTTCGTGGTTATAGTTTACAATCTTTAACTGCTTGGGTAAACTCTAAGTATTAAAAAAAATATATGATTTTTCATTGTGTTATACGTCCATATATTTATATGCCGTTCATCTGAAAATGCAAATTTTCAATAATATTGTTTGTTTCATATATTATACTATTAATTATGATATGTGATAATTATCACCCTGTTTTGATTTTATCATTGAACTCTCCTCCTAAGAAGTCTCGACAATGGGAAAACTAATATTATTTAACATACAGAAATGATAAGCTCATATAATAAGTTGACGTTGACTATTTATTAAATTAAATGGGGCTAACAGCCATGTTTTAAGCTACCCTAAAACCTGAAACAACTATAATCCACGAAGGGACTTGGTTTAAGTATATGGTAGAGAATGTTTTTTAGGGCAACGGTCAGTGCAGGGAAAATTTGGCCGAGCACACTCAAACGCAATGTTTTCCCCAATTAAGAGAACCCACTATGTGAAGGCTGGGTGAGCCCCATGATGGTCCGCATTTCCTTAAGGTTACACTATGACTGTTAACAGACTAAATAAATTGTCTGCCACGGTCAGGATACGAAACCAAGTCCTACAACTCAGTCACTAAGCATATATATTATATATGTATTACATTTATTTTCTTAACAGTTAATAAATAGGTTTTTCTTTAAGTTCTTGAGGTTCTGTCTATTCGTTAAACTTCCTTTTGGTGACCTTTCGAGACTATATTTTTCTTATAGTCACGCCAATATGATTGAAATGCTATTTCTACATCATTCAACTAATATACCTGTTCAATATTTTCATTTATTATGAAAACATTATTTAAACTTACTCCTTCCATCGGAACTGGTACGAATATTCATCCAACCTTTTTGTATCATAGCAAATGAAAACTTTAAGGTATTAATGTCCTTAAAAAAAATTGTATATATTTAAAATAATATGAAGATCATTTTTTTTTTTTAACATTAATTAGGATTTATGTTGGGTCGTAATACATTTTTCTAGTGCGCCTTGCAACAGGAACTTTGCCTGAGCAAGCAGGTGAAGGTTTTTCACAAATCCCTTTCTTGTCGAAGAATGCCATGTTACTCAATGTTAGAAATCTCGAACAAGCTACTCAAGAGTTGAGATGCTCCAGCAATCTATCTGAGTTTCTGAATGGGTTAAAGCTTAACCTCTTTATAATTTATAAAATTATACAAAATTTTGAAAACTGTTCTTAATTTCTAAGTTTCGTGTCTAGAGTATTAATGTAATCGTATTACTAAGAAAGAAACAAATAAGAAAACATTTAATTATGGGTTGTCAGTCTTATATTTTTTTTAATTATTACTAAAAGAGGCCTCTTTGAGAGCGAGGTCGCTTCCGTAAGATTTAGCAAGGACAAAACCTGTTTATCAATTCTTTTTTTTTTCTTATAGATTAATGATTCCTTCTGCGGTTTGGTTAAAACGTTACCAACTATATTTTAAATACACTTAACACAATATTATCAACTGCTAAAGTTTTAGTTCTAAAATAATCCAGTGATCAGCAGTAAAGGTTATTCGGGATGAAATTACCAAACTTGTTGTTTACAGTTAAATTTCACATGCAATCTTCAAATCAAAAAGTCTTATTTTATAAATCAATCTTGAATGAAGATAAAGTCACTCACCAATGTGTTTGAATGAAACTTAATGAGGTAAAAATTAAGTTCTTTAATTGTGTAATTACCGCACCACTTCTTGGAAATATTAATACTTTTATAAATTAAAAATTAAAAAAAAATTGATTAAAATGGATAAATAATTAAATAAATAAAAATCAAGAAAAAGACATAACCAACCGATTATCAGCGTTCATATAAAAAAAATGTATAGTGGGAAAAAAGGTACTATATTATTATACTTCTAGGATATTAACCGGTTGTTTTAAAAAGTTAAATGTTTTACCAATGGGTGATATACAGTAATTGTTGAGTAGAGTTGATCAAAGTAAAGTCATCAAAAAGATGATATAAATATTAATTTACAGGAAACATACAAAATAATTCAGTGCCTTGTAGTAAAGCTAATGCGAAATGAAATAAATCAAATTTTAAAGTAAAACTAAATTTTATCTAATATAATGGTCTGGGGAATCTTGCTCAGAAGGGATAAAATGAGCACTTTTTATCTTTGCAAATTAATGTACAAGAATTAGTTTTTGCAAAAGGAACTTGTGTTCAGTTCAATACACCTGAAGATTACTGCTAGTCACATTAAACCTCTCCTTTTTTACAGGAAAGAAAAATAAATTTAGAAAATGACCTTATACGACTTTTACCGCCGGATGAATATACCTTTGTTTGTCACCTTCAATCACAACAATTGTTTCTACTCTGCTACTGATGACATAAATCGGATATGAATCACTGCCATTATTTCCTTTTAACGTTGCACCTTTGTTTTCCGTTTCCTTTAACTACAATACTTTGATAGTTTCATCTTCTTCTTCTTCTTTTCCATCACCCTTTAGTACTTTACAGCGTTGGGGAGTGTATAACCAGGATTTCCAATGTTCCCTGTTACTTGCAAGATCTTTGGCTTGGCGTTTATTCTTGTTTATTTTTTTACACAGACGGTCGACGTTTTGTGTAATTCGAGGTACAACATTCTCGGTTTGGCACGGGGTCTTCTACCATCGAGGACACAGTCCATAGACTTCAATGGATCCTCCATTCTGACGACATGTCCAAACCATTTAAGCTGCCGAGTCTCAAGGACATCCTGTTTCATCACTGTTGTTATTTAAAAAAATATTATAACGCTGTATTATATTTTTATAACGCATTTATAAAAATACTCTATTATTTTTCCATTAATTTCAACCATTCTAGGGTCATGATTACACATCTTTCATAATTTTGTAAATAATAGTTCACTATTACACCAGTAAAACTGTTACGTTTTAATTTTTTTATATAAAATATAATAATAATAAAAACTGGAAAAAATGTTCAAAGAAGATCTTCAAAACGGGAAAGCGTTTGAAGATTGAAAGGCGAATAATAAGAATCATTTATGGTCCAAAGATATAACGGGGAATCTATAGATTAAGATCAAATAGAGAAATACGAAGGGACAGAGGATTTGGAAACAATTATGAGGAAAAAACGACTAAGATTTTACAGGAGCATTGTCGAGATTGATCCTCAAAGGTCAAATAAGCCAATATTTGATAATATATAGAGCCTCAAAAACTTGAGTGGTTATGCTAAGCAGATTAGGAAAGAACTTAAGGTACTTGGAATTACTGACGACACTCTGCATAGAGAGACTTTAGGAGATCACTATTATATTCTAATAAAAAAATGTAAATTTTAAAATGTAGTAATTAGATAGGTCCTATAATGAGGATTAGTTGGCAATTATTAATATTTTATCATTTTATGAATACTCGTGAACAACAGAATCCCCTTAAAATAAATAATATTCTCTCTGCCAAAGTCACGTATCGATTTTTTTAAATCGATAATTTGTTTATAAAAGTTTTCGATTCGTCAAAGATACTAAATGAATAAAATCAGGTAAGCATACAGCACATACTATAACATATTGATTTTTTTCAATTCTTTCACTAACCACGGGTTTAAACATAATATGATAATTAATTTTAGTCTTATTAACAAAGATTTTATTTATAAATAATTACATACACAATGCATTATGAACTGTATATGTATACAATTACAACATCTCCTTGTTTTATCCTAGGGAATATAAATAAAATTCAATTTTTTTTTTCCCATTCTCAAAGATTTTTTTTATGAATGAACAATGCACAGATACATATACCAAAATAAATAATCTGTGTTATATGGGTAAATGTATGGTAAATAAAATTCAAAAGATAAGATACATTTATGTATTTATTATGTAATAAAAAATATGAGAAGTAGACTGGAACAAATAATAGCTGCATAAGCATATTTAGGTACAATGACAATAGAGTAGGTAAAAATTCACATTTTTAAATATTACTGATCCTTTCAGATAATAAACTTATTCAGTGATGTTAATAAAGTTTTTTTATAGTTTTTCATCACGTCAAAATTAGAATTAGCAAATGTTATTTAACTAAACATAAAAAAAATAATGAGCTTGCATTTGAGTTATCATCATGACATCCTTTTCAATTAAATGGCAAACTAATTATTTTATAATCTACATAACACAAATTTTAGAATATTCAGTCAATATAGTAAATAATACCGTCTTTACCAAACAATCAATAATTGATTTAATAAAAAATATATTAAAGATTTTTTTTAAATTTATCTTTGTCAACCTTTTGGTTCAGTTCGCTAATACACTTCGATGTCTAACAGTTTTAATAATAATATTTAATGTACTATGAACATTTTTAACTTTCATAAGTATTCAAAAACTATAAACGAAAATATATAATTGATTAAATATAGTAATAATAATTATACTTATATCTGTAGCAACAGTGGTGTGGGAACTAATTACCAATAGAGTTTTCATAAACTTTAAACAGTTTGTATCTGACTTTATGGAATAAACCAATAAATAGATACCATTGGCGTTAAGTACATTTAATAATGGAACAAGATTTAATACATAAAAATAACAAGAAATAAATAAAACATAAAATTTCTACATACGAATCAATAATGATTTTGTTTTCTTTGATACTGGATATCGATGAACATGTTTATTGGCTATCCATGGTCTGAATGCAATTATTGTTAACTATACAGTGAAGTTAAACAGTTATTATCAAAATATTTATTTATAGATAGGTACATAAAAATCATTTATCATTACACTATTATGAAATAACCATAAAGACGAAATGGTCTGGCTGCAACACAAGTAGACCGAGAACCAATTCTCTACGCTTTCACTGAGCTCTTTCACTTTAACGTAGTTAGCAAGTTTTGGTATTTACGTTGGGATAGTTCAAAAAGATTATATATATATAAAATTACAAATGCTTAAGATCTTTATTAAGATTAATCAATAATAATAGCAAATCATATGATATTATTTTGAGAAATAGATTTATGCATTTTAGGTAGGTTGAATGAAAAGTTATCATCAAGTGTATTGTTTATGACAAATATAAAAGTGAGCTTAAAAGTTTTAAAGAATAGTGTTGAGTGAATCAATCAATGAATTAAAAAAGACAACCTTAAAGCGTATCTAATGATTAATTGTCACAGATCCTAATCCCAAAAAACTTTTTGCGTAGTCCTTTGCAATTAAAAACTTATAATCTTCAAGATATACATTAACTATTTTGTTATTCAAACGTAGATTAATTAGGGTATCCACTGTATATTATATTGACATCCCTACAAACGCGATTATCAACATTCTATGACACATAACCCGATATTACTAACTACCAGTAAATAAAAACTTTCTTTCTTCAATATTTTGGATACTGATGTAAGAAAAATTGTAATGAAACTGAGGATTAAGAAAGAAATTAGAAGAGGAATTTCATCAAACTACTCAAAGTAGAATCGATAATAATTTGTCCATTAGAATTAACATGAATGAATTTTTTTTAACAGACACATCTTGCACATTTTAAGTATTAAAAAACACATCATCGGTGCATGGTAGAATCTGTACTGTTTTCCCCTACGACTGTGCAGGGAGAAAAAAATTTTTTTTCCTCAAGTTAAGGGTACCTAATTTATAGATGCTAGTTGAGCCCCAGAAGGGTCTCCCATTCCTACAGGATCCATCTGCAGCTGTTTGTAGATTAAATAATTTAAATAAATAATTTAAATTTAAATAATTTATCTGCCACAGCTGGATTCAAACCTGGGGCCTTCGGCACACCAACTCAGCACTTTATGTACAGAATTACCTCGCTCCCCATCTCAGATAGAGAAGTGTTATTTAACCCCTACGATATGTAATGAGTGACACGTTATTTATTATAACTCAATAAATCTGTATATGTCTATGCTTTCCTTAACTAAGTATTTCGTGTTAATATCAACAGCATGGCATTTGGCCAGAGGTGACAGCTTGGAGTCATTTTCATTACTGGCTTAAGCGATTTAGCCTTAATGACATTGCTAATGATAATTGCCAAAAAACGTCTAATAGAATGTTAACGACTTCAATAAAAAAATCTATAGAGACTATAGAGTCTAAAGCTGAGTGATAGCTAAACGTAATCTATTTAACACGTAATGATATTTGTTCCCTTTGATTTCGGCATAACTCGAAAATTGATCATGGTTTCCGTAAATCTTGGAAGAATCATAAGCTACCTGATTCCTCTGATTCAACAACTGGAAAAGCAGTAACTTCCTGAAGGAATACTTCAACTCCACAGAATAAAATTCAAGAGTAAACAATTACGATAAGGTTTGAATTTTGTTTTCTTTGAACAAGATTGGAAGTTATACAAATTAAATATAAAGGGGGGTTGAAATATCATACAATGTTGCTGAAGAAAACCAACTTGCTACTTTTCATTCATTGGGTACTGTAACTTTCCCTCACCAAAACTTTCTCGGATGAAGTCCTTGAAAATTAATGATCAGATTCATCAAATTCATCACCATAGCGCGATTAGAGTGGTTTGGACACATACTGACGATGAAAGATAGAAGGATACAAAAAATTGAACTGTACAGGTGCCCTAAAGAAAGAAGAAGAAGCCGACAACCACGAATCTCATTGATTAATCAAGATCCGGAAGATATGTATAATTATTTTAATAGAAATGTTTAATATTTATAATATTTACGGTCTCAATAAAGAAGTCGCTCTTGACAGGAAGACCTGAAAAACAAATGTCAAAAAATATAAATGAAACGTCGGCACATAATTAAATAAGCAACCACTTATTTAGTGTTTTCATTTGACTGCACCCCCAACTATTTTCTTCCTTACGTCAAAAAATATGGTTGAAAAAAACCCTACTTTGGGAAAAACTTAAAAAAAAAAGTGTTTTCTGGGTCCAAGATATTATATTAAGGTCACTTCAATTCCCGATAATCCTCCGAGGCGTCTGAAAAGAAGATAGCCCCCGTGACCTTCTTTGTTGAACTTGTTGTTGTTGTTTTATTTTAAGGGCAAACAACACCAAATGGTTATTATTGCCGTCACTACTGGAGAATATAAATATTTACAGTATCTACATAATTACCACTAGAGAATATACATATTTACATTAACTACATAATTACGTATATATATTCTTGTTACATTATTACACATAGTAAAAATATTGTTACATATTTAAATAATAACATACCATGCTATATTAGGCACATAGTAGAACCATAATAACATATTAAACATATGATAGAAAGGTAACTTATATGAAGTTGTTCATATTAAAATAAAACGTTATACATAATTAAAAATTTATATTATCTATATAAACATTATACACACTGACAATATATATATATATATACACACACACACACATACACACACACACACACATACATACACATATACACACACATAAATAAACCCATATACACACATACACATAAACGTGTAAATGTATATGTCAAATTGACTGATATATATTAGTGTTTTTAATAAATTTTAACGTATTATTTAAACATTGTTCGTTATCCCCCAACTTTTGAACTTGTGATTTGAGTACTACCAGTAGGTAGTTTCTCTACTTGTTATCATCTCATGTCATTATGTATCACTTAGCCTATTTACTTGTTTTATTATTGTAATACAGTTGTAAATATCAATAAATAAATAATAATAAAACAAAAACTAATTTACTCATTTCAATCAATCTTTTCCTGGAGATATTAGATCGCAAAATATTAGACACGTAATATGTACGGCAAGGTCATGAAAAGTTGATGACTAAGACATTAATAATACCGAAGACGAGTCGGAAACCTGATGTGAATGAGAAGAAGATCAAAAGATGAAAATAATAAAGCATAATTATATAAGATGATTAAATGCATCCTGAGGCCTTGAGTCCGAAAAAATATTTTTATATAATTTAAATAATTTGTTATATTGTTTTCAATCTGAGCTCTGTATAGATTTTAGAGATAGTTATTTTATACCAATATATTTGTTTTTTCGTGTAAAAAATTAATATAAGTTGTACAAAATGTACCAAAATCACCAAAAGAAAAGTAGACATTTTTTACTTTTCAAACTGTATTTAATTTCTTTGTCAATAAAAATAAATACACACAATAAAGATAAATAAATACAGCTGTAATTCACCATTATTATAATTGATTAAGACCACGTTAAAAATAAAAAAATTGCAATCGTTAACAGGTTCAAAAAAAATAAAAAAATAATAATAAATACGACTTCAGCAGAAAAAAGAATTGTCGAAATATTTATATCAACATAGTATAGAGAGTTTTATGGTCACTAAAAATAGAAACTCGTTTGATTTTTTATCTTTTCTTAGAGTGGGAGGGGTATATTTCACAATAAGCATACATTTGTACCTAAAGTTTATGTACACTTTAATTTGGTTAATCAGCAAAATAATATATATTTTTAAAACAAATTTGAAATCAATCAGTGCATATTAAGATTTAAATCCACGGAGAGCAGCGGCAGTAAGCAGTAATATAAATAATGTTCAAAGTCTTATTATTATTTTTGCTATAGGTCACATGTCTAATATGACCTAATTTTTTCGCCTAATAAATTTCACTGAAATTAGTTAGCCACTTCTGCACTTTCATCTTGTTAGTGGTTAGTAGTGAGAAAAATATATATTATTTTAATTAAGATGAAAGAATCGTAATATACCTACTTGATTAAGTGACAAATACTAGGACGTGAGTGGAAATATTGCAAAAGAAAAGCCGTTAGTCTCTAAAAGAAAAACAGGAAACAAAAATCCCAGTAAATGTCAATAATGATGTATTTGGGCCTTGGCGGTGGAATGATTTCTCTGGTCGGTGTCTTCCTGCATTTTGAGGTTGGGAGATGCTTTATTTATGTCTTGCTTTATATCCTTTGTTATTCTCTTTATATCTTGAAGATGCCTGAATAGGCGAAATATCAACAGGTATTTTTCCCCTATTTTTATTTACGAAACATAAGGCTTTCGTTTATAATTTGTCCACTCTCGTCTTTACATTATATTGTTTTAATTAGATTTCAATCTCCCTTATCTGTTCAGGGATAGATAAATTCAGATATGCATTTATTTTGCGAAGAACGAGAGAAACTAAAAGTCAATCGAAAAATAAAGAAAGAGAATGTTGCTAAAATAAGAGTAAAATAAATAAACATTTACAAGAAAGATAAACAAAATGGTACTAAGATCTCACCAATTACCGAGAATCAAGAAGTTAAACCTGGATTTAAACTATCACCCTCAGGGAAATGACCCTGTAGCTAGTAGCCGAGTCGTAACAGCAAGTATATTTAAAACTAACTGCTTCGTTAGGATTTCCCGGTAACGGTTTTTCCTGTTGAATTAAGGGGAAGAGGTCTATGTGAGCTATCCCAAAGAGTGAGGGACTGTAAAGCAAGTTTTTCATCAATATTTTTTAGTTTACAAGGACGCATTCCTTAATTTTTTAGGATACCAATAGATTATAGTGGAGGAGGAACACTAATCACTGCTTATTAGCTTATATTTAGGATCAAAATTGATGTCTCGATTCACTCCTGGATTAAGCTCTACAACCTGTCGTTACTAGCAACTGAGTGACTCAAATTGTTTACACTCAATTTTTTTCATAACCCTGCGCGGACCAGTCCTACAAAGCTTGCAGCCCATTGGTTGGGAACCGCTGTGTTAGACTATATTATATTGTTGATAGCCTATGGGTTATTTGATGTTGTTGAGTCACATAAGAATAGAAAGTAAGGTCTGATTAGACTAAAGGGGCCCATACACGAGCAGTATTACTGACAGTAATACTGATCGTGTAAGGGAGCAATACCGATGTACTTAAGTAGGGTATTGATGAGTGATGGTTCAATCCATCATTTCTTAGTTCAACCCGGCGTAGGGGAGGTATACTGACTGTATTACTGATCGTGTATGCCCGTTTCTTTCATTACTCAGTATTCTGTAGCTGTTGAGTGCGACGCATCGACTGATTTCCGATGCAATAATGAAAACATAGCCACATTTTTCAAAAGTTATTAATGATTTAAGTAATTTTTTTCTTAAAACTTCATGTTTTTCTTATACAGGACGGAACTTAATTTTATACGTAAAATTGTGTGTTGTAAAATATAAACATTTTTTTTCCTAGAGTCTAAATGAGAGCTTCACAGGTTTCTACCACAATCCGGCTGATGGAGAAATGAGCGTTGAAATCTTTAAGTCCTCCAAATTTCGGCCTGTTACTAAATAGCGTAGGGTAACAGCCAACCACTGTTTTGGGCATATACTTTCCCTCGTATTTGTATCTTGTTTTTTAATATGAGGAGAAACCATATTTAATAAATTACTGAATACGTTTTCATTCATCCGAAAATAATTATAGTAATCTGATTTTTCCTTTACTGAAATCTCGTTGATAAAGTTTAAATGGTTGAACTTATCCCTGTCCATTAGCCAATCCTTCACCCACAAGCGTCTTTTCCTCTTTTTTTCCCCAATGCCATGGCGATCAAAATTGCTATTGACGCTCTATCCATATATAACGTAGGTATAAATATGCGTGAGAAAAAGGTGAATGTTCTTATTGCGAACTATGAAATGAGATTTTTGTAATTATGATTTTTACATTAGTAAAATACAGAGAGAGTTTGGTTAGAAGTTTTAAAAAAAATAGTAGTACATAAAAATAACAGAATAGTAAACATACAGAAAATGAAAGTAGATAATTATAATACTAAACATTGTAATGAAGATAAAATAAAAAATATAGCTCTGAGTCGAAACTACATCAAAATAGGGAAAATGAGTTAAATACTGACAGTAATATTTATCGTGTATGGTGTAAGAATACTGAAGGGTGATTCCTCAGTATTTTCGTCATTCCCATACTGTCAGTAATATTGACCGTGTATAGCCCCCTTGTGGAGGAGATTCAAGCAGGTAAGAATCCTACGATTTCCTTTATTGTCAATGTTAATAAGTTCCTTAACACTTGTTCAGAAAGATTTTCTCTGCTGACATGATAAGATAAACATGAAACTGGGCAGCGAAACATCTTCATGTTTCTAAATATAAAATAGACTAATTAATAAAAATCAGGAGGATGCAAAACTCGGAAAAACTTGTTACTTTTCTTTACTTTAGTAATGGATTAAGCGTCTGTGAAATAGGTTGCTGTACTTGACTGTTACGCCTGTTTGGGATGTTTGACATCTCATTTTTTCGAACGATATTTTTTAAGGTTTATGTCCTGTTGATAGCTGTTTGGGCGAAACGTTGACTATTTAGTTATTTTACAGAATTCTAGAGACTTTAGGACTTGTTTTTTGTGTGTGTTTTCCAATCGCATATTTATGGAATAAATAACATAGACTAAGACTGCCTAGTGCTACATAATTTCAAGACAAATTATTATTCTATAATTTAACACTGCCTTATTCACTTTAACTTTGACATTTGCTTACAATAGAATATTTTTTATCTTGTTAAGAACCGCATCCTTGGCAGTACTAACATCAATCTACTATCCGCATCCTGCCTAGATAATGGATGTGGTTCACTTATGCTGATTCATATAAACTATCCTTAAATCCTTATTGAAATTAGTCCAATATTACAAGAAAGATTTTATTTTTAAGTATGAGGTTTATTTTTTTATAAGTTAGGTTAAAATATCAGGTACGTCCATTTTTTCCCAAAATGTTTTATGTATTAAAAATCGAAATTATGTATATATATATATATATATATATATATATATATATATATATTATTATATATAAAGTGATTTGTTGTTAAAAATGTCATTTTATTTATTTTTTATCAAGCATAAACTAACCCGATATCGATATTTTCTGATCAAGATATGCACAATATATTTTTTTAAATTAGTGAGATTTAAAAAAGAAAAGTTCATAAAAAATTGGCAGTAATTATTGTTTGAAGTGAATTGTCAGCAAAGCAACGACAAATAATTAACAAAATTCTTTTTTAAGATTAAATATTTTTTGATCTGCACTGAAAAATTTTTGAAAATGGATGTAACCAGTTTTGAAACCAAATTACTCTATTATTACAATTAATGAAATGCGTCTAAGTAAGTACTAGGGTTACCACAGAAGGAGTCTTCATTATTATTCAACTCAAACAACTAGACTACAAATGTAAAATCATTAATTACTTATTAATAATTCATATATTTTTCCAATTTCCTCCTGTTTGTATAGTCTATCGAGGTTGTCGAAATGAAAAGTATTATGCTTCCATATTCTTACTTAAGGACTAATATTCCCTCTAAAATATTTATAAATATAATTTTAAAAAGTAAAAGAATCAACTTAATTAATTGTTTATAAATTGAAGATGATTTTAATATAAATAAAAAATCCCGAAAGCAATATGATTGACTGTAAAAATAGATATTAGTAACTTTTACTACAAGAGAAATATTGAGTATTAACTAAATATAGGTACGGTCCCGGTTACTTGATTGAACTGTTGTTCAAAAAAGATGATTTTTAATAGAACAAGGTCCTTCATACGATTAAAGCTAATAAAAAGCGATTACTACTGAGGTACTTTAGGTCTGCGTCAGTAATTGCCATGATCATAATTATTCTTTATTGTTTCCTCACGTAGACAGTTCTTTTTGTTTATCTATGTTGATGACCATTGACGATCACTCCAAATAGATTAATAGACTGAAAAGGCTGGAGTCCTGGGAATGAAGAAGAATTGACTCTATGGGATCTGGAGAATCTGGGGCTCACCCAGCCTAAATATAGTTGGTAATTTTAATTAGATAAAGCCTGTTGGTTAAGTGTGATCACTGCCAAAACATTTCCATAATCAATGAACACAGTATGGTCCCTAACATGTACTTAATGCAATACCCCTTATAGTGGTACAGGTCTTTTAAAACAATTTGGCACACAATAATTATTGTGTATTTATAATGTAATAATAGTAGCTATTGTATTATAATGGGTCTGACCGTTATGCAAGTTTCACTGATTTTAACGCTTATTGGGGATATAAAATGGTCATTTTCCTTGAAAACTGAATTTTTTTTTATGATCAACTTACTTTCCCTACTATTTATTCTACATACAAGGTTATGAGATTAGGAACCAGGAAAACATTATGTCCATTGGCATCTTAAACGGAACAACAATGTCAATATAAACTAGCCACGGTCCACTTGGCAATTTATGTCATGGGTTTTTAGACAAAGTTATATTTTTCGTTAAATGGAAGAGAGATACTGAAAAAATATTAATGGTAATTAAGTAAACAATTTCATTATATTAGAGGAAAAACCATTTAAGTAGTTTGGCTTAACTAAATACATTGTTTGGTTACTTTCGGTGGACCAATAGGAAGGTTTTCTTTTCTTTTTTAATTTACTCTTTACTTATGAATAAATTTCACGGCTCCTTGCTCGGTTATAGTTATCTAACTTTCAGGAAACCTTCTTTTGTTAAGCTTGAATTTCGTAAAAATATAATACAGGTTTTGAGTATATGCCTGATTTGCCTACAAGTGAGATCAGGAGTCAAGTTTTTCCGTTGGAGGTATTGTTTATTTTTTTAATAATATTAATTAATTCATACTATTACACTCAAACATTTTTCTATGTCCCTTATTTTTTTATGCTCTTGACTAGTTTCTGTCATCACATCTTCCAAGGAAAAGCTTTAAGATTATTCGTAAATAGGTAGAGAATAAAAGAATAATTTTCGTTGTAATAACATCTTTTACAACACTCATTAAGATAAATCGGGTGCCGATACAAGACTAATCCCAAAAGAAACCTACGAAATAAAACCTTAGTAAAATGAGACGTCTTAAAAGTGGGACGCCACTGAGATATCAGTCAGCAGTCCGAGATGGAGGAGATAATAAAATCATTCACAAACAAACAAATATAATTGGAAATTATATATGTCTAATTATTTGTTCATCTGCTTTCCCCTTTACAATATTTAACTAAGACATAATTGTTAAATAGTTTGAATACTTTATATTGGTACGATTGGAACTTAATTGTCTAGAACAGTTGTTGAGCGATTGTTTATTATTCGACAAAAAAATACGACTTCCATAAAATCCTTTAAAAATCTTTTCATACTTTTAGGACGCTCTTGGGATATCAGATAAGTGGCAGAAGATGATTCTTTCTTATGTTTAATATTCCATTGGCTCGGTTAAGAGAAAGTAAACAACTAATTAAACAAATAAAATGAACATACAAATTTAAATTATCTGCGAAAAATCTTTATTTTAAAATTATATTAATTTTTGAAATTTTATGATGCTTTAGAGATATCAAATAAGCACTAGAATATGTCTCGTTGTTATGATTAACACTTCATTGGCTTGGTTAAGTTAAAGTAAATGAAGAATAAATAAAAAATAAGAAAATTTCAGTTTCCTATGAATAATCAAAACATTATCTTATTAAACTTTTAGGACGCTTATGAGATACCAAATGAGCATCGGAAGATGCCTTGTTCATATAATTAACTGTTCATTTGCTTGGTTGAGATAAATAAAACAGAAACTATAAAAAAAAGAAAAGAAATTTAACTAAAATTTATTGTGTAATCTTTACGTGAATCATTATCACTGTCAAGGATCGCATATTGAATACACACAATTTGGCCTATGAATTTATTTTATTTAGTAGTTAGTAATACCGACATTGACACTTGTTGCGTTCAGGCTCAAAAGCGGATAACACCAAAATTTGACTTTTTCACATTTTTTTATAGTTTAGTAAAATAGTCACTTAGCTGCTTATTTCTCAAGGTTTTGGTTCGGTTCTGAAATGAATTTTTGGGAGCATAAAACGTTTCTTGACTAAACTAGTGAAAAATGTGAAAAAAGTCAAATTTTTAAATTTGGAGTTATCCGCTTTTGATTATGAACGTCTCATGTGTTCAATTAGCTTTAAAAGATTTAATGAATTTTATTGAATGTTATTCAAAAGACTGATAGAAATCCCATAGAAGACCTATGCTTATAAAAATAAATCTAAGTAATATTTTCAATTTCGATTATTGTAAATTGTAACTACTGCATCCTTTATAAAAGAGAGATCTTCATATTGACACAGAATCGGTTATTGTTTTCCTCTTTCCTCAAAGGAAAGGCACACAGTTGGTACGCGCAATCTTCCAACACTTTCATCCTTTTGAAATGATATTTTTCTCAATTTATTCCTTTTCAAGTTTTGTACAATATTTAGCATTCTTCTTCGACAAATTGGTGACAGGCTTGGATTGGTTATTTCTTTTTGGAGATTTATGTAATTCCCTCTTCTTTATTCCCCAGATATGAATTTCTTCCCTTATCAAGCTGTGGGGAAATGCAACAGTATGACACAGGCCATTAACATAAGTTCGGAGTTCTTTCTTCCTAATTTTCTTGGTAATTCACTAGCTTTCATTAACTTCGATTCCCCCCTCCCTTACGCACATATTACCTTATAATATTGATTATTAAATAACCTCACCCTACTTGTTGATATTATAAGATAAACTCCTACCTGGATGACCTGCCTGTCGAACAACTCCTGTACCACTCCGAGTAACCCGTCGATGCCGTCCTGCATGGCACACAATCCACACCGAACTGGCGAGCAACTGAACCATCCCCCTCCTCCTTGGATCCGGCCTTGTGGTTAACATTTAACACGACATAAATGTTCCATAACCAGTTATCTGTTTGTTTATCTAACGCTCGCAATAATTTAGGGATAATTGAATTAACAGTGTCACGGAAAATGTAACGTGCGATCTAGATGAGCGTGCATCGTCACAGCTATTGTTCATTAAATTAATTTCGGAAAAGTATACTTAATGATAATTAAGTTAAAATGAATGTGTAATTAACCATTAGATTTTTACTTGACCTAAAATATTAATCCCATTAAACATACTCATATTATAATGTTGAAAAATTATTTATTGACGAAATAGCGCAATGATATATATTTCTTTACCGGCATATAATACCTGCAATACTGCAATGATATAGGATACGAATAGAATAGAATATAAAAATAATTGTATTCTGGGATCAGGTTCGCTTAGAATGACAGATGTGCACAAAATTTAATGTTAATTATTTTGGAGCAGGCGGCCTGTGGTCTTGTGGGTGGCATAACAACCTACTGAGCCCAATATTACGGGTTCGTAGCCTGGCAGGTGCCCCTAGGATTTTTTAAAGGTAGTAATAAATCCTTGGTTATGCCGTCCTTCTGAAGGGACGTTAAACGGGGGTCCCGAGCCTTTACGGTGACAGGTACTCGTTAAAAATCCTTATCTTAATTAAACCTGGACAGGCAAAATTTATGAATCACACTGAAGCATCGTCCGATTAGTCGTAGCAGCATAAAGTGACGCTAAATAAACAAAATTTAATGAATATATATCAGGCCTAAGGGCTACATCATAAGATGATACAATATATACATAACTTCTTCTTTCCGGCGCTACAACTCGTGGCGAGTCAAGGCCTCCTATAGTATCAACCGACATTCGTCTCGGTGCAATGCTGCTGCTTTCCAGTTCCTTATTCCCAAAATGGACAGCGCATCCTCTGCCACTCCATCGGCCCACCGCAACATTGGCCTGCCGATTCTCCTCTTGGCGTATACCTTTTCTTCTAGTATTTTCTTTGGGATTTCATCTATCAACATGCCCCACCCCCAGCGAAACCTTCCAACCTTTATATATCTGACGACATCTATGTCATTATAGAAGCTTGCTATTTCGGCATTTGTTCTTTGTCTCCAAGCATTAGCGTTGAAAACTGGTCCAAAAATTCTCCTAAGGATCCGTCTCTCGAATCTGTTTAGCATGACTTCTTGAGCTCGCGATATTGTCCAGCACTTAGATGCATAGGTCAGAACAGGCCTTACGAGGGTCTTGTATTAAATAGGGTGGGGCAAAAGTCCCGCTACCATTTTGATTGGGCGCCATCTTGGTTATGCGATGTTTAGCTCAGTTTAGCCTTAACCGTTGTGTTGTGTAGACGTCCAAATTTTATTGGTAGCAGGACTTTTGCCCCACCCTACAAAAATATATATATATATATATATATATATATATATATATATATATATATAACTGCTTGAATATAAACTAATAGGTATGTTCTGGTAAAGAAAAAACAAATAATTAAGCTGAAAAAAAACTAAAGCGTCAAGCGTTATAAAAAGAAACAACATTATAAGTGAAGAAAATATACAGTAATTCATCCATTACTTCTGATGGATAAGAGTTATTAATTATGACTGATTAAAGAGCATCTGGTTAGAGCAGGAGATGAAGTAATAGCTTGGATTTTGATGTGTGTAAGGAAAAAGCATGAAGGATATCAGGTGGGAGTGAGTTCCAAAATGTGGTGGAATGGGCGGGAAAGGAACGCTGAAGTTATTTGGTTCAATGGGAAAAGAGTATAAAGGTCGGAAAGGCAAGATCTTATGCCCTGGGATTGGATAGAGGATTTAAATTGTAAGAGACGATAGATGTAAGAGAGATGAGCCACTCTAACTCATCATGGAGGCGGGACACATCAGACCTCCTCGGGACATTGAAGACAAACCGCAATGAGTAGAATAGGATAGAGGATGTATAACTCATACTATTGTGTTATTTAAACAAATACAATTTGGTAATCAACATAAAAATATCAAATTACATTGGAGTTTTGAGCTTAATTATTATTGCCAATCGAAACCTCATAACAGTGCGTAGAGCGTTGAGTTCCTGAGCTGCAGGCCCCTAGTTAGAATGTAGTACTGAGTCTCCCAATGGCAGAGTTTATGAAGAGATAGATGTTTCAATTGACTGCATTATTTATTTTAGTTTTCCTCGTACATTCTGTATTAAGCCACTTTCTCTTATGAAAAATTAAATCTTACGTCTTCTACTTTTCGATTATGTAACCAAGATTATGATAAGGATTGAGGAAATTGAAGGAAAAATGCACATTCATTGTTCAACTAAAGTAAGATGAAGGATAATTATTGCTATTTTTGCCTTTCTTTCTATCAAAATCGATTGTTTTAAATAATCAAAACTAAAGAATTAGATAAAGGTGTCATTATTAGTACAGGATATTCACAGCCTATTAAATGAGTACTTTCTGGATATATTAAAAAAAAAAAAAAAATCTGCTAGATTTCCTCACCACGCTGATTATAAGATTACATGCTGAGATGTAAATTGGCCATTGTCGTGGTGTTTCTAAGGAAAAGATAAGTATAACTTAATGATTGCATATTTCCCTATAAAATAATTGCTACTTTAAATGTATGAATATTAAAGAATTAATTGTTTTGACGTGCTTCTTAAGTAATCATTATCGTTGATTCAATCCATCACCTTAGATTAAATAGTAATAATAACGAGATTAAAATTTATATAACTAGGTTAATTAAACTACCCCATTACAACCGGTAAAAGGTCTTCCATGGATTCAGTAGATGGTAGAGACTGTACTACTTCAAGGACATCGGTTGTGCAGGGAGGTGATTTGTCCGAGATCACCCTCAACAACCAGGCTTTATCTTCAAATTAATAATACCAAATTCACAGAGGTAGGGTGACCCGTTGGAGCGTCTTTCAGCAACCGAGCATTCTATAGATGTTATATATGCTTCTACGAGCGGTACCGTTCCCTTGATTAAACTGTAAAAATAAATTTAATATAAATAATGCTCATTAAATAATACATGATTTACATCAATTTTCGTTATTTTTAAGCATCTTTCTATTCCGAAAAAAAATTAAAAAAGAAATTACTCTAAACTGAGGCTGTGTGAGTCATGCCAAGGCAGGCGGCAATATTCAAAAGCTCAAAGAAATAAAACAAGTGTCTGTTAAAGATCATGGGTACTAAATATCGTGAGAAAGCAGCCTTAACTAATTCAGCCATCATAGTGGCTAAACAAATCTTCTGATTACATCGCAGCTACTATTCGAAGAGTATCTAATTCTTAGAATTTCTGTTTACATATATGAATATTTGTTTGGGTGTGTGTGTGTGTGTGTGTTGTACTTCCAGTTCTTGAGATTCAAACTTGTAAACTATCTTTTGGTAACGTTTATATACTGTATTGTTCTCATAATCATAACAAATTTATGATGAAATGATCTAAATTTGAAATATGTAAATTTAAATATATATGACTCAGTATAAATAAAATACATTGCTCAATTTTTGTCCCAGAAACAGTCCAGTCTCTACTATGTACTGAGCCCAAGACCCTTCATCAGTTGCAGTGGTAGAGGAAAAAAAACGAATAAAATTCTGTAAAAAATAATTTAAACGATCAATTGTAATATCTCAATATCCATTAGTTTAATTTAAAACATTGATGTCTGCGAAACTAAGTCGGGTGATGAGCACCTAAGCTTTATTACTAAATCACATACATATATTTTGTTATATTATCATTTTTTTTAAGAAGACGAATTAAGGAAGTGAAAAATCTTGGTGCCTCTTGCCCGTGTGCTACATGTGGTATTATTTTTAGATCCCGCTGTCGGTATCCCCTAGCTGTAAAAAGAGTTATTATTACGTTTTAAATATATATTTTAATATCCCACTAATCAAAAACAGCACTATGATAACCATTTAAAATTCAAAAATGCAAACATTAGAGTATAAAAAAAAAATTGAATCCTTATCACACTCTGCTGTCAATGATAGAACCATATCTGAATATAATACACGTTGAATTCATTGATCAGTTAAAAAACAGATTTGATGGGGAACTTATTGTAATCATGACCTCAGTCCATTGAAAGAACAGAATTAACAATATTAGTATTTATAATAATCTTAATTTATGTATTTATATCGAACTATTAATGGCGAGAGAATAGCGAACAGGAATCTAGGGAAGATAAATCTACTTTAAGATAATGCTGTAGAGACTTTAGTATTACAGAAGCAGTTAATAAATGAGTTAGAAGTTGGATCAGATTTATTTTTTTTGGAATTGCAATGTTTTCGTAAATAATATTTACTATGCACTGCAACAAGCGTGGACGAGTATAACAAAATATCTGGTATATCGACCCGTTTTTACTTACTGTTTTAGAAAGTCCAAAATAAATATTTTCTTTTCTATATCTTCGCTAGTAGTCTTATTACTATAACAATTATTTGAGGTTTTACGTTTACATTAAATTATAATTCAAACATGGAACAAACAATATATTTAATTTTTCCCTTGGTCTTCACAGACCTAGACTTTTTCCCTGATTTCACAAATTTCCCTGAGATTTGGCTTCAATGTCAATGTGAAACGCTGAGGAAAACTCGGAATTCGACATTACTATCTGCCTTTTCGTTTTTAGTGGTCTATTATAAACTTAATTATCTATTTATTTATTTTTTGGTTCTAGATACAGTGATTAGAATGTGAATTAGAATAAATCGTGCAAAAGTATTGTTTATAATTTAATATATTTTTCTACCTGATGGTATTAGAAAGTGGATAAAATGTTTACAAACATTATCTGATCCTACTTATTATAGGTATATGAGATTATTAGAGGTAAGGGTCCTCCTCATGATGATATATTTAATAGCCTATAATGACCATTTATGAAAACTGAAGGAAAATTTAAGATAATTGGGTGAAAAACCTGGGGGGCTGTATGGGATCCCACCTGTCTGCCTGATCATTGGTTTAGGAACATTGTAACCCTTACCTTGTATAACCCAACGGCATTCATGGGTTGTAGTGGTCTAGATTTTTATTTTTATTTTTGTTCAACAGATGATGGATAGCAAAGAACAAGAGAACCCTCCTTTTCAAAGACGGGTCACACAGGAAGCGTCTCATTAGTTCTAACAAAAATAAACATTCCTATTTTTATTTAGCTATTAATACAACACTTAAACTAATATTACCGTCCGAATAGCATTTATGTTAAATTTGCTACTGTGTCAAACGAATGGTTCTAACGTCTACTAAGTAAAGATAGCTAAAATTTTTAAAACTACTTAGATACAAGTTGTCAATTTATTTTTATTCCATTCGTCGAAAAAAATATGTCACCATTAGTAGTTTTACTGCACTATTTACAACGATATACTTTATTTTATGCACACAAAAAAATGCTCAAAATAAAATTTGAACTTACCGAAAACTTCGGTCGACCTGGTAATCGTATATTGTCATTCAGGTATCTGTTGATGATATCAGATATTGGATCCGCGAAACCACTGAAAATCATTCAATTACAAATTTCACTACAGTTGCTTCATTTTATAACAAGTTAACACACCACAGAACACAGTTGGCACATTTAATAATCCAGTAAAACACTGTAAACAAACTTAGGTACTTTTTGGTTTTTAAATGTTAAATATTTTTTTGCACTTTGTCTTTTAATATTATATTAATTTTTTTATTCAATCAGTACATATTTGAGAGATTTAAATATGTACCACATTGTAAACAAAATATTTGCTTACGTATTTATGCAGATACATGAAGACCCGATGTTTTATCAGTATTTAAATTGTAGTAATATAAACTTCACGTTAAGAATACAATTTATTCAGAATCAAACAAAACAGTGAATTTATTTCGTCGATTAAAATATTAGTTGTATTATATTTTAATTTTAAATGACTAAAACGTTGTTATTATTTATTATTAAAGGCTGTAAAATTATTAAGTGCTAAGATTTTTTGGGATTTTTCTAGTGTATTCTAATTTAATAATTATACTTTCCGAGCTGGGAGAATCAGACAGTTAAAAAATTTCATTCTTGTATAATATTAGTTACTTGATGATTACTATTAATCATTGATAAGGACATTAAAAAGATCAGCAGAAACAAATTTCTCTCAATAATACTTATAAATCAAACATTTTTAAAAATGAGTCATAATTAGCCTTAATAACTGATTATCATTAACTTATTGCATCTTTAATACTTTTTAATTGTTCACTGAAATTTAAATTTAAAAAGTCATTACAAAAACAAATCATTTCACGTCAAGTATAAACAAATTTTAATCTAATTATACAGGAAAATTTTAAAATATTGTTTCCGTAGTTTGAAAAATATTATAAATACTACAAAGAAAAATATATACTCAATTCATCAACATTAGTAGACACATTTTTTATTTGTAATTTATTGAACGAATCGACTTTAAATTCACGTTACTATTATTTATCATTATTTAACAACAGTATTGAACATTTTTATTATTGTACTAATTGATCAGAGGAATTATTCGATTCGTAAACAGCTTCGGCAGCTGGCTTACCCGTCGACAAGATTGTCGTAGAACGGCATCCTGGAAATGACTGAGGCTGTAGAATCCCTCTCTATATTTGAATCTGGCAGAGGAACTCGTAACGCGTCACCTGGTCTTTGTATACCGACTGTGGAGTCTTTGATCCTTCCGTCCACAGTTCATCTATATCTGGCATCTAATAAACATCTCGTCTCATCTATGTCTGGTAGGTATCTCAGTTCAATCAAAGCCTCCATTATTACTTTGTCCGAGGTGAGTCAGAAGATTTGTTTATTTTAATTTATTCATTGAAATTTACAACGATATTATAACAATATAACAAGCAAATGGTAGGAATGATACGGGATATTTGTCTTTAGCTATGCTTCGTACATAGAGACATAGATAAAGACTAGTAGAGAAACTACTCAGTGGTAGTACTCAAATAAGAATTTCAACTCAGGTCACGAGGGCATCAGATGCCTCGAAGGATTATCAGGAATTGAAGAAATAGCTAGATTTGAAAGTAGTGGGTTTGGGTGGGAATGAAGTTTTTCATGAAAAGACTGGTATCGGGTTCGGGCCAAATCAGCAACAAATGGGACATTGTGGATGACTTTATTCGAAACATAGTAAGGAGAATTAAGGATTTTGGATTGCCCCTGAAGTTTGGATTTGTTAACTAATGTGTGTTTATAAGAGCGGAAATTTTCCATATATTGGGTCGATTAATATAAAATAACCCTCTTTGTATTTCTAAAATACAATCATCTTCTCTTTTTTTTTTTTAAATATTTACTATCACTACAATTGAACGAACATTGTTTAGAACGCTATCAAATATTACCATGGAAGCACTCGTTTTTTGTTTGATTTTGTTTAGTTTAGCAGTAGCCCAAGCTGCAAGAAACATTACCACCGCGTTCTGTGAAGTCTGTAGTGATGAACGGACAATTCAGCGTTGGTTTGAGACATTTTCAGCTGTTGACACAGATTAATTCACAAGTAGTTAATTAATTAATTTCTCCTTTCTACCCTGAGGAGAAACAATCAAATCTATGTCGCAATGCAGGGATATTGTTGTAATGTAGCAAAAACTTATCAAAAAACCTGTGTCGGTTAATCGGGACCACACACGACAACGACAGACCTCATGTTTACAACAGACTGTGAAGAAACTTAAACGAGCTGAGTTACGAAGGTCTCCCTCAACCACCTTGTTCACCTGACTTCCGTACACGTGAGTGGTCAAAAGGCAAGATTAAATAGTTTATTAACATTTATTTATTGCTGAAGATTCAACCCTTATTGCATGTCTTCATCGAGGTTCTATGTTCTTTGAAAGAACGAATAAGACCCTGAAAATAAGTAAAATATATCTAACTCAAATACTTACTTCAATACTATGGTGAAGAGCGCTACGCTCTACCTACCTGCTTTTGGGTCTCATGTATATGAAAGTGTGTTGATTAAAGCAAAGAGCCATTATCGTGATCGTGAAACATATCGAATCCGATTTTTGAATTTAATTGCACGTTTAAAAATACTACTGACTCTAAGTATGGAAGTTAAGCGTATTGTTTATGCATGTGTGTGTTTGTGCATGGTATATGTAACTTAATAACGATAAGTTGTATGAACTTAAATTACATATTTAAGGAGGCATGTGCTCAGGATGGTACAGTAAATGTAAGCATTAATCGAATAACCGAATGTAATGTAATGTGGCACATATCCTTGATTTTGTGTTGTTTTTTTTTCACTTCCTGGAAAATGACTAAGAAGTGGCAGATTGTATTCCTAATATCAATCTAAAATTAAATGATCATTAATATTATCTAGGCCAATTCTCATTAAAATGAATTATGAAAATCATAGATATTGATCTAAAACCAGAACCTTTTCCACTCCTCATCCATATCTTAAAATGTACAAAGTACAGAAGAAAAGGACCCTTCAAAACCCCTCCGTAAAACAAAAGAATATCAAAGTTTAAACCCAAGAGGCTAAGGAAAATACAAAAAAAAAAATATATATAAATAAAAGACATTGATTCCATAAAAGTCGACAGGACACAGTGAGCCCCATCATCCAAACATGAAGAAAGAAATATCATCAACCTTTTCCACTGCACATCCCTCTCTTGAAATGTATGAAGTACAGTAGCAGAGAACCCTTCAAAACTCCTTTGTACATCAACAGCTTATCAAAGTTAAAATTCAAGGGCCTGAGAAAGGAAATAATAAAAAAATAAATAAACTAATTTTAAAAAAAGACATTGATTAAATAGTGATTCTAAATAATTCAGAAAACAATATTATCTAACTTTAAAAATTCTTTAAGTAATGGATATTTTTAATAAAATGAACCGATTGTTGTCAAAGAGTCTGATACCATAACAAATTTTCAACTGCCGATTTCATGACATAATGGAGAGCCACTTCGATGGAATTGATTTTTGTGGATTATGTACAACTAAGTTGATATAGCTTACATTTGTAGGTAGAATATGATGTGACAAAGGCAGGACCTGTTGATGTATTCAATCTTTGAATATTATGAGTAATATTATAATATTATTTAATAGGACCTAAATGTTTTCATGAAAATTAAATTCTATTGGATCTAAATTTGAATTTTTAAAACTTATTTTAAGTAGTGAGGTAAGTGAAAATTATGATATCTGCTCCTTATTTATTTTACTAACAAACATATATAAATTTACATTGCAATGCTATTAGATAGCCTTAAAATAATGATTAAATAAAAATAGTTTGGAATTGTAATTCTAAGTTGTAGGATTTAAATTTAGTCTTGTTATAAGAAGTTCTACTATGATTAAAAGTGTTATGAGACAAACTCAGTGTGGTTAATAAACCATTATTCATTTTTGATTTAACAATTTAGTTTAAAGACTATAAAATTATTAAGTGGTAAAATTTTTCGAAACAAAAAATGCATTTTAGGCTAAGCTGGTTGTTCTCTAGTTTGTGATTTCTTTCTAATGCTCGGTATGTCTCATTTATCTTACTAAATAAATTTGGATTTGAATTAGTAAGTCTTTAACCCTAAACATTTAAATAAATTACATAATGCACAAACAATATTAAAATTAAAATTATACTATATATTCAATTTGTTTTAAGGCATATTGTAGTTCTAAGTGTGAATTGTTTAAAGGGCTAATGTTTCGAGAATGATTTACTATAAACATATTCTCATTCATAGATCAAACAATAATACTATTGTGATCAAATGCAGTTGAAGATACTGATTTTAATCTGGTTTAATCAATGTTTTCAAAGACAGATAACTCAGTAAAGTTTTGTTAGCGAATATTCTATATATATTTCTGAATATACATCTATCTCGCAGAAAAACTTACCATTTTATATATCTGAAAGTTTTAAACTATCTTGTACGTATTAAGAGGAGATGCCTTCTGGGAAAATTTTTATTTTTCTAAATCTATGCACAGGTATTTGGTATTCTCTCTTGTGCCAGTATCAACCCATTTGTTGAAATGGCTACTGTAATGACTAGCCATGCCTAGTTACGTAGTTTGACCAAACTAAAATTTTGTAAGTCCTTACCTAAGACTTCATTTTGGATAGCCATTTGAAACCATTCTGTCTTACCAAATATTTTTTATCTTTTATTGTTCAAAATGGCCACTTTCTGTCTCATATTCATGCGATTGATATTGAAGAGCTCTCCTTCCAAACAAACTTAAATTGGCTCACAACTTTTATATCTTACAGCCCTGTGGTTGGTAGAAATAGTGAAATTAGAAGAATGGTGAATCATTCGTCTAATTTTGTAATCAGAATGATGACGATTGTAAATGCACATTCAAAAAGACATTCCTTCATGAAATTTTGTGGTTTCTGGTATAGGTAATACCTTCTATTTTAAACAAGTTCATAACCCATTTTTTTTTAATGAGTGTTTAAGTATGTTTTAAAAATATTTTTTTAACTCTAAGAGTATAATTTTTTTTCAAGCAATTAAGAATCAAAAAAAAAATTTATTATTTATTTTGAATGCTGTATTTATTAGGTATTATTTATTATGATTGTTGTATTACATTGTACATAATTAAATGACTTTTATACAGTATAAAATACCTTTATACCTTTGTGTGGGTTTATACATTTTTTGATTTATTTTTTAAAAATTTAACAGAATTCTATGGGTACCTGCACAAAAAATGTTTATAGGAAGTCTACAATGTTTTTGTGTATTTTTTATATATCTTATACCATTAATAATACAGGCCCAGCTTAGATCATATTTTTTGGGGGGAGATTTTTTGTTTGATTTTAGAATTTTTTTTTAACCACTTGGGTAATTTTTTTTTAACCACTTGGGTAATTTTTTTTTTCAAACCAATTCATATCTCACATCTATGGTATAAGAGAAACCACTATTAAAAATTTCAGTTATTTCAGTAACAATAACAGTAAGTAAATTACATATTTTTTCCCAATAAGAATCTTTTATAATTATTTGTATATTTATTTATAGTTTACACTAACTTTCTCAACAAACTGATGGGCCAATAGAAATTATCTTGACTCTATCCACACCAGTGTTTGCTTCTAGTCATTGCTACATATTTGAATAAACTTAAAAATTGAGCAACATAGATTTCAGTTTTTTTTTTTTGTTTTTTTTAGTTAAGGCTATCTTAATTTTTTATTTCATTAATCCAAAAATCTTCAGTTATTAAGATGTCATTATGAAATTAGACAAAGTGAATACTATAATATAAACAACAATTTATAAATTCTTTATAAATGTTTATTGACTAATATAAATAACCACTTTGCCGAATTTTAAATCAGCCCTTCTAAAAGTTATACCTAGCACAAAAGACAAAACAAAAAAATAAGTCACTTTTAATCAAACAAGTTTAGTCATTTTGAATGGCATAGAAACATCTGTTGGCATGAAACATGTGATTAAAATGATGAACTGAATACCCAACCTAAAGTGAATTTGGGATTTAGTCATTAGTTATTGTGGTTTATCCTCAAAATGAATATTTTTTTATTCATTGTTTACTTATATTTTATGTTATTTTTTAAAGTTGTTAACTGCACTGTAGATTTAAATCTAGCAGAACTGGAATATATTGCTAACCAACTAACTCCTATGGAATGTGAAATTCTAGATAAGCACTTGCACTCTTCAACCTATGAAGTAACTACTGGTATGGAGTTCTTTTCATTTGGTGAAAAGCCCTGCCTTGAAATTTTAATTCATTGGAATAGTTCACCAAACGAAGGATTAGGTGAAACTCACAGCATTCTTTCACACAGGTTAAAGCAGCTTGGAAGAAAAGATTTAGCTGATTGGCTTAGTAACATTGTTTTTCAGCGTTTGAGTGATAAATTGAATAAAACAGTTCTGGCAAATCCGTTTAAAGAGATAGTTGTCGAAACAAGTGAAATTCCTGAAGCTGAATCCAGTGGTAACAATTCAGACTTAAGTTTCTACCATGGAGAACCGGATTGGGAAACGTATGATACTATTGCTATACTTGTTGCTGTATGTATATTTATTGCTATAGCCATTTTAGTTTGTGAGCTCTGTGGATGTTGCAAAGGTATTCAGAAGAAAAAGAAGAAAATAAGATTCAATAAAAGTAAAAAATACAAGTTGTTGCCACAACAAGAAGGTCCTTCAAGTGCTGAAGAAATTGCTGATAACAATTAAATAAGAACTTACTTCTTCTTTTTAGTCGTACTTAAGGGTCTTAGGTAAATTATTAAAAAAAATGTAAATGTGAATTTACAATTTATTGACATTGTAAGCAATTGTAATTTTCACTTTGAAACTAAGATAGGAATGAATTTCCTGAATGGTAACCTTAACTATTTCAATAAATAGATACAATAAAAATCACTTAGAAAGGCACACACAACTTCATTTCCGATCAATCGGAAACAAACAAATCAATTCATGCCATCTACATTTACTTTTCAACGAAAAGTTATATTTCCTGCTTAGTTTGCAGAAGTGAAAAATGTGAATATGAAAATTGATATATTTTTATATACATTAAACAATGCATTCTACAATTACACATCATGTGTGAGTTACTTTCCAATCGTAAAAACTGTATACTATGTACATAGATTTATTTATAAGACAAATATAATTGAAGGTGGCTTGCACCTATGTTCCCAATATCCAACAGACTTTGTTTGTAGGTCGAAAGTTACAATCATTTAAGTTTCTTATGCTAGACCGATTTCAAATACAATAAGTCACAAATACATACTCATTACAAAAACATTTTTTTTCAAAAATACTTTCCAAACTTCTTATCTATTTTCAAAAAGGACATAGCCAAGACTGGCTCCAAATCTTTACAATTTATACAAAACAGAGTATATATAAGTAAGCAACTGCTTATAACAATGATATAAATTCCATGTTGGGAAGTTCTGATATAAATACAAATACATACTTTTTAAAATAAGTAATTTTAAATTAATGTACATATTTTTTTCATTTGGACATCGATTGGTAGAAACAAGAACTAGTTATTCTAAAATGTAAATATATTTCTTTAATAAACTGAGAAAATATAGAGTGAAACAAAATGAAAGGCAGTTTATACCAAAATAGATCATACAAATAAATAATAAATGATGAAATCTCTTAATACAACATTCATTACTTCAATTTTCCAACAATTTCCATTAAAAAACTCCTTCAGACCTTTAATTATCCTATGAGTAATTAGCTAAAGATTCAATTAAATATATCATTATTTACTCAATAGAGATAAACTAATTCATCAGGAACTTATAGCTAAAAGCCTGAAGCTATGAAATATGTACCAATTTATGAATATTTGCATTTATTTAATTTTGCGTCAATGAGACACACAAAAATATCCCACAGCTCAGTTACATAAAGCATCATTAAAAAGCCTTTAATTCTGTAGGTCAAAAGTTTCCTTCCAACTTTCTTCCAACAAAACAGGCACCATTATAAGAAATATCTCACATCACTAGGCAAGTAACTGAGAAAACTAATTACAGAGTAAAAAGTGTGAAAATATTTTGTTACAAAGTTCTGAAAAATTTAAATCTATATATAAATATAGTAGAATAAAATTTGTGCTTTATACAATATAAGTACAAGTTACAATATTTTTTGAAAATCCTTGACGACAATGAGCGTACAATTGTTTAGTTTTATTCTTTAATCATATTCAGTTTCATCTGAAAGAAAGGTTACGATTAACAATCCCTAATCCACAACAAATGTAGAAACATAGTATAGCAATTGTTTAAAATTTAAAATTGCTTATTTCTATTATATATTTACACAGTATCAATGTTCAATAAGAAATCTACAATATCAATTTCATTGATCACCTTATCATTATTTATTTAATTTTTTTTTAATTTTTTACAAACAATTTCATAACTTTCATTAAAATTAATTCATCTTAGTTACAATAAATATCAACAAATGTCCAAAATAACTTAATTAAATCGTCTTTATCTCTATATTCGTTCGAACCAAATTAGTCACTAGTTGGGCATTATGAGTCGTTTTCGACCCAACCCAGAAAAAATAGTGTTCTGATTTGAGAAATATATCCATTCTCATGAACACCTAATTTCCAAATGGAACGGATCTAATTGACATCAACATTGGCGAAGTTTTCCAGAAGCACGTGGTATCCCACGCACACCATAGCTACTACGTTAGCAATTTGAAGAACATTATTGCCAATGAGATGTTAACAAAAAGAACAAGCATCACTAGCTGTTGTCTTGAAAACCATTCCTGAAAAAAAAACACAACCAATGAGAATAAAAAAAGAGTAAGATTAGAAATGAAATAATAGTAAAATTATACTCTTATTTAATTTAAACCACTATAATTTTATATCATAATTACATTTTCAAACTTGAAATGGTAATGGTTTTATTTAAGTTTGAAGCAAATAATGTATATTACGGACTGAAAGAATCTCAGAATTAAATTATTTAATTTTGAATTTAGGTGCCATTTCTGACTGAGCTAGATTAGATAGGCTAGATTTCCTCTCATGCCTTGAAATGTTTTTCTTTTTGTTCAAAACTACTATAGGTGGAGAAGTAGGAGTAAGGTACTTGAAACTTGTAGGAGTACAGGAATAAACTCATATTTGTCCAATATAAATAAAGAAATGGATACTATGTCTTCACTGTTTTTTCGTATTAAAATTATAGCAGTTAAGATTCCAGTTTAATAATCAAAATCATTTATGGATTGATTAAGAGGATTATTTTAGTTAGGCAAATCAATCTGTTTTTCAAATAATTAAATCAACAGACAATACAAATGTTACAATTCGTTTGGCACAGCACTCCATCAATAAGTGGGAAATTCTTCCTCTCAAAGCCATTGAAATCCCAAAATATCACTACAATTAAAACTAAGGATGTATAAAACTGGAATGAAGCCTGTTTCGTTCTATCCCAATGTGACTGGCATTGAATGGGATCTTAGAAAGTGGATTTGTAAAATTTCAAAGTAAAGCCTTAAGGGAATTGTCAACCACATTGCACAAATTCTTGTGTCACTTGTGGTGTAGTCTTATGTCACTTAGCCTTAGGATTTTTTAAAGGGCATAAAAATTTGATGGTTAGGCCATCCTTGAAGGGGAAGTAAAATAACAGTACTGAGTCTACGCAGTGTCAGGTACTCGTTAAAAATCCCTATCCTGAATATACCTAGCTATAGTGACATTAAATAAATAAACAAGAAACAAATGAATTCACGTGCAACTGACATTATAAATTAGAATTATTTATGTCTATAAAAATTAATGTTTCTGAAATGTAACATGGCAATCAAATCAAGCCGAAGTGCTGATAAAAGAGCCTACCAATAAATTATATTATTCTGTAACTACTTAGTACCCCAAAGAGCATGTTGGTACAAAACTTCCTACATGAAGGTTGGTATCAATATTTTAATTCCATAATGTTATTTTATTAATTTCAAAATAGATAAATCCCATCTCTAGGTTGAGCTATTAAATGACTTTTTACAAACCTTAACATGTGGACTGACGAGATATAGAAGAGGATTTGCTCGAAGTTTTTCTGATTCTTCTTGCATTTTTCTTAGTTCTTCCCTCCTTGCAGAGCTCAGTACAGAAACCTCTTCCCGAGACATAGCATCACCAACTTTAGGATATCCTTGTACATCTGGGAGACTTTTCTTCCTCTGGAGATTTGTTGTCACAGGAACAGTCTAAAGAATATAATTTTTAAAAAGTTATAGAAATTTAGAAATTATGATTTGATTTAGGTTAAGAACAACATACAATTCTTTCGGAATTAAAACACGGTGTTGATCTGGACAACTTTTGCCATCTATGATTATCAATAAAACAAAAGATAAAAATTGTTCAATCGAAACATAACAAAAAAATATTAACATTTAAACACTTTTTTAAAAATGTATTGTTCTGTTCATCTTAGACTCTAAATTTTTATTTATATTTAATTGGTATACTGCCAGTATCCCAAACCTGCTATATTCTATTTATTCCTATTTAGAACCGTCTACAATTATTTTTCAGTTGTGAATAGCAATTAAAAACTTTCAATCATATTTTTTCCTATCTATTAATGGTATATAGATCAATACTACCGTTAATTATAATTATAAGAAGATATATATATATATAATTGCTTTTGATAATTTGTAATTGGTTTAAAAAAAAAAAAACTATTCCAAAAATGTATAAAGTTGATGTATATAAATTATTTGTTATTGGTATTATTATTATTACTATAATGTATTTATACTATTTGATAATCTTTTATAAAATAAAATTGATGTCGCACGAAGGTCTATAAAAAATAATTTTTTAATGCAATATTTAATTAAATTGAAACAAATCTTAAAACAAATACTGTTTAATTTAAGATTAAATCCATAATAAACAAACTAAGAATATTTCTGTTAAGATTATTTGGTAATCATATAATTTTTTTCAATTATTCATAATTTTTCTATGTATTGAAGGAGTTTCATCAGCTTTAGAAGCTATAAAAAATTAAAGGAAAAATCTGAATTGTTTGAAGTAAGACAAGGCATTTATAGAATTTCCAAATGGTTTGGTTCTGAATAGCTGCTTTGAGATTGTCTAAATATACACCTCATCTACCATCAGAATTAAGATTTTCCAACTGGAGGGGGCAATGTCAGGTTATAATTGGTACAAGGTTAGGCTACCTCTACAGGAGGTGTGTTAATCCAGCTCTCGCTTGCCCTCCTGGCCATGAGGGCTGGCGAGAACATCAGTTCTTCCTCGTCTTCATCCTCGCATTCCCCGGACCAGAACATCTTGATGGTAATGATCACTGTCAACTACCTGAATATAGATACAACCCTCCCCACCCCTACTTAGAGGGACTCTTCCCCCTCCGAGGCTGTGCCTAATGCCAAACATTGGTATATTTAGAATAACACGCCACTGCTTCTCTTTTAATAAGAAAACAACGAGAAATTCTTTCTAATAATTTATTTGGTTTAGTATAAACACTATGATTTAAATATGAAGTATGGATACAAGAATGACTATATATACACAGATAGAATAGATACGAATATATACAGAATTAAAGAATATAGAATATATACATATATATATCATAACAGCTCGTTTTATAATCATAAATTGTATATGAGCATTACTAAAATTTATTTACTTTTTACTTTAATGATTATTTTTCTAGAACATTTCCAGGTGTATTAATCATCAAAAGTGTTATAGATATAAATATTAGACCCTATATAATAATTCTAATAATAGTCTTTAATTTAAACATTACCATAAATTATTATTTATTATTAAAATTAAAGAGATAGCAAAACTAATAACTATTTGAATTTTTTTTTGCTGATGTAATGGATACAATTTTAAAAGTTAGTTATTTATGACAAGTGTAGTAATTGATTTAATTATTCAAGAGTGAAAGGGCACATAAACAACAGATTTAAAGACTATGAGTGAACAAGCTTGCTATGGTTTTGTTTTTTATCTTCGATCAAGATTAATTTGTTCAGGGGAGCTTAAAATGGATAAAATAAAAATATTAGCATCTCAGAAAAGGTTTTGATGACATTTCAGAAGATCTGAAGTTGAACTGAAAGAAACCTAAATTAAGGATGCCTTTGAGTAGAGTGTAGTTGCTAAAATATTTGAACTATAGTTAGAAAATAAATTGTAGAAAAAATGTTTTTGAATATTCCATATCATGTTTAAAATCATTTTTCAACCTATATATTAAACAATTAGTATACCTCCAGAGATACACAAACTGTTAAATGCAATATAAATGAAATACAAATGTACTTTGTACAGCATATTTATAATTTTTAAAAAAATTCTTCAAGAAATTAACAGATTATTGTAATGACATAAGAGATTCAATTAATACATAAATTAAAAAAATACAAATCAAGATAATTAATGAAAGTAATGACTATCAACATATACATACAAAAAACTATAATATTGTTTTTTAAAATAAGCACTTCAAATAATTTCTGTCTTTGCTTAATGGAATTTATAAAATAAAAAAATTAAAGCAAAGATATTATTTTTGTCCCATGGTTTATTTATTAATGTGCCAAAGAAATAATTAATTTTGAATAAACATTTGATTTTTATGTTATAAAAGCTTTACCAAGTAAATGTTGAATCTTCCCTGAAGAATGCTTAACAGGGAAGAATTATGTTTTGTATAGAAAGAATACAAGGATAACCAAAAGATGACGGTTAAAATAAAGACATAAGTCCAGAAGGTGTAAGGCATACTATCCAGTGCACTTTGTATACACTATTTGTACCATAAAAATAAAACTGTATCACTGCAACACATGATGAAGCATGATGCATGAAGGGTCTTGGGCTCAGTATGTGTTAGAAACTGAGTGTTTCTAGGACAACAGTTTTGCATGGATTTGAAGCGTGATTTGTCCAAGATCACGCTCAACCAACAGGTTTTCCTCTAATGAAGAGTATCCATTTTATAGAAGCTGAGTGAGCCCCAGGAGGGTCTCCAGATCCAACAGGGTCAATCCCTAACTTATAACAGATTAAATAAATAATCTGCCACAACCGGGTTTGAACTCAGGACCTTCAACACAGAAACTCAGTGCACAATCACTGAGCTATACCACTCCTATTGGCATCGTAGATGACCAAAGTTATGTTCGCATATTAAATTGGTAGAATTCCTGTAAAATAAGATAAATTCATAAAAGTTTTTGTTAGCACCACAATCATCTTACCTTAGGAACTGGCTCTTTTTTCTGGGGAGTAACATAAAGTGATTCTGTTCTTTTAGGTTGATTGGCAGATGGAATAATGTCTTGACCAAGTCCACGCTTTCTCATAAGCACGTCTTCAAAAGGTGACGGCGCCTGGTTGACAGCTGCACCCACCACAGATCCATTCCCAGTAGCCGGGGTTCCAGCCCTTACAGAAGTTGGAGTGCTTCCTCTTATTAAGTTTGTAGATGGTGGCATGGAGGAGACTGGTGTTCCTGAAAAATTTACAAGAAAAATTAAAATATATGATAAACACAGGGTTTTAGTTATGGTGAACCTGTACCACTACAACCCATGAAGGGTCTTAGCTTCAGAATATGGTAGAGACAGTACTGTTTCTAAGTCTGTGGCTGTGTTGGGAAGTGATTGGGCCGAGACACACTCGACCATCGATTTTCTTCCTCGATAAAGGAAACCTACTTTAAAATTGCTGAATAAGCGTTGTTATGCTAATAAGTAACTTAAATACACATACATACATTGAAGTATATTTACATATTTGTTTGTATGAAACTTAATTAAGAGTCTGTTTTGGAGTAGGTAAATTAATAATAATAATAAATATTTATTGAGTGAAATTATACGAATACCATTTCGCACATATTGTATTTGTGATCTTCTTTTGCTAAACCTCCCCTAAGGAATTCACTTGGAAGCGAGATAGATCAATAGAACTATTTTTTTTTTTAATTGCCATACAAGCTCACAAGAATCTATAAAATCAAGAATCAGGTATTTAAGTGGCCCTACTTTTGATATTTGAGACTGATCTGTATGATTTTTTACTAACTATCAATCAACATTTTATGAAATATTTTAAAGTTGTCTGAAGTGATCTGGGCTCACTTATTTGGAAATTTACATCAGGTATGTAGATAACACTATAACAGATATATTGTGACATAAATATTACGACATTCTATACTATGACATAAATCTAGTGATGAGATTGAAATTGCAACCATTTCTAGCAATTTCCACTTCAATATCTTAAGATTTATTTATTTTGATGTTGATCTGTGTTTCCTTCCTAGCACTTAAACCAATCTTTAAATTTCTCCTATTGAACTTAAGTTTTGCATGCCAATTCACAATAATTTGAAAATTAAAATAATTAACTTTTTAAACTAAAGACTGGATGCAAATTGAAAAATAAAGAAAAAGTATATTAATAAAATCCAAATCTACCAAATGCTCATAATTTTTTTTAGCACAGGGTAATTTATATCAATATAGGTCTGATATAATGAGTAAACAGTAGAAAAAAAATATGCTTCACAAGACAGAAAAATATTCATAAGTCCATTTTTAAGGGGAATTACACTCCCCTTCATGTTAGGAGAATAATAAGATATGCTTGTAAACAAGGTAATGAAAATAGACCACAATGCGTGTTCCAATAATTCTTTCATCTCAGCTGCCAAGTTTAAAGATTACTTTAAGAACAATAGTTTCATTATTCCCAAGGAATGAAACAAAAATGATAATGAATTTATAATTTGTGCCAATTTAACAAATAAAGATAAAATATAAGAGTTTACTAGAAAGAAGAACAAAAAGGCACTTTTAAAATAAAGAACTAGAACAATAATGCAAGCAATTATAATAGTTTGCAATAATTCCGTAACAACATGCCAGAGCCTAAACCTGGTAAGTATTAGTATTGAATACTAATATTATAGAGTACTTTTAATAATATCACAAATATTATTGAAAAGTAATATTACTAAAAAAATAGATAGACTGAAATAGAATCTGGTACCGAAATTAATTTATCCCTTTCAGTCAAAAAATTGACCATCTTAAAACACATTATTAACAATTATTTAAATGAGAAAATGATAAAGAAATATAAAATATAAATACAACCTCCTCGAACAGCAGATGGTGTAACAGGGGTCACTCCCCTGACAACTGACGTTGCTCTAGAACCTGGAGACTCCACTTTGTCTACTGATGGCTGCCTCGATGGACCCATTTTTCTACTGTATCTATCAACACTACTGTCTCTGCTCGGCGGCCTCTTGTAATGGTCAAAATGATCGCTCATGGCCTGTAATTAAGGGTTGTAATTAGAACTAAAAAGGATTATTATTAGCCAATTATCTTTAAATAACAACTTTTTATAATAAAAAGTAATGAAGCGACCCACCCCAGCTTTGCTCGGGTAATAAGGCATATTATGCCTACATAATTTGTCTGTATAATGTATTTTTTTTTTATCACGTACTGGCCACTAAGAACCACGTGAATATCATTGGTTAGGCTTCTTTGGGAGTCTAGATTTTCTTTCTTCCCATCTCAGCTAATGTACTTTATTATATAGAAATTATAATAATAAAAACAAAAACAAATATTTCTTTATATACGAATTTATTATCTTGCATGCCAGATAATTGCATGGGCTTAGGCAAGCAGTGTCTATGGTCCAAAGCCATCGATTTTGCAACCCATTTACACAAAACCTCAACAAATTTATACCTGAACCTTCCTGGTGAATCCCTCTATCTATTGGTGAAAAGCGCATGAAAATACGTGCCGTAGTTATTGAGTTTATCCCAAACAAACGCGGCAGAGGACTTTGTTTTATAATAAGTATAGATTGCTTATGAAACAATATATTCATACTAAAATTATTTTAAAATACTGTTTTTTTTTCTTAAATATTAAATATTTAATTTAATTATAACTATATTACTTAATTAACGAGTCATTCATGTAAAAAAATGTAAAAATAAATGTTCCAATTATTGTGTTTTAAAAAGAAAGTACTGCCTTTTTGTTTTTTAAATAAATCAGGAATTTAAAGAGCCATGACTTGGCTAATTGATAATTAATTTTGCTCATTTTTATGGTATTGATTATTTTAAAATATTAAATTTCCATTCTCAGCCTGCTTTATATCTTATTTTAATGTTAAAATTCACTTTGACTACAGTGTAAACAAATATAGTACACTTATAAGCATTTTCTACTTTATAATGAAACAAGTAAGAGAGACGATTCCAAGGATCTGACCTATGAGAAATAATTTAAAATATAACATTTATTTGTTTATCATACTTTGCTATGTAAAAAAAACACAAAAAATATACATATATATATATATATGAGAACCGGATAGCACCAAAAGTAACACAATAAAAAACATTACAATTTTTAATAATTAGTTTTGTATAATACAAAACTATATAGAAAAACTGTTAGTCATACATTGTATCCAGGGGTATAGGCATCCTTAAAATAAAATCCCGGGGTTAAGATTTAGGCCTGCATTCCATATTTTTATGAGAACAATTACACATAACAATTTCAATATTAATATTAGTATTTCTTTCCCTATGTCGAATTAACGAGTATCGCTTAAACATTTAGTAACTTAAGGTTTTTGTCACCAATTGGCAGCTTATAACCTTGCATCTTTTTTGAACACAATGCAATTATTAGAATAGAAAAATTAACAATAAGCATGAAACAATCTGATTGAAAAATTCATTTTTCATAGTAGAAATGTTAACCTGCACAACAGGATGTGTGAAATGCCAGTAAAGCAGCGTTGCAACTGATAAAAATGTTATTCCTATTTTACTGTATTGAAAATATTCTCTAGTAGCTATCACTCACTTTTCCAGGAGCTTGATAAATAGTAAAACAATGAAAAAATATATAACTTTATGTTTTCATCTACTATTCTGAGAATATTTTAGCCCCTCAATATACGAACTAGCTGGTCCTAGTTACGACCTTTTTTATAAGTTTAATTGACTAATTAGTTAAATATCTTTATTTTTAATGCTTCATATTTATTTTCATATATATTGTTGCATCATTTTTTATGACTACATAGATTTGTAATATACCTATAATGAAATACGAATTAATAGTTATGAGAACTTTATCTACCAAGGCATCAAAAATGTTTAATATAAATATTATATTTATTATACAAACATTATAAATATTAACTCTCCTCCACTACCCACGGGGTCGTGAGCGACACTGTGCTGCTTTGTCAGCGCCTGCGCTCTCCTGAGTGATGTTTCTAAAATAAAAAGTTTTGTACTTTTTATTTTAAACCCTAAATGATTGATTTTTTGATGGCAGGTGAATTTCAAGCCCATGGGTCGTAGACGACCACGGAGTAGCAAATATGTCATAGGATAAATGAGGTAGTGGAGGAGGGTTAATATCTAATATAATTAGTGTAGCTTCTGTAGTATAACATATAATTTATAGGTGGCTTGTAATATACCTGTTGGAAATTGTATGAAGGCGATTCCCCAGAAAGTTGCTTCGAGTTCCTTCGTATCGTTGCTCGAGTTTGGAGGTTTGATTGTTGAGGTTGTTCATTCTGTACAACCTCCTTATCATGCGGGGGTTGAGGTGTTGGTGGAGTCACCACATGATGGTAGTTTTCTTGTGGTTCCGCATTAATGCCAGGGTTGTGAACTGTCGCATTGGTCAAATGTGAAGGATATCCCTGTTGAGGAGGTTGCTGTTGTGGAAGGTGTCCTTTGGTATCGACCTGCTGATTAAGGATCTGGGATCTGTTGTCGTACGGCAGCTGGACATGAGGTTTGTTGTCGTATGGGGGTTGAGATGGTGCTTTATTGGGTAGAGGGGGAGCAGAGGAAGGAGTATTCGGGAGACTTGTATCTCTGCTTAACGAGGGCGCTTTCTGATTTGGAGGTGGTCTTACTTTGGCATCGTCTACTGACGAAGACTTATATTTCTGGACTGTTCGGTTCCTTAGCTTTTCTAATCCTGGAAACAATATTATTGTTAATTTTTATTTCTGAAATACACAAAAAAAAATGTTATTAAATTAGTTCAATGTAAGTGATTTATTGATTATAAGTCTAAAATACTTGAATAGAAACATTATCTTTACCAATAATTATTATATAATAATATGAATTTCCAGCTTTATTTCATTAATGCAAGAACTTAATATCTTGTTATAGTTAATGACTATAGAAATAGAAAACCATGTTTAATCGAGTTTACTTTCATTAAAAATACTTTATTTATCAATACAACTTTTATATTGATAAATGCCCCTAAAGAATGACTAAGATAGAAAAACTTATTAAACAATTAAATTTTAATTGACAAAGGTATCCATTACTAAAACTTCGTGAGTTACAAAAAAAAACTTTAAGTATCACTACAACTTATGATGGATATCTTGGGGTCAGTACAGGTAGAGACTCTACTGTTTTTAAGACAAAGGTTGTCCAGGACGGTGATTTATACAAGACCATGCTCAACCTCCAAATGTTTCCCCTATTTTATAGAGACTGAGTGAGCCCCAGGGTACAACTACAGCTATTAACAGCTAAAATTTTTGAACTGGCACAGCCGAATTTGAACCCAGAACCTTCGGCATAGCAGCTCAGTGCTTTACACATTAAGGAGCTATTCTGCTCCCTTGATGATTTAAGAAGTTAAAATCATCGAAATATTACGTCATTTTTTATATAAAAACAAATTATATAAAAAAATATGATATTGTTTAAGCAAATACCTGGCTGCACAAAATCCGGAGCGAATTGTTTTGCTGTAGTTTGAGCTATTTCAAAATCTTCCCTTGCCTGATCAGCTGCGAGGTCCGCCATTTCTGCTTTACCGCGAGCGGTCGCTGTCCTAAAAAATAAATTATCTAAAGTAAAATTGTTTTATTTAGCATACTTGCTCGGATACCCCACCTTAGAATCATGAAATGTGGATCCCAGAAACATAAAACAATATTATAGTTTTTAAATTAAATAATAAAGTTATTCCACAACGATAAAAAACAATTATGTATTTGTTGAGATTATGGAACCAAACGATATTTCATCTATAACACCTTTACTAACCTAGAAATAGCGATATCCGCTTTCTGCAAGGCGAACTTCGAAGCTCTTTGTGCTGCATTGACGGCAGCGTCTATCCTCTCCCGGAACTTGGCAGAACGGATGAGGAACAGGTGCTTCTTCTTCTGCGAGGTGATGAGAACGTTATTCTTATACTTGCC
This sequence comes from Troilus luridus, assembly GCA_964056705.1. Lineage (NCBI taxonomy): Eukaryota > Metazoa > Arthropoda > Insecta > Hemiptera > Pentatomidae > Troilus > Troilus luridus. The sequence continues at coordinate 65,888,746 of OZ057413.1, forward strand.
TTCCTCCTTGGAGCCGTCCCTGAACGTGGTCACACCGTATCCGTACTTCTTGTTGTTGAACCACTCTCCTTCGTACTTGAGGCCGTCCGATCGCTCGCTGATACCGAATCCGGCACGCTTGTCATTCTTCCACTCTCCGAGGTAAGTTTCCGTCACGCTCGCATCCATATGTTCGTCCTAAGAAGAAATTTTATAAAAACCTTGTATAAATTACAGGTATACAGATGTCCTGAAGGATGAAATGTAAAATGATATAGGTAAGAAAACTGTAGGTAGAACATGAATTACGTACATGGAAATACATTAATTATTAATTCTATAAGTATTCACTAAGAGGATATGAAAGTAATGGTATATAAGAGTCCTACTTGGCCATTTATTAAAAATTGGAGTACATAATTTTTTTTAAACCTCTGATAACGGCAAATTTGTAGTAATGTTGATTTAACAATAGATTTTAACTTTTTAAAATGCAATTTATTTCATTAGTTTCATTTACCAGCCGAATTTCTTTGACACGCCAATTAAAGAATTAAATAAAGGTAGGAAAGAATATTGGACTGGTCATTGCGAGTTCTTTTTGAAAAAATTGAGGAAATGGAAGTGAATACTAATTAATAATTAGTGACTATAATAATAAATACGTAACTGATAAAAACAAATATCGTAAGGTTACGAATACAGAAAAAAAAGTTCTTTGATTAAAGTCCCTCGAGTAAATGGAGGCTAAGTAAAATAACATAGAACAAATATATAATGCTCGTCGTTCATGATCCAAGGGTTTTACACCTAAAACAATAAAAACGAGCATAAATACAAATAAATGCCTAATCAGAATATGTGTATTTATTAGAATGTGCATATCTCAATATGTTAACGGGAAATATTATAAAATTTTAGTTGCATCATAAATCCGATCTAATAATATGCCCACCTAATAAGTGAAGTGGAAGAATACACCTCCGATTTACCATAAGTAATAAGGTATTTAATACTTTATTATGTGTACTAAAAAATAATATAAACAATTTTAAATGTGCCACTGCAATGTTCATTCATACAATGTTATTTTAAAAAATATTCTAGGTTTCTAGAAATCAAAGTTAACAGGTTTGGTCCTTCCCTCACATGGCCTTTCCTTCTGCTGTAGTCTGACCCAGTTAACCCAGTTGACCCAAGTGATTCTCTTTACTATCATCCTAGTCAGTTAAGTTAATATTACTTTAATTGACAAAATTAATTTTTAATAAACTATAATATTTTAACGTTAATTTAGTTTTTCATCGTATCATTAACCTGAATAAATCTTACAATTTTCAGCTGATTAAATGAACTTTTATACTCGTAATAAATTTTAACTAAAATTTTATCTATTACTTCGAAAAAAGAAGCTTTAGGAAACAGTTTCTTATTGTACATCTCGATTTTCGTACCCGCATTTTTCTTTTTTCCTCCTTCCATAATTCTCTATCCTTAAACTCCACCCTGTTCTTTCCTTCTCTCTTCGGTCCAGAAACTGATTCCTATGATCTTCTTCATCTCCTGGAAGCCCTCAAAGCTATGTATCCACCTTCTGAAAGTTATTCTTTCCTATATCCGTCAGTTATGCCAATTTCTATAAAATCTTTTTTAATTCCCTGGGTTCACTAGTATACGAGGTTAAAGATTACTTTTTGCAAGCCTGTTGTCATCCGTCCTCATTATTTGATCGATGAATTTAGTTATTCTCTTCCCGAATACGTCCGACATCTTTTCAATTTCTTTCTCTTAGTACAGGAGAACGTTGTTTATTATAACATAGTATTGCAGAAACTTATGTAGGTAATTATGTAGTCATTATTTCAGATCCAAAATACTATTCATTTAAGCGAGATAGGCTGAAATAGGAACTGCACTCAGAAAAATTTCCCATATCAAGCAAGGACCTTTGACTTTCTCAACTGAGGTATTTCTATTAATAACTATCTGCTAATCACAAGTTTCTTCGTGATTTAAGAACAGAAATCGTGCAAAAGTATAACGCAACTGCAGATTGAGAAAATATGAAAATAAAATACGTGGACCTACGTATAAATACGTCTTTTTCGTCTGGCATTTTTTTATAATAGCATGAGAAACGTCTAAATCCTATTTATTATATCGGAAACCCACTTAGAAATTAAAAAATAAATTACTATATAATTATATATAGTATATGTTTGTTTAATACTTTACATCTCCGGATATATTACAAAAATTTGTGTAAGCAAAAAAAAAAAAATAGTCGGAAAGGCTAAGGGCATGTTGAGATTAATTTGTATTACATATTACATCATTATGTCTGTAATGTAATAAACAAATGTATATGCATTCTAAATTATTATTAGCAGTTCTTGAAGAACTCATTTAAAAAAAAATATAATATCTAAAACTGTTATCAAAGGTTGTAAAATCAGTTGTAAAAAACACAGCCTTTCAAACTGGTTATCTAGTATTCGCTTATCAGTCAGTATCTTGATCTTTATATCGGCCGGTTGTGTCACAGTCAATCTCAAAAGCATGGTTTCAACCCACTTAAAAGAGTTTGAGCCGCAGTATAGAGGACGGAAAAAGTTCTATTCAATTTATATCTAGGCTGGAATCTGCATATGAATCCATAAATATAGAAAGACGACTTGACCATTTTTATAAATTTTACAAGAGAGACAAAAATAGATTTTGCCCTGGATTAGTTCCCTTTCTGCAGTAAACAAAATATTGAACTTATGTCTCTGGTTGAAGTAAAAAGTTTTAAAGACGATAATCTCACAACTTGGACTAGTTGCTTTTTAGTAGTTAGCGATTGATTTTAGGAAGAGTTTGGAGCTCGACGTATGTACTATTTATCTGCATCAGTGATAAAAAAATAAGATATATTCTTAATAAATGGTTGATTAAAAACGGTAAATACTAATGGCGGTTACTGGAACAGTATAAGAATAAAGAATGTAATAATAGCGGGCGACAGTACAATAGCCGGATCCTGAAAGGCGAGCTATAAGTAAGATGGCGTGTTGCCACCTCACGGTAGGGCTATCGTTATTTCTTATTTTATAGCGATCAAATTAGAAACAATTTTAGCCATTCGCCAGAATGTTCAATTTTTTTTTATTACGTAATACTTATTTTATTTTCTAAAAATATTAAGTAATCTCGATTTTCTTATATGCCATAATTATGGAGTATTTTAGATTATAATAATTGATTTATAATATATATACATTAAAGCGTCAACTATACGAACTAATATCGTCGGGTGTAGTTAGGATAATCGTAATTCAGTTAAAACATGAAAAATTCGCATACAAAAATATTAGTTTAAACAAATAAAAATACGCTTTAATAGGAAATAAAACTAAAAAGTTGCACTCCTCCCTATATTGTCTAAATTATTTGAAAAACTCTTATTTAATCGCATAAAGCCTATCCTCGAAAATTGCAGTGTCATCGTATCGTGGATGCTATATATATATATATAACATCTATCTACATTCTTTACATATATGTATCTATCGCTTTTGAGAAAAAAGAATATTGCTCTGCGATTTTTCTTGACATTGAAAAAGCATTTGATAGTGTCTGGAACAAGGGTCTTCTCTGGAAAATAAAACCTCACTTACCTCCTACATACTTTTTAATTCTTCAATCTTATTTCCAAGACAGATTCTTCTGTACTTCCGTTGTCTCTTCGATTTCCTCCTTCTTTCCTCAATGCAGGGGTGTACCGCAAGGCAGTGTTTTAAGCCCCATTCTCTATTCTGTTTACACCTCTGATATTCCGGAGCACCCTTGCACCAACATCTATACCTTCGCAGACGATACAGCAATTATTTGTTCTCACAGAGAACCAAGCCTAGCATCTATAGCTTTTCAAAATCATTTATTTGATTTAGAAAAGTGGTTCTGTAAATGACAAATCAGAATAAACGGCTCAAAATCGAGCCATGTAAGCTTCTCTCTACGCAAATCTTCGTGTCCAGCAGTCAAAATTGACAACGACAAAGTACCTTCCAAAAATTCTGTACGTTATCTCGGACTATACATGGAACGTACATACAAAATTAAAAAGACAAGAACTGACTAGACGCTACAAACAACTATCACATCTTCTGGACTACAAATCTTCAGTTGACTTACGGAACAAACGACTTATCTATAATAGTATACTAAAACCTATTAGGACATATGGAGCAGAACGTTGGGGTTCAGCAAAAAAAGTCCACTTATACAAGATACAAACAACACAGTCCAAAATTCTCAGAAAAATTGTTAATGCACCATATTTCGAATCACAAGATACACAACGACATGAACATTCCCACTATAAAATCATATATTCATAACAAATACATAACATTCCACTCATCGACACAATATCACCCAAACCCACTCGTTCTTCCGCATTCCCACTCCCTGTTACCTGGACTTGATAAGAAAAGATTAAAAAGTCATTGGCCAAGAGACCTACTAAAAAATTGATATTTTTATTCCAAAATTAGATTATCATGTATAAAAGCAAAGAGAAAGACACTTGGATCAAATTTGCTGGATGGAAAATTGCGCAGGTGGAAATCAAAATGAAATAATAAAAAAAAAAAAATAAAAAAGTAGAGAATGATTTTTAATAAGTTTAAAATAACAATAGAGAGATGGACGAAAAATTTCATTTTATCATAAGAAAAGTGTAGTGTGCTTTTAACAAATTATCATAATTTTACTAAATAAATAAAATAAAATATTTACAACAATTAACATCATGTGCCCCACTCTTTTTTTGTTGATGTTGTTCGTCACTCCATTCTTATTTTAAACTTATTGACAGTTATTTCCTAATTTTTAGTTTTGTTTCATTTTAAAGCGTGTTTTTCTAACTATTATATATTTTCTACTTTGTAGTCCGGCTGGGTTTTATAAGCTTGTTCTATAGTTTGTTTTGTTTTTTGTAGTTTTTTAACTAATGTTCATTTTCTACTATCTAGTTCACCCAGTGATAGTAGTAAATGAAAAAATAAAATACACTATTTTTTAAAAACTATCATTATTTTTATTTTGTTGCAAAACATACTGTTACGGTCAGAGCGGGAAGTAGGACCGGCTTCTGATCTGCCTAGAGCGGATTAGGCAAACAATGGGATTAAGCGGAAGAGATTATAGAATGGCGTAGAGCCTTCTAGATCGGTCTAGGTGGTCCTCGTCCGTGTTCCGAGTAATGCCCCACCACGACCTACCTTGCCTATATAAAAAGGACAGCGTTTCCGGCCGCGGCGGTAGTAATAAGACGAGTCTGTAATAAGCCAGTGAGTAGCAGTCGTTAACTAGTGGCAGTGTGTGTGAGTTAGTTAGTATTAGTATCAGTCTGTAATAAGTGCTTAGTGAGCAACAGTGACAATTAGTGACCGTGTAATAAGTGTAATAAACTGTGTGGCAGTTTGTCATATTTGAAGAGTCTTACGGTCGGTGGACTTTAGTTAGCGAACTGTAAGTGTTAATTTGTAATTGTAAACTATAGTGTAATATTATTGTATTTGTACAAATTTATATAAATAGTTTAGTTACTTAGTATAAACAATATCTTATATTATTTGTATATTATCTTAGAAATTAGATAACATTTAGTAGAATATTATTATTGTATATTGATATTAGTTTAATAATTTAACTGTTTTAAATGATCTCATTGTATTCTTGTTAATTTGTTAATAAATATTAGATTCTTGAATTAAGTAATAGTTTAGTCCATTTTACACCCAGTAGCCCGTAACAAATTGGTGTCAGAAGTGGGATTTTGTGTAATTGTTATTATTTTGTCTAGCATTTTGTAATTATTGGGCTACTCTATGAAAAATGGCTTCTCAAAGTCTTAAATTAATGGATTTAAAAGTTGCGGATTTAAAACGGGAATTAGAAGAACGTGATCTGGATTCTTCCGGAAATAAAAGTGTACTGCAACATCGCTTGCGTCAATTTTTTGTAGAGTTAGGGGAAAATCCAGATGACGTTCTGTTTGAAACTGATTTGAGCAAGTTGTCTGCAACTTTTAAAAATGAATTAAGCAATGTTAAAAATGAGCTAGGTAATGAGTTAAGCAATGTAGAAAATAAGCTAGGTAATGAGTTAAGCACTGTTAAAAATGAGCTAGGTACTGTAAAAAATGATTTAATGGATACATTAGAGTCTAAGTTAGGCACATTAGAGACTAAGTTAATGGAAAATGTAGATAATAAGCTAGCTAATGTAGATAATAAGTTAGCTAATGTAGATAATAAGTTAGCCGATGTAAATATAAAAGTAGCTGATGTAGAATCTAGGTTAGGAGAAAAATTGAATTCAGTTGAAAGCAAACTTAGGCAAAGAGTAGAAGCTCTAGAGGGACGTATGAGCAACCCACCGATGAACGACACCGACCGTTCCCCCGAGGTCAGTCTTCATAAAACCATTCTGCCCGCCAATAATGGGACGCCACCAGCTCACAACACCATTCCAGTATTCGACGGAAAGACGCCGTGGGAGGACTACATGACTCTCTTCGAGACAGCGGCTTCGATCCACGGGTGGTCACAGGAGACCCAAGCTTCAGCGTTGTGCCTGGCCTTGCGTGGAGACGCCTTGGGAGTTCTGCAGGGGATACCCATGTCGGAGCGGTCCAACTACGGGGAGCTGATCAGAAGACTGGAGATGCGTTTCGGCCACCGCCACATGGACCAGCTGTATCGCGCACAGCTGAGAAGCAGGGTCCAGAAGACCAACGAGACTTTGCAGGAATTTGAAGCGGATATTGCCCTGCTGGTGAGGAACGCCTATCCATCGGTCACCGACGATGTTTACGAAAGCTTCGCTGTCAACAAATTCCTGGATGGACTTCGGGATCCAGAGACACAACAAGCAGTGAAGCTCGCTCGGCCGAAAACTTTGGGAGACGCATTATCCCAGGCCATGGAGTTCGAGGCTGTTAGGCAGTCTGTACGGGGTCATGCGCGAGTTAGAGCAGCAGAAGCGGTGCCTAATGTGATCCCTAGCATCGAAGACATAGTGACGAAAGTTTTGGAGGCTCTCAGGACCCATAAGAAGGAGATACGCTGTTGGGGCTGCGGCCAGCTTGGACATCCTAGAAGCAAATGTCCAACCCGTAACGTCAAAGCCCCCAGGAAGGCCATCAGAGTTGCGTCGATAGGAAGCAGAACGAACAGCTTCTACGTTGATGGGATGGTGAACGGGCGGCTGCGAAGCCTTCTAGTGGATACCGGCGCGAGCATGACAATCTTGAACTCCAAGACACTTCCAGCTGAGAAGATCTTACCAACAAATTGGGCATTACGGACTGCCACGGGACAGCCAGCCAAGGTCTACGGGGAGACAGTTGCCACCTTCATCATCGGGGGTCAACATCTGAAGCACCGCGCTCTCGTGGCAGAGATCGATGAAGATGTCATATTGGGCATGGACTTCATGATGGCATACGGGATCAAGCTGGACATGTCGAGAGGTGTGCTGACGATGGGAGACGAAGAAGTCATCCTTCGGCAGGTTCGTGCAAACATCCAGGGAGCCAGTGACAGAATGAAGGAGCGTTACGACATCAGGGCAGAGAAAGGTGGATTCCAACCTGGAGATTTGGTCTGGCTACATGATCCTCGAAGAAGGCGAGGCTACTCACCTAAACTTCAGAACTCCTGGGATGGCCCGTTTGAGATCATCAATAGGATAAACGACGTCATCTATAGGATCAGGAAGCAGCCAAAAGGAAAACCCAGGGTAGTCCATTTTAATAGACTGGCCCCATACAAAGGAGACCATGGCCCGACAAAAGACCAGCAAGTCAGGTACCTCAACAACGTGGAGACCAGTAAGGTATCAGTTGCACAACCTAAGGTACAAGGTTCCCGTGGAGTAACTCAGACAGTATACAGAGATATCTTCTCGTTACCCGCGGACTATTCTCTGGCCCATTGTGTCGCCGAAGATCTGAGGACTTCCCGAGGGATTGCAACGGTCTTCAGGAAGAAGTTTGCTGGAACTGAGGAACTGGAACGCCAAGGACCAAGCGTCGGGAAAGCACTCCACCATACGCACGAAGGACGACACTTGTTCTACTTAGTCACCAAGTGTGCTACTGATCAGAAGCCCACATATGACGCACTGCGGCGAAGCCTCGACGACCTGCGGAGTAAGCTTCTGAGACTGCGTGTCACCAAGCTCGCGATCCCTAAGTTGGGCTGTGGATATGACGGCCTGGAGTGGAAGGTTGTCAGGAACATGCTTGAACAGATATTCGCCAACTCTGGAGTCGCCATATTGGTGTGCACGTTCAACCCCTGGAAAGGAAATGCGTCTCCATCGAGGGAAGCTCATGACCGCCCGATTTCTGCGGACTATGCTCTGGGGCAGAGCACTTTTAAGGAGGGGGCAGTGTTACGGTCAGAGCGGGAAGTAGGACCGGCTTCTGATCTGCCTAGAGCGGATTAGGCAAACAATGGGATTAAGCGGAAGAGATTATAGAATGGCGTAGAGCCTTCTAGATCGGTCTAGGTGGTCCTCGTCCGTGTTCCGAGTAATGCCCCACCACGACCTACCTTGCCTATATAAAAAGGACAGCGTTTCCGGCCGCGGCGGTAGTAATAAGACGAGTCTGTAATAAGCCAGTGAGTAGCAGTCGTTAACTAGTGGCAGTGTGTGTGAGTTAGTTAGTATTAGTATCAGTCTGTAATAAGTGCTTAGTGAGCAACAGTGACAATTAGTGACCGTGTAATAAGTGTAATAAACTGTGTGGCAGTTTGTCATATTTGAAGAGTCTTACGGTCGGTGGACTTTAGTTAGCGAACTGTAAGTGTTAATTTGTAATTGTAAACTATAGTGTAATATTATTGTATTTGTACAAATTTATATAAATAGTTTAGTTACTTAGTATAAACAATATCTTATATTATTTGTATATTATCTTAGAAATTAGATAACATTTAGTAGAATATTATTATTGTATATTGATATTAGTTTAATAATTTAACTGTTTTAAATGATCTCATTGTATTCTTGTTAATTTGTTAATAAATATTAGATTCTTGAATTAAGTAATAGTTTAGTCCATTTTACACCCAGTAGCCCGTAACAATACGACAATCCTCAGGTGATCCTGTCAGTAGTCATGTACTTGCCTCAATGATCACGCCATAGTATTTCGCAGAAGACTCTAACTTGTCTTCGAATATTAAAAATCACTAATCTGAAGATCCTGGTCAGGTTAATGAGACAAACTTATTAAATTATTGTATTGTTATCGGTCTTTGAGAAGCACGCAAATTTCGATTTAATTAGATGATTTGAATTGGCCCTAAATAGAGTTCAAAGAGTGTTAAAAAGGGAAGTAAAAATAAATGAACGTCAGTAAAATATTTACGCAAATGGCAAGATTTATCAAGGTTCTGACACAAAGGAAATTCATAATGTTTGTTTACTTCCTTTTCATGGCAGCTAGATCTCCGATTATTTTTATTATAGAACTAAATATTAACCCTAATGCAATATGAGCGCATGCATTGTTGAAAGTCACCAACAGGCTATATGGAAGCATATATGCGTTTTTCAATTTTTACTGTTTTCCATGTAACAAATTGCGTGAAATTATGATTAAAATATTGCGTATAACATTATTTGGGACAGATATATACTTATGTATAACTTTAACTAAGGGAATAAAGAAAGCCAGATTAAGAAGGAATCGGGTTTATTGAAAAAATATTGAAAGTAACTAAAATAGCACTTCAGGATTGTTTTCTTATTTTTATGAGAAATAAAAAAAATTCTGTATACCTTAAAAATGTTTACTCATGTCAATATTAAGAATCTGATTGGTGCTTGAAAATAATGTTCTGTTGTTAAACAACATGATGAAAAAGAAATACTATAACAATTTATTAGTCGCGCTATGAACTTTTAATCAGGCAATAGACCTGGAACGAGCTAAAAGTATTCAGTCCACAGCGATGGTAAGCGCTCAGCGCGTGCAGGCTCTCTGGAAACTATCGGCCGAAAGTTTCCCGCACTTTTAACGGTTAAGTAATATTCCATCGACGCTCTATTGTTTATACGTGTTTACATACATATACATATTAACGTATAATATAGTTTGTCTTAATACCTCAACAACAAAACTGGCGTTGGAGTCAGTGTGCATGGATCCACTGGTGACCCCGCTATGGGAGGACTCGGTGCTGACCCAGCTGGCGCTTGAGCCTGTGCTCCTGATGCTCCCTCCAGATGTTCCTCTCTTCTCCAGGTCTCCGGTGCTTCTCTGCTTCCTTATTTTCTGCAACAATGAGATATTGATTAGTCACGGTTTATATTAAGCGAGAAATAATAAAATATTAAAAGATTTTTTTTTTGTTCATTAAAGTTTTGTTTTAACTTTTTACATACCGATATCGACTTACGCCACACAGGTGTGGGGCTCATCCAAAAAATCTGACTTACAGACAATTAAAATCTTTTAGTCCAAATTCCTTCGTTATATTACCCATTGTCCTTTTTGAATAGATAATAAATCATTACACAAAAACCTGAGCACACAACTCGTGACTGACACAACCAAGAAAAACTACAAAAATTTTCATGAGTCACTTGCTGGAAACCCAAACTTACTATCACAAACATTGCTGACAGACATATTACCAAAGATCGAACAAGGAGACTGAAACGTCTCTGGAGCAGGGATCTACTACAGAGAGATGAAACACGCTAGGAGTGCCTTCAATGTGAGGTTTCTCCACACACGCTTTCGTGTGAATCCTAAGGGGAGTTTTGGAAAAGAATATCGTAAATACAATGTGAGCCAGAGAACATTTTTAAAATTTCTTTCTATAAATATATGATTGTAGATACAGATATATTATTTGTATATGAACAAGAATTTCCCTTACTAAATGTTAAATATCGATTGTCCTAAATCAAAACGTATGGTTTACAAAATGTCAACGCTAGTAACAGGAAAATAAAGGATTATTGAGCAACGTTTAATTTATGGTAAAGAATAAATATGAATCTAGAAAGTAATTTAAAATCAAGTGATTAAAACCGGGAAAAAATTTTTCAAAAGTCAAGGCGGAATTAAATATTTAAAAAAATAAACGATTAAAAAATCCAAAAAACCCAAATATTTTTATACAAACTTGAGATCTCTTGTCTTTATGTTAAATTTACTAATCTGAATATGAAATAATACTAATAATATCTTCAAATAACTAAGAAAAGTAATATGGATAAGCATAAGCTTTTTATATCCGCAATAATAGAGATTTTAATTTTTTTAAATTATTATATTATTATTTTGAAACAACAAAGAAATAAAATCCATCGTTTTTATTATTAAATATTTGAAGAAGAATCTTCAATCGGCCATTTTTAATTAATAAATTGAGCTCTGTGGGCAAGATTATAACCATTGCAGAATAAGTATATCTTTTTGAATAATACTACTGCATTACTAAATTACTTATATGAGTTTTTTATTTGCTAAATTAATTCCGAAATAAAATCTGAATTCTGAGCTAAAAAGTATTATATATTTCATACATGTACCAATACCTCATCCTAATGATCCTAAGAGATGATAAATCTGCCAAATGAACATTTACTATCGAAATACTTTTACAACATATCACTATTTTTATCTAAATGCTGGTCCCGAGTACGTGACCGACATGAGCAATAATTATTTATTCATTTAATATGCATGAATTGACCCTTTTGGAATCTGGAAACCCTCCTGGAGTTCACTCAGTCGCTATAAATCAGATATATTTAGTTAGAGAAACACCCTAACTACTCGAAGCACCACTCCTATTTTAATAAATAAAAACTAATACCAATAATTTTTTTCCCATTACTCCTAATATTTTAGTGCTTTTTTATTTACACATTTATTTTATTTAGTTTTTGCGTTGTTTTATATTCCTGTTTCACCGTTTTATTTTATTTTACTCATGAAAGGAATAACTGATCCTTGACATGTCAAAACAGTATACTCCGAGAAGATCACTAGAGAAACATGACACAATAGACGAAAAATGAAGCATATTCACAAAGACCTAGGGTTAAAAAAAGTCCAATAAGACATGGCAAGGTGTCAGGTGAAATTTTTCAACAGACTTCCTGCATCCCATAACCGACTTTCCCGAGCAATCACCCGTTCCAGCCATCCCGCTAGGTGCCAGGGCAGAAAGGGCCCATTAACCTAGTTAATGCCATCACATAACAGCCACCCACCTTTCCTTCCCAGTCCTCACACATATCCTTCTTCCCCCTCGTCTACTCGTATCCCTTTCTTGCCTTATTAGTTTTTGGCCTTAGTTAAAGTTTTTATAATGTATTTAGTATTTTTTGCTTATTTTATATGCTACTTATATTTAGTTTATTAGTAAATATCTGTATACACTATATATATATATATATATATATATATATATATATATATATATATATATATATATATATATATATATATATATATATATATATCACGAGTAGGACCCTCACGGACAAATCATAATAATTAATCTATAATAAGTAGTAACAAGTTAACCAATGTGTAAATATATTCAAGTATATATTCATATTCAAGTACTATCAGGTAGAAAAAGGTAATATAAAAAGAATAAATTGAATATCTACATGTTGCGAGCTTTATTTACTAGTTTTATTTGTTTTTGTTTCATGTTCCTGAGAAATCTGGAAAACATCACCTCCTTGCACGATCGTTGGATTGAAAACAGTACAGTCCCTACAGGGCGCTCGGGGACGCCCTACATGTATAAAAGGTTTGAAGGCTGTATAATTGAAAATAATTTTCATCGAAATCACTTGAGATCATTTCTGCTTACAACTTTTGACTGGTTGTGAATGTATTCTAACTGAAACATTCATTCGATTTAGCTTGCCGGTTCTTTTAAACAACGTCGATTTATAGGTTGAATGGTTTTGTACATGTCTGCAAAAAATGTGTGTTTTTTCTAAAACAATTTGATTTACCGACTTTTTAAACTGATAGTTATTAGGATAAATCTAAGATCTCGTCTCCGATAGAAAATATGATTATTCTTTTAAATAATTTTTTTTGAATCCTTTGTTCACATTGATAATCTGTGGGTTCAAAATACAAAAAAAAAAAGGAGGGAATAAAAAATATTAATAATTTTCTTATGTTATTTTCGACTGTAATTTTAAGAGCTTTTGTAGGAAAATTGGTTCGAACAAACAAACTTCTTTGGCTGGGGAATGACAACAAAACGAGTTGAGACAAGGAATTGATATATTCCGTTTTACAAAAGTTCTAAGCGAGTGGTACATATATTATATTTTCACAACGAGAGCTTTTTTACTACAATCCTTTCGATGAACATAATATTATAAATAAGGTATTTTTTAAATTCATACGTTCATATTAACCCTTTTGTTTGTTATTACAGGTAAACAAAGAAAGTGTTATCGATTTACTATTTATTTATATACTCAATAGAGGTGAAGGTTGGGGTGGAGTGGTTCAGTGGTAAAGCACTAAGTTGTCGTGCAGAAGGTCTCAAGTTAAAGACCGGCTGTGACATATTTTATTGAATCTATTAACAGCCAGGGGGACTCACCCAGCCTCAATACTATAAATTGAATACCCTAAATTATGGGGAAAACCTGGTGGTTCAGCGTGATCTAGGACAAAACACCTCCCAGCACAACCGTTGTCCAAGAAACAGCACAGCCTCTGAAACCATGACTCTTTATCAGTAGTAGTGGTACAGGTTAAAAAAAATGACGCGAAGGTTAACAGAACGTTTGATTCACTTGAGTAAACAGCAATGATACGCCAGATAATTGAATTAACCGTATTATACAGTGATAGGGGCAAACATTATAGTAACAAAATTAAGTAAATAACTTATTGCTTGACTTATTTCAAATAGATTTGATCTTATGAGCAAATAAAAAATATGCCGGATGAAATCGGTGGAAGAAAAAGTTTAAAAAATCTAATGGCTTAAATTGATAACAGGATGGAAAAGAAAGGACAGAAGTGAAGACTAAAAATATATTTAATTATGGAGACGTTATTGAAGAGGCATCAGAAACATTTTTTTCTCGGAGGGTTATTTTTACACCAAAAGAAAAGAAAAGGTTGAAAATACATTCTAGTGCGAAATTCTAATAAAGTCAGTGAAGTGATCGAAATCTACCCTCTAAACAACAAAAACCAAGTATTTCAATGTAGTTAACGACAAATAGCTGGCTATTAAACTGAAAAATTGTTATTGGTATCTGAAAAAATCTTTAAACATAGCCATCATTAAGAAAATTAAAATTTGGGTTAAAATAGTCTGTTTTTTTTATGAATATTAATAGTCATTTGCCAATATTATGGATTATTAATTTAATTATATTTTGACGATTATATTATTGAAGATTAGTAGTTTTAAAAAGGTGCTATTATTTTCTAAATTGCATCATTACATTTGAGCGTCTATATTTTTTTGCGATTTGTTTTTTTATTGAGGTAAAGACAAAGAAATAAAAGGTAATTATTAATAATTGTTCCACCCAAATGGGTCCTCCCACTCGTCTCTATTACATAAAAATAGTGATTTTTGCATTTTTATTATATTACACTATATATCTTATATGTTGAATAATAGAAAATGTTCCGGGTGGAGTTTAAAAAAATTCTCATATATAAGGAGAACTGTTTATTGGATTCTGACGTTTCGACCCACATTGCATCTTCTTCAGGGCTAGTACAATTACACGTGACTAAAGTGTTTAAATAAAAAAAAAAAAAAGTTTCACAGTAACAGAAGTTCAATTTATTCAAGAAAAATCTAAATTTTAAATAAAATTGCTCATTTTGCATCAAATATTAGAATTTTTGAAAACATCTAAATGAGGGACAATAATTGTGAAAACAATTTACAAAAGTTCAATTTTTCCATAGTAAGGTTAACTATTTTTTTTATAGAACCAAATTTTTTAAAAAGATTTTATATTGGGAATTGTTTTACGTAAACGTACGAAATAAACCAGCTTACTGTTTTCAGCCTTAATTTATATTTATTCAAAGCTTAGTATTTTAAATAAAAATATTCGGTAAAACACGAAGCCCCTTAATTCGCTATTGATATTTGAGGACCTTGGAGCAAACGCGTCATCAGTTTAGGATCCATTACGTTATCCCTTTAACACCTTTTTCACCATCACAATGTTCTAAATAATAATTCTAGCTCAAAAATGTTCCTGGTCAAATTGTTAACCACTAATTTATCTTATCACACTCTTTTTGGAAAATGATATATTTTGATACAGAATCTCCGAAAATATTTGGATAGTTGGAAATATTGATACAGAAATAAATAATTAAAATAATTATTGTTGATTAATGATTTATGGAGAATTTTACATTCTCAAACCCACCACACATCGTACGTTTTATACACCGTGGTCGATTTTTGAAATGAAGCATTTTTAGCAAATCTGAAAAACCACCGAGGTAAATTCCAATGAAAAACTGGAAAAGAAAGGAGAAGTTTGAAGCAGTGAAAGGAAAATTAATTATGTAACAAGCAATTAACGATTAAAAGGGTCGAGATGGCAAAATGAATGGACAAACATACAAAATTTACATATATTTTTTATGTTAAGTTGAGATCTGTTTATTTCATTCGAGACTGAAGTGAATACCGAAATTATTTTAAAAAAACAAAAATATGCATAGCACTTCAGCTATTTATATCACCGTTGGCACAAAATAAAATAAGTACTCACTTATTTAGTGTTTAATATGACTGCACCCCCAACTATTTCCTTCCATATTTATATCACCAATAACAGAGATGTAGAGAAAAACAACATATTAAATACTAAATAATTAAAATCATCAATCTAATATTTTTAATTATTAAACTGATATCTGTAATTTAGTGAAATTACAACTATTTCAGAATAATTAAATTGAAATATTAATTTGAAAAATGAGCTGTATTATTAAACTACTTAATAATTTTATTATTCAATAAATTGCTAGCGATCTTGATTCTGAGGGGAATTTTAACAGTCGAATCCAATACACGAATAATCCATCCTAATAAAAGAGAGAAGAGATAAGTCTGCCAAATGGATATTTACTGTCGGAATACTTTTACGGCGGATACTCAATAAAATGTCCACTAATATATTTTTGAGCTTTACCGAAATATAATAAGAGTCTCATATGTTTATCAAAAAGGTGATTATTGTATAAATCAGGTAGGAGTATTTTATGCACAATTGACTAAAATGCTTATGTTGTTTGTGCAGTTATTTTTTTTTAAATAATTAATAAAAAATTGTTTTCCAGCTTTGTTTTGTTCAAAATTTGTTCTAAATGGCATTCCTTAACAAGAAAAAGAGGTAGGACAGCATACATTTCCACATACATACATAGATAGATGGCTCTACATTCCACGTGGGGACAAGGGCTCCCGCAATATCAACCGCCAGTCATCTTTGTTCATAGCTGCTGCTCTCCTGTTACGGATGCGTAAGATGGTCCGAGCGTCCGCAGCCACACCATCCGCCCATCGGAGCATCGGTCTTCCAACCCTTTTTGTTCTATGCACTTTTTCTTGAAGTAATTTTTTAGGAACTTCATCTGTTCCCGTACGTGCGACGTGTCCTCCCATCGTAGCCTCTTCACCTTGATAAACCTGATAATGTCGGCATCTTTGTATAGTCCAGTTTTTTCTAAGTTCGACCGTTGCCTCCAACAGTCATTGTGAAATACTGCTCCATAGATTCTCCGTAATATTTTTCGCTCAAACCTCACGATAGCGAGCTCTTGTGCTTTTGTGAGAGTCCGACACTCTGAAGCGTATGTTAGGACAGGCCTTATCAGGGTTTTATATATTCTTATCTTTGCGGTCTGGAAGTAGGTTTTCTTACACTACTTCTGAGGAGCTTTTGCAACCCAAAAAAACATCTATTTACCGCCATTATTCTTCTTTAGATTTCAAGTTGCATTTCATTGTTAGCATTTATCTGGGAACAAATTCGTTCACGTTTTTGAAGGTGTAGTTTCCTACTTTGATGGTTGTTTCCCTGTGTTCTTGTTCATTTCTTTGCCTCGCGCACATGTATTTTGTTTTGGATTCGTTGACAACGAGTCCTATTTTAGCGGGTGCAATAGTTAGAGCCAGGAATCCATCCCTCACAGCATTGAAACTTCTCTACGAGCTCTATATCATCAGCAAACCTAAGAATTTGCGAAGAGCATTCTAAATTATAATAGCTGTTTAAAAAATAATTTTCGTTTAAAATTATTTAAAAATATCTTATTACTTTCTTTTTCGTTGTTGGTTTGCAATAGCTGTCTTAATCATTTCATCTTAACTACTTATTAAAGTTTAGAAATAATGCACATTCCAATAATATGCTTTGCCTGCACTTCATTAAACAGATATAATCTGCTTAACTTTTAGAGAGTTTATAAAGGGTCTTGGGTTCAGCAATTGGTGAGGACTGTATTAATATTAATATGTTTCAGAGTGAACGGTTGTGTATAGAGGTGTTTAAGTGAAGATTAAATTCAGCCGTTAGATTTTTACTCCTAATTAACTTTACCTTATTTATAGAAGCTGGTTGAGACTTCTGACACCTCTGGGTACATTAACAGCTTATAACGGAATAAATAACTTATCTGTTACAGCTGGTCTCAAAGTTGGGGCCTGTCGATTAGTTGACAGAGTTCTTACACTCTGAGCTACCCTTAAAATAGAGTTTTTGGTTAGTTTAATTAAATCAAATAACTACGAAGGTTAATCTCTGTTTGAATTTTAAGGAAAGATATAATTTGTCAATAGCAGTAAGATTAGTCGTTTGCCAAAAAAAATAAATAAATAATGGTAATCAAAGAACGTTGATTGTTAGCCAAAATTTTGTTTTTTTTCAAGCTTCAGGGCTTTACAAAAAAAAAAAACGCCAGCCAACCTGTTTCGTTCTCGATTAATAAAAAATAAAACATGTGAAACAATGAATTTTATCAGTAAATTTTCGCTAAATACTACAATCTCTAAATTATGTAATATAGTTATTGGGTATGACCTGCTTAATTAAACAACATGGACATATAGTAAAGTCAATGAAACGTTAATTATATCTGAATTAATATGTAATTAATTACATAATTATAAAATACGATAGAAGTATAATTATATTTATCTGAAATATATAATGTGTGTATGCCTAACATTAAAAAGGAAAAAAAATTCTACACGTGCCCAACTTCATCCAATTAGAACCTATTGGGTCAGTATAAAACAAAATAAAACACGTGGAAAATTCATTACAGTATATCTCGAGTTTGAAAAAGGCTATAGAGAAAATTTCTCCTTACAAGAGATGCACCACCGATATGCCTTAGGTGTAATAAAAATCTTTGCATCAGACATATGTTTGAGGAATGCTACTCCAATAAAAAAATACTGAATCAGCTCAAAATACCACCTGATGTTAGAGAAGCACTTAGAGACAGCAAATCTGAAATAGACAAAGTGGTGAAATTCATTACAAACTGTAAATTAATAACCAATATTTGATCCTCCATTGTCCCTGCTGTAGATGCATTTGTTCTTTTTTCCGATTGGTTTATTTCCTTATTATAGATGTATTATTTATTAGTATGTGTGTGTATATGAATTTTTTATTTTTTTTAAAGATAAATAATTATAAAAATCAAAAACCTACAAGCGTTGATGACCCTAGAGTTTTACGCCTCTAAGCAACAACAAACAAACAAACAAGAAGATTTCTCCAGCAATCTATTTGCCAGGAGTGCATAAAAAGGGAAAATAAATAAATTTAAAAAAATTGATTATTGGTTAAACAGTTTATAAAAAATAATTATTACATTAGCTAGCCGAATAGATTTTTTTCACACCGTAAACGATAGGAATATCGGAGATTATTTCTTTATTTATTAAAATGTAAATTATTGAAATGACTAATGTTGGAAAAGTAGACAGCGATTACTCATCTCATTGAACATAACTTTTGCATAATATCCATGAAGTTATTGAACTGGTACTCGTATATTGGTTGATAAATGTGGTGATATCATTTCGTCATCAATTTGGAGTGATTATGAGACCAATATGGTATCAAAACGTCGCCAAAAGAAAGTTAAGAGAATCAAATGAAAATTATTTATAAGGAGTTAAGAAAAGTAGATGCCGTTGTAAATATATTATTCGAGACCCAGAATTAGTAAATTGTAGAATAAATCTTTTTTCGTAAAACTAAATAGTTGAGTGTAAGGGATTCCAATTGACTTGTATGTAGTATTATTTCACTGCATTATCCATGACTATAACTAGTATTATGCGAACTAAAAAATATTTGAGATTAGTGCTCAACCTTTCAGCAAGCCATTTTTAGTTACCGAAGTTAGTCTTCAGACTTTGCTGAGAAAAACACCCAAGGAATTTCCACCGGAAACCATATCAGCCAACCGTTGAATATCTTCCTACGTAAGTAGGTCCGCACAGCATTAGGAAATTATTTTTCCATAGGAACATATACGTATCTACGTAATTTGGACGATAAGAAAAAATGCAGCTTTATCCAGATTTGAAAATCGCTCATACAACAAGAACTTCTTTCTAATAACTAACCAAAAAGTATGAGAAAAGAGCCTAATAATTTTCGAAAAGTCCAGGTCTTGACAGGTGAAGCGCGCAGGATATTGATTGTAACTGCACACTTCGATAATTTACCATTTTGTATTCTACCTCATTCAGGATGAATATTATAACTGCAATGCGACGATTGTAAAAATTGTATGAGGAGTAGGAATGTATATTACTTCTTATGGCCTACTATTCCTTTAGTAATCCGACTTTTCCAGTCTCTTTGCTGCTACTGACAAAGAATACCAATACAAAGCTGCCATCTTTTCCAGTTAAATAAAAGAAATGCAGCTTATCATACCTTACATAACATGAGAATCGTCGCATTTTAAAAATTTTACCTTTTAATAGCAGAAAAGTAATATAGACTCTCTATTTAAAAACCTATAAACATATATTTTTTTCTCATCCTCCATATTTATTTACACGATTTACAATTTATAAGGCCTAAAATCAATACAAAGAACTTAATGACTAGAATATTCCTCTACCATTAGGTTCAAACATGTTAGCGATTTTACCTAACTGTTTAATTATAATTAGTTTAGTAATTTTCAAAACATCGTCATAATAAATATGAGAATAAATAAAGCAATAAACCAACTCATAAAGTAACATCTTCAATTTCATTTAATCTATATAAAAAGTTCTTTAAGCCACGATTATGGGATAAAGGTTCCACCCCGACCATAAATGAAGTAAATAGTAAAGAAAGAAGCCATTTTGTGTTCTGTGTATTTGCAAGTTATCGAATGGGACTTGCACTTCTTTTTACTTACATTTATAAATTTAATAGTAATTGAACATTTGTTTTCTATATTTTTGGTTGATAACTGAATAAATTAAAATATTTTGTGGGCCATTATATGAAGAAAAACCTGATTTATTTACTAAGGATATGAATGGGAAAATTACAAAAAAAAAAAGCCTTAAGGTTCCAAAATTAAAACAAGAAACAAAAATATCAGTCGATCAGTTGGTTTTTTCAGGGCAGAAAGAATAATAGCAAAGGAAATACATAAATAAAACACCCAAAACTCTATATGCAGCAAGATACCAACCAGACAGAACATACAACACCACTAACTCCCAAATGAAACTATCGAACACCGAGGCTATCGGATAACAGCTGGGAAAGGTTAACTACAAAGAAATGTGTGTGTCAGCTCCGACGCACGATTGGAGTTTACTCCTTATGAACTAGTATTGTGTAGTTTATCTAAAAAGAGGCTAAATCAAAGCATATATAAATATTTATTCATAATATTTACATCATTCCAATGAAAAATATATATATATCATCAACTATATCATACAATAATAAATGTTAATATTTTTATATAAATCATTCTTGGAAAGATTCGTTTGTTCTACCATGAACATTTAACATGATTTTGAACAGTATTTAGTCCGTGAATAGTATCATCATCGTTATTAAATACTGTCACAATAGTTTTGTGGTAACTAAAATACAATACGTGTACGCCAGAAGTTACATGGGTTATGAATCGTGAAAACATTGCATCAATAGTTGTACCATATCTAGTCGTCCCGAGCAATCTGTCAGAAACAAAGTCTAAATATAGCCCTAAATTAAGTTGATTTTTCACGAATTGTACTAAGTGTAAGCTTTCATCTTTACTTAGTGAAAATAAAAATCACTACTAAAATTTTACTTAGTGACGTTAAGTGAATAAACAAATATTTACTGTGTCTTTATCTGTGAAAGAACCAACGATAAATTATTAAATACTAAAACTGGTTTCGCTGTAATTACTTTTTAATTTGATAACACAAATTGATGGTTAGTTTGCTGTCATACACATATATAACCTCAAAGTGAGAGGTGCGCAAAGCAACGTTACGTCTCTCAATATATTTATAATTTAATGTAAAATTTATTGACTTAACCTCCTCCCTGACCATTTAAAACATTTGTAAATCTATTCTCATAATAACAAAACATAAAAAACATCTAAGCTCAAAGGTAACATTGAGGTTATATATTTATCTTAACTAGTTCATACAAATCTTTTTTTTCTTCTTAGCCCCTTTGGGTTTGAAGGTTTCTGATTATAATTGAAGATAGGACGGAGAGGTATCTCTTGTACTGTACGATGCACATTTTAAGAGGAGGATGAGAAGGTGGAAGGTTCTAATTTATTTATATTTATTAGCTTTAGGTTTTTCCGGTGATGGGGCTCACCGTGTCCTTTTCCTTTTATTTGTTTATTTTATTTATTGCTCAGTTCAGGCTGAGACTTTGTACGTGATCTTGCCACGTTTGTGGCCGTCCTGCTGGGGTGAGTGTCCGAAAAAGAGGGTTAGTACAGTATTTCAGGCTGTCAAAAAATTTAATGCGTCTACGTTTAATGAATTACTGCGTTACTGTCGGTATGTCGAGAATAGTGTGTAGAAGGTCCGTTTTTGTTTTGTTTAATGTTGTGTATCTCACTATGCGTTGCAGTACGCCATTCTGAAACTGTTGGAGCTTTTTTGGTGTTGCCGGCTTGATTTTACCTAATATTGGTGCTCCGTAAAGGAAATAATCCTAATAACAGATTACAAGAAACCGGAGCTAAAAAAGGTAAGTAAAAGGAAATAATCCAAGAACTCTGTGGACGTACAGCTATTTCCCGAAATATATTAAAAGCAGCTACTTTCCAGTTGTTGTTCCGGGACCTTCCTTATAATTTAATAGTTGCATTTGAATGCTGGATGTTTTTTCTGTTTAATGTCTTCCTGCAATTTGAGGTTCGGGTGTGCTTTGTATTTGGTTTCTTAATAGGATGCTAGGTTTCCGATATTTAGGTACTGCTTCCTGTAGATTTTAAAGAAATTATTTTACAGCTATGACTCAAATTCGGAAACCCTCCTGGGTCTCACCCAGGCTCTATGGAGTGTGTTCCTTAATTTGGGGAATAACCTCACGGTCAATCTTGGCCAAACAACCACCTTGCACAATCATGATCTTAGAGGCAGTAGAGTCTCTACCCTGTACTAAAATACCCTTATAATACCGTTTATCGGTTAAAATAGGTAAAATTTGTTTTGTTTCATTTTTCTTTGAAAAATATATCAGCTGTTTATAGAGCTATTCTACTACATAAACATAACAATACTCACTAAACAGTTATAACAAATATTGTTTGTTTGTTTGTTTTATTTTTTTTAAGGGCAAACAACTACAAATGGTTATTATTGCCCTCACTACTGGAGAGTATAAATGTTTACAGTATCTACATAATTCCAACTAGAGAATATACATCTTTACATTACCTACATAATTACATTTATATATTCTTGTTACCTTATTAGACTTAGTAAAAATATTGTTACATATTTACATAATAACATACCATAACATAACATTAGGCACATAGTAAAACCATATTAACATATTAAACATATAATAGAAATGTAACTTATATGAAGTTGTTTAAATTAAAATATAACGTTATACATAATTATATAAGATTTATGATATAATATAGAATTTATATTATCCATATAACATTATACACACCGACAATATATATATATACACACATATACACACACATACATAAACCCACATACACACATACACATAAACGTGTAAATGTATATGTCAAATTGACTGGTATATATTGGTGTTTTTAATAAATTTTAACGCATTATTTAAACATTGTTCGTTATCCCCCAACGCCTTTTGCATCTGCCGAGGTACACCACACCTTTCCATCACTCCACTGTACCTAGGGCAATCCTCGAAGATATGGCGCACTGTAACTGTCACCTTACACAGTGTACATTGAGGTGGGTCTTTCTTTGTTATCAGGTATTCGTGGGCCAAACGACTGTGACCAATCCTAAGGCGAGTAATAACTACTTCTTCTCTTCTACACTGCCTGGAAGATGATACCCAGCTACTGATAGTCGGTTTGATTATTTTGAGTTTATTGTTTTCTAGCGATGTCCAAGTACATTGCCATTCGCTTTGGATATTTGTTTTTATTTGTTGGAATAAATCTGAAGGTGGGATATAAGAAAGCGTTATTTCTTCTAATAAATGGGCTTCTGATGCTGCTTTGTCGGCTTTCTCATTTCCAAGTATTCCTGAGTGGCTGGGGACCCAAAAAAAAGTTATTTTTCTTAACGAGTCTGCTATTTGTTTTAAGGCCTGGTAAATTTCCTGTATGAGGGGATTATCTGAAAAGGTGTTAGCCATTGCTTTGAGGGCACTCAGCGAGTCAGAACAAACTATTGTTGACTGATCTTTTGTTGTAAGGGTTATTTGGAGAGCCTTAAGAATAGCCGTCAATTCAGCTGTGAAGATGCCGCAATTACTGTTGAGCTTGTACTTAAAAGTTGTGTCGCCAGTAGACACAGCACACGACGTAGAGTCATTGGTACGAGAACCATCTGTAAACAGGATTTTGTTAAATTGGTAGTTATTCAGTTCACCAAGGAAGGCTTGTGAAATCTCTTGTGGGGAACATTCTCTCGCCTTGGAAAATTTCAACATTTTGCAGTTGATGTGTGGAGGTGATAACGTCCATGGAGCTAGCTTTTTTCTTTGAGCATTTGTTGGCTGGTATTTTACTGATTCGGAGATGACATTTCTCATTCTGTACCACAATGGGAGGGAGGGATTTTTCAGTCTCCTATACTTGTTCTCGTTTATTCTTTGGAATAAAGAGTAGTAAACTGGATTTTCAGGTTGCGTGTATATTTTTGCTATATACTTAGCTCCTTGTTTTTGGCGACGATATGTAAGTGGAAGGATTCCGGCTTCGACGCAGACACTGTGTGCTGGGCTTGTTCTGAAGGCTCCAGTAGAAATCCGTATACCAGCATGATGGAGTGCATCTAGTCTCTTAACCCTACTATGGGTGGCAGATGCATATATAAAGCTGCCATAGTCTATTTTACTTAGGATCAGTGCCTCATAAATGCGGAGCATTGTTTTCCTGTCTGATCCCCATCTGGTGTTCCCTAGTTTTTTCAGTAGTTTCATTCTATTAACAGTTTTGATTTGTAATTGCTCTATATGGCTTGACCAGGTAAGCTTGCTGTCCATTTGGAGACCTAGGAATCGAACGTTGTCGGTGTACACTAACGGGGTATTACTTAAAACTATTTGTGGTGGATTCTCAGGGTTTCTGCGTCGGCTAAAATGTACACAGCGTGTCTTACTTGTTGAAAACTTGAAGCCAGTCCTTTGAGACCATAGTGCTAATTTATTCACAGTGTTTTGTAGGCAAATCTTAATGAACTGGAGGTCGGGTGCTTTACATAAAATGGCAAAATCGTCGGCAAATAGATAACCACTGACGTTTTGCGTTAAACAGTCAGTGATTGTTCATATTGCAATCGAAAACAAGGTCGTGCTCAATACGGAGCCTTGAGGTACACCGTTGTTAATATATGTTTTATTGGACGTAGTTCCACCAACCATCACTCTGTAGGACCTCGTTCCGAGAAATCCTTTGATGAAGTTTGCAATATTTCCTTTTATTCCCCAATGGTGCAGCTGTTTTAGAATATTGTTTTGCACTACTGTGTCAAAAGCATTTTGAATGTCAAAGAATATACCCACTGAGTGTTCCTTGTCGACAAAGGCATTTTGAATATCCGTTGTGATTCTAACAAGATTGTCGATTGTCGAGCGATTTTTACGAAAGCCACATTGCAAATTGTCCTGTACATTCATGTCCTCAAGTAGCCAAATCATTCGCTTATTGACCATTCTTTCTAAGATTTTACAGAGACAATTTGTTAATGAAATTGGGCGGTAACTAGCCACGTCATTTTTGGGCTTGCCAACTTTTAATATTGGAATGATTATGGAATCTTTCCACTGGTTGGGAAAAACGCCACTGTTCCATATTTTGTTGTATAATTCAAGTATTTTGTCCAGTGATTCGTCAGACAAATGTTTTATCATTTCATATGTTAGATCATCAGGACCTGGTGATTTTCCTTTTAGTTCGTTGAGGGTGGTTTTGAGTTCCCTCATAGTCAAAGGCATGTTGTAAAATTCATCATTATTGGATGTATAGTTAAATTGGTCGTCTTTGGTAACAATTATTTATTTATACAATCTTTGATAACAAATATTTATAATAAAAACAAACAGAATTTTAATTGGATTATTATGATACCTAGTATGTTATTTTAATAGTTTAATATTATCCTGAACACTATTTTTAAACATTTTCACATACATAATTGCTGCAATATAGCTGAACAATTGTTACTACAGAGTTATATAAAAATAACTACAATGTCGATGGATGAGCTGGCCACATTGATCTCCGTCACAGCTAACTCCTTTCGGAATTCCAATTATCAGATAGTGTGCAACTGTATCAGGTTTAGATTCTTGATCCGATCCCATTGCTCAATGTCCCAGCCTACTAGTATCAATGTTACAGACTATTACAGTCTCTACACCATTGAATCATTACGGGTATTAGGTTAATAAAGCAATTAGTGTAGAATATTTATTGTTTATGTCAACATTAATCCATGAAATTCCTCGCCATTACTTACATCTTAAATATATATTATGTAATAACGTGCATGGAAATTTATTTCTTGACCGATGGCTACAGGGAGAGTGTCATGAAGTATCATTAACAAAACATTATTTTTTTATAAATTTAAGCCATCATACATGTCATTCTACAATAGGAATCTGAAAACGTATCTGTTTTAGAAGTATCGGGAGCATTTGAGGCGCTAGTCGCTGACATCACCAACGGTTGCCATATTTCTAGTAGAGAACTATGTCCTCAACTTTGATTTGCCGATCAGTTTTTGGTGGTTAATTGCTCTCATAATGTCATTTTCTACCTGTTATGGTAACTAAAGGGACTCATGTAGCTTTTATACTAGTTTTAGCAATGTACTTGCCCAGCAATTGACCGTTGTGTAATCTTCTAAACCCTTTTATAGACACTGACAACAGTATAGTATCTAGTACATACAACAGCTAATCACCATGTAAACGACAACTTAGCAACAAGAATAAAGAATTTTTAAAGGTAAAATGTGACAGAGAATAAAAAACATATCATGTTTTTAAAGGATGGTCATAGAAAGCAACTGTAGGAATCTGTTCAAAAATAATAATGGAGGTGGAACTTTAAACCAACTTGGCGAGCAAGTACTTTTCCGTTCATTTCACTAAAACAGTGTTGCCATGTAATAGTCACTAGTATGAAGTAACTAATTGGACTAATGAATTCTGTGGGCAAATGTTTACCAAATGAAACATATACATAACGTTGAAATAGAATTACACCTTTCAAATACTTTATATATTCAAAAAGATAATTGATCCGTAAACATTAAAAAAGAAAGTTATTAGGACTAAACCTCAGTTTGAAAAATTGGAAGCAGCTGTGGGACAGTAACTTAATGGGAAACAATTAGGGCATCAGCTTTTCTAACCAATAAGATTATATATAAAATCACATGATATTTATGCCTCAGATATGTGGTTTACTCAGCATGTTTAGTTGTTTCGAAATAAGCACTTTAAATGAAGAAATAAAGGTGACTAGGTGAATATCTCCTAGACAACAAAAGCGATATTTTAAAATAAGATTCTTGAATGGAAAGGAAGAAAATTTCTTAGGCAGTATTGTTAGATCTTTTTTTATTTGCGAAACAAGTAAAACTTACCGACAGGATGGACTTCTTGATGTTGGACGACTTCTCGACGAGGGACTGCCTCCGGACGGGAGCCTCGTCGCTGCGAGCCTTGAGGACGAAGCCGCCCCTGGAGTCGTCGACCCTCCGGTCCCGGTCCGCTGTCTCCGTGCCGCCTTCCGCGCTCCTCAGGCTGGTCAAGGAGGCCCGCAGCGTCTTCCCCGGCCGGTAGTGCGAGGCCTGTCCGAACGGCGCACTCGCCCTTACACCATACCCGTGCCGCATCCCTCTTAGCCATTGTCCTTGGTATGTTCCTAAGGGAAATAAAATCATACATTAATATCATGAGAGTAAAACTCATATTATGGGCATACATAATTAGAATCATTCACATACTTGAGGGTAATTGAGACGAAAGTTTGAAAACAACGTAGTTTCAATTTTTAAATGGTTACGGCAGGGATGCTAACCCAAATATCCCTTCGCGCTACTTAAGAAGTCCACCACAGCTACGTGTACTAATAAGTGATTAAGTGTGAAATGGATGGAGAGTGCAGTCAATAAATTCGACTACACTCCCCTCCCACCGATATGGAGTTGTAATACAGGAAATATATCCTGTTAATGACAATGCCTAACTTAATCCCTTATTCGCTGCAAAAATATAACGATCGCGCTTATTTATGTACAAGAAATTCGACTTAACCTCTAAGTTTCCGGGTCCTAATCCTTGGTTCTAGACTAATCTAAAATTTTCATATCAATTTTCATCTTTGCTAAAGAAGGAAAACCAGGAAAAGTTATTGAGGAAAAATGATGAAGTATGAATGCATTGCATTAAAAAAGTATGCAAACTAATGTGCCATTGGATTTAGCGTCAAATGGGATCAATGGAATTACGATGGATCAAACGCAGTGATACCATATATTTTGGTATAAACTACATTAGTCTGACTTATGTCCAAAGAAACTCTTGGCCAGTATTATATTTGTTATATCTTATATGAAACGTTTAAGATGGTTTGGACATTTTTAAGAACAAAAACGACGGGCTTCTCAAGATAATATACAAGGCTATGGTTGTTGGAAGAAGGTCCAGAAGAAGACACTGACATACTTGTGAAGGAATAAGGAATGGTTCGCGAAGAGAAATCTATAAAGGAACAGTTGAAGGGCAATGGTAGAGGATCGTCAGGAGTGGTCCAAGCTGTAAAGAAGGAAACCTAACATTGCATGAGCTGTAAAAAGGAATGGTTGCGATGGAGATTTTTTATTGATGTTACATTTTACATGTTACATAGTATTTTATTGAAAACTATATTTTAAATATATACCGTACCAATTATATTACCTCACATAAAGTTAAGATACTTTGATCTGAATAATATTTAAATAATAATATGGGATGCTACAGTGGGATCGTTACAATTGTGGAACAGTAATGCTATATCGTTAATGATCAAAAAACATATTCTTCTTATATCCAAAGGTTGACTGACTGGAAGGTGTTTAGTAAATAAAGCTCGTTTTTCATCTTATTAAATAAACATTACAGTTATTGTGTGGTGATCATGGTTACAAATGTATATATCTACTTACAAAAAGGGGCCTTTTCGTTATAAGTGAGAGGTTACTTCTGGACGATTGCTTCATGAAGTCCCTAGCTTTAGTCCTTGACTAGCTATCGTCTGGCTTATAACTATAGCTGTCGTGCCCTTTCTACAGATACAGATCCCAGGGGACACTTACGCAACCTGCTCAATGACCCTTTACCGATTTATTTATATATTCCTAGCATTATTAACAGTGTCACATATACCACTACATATGGGTAATATTATGTGTTTCAGAGTTAAGAAGCCATTAATGAATTGGATACTTAACCCTGATTGTTTGAACTAAGAACCTCAAAACAAGAAAAAAATTTCTCATGGAGGTGGTATGTCCGAAACGCTTTGTTTTGGAGATATTCACACCTACAGAATTTCACTGTTCTGAATTATTCAGACAGTAAATAAATAAAAGTTATTAAGTTATTTAGACATTGATTTCATTTCTTCCAACTACTTTATTTATTAAATGCAAACATTAACATTCATATTAAATGTTGTTCAAAGTGATTTTTTTGAGCATTAAGGCAGGTTCAGCATCTTTCTTCAACAGCAGCAGTAGCAGAACAGCATTGTGTATGTGTTATTGTTTAACAAGATTCAATTATCCTTCTTCTTAAAGAATTAAGGTCATGGAATTAAACACAAAGTCTGTGCAAGGCCGGTCAATGATTATGTTGAAGAAAGATCAATTCTTTAAGAAGAAGGATAATTGAATCTTGTTAAACAATAACACATACACAATGCTGTTCTGCTACTGCTGCTGTTAAAGAAAGATGCCGAGCATGTCTTAACGCTCAAGAAAATCACTTTGAACAACATTTAATATGAATGTTAATGTTTACAATTAATGAATAAAGTAGTTGGAAGAAATGAAATCAATGTCTAAATAATTCACAACAATGAAAATCTTTAGGTTTAAATATATCTTTAACAATGTGTTTGCGGGTATACCTCCAAAGGAAATTTGTTTCTTGGTTTGAGGCCCATAGTTTAAATTTTCAGTTTGGCTACATAATCCTGAAACACCCTGTATATTCTAATAATTTATTGACAGTCGTAATTGTTGATAAAAACATTTTAAAATATCATGGTTTTGTATATATTTATATTTTATATGTTAAACATTATTGATATTGCTAACACGCGAATAACCTACAGTACCAGATAGAGAGAGAAATAATCTTGACTTTGACATGGACTGTAGAGCAAAGAGAGGTTGGGATCGATCGGGGGATGAATATTGCAAGAGTGTCCGTTCGTTCCCAGGCGTCACTATGAGCTCCCACGCACCTGTACTCCACTAAACTCCTTACAAT
The DNA here is from genome assembly GCA_964056705.1 of Troilus luridus. NCBI lineage: Eukaryota > Metazoa > Arthropoda > Insecta > Hemiptera > Pentatomidae > Troilus > Troilus luridus. The sequence goes on from OZ057413.1 coordinate 65,919,019, forward strand.
AAATTCTTATTTATAACTAATTAAAACCCTTTCATAACTAATTATTAATAATTAATTAAAAACTAATTTATTAAATAACTATATTCCGTTTCTATGGCTTTGTAAAACTCTCATTTCACGGCAATGTTACTATGAATCACTTGACACCGGTACTTGTGGTTCAGCAGGTCACCATAAAACCTAACTCCTTATCTCGTGTAATCCCTTCTTATCACTAATCTCATTTGATTTACATGTTTGTGGATTATTTAATTGTTCCGTATTATTTTTTAGTGTTTTTGTCTTGTTAATTTAATTTTTTTTAATATCTATTTATTTAAATTTCTTTGGCTATGAATTGCAGTGACAAAGGTCCTAGGTTCAAATTTCGCTCCGGGGCAGACTTTTACTTACCTATGGAATCTAGGGCACTCCTGGGGCTCACCCAGCCTCTATAACGTGGATATCCATAAAATAGGAAAATCTGGCGGTTGAGCATGATCTAGGACAAATCACCTCCACGCTCAACCGTTGTCCAAGAAACGGTACAGTCCTTACCATATGCTGACCCCAAGCTTCTTCACGAGTTGTAGAAGTACAGATTTTTAAAAATTTCCTTATGGCCCATTTAATTTAATTTGGTGTTTTTGTCTAATTATTGTTATTATTGTATATTTAAAATGAACATGATAGCACATTGGGGATTATTCTTCGGAAGAATATTAATATTTAGTTAAAATTTGCCAAAACCGTTATGTCTGGTTATAATTTAAAAAACGAATCGAAATGATCAATATTCCGGTTCAGAACATCACTAAACCAAAACAGATGACATTAAAAAAAGTTATTATTTTTTTTATTTTGCAGAAGCACGTGCCTTGAAAGGGAGGTTTCTCCATCTAAATTTCCACGTGAATTGCTTAAGAGAAATTTATTAAACAAGAACAGAAAAAATATGTCAACCACCATTTGTAGAATATTGAATATCACATATTTTAGTCGTACAAGTATTTTATTTTAAATAATAATAATAAAACATATTAAGTTGGGAATATTCAATACTCTCCAAATGCTGTTTGAAATATATTTTATCTGTTCTTCTTTTGTAAACTTCTCTTAAGGGATTCACATAGAAGCAGATGGAGAGACCTAAAAACATATTTTAAAATTGGTTTGGTGTTGTTCTGAAACAAAATATTAAACGGTAACAATATATTTTCTTTCCTTTAAATTATAACGAGTTATAACGGTTTTGTCACAATTTAATAAAATCTTAACGGATGTTCATCCGTTAAGAACATGAAATGTATAAATTTATCTCCCGAGGAAAAACTAGTTTTGTTTAAAATTAAAGCTATTGTTGATAACGATTAGTAAACAATTAATCAATAAATTCCTGTTATAAACTCAAAAATGGAAAATATAACTATGAGGTCAAATTTTTCACGCTTTTTAGCGTCAGAAGGAAGAGATCTCGAATAACGGCCAGAGAATTTAAATAACATTTTATTTTATGAAAATTTTCCCGCTTATGGACTTCCTTTCCACACCCCTTCCTTTTACAACCCTCTTACAAAAATATGCAAAGGAGAATAAAATGTAGACATAAATTCTGCACGAATAATACCTTACTTGAACTATTGAAATTTGTTCTTATAGGGCGTACTAGGAATCGAGATAGTATTGGTTTGTTTATCCGGCAAACAAATTGTCCTTATCCTTTTTTTTTTTTTTTTTCTTTCAAAGTAACCCTTTGAAAGGTCCGTTTATTTGTTGGCACATTCCATACTTGAGTATACTATGTGCCTTTTAAATTTGTTTTTACAATAAACTTTAACAACAATTGGTAATTCTAACATCTATACAAAATATTATTACTATATTTACAAAATATTATTACTTTAACATATGTAAAAAAATATATTATTATTACTTATATGATGTTACAATTTAATAAAATTAAAATTACAATAATTATATAATAACATTAACTATAATTAAAATTATAATTAAATTAAAACTATAACTAAAATTAGAATTACAATAATGATATAATGATTACCTATTTTTTACATTGTATATAAGATTAGTCTTAAACAGATATAAACTTTTCGCAGTCAATACTACATATAAATTTCGTGAATTATCGGTCTAAATGTATTATATAAATCATGTTCAGATACTGGCCAAACTTTCCCTCTTAAGATTTTGGAGATAATTAATTTCGACCTTTGTCCTTCATACATTTGGCAGTCATATATTATGTGTTTAAATGTCTGTTCTTCATTGTCTATTGAGCAAGTATTGTCGTTGGTTATGTGAAATCTGTGTAAGTATGATTTGGTACGTCTATGTTCAGTTAAAACCTGAGTTAGTTTGTAGTTGGTGGATTTTATTAATTTGTAGTTATTGTTTGTCAGTTTCGGAATAAACCTATGCAAACTAGGCGATTTACTTGAAACAGTCCACCGTTCATTCCACCTTATAATCGATTCCTCCCTAATTTTGAATTTTATGAACGAAATTGGTGTTTTGTGAAAAGATGGAGACAAAAATCCTAATCCTTATAAGCAGTGATTAAACCGTGTGGGATCTAACGACCCTCCAAGGGCTCACCTAGCCTTTATAAAGTGGTTACCCTTCATTAGGGAAAAATCTCGGGCTAATCACTTCCTTCGTCCGAGAAACAGTACAGTCTCTACCATGAATGAAACCGAAGATCCTTCGTTGGTTGTAGTGGTACAGGCTAAGCCTAGTAAGTACGTTGTTCAGTAACGTACGTACGAAGTAATACCAGAAAAGATAGTGATAAAACGTCCGAGCAGAAAACTGAAACTTTGGAAGGACGATTGTTTTATAGACCATCTCACGAGTTAGGGTTTGGACGGTATTCAGTGGATAGAACAATACCAACAGCTAGTGGTGGAATCGGAATCGAAGCCTTAAACTGCTATTGCTAAAACGTTATAATTCAGCGGGAGAATAGATTAGCACTAGGAGGGGGTTCGAGACGGGAGGAGATATTAGCGACGGGGACGGATTTAGGTCAGCCAGCTCTGAGCCACTGCCAACGCGGCCGGTCGCCGTCCTTCGCGGCACCGACGTCCCGAATAGGACAAGGGATCTGTCTTCTCAAGGGTGGTCCTAGCTCCATCTTACGTTCCCTTCACCTTACTCCATCTATGTAGTATGGTACTCAAAGATATGTGTGTAATACTTATTTCTGGACGGTCCGGAGTAAAGGTTTGTTACGCGGTTTCCCTGGTTTGTTTATGGCTGTGAGATAGGTATAAGGGAATTGTATAATGCCATTAGACTCATTTGTAGAGCAATTTGACACATCCCCAACATTGATTAGATGCTAAGAAAAATATTATTTACATATTTTTTGATTTCACTAATCTATCGGTCAAAAACATATATTTTTCAGTAATCCCTGCTCTTATCCCTCCGTTTCATATGCTAACATAGCATTTCCATTATTTATTATTTACCTTTTTGCTTTCTTTATCTTTATATCGTGAGGTTAATTAAGTGAAATGCACTAGGTGATAATGCCATTACTATGCAACTAAGATTTTGAGAATACGCAGATGAAAAAGCTAGGTTACTTAGTGTGTGGTGTTTCTACTGATGAAACTCACTTAAGATTTATTTATTAGTTTATTTATTTATTATTTCAATGAAGCCTAATCACACTAAGTATTCTAACGCTTTCTCGTAATCATGTTTTTGACGTGTCTTTCACATCAAGAATTATATGAAATACTTATATAGTGTTACGGTCAGAGCGGGGACGAGAACCGGCTGAGAAGATTAGGCAAACAATGGGATTAAGCGGAAGGGATTATAGAATGGCGTAGAAGCTTCTGGATCGGGCTCGATGGGACTAGGTGGTCTTCTTCCGAGAAATCCCCACCCCGACCGGCCTTGCCTATATAAAAAGGACAGCTGTTCGGGCCGCGAGTAGTAATAAGATCAGTGAGTAGTATTAAGACTAGTCAGTAATAAGCAGCGGTAGTAATAAGACGAGTCTGTAATAAGCCAGTGAGTAGCAGTCGTTAACTAGTGGCAGTGTGTGTGAGTTAGTTAGTATTAGTATCAGTCTGTAATAAGTGCTTAGTGAGCAACAGTGACAATTAGTGACCGTGTAATAAGTGTAATAAACTGTGTGGCAGTTTGTCATATTTGAAGAGTCTTACGGTCGGTGGACTTTAGTTAGCGAACTGTAAGTGTTAATTTGTAATTGTAAACTATAGTGTAATATTATTGTATTTGTACAAATTTATATAAATAGTTTAGTTACTTAGTATAAACAATATCTTATATTATTTGTATATTATCTTAGAAATTAGATAACATTTAGTAGAATATTATTATTGTATATTGATATTAGTTTAATAATTTAACTGTTTTAAATAATCTCATTGTATTCTTGTTAATTTGTTAATAAATATTAGATTCTTGAATTAAGTAATAGTTTAGTCCATTTTACACCCAGTAGCCCGTAACAATACTATAGATATGAAAAAACAATAAAAGAAACACGAGAAATTGTATATATAGGTGTGTGCATCTTAAATCCTAGTTCATAGATGAAGGTGATACGAAACTAAAATTACTTACTTGAAGACGGTACATACTTGAGATATCAAGGCAATTTTGAATCGCCACATTTGAATTACTAATTCCTAACATTGAAGTAATATCACAAGGATTGATTGCTAAATTTTCGAAATTACTTCACATAAAATACCTTTTAGGAGTAATTATTAAACGAATTATAATTTCTCATTCTTACACCCAGTAGCCCGTAACAAATTGGTGTCAGAAGTGGGATCTTGTGTAATTGTTATTTTGTCTAGCATTTTGTAATAATTGGGCTACTGTTTGAAAAATGGCTTCTCAAAGTCTTAAATTGATGGATTTAAAAGTTGCGGATTTAAAACGGGAATTAGAAGAACGTGATCTGGATTCTTCCGGAAATAAAAGTGTACTGCAACTTCGCTTGCGTCAATTTTTTGTAGAGTTAGGGGAAAATCCAGAGGACGTTCTGTTTGAAACTGATTTAAGCAAGTTGTCTGCAACTTTTAAAAATGAATTAGGCAATGTAGAAAATAAGCTAGGTAATGAATTAAGCAGTGTTAAAAGTGAATTAGGCAATGTAGAAAATAAGCTAGGTAATGAATTAAGCAGTGTTAAAAATGAACTAGGTAATGAATTAAGCAGTGTTAAAAATGAACTAGGTAATGAATTAAGCAGTGTTAAAAATGAACTAGGCAATGTAGAAAATAGGCTAGAGTCTAAATTAGGCACATTAGAAACTAAGTTAATGGAAAATGTAGATAATAAAGTAGCTGATGTGGAATCTAGGTTAGGAGAAAAATTGAATTCAATTGAAAGCAAACTTAGGCAAAGAGTAGAGGCTCTAGAGGGACGTATGAGCAACCCACCGACGAACGACACCGACCGTTCCCCCGAGGCCAGTCTTCATAAAATTATTCTGCCCGCCAATAATGGGACGCCACCAGCTCACAACACCATTCCAGTATTCGACGGAAAGACGCCGTGGGAGGACTACATGACTCTCTTCGAGACAGCGGCTTCGATCCACGGGTGGTCACAGGAGACCCAAGCTTCAGCGTTGTGCCTGGCCTTGCGTGGAGACGCCTTGGGAGTTCTGCAGGGGATACCCATGTCGGAGCGGTCCAACTACGGGGAGCTGATCAGAAGACTGGAGATGCGTTTCGGCCACCGCCACATGGACCAGCTGTATCGCTCACAGCTGAGAAGCAGGGTCCAGAAGACCAACGAGACTTTGCAGGAATTTGAAGCGGATATTGCCCGGCTGGTAAGGAACGCCTACCCATCGGTCACCGACGATGTCTACGAAAGCTTGGCTGTCGACAAATTCCTGGATGGACTTCGGGACCCAGAGACACAGCAAGCAGTGAAGCTCGCCAGGCCGAAAACTTTAGGAGACGCATTATCCCAGGCCATGGAGTTCGAGGCTGTTAGACAGTCTGTACGGGGCCATGCGCGAGTACGAGCAGCAGAAGCGAAGCCAAATGCGGTCCCCAGCGTCGAGGAAATTGTGACGAAAGTTTTGGAGGCTCTCAGGACCCGTAAGAAGGAGATACGCTGTTGGGGCTGCGGCCAGCTTGGACATCCTAGAAGCAAATGTCCAACCCGTAACGTCAAAGCCCCCAGGAAGGCCATCAGAGTTGCGTCGATAGGAAGCAGAATGAACAGCTTCTACGTTGATGGGATGGTGAACGGGCGGCTGCGAAGCCTTCTAGTGGATACCGGCGCGAGCATGACAATCTTGAACTCCAAGACACTTCCAGCTGAGAAGATCTTACCAACAAATTGGGCATTACGGACTGCCACGGGACAGCCAGCCAAGGTCTACGGGGAGACAGTTGCCACCTTCATCATCGGGGGTCAACATCTGAAGCACCGCGCTCTCGTGGCAGAGATCGATGAAGATGTCATATTGGGCATGGACTTCATGATGGCATACGGGATCAAGCTGGACATGTCGAGAGGTGTGCTGACGATGGGAGACGAAGAAGTCATCCTTCGGCAGGTTCGTGCAAACATCCAGGGAGCCAGTGACAGAATGAAGGAGCGTTACGACATCAGGGCAGAGAAAGGTGGATTCCAACCTGGAGATTTGGTCTGGCTACATGATCCTCGAAGGAGGCGAGGCTACTCACCTAAACCTCAGAACTCCTGGGATGGCCCGTTTGAGATCATCAATAGGATAAACGACGTCATCTATAGGATCAGAAAGCAGCCAAAAGGAAAACCCAGGGTAGTCCATTTTAATAGACTGGCCCCATACAAAGGAGACCATGGCCCGACAAAAGACCAGCAAGTCAGGTACCTCAACAACGTGGAGGCCAGTAAGGTATCAGTTGCACAACCTAAGGTACAAGGTTCCCGTGGAGTAACTCAAGCAGTATACAGAGATATCTTCTCGTTACCCGCGGACTATTCTCTGGCCCATTGTGTAGCCGAAGATCTGAGGACTTCTCGAGGGATTGCAACGGTCTTCAGGAAGAAGTTTGGTGGTACTACGGAACTAGAACGCCAAGGACCAAGCGTGGGGAAAGCAATCCACCACACATACGAAGGACGACACCTGTTTTACTTGGTAACCAAGTGTGCCAATGATCAGAAGCCCACATATGACGCCCTGCGGCGAAGCCTCGACGACCTGCGGAGTAAGCTTCTGAGACTGCGTGTCACCAAGCTCGCGATCCCTAAGTTGGGCTGTGGCTATGACGGCCTGGAGTGGAAGGTTGTCAGGAACATGCTTGAACAGACATTCGCCAACTCTGGAGTCGCCATATTGGTGTGCACGTTCAACCCCTGGAAAGGAAATACGTCTCCATCGAGGGAAGCTCATAACCGCCCGATTTCTCCGGACTATGCTCTGGGGCAGAGCACTTTTAAGGAGGGGGCAGTGTTACGGTCAGAGCGGGGACGAGAACCGGCTGAGAAGATTAGGCAAACAATGGGATTAAGCGGAAGGGATTATAGAATGGCGTAGAAGCTTCTGGATCGGGCTCGATGGGACTAGGTGGTCTTCTTCCGAGAAATCCCCACCCCGACCGGCCTTGCCTATATAAAAAGGACAGCTGTTCGGGCCGCGAGTAGTAATAAGATCAGTGAGTAGTATTAAGACTAGTCAGTAATAAGCAGCGGTAGTAATAAGACGAGTCTGTAATAAGCCAGTGAGTAGCAGTCGTTAACTAGTGGCAGTGTGTGTGAGTTAGTTAGTATTAGTATCAGTCTGTAATAAGTGCTTAGTGAGCAACAGTGACAATTAGTGACCGTGTAATAAGTGTAATAAACTGTGTGGCAGTTTGTCATATTTGAAGAGTCTTACGGTCGGTGGACTTTAGTTAGCGAACTGTAAGTGTTAATTTGTAATTGTAAACTATAGTGTAATATTATTGTATTTGTACAAATTTATATAAATAGTTTAGTTACTTAGTATAAACAATATCTTATATTATTTGTATATTATCTTAGAAATTAGATAACATTTAGTAGAATATTATTATTGTATATTGATATTAGTTTAATAATTTAACTGTTTTAAATAATCTCATTGTATTCTTGTTAATTTGTTAATAAATATTAGATTCTTGAATTAAGTAATAGTTTAGTCCATTTTACACCCAGTAGCCCGTAACAATACTATAGATATGAAAAAACAATAAAAGAAACACGAGAAATTGTATATATAGGTGTGTGCATCTTAAATCCTAGTTCATAGATGAAGGTGATACGAAACTAAAATTACTTACTTGAAGACGGTACATACTTGAGATATCAAGGCAATTTTGAATCGCCACATTTGAATTACTAATTCCTAACATTGAAGTAATATCACAAGGATTGATTGCTAAATTTTCGAAATTACTTCACATAAAATACCTTTTAGGAGTAATTATTAAACGAATTATAATTTCTCATTCTTACTAATAATTACAATTTGATAAATATAATCAATTGAAGGGTTGGATAAATTACGGTGTATTGTTGGCATGTACATTGTTTTATAGATGTAGATTTTATGCACAATTAATTCATTTTAATAAGTTAATTAATTTCATTTTGTATAAAAGTTTTTTTTTTAATTAACCGGATATAATTCCTTGATTGTTTTATTGATTCAATTCTGAATTTATATAGCACATTTTCACTCAAGGAATTTACTTAAATCGGCTTTAAAAAGTGGAGTTATGAGATTTTAAAAACAGGTTCACGATGGATAACTAATCTTGAGTGTTTGTAATGCTGCGGCCAATGACCCTTCCAAATGTATCAAAAGGTATTTATCAAAAAACGGTAGTAAACAGTAATTATAATATATTTCCTTGGCACTATACTATGGTCTAATAGTGTCTAAATTGGAAGAAATAACAGACATATCAGATTTTAACACAACTTTAACTAATTAAATATAAGTAGACACGGATGTTAAGATCAGATATGCTCCTAAAATTTATCACTAAATCAAACATTTAAGCTAACGATCCATACACGAAAAAGCTCTCAGATCCGGAAACAAATCTCTAGAGAGTAACTATTAGTCAAGTGAGAAGGGTCTCTTTCTCAAGTCAAGGGTATTCCTCTTTCATCTTCGGATTATTAATCTCGAAGGAGGCACTCTGCCATAAGAAAATAAATGGGCCATCATCGTGAGGGGAGAAAGAAGGAAAACATTATATGATAGTTTTCTTTAAATATTCGGTTTTATATAACGATAAAAGAAGTTACAGAACTTACATATTTTTACAAGTACAATTGCCAAAGGAAATAATAGAAGACCTCTTAACATAAACGGTCTTGTGGAACAAGAGAGAGAGGAAAATAGCAAGGGAGGAGGATAAATAGAGGAAAGAAAAGCATATTTCGCTGATAAAATTAAGGAAATGTGGAGAAAGAGGAAGGTTGAAAGAACGATAAGAAAGGAATTAAGTGATATTCATGTGGACCTTAGTTTCGGGCCCTTACCAAGTAAAAAAAACGTAACAATACAGAGAGGTACAAATTCTTTACCTAACTTAAGAGATAAAAAGTCTAGTCAATATAAAACTAAAACCAAAAAAAATCTAAATATCCTACATAATATTTAAATATTCCCTATGTTTTTTTTGCGTCCACTCTCATGACATTACGAGTATTTACAGCTGTTAAATCAATGTCCAATAAAATTCTGGGATACATAAGTTGTAACTTACATTAATTATAATAATTATCCATAAAATTATAATTATAATATTGACAAAAAGGCCGATAATAACAGCCAAAGGAAGGAAGGCATAGGCAACTTCTATGACATTTTTACGTAACGGACACTTTCAAGGACCTATCGAAATATTTTAATAAGAAAAAAAATAAAACAGTACAGCTAAAACTTGTGGGGTTCTTGGGTTCACTACATGGTATGTTTGTTTATTTTACGACACTTCATGCTGCTATGGCTAATCGGACGATGCTACAGTGGGAGCTCTAAATTTTGCCTATCCAGGTTTAATCGGGATAGGGATTTAACGTCTTCCGCTTCCGAATGACGGCGAAACTAAGGATTTATTACTCCCTTTAAAAAAGCCCTAGAGCCACCTGCTGGGCTACGAACCCGCGATCTTGGGCTTAGAAGATTGTTATGCCAACCACAAGACTACAGGTCGCTCCCCCCCCAATATGGTATAAACTGGTCTGTTTCTGGGATAACTGTTGTACATGGAGATGATTTGCCCGAGTTTACCTACAGCTTTCAGGTTTCCCCAACTCCTCCCAATTAGTTGTATTTAATATACAGAGGCTGAATGAGCCTAAGTCGGTATATCCCACAGGGTCCATCATGGTAACAGATTAGATATTTATCTGACACAGCAGGATTTAAACTCGGAACCTTCAGCAACACAGGACTCTACACAATGAGCCACTCCGTTTCTTGGAATATTTTAACAGACATCAGAAATGTGAATACGATTGTTTTTCTATGGAGAAAGTTTTTATGATATACAGTTCGTCATAACTAGATCACATCAACACATGGCGAGTTAAAATAAGCGGCTCAAAAGATTTTAATGAAACTTCATAAAGCCCTTTAACAACCCTCACATTAAATGAAACCCCGAGGAAGATGAAATTATGAAGGGGGAAAGAGGAATTTGTGAAAATGTGAAAAAAGTAAGTTGATAATGAAAATTAAAAAATTATATAACGAAGCATATTACGAGAACAAACAAATTAAGGATTAGTAGAAAAATTCCCGCCAAAAAGCCGTTAGTCTCAAAACTAAACACAGGAAACAAAAATATTTCGCCTATTCAGACATCAGCAGGACAGAAGTAGAATAATAGCAAAGGGAAAAAAGGGATAAAGCACACCCAAAAAGTAAGTAGTAAAAATAAGATATTTAAATAACAACTAAAGAAACATAACATTAACCCTTTAACTGCTACAGGGGATATAATGTGCCCCCTTGGCTAAAGACGATATATGCCGCCCTGCATCACACACGCCCTCAGTGCCAAATACGATATATGCTGTCTCACTGCTTTTCTATCTATTTGTTAAAGCCGAGTATAGACGACGTGACCTTGCTTCATTCTTATTCATATATCATTCATGTACCGTTTGATTGGGCAATAGATCGCAGGTAAAAAGTATGTAGCACAGGCCGGTACGCGGGTAGCCGGCCCACTTAGCGCTGTGATAGACTTAAAGGTCTTCACTCGCAGCAGTTAAAGGATTATAAAACAAACTAAACATTGAAAAAACTAATGAAACTATGGCAGATAAACCAGTTTATTTAATTGTAACATTTTCCATTTGTTTGGGATGTGCCGTTATGTACTACATGTGCAACTTGTACGTAAGAGTTTGGTGAAGAAACTGAAAAATAGTACTATTTCCATGAATTTCAGGTAATTTTAATGGCCAAAACCAATTTTAAAAACGTATCTGTTCCCCAGGTTGTCTCTTCGACTTGAGTTACAACAAATTTTAACTGTTTAATCCTTTCATTTTTAATATTTTCCAAAAATAATAGTTATCACGAGCTTTAGAGAAGAAAGAAATGCAGTTATGCGCATATTATCTGGGAATCGTGTTATTATTATTATTTTTTAGGTTCTTAACTAAAACAGAAAATATCAATAATCAAATTCAAAAGATGATTGGTTCCAACGTACGAATGACAGCCGCGTACTGCGAAGAACGACACGTTCCAAGTAAATGGAAGATTTTATGAAAAAATAATTTTTTCATAACTTGATTAGTTTTTTTTTTATGTTTAGTTTGTTTCTTAATATTATTTTTCTTATATAGCTGTTTTTTCTGCTTACATTATTTATCAGTCTTTTTTATTTAAAATTTTCCAACTGCTGGACTGTAACCTTCTTATGATCTAATAGTTGTATTTGGGCCTTGTAGGTGGTGGGCATTTTTTCCATTTGCTATTATCCTTTTTCTGTCCTGAAAATGCCCGAATAGGCGAAAAATTGACAGAAACTTTAGCTTGTTTGTCCGAAGCGACAACCTGCGGAATAACAACCTCAAAAATTTCAATGAATCATTGATTAAATTCAAGCGACCAAAGTTTTTCGAAGAAACCTTCTATTCGATTTTCATAAAATCTGCATATCATTCAATACAAATGGGCGCGTGACTATGTAATGCTGTGAGAACGCCGAGAATTATCGGGGCCAAACACGCCACTTTATTAATATAAGTCATACATCTGCTGGTCACTGCCCTTGATGGGCTTCGTAATTGGAAGGGACGTCTTTAAGGGCATTCAAAATTATGTATTTTAAACATGTATAACGAGCTACTACATTTGTAAGTAATGTTCAACTATGCAACTATGGAATCCCGAAATGGGCCAATAATATTTATTCTAAATAATTTAAGTGAGTGTTAAAGTTAATTAAACTTTAGACATTAAGAAGAAATAAAAACCTGTTCTTTATTGCGGTCTTTAGCAAAGAGTCGTTGATTGAAAAGTCATTCTTTCCTTGGATACAAGGAATTGTAATTCGTTTTGATTCGAATCTCAATATATTTTTCATAATTAAAAAACCTACAAGGATATTGATTTGATTTTTAACCCGTTTGAATTACTCTCAATGTAACTCAAGTGTATCTCAAATGTATCTCAGTGAATTAGTTAACAAAATTATTAACAACGTGGAAAAAGTTACACCCAGTTACATCCATTTCTAGGTTTCATAGAAATTTCCTATCTAAAGTGAAATCAGTTTCCATTGGATTTAAATCTGTATTATTTTCAATTGGATTAATAATCACTGAGATCCACAGTCAATAACTTCTGCCACAAGTTAGGACTATATAAGTGAGTACCAGATTTCTCCTTGTACTTCTGTCACTTCATTGGCCAAGAACTATGCACAAAATGGTCATGGACCGCAGTAGTACAGTTAAGTAGTAGACAAATGAAGAGAACGTAGTAAAAATGTGCTCCACACACATCATCTTGGAGTAGACCACAAGCAGGCAGCAGGGTTGGGAGGAGCCCGCAACCACCAAAGCCATTCAAAGATGGACACTTGTACATAAACATTAATATAGAATTATTTTCTTTTATTCATGTATTAATATATATTAATAAAATTCATTTATCTCATCTTCAATCTTCATCATTTGTAATACAGTCCACTCACATCAGAGGCACCATATCCCAACAAGGGAATCTATCTTCTTTAATTTAAACAACAGTAATATCACGTTATTCTATACATTAATCTCATATTTTTTAATAAAAATAGTTGATACCTACAAGATAGAATTACCTTTAATCATAAAAAGGATAAATAACAATGATCACTAGCTCAACAAGTATCCCAATTTTTGTTTTTAGTAAATTTGTAAAATGTATTCCTGTTATTTTTTTTCTGATTCCCTCATTGAGAAAATACAAGTGAAACTTCTTTCAAAAAGGGAACTTATTTTCACCTTTATGCTTGAACGATTGCTATTCAAATCAATAAAGTGTCTTCTCCATTAATACTTATGTTAAAATTATAAATTAAAGAAATATTATAATGTAAAAGTAAAGACAGGTAGAGCGGGGGGGGGGGGGTTCGAAGCTGCGTGCCGACAGGGATAGAATGCTAGACCTAACAAAGCAGTTATAAAAATACAATTGGCTATAGTGTCTTCTAATTTAGTCTGTCGGCTCTAAAGGGCGCTGACCTGTCCATTGTTATTTATTGTTTTATAGTTTATTATAGATATTTGTTATTATTATAATTGCTCCAATCATATTTAATGTTAGGTTCTATATTTTAAAAAAAATTAGTGATATTTTATTGGTATTGTCTCGGATCCGATCGAGGAACGACTTTTTGTATAGTATTTTCAAAAAAAATCGTCACTTTCACTGTCCCTCACCTAGCTACATTACTTTAACCTTAAATAGGACTTCTTTACAAACAAATAAAATTGGTGAATAAATTACACATCTGAGGCATAAATATTATGTGCTTAGATTGCTGTAGGCTGATTGGTGTGAAAAGCTCGTGTCATAATTGTCTCCCGTTAGTTACTGTCCCACTGCTAATTCCAATTTTCCAAACCGTGGTTTAGTGATGAATAATAGTGTTTAACATTTTTCCGGTTGTCATCTTTATTTTGGAAAATACAGAGCTGCGTAATATTTGAAAGAGGCAATCCTACTTCAAGATTAAGGATATAATAATTATATCCAAAATTATTAAAAATTCACAAAATTAACAAGTCACGGGTTCTGACTTCTTTAAGCATTTACACAAAATATAGCTCTGTTTTGGAATTAAAATGGAATGTATCGATTTAAAAAATAAAAAATAAAACTGATGTTTTGAAACAGATATATATTTGAGCAGAAATTAATACCTCGTCAGCACAAAGTGTTAAGTATTTGCTAGAAGAGCGCATCTGCCTAGATGTCTTTATGAAGTCGAAGATAGTGAGACCTCCCATAAGGAGTTTAAAGGCAAGTAGGTTAAGTAGAGACAGGACACTTAGCACTAACTAGCGCACATCAAGTTTTAATGGCTGTAATAAAGTTACTCGAGACATTAAAAGCCCACGGCAAAGAAGATGAGATTCGATATCTTATATACTATATAGGTGCACATCAAACATATTGTTATACTTTCAGCGCTAATAATAAATTATCGACCTTAGCCATTTGGCTCAGTGTAAAGCGCTGTATTGCAGTGCTGAAAGTTAGAAATGAAGGTACAATGCCGGCTGTAGCCGATAAAGTATTCAATCTGATAACATAGATGACCTGCGACTAACCCAGCTTCTATAAAGTCAATACCATTAAACCAGGCGGTTGAGTGTGATCTAGTCCTAAATGCCATCCCTGTACAACTTTTGGTTTAGAAATCGAACCGTCTTTACCATGTACTGAACCGTATATTTATTGAGTTTTATTTATAAATACCAAGTTGTTTAGACTTGAATCATCAAGACGCTTATTATTTTATTCTTTATAATTTAATAATGAATTTGGAGTTTTTTTGGAAGTCATAACTAAATAAATAAACCAATGTTTCCTTTGATCTTCTGCCCTGCTTCTCTTGTCTTCCTTTATCCTGAAACCGTTTCAAACTGTTCGTCATACTCTTAACTTCACTTTTTTCTAACATGTACGACTCTGTGATGTTCAACTTCTCTAAATCTTTTTAAATTCGAAAGACCACTATCTTTCGGAAATAATTTTCTAAACCAAACTATTTGTTTGGTCGATCTATGGTTGTTCATTCTGTGTAGATGTCCGAGAAATGCCAGCCTCCTCTTTGCCATAGTCTCCGAGATTATGGTAGATATCTCGCAGTTTCCACCTATCTTCAGATTGAACGGCAATTCTTCTTCCCAGAACTTCCAATATTTTGAGACTTTAGTTCATTGAGGGACGTTCTGCTTTTACGAAAGTATTATGATGTCTTCATTTGGTATTCCAGGAAATGAAGTTCTTGTTGTAGATATTTATCAACCCATAAGCCATTTCCATTTTTAGAATTCGACCTCTGAGATCTGCTTTCTCTAAACTATTATCCTGTATAGTCTCCCCAGACACCTGGATTGTTGAACATTTACAATCGGACCAATCTTTACGATATTTAGGAATAGAGCCATGTTTATCATTTGTCGTTTGTCTTTTCCAGTTTAGTATGTTTATTGAGAGTCAAACACTTTTTCAGAAAAGTGGTCTTGATGATGGAGGTAAAATACCTCCATACATCCTTAATCCCAATAATCTAGTGGATTACAATCCGAGCTCCGATCCTAGAGCCTAGGTTCAACCAGACGTACTCAACTTCCTACAAAGGGAAGAATGAACACCTCACTCTACTCTTATGGCTCTGATGCCCACAAGTCATACAAACTAAAATTTTGGGTTTTCCATATATATAAGATTATTGATGTAATTACGCATTAATTAAATATTGTATTTATTTATTTATATATATCAAGTAAGTCACGTCTGTCTCTATTATGGTGGCAGTTGTGTGTGTAATGTGAGAACAAGAATGGCCGTTTGTAAGTAACCGTTGTGTAAGAAGTTTATCCAATATAATCCGTTGTTTACTTATATATTTTGACTTATTTATTCTTCCCAGGGTACTCTGCTAAGAGGTTATGGGCCCAGTGTACCCATTTTGAGTAGTTTGCTTGGGATTTTGATAGTAAAATCGGATTTCGGTATTTTGAAGTGAGACCACGTGTTGTCATTGAGTGAAATTTTGTTAATTATGGCAACTACATGTTTTGGAAACGTTGTCTACGGTATTAAACCGTTCGATGGAATAAATTTCACCAATTGGAATTTCCGAATGAAGTTACTTTTGGAGCAGAATGGAGTACTTGACGTACTCTCACAGAAACCTCCAACAACGGCAGCCGAGCTCAAGGCTTTCAACGTAGATGATGTTAAGGCTCGAAATATCATAGTTCAAGGACTTGCCGACAACATTCTGCCTACGATAAAGGACAAGAAAACAGCTAAATTGATTATGGAAGCTCTCGAGAAAACGTACAAGAAGCGCGGCATGAAGTCGCTTGTAAATGCACAAAAGGTGTGGAGGAAGCTGGAATACAAAAATGAACGACCGCTTCAAGAATTTTTCCAGGAGTTCGAGACATTGTCATCAGAAGTAAAAATTGCTGGAGGGAAATTAGAAGAAGACGAAATCGTCAGTCAGTTGTTGGTCGCAATGCCATCTGACTTTGATGCAGTGGTATCAGCAATGGATATTCTCTTCAACCAAAATGAATCTTCTGTCAGTTTGGAGTATGTAAAGAATACCCTTTTGGCTGAGTACGAGAGATCCAAGAAGAAAGAGGACCAGTCCCAAAATGTATTTGCTGCCTACAAAAATAGAGGCAAGTGGTCTAACAATTTTAGTAAATTTCCTTCCACTTCTAGAAATTACAAGCCAAATAGTAGTGAACCATCCAATCACAAGTCCAGTGTTATTTGTTATTATTGTAAAGAACGAGGGCACATGAAGAATTTTTGTCCTAAGTTGAAAAATAAAACTTTTGGCGCTACATCTGGTGATAACACTTTTGATGAGACTGATAACGAATTTACCTTCATAGGTAACAGTGGTGAAACATCTCATGTTTGTAAACATTCATCGAATTTGATGTACTTTGTGGTGGATTCAGGGGCTACAAGTCATCTTTTGAATGTTGATTATATCGACTATTTAAGAGATTCCACTAAAGTTAATTTGAATATTAGTGTTGCCAAAAAGGGAGAGTGTGTCAGTGCTATAAATAAGGGTAACCTGGTTTGCTTGTCTGAGAGTGGGGACAAGGTAAATATTTGTGATGTTTTGGTTTGTGACAATTTATCAATGAATCTCCTATCTGTGAGGAAATTGGAAGAAAAAGGATGTAAGGTGTTATTTGAAAATTCAAGTGTCAAAATTATTTCTGGGAATAAAGTGTTAAGGGGAGAACTTTTTGGAAAACTTTATATTGTGAAACTACATCTGATTCAAGAGCATGCTAATTTGGTTTCAGCAAGTAATAAATTGATGCATCAGAAGATGGCACACAGCTCGCTCTTTCCGGTCGGACTTTGCAACATTTGTTTGAAAGGTAAACAAACCAAATTACCATACATGAAATTAAGTGATCGATCTAAAAAGTTATATATGGTGGGATATTGTGATAATGGGTATCGCCTTTGGAACCCCAATACTAGGAAGATCGAATTTTGGAGAAATGTTGTATTTGACGAGAAAATTGAAACCCTGGATAATTCTGATCAAGAAAGTGACTTTCACGGTTTCCCCGATGTTGAAGAAGAAAAATCCAAGCCTAAAAGAACCAGAGTTAAGCCAAAATGTCTCGATGATTTTGTAACATTTGCTTTTGATGAGCTAGCTTTGTCTGCTCATTATGATTGTGACGTCCCTAAAACTTATTCTGAAGCAATTAGTGATCCCGGTTGGCGTGAAGCCATCAACGATGAATTAAATTCACTTGAAGCTAATGAAACCTGGGAAGAAGTTGACACACCACCTGACAAGGCGATAATTGACTGCAAATGGATTTTCACTGTGAAGTCTTCAGAAGACGATATGAAGAAGAAGGCCAGGCTTGTGGAGCGAGGGTATCAACAAACCGACAATCAGCCCGATGACCTCTATGGTCCAGTTGCCCGCTTCACAACCCTTCGGGTGCTCCTAGCAGCTGTAGCAGAGAAAAATATAATTATCGACCAACTCGATGTGAGAAGTGCGTTCCTTAAGTGCTATCTAAAAGTGCCTGTTTTTATTAAGCCACTGGAAGGCTATAAAAGTGTCAGTGGAAAAGTGCTTAGATTAAGGAAAGCATTGTATGGTTTGAAACAAAGCCCTAAGGCTTGGAACGACCACTTGAATGAAATTTTTATAAAATTTGGTTTTAATAGATCTAAAGTAGATCCATGTCTTTATTTTAATGATAATAATGTCTATGTACTTATCTGGGTCTTATATATCTTGGTCTTATATAGGGTAGATGATTTCCTTATTGTGGCCAGTTCCAAATTTGATTTGGATTTTGTAAAGAATTTGTTTATGTCTAATTTGGAATGTAAGGATTTAGGTAATAATAATTCATTTCAATTTCTGGGTTTACATATTGTAAAAAATGATCAAGGTAATATTATTATTAATCAAGAAGGTTTAATTAAAGGAATCATTAATAAATTTAACATGACGAATGCTAAGGGTAGAAAGGTACCTATTGAACCTAAATTGAATCTTGAAAAAGGACCAGTTAATGACTGTTCTAATGTTCCATACAATGAATTATTGGGTAGTTTAATGTACCTTATGATAGGATCTCGCCCTGATTTGTGTTATTCGATTTCATATTTTGGACGCTTTCAAAATTGTTACACAAATGCCCGTTGGAAACATCACAAAAATGTCATTAAGTATCTAATATGTACAGCATGGTTTAGTTTAAGTTTCAAAATTTCAGGTTGTAACTATGTATTATTTATTGTTGATCCTTTGTTGTGTAAATATTTAAAAATTAAATTATTTCTAATCTGTTTCAAAAAAAAAAAAAAAAAGTGAAAATTTTAATTTTGATGATGTAATACAAATTTATGAGGATAATCAAGGTGCAATTAAAATTTCAGGGACAATGGAAACCAAAAGGCCAAAACATTTTAATATAAAATACTATTTTGTGAAAGATTTATTAGCTAATGGTACAATTAAAATAAATTATATTGAATCTTCTGAACAACTAGGGGACATTATGACTAAGTCTACCCGCAACTAAGTTTAATGACTTTTGTAAAATATTAAATCTTGTCTGTACCTAATGCGCAATTAAGAGGGAGTATTGATGTAATTACGCATTAATTAAATATTGTATTTATTTATTTATATATATCAAGTAAGTCACGTCTGTCTCTATTATGGTGGCAGTTGTGTGTGTAATGTGAGAACAAGAATGGCCGTTTGTAAGTAACCGTTGTGTAAGAAGTTTATCCAATATAATCCGTTGTTTACTTATATATTTTGACTTATTTATTCTTCCCAGGGTACTCTGCTAAGAAAGATCAAGATTATATTATTTATTTATTTGTTATCTTGGTCGTTTATAAATTATGATAATATTATGCAGAAGGCGATTCTGCTCAGTTTAATCCATTGATTTCATTCTTTTGCACATGTTTTGAATAACACACAAGTCAAAGTTAAATGGCCATGGAATATCAAATTTTATTCCTAGTATTAAAGCATCCTAATTTGTTGCAATAAAAATATGTTTTTTTTTTTCTTTCCTATGAAGTAGAAAAGAAGGTAGAATTCTAGTACTTTTATTCAATATTTACTTCCCTTTACAACGGATAGAATTTCTGTTAATGTATTGAGCAATAATTCTATTCAATAGCCAAATCTGACTTATTTTGGCCTATTTTCTGGTTAGATAAATTCTGCCAATTAAAACACAGAGACGTTCCTTTGGCCCCATTATAACTCCTTAGTTACTATAAACTATAACTGTAAAAAGCTAAAATAATAAACATGCAGTCACACATTAACATAAATTCGATTTTAATAAGACAGAAATATAAGCTACAGAAATAACTATTATGATGAAACGACGAATTCACCCTCCTACCAAAATAGAGTATTATGTAACATAGAGTTATATAAAGTTATATAAAGTTCGTTTGATCTCCCAGTTGCTTATTTCATAGTAAGTAATTTCCTATGTAATTCCTTTTGTGAGCAGGGTATGACATGAACCGTACTTTGGATCATGATACAACAACAGTATGGGACCTTTTGAATAATCGAGGTAAGAGTTGGTTTTATGAGGACGATGAGATTGTTGCTTGGAAAGCTCCCTATAATCCTTTGTGGAGGTTTCACAATATTTAATAAGATATAGGCCCGGGTATTGACTCGTCGGCTTTCCGCCCACGCGTTGGCTTCACCAAAACTTGCTTGTTTCTTCCGCCAAAAGCACCGAACCAATTTCATTAAGAGCTTATTCGGGACTGGGAGAATTAAAGGAAAACACACACTGAATCAAAAATGATTTCATTATTCTGAATATATAAATTTTCTAATAGTCAATGAAAACAGCCAGGAATACATCGTTTAAAAATAAAATTCTATTCTGTGGTATTGCTTCAGAAGAACGATGTCATAGCTCGAAAAACCTAATTTTTTAATAGACATATTTGAATGTTCTAGCAAAACATTCCTATTAATATAGTACTGAAATTATTTGATTAACCTCCTGACAATTTTTAAATGCTTGAAACTTTTTGAGTTTAGATTTTGACATTATTCCAATAATTTTTTTTATTTTATTAATTTATTAATTGAAATTTACAGCTGTATTGTAACAATACAACGAGTAAATGGCAGGAATGATACGTAGTGGCATGGATAAAGAAAAGTAGAGAAACTATCCAGTGGTAGTACTCAAATCCTCTAAAACTTCAAGTAAAATCATGATAAAATTCAAAATGTGACTTATGTTTATAGTATAATACTACAATTGCTACTGAAGGGTTAACTAAAAAATGCCAATTTTTGAGTTATGTCGTTGTTTTTTTAATGAGCGATTGGTGAGGTTCAGGATCAAAAAAAGGTAGCTCCAAAATTTCAAAACTCTTTTCTCGTTTTTCGCGTGTTTAGTCGAGCAATTTTACGTAATGTCATATAAAATACAAGTTATTTGCCGCCAATAATCAGATTCTGGTTCTGATGTTTCAGGAGCATAAAGATAGCTCGACTAAAGGAGGGCCAAATGTCGAAATTAAAATCTAGTGTTATCCGCTTTTGAATACAAAACAAATGCTTGTAGATAGGTAAAGTGTCTATTATGGTGGTTTATTGGGAAATTTGTTTGTTAATTCATTTATCGTCCCATAATGCTGAAATGGATGATCGGGCGAAGCTTTAGAGAAGTGCCTAAATCTTGTCTTCTTATTTCTTATTTTGTGGTTCTACAGCCCATTGTCCTCCTCAATACTGGCTCCCGCCAGTTAAATCTTGTCTATCCTGGTATAATTAGGATAGTGATCTTTGTCGAGTACCTAACATCGTAGAGGCTCGTGACCTCGTTTCACTCAAAAAATACTAAGGCCACCTGCCGGCTTCCTAACCTGCGATTTTGGGCTTGGTAGGTTGTTATGCTAACCTAAACCGTAGGTGGCACCCGTACTTACAATATAATTTATTACCTAAAGAAACTACATCCTTTAGTAAAAATTCCACTTTTTGTTTTTCATAGTATTTTATTTTAAATTTATTTTGATTAAACCTACGCATTTTATTTATTATTTTGTGGGCATGGTGTCCTTAACCTCCTGAGCAAAGATTTGTTGGACCACTTCCCCCTTCAACCCTACACGATGTAAAAGAAAAACCACCTTAACGATATAATTACTCTTCGACTTCAGACCCTTATCGCCCAACTTATCCCACTTCTTACAGAGGTTGTAACTAACCTCATCCCTCCACTGAGAATCCCATTAATGAACTCAAGCGAATCACTTTCTATTTCTTCTTAGGAACGAATGCGAATGGTGTTTCAAATCATGTTAACGAACTAACTCTATTAAAAGAGAAGATTATAGATGTATCCCTAATCGCTAATGCACTACTATTCAGTAAACGACTTTTTGGCAAATCTGATTACCACGTTTATCGATCTGCTCATCCGCATAGAACCTCACGTGCTTCTGACAGCGCTGTCATCATCTGCCAATCCCTCCCTAACTAGTTAATCCACATATCAGACTATAATTTCCTATTAATTACATCTTTCCCTATTTCAGTTGTTGCAGCATAATCCATTTCTAAAATACCAATTTTCGAATCTTTACGACGAGATCTTCCTTAATTCTTATTATGTCATTTTCTCATATACTTAAATGTACAATACCAGCAATGGTAAGGCAGAACCACAAAAGTTCATTGCTCTCTGCAGTTGATTCAAATATTGGTAATATTGTCTATCCAGATCCGCTGGTCAACTGGTCCCCACTGAAATCCCGATTTTCTCGACTTCTTCACTTATAAAATACTAGAGCCACTAAAGTACCATGGTTCTCAGCCTGACCACTTTTCTACGAACCACAGCTCACCAACCCTAAACCTTTCCATATCTCCTATCCTAGAATCCCTTCCACCACCCTTTATCACCGTGGATAAACTGGCAATTCTTCTTCCTAATTGATCTCAGAGTAATCTTCCAAAACTCTTCAAGAGTGCATCCCACCGACCTTCCAAAGACGCTCTAGGGACATCTAGGCAAAGAATCAGGAATCCTCAAATTCTGAGATTGTACACTTCCTATTACAAACTAGTTTAAGGGAAACTGGAAATCTTTAGATCTCAATCCTACGTTTTCTCATTATCTTCTTGGAATTATCGCCTAAAAAAATCCTTAACACACTTCCAAACCTGTCTATCCTGACGATGGTTTCCGATCTTCTTCAAATATCAATCCAATATATTCACTTACCATCACCACCTCCACCTCCACTTCTTTGTCTTTTTCGAATTCTTCTTCTCTATCTCCCTAATCTGTTGTAATATAACACAAATAATTTCCTTTTAAAGTGGCAAAACGTTTTGTAATATTCTTACGAAGATTATAGAAAAACATCTGGTGGGAGAAATATATTTATAATTCTGTAGATAACTTCTAATATTTACCAAGTGAGGAATATAATACAGTAATAAATTTATTACTAGTAAAGTAATAAAGGACTGTTGTATAGACGTATTTATTACTATTATTAATAAAGGGGCAATATGGTCCAGCAAAAACCCGAGCCAGCTCCACCACAGCCACCCAATCTGATCCGAGGACGTCCTCTACATTGCTTATCACAACTCCATATTTCAATCTCTTACATTCTTCTTAATACTTTTCTGTCCTAAGAGTTGAGTATGTGTTCTGATTTTCAGGTCAGGGGCAATGTCTCACACCCGAAGACGACAATCGGTCTTACTATGGTTTCATATTTTTGAATTTTGCACTCTTTGCGGTGAGAAATATCATCTATTTCCTGCTGTTTAGATATACTGTATTTTGGCTTATATTTGGCGCTCTCCTTTCTTGTTAACTTACATAGGTTACATACTTAGTATGGAACCTATACTCAATCTAAATTAACGAAAAAAGTAAAACTCTCCTTTTTTCATCTCTATGAAGAGTTTATTCCATGGTTAATGCCATATTATTAATAATATTTTATTATTATTGAACCTTAGTTAATTCTAAACTATGTAAAACATTTTGAGAAGGAAATATCTCTGCTATGCAAAAAACTAATCAAAGATCATTCTTTCAAGAGATTGCTCGGGGATTCATTTATTCCTGGTATCCATTCCAGCTGAATAGCCAATATTAATCCAGCCACTGCCTAGGTTTATTGGATCCTTGTAGACCAGGATGTCGGGCTTTTATTGCGAGCTTTTGATTGGCGTAATCTGGGCTTCATAGTGAATAAAAAATGACATATTCACCCGAGATGGATATTACACAGGTGTATAATTATATTTTTGGAAACTGTGATTATTTATTCTAAATCATTCATTTTTTTTTACTTGATTTTTTTTAACGTCGCGACGTTAAAAAAAATCAATAGACGCGTCGCTTCGACTATTAGGTCCATTAGCGACGACTGCTCTTCATATATTTCTTGGATTAACTATGAGAGTTTCAGATACATCAGCGTCGTCTGTAGCTCATTATCATTTTTGAAAGGTTGGCACGTTTCGATGTACAAACTTGTTCTTACTATTTGATGCTTCTTGCATTTGTACGGCAATTTGTACATTATTACAGCTTTGCCAGGTTGGTTGGTACTGCCCTAAAAGTAGGTGGAGATGTATCAGCTTTGTATGACTAATTCTTAACCTGATTATTGCACTGCACTCTTTAGGCGTTAGGCCCATTGGAGGGATCTAAGCAATGTTTTTTTTCTATCATTTGACGGAGGTGGTTTTGCGGAACCTCCCACTCTTTATCCAAATTTTCTTTAATTTTATTTCTTATCACAGCCAGCTATTTGGACAAAAAGGTGCATCTTAACAGGGGAGCATCACTTGTTGCAGCTGCTTTAGCCCCCGCATCACCTCGTCCGTTGCCGCTTATCGAATACCAGAATGAAGGATAACTGCTAGATATTGCTCCTTCAAAAAAAGCAATGTTGTAACTCAAAAAATCTAATTTTTCAATTGAGTTATTTGGAAGTTCCAGGCCTTGTCAAAATTAAACCAGATGAGTTAAACAAAATTTCGGTATTGGTAATGAAAAGCTTTCCTATTGAAATTCTTTTACTAATCATTAGAAACTTGTTAAAATCTTAAAACTTTTTTATTTTAACTTGTGTCATTATTCCCAGAAAACTTCAGATTCAAACATGATACAACTCAAAATATGACTTTACAAAAACAAATTAAATAACTGCACTGCATAAAATAACTGCACCCCCAACTAATTCCATCCTTCTTTTAAAAAAAACCAACATATTATGTCATTATAATGGAATAATAGATATGTCGTTCCTGAATTGAAAAGCTTCAATTAATACAATCTCTACTCAAGGATTAGTTACATTAGACTACTAGGCTTTGAGTTATAACGTATTTATTTTGAAGGAACAATATTTGCAAATTGAACAAATTTTATTTAGTTCAATTGCTCTAATGAATTTTGAAATGTAATGATAATAACGAAAAAAATACACATTCATTACATTTAATTGCATATGCATCAACTAAAACCCCCACATCACATTACAGTTACACATTCCTCATTACAAAATAATAATATGCCTCGTTATTTTAATGTTAAAAATTAATTGGACATCCAGGGGGCTTAATAAATAATTTTTTATTTTTTTATTTATAATTTAGAACATTTTCATAAAATGTTGTTTTCTTCCATTCTGATAAATTATTACAATGGCCTCATAAATATTCGTTAATCAATTCATTATAATTATAAATAATCCGGAGATTCATTGATTAAGTCGGCAAGAGTTTTTCATTTTCTCGACATTTTTATAGTTTATAGAGTTATCTTGATATCATTTAACAATGTATGATGCCTATAAGGACAAAGTAACATATAACTGAAATATTTATATATAACTAGATATATAATGATATTAACTTTAGGAAAAAAAATTATAAAGAAAGGCAATTCGCACCTGTAATATATATATATATATATATATATATATATATATATATATATATATATATATATATATATATATATACACACACATATGTAATCTGTAATTTTGTAAATAAAGAAGGATCAGAAACATTAACTTTAGTCATCCTTGTATTAATTAATTAGTATTAATTAATTATATGTATTATTTAATACATACCCTCATTATTTATGGAACAAGGGACAATATGAAAAAGTATATTGTGATCTGCGTCTGAAGTTTATGTTTAGCTGTCCCCAGTATAGAATATATAATTAAAGGGTCTTTCTAATGTAAGATATATAAATTTTTTTTTACTTATTCGTACAATATATTTTTTCTTACCTAAATCGCTTCGATGCTATTAATTCAACCATATTCATAGGTAGTAGCACCCATAATTCCGCTTTATTAATTTATGATTGCTCATGCTTCGAGGCTAGACTGTAATATCAGCAATAATCAGAAGAATGTCTTGAATAATATAATTTGCCCTTATATATATGAGGAAGAAAATGGTCCGGGCGGAGGTTAGAAAAAATTCGGTTTAGTAAGGAGTCAACTGTTTATTTTGAAGCCAACGTTTCGACCAACACTGAAGGTCTTCTTCTTGATCCATGCCATCATAAGCCCTTAAGAAAATCTGCAACATGGGTCGAAACGAACGCTTTGATGTAAACATTTTTCCTTAGTATAGAGATTTTTTTCTGACCATTTTCTTCTTCTTATCAGAAGAATAGTTCATGAAAGAACTAATTATTTTTTGAATATTTTATTTGGAAAGAAAATATATGGCCGGAACCGGGACTTGAACCCGGGTTTTCCATGTAACCGTCGTGGGGCCTAGCCACATCAGCCATCCTGGTTCGCTTCTCGGTCAGACATATCCTTTCTTTCACCGATCATATATCCTAAAACTACGTGTTCTCATAATTTGTGATGTATACAAGGGGATGAACATTCTCTGGGGTTTAATGAACATTCTCCCCGTGTATATATCGCAAATTGCGAGAACATGGAGATATAGGATCAGTGAAAAGAAAGGATATGTCTGACCGAGAAGCGAACCAGGACGGCTGAAGTGGCTAGGCCCCACGACGGTTACGTGGAATACCCGGGTTCGAGTCCCGGTCCTGGTCATATCTTTTCTTTTCAAATAAAATATTTAAAAAAATTATAACATCAAACAATAAAATAAAATAAATAAATTATAATAATTATTTTTTGAAGATCTAGTTTTTCAAAGGAAACTATTTTTTCTCCAATAAGAAAGGCAAGGCCAACACCGTGCTGTAGTAGTAAATAGTTGTGAGAAAAGAATTTATTCATTAAATATTTTTACTAAGTATCAAAAACTTGCCGGTAAATATAAGTAGCTTTTCTTAAGAAGTTGAAGTATGTTTTGGTTCATTATAACTTTAGCTCACTGCCCTTCCGCTTAGTTAGGTCTTTATAATCTCTTGGAACTTCTAAGGTTAGGCAAAATATATTAAGAATGAAGAGTAAATTTTAAATAAATTTACCATCATTTGGGCTAATTGGGCACAAAGGGGAATCAGGCCTAAAGAAATAATAGCACATTAGTCTCTTGTCATTAAAAGATAGAAGTATTTTATTTAGTCTGTTAACAGCCGGAGTTGAATTATATGGGAGGCTCACTCAGCCTCTATGTGGGAACCCAAAATACGAGAGAAAAATCTAGCGGTTGAGCGTGATCTAGACCGTGAACTAGATCTCCCTGCACAACCGTTGTCCTTGAAACAGTACACATGGTAGAGACATGTACTGAACCCAAGACCCGTTCACGAGTTGTATTGGACAGGTTTTTTTTATAGTCTTTACTTAGTACAATAATAGCAGAGTTGGGAAACAACAAGATTCCATATTTCTGTTGGCCTCAATATTTCTTCCTATTCCAATACACTGTCTTCTGGTTGTTTATATTACATTCAGGTTCAATATTTGAATTTACGGAAGAAGAACACTACAACGTCTATTAAATAGGTATGAAAAGAATTAGAAAATTTAAACATCACCAAGCTCCACATATAAGAGGAGATTGAATTAGGGAGCAAAGTGAAAAATCTGGAGGGTTTCAGGATGAAGAAATACCAGAAAAGGTTGAACGAAGTTGGACAGAGGATCAAAGGAAACATGCCAGTGAACGCATGAAGGAATATTGGAGACAGATGATACTCCAGCAGAGGAAAGGAAATAAATAAATTTCCTGCTTGATCGTTAGTGGTCAATAAGAAAAAAAAGGACCAACATTAAACAAATAGAACCAACCCATAAGGACTTTACTTACAACCACATTGTTATTTATAACAGTCCTTTGCTAGATTTTTTAAGCCTTTATTTCTATATAGATCTGCTGTATTTAACTCTCTCAAACTCTAATTAAGTATATTTTTTTTTTGTTTTTTTAATAGAATATTCTTTAAGTTATGTCTGCACATTGAAGAATAATTGGCCTGACTTCTTCATCGGACTAGATCATTATGCCACTGGTGTCACCGATAATGCTACAATATCACAGTGCCAGTCAAGATAAATAGCCTTATATGACTCTATGACGACGAGATAATTTTTGTTTCTGGATTCTTACAATATTGCCTGAAAAAAATGACACTAATTTTTTATTTTTTTTCGCAGCTCTATTATTAAATTTTGATTAAAAAAAAAATACTGTTTCATAGTTTAGTAGGAATTCATATTATTTTTGAAAATAAAAAATTGTATAATATACAACGTAGAAATAAACCTCCTTTAATTCATGAAGAAATGGCTTAAAATTTATGTCCATGTTTGATGAAATTTTGATTTAAAATATGCAAGATTCATCTTGAAACATGGTATCTAATTTGAAAAATGTTTAATATTCTAGAGGCATATTGGCCCAAGAAGTAAAATGACTTTTGCCTTTATTATTTAGGAGTGTGAAGTATTTTTCTGAATTAAAAAAAAATTAGATTGCTCAATCTAAATCAACCCTTGCTCTATCTCCTTGTAACAGAGACAGAGCCCTCTATTACCTCCTAGACCTACAACTAAGTACGGTTTCTGTAACTGAAGAGAACAGGTAGAACCAGAATCATGTGCTCTACATACATTGAAGTTCATCAGATTAATGAGGAGTAGAACACCTGGAGGCTAAGGTTTAGGAGTACCAGCTACCACTTAGAAGAATGGAGTACCGACAAGCAATCCACTGATCACCACCAAGTAGGCTTGGGCGATAGTCGATTTTTAGAACTATCGACTCACCGATAATATCGGTTGAAAACTATCAAACGCTATCGATAGTTTTTCGATACCTGCTTCCCTTTTTTTCAAACCTATTCAATAAAGAATTTCAACTAATTTAATTAAATTAAATTACCTATCTACTATTTGAAATTTGCAGGCTTATAAATTATAAGATTAAGACAATAACAATGAACAAATCAAATTTTCAGAAAAGAAAAATAACGAAATAGTTAATTTCAAGAGTCAAGTGTGCTCCTTGAGCCACACATTTCTCGAAAGAAAAACTGTATTTCTAGTTGAACCTCTAAGAATTGTAGAAAAAGAGTCCTAATTAAAGAAGAAGTTAAGGTTATAAAAACCTAGAAGAACCAATGCTCAATACCGCGAAGTTGGTTTGTTTGCACAAGTGCGAGACTATGTGTACAACCCAACATAATCTAATTAGTAATTTCGGAGAGTTAAATAATGACACGTCCGGTGCGGCATCAAAGTTATATAGAAGAGAACCCTTGAACTCTAGGAATTCAATTTCCGAGTTCAATTTCAAAAGAACCCGACACTGGACAGAGACAGATCAGCATAATTCCGAGAGTTTCAAAACTTGAAGGTAAAAAAGATCCACCGATAGTCGACAGTATTGATAGTGACCATCGATAGTCGGCACTGACCATTGATAGGACCTATCGATATATCGAAAGAAACCATCGATTATCGCCTAACCCTATCACCAAGTAGTAATTAACATTATATTTATTTGTTATAATTACAAGCTATAATTATAATGCCTTTTATTTTATTTCTACCATCTTTACAATTAAATACAGTTCACTAAAACTAAAGCGGAAATGTACCATATCCCATAAAAATAAATGGTATTTTCTCGATTTAAACATAGGTAAAAATCCATGTTAATACTGGTTACATGCTTGGCCACACCGTATTATGTTGCAATATCCTTTTAGGAGGTGTTGAAATCATCATGAACACTTTGTTAATCTTAAAAAGAAGTAGTTTCGGTCGAAAACCAAAATAGTCTAATAACATGTTTATTTTGTTGTTGGTTCATCTGGTAGTATATCTACAGAAAACTTCTTTGAATTTAATTTCATGTACAGCAGAAAGATCACTCTACAAGTATAATATATATACAATAGCACACTTTTATAAAGTAACATATCTGAAAATTCAGTTGATAGGTCGATGGAACTACATTCCGCTTGTTTTTTACAACACGATTCTCTTCAGTAATCCATCTGTAATTTAATCAACGTTAAATGCGATATGATATTGAACGATTCTATATTATTAGAATGGCATGCGTGCTTTCCTGCAATCATTTCTCTCAAACAAGCTGGATCAAACAGATATTATTTCATTGACTGTTCTGAATTAGATCTTTAATTTATACCTTAGTAATAGACTAGCTTATCGAAATATATATATATTTTAATTTATTGTCTTTTGATGGTGATTATTTTTAAATATTTTAATTTTGAAGAGAAAACATTTGTCTTGGCCGGGATTCGAACTCGGGTCGTCCGCATAAGAGCACCGGGTGCAGATCCGGAATATTTAGAAATATATTTTTAATTGAAAATGGTTAATAAGGAAAGTGCAAAAGTTTAAGGGGAAATTTTATTTCATCATCAACATTCAGAGGCTGTATTTTCTATTTACTAAAAAATAATTCGATTTGAAGTGAAAACTTCTTTAGCTGCGTTTAGCTAATTTTGGCAGGGGTAATCTTGTGACATCGTGTCAGCACCATGCTCAAAGCTGGCGACACCTAGCGGCCTGTACATGAGTTATACAATTTCTATTAATCAACTTTAAATTAAAGGTTAGGGTTTCCATTGATATAAGAATAATTATACTTATCTGAAATGTCGTTTAATAGTTGCGAAACTGATACTAATAATAACTTAACAAATCAATAACAATAAAACTTTTCGTTTTCCCTTAAATATTTTATTTGTAAAATAAAAAATGTTTTGTTTTATGAAATGATTGAAAGTACAACTGATCCAAATATTAACTTAAAGATGATAATAATGGTATAAAAGAAAAAAATGTTTGTTCATATAAATGATATATCCATATAATAATTATCATTGCAATTAAGTTATTGATATTTTGTAATGAGCTTCTGAAGCCCATAATATGTTTTAATTAATAAATAAACTACTTGAAAATGTATATAATTATTGTTCAGAGTGTGGATATATGTGAAAACCAGAATAATGTTAATAATTTCAATTCGCAAATTTGAAATTTAAATGGTATCTGTTCCGCAGGTTGTCGCTTCGAGTTGAGTTACAAGTTTTAACTGTTTAGTCGTTTAATTTAATCGTCAGTTTGAGTATGGAAAAGACAATTTAACTATGGGCTATGAGTAGATTTCGGTAATCATTTAATCCAGAAATAAGTGTTTCAACTAATATTTCGAAATATAAATGATATATGTTTGTTGAAACGTTCATTATTTAGTTATTCTTAGTTATTCCAAGAGCACAAAAGTAATAATATCCTTTTTCAAACTCGGACTCTGCAGTGCAGTTCTAATAAAACTGGAGTATAAGTAGGTGATAAAGTTCAGTATTATGAAGAAGTATTGTTCCATCCATTCCTTCCTTATAATCAATAATTTAACGGAGCATTCGGAATGGCAATATAAATTTATATTAGTGAAGAAAATAGGATGGAAAGGTCAAAGAATCGATTCCTTAAATGGTGATAAACTATTTATTAGAATCTGACGTTCCGATCCATCTTTCAGGCCTTTTGGGCTGAGTAGACAAGGTACAAACATGTTTGATAATAATCAAACGTCAGATGTAAACATTAAAAAAAAACATATAATAAAAATAATATTAAAATATATTAATATCGTGCCTACCCAGCCCAGAAAACCTACAATGTGGGTCCAATCGTCGCTTTGTAATAAATATTTTTCAATATTTAATGAATCCATTTTTTGACCCCTACTCGGATCATTTTATATTACCACTCAAGATAAATTTATATTATAAAAGTTATTTAAAATATATAAATGAAACTGTTGAGCTATATAATATAAATATAAATATAAATCAAAATGTTCTAATAGAGTATTATATCCTATACAAG
Source organism: Troilus luridus (assembly GCA_964056705.1). Lineage (NCBI taxonomy): Eukaryota > Metazoa > Arthropoda > Insecta > Hemiptera > Pentatomidae > Troilus > Troilus luridus. The sequence goes on from OZ057413.1 coordinate 65,951,135, forward strand.
CAAATATGTTGCAATAATAAACTATATTTAAATTGGTAAATCTACATAATAAGGGATATTTGAACTGTTAATTAATACAAGACACATCTCTGACTCCATAGCGTTCCAAAAAAAAAATAATAAACCGAATTTATGTAACCTCAAATACAAACTAAGCAAATAGAATAACAACAATTATTTCAAAGCACTTGAAAAGATTATCCACTGTTTTTTAATATACTTACGACACTTACGGAAATCTTATATAGTTTAGTTTTTTATTGTCAATAATATTTCCCATAAAAAAAATGTATATCAGCACTGGTTACATCTATTGCGAATTTATGCCTTCCTCGCTTCTCTCTCCACTTCTTGATTCCTTGGATCTATCCTCCACTTCCGCATACTTCTTTGTATTCTCCATTCTTTTTTTCTTTGGCTTCTCCGAGAAAAATCTATCTTCCCTTCATACGACATGCATACTTCCCATCTTAGCCTTATTTACTTTTATTTATGTATTTATTTGTTTCAAATAGTCTCTGTTTACTGTTATTCCGTTGGGACAAACCCAAAATTGTCATGTTTAGGTGACTACTGTTATTTTATCAGACATATATATTTTTTTATTCAACGCCAGATTTCAAGAATTATTAACGTTACAGTAACGTTTATTTCCACTCAAGTTGGCTTTAAGTATATCTTGGAAGGAAAAACCGTTTTCATAATGATCCCCAAAATGAAATAAATTATCATCTTTTTAAAAACTTGCGAATTAGGTATCGTAAAGAGCTCCGAAGGTTTTTTTTGCATTAGTATTGAGTTTGAATTAATTAATAATAAACATCATTTCATGTGCCTAGATCTTGTTCTTCTTGGTTCGATGACCTGCCAGTATCTCTTGAGCTCTCACTCAGTGTCTTCTTCCGTTTCTTTCGTCATAGTTCCCCTTTCGTCTTAAGTGTTCTTCTCCCGACCTAAAATCCTAGTATTTTTTCACCACTCGTCAAAATACATCCCTGTTCAGGCTTAGGTACTCCGGAATACCAATTTGTTAAGAGTTCTAATAATATTTCTAGGCTAAAAAGCCTAAGTAATTAATTAAATTTACTTTAATTTAAAACAGGCATACACAATTTTCTCACGATTAAGTCTTAGATGGTTTTATTTGTGACAAAATAAGGAGCGTTTAGAATTTTCCGAAGGATTTTGGATTGCAAGGATTGAATACGAGAGGAATTTGATGGTTTGGTGGAGCCCCTTAGTGAGAATAATTTTAAAATAAAAATAGAGTCAACTGCTACACTCTCGGAGGAGGAGCGCGGAGCGCGGTAGGTTCAAGAACACAGTGGAAACGCGGCCTAGTATTCTTCGTTAAAACAACCTTAATAACCATAAACATTATAATAAATAAGAGAAGGTAGGCTGTTTATTCGTTAAGTGAAACCGTAGAGGCGGGCCAAGGATGTCCCGAAGACTGGGAAGGTATTGAATCAGCGGCGATGACACTAAGCGCTAATTAAAGGCTCACTAATCACCCTTTGAGCCCGCAAACAGCGCCGGTTTCAGCTTACGCATTAATTTTACCGTCTAGTCGATCGGACGGCGTTATAATAACAGTCGCGATTGTTTGCAGGCGTAGTAAAACACAGAACATCCGCAGAAGTAATATCAAGCTCATAAAAGTTTCGAATCGAAAGTCTTGTATATGTGAATTGCTTATCCCGTCTGTTACATACTCTTATACTTATTCTTGGTTGTCAAGCTATGGTGTCTGTAACTATCAGGATAGAAATAGTTCTTAGGGTTACCAAGTTTATTGTGGTTGTTTCGGCCGCTCAGTTTGTTATATAAATAATTCTTAGTAAACAGTGATTTCTTTTGTTGTTATCAGCCAAAGTCGCTCATTACATTGTTTGCTTCGATAGCGACTCGAGTGGTTATATTCAACATCACCACTATTGTTTTTTTCGTGTGTGTCGACTTTTTAAATTACTCTGAATGTACAGGTAGTTTACGAATCGGCATCGAATTCCTCATCTACTGAAGGCAGCAGAGAACTCGTCGCGAGAGACCTAACTGAAGTCGCCTGAAAAGAAATAAATATTCACCCAGGGTATTACAGAAATTTATTTATTTTAATTGCGCAATTAAATTATCAGGTATGAACTCATTTAAAAATTATTGTTTATTCGGTTGTCTAATAAGTTTATTTTGATTAATAAATTTTGTTCATTGCATACAAAGAAACTTTATTGTAATTTTACCTCATGTTTATTTTGTTTTTAACTGATTGTGTCTGATTTGGTTTAATTATTTGTTTTGTTTTTTTATAAGTAATTGGACCTATTATAAGAGTTTCAAAAAAAGGCATTTGGTGTTATATCTGACTTTTTCTTTTATTTATTTAGTTAAACCTTCAAATATAATTTAAGTTTATTAATTTTTAAAAATTAATTAGGTCAGATTAAGGCCTAGGGAAAGGTTGTGCAAGGGTGCAATTCCTGTTACCTTTACGGCGCGGCGCCCTTACAGTGGTTATCAAAACCTTATATGCCCAAGGCCGCGGATTTGAAGCCCGAATGTTGGCCATATGGTTGTTAAAAGGGTTGTGAAAAATCCTTAGGTATGAAAAATAGAGATCCCCAACTTGTGACAAGAAATCCTCTATGAACTCCTATACCTTGAAATCTGGCTAGGCAAAATTAAGGAATCCCACTTTAGCATAATGTGATGTTAAAATAATAAATAAACAAACTATTCTTTCAATTCAATAAACTTTTAACCATAATGCATTACCAGTAATACAAATAAATGTCTTTAATTAATAGATTCCAAACACACTCATAACCATACTTCTTGAAAATCAGTTCAACCATATAATTTCACAATTAAATAAATAGGCGTTTCAGTCTACTTTAACGCTTACTAGCTAACTAGACAATTGCAATAAGCTCCCAATCAAGACTCATATATCACTTTAATAAGAACTATTTGGGCTTACTGAGTAGAGCTTTGGAGTTCCACTAAGCCATCGGGTTCCTCCGTATCCAATCCTTACAATCCAAAATCCTTAGTAAAATGCTCATGGCTCCTTACTTTGTTACGAATAAATTCATCAATAATGAACTCAATGTCCCATTTGTAGCTGATTTGGCACAAACCCGATATCGATCTATTGATGACAAACTTTATTCCCACCCCATCACACTAGTTCCAAACTTAGCTTCCTCTGTAAATAAGATGGATCTCTTGACTTTCTAACTTAAATATGTTATTTGAGTAGTAATAAAGGATAGTTTCTCTACTGCCTTTACTTACTTCTCATTATATATCATTCATAATATTTCAATTAATGCAGAATTTTAATAATGTATAATGAATTATTTAATGCAGTTGTAAATTTCAATAAATAAATTTAAAAAAAGAGAAATCTCAAGAGTAATAAAGAACCACGAACATTAACAGGGTATGTGTACCTGGAAAAGGAAATTCCTTATTCCACTTTGTTTTTTAAAGTATTTTTTTTAACAATATGGATTAATATAACCGATGTCAAGGACTCAGACGGGAGCTAATGACTAATAATATACATTTCCAAACGTTGGTTTGGTTGGCTGGAAGACAATGGAATATGGAGGAGAGTCGGATGGAGGAGAGCTGTGCCAGAAAGGAAGAACTCGAAAATTTTGGCCAAACTGATGAATTTTGTGAAGCTGTGTACACAGATACTGATTTGTAACACAGTAAACTTGCAGCATTGTACGTAATGGCTCTGCTGCATATACCCATAATTCCTTAAAGGCACGATGGGTTGAGAAATAAAACAAATCATTCGTCCGAGGTACTGGGATATGAAAGACCGATTCAACACATCGGAAAAGCCTGTATTTATATCTATGGGTGGACGTGATGAAGTGTCTCAGAACTCAGTGTTTCATAATGAAGGCAAAAACCGAAGCAACAGATTCTGTAGTAAAAATTGTCTACAATAATCTTAAATGTTACATAGACTGAATTGGAATAAGACTCGAGAAAGAAAAGTAGTAATTACTTCTATAATTCCAATATATAGAGACTTTCATTATTTCAAATATGTTGTTTTCTCCGGAGAAAAACGTAACGCAATTATAAAACATGAATCAATGGGAAAGTAATTGGTTCATACTATTTTGCGTCATAATGATTTTCTTTGGTGCAACAAGTTTTTGGTCATCATATGAATTTTAATTTTTGTGTAGGTTCTTTATAAAAATTTTCTAATTTTGTTATCATGATATATAATAATTTTCTATTCTCAGCGAAAACCCCAGATAACACTTACTTTGGCAGTAAATAGATTTAAAGACTGATATACATTTAAATATCTACCTTAACCAAATATATGTTCCTATAATACCTTCTACAAGATAACAATAAATTGTATATTATTACAAATGAAAGAATATACATTACATTATACATTGAATACACATTCAAGTTTATGAATCCACACATTGATTTTCAGCACACCAAAACAAATTTATGAAGATGAATATGGTCATGCCCATATTATTATATTATTACAGACGTATCACTCATCCTTCGGCAAGAATTTCGTTTACTTGCTTTATAATTGCTATATCAGACAATACAGTGAATTCTTGTACTTCAATTTATAAAATTAACTGAAGTCGTCGTGGACTATGGTGTACAAAGTAAACAGACAATATTGAAAAAAACATTATACAATGGGTGAAAAATCGATAAATACAGCTTACGACAGCTATATAGAAAGGTGTCTGCTTACCTGTAACAGATATAATAAAATTAATGAATACTGCATTTGTTAAAGCTTTGATAAGTATTATAAAACTAAAAAAAAACATTAACAGTTAATTGAGGAGATAAATAATTGATCCTTTTTTTGTGTAATTAATATTTTTTTAAATTATAATTGTGGCAGTTTCCCAGCTCGGTGGTAGGGAAAGTTAAAGTACCGTTGCTTGGCGTAACGTTCTTATACGTTTTTTAATATATAAGATTGGAATGATTAGTAAAAAAAAGGGTTGAAAATATACTTCAATAGAACAAAATGACATCTTATTCGAAAATGTCTACATAGCCAGTAATGGGTAATTTCAACTTGTATAATTTCCTGTAATTTGATTGTAAGCTTCATGCGGGGAGAGGAGTGGGTCAGTGGTAGAGCGCTTAGATATCATGCCGAAGGTCCTGTTTTCAAATCTGGCGGTGACAGACAAATTATAAAATTATTATAATTACAGATAAACTATTAAAGTATATGTTGAAAAGTATATGGACACTCTGGGATCTTCAAACTCTCTTTGGGCTTAAAAAGTTTTATAAAAGGTGAGTACCCTTAGTTAGAGGAAAAACTTGAGAGTGTTTGAGGCGGTTGAGCGTGATATCGGACAAACCACGTCTCTGTACAACCGTTCTTTAAAAAATAGTACATTATCAAACATGAACTGAACCCCAGACCCTCACGGGTTGTAGGGGTACAGATAAAAAAAGATATAAACTTAATTTTATGTAAAGGTATGGGAAGTTAACGAGATTCTTATACCAAAATAAGCACACAATGGCTGGGTTAAATATCCGAGGTCATTGTTTTCTACATATTTATAGAGAAGAAATAGTGGGGACACTGCTCATAAAGATAAGACCGGACATAAAAATGACGTAATGTGACGTCACTTAACGAGACTTAACTACCCCTAAATCAAAGCTGGCAATTGCGATATATGTACCATAATTGTTGTTAATAATCGGATATTGACATTTGGTAATTTTGTGGAGCTATTCTTAAGCTGACTGTGATCATGTAATACTTAGATCTAAACAATCCAATGTGGAAAATATTGAGTGGAACGGGAGTCGATGAGTTAGTATTTATACGAGCGGTGGTGATTAGACTTTAATTTTACCAAGAGGATTGGAATACTATCCGGGAGCGGACGGAAATAGATACGGGATTATTTCAGACACAGTAGCCGGGTTAGTGTCTGCCTTCTTATCTCTTCCGTACCTCCGCTTCTTCGGGTAATGTTGGCAATAGGTGATTAGAGTTTTTTACTTCTTTCTCATCCAATTTTATTGAAATAATTTACAGCATGAATTAATATACATGACATGATTATTCTTATTTTTCCCATCCGATTTTATTGAATCATTCAACAGTAGAACATATGCAAGATCAATAAAATATACTCGTATACACTCCAATATCATCATTTTAAACATGGGTTTTTGAAGCCTTATATACTATTACATATATCGCCATACTGCTGTGTTCAATTAAAATGCACATGTTAAATAATATAAAAGGATTCAAGAATAAAAACTAATAATTTGGTGAAAAACGTGGAAGGATTTCAGGATGAAGAAACACTAAGTTTGTTTGATCGAAGGTGGACAGAAGATGAAAAGAAACGTGCCAGTGATCCCATGAACTAATATTGAAGACAGAGGAAACTCAAGCAGAAGAGAAATAAAGCTGTAACATAATCAGAAGTGGTAAATGTGAAAAATAAATTAAATATTATCTTGGCAATTATCGACTAGGGTGAACACACGCAAAGACATGACAGTAACCAGTATACTTATCTTCAAAACGAGTTTCATTTAATGGACATTCACTGTGAATCATGATTGACGAACCGAATTTTACCTGTTTTATAGAAAAGAAGAACAAACTAGCCTGATTCGAAAAGGTAGAAATACTTGCAGGAGATGGAGATTACTCGAAATAATATTCAAGAATGAAATGACGTTTCAGCATGAAACTAAATGCCTATCAGAGTTTTTATGAAAAATCGTAACTAAAGACGGGAAATAAATGGACTGAGGAAAGAAATAGCAACATCGGCAACTTAAGGAGTAGTCGGCAATGATCAAAGTTAAAAAATTTGAGATAACATGGTCCTGAGTAGGCCAATACGAAAAAAAAATTAAGAATGAATTAAGTTTTTATTAATTATTGTATATATGTAATTTCATCGCTATTAACTTCCATGATTGTAGGCAACATTTACATCATGAACTCTGTAAGGAAGTTTTTTTATTTTTAAAAACTTAGGTTGTTATTTATTAGTTGTTTTTTTTGTCATATAATTTGTTTTTAATGCCAACATAATTGTTTGTTGATAGATGTGAATTTGTATTTACTTACTATGATACGATTTTATATTACTAGAATATTGCAAAGAATGAAATGATTAATTGAAAAAATAATTATGTCATGGAAGCAATCAGGGGACAATAATAACTTAATAATGACAACTTAGTGTAATAATATATTAACACTTATTGTAGTTAATATATTATTACCCGTTGGTATGAAGAGGAAGTAGGTGAGATGAGAATACTGCAAGCTTAGTTGATCACGGGACAAAGAAAGTATGGGAAAGTAGAAGGTCGCGAAAGAGGAAACTTATATCTGTCATATCAAATATCACTAAGTATAGTAAAATATAGAAGGCTTTGAGTTAAATAACAATATCTTTTAATAATACATCAAGAAAGTAAGAAACAGGAAGTAGTAATGTTGCAATTATTTGAGGATATAAATAAACTTTCAATACTTGATGCTTCTTAATTACACTTTTGAAGCGAGGAAAATTTGAAACTATCGAAGATCGACAACTTTTGATATAATAAATAATTTCAAACTCCTATAAAGTAATAAAAACCACGAGGGAAAAAGGCTATAAGAGTATAATTAATACAAAAATAACAAGGGCAGGTAACTAAGGGCTTGTGGATTGCAAAATGGATAGTTTAAAGAATTCTATACCACCATGAAGGGTCCTGAGTTCAGTACATGGTAGGGACTGTACTGTTTCTAAGACAAGGGTTGTGCAAGGAGGTAACTTGTCCTAGGTCACGCTAAACCGCAAGGTTTTTCCCCTAAATAACGGTAAACACTTTTTAGAAACTGTGTCTACAGATCCAAAGAGGGTCTACAGATTCCACAGCGTCCATAAACGGCTGTTAACAGATTAAATAATTTATTTGCCGGAGCTGGATTTGAGCCTGGGACCTTCAGAATAGTAACTTAGCTCTCTAGACACGGAGCTATCCTGTGACTGTAAATTGATAAATTGAATACCATACTTCTTTTTTTTTACACGAATCGGCCAGCAAGGACCACGCGAATATCACTTATTAATCTTCTTCATCAATCTCCGTCATTCTTCTACAACATTGCTCTCTCATCTTTCTGGACTGTTCCTCTCACTCTTCCAGCTTCTTCCTCGTCTCTCCTTCCTTCCTGCACGGACCGCAACTTCTTTCAATTTTTTTCCGAAAAGCTCTCTATCCAAGCAGTCCTTATCCTTGATTTTTAGCCTGGCTAGCTCCTGTTTTATTTGTTTCACATATCCACCTATACTCTTATAACTTAAGACTTTATCAAAAATGTTTTTGTTCAGCCTCTTATTGTTCATTCTGGCCATGTGGCCGTAGAACCTCAGTCCTGATGACTGTTTCAAGATCGCCCAAATTTCTGTATATTTCTCCCATGGGTTTTCGCCTATAACCCTCTTGTGTTACTTTGGGTCCATGAATCCTCCTCAGAATTTGTCTATCGATCTCCAGGACTTTCTCCAGACTCGGAAGGCTGACTGTTTTCGTACCATATAGTATTGCCGATGAAAACCATACTTTATTGCTTAATGCCTTACACATAGTAAATCTCTTCTGCCTATCTCTTCTTAGTATTGAAATCATAAATGGTCATAATTTATTTATTGATATTACAACGATCGATCGTAGCAGATTTGCCTAAAAATGGTATTAGTACATAAAAGTTGTTAAGTCCAACCATCCGGCTAATAAACTACTATGCCGAAGATCGCGGGTTCGAAGTCTGACAGGTGGCCTTCGGTTTCCTTAAAGGAAATAAAGTTAGTTATGCCGATCTTTGGATGAGACATAAAAATTGCTGTGCACTCTCAGATTCTCCTTAAAATAACTATCCTTATTATACCTCGATAGGCCAAATTTATGACTCCCATTGTAGGCATCGTCCGATTAACCATTGTAGCATAAACGTGAATGCCGATAACCATATGTTTAAGACTTTTTATAGAGGGGGGAAGGAATAATAAATTTAATTGTGATAGTAATTTAATTTATCATAATAAAAGTATTGATGCAATATTTATGTTTGTTATAGAAGCATTCTAAATGATACGATTGCCTCTCCTCTCTCTACTGAATCCCAAGTCTAACCGATCGATATTCGCCCGTTTACATTTCAACTGTTTACCTCCGACTGATTGACTACTTATAATTTTTTTACCTTCCCCTAACCGTAAATTTTACCTGGCCAGTAAATCCTCCCATCTTCGTCTCGTTTTTTGTTTACAAATTGCTTCAGGCCTAATTAATGTTTTAGTGATTCGTTCGTTTCTATATGCCGTATCTCACGCGGCCACTTCATTTGCCAAGATGTTATCATTTCAATTATATATAGGTAATGTAGGTCACGCGATTCCGAGTTGAGTCGCCATTTTCAGGTAAACTCATACATCAGCTACCTAATTATGCTACATAACACTCCATTTGGGAAAGTATTGTTCTTTTCAACATTTGACCTCTTTAATGAGAATTAGGAAATGCATTAATTTTAAAAATAATAACTTTTAAGTTTCCGGAATGATCTAAGATCCAGACAAATAATTTTTTCAACGTACATCCAAATAAATATTTTTCATCAAAACAGCCATTTTTCCTAACTAGAATTATTGGTTTTTCGTATTTTTCCTGACCGTATTCAATTATATCTTAATTGATGTTATTCCTAATTTCTCATCTGCTTTTGGCATCTTTACTCGTCCATTTCAGCCCCACGTATCAAGACATCGTAACTATGCTTATCGTTTGTTTATGATGGTACATTTCAGCTTAAATGATATTGTAATCTCATTTAAAAACTTCGAGTTGAGTCAAAACAAGTTTAAACTTTTCAATCCTTTCCCTTTCCTATTATTAATATTTTCCTAAGATAACAAGTTTTCATGAGCTTCACTATGGAAAAGAGGATGTAATTATGGTAAATATTTATACTTCAATAATCATTTCATCTAGAAATGAACGTTTCATCAAACATATATCATCTACTCTTCGAACTGTAAGTTGAAACTTTTATTTCATGATGAAATTATTATCGAAATCTGCTCATTACCCGTAATTACATTCTCTGTTTCATACTAACGCTTGCGATAACTTGTATTTTTGGAAAATATTAAAAATGGAATAAACGACGAATAAACAGTTAAAACATGTAAATCAACTTGGAGCGACAACCTCCAGAATAGAACTACAGCCTCGGCGAATAAGTGGTTAAGTCGAATTTTTCAAAATGAGTTTGATGTACTTTAGGAAGCAGAACCAAGTAATTTTCGTAGTGAATAAGGGACTGAGGCAGGCATCGGCTTGAAGAGAAGTTATTGCCTATGTTACAACTCCATTTCATGCAAAAGCTATGAGAATGAAACGATTACGCTTCCCTCAATACAGTTAACTCATTTTATACAATATTCAACTTTATCACTTATTCACCGGGCCTGCTGATGTTAGGTCTATTAATAATATTCATTAGGCCAAAATTTTGAAAGTCAAATCTATATGTAAACATTTTTTTTCCTAAGAATTTTATATATCGGATTTATGAATCGAGGAAATTACCATATTACATACAAATAGTTTTGGTTGATGATGCTACAGCTTTGGTGATCGCTCAAAGAGAACCCAGAACCTGGAGCGACGACATGATTATTGACATGGGCTAACGAGGAGACTGGGCCAAGGATGTGGAGCAACCTTCCCCTCTAATTAGCACCGCTAATTCTAATTTTCTTTTGAGCGCCGCCCCCCCCCCCTCGTCAGAATTTGTTTGATGAATAATGCAATGAGCATGGCGGCATCTAGAGGCCGAGTGGGTAAACAACTTCTGCATCGTAGTTCCTAGATCGATCCGCCAGCAATACTTGCAACAACTCCTACACGAATCTCCGATCCCCAAAGTCTTGAAAGTACTCACTGTTTTTCCGGGGGGGATTTATTTTTAATTTTACTATCTACCTCTTCATCAGAGTAGGTAGAATGCTGAGTTGGTAAGCTAAGGGTTCCGGGTTCCAATCCGGCTGGGATAAATAAATTATTCAATCTGCAAACAGGCACGGATGGACACTGTGGAACTTAAACATTTTCATGTGGAGCTCACCCGCCTGTAAAGTGGATATCCTTAATTGGGGGGAGATTTGGGAAGTTTGGAGTGATCTTGGTCAACCCCATCTTGTCCTAAACATATTGTTATTATTACATATTTATATGCATTAATTGTTTTTATAATAAAAACAGTCTATTCCGGAATCAACTGTCGATAAATGTTCAAATAATAGCGTACATATTGGCTAACAGATATTTATTTAGCCTTCTATACACTTTTAGCGTTTGCTCTGGCTTTGGAAGAACCACAGTTTTGCGAAGAGCTAAAACCACCTTAGTAACGAAAGGCAAATTAAATTATAGACTAATTTCATCTTCTTCTAACGACAATGGCTCCTGATGAAGATCGTTTGTGTTCTTATCTTGTTATTTGCAAAGATTAAGTAAAATTAAGTCCTTCCTTTGACAAAATAATAAATTATGGTTCCAACAAATTTTCCAAACCTGAGCGACTCCAGAAAAATACTGTTTGGTATGTTGCAATATGGGTCAATCAGGAGGGTTTCTGAACTTTGTCTTGCTTGAGCATCTCCTTGCCACTGTTCCCTTTGTATCACAAGTCCACATTTCTGTCCCTGGTTAACGTTGCAGTAGATTGATGCAATTCGCCAGTAGCCATGACGTTATTGTATAAAATTTGGAAGAATGCCTATCTAGTTTGTTTTAGTGTAAATATAAATGTATATCAGTTTTTTTCCCTAATTCTTTATACTTAATATTGTGTATGTTTATGTTGGCAGGAGGGTAGCTGAGTGGTAGAGCGCTAAGTCCGATGGACTCGCTGACCAACAATGAGGGCGGCTCCCCCAGGCTTGCTGGAGGGATGTGACGTAGGTTAGAATACCCTACTCACATTATTTTTTAGTTCACCAAATACCACTAATAGTCATGTATCCTTCTGAGGTAAAACGCTCATAATCCGGAGGTAAACTAGTCCCCCGTTCGGGTCTCCGGGTGGGGACTGCTTCAGGGGATTCATGGTGAAGGATGATTTATAGAGATTTGCGTATAGGGACTCGGAACGTGAGAAGTTTAAATACGGCTGGTGGGTTAAAATCGGTTTCAGATGAGGATAAAGGGTACAGTTTAGATATCGTGGTGCTACAAGAGGTTCGCTGACCAGGGGAGGGTTCGGTAAAGGAATGGAAGTACACTATTTGGTATGGAGGAAGCGGTAACTATTGTCTAGGTACTGGGTTTTTAGTGAAGAATAGATTGCTTTCCGCGTTAAGAGACGTGCAGTTTTTTAGTGAAAGGATATCGGTGGCTGTCTTTCAGGGGGCGTTGGGCTAAAATCGCTCTCATAAATATACACTCTCCTACCGAAGATAGTGATGAAGAAATTAAATGCGAATTGTATGATAAATTAGAGTGGGTCTACGATATACTACCGCGAAACTGTATACAAATAATTTTAGGGGACGCGAATGCAAATGTGGGAAGGAAAGAGGTATATTATCCGACGATCGGTAAGGAAAGGTACACGAAATTAGTAATGATAACGGTATACGGCTTATAATCTTTGTTATCTCCAAAAACCTAATAATCGAAAGTACTACGTTTAAACATAAGGATATTCATAAGTACACGTGGGCATCACCGGATTCACAAACTCGATCATGTTTTGATACAAACAAGATGGAAGAATAATGTAATTAACGTGAGATCGTATCGTGATGCAGAATATGGATCAGATTATGAATTAGTTATCGTACAACTTCGACAAAAACTAATAATAAAAAAAGAACGTAAAACCGTTTTCATTCGGAAAATTTTGATTTCGATAAATTTAAAAACCCTTCAATTAAAACTCAATTCGCGTTAGGGATCAATAATAGGTTTGAAGCTTTAGGCACATTAGACGATGACGACGAATATATAGAAAAATTGTGGGTAGAGATTAGGGATAATATTAAATAAGTTGGTAACTTGTGTATTAGGAAAAAGGACACTAAAAAGAATAAACCCTGGTTCGACGATGAATGTCAAAATATGTATGAAAAAAGAAAAGCCGCAAAAATGAAAGTTCTTAATAATCGCGTCGATAATTATGTAGTCGACTTCCGAAACGTCAAAACTCCTTAAAAATAAAAAAAGAGAATATCTTAAAAAGAAATTAGTAGAGAAAGAAACTAACAGAATCGAAAGTAACGTAAGTGACATGTACACGGGTATAAACAGGTCGCGTAAACGGTATGTTCCTGCAATGACTGCAATTAGAGACGAAAATAACAATATCTTAGCTGAACCTAAGGACATTTTGAGTGAGTTTAAAAATCACTTTGATAGTGTTTTGAATTCCGGAATAAATAATCAAATCCCTGTTTCAGAATATCAGAGTGCCGAACCATTTATAGAAGGACCGAGTAAGGAGGAAGTCGAAATAGCCATCGGAAAATTGAAATCGTATAAAGCGGCTGGGGTCGATGATATTCCTAGTGAACTGATAAAAGCATGCGGGGAAGTAGAACTCTCGAAGATTCACGTTTTGGTTACAAAGATATGGGAACATATAAAATACCCATAGAATCTATACTTATTCCGATACACAAAAAGGGGCCGAGGACGGACTGCAATAATTACATCGGAATTTCGCTCCTACCGACTTGCTATAAAATATTCTCATTAATCCTTACTAGTAGAATCACGGAATACGCCGAGGAAATTATTGGGGATTATCAGTGCGGTTTCGAAACCGTTCAACTATCGATCAAATATTTTCCTGACACCAAATACTAGAGAAAAAAATAGAATTCAATGGTGTCGTTCATCAGCTTTATATCGATTTTAAAAAAGCTTATGATTCTATCGACCGTCAGATTATGTATAACGTATTGATTGAACTGGGTATACCAAAGAAATTAGTAAATCTGGTAAGGATGTGTATGAGCCAAACTTTCGATAAGGTTAGAATCGGTAATAATTGTTCAGAGAAGTTTGAGGTTCATTCAGGTTTAAAACAAGGTGATTCGCTATCACTTGTACTATTCAATTTAACAATCGAGTACGTTATTAAAAAGGTGATAAACAACGAAAGAGGTTTGAATTTGAACTTGAATAGTAAAATATCCGTGCTTGGGTTTGCGGACGATTTGGTAAGGTTGGGTGAGGACGAAGAAACTATAAAGCTAAATACACAAACTTTAATGAACGGTGCTAAGGAAATAGGGTTGGAAATAAATTTTGAAAAGACTAAATAGTAGAAGGAAAGGGGGAAATGTTGGTGATATTGTTGTTGGAGGAAATAAGTTCGAACATTTGGAGATGTTTAAGTACTTAGGGTCAGTGATAACTGGAAAAAACGAGGTTCAAGAGGAAATAAAGGCGCGACTATGGGCGGGAAGTGCTTGTTACTATTCGGTCTCGAAATTACTAAGTTCGCGTCTTTTGTCCAGAAATCTAAAAATCAGAATTTATAAAACAATTATCGTTCCATCTATTCTCTATGGATGGGAAACTTGGCCACTAACCCTGAAGGATGAACAACGTCTAGAGGCATTCGAAAATAAGGTGTTACGTAGGTCCAAAAAAGGATGAGCCACTGGGGAATTATAGGAGATTGCATAACGCGGTAAATATTATTCAGGTGATAGTGTCGCGAAGATTAAGATGGGCATGTAAAGTTGCTGGGCTTAGTAACAAACGAATTCCCAAGATGTTAATAGGCGCTGTACCAACTGGGAAACGTCTGAAGGGTAGACCGAGGCGTAGGTGGGAGGATTGCGTTAGGGATGACGGAGGTTTGTAAACATACACTGATTGGTGGTATCGGCATCGAGCCTTCGGGTTTGTTAAGCTTTTATTTATTTATGTTTTTATTCATCTTAAAGACTGGTTTAGATTAATCCAGTATAAGCTAAATGATGAAAATGGATTCGGTAAGACTCAATGTACCTTAAGAGACATTGTCAAATTATTTTTTGTACCTATTTCCAAAACGAAATATTTAATTTAAAATTGAATTACGGTATAGCTAAAGAAGGAGATATGAAGGACTTGACAGTTAAAACAAGTGACGGCTACTTGTAGGCGACTGTTGATTCCAGAGGGTCGATTATCAGGCAATTATCGTCTGTCTCAGTCCGTCATTGATAAAGCATCACAGTCCTGTCTGGTTACTGCCGTGACAGTTAGATAATTAAATCATCAAGGGGCTGAGTTTTAAAAAAGAAAAAAACAATGAGTATTTATGCATTATAAAATACAATTCAGGGTTAATTTGCCTTAGTTTAACAATTGTGTAATAACTAATACACGAATTAGTTATATTTTGTAGCTCATCCCATAATTAAGGGAAGTTAGTGATATGAGACATGTTGTTATACGACAATAGGGTTCAGTAAATACAATTAATAGTTGATATATTGATGGAGACTTAAATCGGCTACTAATTGTGATTATTACAATTCAATTTAAACGTGACAGTTACCCACTACGAAGATAAAAACTCCAGTTGTCATCATTATCTTGTAAAATAAAATTGACAAATGGATTTCTGGCATCGACCAGATTCATAACTTATGGGTGGAGAGTTCGAGGAAATTCGAGTCAAGACCAGCCTCCGTTGGCTTTCAATGCAATTGAAGTGGAGAGAGCGAGAGATCCACTGGGATCAGCTGGGACTCAGTTTCATACATCATCGTTTTATACGAACCTTATCAATACAATTCAGAAGTGGCCATGACTTTAGTGTATAAGAGTTTAAAGAAAGTAAATCTATTTTTTTAGTGTAAATTTAAACTTATATTACATTTCTAAATAAATAGGAGGAAAACCAATTGTACACGCTATTTTCTACTTTATATTTGAGGTGTTTGGTTTCTGAATCAGGTAAGTCCATTTTTAAAAAAATGTTTTTATTCTAAAATTCTAAAAATGATGTACTAGATGTGTTTGTTTCGAAATCGTCTTGTTCCTTCAAAAATCAATGCCAAAAGATTCCCTTTCCTATCAAAAATGGTTAGTTCCATTATATTAAATTAAAATTTTTGATGTATGAAAAAATGAAAAAAACAAAACAATTTATATAATTAATTATATTTATTAAAGTGATTTGTTTAAAAAAATGTATTTTATCAAACATAAACTAACCAGCTATCGACATATATCTTTATGATCAAGATATATCCAACATATTTGTTTATGTAATCGAAAAAAAGAGGAGATCTGAAAAAATGTTCATTAATTATTGTCTGAAGTGAATTGTTAGCAAAATAACGAAAAATAATAAAAACAATTGTTAAATTGATTATTTTTTAAATTGAATCTCTGTTGATCAGTACTGACAAATTTTGGAAAATGGATGTAACCGGTTTTGAAACAAAACTCCTCATTTTTTAGTGCATGTGTTAATATAAAACATAAACATTATATCTAGCTTTTAAAATTCGATTTTAAAATAAATTAATGTTATATAAAACAACGATTTTAGATTATACCATTACAAGCTAAATGATGGGATCGGATTCGGTAGGATTCAAGAAGAATGATAATGACATTGTAAACTTATTAGTTGACAGGAGTGACTTGTGAAATTATTTGAAAATATTTACTAAAAATATTATCTTTATGGATTTGATCTTAGTGTTAAATTTATTTTATTTTAAGCATTGTATTATAATTTTCTTTTGAAGACTACATGCATGAGTAGAACAAAAGTTGATATACACCTACAATTGATTTTAATTTTTTTTAATTATCGAATTGTGTAATAATTTAAGATAGAGAAAATAAATTGTAGAAACATACTTTGAAAAGTAATACTTACAGAGTACTATCAATTAACAAAAAAACACAACTTGAAATGCATTTCGCTGCCTTACCTTTTTGAAAATTTAAATTTAGGCTTATAAACTCATTAAAACCTAATAAAAATCAATGTAGTCTAATTAGTACTAATCCAGTACCGAGCTAAACCCGGATATGTTCGATTAAGGTCTTTACCGATATCGAGTGTTTTTATTAAATTTACTCATAGTCACTTTTTGCCTTTGAATGTTCATTACAGCAATCACCGGGTTCCAGTCACTGAAATGTCTTATAAATTTAAAGGTTTGTTGTTGTTTTATCGGGACGTTCCTCACCTCTTCCGGATATCCTTCATCCTGCGACTTTGAGCCAGTTTTCTCACCTCTGTCCAACCACCAATGCCAACAATGAAATGAAACCGGAAATCCATAGGAGAATAATGGCGGCAAATAGATGTTTTTTGGGAGTTGCATAAGCACCTCAGAAGTAATGCCTTATCCCGGACCACAAAGATAAGAATATATAAAACTCTGATAAGGCTTGTCCTAACATATGCTTCAGAGTGTTGGACTCTCACAAAAGCACAAGAGCTCGCTATCATGAGGTTTGAGCGAAAAATATTACGGAGAATCTATGGAGCAGTATTTCACAATAACACGGGGAGGCAACGGTTGAACTTAGAAATAACTGGACTACACAAAGATGCCGACGTTATCAGGTTTTTCAAGGTGAACAGACTACGATGGGCAGGACACATCGCACGTATGGGAACAAATGAAGTCCCTACAAAATTACTTCAAAAGGCTCCGATGGGCGGATGGTGTGGCTCCAGACGCTCGGGCCATCTTACGCATCCGTAACTGGAGAGCAGCAGCTATGAACAGAGATGACTGGCTGTTGAAGTTGCGGAAGGCCTTGTCCCCACGTGAGATGTAGAGCCGTATAAGTATGTATGTATGTATGTCCAATCAGTGATTGTCTTGATGGTGCGGAACAGTGGGAAAACTCTCTGGCAGATGACAATGTCAATATAGCAGTCGGTCGTGGGTTTTGACCAGTTTAATCTCTAAACTGATGTGACCAATTTGTCCTTTGAAGCCTTGCCTCTATCTTTCCGAGGATGTTCTCTCAAGATCCTGTTAGACAGTCTTTTGGAGATCTAATCCTTTAAGAAGCCGAAGTTTTTTCGGAAATAGAATTAGACAAAAAAGGGAGTATGGAGTTAACTCTCCCAACTTTTCCAACAAATAGGTGTTTTAAGAATGTTTATTGGATTCATTTCGTTACCAATAAATGAGAATAGTAAATACTGAAAAAGTGAAAAAAAAGAATAAATACTCTTTGTGAAATGATATAAAACTTTCCAAAAAAATCGTCATCAAAAATGTTATTTGAGACGATTAAGATCAAAATCGAATAACTCCAAAATTCTTAAAATTTACTTTTACAAATTTTTTGCTAGTTTAGTCAAGCATTTTTTTTTCTTCGACACTTTGCCAAATGATTGTTTACAGTTTTAGTCCGGTTCTGAAACGGAAGTTTCCAGAGCACGAAGATAGAATAAGAGAAATGATGATAGACAGGTATTTTGTTTTCTATTTTTTTTTTAAATTCATAAGGCTAATTATTTGGAGTTTTTCCATTTTTTTATTAACAAGTACTTCTTGTCTCTTCTTTATTTTTATTTTCCCTTGTGCCTTTTGGAGGTATGGTATGTTTATTTTCTATCCTTTATTAATTTTTTTATTTATCAGTTGTTTTTATTAGACCTTTTACAGTTATTGGTTTGTAACCTTCCTTATCATTATATCCCAGTCATTTGGGTCTTGGTAGTTAGGGGTGGAATTTTTTCTCTGTCTGGTGTCTTGCTGAATTTTGTGGTTGGGACGTTCTTTATTTATTCCCATTTCTTTTCCACTCCTGGCAAACTTTTATTTAATAAGATAGATCATACGGATCTAGGACTCTCCTAGGGCTCCATCAAACCAGCCTCTATCAAATGGGTACCGAAATTAAGGGGGATTTGGCCCTTGAGAGTGATATAGGGCAAACCACTTTATTTTTGTAATTAAAGATTAAAACTTATAATAACCTCTAAATTTTCAAATCTCCTATTTTTCCACTTATTAAATTTTGTATGTGATACTACCATAAACTCATTTGTTTAATAACATTACGCAATATCTGATAATAAATTATCCTTATCAAACGCATTAAAATGCTCTCCAGGTGGCAATAAATATTTATCCTCAAGGACACAGAACGGTACATCGAGAGTTCGTTACAAGGGCCGATGTGGAAGTTGAGAGATGAAGGGCTGAATAACAAACAGCCTCGGTAGGGCAAGGTCGTCCATGATGGCTCACTCTTCATTATCGCCCATCTGGTATTTTCCTTTTGGAAAAATGTGATAGAGTTCCAAAAGAAAACTGATACCTGCCGTTAAAGGAGAACAATTTAAGAAGAAAGGTGTAAAAAGCTCAAAAAACTTTTATAAAAAGAACTCAACCAAATAATAATCTTATTTTTATTGTGAACGAATTACTCTTTTGTATTTATTCGAAACTATTGTAAGACCGGTAGTCATGTATGGGTGCGAGACATGACACCTGACCCAAAATTCAGAACTTATGATCAACTCCTGAAAAAAAAAATATTAATTGGAAAATAGTTGACTGAATAATTCTAATAATGGTATGAAACGGTCAGAGGGTGCCTACCTTTCGGCCTAAGATGTATCTCATCTTCAAATGAAGTTGAAGTTTGGCTCGTCACATCGGCACCCCGCAGCCTTAAACATGATGGAGCCTTAAGCCGAAACGTAGGTTTAATAAAATAAGTCATTGTTATTTTGTGCAATCTTCACTCCTTGATCATTTTATACCATTATTTAAAAAAACATTAAGAAAAATATGGGACGAAGTGGTCGAAAATGGGGTATGGAGAAGAAGAAGGAATGAGGGCTATTTGGGGAGCCTGATATGGTGGAACCGATAAAGAGAACCAAAACAAGATAGATCGAACAGGTGGAAAGAATGCCAGACCACAGAATAAAAAAGAGAATGCTCTATGTCCTCGGACAAGATGGCTGGTCGATTTAGAGGAGGACATAGGCTGCTTGGTATGCGAGGATGGAGAATATATTCCCCATATAATATAAATTATGTCCGAAAATCGTTTTTCCAATATGCGATCGCACTCACTTACAGTAATATATTGCTATTTCAAGATTAATACACTGGAGAAGTTATCCAACTGAGTAAGCAATGAGTGGTTTATGTTAAGAAGAAGAAATTTGACAGATGAAGACTTCTTCCTCTTTCCCAACAAATCAAATTTGATTTTTTTTCCGGAATATGCCTGCCAATAGTATTCGCCTGTTAGTTACGTTATTTAACGTCCTTAATTATATATAGACCATGTATCCGGACATTTATTACTTTAGTAGATAATAATTTACTATATGAAAGTTTATAGACATAAAACTTGAAACTTTCCTAACTTTCAAACTGTAATTAAGCAGCAATAAGCATTGAAAGTTCTTTCATCTTCTCAAATTATTGCAATATTACTATTTCCTGTTTCTTACTTAACTTGACGTGTTTCTAAAACCATTGTTATTTAACACAAAGCCTTCTATACCTAGTGATATTAGATATGACAGATAGAAGTCTCCTCTTTCGCGACTTTCTACTTAGCCGACTTACTTTGTTCCGTGATCAACTAAGCTTGAAGCATTCCTCTCTCCTATTTCTTCCTCATGACAACGGCTATAAATATTTGAAAGACAATATTTCTTACACAAAAGGATTTTTAACCCAAGTTTTTATTCATTTTATAATATGTTGTCAAGTAATCATATAAACTATGTGAGGATAACCTATTACTATCGGTTTTATTAAGTTGTATATTATTCATTAATTCAACGTCATTTTATGCTAAGGCCAATCGGACGATGTTACGGTGAGAGTCCTAATTTTTGTCCTACCCAAGTGTAATTTCCTAGTGATCTTTAACGAGAATTGACAACTCCTTTTAAAAAAATACTGATGACGTCAACCGAGCTGCAAACCAAGCTGCGACCACTGACATAACTTACATGCGTATCTACTAAAACT
Organism: Troilus luridus; assembly: GCA_964056705.1. Classification (NCBI taxonomy): domain Eukaryota; kingdom Metazoa; phylum Arthropoda; class Insecta; order Hemiptera; family Pentatomidae; genus Troilus; species Troilus luridus. The sequence goes on from OZ057413.1 coordinate 65,972,215, forward strand.
AAAAAAATAATCAGTTCGCGGTGATTGGATATTGTAGGATGTAAAGTCTTCTGCTGTGAAGAAGACAACTTATAATACGATAAATATGAGATTAAATAAAAGAATAAGGCTTTGCGAACCCAAGGACTCGATGCTGATATCACCAACCTCTGCTTAATTTTACAAACTTTCATCAACAAACTACACGAACCAAAATACGCCAGAACACTCTTAGCCCAATCCTCCCATCTACACCTCGATCTACCTCTCAGACTTTTACCAGTCGGAATAAATCTTATTAACATTTTAGGCATTCGTTCGTTACCGAGACCAACAACTTTAAATAAGATAATATTTTACAAAATTTATAAAAACCGCCGTTCCTTGAGAATTAAAAATAATAGAATGACAAAAAAAGCATTTCCTTGAGTTATTGTAGTGAGTAATAATTTCTATGATTATATTGTTAAATAAAACTAAATTTAAACATTTAAAACTTATATTAAGAAGGCGTGATTTAACAGAATGTTGCATGATGCATGCAATAGATTTTTTTATGAGAACATTAAAATATTTCATATATTAAGAACGTTTCTATAATTAATAGTGTTTCTCGGATGAAATAATGAATCATTATATTTCTTTTATATAATTCCTTATCAAAGAAAACATACTCACCTGGAAAAAATAAGGTATTAGATAAAACTCATGATTTGCAAGTGGCAATTGAAAACAAACAAATAACTATTATCCAGTCCTGCTTCAGATGGGTCACAACCGTACGAGATCAAGAGCTAAATAAAAGCAAGATGATTTGGTGACCTTCGGGGTTCAACTGTTCTTATTTTTGCTAAGGAATTAGTCCTAAAACTTTTCCATTGTGCGTAATTAGTGTGTAATGATCATAAATAAGAGAGAAAAATGATAAAGTAGAGAAAACAGGATTAAGTATTTTAATAAAAGATTTGATTAACATTCACATTAAGGAACCAACAAGGTCAGCAGATAAAAGTATTGACGTCAGATTGCGAAATTAAATCTTTATTTCACAATAATTCCATAATAATAATGCTTAATTAGTATATGTTTTAATCGGAAGGGTTATTATTAGGACATCATATGTGACACTGTTTAGAATGCAAGAAATAGTTAAATACATCTGTGAAGGATTATAGAGTAGGTGTCTTCAAATAACTGTGGTTACTCAAGGGTCTTAAAGTTTCTTTACCTGAAAGAGAAAAAATGACACAGTTGTAAGCAGGACCGGAGCAAGGCAAGATACCTCATGAAGCGATTTTCAGAAGTAAGCACTAGGATATAACGAAAGGAGCATGTTGTAAATAGGAGTATATTTTTCATACAATACACAGTAAAAGTAATGTTATTTTATCTGATATAAAATGATATTTATTTACTAAACAATTTAATAAATCAACCACACCCACCTTTGGAAAAGAGAGGAATATGCATTTTAATAAATAACTATTTAGTATTACTGTACCTCAGTTGTGATGATCTCAGGGTGGCATCCCATATTATTATGTAAAAATAGTTAATAACATCAATGGATTATTGCTTGCCCTGATATCATTGTTTGGACTAATGGGGATAACATAACAGTTGAGATTATAAACATTATATAGATTATATAACTGTATATAAAAATAACTAAAATATCTGAAAAAAATTAAACATAATTAGTATTAAATCCTGATAAAATTGAATTTAAAAAAAACAGTTTAAAGAAATTGAAAACCTGATGATACCGTCAGTAATTGAAAAATGCTGAAATATATCGATAGATGTAGATTTCACAATTAACATTACTCTCACTACGTATTAGAGCCGATTCAACTATCAAACTATTGTTGAGGCAACTTCACTATCTGCGAGAACAGGCACGCGAGATCTGCCCGTTTCAAATATATCAACCTGACACAATGAGTGCTCTCAATTTGCATTCTTATATTCGATATGACTATTAGCTTCCTCGTCCTCTTTATATTTCCTCCGGGTAGAGGAAATAATAATGAACTTCTGTTCTCGATCATCATAAACAGTTATCTCTGTTTGTTTAGTCATTTAACTACAGATGATTACACTAAACTGCAGATACACCTTGACAAACGTTTAATTTGAATCCTCATACTATACTAAAAAGGCTAAAAACAGCTCGCCGTTTCAGGCTACTTCTACACTTATTAGACAAATATTGTAAGTTCCCAATTAATTGCAAAAGACTCATATACATGACTATTTCGACTTACGGAGTTTCTTTCGGAGAGTGACTATTTCGAAGAGCTTTGAGATTCAACAAAACCATCGAATTCCTCTCGTATCCAATCCTCACAATTCAAAATCCTTCCTAAAAATCTTAATGCTCCTTACTTTTTTTACGTTTGGGACCTCAGTGTCCCATTTGTTGCTGATATGGCCCAAACGTGATAGTAGCCCTTTCAAGAAAAAAATTTATTCACACTCAAACCCACTAGTTTCAAACCTAGTATTTTTTTTCAATTTCCGACTGTCATCTCAGGCGCCTGAAAAGAAGATAGCCTCGTTACCTTCTGAGTTGGATTTGATATTCGAGTACTACCACTGAGTAGTTTCTCTATTTGCCTTCATCCATGACATTATATTTATTTGTTGTATTGTTATAATACAGTTATAAATTTCAATAAATAAATAAATGAAGTCACATAATATTGTTATAGCTAGTCGAATAATGACACAGTGTGAGTCCTAAATTTCATCTATCCAGGTATAATCAGGATAGGGATCCTTAACGAGTATTGACACCTCATAGGCTCGGGGCCCTTTATTTATGTCCCTTCTGAAGGACGGCATAACCGAGGATTTTTAACTCCCTTTAAAACACTCTAAGGCGATCTTTTTAGCTCGATGCCAGAGATGATCCCACATAGTTTTCTCATTTTATCAGTCCTTTGTTGTTCCGGAGATATATATATGGGCTTTACTTTATTTTTTAGATATATTCTATAGAATTATTGTTGAAAACATGTATATTAAAAAAAATGTTACATCCATGCTCAAATTAAATTATTAAAAAAATATTAAAAAATTAGAGATTTTAATTTGTCTTAAGCTTCATCAGATTGGTTTTTGGTTTCTCTATAAAACTTGCTTGATAAAACAAAAGATAAAAACCGATTTAAATTCTAGATAATCCCATTATAAAAACTCCGGTCAGGCGGTTAAAAGTCATTAATTTATGCATGACTTTTTTAATTGAAAGCGTAAAATATCATTTATCTTCACAATAGAAAGGTCTTATATTTGAAATTTGAATGAAAAGAGATATTTCACCTTCAATAGTATCATAATCTGATGAATTTTAAGAATTCACTAAAGTTTCTAAGTCACCAAATTAGCTATTCAATTAAATAAATCCTTTGTTTACTTTATTTGTTATATGGAAATATTATATTTACATGTTTGGCATTATGAGCTATCATACATAACTTACATATAACTTAAACACACGAATACATACTTGTATTTTTACGAATCCAGTCAAGTAATATTTTCATTCATGTATTCATATGTTAGAAAGATTAAATGTTAATTAATTCTATAAACGTTGAACAGATGAAAGATAATTCCGTTAATTCGTATTGGCATCTCCGATTCAACTTTGAATTCTTGGAGATCATTTTAACCTAATTTTGATTTGGCTGACAAGCGATTTCACTCACATAAAGGAATATGGCTATTTGAAGACTAACTCCCTGGAAAAGTTATCACAAAGCCTAACAAGCAGAGAATGATTTTTATTAAGTAGGTGGGATATGACAGATGGAGTTTTCTTCATATTTTCCTACTAATCAAAAACGTCCTTCTGAATACCTTTCGAAATACGGCTTGAGCACTCTCCTGAACCTGAGTAGGGAACTCAAAAATAAGACCAAGGATGTCTTTGAACCGTTTAATTATGTAGAATGTAGAATTAAAACTACAAATACGGATTTTAAAGGGAGTTGCAGTCTCCAATAAATTGTATTCACATCTCTTTCAAAGTATTGGGTAAAATGGAAATCTCAGCGCAATACCACAGAACATCTCACGGTAAATAATAGCACAAGTAATTCAGATCCAATATCAAATTGGAATAACATTTATACTTCTTTTTTATACAGTAAATATTATTGATTTTTGATCTAATAATGCTGCTGCAGGGTACTATAATTGAGAATAGAAGAGTTGGCCGACAAAGTAGGCGCTAGATACAAGATGTTGAAATGGACCTTAAAGTATTGTGCGCCACTGGATGGAAATAGAAGGCCAGGAACAGAGAAAGCTTGAACACAATTATTGAGGAAGCCAAGCCCCAAACCAGGCTGAAGAATACATATAAGTATATATATATATATATATATATATATAGTAGTACTTATGTATATATACATAATATTAAGAAGAAAAAAAACATAGGTAAATTGATTAAACATCGAATTTTATTCACAAATTTGAAAACTATATATATGAACGCTAATAACTTATCTTTTGATAAAAACAACATTTTTAATTTATTTTCTTAAACAATTAAATCGATAATCAAATATTTTTGAATTGATCTTCAGTAAAATCATTTTTCCTAATATTAAAAAAATAATGGTATATAGAAATTGTTCAATCACCATTCATTATAATGATATATGCATTGTTAATTTTAGTTAATGTGATTCAGATCCACGGCGGAATGAACATGACTTTAAACAGTATAATTATAGATTGCATTAAATATCAAATATGATAAGAATATCTCACCATTTAATGTATCATTCTCAACAAATATATCCTTAACTTTATAACCACTTCTCCTAGTTTTTTGGGGATTTTTCGGGGATCTTTTTGGTAAGATGAAGTACGTCTTCCTATTTAGGCGCCTCACGTTTTTCAAACATTTGGTTAACCATAAAAAACATTAAAATATTTTTAAAATTTTAATTAATGAGTAAAAATTATTTATGAGAAATTTTGTTAATTGTTTTTGTACCACAACTTAATGGTTTATTTTTAACCTCATAAAACGTTTTACCTATTTTTTTGGACAACAACCTATAGGAAATAATAAAATAAAATATTTTGATTTAATGTTTAGACAAGCAATAAATATAAAACTATTTTGTAAGATCATGGATTCCAAATCCCAACTAGAATTCATTAATGATTAGAATTGTTAGTGTACAACCCCAATAAATCTGGATAAAGGAAATTTGGTGTTAGCAAGTAGAGTTTAGAGTTATATGAAATTACAGCTTAAAGAGCGAGGAGGAAGAAATGCCTTATCAAGGTCGAAAATATCAGTTAATCATCCTTTCGGAAAATTAATAAACTTTTGAAATATATAGTTATATTTTATCTTCTTTGATAACAGCCGTTTATCGCCTCCTAACCGTGTGTAGATGTTAAGGATAATTTCAGATTAAATTCACTTACGAGCATAAGTTTTTTTTTTTAATTTTTATTTCTAATCTTGCTTAGATCTAGAGTTGTTTTTTTTATGCGCATATATTACCTAATATATGTTAGTAGAAATTACAGTTTCCGTGTATGTGAATACTTTTTGAGTTCACATATCACTGACTACATATATACCTTAGGTATATGTTAAGAGGAATCCATAAAAAAATAAGACATTCATAATTTTCAACACGAGAATGACAATTCTGAAATTGATTTATGTAGAACTTAAGTGCCACCAATAATTTGAACGATGTCTTCTTTATAATTGATTATAATTTTTTAATCATTGCTTTAATTTTTAAATATTTTTATTTTGAAGAGAAAAGATTTGCCCCCAGCCAATGTCTTCATTAATTTTATTTTCACCTTTTTTGCGTTTTTAAAATAATTTTTTTACAGTTAGGTACAAAATTTACTCTGATAAGCTAAAAAATCGGATAAATAACAATCCCATGAAGCTAAAAATTTGTAAATAGTTAAATGATTCATGATAAAACCGCATTTTTCCTAATTCAGTCACTCAGTTGTAGGTATTAATACCCAGTGATGGACGTTATCGTTTGTACTCTATCATTTTATTTCTTCTTAAATTATTTCTAATTAATACTGCCTTGTATTGAATTTAATTTAGTTTCAAATTTTCTAGTTAAATCATAACTCAAGAGCACGATTATAAATACTGAATTTTAATCGAAACCCGCTCACATCGAGAGGTTTTCTTCTTCATTACAACTTTTACGTTTTGTTATGTGTTACATGTGTATAGGTTTTATCTTAATGACTTGATAAGAAATTTTGAGAACATTAACAATAACCTTTATATAATGGAATACAATAGAACCGTTTGATAAGTAACAAAAATACTAATAGGAACATGTCATAAAAAAAAAAAACTAGATTCCAAAAATGTATATCATATCAAGTTGCCTAAAGATAATTTCTGACATTAAACTGAAAAAAAAACATCCCATAAAATAAAAATTCATTCCTTTATTGAAAATCCTTTACCGGAATTATATGGGTCGCCGCCAAACCCATTAGGTTTTCCAAGAACTACCTTTTATTTGTCCACAAGGTATTGCATTTCAAGGGGGTTTGGCAAAATAATTACTGATAGTCAACAAATTTTAGAACAATAAAGGCTTAGTATGAACAACCCTGAAATTCACAGAATGAGTATTGGATTAGTTATAATACAAGTAAGATTACATATACAAGTACAAGGGATTTTCTATTTAAGATCTATACTTAAAATAATAATGCTTTAACTATATTTTATGCTAACCTATCACCGCCACCAATATAATAATTAGGAAGTGCAGCCGTGCAAACATTCCACACGTAGCATAGGACCAGATGATACATTTAGTTAAATTTTACTCCTCAGTCAAATCTGCATCATTTATTTTATCAGAGTCGATCGCCTTGGCTTTAATTGGAAATGATAAAACAAAACCATTAAATAAACCATATTTATTTTTTTTTTTATATTATAACACTTCATACAGTTATCCTTATAAATATTTTTGATAGTTCTTAAATGATAATAGTTGACATTGTATATAGAAGTGAAAGAAAATGGTCCGGATGAATGTCAATAAATTTCTCAAAAATAGGGAGAAATGTTTATTAACGAGCCAACGTTTCGATCCACATTGGAGGTGAAAGTTGGGAGAAATGCCTACTTCCACCCTGACCGTTTTCTTTCACCTAATTTTTGAAAGTCATTTCGCAGTTTTAACTTTTCATTTGTTTCACATTTAATATTTTCCGAAAATACAAGCTATCATGAGCTTTAGTATGGAATAAGGTATAATCTAATTATGGCAATGTGTATACATCGGTAATCATTTCTTCTAAAAATGAACGTTTCAACGTATATAGTTAATCTATATAAATTTAATTTATATAGATTTCTATGTAAATTCGAAATGTTAGTTGAAACTTTTATTTCTTAATGAAGTTATTTCATTACCGAAATCTACCCATTACCCATAATTACATCCTCTTTTCCATTATAAAGCTCGCGATAACAAGTATTTTTGTAAAATATTAAAAATGAAACGAAGAAACAGTTAAAATAGTTTGTTGCTTTGGCGACAACCTGCGGAACAGATACTGCAATTTCCCAACAGTTTCAGTAACGGCCGAGTCTGAGTTATGGAGAAGGAGTTGTTAGTTCAACATTTATCCAAGGGCGAACGTAAAGACACAAATCTCCTTAATCCCCTTAATCGATACTCCTCATAAAAGACAACTAGAATTGAGAAGTCTTGCAGTTTAAACAGCTTGAAATCCCTGGTGAATTTGGGCGCGAGGTGGTGGAATGACTTTTACTATGAATTTTTACGTCATTGTGGATATTATCACAATTAGTTATTTTGATGTTGATTATAATATGAGATTGAAGGCGGTACAAAAAAACTGAGAAAATAAAATTTGTTTAAAATTAAACAGTGGCATAAATAACTGTAATAAATGAAAAAAGCTTTTATCACTAATTGGTTTTCTATGTTGCTCTAGTGTAGGTCTTGTTGGATCTTTTTTTGGTCTTGTTCTAAACTCAATCGCTCATCGTGACAACCTGTCTTTACTTGAAAGTCCTTGTGGTACTCCAAACAGAGAACCACGAACTGGAACTAAAAAAACTAAATATTTCTGGACGTAATATACACCTTTTTTGAAAAAAAATTGTGTTTAGAAACTGTAAATTTAAAAGATTGAAATAATCTCAGCACCTGACCAATTGCGGAAATGGTCGAGCGATTTGAACATTGAGATTCTAATCGCACTTAATCGGAAATAAGAAATACTATTTAACGTAATTGGTAGCATTCCAAACGTCAGTTGAATAATTGTGCCATTTGTTTCTTGATAATAAATAATAGTTTCACATATAATGTGGAATATCACGCATAGATAATCTGAGACTTTGTTGCGAAATCACAAGAAAATCTGCTCAGCACCCCGGTGAAAAGTCGTGGACGACGTGAAGGATTTTTTTTCGTTATTTATAGTAAACTGTACCCCTACAACCCTTGAAAGGTATGGGGTTCAGTACTTTACCATGTACTGTACTGTTTCTTGGACAATGACTGTGCAAGGAGGTGGTTAGTCCTAGCTCACACTCAGCAGCCAGATTTTCCCCCTTATTTTGGGTATTCATTTTATAGAGGCTGGGTGAGCCCCAGGACGGTCCTAAAGCCCATAGAATCCATCTCCGGCCGCTAACAGATTAAATAAAAGTCTGCCAGCGAGCGGGATTTGAAGCCGGAACCTTCAGCATGGGAACTCAGCGCTCTACCACTAAGCCACTCGACCCCTCATTTATAGTAACTTAAAACGTAATTACTCAAATATTTAGAGAGGGGATTGAATCAGCTTTTTTCTTAGTAAATTACAAAGGTACGTTTTGATTTTTTTATTATTATTAAAGTGTTTACATAATTAGAAATCCATTCTGTATAAGAGATAATTCCACAGGCTTACACAAAGGCGGATAGAACAATGGCAAGCATTTTTTTGGTGACCTTAAGAAGCTCTGAACAGATCTCTATTTTAAAGCTATAATTAACAAAACCTACACCAATTTATTAAAATAGTTTCATTAAGGATCAAAAGCGGATAACTCAAGTTCCAATTTTTTTTTTTTTTACATTTTTTGCTAGTTTACTCAACCGATTTCATCTAACTCGAAACTTTGTCACCTTATTTCTCATGGTGTTAGGTTTTGAACCTGAACTTTCAATATCATAAAATTGTTTGACTAAACAAGGGGAAAATGTGTAACTGTGAAATTTTGAAATTTCGGAGCTATCCGCTTTTGATCCTGAACGCCTCATATAGTAAGAATATGAGAGAAAAACAGGAGGGAAATTTGGATGCAAAGAACAGAAGTTAATGAATATTATTTAACATTCACAGAAATTCTCAACTGAGCAATTTCCCCTAGCTGAGCTATTCAGTTATAAATAAAATTTGGCAATAAAATGATGGCTATAAGACTAAACTCGTACATCGGAATATCCCGAATATGGTAAGAATATATTTAATTTATTAATAAAAGAAATAAAATAAAAACAAATGTAATAACTTTATCAGATCAAAGTAATTGTTATGGAAAACTCATCTCTAATGATTACTTATGTAATTTCATTATCAAAATCAAATATTAATGATATATTTTTAATTTTACTGATACAGAAAAATACCAATAACCATCCACTTAGAGGCAGAATATCGAGCATAAGTTCGGACGGTGTTCTAAATGCCTTAGCTATTTCTAGATTTGACCAAGGCCGTCATTTCTAGTATCCTTATAGAACGGTTTGTTAAATCGCTAAGGTTAATTTCGCCCACTTATATGACCAATGTACTATTTCTATCATTTATTTATTCAAAATAAATTGTTAATAAATTTATAATTCTTTAAAATTCATATTGACAACTTCAAAATACCCACTAGCATATTTTGTAGTATTCTAAACCACAAAGAATTTGAAATTCGTGTTTCGAGATGGGAAAGATCAAGAAAAATATTTTAAAATCAACTGCACCTATTATAATGTATTATTTATAGAGCACCAGGTAGCTCAGTGTGTGGAGTGCCTAGTTGCTATCCGGAGTTCGAGTTCTGCTGAGGCAGATAAATTATTTAATCTGTTAACAGCCTTAGATGGACACTGTGCGGTCTGACGACCTTCCTAGGGCTCACTTAGATTGTATAATTAGGGGTACTCTCTTAATTAGGGGTAAATTAGTTCGCTTGAAAAATTAAAAACTTATGTTCGAGTGTGATCTCTCTGAAATCATCTCCTTGCACAACTGTTGTCCTGCATTACTGTCTGAAATATTGGGTTGTAGTGGGTACAGGTATAGTGATCGTTTTATGTGGCGCAAGTATATATCGACGCTGTCAAAACAATACCGCCTAAGTACACTTGGGCGATTTTACAGGAGAAAAGAAAAAACGCGCCGACTGTAGACTTGGCAATTTATAATCTATGTTTTATCTATACAATTTTGGAACTATTACTATAAAGATTATAGGGAAGTATCAAAAAATCATACTTTGCCATGTTGCTGGCCTTAATCCGTCCGTTACCGTTACTAACTCATTTTCACCAAAAGTTGTAGATAGGCGGTATTGTTTTGACAGAGACGATATAGAATAGTAATTTTTAAGTATCATTGGATGAATTGAAATTTCTCCCTATTATTTATAAAAGTTTCCTACTTCTAATGATTTATAAGACTACAGTACTGTTGGGGTAGTGTATTAAAAAGTTCCAATCTAGAAGAGGAATATTGCAATATATTTTTTTAAATAGGAATATATCCTGAAATATGAAACAAATATTCCAAAATTCAATTTAATAATTATGATAGAGTGCTGCCAGTGGGTAGTGCCTCTACATGTCCTTTCATGTATTTATTTATCCATACAGCCCTTGTACTAGATGTAGGTATATATTACAGTTGTTCAATTCAATAAAATAATTTAAAAAAAAAAATAATTATGAAAAGATCTTGTAAAAAGCCCACCCCCTTTGTCTTCTAGTATATCTTTTTGTTCCTCTCTCTTCTTTTTACAGCGCTACAATATATCAGTTAATTGGAAGGACAGTTAGTAGGGACTCTGCTGTAGTTTAATCTCATCTACAATATCAAAGTAAGCGATAATATAATCTGATAATCACTAATGGAGTCAAAGAACATTAGCACTCTAATTTAAACTGTAAAATCAGGAACCGATATGTACACAATTGTTGGCATAGCTCTTATTACACGATAATGAAAATAAACTGGCATTATTCGCTTAAAAGTTGTTATTGTTAGATAATTAATTTTAAGATACTTATTGTATATTACGGTATTAATATTGAATATCAACGTTCACGACTAAAAAATTACGACACTTAACAACTGTCGACTTTAAAATAAACGAGATTACTAAGTCATGTAGCATTTGAATTACAAGAGAATCGTTTTAAAGAGAGAAGCGGAAAAGCACAGGCTTGAGTCGGGATATTATTTTTTGATGAGTTGAATCAATAGAAGAAAGCCCGACTTGGGGCACTCCTTCGTTTTACGTTTCAGGGCCGGAACAATATCCGAGTTAGCGCCTTGTATTTTTTTTTTTAAGAAACTATAGTATTTAGCACAATGTAATAAATAATTTGGTCATTAATTAGCCTTTATTTGATATCTGATATAATTAGGTCCAAAAAATATAGTTTCATATTAATTATTTATAAAAAATAGTTATGGTCAATAATAAAAATAAGAAGTAACCAGCTCATTAATTAATATTGAATAATAAAATAATCAGCTTATTAATTATTTATTTTTAGGAGAATTTACAAATCAGAAAAACTATTAAATTAGGAAAATTTATTTTTATTGTGCAAATTAACAAGGCAGGAGCAAGTAGCAGATTAATTTCACAATGAGCATGTACCTGTAAATTTTCAAAAATAGGTAAATGAAGCCTGAACTGTTTAATAGCCTCCTGGTTGTCTTAATGTGGCCAACGAATAATTTTAAGAAGTGAGTGAATCGACACAGCAAAAATTTACTTTTTCCTTTACTTTATTATTATTTATAAGTATTGTCAGTGTCGATATATATTATCATATAAATGACATGAAATATGACATTGAGTAGCTCAAGATCTGTCATTGAAGGACGTTGAAGAACTCGAGATCTCTCCGGGTTTCATAGAAGGACGTTCTGCACGTATTAAGGAACTTGAAAAAGTTGAGGGCTTTTAAGAAAGACCAAAAATAAAGGGGAAACACGGGAATCGAATGAAAGAGATATGGAAGAGAAGGGAAGAATAGTTAAAACAAACTTAGTCCATAATGGCTCAGTGGTAAAAAAAAAAGAAGAAAAAAAATCATACTGTGACATAGATAGAAATCCTATAATTCCATACGTTTATTAAAATATAAATTATTACAAATTTACGAAAATTCATGTTACATTTTTAATTTTTAAAAAAAACTGAAAAATAGTAAGTTTTTCAGAATTCGAAAAATAAATTTTTGCTGTTTCCTGTTGATTCCAGTCCTCATAGTAACAGAAAGTATTTATTGAACAAATTTTAAATAGAAACATATTTTATTGTTTGTACTTTATGAACGAATGCTTATTTTCCATGTCAATGTGCAATAGTTTAGCAGGCCTGGTTTAGAAATAATCCTGTTTCTTAGTGCTTGTTTAAAATAGTGAGACAATTTTTTTTTTTTTGAAAAATTCCAATTCTCGATTTGTGGGCATATCGGTTGAGTGATGTTTCATTACCAATATTTTCGATCAGAATATTCTTAGAAGCAAGAGCTTATTTTATTTTATTTTTATGTTTTTTTAGTTATCCTATATTGATGGATTTGGCGTGTTTTTCAGGGAAAACATACAAAGAAATACATTTATACAGTAAAATAAACCTAAAATTTAACAAGAATATTAGACAATGGAACTAATAATCCGTAGGTAATCCGTCTGTTGAGGCCTGTGCTGGACAATATTATTTATTTTTCTTATCCTTGAAGTATAAATAAATAAATATTAATGTAAATACATAAATAAGATATATTAAAGATATAAATAATATTTCATATTAAAATTTATAATAAAAGATAAATTTATATTGAAAGAAAAAATATTTTTTAATAACTACTAGATTATTCGTTCTTTGGTAGGTATTTCAGTAGAGCGATGCTTTGTAACAATTATCAATATTTTGTATCTATGTATTTGTTATGTATTGTGTTTTGTACCCTATGTTTTAGACAAATGTTTATTTATTTTCTTTGGTTGAACCCGTTACGATCGCGAGTGACGTGTTCAGCAGACCTTGTTTCTTTTTAATACCTCTTTATTCATTCATTCCTCATGTTTCTGTTTGCTTCTGTGATTTCCATCTTGATACCCAGTCACTAGTGAATATTTTTCTATCACAACAATAACCATCCTGACTTCCTTCATCTAGTTAAGCAAGTCGCATTACATATCTTCTTTGTCGCTGCACTGTTATCCATCATCATCAAATTTCCTAGGAAACTCGGCCTTATTTCCCGCACTACACTTGAGATGGATCCACATCCTCATATAGCTTCTGGTTCGATCGATACACCCATACTTCATCTTCCTTGCGGTGCCCTATATTTCTCTCAGGATCTTTCTTCCCTCCTTTCCCAATCGAATACAAGCTCTCTTGCCCATTGTCATAGTCTCAGCAGTGTAAAATGCAACACTCCTCATGGTCATTGAATTCATAGTCATTGTCGACACTCTCTACCACTTGACCTTCAACTTTCCAGTTGGTAATACATTAGTCGTTCAGGATCAAAAGCGGATGACTCCAAAATTCCCAAAATTGATTTTTCATATATTTCCCTACTTTAATCATGCGATTTTATCCAACACGACATTTGCAGCATTATTCCTCATGGTTTTAGTCCAGTTCTGAACCTGCAGTTTCGGAATCATAAACCATTTCTTGAATAAACTAGCGAAAAATTCAATTTGTTGTAACTTTGAGTAATCCGTATTTGATCCTGTACGGCATTATTCCGCCGGTTGTCGCTTCGAGTTGAGCCACAAACAAGTTTTAACTTTTCGTTTCCCTTTTGGTATTTTCCAAAAATAGAAGTTATCATGAGCTTTGATATAGAAAAGAGAATCTAATGATAGGAAATATGTATACTTCGTTAATAATTTCATCTAGAAATGAACGTTTCAAACACATAACATCTATACTTCGAAATGTTAGATGAATCTTAAAACTTGTTTTAACTCAATTCGAAGTGGAAACCTGCGGAATAGACACCGTTTCTGTATATAGAAATATAGAATTACTTCTTTCAGAGGAAGATAAAGTTCTCATAACATTATTTAGTCTGTTTATTTAGTTTAAAATCAATTTTTTCAGCTATGGCTATCGGACGAAATCGGCGGGAGTCTTAATATTTTCTTATCTAGGACTATTTAGGATAGGGATTTTTTATAATGACGAATATATGACACAGCACAGACATGGGAACAATTTTACGCCTCCTCGGCGACGGCATAACCATTGAGTATTTACTGTAGCTATAGGGTCACCTGCTGGGATGGGAACCCGCGATTTAGGGCATTGTATGTTTTTATGCTTACCACAAGACCACAGTGACACATTTTTTGCGTTGTTTTATAATTGAGTTTCTTATATTAGGTTTCGGAAGCTTCACTTGAAAAAAACCTGCTACTTAATCGTTAAAACAACATTTGATGATAATTGAAGTGTGTAAATATGGGCATTTAATATGTAACGTAAAAACTAATTAGAGTACTAATATTTTAACAATCAATTTTATACTTAAATATCAAATATTGGAGGAAAATACAGAGTGAGGGCAATATGAGGATCGCTTAGGGAGTGAATAGCAATAAAGCAGCTTACCGGAGGAATAATCTTGTCCGGGCGACCACATCGTCCGCTGACAGCGACACTAATCAACAGACACCGGCCAATCGGCGATGGCAACGCAAATGATCACTATCTAATATCTGCAATAACTTTTTGTTATTCAATTTAGTATCGTGAAAAAATAAAAAATGTTATATCTAATACCTTCAGCTTTTATAATTTTCATATTATCAAAGAGCAACACTAAATCCTATCCGGAGATGGATCCTATGGGGCCAACCTCTCTCCTGGGGATCACCCATGTTACATAAAGTGGGTACCCGAATTGAGGGGGAAATCTGGGGGTTGAGCCTGATCTAGGACAAATCACCTCTCTGCACAACCGTTGTCAAAGAAACAGTACAGTCACTACCATTTACTGAATCTCCGGTTATAGTGGTACAGAGTTTAAAAATGACTATTCATTTTTTAGAGATCATGATCAACCAACAGGTTTTCCTCCAATTAAGGGTACCCAATTTACCTACCCTATGGTTTGTAGATCTAATAGAATCCATCTGTGGCATCTAACAGATTAAATAATTTGTCTGCCACGGATGGATTTGAACCAGGAAAGTTTAACGTAACAACTCAGCACTCTACGCATTGAGCTATCCCTCTCCCAATACTTTATTGTGATATTAATTAAAAATCATAAAAAATAAATTAAAAAAATTGACCTGTTTTTCCATCATTAAGAATGTATAAATAAATAAAATTAAAATAGCAAAATAGTTTTCTTGACATACTTTGTACTTCAATAGATGATCAAATATTTAAAAACTATAAAAAAGAGAATGGTTAAGAGTAAAAGTTTGAAAACCCTCTAACAAAATTACAGGGGAAATGCACATGCTTCGCTGTCCTTATTTCAATTGGCAGCTTGAAGTGGAAAAATATTTATTTATCAGACAGGTCTAAAACTTTCATAATACTAAAGTTGTTTCATGTATTATTAACTCATTTCAAGCCTACGGCTACGAGAATAACACGAATCTGATTCCCTCAATACAAAAGCGTGACCGAAATTCATCCCAATTAATATAGTACCGTTCTGCTTAAGTGCTGGCCCGATATATTGATTCAAACTAGGTCGTACGACTTACCCTCAAATTTTGGAGGAAAATACGACAATAAAATTCCCTTGTCTTTCATAATATTTTGTTTTAAAGGTAAATTAACTACCTAAAATAATATATTTCGGTATTATACCTATTTAATACCCATATTATATATTTCGGCCCATTGAAAAGTCACCGGGTCCGGGGGAAAAGCTAGAGTTCCCCAACCGAACTTTATCCTGCTCTAAAACATTTTATACACTAAACTTCGACCCCTCCAACGTAATTAATAGACGTCTTAAGGGTGCGAAAAAAACTTGAAGAAGAATGAAAAATACCGAAGGAGGGAGAATGGGTTTAAACCCATGAATAGGACTTCCACGGTTACGGGTAGAAAATAAACTAACACCGTTTTGCGAAGACCCTCGACTCACAACAGTAGTATCTTATTTCCAAGAAATATACGATAAAAAGTTAAACCAAATTGCTTGTAGATGCTTATCTTGGAAGAAAATGATGAAATCAATATTGCAAGGAAATTACAAAATCAATATTGTGCCTATATTTAATCATATTGATCCGTAAACTAACTTTTCAGAATATAAGTGGACGGTTCCTCACAGAAAGAAATAATAGATAGTCTAAAATGCTAATTTAAAAAATGCAGCAAGTTTTTCATGTGGTCATGATTCGGCTCGATTTATTTCACGCTATAAGATCTTTGCACATCTAATAATTAAGCCTAGAATTCCTCGCAGTCTGAAGTAGGTCCGTTCGTGAAAACGGCCAAACCAGTCGACGTTTTGTCAATGACAGACAATAAATTATTTTCTTAGCTTATGCCATTTTAAAATGGCAGTTATTCTACTAAAAACATAAATGTGTGTATGTAAATGACTTATGGTCTAGCGGCTAGGTAATCCTAGGCTAAACAATTTGTTCATATATTTTACAAATTATCGGAAGAATAAAAAAAAAAGGCTACAAGAAAGAATTGGATAATAGATTGTTGGATTATGGTATTGAAAAAGTCGACGAAGGAACGTGGGACGATTATTGTTTCTTTAAGATCAGAGGAGATAAAACCCAAGGAAGAATTACTTCTGTAGAGAATAACAAAGCCAGGAATATAGGGTACAATTAGCAGTTCAATGGATTCAAGTTATAAAACAATATTAAAGAAGCATTTCATCGAAAAGTAACCTACTCACAAAGCAACTTTGGTAAAATTATGGATAATATTAAAGTAGACAAGTACCTGATCAGGGTAAATTATGAAAAACAGGAGATAGTAAACTAATGCAACAATAGGTAGAAGAGATAGAACGAAATTCATACAGTAGTCCGTCTACACACTTGTCTGTTGATGTGAGGTGTGCTGCATTACGCCTACAAATATGTGATACTTTTCTCTGATTTTAATCTAGCTAGTTGGATATAGTTTGCTATTTGCTGTTCCGTTTCAATTACGCCACTTTATGCTGCTTGCTATTGTTACAGTAGGAGCCCTAGAATATTCCTATCCAGATGTAATCAGGATAGTTATCTTTAACGATAGCCTGTTACCGTATAGGCTCGGGACACCCATGGGTGGCAGTACCAAGGATTTTTTAGTCCCTTTAAAAAATCATAAGGCCACCTCTCCGTTTGCGAGCCCGTGACCTTGGGCGTAAGAGGTTGTTTTGCTAACCACTGCAGCACTCCTAGAAAATTCTAGCAATCTTTTTAAACTGTATTTTGATTAATCTAGGATTCTTCTGTTTGTTTCCTAACAATTATTAAATGTTAACAATTTAGGTGTGTTTTTTTAGTATGCTTTTAGTTTTAGTTTGTTTATAAATTGTATAAAAATATTGGTCCCTATTTATTTCGCTAGTCTTGCGGGGTTGTAGTGAGTAACGCCTACTGTTAACATTTTCGGAAGTATATTTTTTATCTTCATAACAGTTGTTATTTTATTTTTAGATAGTTATCTAAAGAGGACATTCAAATATTTCAAACGATAAATCGAGCTGTCCTTAAAGGCTAAGCTAGACTCAGTTAATGAGATATCTGATGCCGCCGTCATGGCATTTAAATGTCATTGACTACTTCTCTAACCGTCTAAGTGCTACAAAACAATCATTACGCAGTGCCTAATCGCAACTGAATTAAAAAAATAAGATTTACTAAGTTTAAATATAGATTTATTTCAACATTTTTTTAATCTAAAAAAATCAAAATATGAACGCAGTAACACCGGTATTACCAATTTCGTAATTATAATAAATATGTTGATTCATTTAACAAAAATTAATATACAATATAATTTTTTTTTTCAATACTTTATTGAATTATTACAAACTGCCACTTGTGAGCAATAAGTAATATTGCTAAGTAGCTATACAATCATTCCATAAAAACAAAACAAAAATTAAATAAATAAGTGCATTAAAAATATATACGTGCGGCAATAAAAACCAAATAAATGCGAAAATAATAATAAAAATAAAGTCTACAAATAAAATAATTGATATAAAATATAATTAATACGAAGATGTCTTCTTTACTGTAATATTCTGTTGGCCATGAAGTACATGCTGACATATCGACTTTAGAGTATTAATAAGTTGTTAGCGAAAGTCTACGTCCAAGAATACTAACACTTTGTTATAGTTAAAACAAAAATCAAGGATAAATACTAAACTCAATATACATGAAGTTAATATATGTATTTAAAAGCAGATTATGCAGAGATTTTACAGCATTTTTACATTAACATATGCATGAGACGTCCACTGCTCTATTTACTTGCAAGAAGACGTTGTTATAGAGTACTTCTTCAACTACAACAATTCGGTGAAACTACGTCAAGTTTAAATAATACAGGCGTCAACTATAATAAAATGTTCGGAAAAATGCGATAAATTTGAATATCGCTACGATCTTATAACTTTTTTTTACGTGATATCATACACCTTTTATTAACAGCGATTAATGCTTTTATTTATATCATAAAATAATAATAATTACTACTCTTATTTTAATTAAATAAAGAGATATGTCAGTGAGTTAAAAGCACAGAGATAGAAGGCCGGGGATTTACTACCTAGTCTTAGATGGTCGAGTCTATTTTGGTTCTATTGTCGACAGATGTAGTGAGCACCATTCCAAACACCAATCCAATAGTATTTCTTATTACCTTACTTTTTTTCTCTTATTTTTCTACTTTTTTGGGTTGGTTTTTTTCGTGAATTGCGATATTGTTATTTTTTTTTTATTAACGAAAAAATAAATCTTTGCAATCTCTAGCTAAAATCCTTTAATTATATTTCTCTATTTTATTAATATAATTCAATATAAATTCAATCAGTTACGCAATTTATTTTTCCATGATTAATTTATATTATTTAATATTATTTCTCCTAATAAATGTAACTGAAATAATCATAGCAAGCAATAAATAGTTTCTAACATTTTAATCCCTTCAGTTAATGCCCCATATTATTTACCTAAGTTTTTGACGTCTGGCTCGAGAAATAAATAACATAAAACCTGTTATGTTTGTTGTTTTCTCAATATACTTCCTAAATGATGCAATCAATAAAAAATGATAGTAAAATCAAATAAATAACATGAACATAATAAATATAAATAACATAAGATTTGTTAAATGCCAAAAACGATATAAATATTCAATTATTAAGTGATGTGATCGATAACGTATAAATAACGAATTTTTTTTTCTACAAATTTGACGAAATCTATGAAACTAAATTAACACAGTATCTAAGACATAATAGGCAATTGGAAATTGGCAGAATAATAGAAAAACCTATAGGATAAAAATTCATCAAATCAAGTGTTCTCATTCATATAATATAATGCATAATGTTGGGATACTTTATTCAATATCTGTAGTTTTAGAACCCTTTATTTAAAAATCCATTAAAATGATGTTAAAGGGTAAAAATAAAAAGTTAATATGTAATATGTCCCTCATAAGACTTATTCTCAGGGTATTAGACCGACATTGTATAATTTATTTTACTAATATTCTGTAAGATGATTCAGCCAACCTTAGAAAACACTAAGCAGGACTTCTCAATTCTAAACAGAAAATAAACAACTGATTTACAAAACTATCCTTCCAACATCAATATGCTGCTTTTTGTCTGATTTTTATATAATATCCATGTGAAGTGTGTCCTGACGATGCCGGAATAACAAAAACTCAGCAAAACTCAATCCAATCAAACGCATCCAATCCTTTCATTTTAATGTCTTAAGAACTATAGTTAATGCCTCCTACTACGTTTCCAATAAAACACTACACGCGACCTATATGTCAACCAAATTTTCTAAATTCTAAATGAACTTATCCAATCACCCAAATCCTCCAGTGTAATTCTTATCGAGAGCTACTAAAAATGCACAAATGCATAAATATATTAATAGATCTCTGATACTTATTACTCTTAATTGTGTCAAATTGAAACGAATCAACGTTAACATGCATGGGTCGCCTGCCAGAGCATTTGAATTTCACTATTGCGACGATTTACGTTAGAGGATGTCCAAAAAGTGTTTGTCGTTGAATGGTGTTGATCTAAAGTAATAATGAAGGTTTTACTAAATGTAAAAAAATATTATTTTGTCAAGTGTTTTGACATTTAAAGTCCAGATATAAAAACATTGAGTTAAGCGAATTAAGCAGTGAATTGCTCATATGTTGAATACGATTCGGATATATTATTACTATCATTACATTTTCGATCGTAACAGTTAATAATACCAGTAAGTAAATATTTAAATGTACATTTTTTTTAAGCACGGAATATCGAGCTGTAGTTGAGGATCGCGTGAGTGTGGAACATGGCGGTTCGCATGGGCGATCCCTATCTCCACACCCATGCAACAGATGATCAACTACTTTGAGAATCATCCCCCAATTTCTCAAACTGAATAACATTTTCTTCACTTATTCATAACCCAGTTATTTTTTAGAACTTGCGAACAGGTATATTAAAGATACTTTTATTAACCGTTAGTATATATTATAAATATAATTAAAATTAATAGTCATTTTTAAACTCTGTACCACTAAAACCCATGAAGGGAAGGGGCTCAGTAAATGGTAGTGACTGTACTGTTTCTAGTACATCGTTTGCGCAGAGAGATGGCTTGTACTAGGTCACGCTCAACCGCCAGATTTCCCTTATTCTGGGTACCCACTGTATAGAGGTTAGGTGAGCCCCAGGAGAGAGCTTGGCCCCATAGGATCCATCTCCGGTTAGGATTTAGTGTTGCTCTTTGATAATATGAAAGTTATAAGAGCTGAAGGTATTAGATATAACATTTTTTATTTATTTTTTATTCACGATCTACCTAAATCTCATGGGATGCGTCACGGAGGCTTTCCGAAAAGTTAATATTGTATACGGTGAAGATACAGTAAGCGAAAGATCAATATTCCGTTGGTTTGAAAAATTTCAGTCTGAGGATTATGCCAACAAAAAAAATTTGAAACAGCTGATCGAAGCGGGCACTTCCTAAACCACTCGTGAATTAGATTCACAACATGGAGCAAGTGCCATGACTGTTTCCAGGCACCTAGAGGAGCTTGGTAAGACAAAAAAGCTAGAAATATGGGTACCACATGAATAAACCGAGGCCCAGCAGCTCACCCGATAGAGGTCTTTCCTCACCCACCATATTCTCCGGACCTTTCTCCAACTGATTTTTACTTTTTCCGAGAAATGAAAAATGTTGACAACGAAAATGCCCTGAGCTCGGCCTTCCAAGACTTCGCTTCTTCCTTGAGGCCTAATTTCTACAGAGCGGGGATAGAAATGCTTGTTCCACGTTGGGAGTAGTGTATTGAAAGTGAAGGATCCTATTTTAATTTAATAATTTAAATTTACACCTTCACTGACATTTCATATGTTACAACACAATACAAACATATTAAGTGTGTATAATTGAGATGAAATATTATTGTCAGTGAAATAATTTAATGTGACATCTACATATATCGCACATATATAAATAAGTGATATTACAGAATACTAATCCAAATAATATAAGTAATAATAATAATAAGTTAAAGTAGTAAGTAGTAACTACAAATATACTATTATATTAAATATGTTAGTATATGTAGGATATGATAGGAAAAATACCAAAAACAATCCATTAAGTCTCCGAAACACTGGGACAAAAATAGCCACTCGGCGTTTTGTCTATCCCGGCATCGTCAGGACACACTTTACATGGATATTACATAAATATGAGACAAAAAACAACACATCTCTTACCAACAGTCCAACCGTGCATATCAAATAGAGATAGCAACCTTGCTCCAAGACTCTCCACAAAAACTATAAATAGTATGTACTTAATCGTATACTAAATGGTATACTAACTAATGTATATACCACATGTATACAAAATTAATGGTATTATACAGTACTATAATTAATACTAAGAAACGGATTAAAATTAAATAGTTGTTTCTATATAATTAGAAGAAAGTAATGTTTCAAATACGTTCTTTTAGAAAAATTAATTCTCTTAAAGGTCCTATCCACTAGATTACAGTATAAGACAATTAATAAGATAGAACAAAACTTGACTTTATCATCTCATCTTCTATGATTTTAGTTATAAATAATAACAACGTACAATATCTATGAGCTACTACAATATCTATAGATATACTATACACATACATATATGTATACACACACATATATATATATATATATATATATATATAAAAATATAGAAATAAAGTAATAAAAATAAAGTAAAATAAAGTAAGAGAAATAAAGTAAGAGAAATAAAGTAATAAAACTAATATATATAAATACAACTTTATATATATACACACATATATATATATATATATAATGCGACCTCATGAATTAGTTTTATTACTTTATTTCTCTTACGTCTCATATATATAGGCGATAATGTTTATAAACTAATAACAACAAACCTTAATCCGCTTCATACCTTTTAATTATGTTTAGTGTCTATTTTTACTTATAACTTTATATATATATATATATATATATGTGTGTGTGTGTGTGTGTTTTCATGTATATATAGATATACCGTATATACAATTGCAAGGTCTCCCTGTGTTACTCTACGGTATTTTAATTTTTAATATTACCTTATCTTTCTTCTACTATAGTTATAAGCTATTGTTAAACACTGACTGGCAACAAATTCCACCCACTTAATTTTTTTCATCTAAAAATATTTCTGCTTTGGATCGGCCTATTTTTTTTTTATTGAATAATTATGTGTTTTTTTTTTTGTTTTTTTCATTTAGGAATGTCTATATATAGGATAATAACCCTTAATCTTTAATTTGTAGATAATAATAATTGTAGATTCCAATGTTCATTTTCTATGGAATTAACATGTTTATTCAGTGTCATTTGTTCAGTCCCGTTTCTTGCATCAAATATCTTAGTTTCCGGCGTTTAATTTTTTCAATTTTAAGTTTAAAAATGAATAAAATCATCCATAACGACCTTAATGTCCCATTTGTTGCTGATTTGGCCCGAAACCGCTATCTATCCTTTCATAACAAACTTCATTTCCACTCAAACCCTCTGGTTTTAAACCTAGCTTCCTCTTCAATTCCCGATAATCCTCCGAGGCGTCTGAAAAGAAGATGGCCCCGTGACTTCTTAGTTGAACTTGTGATTTGAGTACTACCAGTGGGTAGTTTCTCTACTTGTCATTTTCACATGTCATTTTGTATCGCTTAGCCCATTTACTAGATGTATTTTTTTTTTATACAGTTGTAAATATCAATAAATAAATTTAAAAAAAAAAAAAGTTTAAAAATGCCTCTTCGTGCTGAGGATGTAGCGCGTGGAGTGACACTTATTGATGATGGACGTTCCATTAGATATGCAGCTCGGAGGTACCTATGAAACTTCACGAGACGCCGTCAGGGGCTTTCGAGATACTGGGTCTTACCATAGAAGGCCCGGGGTCTGGGCGGCCTAGGGTAACAGAACCACAGGATGACCGGTTTTTTACTTTAAGAATTTTAAGAAACCGGCACCATTGCCAAATTGGTGCGCAAATTTCACAGCCATTGGACTATGGACGAATGGAGTGTTGTACTTTTTACAGAAGAATCAAGATTTGCTTTTCAATCTCCAGGCAGGCGTGAAAGGGTGTGGAGAAGAAGAAATGAAATATATGCAGCCTGTAATTTTACCCAGAGCTTACCTTTTCAACGTGGTTCCTTAATGGCGTGGGCTAGGATGTAGCGCCTGAAAGAATCGGTTGCTGTTCGTGGAGGGTTTTTAACGGCCACTCGCTACGTAGACGAGATTTTGGGACCTCGTGTGTTGTTGCTTATCCTCAACGAAATCGTTGATCGTTCTATTCTAATGCACGACAATGCACGCCCTCATGTCGCTCGCATAGTAAAGACGTTCCTTCATCAGAACAACATTGAGTTTGTAGCCTGGCCAGCATGTTTTCCAGATTTGAACCCTATCGAGTATTTATGGGATAATCTCGGAAGACGAATAAGAGCGCGTGCAGATCTTTCTGATACACTAAAGGGCCTTGAAAGGGCTCTTCGGGAGGAATGGGCTATCCTCCAGCAAAGGGATATTTCACGACTATTGGAAAGTATCCCGATGCGTCTTCAAGAAGTAATAAAGGCAAGAGGAGGAAATACGCGCTATTAAATAATGCTGCCATTAATTCGTTTTAATGACAGCATCATTAAGTGATGTAATTTCTTTTGGAATAAAAATGGTTCGTTTTTCATTTTTCTTAGCCATTTACATTTTGATTTTAATTTTGTAAACAAATACTCATTTAATAACGTTAAAAATGTTATTAGAGGTAAAAAAGATTATAAAATTGCATAGGTAATAGGTATTATGCACAAATACCACGTATTACAAGTGGGTGGAATTTTTCGCCTGCCAGTGTACGTTGAAACTCAGTAAAAATCCACCGAAAATAGCTGCTAGGTCGAAAAACAAATGACTTAAGTATGCTTTCAAACCTTTATAATGCGAACGTTGAGCCCGAAATAGTTAGGACCCTACTAAGATCGAATAAATGATAATTATGATGGCCGTATAACAAGAAAAAAACCGTTGCTTAACGGAGTTACCAACAAGAAATATATAGAATTTGCAAAGTATAAATCAACGTGTTTATTTAGATATTTTAAAAACAAATTTGAAATCCAGTGCCCCTAATCTGGGATTTAGAGGTCATTCATCTTTCAACAGGAAAATGTTCTCAAACATTCTGCAAAGCTTGTTAAAAAATGGCTCATTTTTAGAATGTCGAGAAAATTTTATACATTCTCTCAGTCCCGATCTCAACCCAATTACAAAAAAAAAATCATCCCAAGGATAATTACAAAAAAAAAGTTATAAACAAAAATAAGCTTAAAAAAGCCATGAGTAACCGACAAACTAGTTTGTTAAATGAAGTAATTTTGCAGAAGTAATTCGAGAAATAGAAGGAAATACTAATTATTAAAATAGACCACCACTTTGTAGTAAATAAATGTTCTAAGCGAATGGAGACTTTTCTGACATTTAATTCTGGAATATTTTCTTCAAATTAGAATCTCAAGTCTAAAGAATTACAAATCGAACTTTGTATTCACTTATATATTCCATTACTGCTGAAAGAAATATTATCAAAAAATGGCTAATTGAAGAACGCCACTACACCGAAAAGGAATAGCGTTCAAACATTTCAACACAAACTGTATGGAGATTTTTTCTTCCAGTGTATAATAAAGCGTTGAGATTCGGGCATGTTATTATTATTATGTATGTTATTACCAATATTTTATTTTTACAAACATTTTTGAATAGCTATAACTTATATATTCAGAATTAGCTCCTGACAAAGCTCAGTAGAAGAGACAATAAATTTGCTATGGGTTATAATTAATTGCACGTGAGCTGTTTTGGCACCGCCTCGTAGAGTCAGGCATTAAACGAGAACTATTATTGGTCCAGAGCCAGCCCTTGGCAAGGAAAATTTTATCGTCAGGGGAGCGTATGGTTCGGGACTATATCTAAGGAATTCCAACATCTCCTTAAGAACCATAATGATCAATATTTAAAATAAGTTTACCAATGCGACAATTATTAATTAATCCTTTCATAAGTTTTTTTTAATGTTCCATTAATGTACTTTCACGTTAAAGGAAACTTGTTAACTATGTATATACTTTTGGATGAATTAAAACATAATTTCTCTTGAATATTAGTAGTTGACCATATAAACGAGTATATGGGGAAAAAATGGTCCAGTTGGACGTCTCAGAATTAATTCTTTAAATAGTGTTGAACTATTTATTATGAATCGCCTTTTCGAACCACCTTGTGGTTGTAGTACTGGGTGTAAAATATATATATATTTTTATTAATTTATTCACTGAAACAACTATATTATAACAATACAATAACTAAATGGCTGGAATGGTACCTAATGCCATGGATAAATACAAGTAGAGAAACTGGCCAGTGGTAGTACTGAAATTAAAATAAGATACTAAGTGGAAATAATTTATTATAAAAGTATTCAAATGTTGAAATAAAACTTATAAATTATGGAAAATAGTGATGAAAAACAATAAGTAAGTAAAAATAAGCCAAAAGGGTAATAAGTAAATAGGAGAATGAGAACAATCTAAATAGTAGTAGTTGAAATGAAGTATTACTAATATAATATTGCTTGTTTATTTATCTGCTTTACCCCAATAGTTTCATTTTTATATAGTGTTTTATTTATTTTGTTTTATTAAATTTTTCTACATGTATATTTGCAGCCCTGGCGGATAAGTGGTGAAGTTCAATTTTGACCAGGGAGAGTTAACCCTTAATGCGGAAGCGGATTTGCATCATTCTCGTAATTTCGCAATAACTAATTTTCAAGCCAATACCTGACTTAGACCATTATTCACTACGAAAATAACACTATCCCGCTTCTCTATGGTCAAGAAACTCATTTGTAAGAAAATTCGACATAACAACTTATTCACTGGGGCTGTAGATATTTGTAAACATATTTCCCGATCTTACCAGCCCTGAAGAAGAGCTGCAATGTGGGCCGAAACATTGGCTTATCAATAAACAGTTCTCCCTATATAGAGAATTTCCTTGACCTCCACCCGAACCATTTTCATCCTCGTACTATGATAACCTTCTATAAAACAATATCAAAAATAAGAAACGCATAAATGACAACATTCATCCAGCACATCTTTCTTGCCTTTCTACGAATGTTTAATAGGGATAGGAAATAGCCAGATGAATGAATACAAAAAAAACGTGTTACCCAATTTAACGTGTTAACGAATTTTCCATTCATAAAAACGCACCAATCTAAAAGTTATTTGTAGATTGGAAATTCCTTGTCACGTTCAATTTGGATAAAATATTGAGGTTTTAAACAAAGGGCGAGCATTGAATGAATAAAAATCCTTGAATCAATTTTTAATTTCCATGAAAATTCTTATTCAAAGCTTTTAAAGGTCACCAGAAACGAATTTTACTTCCTTGTTTGTTTTTTCTATTTTAGTCTTCCTTCCAGGAAGAATCTTTTCCCTAGCTCTTTTGTATAATTGAATCCATTTAATGCAATTCATTGCACACAAACAATTAAAAAAATTATTAACATCTAATGTTTTTCCTAATGTTTAAGTTAAGAAAAACATTAGATATCAAATTTGTAAAGTAATAGCAGAAGAAAAAATAAGCTGTACCACTGCATTCAAAGAAGTGTCAATTGATGATGTCTTGTGTAATGAATTTTTTTGGGCGTTATCACGGCCAACCGCTATGAATTTACTTTATCCATGGGATAATAAATAAAGTTTAATGGTAAAATAATATTGGCATGCCTTTCAAATTCCTAATTATCTAGTTTTTAAATTGTTTTTTCATTTAATGTCACTTAATGCTGATAAGGCTAATCGGACAATGCTACAGTGGAAACTCTATTTTTTTCCTATCCAGCTATAATTAGGATATGGAACTTTAACGACTACCTGACACCGCCTAGTCATAGGGTGAGTTCCCGTATGAAGATACGTCCCTTCCGAAGGACGGCATAGAATTCATTGACCATCCTGGGCATACTAGTTTGGAATGCTAACCACTACACCTCAGGAATCCCATTTTTAAATTGGTCTCGAATAGAAGAATAATTCATTTTTGGAAAATAGAATTTCGGTAAAATCTTCATTGATCCAAACATTTATTTGTAGGTATTTCACAAACTGTGCTCCCGAAGTTTGATAAAATCGGGGCTGCATAATGTTTTCAATACTGAAATATAATAAAAATAATATCCATACCGTTTTTATTGTTTACGTGGTTTGTATCTTTCTGGACTAACTATTTTACACGCTTGTATTAGCTTCACCTGTATGTGCGTGTGTATGTATCGGAATTTATAAAATCGGTTTTCGGCCGCTTAAAACATCTAATAAAATTAAAACATTGTTAATAATATTCTCAAGTACAGATGACAAAACCATAATTTAATGTTTGTCTCATTATCCTGACCAGGATCTTCAGGATTATCGATCTTTCATATTCGAAGACACGGTAGTATCTGAGCAATTAAAAAGGCATACATGGCTTAATCTTTGAGACAAACGTATGATTACTGGTAGGATCAACCGGTGAGTTTTGTGTATTTAGGAAAAAAGAAAAAAGTCTAAAAAACGCGCTTCTATATTTAGCATAACTAAAAAGCATAAAATTAATATTAGTTAAAAAACTTAATAACACGCGTTTATAGGCACCTGAACTAAAAAGTAAAAAATACGCTTTAAAAAAAAAGTATAATATAATTTTCAACAAGTTTAAAATAGTTATTGATTGTTAACCAGGAAAATTCATATTATTGTTTAAAAAACATGGGGTTCCTGATATTAAATATTGTAAATATTTTTAAAATTAGAGTCACTGTTAAAGCATTTTACCAATAACAGTCAATAACATACTCGCGATCAACATTAAGCACGCCACGCTTTTAAAAGATAAAATGAATTTTTTCGCTTATCATTCGATATCATAATTCTTATATCTCATTCTTATTTTTAACTTATTGAAAGTTTTTTTCAATTTTTTGTTGTTTTTTCCTATTAAAGTGTATTTTTTTAGTTTTTAAATTACTAAAAAACATGAACATTGAAAAAAACATTTTCTTCTTTTAAGTTTGGCTGGTAATAATCAAGCATTCATTAGTTTTTTTCTAAAATTGGTGCTCATTTTCTAAATTTTCCTGCTAGCTACAAAAGTGTGTTTTTTAGTTTTTTAATACTATTATTTATAAGTTACCAACACTTAGATATTCCATTAAAATTTATTCTTTTTTGGAGGCATCAACTCATTCATGAAATGATAATCATCCGTCTTAGGGGGCATATATATTCATAATTATTCAAGAATATGAGGAAGAGATGAAAAAAGGAGGGCCTAGAGAACATTCTAATTATACAAGGAGCAGTTTGGCCAACCCTCTCATGCCAAAATGTATAAATAATCCTCGAAGAAAGGTAAAAGTATTGTTTCCGTCCCCTTGTGAGATAAAAACTGAGATAGTACTAGTTTATTTAAAAAAATAATAAATGCTTGCCATTCACATCAATAAATCAGTTAACAACAAGTAAATATAATGAATGGTACATAATGACATGGATAAAGGCAAGTAGGGAAACTATTCGGCGGTAATACCCAAATAACAAGTTCAATTGATAAGGTCACAAAGCCATCTCCTTTTAAGAATTAATAAATTATGTCGGACCATAATATAATGACTTTAAACGTTAATATATAATATAAATTGTATTGGTAAGAACCTAAGGTTATAGAACATTCATTTCTCATGAACTTAACAGTTTTTTAATTAATATTATTATACTTATTTTTAGGTCAGTAAAATTAAAGCTAATTACTAATCGAAAATATGCACTTACAGGTGAACAACCTTATTCCCCTTCTTAACTTCCAAAAATAAGAAGGTCACAAAGTTATAAAAAAAACAACTACGTAAACTTTTTTTTTAAATATTTTTATTTTTAAAAGTAAAGATTTGTCCTGGCCGGGATTCGAACCAGAGTCGTTTTTTTATTTTTTATTAAGCCTTTTCTATAATAGAGCATAACATGACTAGAAACAGAGAAGGTCACAATGTTCCGCAAATGCCTTACTCATTTCCTAACAAATAAACAATACAGGCACCAAGAAAATAATTTATTGTTCAATTTTTGATCGAGAGCTGGATTATTACCACTTTTCCACTTTTTTATAATTTTTATGTTTTATAGATGTGAAGGTGTTTCTCTCTC
The DNA here is from genome assembly GCA_964056705.1 of Troilus luridus. Classification (NCBI taxonomy): domain Eukaryota; kingdom Metazoa; phylum Arthropoda; class Insecta; order Hemiptera; family Pentatomidae; genus Troilus; species Troilus luridus. Next base: position 66,002,552 of record OZ057413.1, read on the forward strand.
TCTCTCTCTCTCTCTCTCTCTCTCTATATATATATATATATATATATATATATATATATATATATATACTATATATATATTAAGGCCTTTAACATATATTAAGTTTAAGCAAATTCCTTTGTTTTGTTTTTCATGACGATTTAATTCACCATCGCGATGGGGTATCGATGCATCGTTGGAGTAAAGTTTTTTTTCCCCTATTGTCTTTATTTCGTGTATTATATATTGAAAGCAAAAAAAAAAGTATTTTATTTATTACAAAAGATAATTATCAACTAAGCCTAGCAAAAATATTATTTGGGTAAACAATATATGGTGTAAGTGAAGAAACAAGTGCCTGTTGTCTATTGTGAACAGACGAAGTACACGCTGTAATCCAGCATAGCAGTCAGTTAAAAATAGTTTGTTGAGTTGGATGGATGTATGCCTAACGCTATCTACTATCGATTATCGCCCGTATCGATCACCTATCGATTATCGCCCGCATCGATCACAATGTTGATATCGTCTCGACCAGCTGGATTTGTTGACGCTTGATGAAGAAGACCTCATTATATTCACATTACACCTTCAGGTGATTAATATTGAACATTAATTTTTTTTTTAATTTTAGATTCTAACATAAATATATTTAAAAGTGCCACTTTATAACAGATTTTGTATTTGTTTGTTCTTATTCAACCAAAAGTAATTGTTAATTATCAGGGTTTTCTCAAATAGTAACACATAGAAATATTTACACCATAACTTGTATGATATGTTTTGTAAAGATCTATTTAATTATCTATAGTTAAGGTGTTTCATTTCATTTTTATTTTGTTTGTTTGATTATTAAACCATTTGTTTAGATTGATTGTGATTGAATTAATTGTGATTTTCTTTCATTAATTTCCTTAATAATTTTTTTTCTTTTCACTTTTAACCTTTACAGCTAGTGATTCGGATCATCTCGAAACGGGGCCTGAGACTTAATTTTTTATCCAAAATTGACGGTCTCGCCATCATTATATGTATATATATATATATATATATATATATATATATATATATATATATATATATAATTCGAAAATAATAATTACGCACTGTAACGCGTACAGGTTATTTTTATAGGACGGTGAGGGGAAATATGATATATTTTTACAATCTAATGTTTATTACTAATATTGCAACAAATGCAAATCATAAAATGTAAAAAACAAAAAACAAATTTCTGTTAACGATCTATAGCGTTGGCTTTAGGATTACTTATTGACATAAACATCATCTACATTCATCAATAGTGGCAGAAACAATGTTTAATGACATCGGTAAAGTAAATTTAACGGTACGCACTAATTTTGAATGAACCTTGAAACAGTTTTTCCACTCTCCTGAAAAGTTGTGTTTTTCACAATCGATACTTTGTATTTGTATCGATGATAAGCTAGGACTTAGCAGCAGAATTTTTTGTATTTTTTTTTGTTTTAGCTTTTAGAACCGTACCATTCCGTTCATCCTCAACCAAGTCATTGATTGGTTGTGAAGAACTAATTAAATATTTGCCCAGGGACGAGTATGCATTAATGAACTGTATATTCTGCAGCCTCTGTGAATAAGTGGTTAGGTCGGACTTTATCCAAAATAAATAAATGTACTGAGAGAAGCGGAATTTTGCCAATCTCGTAATATAAGCAATAATTAAATTTAAAGGCTATGCCTGACTTCACTTCTTGTTCACTACGATTCCGCTACCCTATGCACATGAAACTCATTTTGTAGAAAATTCGATTAAACCAATGGGTGCTATAGTCTATCTTAAAACAATGACACATGAATTTTTAAAGTAAATTATTGTAAAAATACAAAAATAAAATCTTCATGATTTTTAATAAGTAAACCATGAATCATACAATCAGTAGAAATAGCAAATTATATATAATTGAGATATTTGTTACCCACAATAATGTAATCAACGATCTAACTTTTTAAGATGACAAGAGACAGAGAACATAGACTCGCTATGCGCTCTCGTCACCGGCATCCATGTGTTGTTGCCAGCGTATAGGTGATAGGTTAATGCGCACTTAAATCCTCTAGGCCAGGCCTGTTTAAACAATCCCTTGTCACAATAAAATCAACCGTGAACGCTTTAAGATAATTATATCTTTAATTTAAAGTTCCAATCAAGAAGAAATAGGTAGAGAAACGTAAATAAAGACACTATATTGGGTTGTAACACATGAAATGTCTTTTCGTAAGCTCTAGGGATGTAGAATTACGTACGTACTTGGACTTCACTAATGATATTCACAATAAGCACAACAGCAACATTTCGTCAATCACGCATAATCCCGAACTGCACAATAAATACTTTCTCGTTCCTCTCATCACGAAGGCCAAGGACACAGTAGTTTATTATATCTCACTCAAAACAAACTGCTTACAGTCTCCGCTCTTTATCAATACAAATACAAAGCAAACTCTTATTTTAGTTTATTCACTGCTGTTTTATCTCGATTTATTTATTTGTAATACCAATTGCTAACCAAGAATATATGACAATTAATAAAAAAAAATTAAATTAATGATGTGGAACGCACAAACAATTCGTGGTAACAATGTGGAATTTAAATAATTCCTAGAGCAAAACAAACCACACTTTGTTTCAGTATGTGAAAACCGGCTGGCTCGGCAGGATAGATGTTCAGTTCCGGGATATGGCATTTATCGTAAAGATCGTAACAGGGCGGGAGGGGGCGTCATGCTGTTAGTTCGTTCCGTTCCTCAACACCACTTCATGCAAGTGCCAAAATTACCGTTTACCGAAGCAGTAGCAATTAACACAACAATAAATAATAAACTAACTACAATCATATTGGTCTACATACCTCCGAATAAATTAAATATTAAAAACATTGGTAAATGATTTCGGTTAAATAAAAATATATTAATATTCGGTGATCTGAATGCCAAAAAGCTTACAGTGGAACTGCCACAGCAAGAATACAAATGGTAAGCTCTTACTAAACTACATAGTAAACAATCAAATATAATTACACAGCCCTTACGAACCAACCCACATTCCCACGGAACGCGATTACAAACCAAGCATAATAGACTTAGCTCTTACCAAAAATATACATAACGTATCCCCCCACCCATCGCATTATCATGCCTTAACTCGGATCACAACCCCGCAATTTTCTGTTTAGGGTCATCTTTATCTAATAACCCGAAAACAAGTAAATTTGCATTAAAAAATTTCGAAAAATAATAGATTCTAAAATAAACTACAACCCAATAATTAATAACTCTCACGAGATTGACTGCAATCTTAATAATTTAAACCTACTAATTAAACAAGCCATGGCAGAAATTATCCCTCAACATTCTTCACAGTCTTACCGTAATTATAATTTACCGTCTCCTCTACTAGCACTAATATAAATTAAAAAACTTAGGAGAAAATACCAACGTACCAACGTCTTACCGACTTCATAACACAAGGATTCAACGATAAAAAAACACACTTAATATGTTTGTATTGGGTTGTAACACATGAAATGTCAGTGAAGGTGTAAATTTAAATTATTAGCAAAAATAATATTAAACAATACTTTTATTAATCAAAATAGGATCTTTCACTTTCAATACACTACTCCCAACGTGAAACAAGCATTTCTATCCCAGCTCTGTAGAAATTAGGTGTCAAGGAATAAGCGAAGTCTTGGAAGGCCGATTTCAGGGCATTTTCGTTGTCGAATGTTTTATTTCTTAAAAAATTATCCAAACAACGGAAAAAGTAAAAATCAGCTGGAGAATATGGTGGGTGAGGAAGGTGCTCTTCATTTCCGTTTCGCAATAGAAGTGAGGAGCACGTTTCCAATCGGGTGAGCTGCTGGGCCTCGGTTAATTCATATGGTACCCATATTTCCAGTTTTGTCTTACCAAGCTCTTTAAGGTGCCTGGAAACAGCCATGGCACTTGCTCCAAGTTGTGAACCTAATTCACGAGTGGTTTAGGAAGGGCCCGGCGCTTCGACCAGCTCTTTCATCTTTTCGTTGTCCAAGTTAGTCTTCGGCCTACCACGTTCCTTGTTGGTAAGGCCATAATCTCCAGACTGAAATTTTTCAAACCACCGGAATATTGTTCTTTCGCTCACTGTATCTTTACTGTAAACAATATTAACTTTTCGGAAAGCTTCCGTGACGCTATGGCCAAGTTTAAATTCATAAAGAAAAATTATACGAATTTCCGCGGAAGACATAATTTTATTCTTATTTATTTTTAAAACGTTGCTTCACTTTCAAAAGGAAAAGTAAGACTGATTACGAAAAAGAATTAAACGATTTTTCAAACGGTATACATAACATAATTGTTTGTGTACAAATAATCTAATCTCTAATGAAAAGAAAACTGTAAATAAACGAAACTGGCATTTCATCCGTTACGACCCAATAGTAATTATAACCTTTGTAACTACCTAAATACAAAACTGTACCACTATAACCAACGAAGGGTCTTGGGGTTAGGTACTTGGTAGGGACTGTACTGTTTCTACTACAACGGTTGTGCAAGGTAACGTGTGAGGTCACTCTTAACCTCCAGATTTTCCTCCATGTAAATATAAAATATTATTTTTTCCAATAATTTCTTACCAATTAAATTCTCAAAATACACTTAGTGTGAAGTAATGGTGGTGCTGTTAAGTGAGACTAGTTACTTTGTTAAATTTAAATTTATAGAATTAAGAAAATACAATAATATATCATAGGAACAACAATTGTATGGGATGATTAATCCGTCGTCACGCTCAATCGCCTAGTCCTCCCCTAAGAGTACCAACTTTATAAATGCTGGGTGAGCCACATTATGGTTTGCCAATACCACATCCGTGGCGTTTATAAGATTAAATAATTTATAAGCCAAAGCTGGATTTTAACTCGGGAACTTCAGCAAAGCAACTCAACGCTCCTACGTTAACATTCAATGAAAATTGTTATTACCATATTTAATTTTTGTTAATATGTACAGAAATATTCGTTTTGGTTACCAGTATATTTTATAGACCTCTATTGGCCTATCTAAGAATTATCCTCATTAAGTTTTCCTCTACGGTTGATATTTGGAAGCCCCGTGATAAAAAAGTGACCCCCGTATCTTAAGTTGATTTTTTTTTGTTTAAACCACAGAACTATTTCTAAAAATCAAAAGAAAACTCTAGAATAGTTTAGAGGTGCTCGCCCAGAATTCATTAGAAACAAATTTTAATATGAGGCTAACCTCAGAAAACTGTGGTCAGAGCTGACTACGTTTTTAGACCATGCACACTGATAAACAATAATCAACATGTCGACTAATATATTAAGTAGTAATTATAAAACTATAAATAGAAATAACTGAGACGAACCTCGTTCCTGATTGGCTAAGACAAGGGGGTACTAATGACGAATGGAATTAAAAGACGAGAGAAGACGCATAATGCTCCAATTACCCACATGAAGGATCCCAATCCTCCAGAGCAGTCGCTTAATCCAGTTAAGAGCTAAATACTCCTATTCAGATCCCAAAGTTTGTTCGGGGCATTGTGATTTAAGACCATGACCAATGTCTCGGAGGGAGATGAAGAGTGACTTTTTGTATGTTTGTTTTGTTAAACTTGTAATAATATTTTTTGTATAGCGCTGAGTTGACGTGTTGAAGATCCCGGTAAATCCAACAGTAGGAGATAACTTATTTTATGTTTATGCCATGGATGGGTCCTGTCGGACCTGCTGACTCTATCGGGGCTCATCCAGCATCTATAAAGTTAGGTAACTTAAATGGTGGAAATAACTGGCAGTTGATTGTGATCCCTGACAGCACAGCCGTTGCCATTGAAACAGTACAGTGTCTACTATATACTGGACTCAAGACCATAGTTGGGCTGTAGTAGTATAAGTTTTTTTAATTATTAATATTGTAGAGCAGCAAAGCGGATCATGTTATACATTTGGTGATTTTTTGTACAATGTATTTGAGCTCAAAATTGCTGTATTTTATTTCTATTTTCCTTAAAGAAAAATTATGCAACAACATCAATCTGCACCGGAAACATCAAGTCCAACTTTTTTTATGGGCGAAAATACTCTAATTCTTATTTCCATAAACAAAGAAGTGATCACCATCACTTTGAAGCTGGTTATCGATTCACCTGCCTTGGAGTGAAACTAAACAGCGAAAACAAGGGGAGTGGTGAGATCAGAGGCAGAATCAGGAAATAGAGCCTACCAAGGCCTTCAAAAGTTAATGAAACCTTCGAACCTTTCTGACAAGAATATACAAAAATTAAATGCCTCTCATAAGACCGATAGTGTGCTGTGGTGCAAAAACATGGACACTGAAAGTCTCGAACCAGTCAGCCCTTGGGGTCTTTGAGAGGGAAATATTAAAACGTATTTTCGGCCAATAGCACTGTAAAGGCACCTTTCGTATGAGAAATCATAAGGAGCTAGATGTAGGGCATGAGGATGTAGCGGGGTTTGTGAAATCATGAAGGTTGCCCTAGACATATTGAACGGTTGTCGGAGGGGCATATAGCTATGAATGTAATGGATGAGGTATTTGAGGGAATAAGCTGGACGAAGGATGTAAAACAAGATCTTGGAGTCGGATTTGGAGACAGATAAAGAAAGGTAAAACTTACGATCAAATTATGATTTTCATTAATTTAGTAACCTACTTGTTGCATTATAATAACATAGTTAAATACCGCTAGAGGTAAAAAAGCTACGAGCTCGTATTAGACAAGTTTATGGATGTGAGTTTTTCCCAAGATACCGCACATATTACAGAATGTGTACTTACCAACGAAATCATTAGAAACTGAGCCTGCAAGAAACCAGTATAATTTGCTACTTCAAACTTGCATCATCAAACGGAAAGCTTCTTATTTTCTTAAAGTTTTGAATGATGGCTATTTAAAGTTCCATCCCTATTACCTCACTTCGAACTGCAAACGGTTTAAGTACTCCTTTCCCAGGAACTTCGTACTTAAAACTTGTTTCTTTGCAAAGTTTAAAAGGAAATTTAAAAATACATTTATGTTATTGAGTTGACAACTCTTGTGTAGTTAATCGCTTTTGAAGCGATTTATAAACGAATATAAAAAGAAGGGATTGGGAAAAAAATATATTTGTTGTAAATTAACATAATTAAATAACCTGCACCAATACAGTTCATGAAGGGTCTTCTCATAGTAGTGACTGTGCTGATTCTAAGACGAAGGTTGTGCATGGAGGACATTTGCCCGAGATCAACAAGCTCAACCTTCAGGTTTCCCCCAATTACGGGTACCGAGTTTATTGAGGCTGTGAGGTAATAGGAAGGCCTGTAGATCCAAAAAGTCACATCTGTGGTTGTTATTAAACAGTTTATCAGCGGCAGCTGGAATTGAACTAGGGACCGTAGTCTCAGCTACTCATCGCACTACGAACTGAGCTTCTCTGATCGCCTTAATTTAAATAATATACTGTTTAAATGTAGATAACTATAATAATGCACACGCTGATAACATGCGAATAATCCGAACGTCCGATAACCAACACACCACTGAATCCAACAAGATGAATACCTTAACCTTTTAGAGATAAGTTGATTATGAAGCCTACATTAGTACAGAAAAATATTAGCTTTGAAAAAAATTTAGAGCAATAGTGAATTTATAGGAAAAATAAATATTAACTAGATAAGATTATAAAATAAAGTAAAAATAGAACAATCCTTTGTTTTGTTGTTGATAAATAAAATTATAAAGAATAGATCCATAAAAACAATATGGAGAGAGAAAATCGACCTCATTCCGCTGTCTATTCAACTATTCCACAATTGATATGAGAATTACCGAAGCGAACAACTGGAGATAACTAAAGCGAGGTGGCTTTTTAAAGGAAGGTGCTAATTATTTGCATTACTAACATTTATTTTTTTAATTTTTATGCTAAAAGATTGTAAGTTATTTTAGAATGTTTTAATATTGCAAAATCAGTACTGTTACTGCAAAAGATAGTTAATGATGACCTTTATTCTAATATAATGAACAGTTCAAGAACTGATTGGCTCAAATTTAAAGTTTTATAAGCACAAAATTAAAAAACATTATTAAAATAACCACCTAACAATTAAATAAATAAATACATTTTTGGTTATTACAATATAATTCTGTTTAGAAACAATTTTATTTTTGTTATGATTTGAAAAAAATTGTAGTCTTTATTCTGTTTCTGTTTTTTTTCTGACCAAGCAATATTTTTTTACTACTAGGCTACCATCTGTTAGGAATTTTATTATTGATTCAAAAACTGATATTATAAGTTGAAAAACGTAGCGTTATACAAGTGAACAAAGGTCCAACGACAGGACCATTTATCTCCAGAAAGCAGTAACTGGCATCCATACGGTTGTGGGTTTTGTTTCTTAAATAAATGTTACTGACTAACCAGTGAGCAGTTAGAATGAATTATGGATAAATATTTATTATTAATATAATCAGGAATGATCTGAATGAGAAAACACCTCTGTTAACTAACATCCGTATCAATTATGGATAGTACATCACATCATTTGCCGTTCAACATATGCAGTATATCATACTACAACAGGGTAACTTAACATCAACAGTGTATCACAATCAGCAGCAACAGGAGAATGCATCGACCTAATAACTTATGAGTGACGCGATGGTTAAAGTGGAATGTACGATCTCTAGTCTGGATTGTTTGACCATTGGGCCGGGCGCGCATTGAGACGCAGTCCAACGCAGGGTAGGGTAGGTTAGGCAGGGCAGCGTAGCAAAAAGTTTTGTGATACATAGGTATGAACGAACGAGCGTTAGTTGAAAGGCAGGGCAGGACAGGGCAGTCCAGTGCAAGTATGAACCTGCTTCACGCAGTGTTTCTGACACAGATTACTACACGGCTTGACACCGACTGAAGTATCTCAGTGGGAGTGCTACAGTGGGAGTGCTAAATTCTGCATATCCAGGTATAATTAGAATAAGGATCATAAATGAGTACCTGACACTGTACAGGCTCCACAGGACCTCCATTTTACGTCCTATCCAAAGGACGGAATAACTTAGGATTTTTTAATCCTTTAAAAAAATTGAAGGAATTAATTGGTAAATATATCAGTTATTTCTGTCTTCAGCTATGGAGTTTGTGAATCGTGGTACACAAGCAATGCCGATCTTAAAGAATTATTCTGACATTTCCTCTTTCCAATCTCTTGTTTCACTTCCTTCTGAGATACTTCAGTCGGCGTCAAGCCGTGTAGTAATCTGTGTCAGAAACACTGCGTGAAGCAGGTTCACACATGCACTGAACTGTTCTGCCCTGCCCTGCCTTTCAACTAACGCTCGTTCGTTCAAACCTATGTATCACAAAACTTTTTGATCCGCTGCCCTGCCTAACCTACCCTACTCTGCGTTGAACTGCGTCTCAATGTGCGCCTGGCCTAGATGTTGTCTGAATCAATGTAAAAGTGATATTAACTGAGAGTTGGTTCAGGGAGGAGACTTGGTCCAGACTCTAAAAAATGGTTTCCTCATACCCCACAACTGTAGGAAAATATTATGATGATGATGATTAAATTCATAATAACCTAAAACCAATGTTAACATATGATTAAATATAAGATAGTACTCACCTCCATCGGCGTATGTCTCGGATCCGTAGCCGTCCTGGAGGCCGTTGGCCCAGGTGCCCTCGTACTTGGCGTTGCTGGTGCTGGACTGGCGCACCCCGTAGCGTCCCTTGAACCCCTGCGTCCACTCGCCCCGGTACATCCACCGCCCCCGCGCCTCCACCCCCAATCCGTGTCGTTTCCCGTTCTGCCATTGGCCCTCATAAGCGCTCCCACTGTAACAAAGAACAACAATTAAAAATTAGTAAAGTTTTTAGGTCACAAAATGGCACTCTATATCATAATAAAATATACAATACTGGTTCCCGCAGAACCAAAACATTCGAGCGCTCCTTTCTCACCCGCTTCACCACAGAACTCAATCCCTTTTATCATCGGGCATGCTTCATCATTATCCTCAATAAAATCATCGCGTTTCCAACATCTCCTGACTTCCCTAAATGATGCTTTCCATACCAGGTTAATCATGTGCTTAAATGAGTCAGTATTGGATAATTAATTTTGTTGCTTAGTCGTTTTTTTTTGCAAAGAAGAAATAGATTATTCAAAGAAATTATTGCATCCTAGCTCATGCAATTAAGTGTTGTTATTAATTTACTTTTTCTTTTTAATTGCTTAATATCTTGTAATGATTCGTTCTTTTTATTTATTTTTATTGTACTTTTTTGGCACTTAATAAACTAATAAAAACTTCATGATTTGTATTTCATAGCTTAGAATAAAGTTACTTTTCTATTCTATTCTAAAAAATAAGTTCTAAGCTAAAAATATATGAGCGCCATACGAGTATCATTACTACGCATTAGGGGTTTAGGGTTCAGTAGAGTATTGTAGGTACTGTGCTGTCCCTATGCCACCGGTTGTGCAGGAAGATGATTTATTTTTGATATTATAAAATTCACATAAAATAAACAAATTCATTATTTATATATTTATTATGACAAAGAATTATTTATTAAACACTTTAGTTCTGATTACCTTTGTAATCAAAACTATGATGTAATGAAAAATTCTTGAATGACATTTGTTGACCTGCAGGTCTTCTTCAGGTCTTGCCAAGTCAAAAGGTGTTAAAATATTACATTGTATTTTTTGATGTTGCATTAAATTTAAACTTTTAAGAAACACTTCAATTTTTTCAACCATACTGAGGTAAATTTACATATGACAAAACAGGAATGTAATAGAACTTAGGCAGCATAAATATAATCTTCAAGCAGATCGCGATATGTTATGTTTCACTTCACTCCATCAGAAGCCCTGAAGAAGACTTGAAATGTGGGTCAAAAAGTTGGCTTGCCAATAAAGAGTTCTCCCTACCTACGCGTAGTTCTCCACATTGTTTCCACAGAAATTAAACTATTTATGAATACAATAATAGGCGGTACTTTACCACCAGTCGGTAAAGATGCCTTTACCTCACCTCCTCGCTCACCACCATTTTTTACGCTCAACGTTCTAGAAACATTATCGTCAACAGGAACCACAACTTCGATAATTATAATAATTATTATTATTATTATTTTCTTTTGTAAATTGTAACGTAATGTATTAGCATTTATTTAATGTCTCTGTTGACCTTTCCCTTCTTCAATATGTAATTGATTTATTTTAAAAGTTCATGTGTGCCGAAGTTTGGAGAACTTCCGAGCTTCCTGAACTCGTTTTAACATCCTCTTCCACCTCACTGCATAGAATGAGAGTTTATAATAATAAAAATAATTATTATTATTTTACATCACTTTATGCTGCTATCGCTAATCTGACGATGCTATAGTGGGAGTCCTAAATTTTGCCTATCTTGCTATAACAATGATTGGGATCTTTAACCAGCAACTGACACTTCACCAGCTTGGGACCTCCATTTAACGTTCATTACAAAGGACGGCATAACAAAGGATTTGCTTACTGCCTATACAAAATTCTAAAGTCATTTCCCGGGCTGCGTTTCCATTATCTTGGGCGAAAAATATGTTATGCCAAACTCTACACCACAAGAGACCCTTAATATTCATGTGTATCAATTCGAAAATATTTTTTTACCAGTAATATAATTGTTAAACTCTTCAAACAAATATTGAATATTACTGTAACATTCGAATATAAGAAACATTTCTTTTTTTATAGACAGGAATACATTTTAGGCGAGTAGTATGAAAACAGTAAAACTGCTGGATTCAATAAAGACTCCGCCCAGTTTCGGACTAATTGCTTTGAAATTAATGATACCGTATTCAGAAGCTGGGGCAGGCCACTGAGGAGTTACAATAAAAAGGATTCTAATGATGTCGTTTTGTCTTCTGATGCTTCCTTTATAGTTCACCAAATGGATAGTCCAGGATGGTTGTTGATGGATTGCCAACTAATGGAGGAAGTAAAGCGTAGTTAATCCTCTAGAATTCCTCCAAAGCATCACAGGTCACCTGTGATGTAGAGGTTAGCATAACTTTCTATGCTCAAAATAGCGGTTTCCCATCGCAGCAGTTCGTCCGGGGATTTTTTAAAAGTAAAAAATTCTTTGTTTGGCCGTCTTTCGGAATGAAAGTAAAATGATTATACCTGGAAGACCATATACCCCAGAGTTGCATCGTCCGATAAGCCATAGCAGCATAAATTTAATTCTAGTATTCTGCAATAATTTGATACTATTCCAGGCAGAAAAAAAAATGAAAGATCCAATTTTTACAATTTTAAATAGGGTATTGTTGCACATTCATTCAAATAATTTAAAACAGTATTTACACCAATCTTATAAAATATGCTAATTTGGATATTATTTATCAATCATGAGATTTTTTTAATATTTCTATCATAAGCTATTTTTATCTATCGTTAAAATGTATGTATAAATTTAGCTTTTTCTAAACCGATCTGCTATTGATTTGATGCGTACAGAATTTTCTGAAAATATTATTTCATTTTTATTTAAGGTTGAGGCTTAAAAATAACACAAGCTACAGAGTAATCACCATGAATATCTAAAGGCATCGATCCAACCCTCAACCTCCACAAACAAATAAAATCACGATGTATAAACCATATGGTGCAATAGTGCAGTAAGATAAAAGTAAGATTTTGCAGGACTGAATATTAAAAGGGGAAAAACACAATATTAAATAGATACAAAATAAATTAACATTAGAGAAAAAAACGGATGTATATAAAACATATAAATATTTAAATTTAGATGGTAAGTAATAAATAAAGGTTAAATCAAAAGTACTAAGCATATATATCATATGTACCATACATACATACATATGTACCAATACCCTTCTTAAATCTATCAACTCACTTCCCCAATTAAACCTAAATGCTCACCGAAATTGCTTTCAGTTCCTCTGTTAGAAACCTCGGAATAAATTTCAACCAATCCCTCTCATGGAAACCCCACATTGCCAAAATTTTCCGTTGATCAATAAGCTCTCTAAAGTTATTCCACCGTTCCAGGTATATTTTAACACTACATATCCGTAAGTTCCTCATCACTTCTTTTATCTTTCCACACTTTGACTATGGTTGTGTGGCATATGGTGGCCTCTCGATCAGTCTCAAGGAGAGGTTGTGACGAATTATGAACTGTTCGCTTCGATTTTTCTTCGACACCCCAAGGAGGTCTCATGTGTCCCGCCCTTACGTTGAATTAAGGTGGCTCTTCCCTTCTATCCGTAGACACTATTTCCTAGGTTCTTACTTATATCAAACCATCAATTCACAACATCCATCTTATATCTATAGTCTCCTACAATTCAAATCCTTAATCCAATCCCAGGGCACACGATCTCGCTCTTCCGATCTTTATATCTATTTCCATAGAACCAAACCTTTTGAGCGTTCCTTTCTACCCCGTTCTGTCTCTCTTTGGAACTCACTCCCACTCGATATCCGTCATGCGTCTTCTTTAACCTCATTTAAATCCAAACTTTTCCTACATCTTCTAAATGCCTAAGAGATGCTCTACAATCAATAAATAATATATATGTAGATACATTCAAACTTAATGAATTACTGTAAATAATCCTCAATCATAATGATATCTTTTTTTTATATTATTAGATGCTATTATTTATTCATTTATTTTTCTATAAGCCTATTTCTTTGTATTGTAAATTTGTCTGTTTTTTTATTTTATTGTTGTATTACATTTTCAAATTCTCTACCAAAACATACCTGTTAGTTATTTACTTTCAAGATATTATGTAAATGTTCTTTTATTCTAATAATTTAGTCCTTTGACCAGATTATTTAATTTTGTTCATTTCTGTTATTCTTAAGAGACCTGGTCCAGAATAAAATTATTTTTCTATTCTATATTTATATATATATATATATATATATATATATATATATAAGTCCTATTAATAATGATAAGTACAGTAACTGACAAAAATATGAGAATCTATATAAAATGCAATACAGTGAAATAAGAGTTTTTTTGATTTTAAAATGTATAAATAACAATTTTAAAACTATCAGAACCTAGATTAAAAAAAAAAAAGAACCCGCTTACACGTTTCAAAAACTTGTTGTTAAACATTAAAAAAATATTAACTGGCAAAAATTACTGAGCTTACAAAGAAATATAGATATTTATAGAGTTTCGCAGGTTGTCGCTTAGAGTTTAGTTACAAAAAGTTTTAACTGTTTATTAGATTATTTTTTTATTATTTTCCAAACCTACAAGTCATCGTGAGCTTTAGCATAGAAAAGAGAATGTAATTATGGGTAATCAGTAGATTTGGGTACAGCATTTCATCAATAAATAAAAGTTTCAACCAACATATCGAAGTATAGATGGCATATGTTTGTTGAAACGTTCATTTCGGAATGATTGCCGAAATACAAACATTTCCCATAATTACATTATCTTTTCCATATAAATGCTCTTGATACCTTATATTTTTGGAAAATATTAAAAGGGAAAGGAATGAAAAGTTAAAACTTGTGACTCAACTCGAAGCAACAACCTGCGGAATAATTACCGAAATATTTTCAGAGTACGCGAGTCATTCATGATTCGTTAAAAAGCTTGCGAAGGTCCTTTGATCTCTTTTGGAATCAAATATAAAAAAAAAATAATAAAAAGGATAATACAATATACAGTAAAATGCTTCGAGCAGAAGATATTGAAAATATTCCAATAAAAATATCATAAGATGCCATATTGCACAACACTCTTGGTTATATAAAAAACATATCATATAGTTTATCATCGATAAGGCTCAATAACAAGATACCCAGAGATATCATCAATAAAGCTCTATAACAAGATATTGAACCATACAGTTGTATATAGACCAGGCACGAACCAGTATCTACTAATTGGTTTCATTTCAGTAACAGAAAAACTTTAATGTAAATTTCTTATTAAAAAAATAAAAACTTATTTTCTTATAATTAAATGTAATTCAGTAATCTTTAAATAATTAGATTATTTGTTTGCGACTATTTTATTTCTCTCAGTTAAAATTATGTTAATATACAAGGAACGGATCTCAGATTATTATATTCTTTTTTATTGTCTGTTTCTAAATTACATCAAACTGATTGAATGTATTAATTATTTTAGGCTTAAAATATATGCATATACTTAAACAATACTATCATTTTATTAACAAATTAACGTTCGACACAATAATTTCACACTTATTAACATGTTTTATTAAAGAAGATGATCGGAATGAGTGAGAGTACGCTCAATGAAAAAATGCACTCATAACTGGAAATTTTTTTTTTTATTATTGTTTCGGATGTGTGCTATTTTTAGGTCTATGAAAAAGCAGGTTAAAAATGATCAAAATATGAAAATGTTGTATAAAACATATAGTATGTTGACAGATATTCAAACTTATTACAATCATCATACCAATTACCAACTACATCCATAAACAAATTTAAAATATTGTATGGCCAGCCTATTGTATTTATTGATGTCACATGTCATTTTTAATGGGTAAAGATTTCTTAAATAACCTACAAACATAAATAAAATAAACTCCTATAAACTATCGAAGTTGTTGAGATAATTTAATAAATTCGTAATTTTCACACTAAGCTATTAAGTAAGTTTCATCGTTATCGTTAGATACATTTAGAATACACAGTTGAGAGAAATACAATTTTTTTCAGCAATAGCGCAGCCGTTACACTGCATAGGATACTCAAATCTATACACAGGAATGAGGGTCGAACTTAAAAAAACAAATAATATAAATTTTACATTTTCACTCTTTTTAATTCAATTTATGATTTTTTTAATTATTATTATTCCCTAACCAGCCTCTAAAGTTTCTAATAATGTATTTCATGGTTGAATGAGCCTATCCCACATTGTATATGATAAATTTATAATTATCCCTAATGGAAATTAGTATAAAATTATGACCACTGATCTAAGATTCAAATCTTCACTCTTTTATTTTTCCACATTACACCATTTTATCTACATTGACTTCCAACTGGAACGTTTGTGTAGCCAACAAAAATGAAATAGTATAAAGTAATAAAAAAAGTTATCCCATTTTCTGGGATTCTTCAGAAATTATATTACTGAAGAATATTAATAATAAAACGATTATTTAATATTTTAAATTAGAATAAATAAATATAATTCAAAAAGGTAAATTTTAAGGGTTTGGGTCGCTTTTGTGATGATTTGGGCAACAATTTTAATAAATATATAAAACAATAGTGATATCAAAACCTTTGGGTTAACAAATATTAGGTTTAATATTCATGTACATTTAAACAAAAAAATAAATAACTACAACAAATATTAATAAGGTATTCCGAAAAAAAAGTATTAAAGATATTTTACTAAATACAAATTTAATATGCCATTGTAACCAATTTACAAAAAAAAAAAAATAGTTAAAATCATATTGCCATGTGGAAATAATTAATTCTATTTTTATTCATTTATATAGGAATAGGAATCTCTAAATGTCAAATAATAATACATAAGGAATTCAAAAAAAATAAAATCATAAATAAATAATTTTATACAAGATCATTTAAAAAATATATGCTCATTGAAGATAATTAAATATATCAACATAATGGACAATTAAAAAAAAAAATTCTGTCAGGTGTGGGGTTCGAACCCACGCTCCCATCGGGAACCAGAGCTTAAATCTGGCGCCTTAGACCGCTCGGCCAACCTGACTTACGGATGTACGACTGGTATTTTTTTAAAGATAAACATTATAATTATTTTAATATTTAAAGTGATTATTATTTACAGCTTCTATAAAATATTTAAAAATAGGGTACCTAAAATAAGGGGAAAAATCTGGCGGTTGAGCGTGACCTTGGACAAGTCACCTCCTTGCAGAACCGCTGCCCATGAAACAGTACAGTCTCTACCATGTACTGAACCCCATACCCGTTCACGGGTAGTAGTGGTACAGTTTAAAAAAAATTAAATTATTAAATGCAATAGTTAATACATTTAACATGTCAATATTCCGTTTAAAAAGATCATAGAAACAGTTCCACAGATTATCTCTTCGAGTTAAGTCACAAGTTTCAAATTTTTCATTTTGGTCTTCTCGAAAATAAAAATAATTTTATTACTGACTACATACAATGTTATATAAATAATATTGTAAAGTTGTGATCAGGAAGTCATAGATCATAGGTTGATATACAATTAATAGAGAAGCTGTGAAGGTTACAAAAATATATTGTGTGATTATACTTGAACTGTATTTTTTGTGTTAAATTATTATCAAATTTGACTCCTGTATAAATCTGTTTTCGGGACTTAACACAGATGTGAACTTAGGTTATGTCATCATATATACTGCGAAATATTTGTTGAAACATGTATTTCATGTTGGAATGATTACCGAAATATAATACTCTTTTATTCAACCAAAGCTAACTTCAAATACTATACTCTTTTATTCATACAATAAAACTCACGACTATTTTTTATTTTCGAGATTATTAAAAAGGAAACGTATAAAAAGTTAAAATTTGTGTCTTATTTCGAAGCGACGATAAGTCAAATTAAAATAGAAATAGAAATTTTTTTTTTTAATTTATAAAATTTATCAAAGCACGACTATATTATTTTTTTTTTTTTTTTTATTTAATTCAATGATATTTACAACTATAATACATTATTATATCAAGTAAATGTGCAAAAATGTAGCATATGACATGAAAACACTTGTGGAGAAACTACCCATCGATAGCACTCCAATAAAGTTCTATTGTAGATGATCTCGAGGCCATCTTCTATATTATTAATAATGAATATTGGAAATATATAATTATATATTCGTTATTCAGGAGTAACGATAATAATTTAAAAGGTACTAAATGAAGCAAAAAACAACTAAAGTGGTCCAAAAATCGTTATATAATAATAAAAATATTTTAAATTAGCCAAAGTTAATATATTTTGTTAGGGTTTTCTTCTTGGGAAGAAAAAAATTCCATCCCTCCTTTTCTTGGATCCATCATAAATTCCTGAAAATGTTAAAATAATGAAGAGATGGGATGGAAAAGAAAAAAACGTGGAAAGTGCCTATTTTGTCTTTTTTAGATCAAAGAAAATTTTAAATCAATAGGAGAATGGTATTAGATAAATGAAAAGCTAAGATGAAAGTACTCCGAGTGTTGTGTTTACAATTTCTTCAATGAGTACGTCACACTAAAAGTAAGTATTAAAATAAATGACAAAATACTACAGGGTAATTAATTAATTGGAGAAAACGAGTCAAAAGAAATCATATACAGTCGTTCGTACACAGTACTGTGACACTTTGTTTGACCGAAGCACCTCCCGCATTTTGAATATGGGAGCCTTTAGTGTTTAGTTCAGGCCGAAACTGTTTTGAAAACAAGCGATTCAGTAACTTTGATGAATCCCAGTTCATGCATAAAACAAAAGACAAGCTAGGTTGGGTTTTCATCAGCCCGATAATTGCCTCGAATTTTCCTTCCTTTGTAGTCAAAGCCGTGGAGTTTCGACCCAACGGTCCTCGGCTACTAGCTTCGAGTTCGATCCGGCCAACTAGCCAATAGCTCTTGTGTTCGATCGTTAGAAGTACTTTATGAGGAATGGGGAATGAACAGACAATGTAATGTATATTTAACCAAAAAATATATACAAAAGAATGCTTTATAAGCTTATAGGGCTTAAAGTAAGTCCTTAATAATGAGGTAACGCTTTATGCAGGACTGGATTTAAAGTTTTGGCAGCCCTAGATCCTAGAGCTTAAACCATCCCAGTCCAGCTTCATACTATCGAGGAGTGTGGCCAGTATGACAATTTTCCTTAAGAAAGTAATGTTTGTGATAATTATGATTAAACTAATATTATATACCTCGAATTTATTTAATGGGTCATTTAAAAAAATATCTGTCGTTTTACACGTGTTATGGTAACTAACGTGGCATTTTTAGCGATTTATTTTTTAATTAAAAACAATGTCATTCTACCCTCAATTTTTTTAAAGGCCAAGAGTAAGGGAACCACACAAGTACATGCAGCAGCTAATCACCAAACATAAACTTGATCAGCTTCAAGAGTAATGAAAATCTTTATGGTAAATAAGTTACTTTCTACCTGTTATGGCAACTTACGTAACTATTTTTCGATTTATATTTTAATTTAAAAAATATCTTTCTACCCTCAATGGTTTTAATACTGGGAGTTCCTTACAAGTACATACAATAGATAATCACCGACGACATCTTTATAAGCCTCATCAATAATAATAGAAAATTATGGTAACTACATGAAAGAGAAACCAATAAACATACCATGTTTTAAAATATAATCCAAGGACACAACTACTGGCATGGAGGTTGAACTTTACACTAATTTGATGAAGCGTAACACTTTTCCCGTCATTTCACTGAATCAGTATTCCCACGGGGTCAATAACTAATGTGATGTAACTAATTGGACAGATCTTTGGACAAATGTTTTTCTTATGAATTATATCCTTAACCTTGAAGTAGGATTCTCCCTTTCTGGTATTCAGTACCTGTATGTATTCAAAAAGAGAAATGATGACTGGTAAAACTTAAAAGAAAGGTATTCAGCACTTAATCACTGTTTGAAAAATTGGAAGTGTCTAAGGGACAGTAACTAATGGGACACAATTATGACATTTATAAAAAGCTATAAGTAGCTTTTCTAACCAATCAGCTGAGAGCAATCTGAGCAAATGATATATCCGTAACCTTGAAGTAGGATTGCTTTCTCATACTACGTACCTCTATATATTCGAAAAAAGAAATAATGACCGTAAAAATTAAAAGAATATTAATCAGCACTAAACTACTGTTTGAAAAACTGGAACTAGCTACGGGACAGTAACTAACGGGACAAATAAGCTGAGAGCAATCTGATTACATCATTTTTGCCCCTCAGATCTGTATTTTTTTTTAGCAAGTTTGATTTTTTGTAAATAAGAACTATAAACGAAGAAATGGAGGAGGGAAAATACTTTTTTTTTTTAAAGCCCAAGTAATTTGTAAAGTTCAATAAAGTATGATAATATTTCATTATTAATAATTTATCAACATGAACAAATTTATAGTAGTTTTGTTCATTTAATATTACCAACTTTTCTCATTTGTCAAACCCCTCTCTATCCACATACCTGTCACAGTCATATGTTTTCCATTTCATTGTTGTTTCAAGCTGTTAAGCTTGATTGAAACAGTTATTTGTTTTTGTGAATTTATTTACTCAAGCCGTTAAATATAAACAACCAACAGCAGCTGACTCGTTGGTATCCAACGGCAGGACTAGACCGAACATTGACAAGTTTCCCTTCAAAGTTGTACTCTGTTGTACTAATTATATTTAATTATTAAATATTAATGTAACAACGTCGTTACGTTTCTGCGAAATCGAGTACTGAACGGTTCATAATACTGTTTACTCCCAATTATGTATTAGATCGCTGTAACACAGAAAGGTGATTTTACTGTTTCAATTAACAATTACCATTACTGTATTAATTTACAACGGATATTGATGAATGGCGGATGTATTGACCTTTGAACTGCCAGATATGCCAAACAGTAACACATCTATTTCAAAGGATGGCCGCCTTTCCCGCAGTCTTGGAAACCGTCCAGAAAACGACCGTGCGTTCCTTAGAAAACGTAACATTTCTCGGTTATTGGTTTTTGAGTCTGATTCACATCTTTCGAAATAAACCGACTCGTTGAAGATAACGGTAGAAGAGGTCATAATTTCCTTTGAAGAGAAAAAAATGTTCTAAATTGAACTACGATCTAAGTAAAAACTCTCTGGAAAGTTAATACAAACATACGTTGCAGTTGCACAAAAGTAGAAGAATCACCACATATAGAATGATTCTAAACGTAATCAAAATTTACTTATCTTACAAATAACAGTTTTTTTAGTGACACTTGAGTGAAATATAAAAATAAGTAATTAATTTTTAAATATTTATGATATGCAATACTTACGAATTAAAACCAATTACCAGTTCGTTTCTACAGAGTTTAGATTATCATATTGAATCATATACATAAATAATGTTTCAGTACGTAGTAGAGATTGTATCTAGGACAACGGCTGTGCAAGGAAGTGATTATTCCGAAATGTTCCTCTCCCATTTTAGTGTACCCACGTTGTATAGGCTGAGTATGGCTCATGATGGTATACAGATCCTACAGCTTCGTGTCTGTTAACAGATTAAATAATTCATCTTGCACAGCTGCATTTGAAGCAACCCAGAATCCCCAGCATATACAACTCTTATCACTGAGCTATCCCTTCCCAAATTCTACACCTTAACCATTAGAATAATTCGTTATTAGTTTATTTGTGTTAATTTATTTCAACAAAAGATTAGCTTAGATAAGGAATGAAAAAAAAAAAACATGCATCGCCATTTGATATATGTATTGTGTAGTTTTGCCCTGATGAACAACAACAACAACAACAAAACAACTTTATTTGCAATTTTACATATACAAGCAGTATTTGTGAATACATGTTCCGGACTACCTTTACATGTTTAAAGACAGTGATTTTAATTAATTACAGTTGCCTTTTATAAATAAGTTTCACAATAGCAGGAAAAATGTAGAAAAAACCAGCTTAAGACAAAAAAAAAAAAAAAAAAAAAAAATAATAATAATAATAATACTAATATAATAAATAAATAAAAATGATAATAATAAAGTAAACATATATAATAATAATAATTACTTAGAAAATAAATGAATAATTGAAAAGAACTATAAAATAAATACAGATAACTTGATTACAATATCTGCAAATGGTGATTTATTAAGAAAGAAGTATATGTTTTGTTCTTTTGTGCGTGTAGCGTCGTAGCGAATGTTTGTCATAGTTACCGATTTCTCGGATTAATGGGTTTTCGGAAGCTGGAGTTTTTTCAAAGTATGTTTTTGTTTGGTCTGAAACATATTGTTTAATAGTGGGGAGTTCAAGATCTCTAAGCATAGTCGATATTTTCGTGTAGCGGGGATAATTATTGATAATCCTCATGCATAGGTTTTGTACCCTTTCAAACTTTCGATAATTTGTGGCGCAGGTTGAACTCCAGACAGGAGAGGCATAGGTTATCAATGGGCGGATTACTGTTTTGTAAAGGATTAATTTGTTTTTAGGGCTTAGCCTAGATTTTTTATTAAAATAGGGAAACATTTTGTAGATGATTTTTTTCGCTTTTTCGGTTTTCCTGTTGATGTGCTCTGTGAATGTTAAGGACTTATCTACAATTAAACCGAGGTATGTTACGGATTTAGACCAGGGGATGTGTTCGGAATTTAAGATGATGTGCTGGTCTATGTTAGGTCTGCGCTTTGTGAAGATTATGGCGGCCGATTTTATTGGATTGATTTTTAGTTTCCACTTTTGACAGAATTTATGGATTTTTTTGAAAGATTGTTGTAATCGGTTTACTATAGTATCGATTCGGTATGATGCTGTGTACAAAGCGGCGTCGTCTGCGTAAAGCGATGTGGTTACTTTATTATGTTTTGGGAGATCGGATATGAACAGGTTGAATAGGATTGGGGATAGGCATGAGCCTTGAGGAAGTCCAGCGGGTAGGGGAAGTGCTTTGGAGTTAGAATGGTTTATTTTAACATAGAATTGTCTATTAGAAAGGAAGGAATATATGATATGTATTAGGTATGGAGGAAATTCGTGCGATATTAACTTGTAAATAAGACCGTAATGCCAAACTGTGTCGAAAGCTTTTTCGAGATCTAACATGAGCATGCCTGTATGTTTTTTATTGTTGAACCCTTGTGTAATGAAATCGGTAAGACGAGCTAGTTGGTCGACAGTGGAATGGTGTTCTCTAAAACCGAACTGTTCATCTTTGATCAGTTTGTTCTGGTTTACATGCCTAACAATTCGTTTTAGAAGCAAGCGTTCCAGGATTTTGGATAAAATATTTAGCAGGCTAATTGGTCTGTAACTTGTAAAATTAATTGGGTTTTTATTAGGTTTTGGGATGGCGATTGTTTTGGAAATTTTCCAAGCGGCGGGAAAGTAATTAAGCCTTAATATTGAATTGAATATTTTTGTTATGTGGTAGATGGTTTTCCTGCTTAGGTTTTTTATAACCTGTACAGGGATGCCATCGTCTCCTGAGGCTTTCTTTGTTTTTAATTTTTTTATAATCTTTCCTGTTTCTTTGGGTGAAATAGCGGTGAAATTAATTTCGAATGACTTTTTTAAATAGTTTCGGACAGATTTATTTATTTTTCGATTGTGATGGTTAGAGCCAAAATTCGAAGTTGTAGAGTTCGTGTATTGGAAATTACGGGCTAATAAATCGGCTTTGTCTTTGTCCGTGTAGACATAACTATTGTTCTGTTTCAGTGGGGGAATTTTAGTAGCTTTTTTGGTCAGAATTTTATGTATTTTCCACATTTTATTTTCACCAGGTTTACATGATTTTAAAGTTGCTGCCCAGTTATCATTTCTCCATTGATTGATACGGGATCTAACGAAGTTGTTAAAATTATAAAAAACTGTCTTAATTTGAGGGCTTTTGGTACGTTGGTATTTTCTCCTAAGTCTATTTTTAATTTGTATGAGTGCTAGTAGAGGAGACGGTAAATTATAATTACGGTAAGACTGTGAAGAATGTTGAGGGATAGTTTCTGCCATGGCTTGTTTGATTAGTATGTTTAAATTATTAAGGTTGCAGTCAATCTCATGAGAGTTATTAATTATTGGGTTGTAGTTTATTTTAGAATCTATTATTTTTCGAAATTTTTGCCAGTCAGCCTGTTTGAATGCAAATTTACTTGTTTTCGGGTTAGTGGATAAAGATGACCCTAAACAGAAAATCACGGGGTTGTGGTCCGAGTTTAGGCATGATAATGCGATGAGTGGGGATACGTTATGTATATTTTTGGTAAGAGCAAGGTCTATTATGCTTGGTTTGTAACCGCGTTGCTTGGGAATGTGGGTTGGTTCGTAAGGGCTGTGTAATTCTATTTGATTGTTTACTATGTAGTTTAATAATAGTTTACCATTTTTATTGGTGCTGTGGCAGTTCCACTGTAAGCTTTTTGCATTCAGATCACCGTATATTAATATATTTTTATTTAACCGAAATAATTTAGCAATGTCTTTAATATTTAATTTATTTGGAGGTATATAGACCGATATGATTGTAGTTAGTTTATTATTTATTATTGTGTTAATGGCTACTGCTTCGGTAAATTCTAATTTTGGCACCTGTATGAAGTGGTGTTGAGTGTCGGAACGAACTAATAGCATGACGCCCCCTCCCGCCCTGTTACGATCTTTACGATAAATGTCGTATCCCGGAACTGAAAATCTATCCTGCGGAGCCAGCCGGGTTTCACATACTGAAACAAAGTGTGGTTTGTTTTGCTCTAGGAATAATTTAAATTCCACATCGTTACCACGAATTGTTTGTGCGTTCCACATCATTAATTTAATTTTATCCTTATTAACTGTCATATATTCTTGGTTTGCAATTGGTATTAGAAATAAATAAATCGAGATAAAAAAGCAGTGAAGACACTAAAATAAGAGTTTGTTTGATATTTGTATTGATAAAGAGCGGAGACTGTAAGCAGTTTGTTTTGAGTGAGATATAATAAACTAGTGTGGCCTTAGCCTTCGTGATAAGAGGAACGAGACAAGGTGTACTGAGAAAGTATTTATTGTGAAGTTCGGAATTATGCGTTATTGACGAAATGTTGCTGCTGTGCCTGATGTGAATAGCATTAGTGGAGTCCAAGTACGTACGTAATTCTACATCACTAGAGTTTATGAAATGTATATACCTGTAAGTATTATGTATATTTATATCAATTATCATGATCATTAATCTATTAAAGAGATTAATCCCTCTATTAGAATAAATACTTTGGACATACCGTCATCCGCATTTTTTAGTTGAGATAACGTGTTTTTAAATTTAGTAATAATCTTACCTATGTTAAACGAACTAAAAATGTTTTTTATTTCTTTGAAGCAGTCTGAAAATGAAGGTTCACTATTGTTCTGATTTTGATTTCTTGAGAAGGTATTTTGAGGCCATTGTGATTTCGGTGTTGGAAGGGAGGGAAATGCTTGCTCGGTTGGTTTGAAGTTTTTTCGAGGTGCTGCCTTTAGAGTAGGTTTCTTTTTACTTAACTGTAGTTCTAAATTTCTTCTGTATTTGGTGCATTGTGGTGAGTTGGAAAAGTGTGCTTCAGAGCAATTACAGCATTTCGGGGTGAATCCGTCGATTAAAGAATTTGGACAGTTTTTGGATAGGTGCTCTTCCGAGCATTTTAAGCATTTAGGTTTTTTGAAGCAATTTCTTGCTACGTGATTGAATTCTTGGCAAATAAAACATTGAGTTATTTCTTTATTTGACCTGTATTTTTCCCATTTTATTACTATGTTACAGCAGTAATTTATTTTATTTATTTTGTTCAGTTGATCCTTATTTTCCAGAATGACTACTGCTACTGGTAATTTTATGGGCCCATGTTCAGATTTTTTTTCCATTTGATATATTTTAAAAATTTCCAACCCTTGGTTCCGTAGGTCGGCTGTGATCTCTTCTGAAGTGGATTCTGGTGGCATTCCTTTTAAGATTACTTTTGGTTTTACTTCATTTTTCGGTGTATAGGAATGAAAACCGAGATTTTTTTCTTTTAATTCATTTTTGATAGTGGAGAAATCTTCACTGTTATAAACATAGAAGGTTGTTTTATTTCCAGAGCATTTCATATGTACCTCATTTATTTTTGTTTTTATTTTATTAATTGTTTCCTTCATGCTATTATATGATCCACTCACAATTATTGGAGGAAATTGATTATTCTTTTTCCGTCTAATGTTGGCGGCTGATAAGTCGGTGATAACTTCTTCGTCGTCTAAATCGGAAAATATATCATAGCTGTTAGAAATGTCTACATTATATTGTAATACATCTCCCCTTTTTCTTTTTGGAGGGTTATTGACTCCTGATGTGCCTGGTGTGGCCGCATCCATATCGGTTTCTGCCCCCCCTAGGGGCATTGTATAGGATTTCGTAGTCCAATTAAAAATAAAAAGTAATCACTTGTTGAGGTGAAAAATAAAGAAAGAAATATAATAGTCTAAAATAATTAACACTGTAAAAGAAACTTAAATTGTTAACGACACTCTGTACACTGCGGCTGCTACTGAGCGACTGAGCCCTGATGAGTGTCGGTAGGTGCTAGGATTCAATAACCAAGATAAATACTATTTCTTACTGTACTAGAATATTCAATTTCTGATCATGTGTTGCGTTTTAATCCATTGTACATAGAATTGAATAAATTTTTAACTTTATTATATCAACTATATCTATAAGTTAGCAAACTGTAAATGTTACGTAGGTGGAATTATCAAATAAAAAGATATATAATATTATATTGTAGTATTCCATCTTCCAGAATCTAAGAATAAAATTTTGTAGTTCGTATTTTCCAATCTCAAGACAACAGCGACTGAAACTTAGTTCATTACTTATTGAAAAATAGCGAAGAACTTAAGACAAATTCAAGTTTCCAAACCAACAGAAATTCTTATTAAGTAAAGTTGAAGCTATAATAAGTAAATTGAAGTAGAAAACCAGAGAATAACATGGAAAAGTAACGTGGAGGAAATATAGCAAAGTATGGCATGGCCAATATCCAGTATGGCATGGCCAATATCCAGTATAGCAATACGTATGCTTATTTCGAAGAGACGCCCTAGGATGGTCAATAGCATATCAGATCAGGGCGATTGGGAAGGAACGGTTGAGCAAAATAAATTCTAGTCTACTCTGACCTATTTTCATCTGGCCAGTCTCCAGTTGAGCTGTTCCGATTCACACTCGGTCTCATCTACTCCTTGTATTGTGTATCTCACAATATTGTATTGTCGCTTCGAGTTGAATTACAAGTTAATCTCCTTAATAATAATGGACAATAAATAAAATAAGTTTACTAAAATGATAATAATTCAGTAATTAAATTTAGGTTTTTTGTTAAGTTAAAAACCAATCTACTTTTTCAGGTTGTTGCCAATTGTTAACTATGAATATACTTTAGTACAAATTCAGGCATAATGCTTCTTCTTCTTCTTCTTCGTCGGGGAGCCTCAATCCAGCGTAACCATTCTTCTCGGTCTCTGCTTAGCAGCTACATTTCGTTGAGGGATCTGCCTCTTTTGCTTCCAATTCTCTGGGTATACTCTTGGTATGTAATTCTGGGGCGTCCGCGCGGTCTCCTTCCTGTGGGTCCATATATACTAATACCTCTATTAATATCGATAATACCTTATTGGACTCATAAACTTGTTCATGCGCTAGACATGTCCAAACCACTGGGGTAGCCGTCTTTCTAGAGTGGTTTTAAGTTCTGCAACTTCCAGTTTCTCACTAATGCTTTCGTTTCTGATTCGATCTTTTCTGGTCCCCCCAACAGATCTATCATATTTAACCCCCAGAACTGTTATATTTAAACCATACTCGATAGTCTTATAATTTGTAGCTCGAATCTGTAATACGGATCGGCTTTGTACAGAATAAATCTTGAAAATTTTGTTTATTTGAAGGAGATTTAAAAAAAAAAAATTACCCATAACTAAATTACCAAAATAATCTCTAATTCCGTTTCACCTTTATGGGTTAAAATGGTCAGTTTAATTATATACAGCAATTATTAAACCATAAACCTATTTACTATTTATCGATTAAGCATATTCTATAAGCAGAGATAAAGCACTAAATAAACGAAGAGCGTATCATAATCTAAAGCTCATATACGACGTTGAAATAAAGCTAAGTGCAGTGGCTATAAGTTAGATGGCACAGTTCCAGGATAATTTATTCTAAACTGGAGCCAGCGACTGGAACAACCAATCTTCCAGTTAATAGCCCTGGACTTGAGGCAATTTCTGGGTCATTCCATATTAGCCATTAATACTGTAAGTATGTATAGTTTAAGTGACTGAAGTTAGTGCAATAAATGAAAATAATAATTTTTTAATGGTTTTAATAAATTAAGAAGGAGAAGAAACACCGCCTTCAAAGGAAAGAGAAATGAAATTTATATTTAGAAAATGGAAATCAGTTTGTCGTATTACGATTCTGACTCGATTTATCCATAAATACATTTCACCTCATCATCCTCTTAGCGTAATAATAGGAAATAACAATTCAAATCATTAATAATAAAAAAACGATTTAACACCAAAAAGTATGTAATTAGTAATTTTAATATTGCCTTACGTTGGTTTATAAATGCCATATTGACAGTTTAATAATGTATTTTTCCATTATTGTAATAATTTTTTTATGAGCCTAAATCTATTCTTGTCCAAGCTGGTTGTAAGTTTGTATACCTTATCGTTAAAAATGTAATTTTGTACTGTTTTTCTCTGGGTTACTAGAGAACCTATAATAAAAAAAAACCGGTGTGACAGAACGTAACATGTTTATTTTTAAATTAACTTTTACTGTAATTTTTAAATATTTTTGATTATGATTTAAAGTTATTTTTAATGAGCCCAAATCTTTTATGGTCCATTGAAAGTTGTACATTGCTTTTAACTTCTGAAATAAAATTAATAGGTATTGTAACATAAGGATAACGTAATTAAAATTTTAAAAAATGTAATGCTGACTGCCAACTTAATATAAAAGATCTTATTCAATTCCATCAATGATAGCCAAGTATAAGGATATATATGAATGAAATTGGAATGGGTATATACTAAAGGAAACAGAAAAAATATCTTTTTGAAAATTTCTTAATAATTGAAATAACTTTATAACTTTTGTTAGTTATTTAAAATTGATAATATTCTGTCAAAACAAGTACTTATCAATAGGGAAGCCAGGCAGGGCTGTGCTCTGTCTTCTATATCATTTAACTTGAACTCTGAGGCAATATTTCAAGCATTTGAAAACACAGAAGAAGGCATAACAATTAATAGAATTAAGATACCAAGCATCAGATATGCAGACGACACAATAGTAATGGCAGACTCGGACATAGGATTCCAATGACTGATTGATAGGTCTAATCTTACCATCGCTGAATTTAACATGAAAAAAAAACAATGATTAGACCAAAGTCGTGACCTCCTCTCGATCTCAGAATATACCACTGCATGGTACATCGAATGGTAAAACGTTTGAACAAGTAGACACGATAAAATATTTAGGTTGCTGGATAAACAACAAACTGGATCCAAATCAAGAAATTAACTGCAAAATTGAACAAGCCAGATGTGCATTCACACCTTTGAAAGGACTGCTATGCGATCCACATATAAACTTGGGACTTAGGATTCGGCTACTTAAATGTTATGTTTGGTCACTACTACCATATGTAGCAGAATCATGGACATTCAAAGTCTCTGTCATGACTAAATAAGAAGCATTCGAGATGTGAACTTACAGAAGGATATTAAAAATTCCCTGGACCGACCATGTAACAAATAGACGGGTTCTCGATCATTTAAACCAAGAAAGAGAATTACTCCACACCATCAAGGAACGCAAAACATCTTACCTAGTACATTTACTAAGGAATCAAAAGTATTTTCTGCCGCGACTGGTCATACAAGGTGAAATTGAAGGAAAAGCTCTCTTGGATAAGAAAAATTGGACGGGTTTGACCTATGGAGAACTGATCAGAA
Organism: Troilus luridus; assembly: GCA_964056705.1. NCBI lineage: Eukaryota > Metazoa > Arthropoda > Insecta > Hemiptera > Pentatomidae > Troilus > Troilus luridus. The sequence goes on from OZ057413.1 coordinate 66,032,391, forward strand.
TAGAAAAAGATTGAGATAAATTTGCCGAAGTAATTGCCAACATTCTTGATTGAATAAGGCACCATAAGAAGAAGATTAAAAGTACATTAAAATATTTTCTCCTAATTGTTCATATGTTAGATTATGAATATGATGACATAATGACATTTAAATATTTATATAACCCATATTTATACTAAGATAATAACCCATCTTACAAATTATACAATTTATGTAATTATACCTATTACAGTAGGCACTTATCGTATATGAGGAAGAAAATGGTCCGGGTACAGGTCAAGAAAATTCTCTTACATAGGGAATACTTATATACGGTTACTACGCCAACGTTTCGAAACACATTGAAGGTCTTCTTCAGGGCTAGTTAATGGGTAAGAGAGGAAACATGAACTGACTTATCTTATAGTATATTATACCAATATATTATTCTAGAAATTGAAGTTTAGTTTAGTGCTTCTTGGTCTCAAATGAGCCTATTAAAATAGAAAATATCTCTTGGTATTTTTAAGTGATATTGATTATTAAGCATTAAATAAAATAATGATTTTTTTAGGTTTGTTTTTATAGATAAAAAATAAGTTATATTTTATTTTTTTTAAATCTTAACTTTATTTCACTGCATTCTGTGAATTGGAATAACGGTCATAAAATCTGAATATTGGAATATGATGTAGCTTGTTTCCTTTTTTAAATCGATGCGTTCCATTTTTTCAATGTATTTCTAAAACAGTGAAGAGACTTTATGATTTGTTAAATTATACATAAAAATATGTATAATTTAATTAATCAAGCACGACAAAAGACTAAGCAAAAATTAGTTGCTCAATAAAGTAGACAACACCGATAAAATGTTACATCACCAACAACTTTTTTATATAATAGAGAGATATGCTATCGATCTTTTAGAAATATCCCAAGAAAGAAATATTTTCCTTCACGAAAATTTTCCAAGAGCTACGCTGTAGGAATTAAAACTTAAAAGTCTCTTATATAGTTTATAGTATGTATCAACGCTGATAGAATACTGCATCACTAATAAATATTTTATATAATAGAGGGATGGGGAGCGGAGTGGCTCAGTTGTAGAGCACTGAGTTGCCAGGCCGGACATCCTGGTTTAAATCCTACTGCAGGCCATGACTTTTATTTAGTCAGTTTGCAGCGGGAGATGGATCATATAGGATCTAGGACGCTCCTGAGGCCCACCCAACCTCTATAAAAAAATAAAAAATACAATTTTAAAAATAAAATAAAAAGAATAATAGGGTACCCAAAATAAGGGGAAAAATCTGGCGGTTGAGCGTGACCTAGGACAAGTCACCTCCTTGCAGAACCGTTGTCCATGAAACAGTACAGTCTCCATCATGTACTGAACCCCAGACCCGTTCACGGGTTGTAGTAGTACAGGTTAATAGAGGGATACGACCCTTTCAATGATAATTTAAATCTCTGTGTACTGTTGAATGTTGTAGAATTGATATATATATATATATATATATATATAGGGAAAACGAAATTGCAATAATATTCGTAATTTCAAATATAAGTATCGTAATACTTTCGGTAAAACAATATGAAATAAATTGGCCAAAGTTGGAAGGGGCGTTGCTAAAACAAGTCGAATTGAAATATAAATTTTTGTAACACTTGATCCTAATAAGAGAATAATCAAATTGTATTTGATTTAAATTATTAGTAAGACCTCAAGTCGAAATGCGGTAATGCGGTTTTCCATAAAGAGGCCTGCTGGTTTGAGATAAACTGTGGATATTCATCAATTAATCAATAGAATCTAGCTGGCAACATTACAATTGACGGAACGAGAAAGGGTGCATTTTCCATCAAATTAGGATTTGGTTTCCTTTTGACTGAAACCAATCCAAAATTTCAAGCAGTCCATTGTGTGGTAGCATTTCGAACAAATTAGCAATCGTCCTTAATGAAACTTATATAATTGGTTAATGTTTTGAAGTAACTACTTTTCAAGCCGCGTTTAACGATTTCGGTAGGGGAAAAACTTATAAGTTCGCGTCACCGAGATAAGCGACAGTTTATAATATAACAGTTTGTATACTAATGATTAAGAGGAAGAAAATGGTCCGGGAGGAGATCAGAAAAAAATTCTCTTTTTAAAATTCTCTCTCAACCCTTGACCTAATTTTAATCCCTGGAGGGACCTGCAATGTGGGGTCGAAACGTTGGCTTTGTATATGTATATATATATATATATAATTGTATTGAGCTTGTGCACACCATCATATGTATTGCTTAGTAAATAAACTACTTGAAAGTTAAGATAATCATTGCTCGGAATGCCAATAGATGTGAATATCAGACTAATACTGATAATTCTGGTTAATTATATATCTGGTTAATGAGTTGTAGCAGTGAGGTTTTCCTTATCATTGAAGCTAAATCATTTATTGATGTTTTGGTAAAAAATATCTATTTATAAATTGTGTATTATTAATTATTTTTTCCTTCTTGTTTAACTTCCAATAAGGATAAAGGTGAGAAAAATAAGGAGGAAATTTTCCTTCTCCGGTTTCACTCCTGGGAGGTTTCCACTTACTCTGCCTCGTTGGTCTAAAGTGATCATCTGACCTCATACGGTAGGGAGGGTCTTAAAATGGGGGGGGGTAATTTTTCAAATGGATTTCGCTCTCCGGAAAAAAACTATTATTTTCGGGTTTTCTATTATTGCTGCAACAACATCTACAACCTGATCTTATCAACAGGAAACGCTACTAGATTAGTTTATTCATTTATTTAACGTCACTTAAAGCTGCTATGGTAAATCGGGTGATGCTAGCGATGGAATCCTAAATTGTAACAATGGAGGTGCAATTAGGATAGGGATCTTTAATTAGTACCTTACATCGCACAGGTTTCGGATGGCCATTTTACGTCCCTTCCAAAACCAACCAATAAAGGTAGCATAATCAAGCCAACAAACTTAGTACTAAGGACAGCTTCCGTGCTGCGAATCCGCGATCTTGGACATAGTAAGTTGTTATCCTAACTACTTCACCCCAGATGATTTTTTATCTAGTACTTATGGCTTGCAAATAAATTCGGGCTGACGATTAGCTTCAGGTATGGTTTGGAAATCGAGTATATACTTATCAAATAAAATAAAATAGATAATTTCCCTATCTGTTGTTTTATGATTTTTAATGTAAAAATCACAGGTACATTCCTATCTATTTCAATTTTAAAAAATATCAATTTATTCTAATCTACTACTTAAGTTTACACTTAGGTAAGTAACCTCAACTAATGAGTCATTAAAACACTCATAGAAATATTTTCTCACTATCTCAGTTTAAAATATCAATTCATTTTGTTCTACTACTTGGAGGAAGTTTCTGACCTCAACAAAGATTTCGTCGATAGAATTCAAGAATTGTTTAAATTAATCTGACAAAGGATAGCTATGTGCGAGGAAATTTGAGACATATTCATATCAAACAAAAAGTTGTTATTCATAGGAGATAAAACAAACAAATTTAAAAATTGAATTGTGGAATTTGGAAAAATTTAATATTCTTGTAACTGTTGACGGGAACTTGTTTCTAAAACTCAGTTATTCAGTATTGGTTGGTTTTAAATACAAAAATAACAACATGGAAGAAGTAATGAGGTTATACCTGTACTCCGGATGTAAAGGACACGATGCCAATTTTTTAAAATTTTTTAATTTCTTCAGCAGTGCCAATTTTCCAGAACTATGAACTATTGGGGTTTGTTTGGTATCTGTTCCGCAGATTGACGCTTCGAGGTGTTAGAACAAGTTTTAATTGCTTATACGTTTCATGTTTAATATTTTTCAAAAATACAAGTTATCTTGAGATTTAGTATGTAAAAGAGATTGTAATTAGTAATTAGTAGATTTCGGTAATCAACTAATAAAAAAAAGAAAAGTTTCAACTAACATTCCGTAATATAGATGATATATATTAGTTGAAACGTCCGTTTCTAGAGGAAATGATTACACAGGCCAACGATGAAAAAACTTTTGTACTGAAAATACCTTATTCCTATAGTTTGTAGAATGCTGAATCCAAATATGATATTAAAAAAGCTGTAACACCCACAATTTCTTCACATTTTATAGTTAAATTTATTAAATTAAGCGATTTTTAAAGAATTGTACAGCTTTAATAGTTAAAATAAATGACTGAAAAATTAGGTCCATGAAGTTATTAGCACTGCTGAAACACGCATTTGCTGGCCAAAAAAGGTTGATTCTTTTTTCTGTTAACTGCTGATATTTTGTTTATTGTCAACCTAACCTCACTTTCACGGTTCCTATACATGTGCTCAGTACAATGTCTAATCACGGTTGTAAGATTTATCTATCGTACTTTGGAACTAAACGTGGTGATCACGATAAATCTTGGGCTCCGCATAAGATATGTTATGTATATGTCGAAGATCTAAGAAAATGGTCGAAAAAGGAGAAAAAAAAACTTTAAATTTGTTGTTCCTATGATATGGAGGGATCCAAGAAATCTTTCCGATGAATGCTACTTTTGCTATGTCGATATTACTGGTCCTAACTCAAAAAACAAGAAGGGAATAAGCTACCCTAACCTTCCGTCCGCCATCCGACCAATAGGGCACGGTGTAGATTTACCGGACCCTGAACCACCAGATGATTTAAATTCTATTCCAACGGAAGTATTTTTTGATGTACAATCGGAGTTAAATGAACAAGATGATGAAGAATTCCAATGTTTTACAGAAAGTTAGATGAACATGATGATGAAGAATTCTAATGTTTTACAGAAAGTTAGATGAACATGATGATGAAGAATTCCAAGGTTTTACAGAAAATGTAGAGCCTAAACTGTTTACTCAAATCGAGCTTAACGACTTGGTTAGGGATCTTGGCTTAACGAAAGAAAAAGCTGAATTGCTTGGCTCTAGACTAAAAGAAAAGAACTTGTTGGCGGTTGGAACCTGCATTTATGTTTACAGGAAGAGAGAGCAACAATTTTTAAAGTTTTCCTGGAAAACTATGGGTGATACAAAAAAAAAGGCCAGATTTAGATTCAGCACTTACAAATCTATAAAGATCAACTATTAAAGTTAAAAAAGTTATAAAACAATTTTTTTTTTATTGGCCCGTGTTACCAAAGTATGTACATTTCCCTTAATTCATTCTATTTTCCATTCTATAGCTTGTTATAACTTGTATTTTTGGAAAATATTAAAAGGGAAACGAATAAAAAGTTAAAACTTGTGACTCAACTCGAAGAGACAACTTGCGAAATAATTACCGGTTCTTTCTTCTTTCCTTATAGAAACAGCTTAAAGAAAATTGTTACAGACATTAATGAGTAATTAGAGTAATTGATCGTAGTAATTATTTATGACATTTTATCAAAACAAAAACTACTGTTTAGAAACTGAGTTCTTTACCTCCGGGGCACAGATATTCATCTGTCTACCGTTGAAATCTGTGAGTTATCAGTGATTTAAATAGAGATAGGCGACCAGATGTTTGCATCGATGAATTTAAAGATAGCTTAATGCATGATGTAATCTATCTAGGCTTACGATAAAAATATACCCACAATTTTATTTATACTGTACTTAATAAAGTATCAAGTTTCTTGGCGATTTCCTAATGAAATATTCAGTTTTAAAGAGCTTCATGATATGTTACCGATATTTATTGAGTATTTTAATGATCTGTTTAAGAAATGACTATCAGTCATATCGCAAAAATATTCCAAAAGTGACCCAACTCAAAAATCTTTCTTTTTTTTGGATGAAATAAATGGGTAAATATCTCGTTATCACTCATCAAAACTGTATCAACCTAGCTGCAGAGCTTGTCTGCCAGAAGGAACTTGTGTCACTTTTGGTGTCCCAATACTTGGAATAGTTTACTAATAATTTTCTCCGTTTTTCTGATAATGTAGTTTTTTGACGTATATCACTTTAGAAATACTAATGGGATACATTAATGAAGAAATGCTATAACATATTGCATAAAAATAAAATAAAAAATAAATCAGTTTTTGCCAAGTTATGAGGGCTTTAATAACTATCAGCAGTTTTTGTCCTTAAGGCCAAAAATGTATTTTTTTTTATACATTAAATATATATTTGTGTATTTTTATGGGTTTATATTTGTATTTATTAATTTTTTCTGATAAGAAAATAATAATATTTAGAGAAAAGTACTATTTCACCCGGAGAGAGGAGAAATGGTCCAGACTAAATATTATCTACTTGGACAAATACAGCTAGTTCAATAGATAATATAAACACCGCTATAAACCAATGGTTGGACAGGGAGGATATAAACCTTAGATACGATCCAGGAGGATGCTGACCAAAGCGTGTAAGGTAGATTTTGGGGTTATCCAAACAGAGTGGAGATGACCTGGATCTGCGAATATCGACCGCCGTCGGCATCAGGCCCTAGCCTCCGGCCCTTGTTATTGTTGTCTTTTGCATTTTATTGCCCCTTTATCTCACTCCACGGAGTAGGAATAATAACCGATATACACAACTTTAAACAAACATTTAAAACTAGTAAACAAAATAATTAAAAATAAAGGAATTTTGACCCATATTTCTCTTGTTTGTGGTCATACATATTTAAAATGTTAAGATTTGTTGTCATATGATTAGCTAGTATAGCGTCTTAAGGACAAAAAAAAAATGCTTATATCCTTTGTTGACCTCGTAATTATATGAGACTGTTAATCATTTTCTTATACTTTCATTAATTATAATGGTCAGTCGATTGCGAAAAACATACCAAATTTATTCAGTTTGGTATTGTATTGAATCAGATGATAAAACTACCACGCAGATCATACTTAAAACCAAAACAATCGATTAAATCCTTTGGTATTAAGTCCTATAAGAAAAAATATATATTACATTTAAAATAAAACTTTAAGTTTCAATTTGAGGTATGTGAAAACTAACTAAAATTAAGTCAGCATTTTTCTTTTTCAATTGGTCTCGGGCCCAAAGCACACTCTAGGCTATTAGCGGGCGAGCTGTGTAGAAATGTTGGTATAATTTTAAAAAATATAATAAATAAATAAAATAATAAATGTGGCGTTTAGAATCAAAAGCGGATAACTCCGAAATTAAAAAAATTGACTTATTAACATTTTTCTCTAGTTTAGTCAAGTAATTTTGTATAACACGAATCAAGTTTCTCAAGGGCTTGATCCGGTCCTGAACCTGAAGCCTATGGAGGATGAAGCATTGCTTGACTAAACTGGCAGAAAATGTGAAAAAGTAAATTTTTGAAATTTCGGCGTTATCCGCTTTTGATCCTGAACGCCTCTTGTAACGCTTAATTGTGGGAAATTGCTGCCAGTAGATATTGCTTGCTTTGTTTTATTGTGGGTATCTACCAGTAGAGATACTTCAAGCCATGGGTGGTGAAATAATTAAGAAATGCCCATTATTTTATTATCAAAAGAATATAGCAAGGGCCATTCGAAAAAAGTATGATATAATAAATTTTTAAATTATACATTTCAGAGCTCATACACTATGGTAATTGAAAAAGCATTATTATTAGTATGTTAGTAAAATATATGTTGGCATATATGGTAAATATCTGAGAAGAAAACAGACCAAAAAAGGAAAAAAACTCCCTTCCGATATATTGCCTTTCATTCAAACATATCTTTCTCTTGTTTTTCAAACTACAATACTCTCATTAGACCTAGTGGAATAGACCTCGAAGGACAGAGTACTTTTAAAGGATGACTTTTTGATTAAAATGTCTGATCCTAAACCTGTGTTCCCCGACTCGATCGACTCGACCCCCTTAAATCCGCAACTATTGGGATTGGGATGAGAAACTTGGCCGGGTACAAATGTGTCGCCTCAAGTTTCTTCTGACCTCACATTCAAGCCCCAAACTTTCCCCACTACCCTCTCTAGCAAATAAATCTAGAATGTCTAATGGAGTGGATACGTATATCATGGAGGATACGAAGAGGAAAAACAATTTTGATAAAGCTGTATTATATATTGTACTATGTAATGTATTGTTTAAAATACCCATCCAAATAGTAAACTGTTTATGATTGTTGGACTTTTTACTTTTAAAAACATAAACAGTTATTAACCAGCTTAAATAATTAATTAAATAACATTAATCCGCCAAGTTTTGATGTATGGATCAGAGACATCAACAATACATCAACAATAAACTTTACTTCTCAACTTAATCTTTAGTCTCCTTAAAGATTAGAAGACTGCGATGGGTTAGAATGGAAATTGAGACCATTCCTAAAAAAGGTTTTGACAGAACCTCTACTGCACCAGAAGATGGGGGAGACCAAAGCAGAGATGGTCGGATGGTGTGGACAGAGACGCAAGGGATAACCTGGGAGTCATGAGCCGGATGACATCTGCATAAAACAGAGAAGACTGGAAGAAGCTGGTGGAGGAGGCCAGGACTTGTCACCGAGTTGTAGGGCCGTAGAGTAAGTAGTAGTAGTAAACACTTATTAATCCTCTGTCAAACAAGAATGTTTGTTTATCGCAGTAACATTTTGCTACGCGGAAAAAATTCAGTTTTTACTAAGATAACAAAGCGTGATTTTCGCATAATTTTGTTTTACGTGATCAAACTTGGGCGGAAGGGGCCCAAATGGCCAGAAATATCAACGAAATGTGGGGCGAAGGCACTATAAGTGAGGGTACTGTGCAACGGTGGTTCCAGAAATTTCGAAATAATGAATTGAGCTTTGAAGGTAGAGAAGGCAGTGGAAGAAGTTCTACCCTTGGTGAAGATCTTCTACGAGCTTTGGTGGAAAACAATGCCAGAACAACTGTCAGGGGAACTCAAAGTTAGCAAATCAACCGTCAATGGCCATCTCATGGCAATTGGAAAAGGTTGAAAGTTGGGTTCCTGGGATATTAAACGACCACCAGAATGATCAGCGGTATAAATTTCTGCAACACTTCTTTGCCGATACAACAGCGATGCTTTTCTGTCCAGAATTGTGATTTGAGACGAAAAGTGGATTTTATAGAAACTTGCGTTTAATTTACCAAAGAATATTAAAAAATGCGTTTTCTGTATTTATAAATTTTTTGGATTCTAAATTCTGTTTTTTTATAATTCATTTATTGATATTTACAACTGTATTACAATAATACATCAAGTAAAGGGGCTATGTGATACCTAATGACATGAGTTAATGGCAAGTAGAGAAACTACCCACTGGTTGTACTCAAATCACTAGTTCAACTAAGATGGTCACGTGGCCATCTTCTTTTCAGACGCCTCGGAGGATTATCGGGAATCGAAGAGGAAGCTAGGTTTGAAACTAGAGGGTTTGAGTGGGAATGAAGTTTGTTATGAAAGGATAGATACCGGGTTCGGGCCAAATCATCAACAAATGGGACATTAAGGTCGTTATGGATGACTTTATTCTTAACAAAATAAGGAGCGTTGAGGATTTTACGAAGGATTTTGGATTGTAGGGATTGGATACGAGAGGAATTCGATGGCTTAGTAGAGCCCCAAAGCTCTACTCCGTAAGTCCAAATAGGTCGTATGATGGTCATGTAGATGAGTCTTTTGTAGTTAATTGGGAGGTTAGAGCGTTTGTCTAAGTGTTGAAGTAGCCTGAAACGTCGAGCGGTTTCTGGTCTTTTCAGTCTAGTATGAGGATTCCAGGTTAATCGTTTGTCGAGATGCAACCCTAAGTATCGGATCTGTTCTACAGGCACCAGTGGGATATTATTATAGGATACTGAAGGGCAGGAAGTCATTGGTTTACGACGTAAGGTAAAAGTGATTTGATGAGAATTTATTTTAATTCTCCAGTATTGACACCTGGATGGATTGGTGTTGACTGATAATACACATGTGTCATCAGCATACGTGGTAAGGATAGTATTAGGATGAGTTGGGATGTCAGCTGTATAAACTGTATAAAGGATTGGGCCCAGGATACTACCTTGAGGAATTCTAAATTCTACACAGAAGTATGGAAAAGTTTCCCACAAATCGGTAGAAATTTATGGAATGTAATGGAGACTACTTCGATTAATACAAACAGTTATAAATTGATAATATTTATATTTTTTCTTTTAAAACCATAATTCTGCATTATTTTCCGGTCAAATCAATATTTATTGATCGCTTTGGTAAAGAGGAAAAAGCCTACGAGAGCTACTTACTCACTCCAATCAAACCGTCTAAACTTGAACGCAAATTATTTAAACATTTCATGCTATTCGGAAGATTGAACTCATTATGATACTTCCTGTATCAGTTATTTCATTAATCTGGCATTTATCAGTCGGCTAATCGCCAATTAGATTTTGAGAGGTCCATGATTTGACCTGGCCAACATTTTACCGCCTGATTTTAATGAAATAACTTCTAATAAAAGACTATATATTATTTTTATCTTTGCTGAAAAGTTGTAATTACCTGGTCCATTTAACTTTTTCGTTGTCAAAGTACTAAACAGTAGGGTCATTAAGAACTGTAGTTTTTCTTCTTAGCATAATAACTACAAACGATTTATATTTTTTTTACTTTTTAACTTATAAGATATCCTTCTATTTAAATCGAATTTGTCGTCTCGAATTTCTATGCACATAGTCTATCCATTGTCAGATTAATTCGCCGTTAGGGTATCATCAATTCTCCAGACATGCCCATACCATTTTATTACTGGTCTTCCAGGATATCAAGAATACTCCTAGATCCTTACAAAGCTTGTCGTTTCTAGCGTGTTCATAGAGGGCTAATTTTCCGATTCATACAGCAGTACTAGAAGTGCTAATAAATTCTAATAAGTTTTATTTCATATTTTTGACAAAATCAAATTTTGTATATAAAATGTACTAATTGGTTTCCTGGAATATATTAAATAATTTAGTACTTTTTCATAAAATAGAAATGTATTCCATTTCCAATATTTTACTAAATAGATTTTCCATTGATATCTCAATCAAGAAAACTTTTTTTTTTCTAAGGGTTTCCTCAAATAGATGTTTCCTTCAACTAGTTTCCCCGTTTTGTTTGATCTTGTATATTTTCCTCTCTCAGACCATGGCCGTGCATACTTTCCTCAATTCCTTCTATCCATCTTTTTCGTGGTCTTCCTCGCCGTTTCCTCCCTTCAGCACTCCAATTGAAAATGAATGAAAATTAAATTGGATAATCTTTCTTCCTTCATTCATACCATTCCAATCCTTTTTTATCTATATTTTGGGTGACGTTTTGTTAACAGAAACTTTTTTCTGTTGAAAATAATAAGTACTGATCCCATTACTGAATATTTGTAGAATGAACCATTTTTGAATATTTTGTGAATTAATTGTATTTGGCAAATCGCCAACATTTTAGGATAAATAAACAGCTATCACTGATTTATTCTTGAATTCCATCCATGAAATATGTGTTGAGGTTAATTACTTAAGTTTGAACTTATCTATCCGTACTTATGTATCCAAGAGTCATAAATATAATTTTCTAATTCTGAGCAATACATTATAAATCATAAAACTACCGAAAGGGATATTATCTGGTATATTTTAGTATGAAAATAGAATCGTCACATTTTAGCGTTTGTATTAGTTACTCAATATCTAAACTACAGGCTGTTTCAGTTGCCAAACTGAAAATTTGATCTAAGTACTTTAAAACAAACAAAAAATTCCTTTGAAAGTATGTCCGCAAACGCTTTGTTTAGGGGATATTCACACCTAAGGATTTTCATTGTTATTTTAAAATTATTATATTACAACTGCTACTGTTGAAGAAAGATGCCAAGCCTGTCTTAATGCTCAAGGAAATCACTTTGAACGGCTATTAATATGAATTTCAATTTTATCAATAACATAGTTGGAGCAAATAAAGCAAGTTTAATTTATTTACTATACCTAAATAATACATAACAATGGAAAAAATGAAGGTGTGAAAAAGTGACAGCATGAAGTGGCAAAATAAACAAACAAACAAACAAATCCTCAATCCCCCTTTTTTATTAATAAAATCGTCCATAATGTTGGATTCGATTTGGAGAAAACCATCGATATCAATATTTTGACAACAAACTTTGAACCCACTCATACCACCAAGTTTCAAATCTAGCTACCTCTTCAAGGCGTCTGAGAAGAAGATGACTAAAACTGTTATTCAATTTCAATAAGACAATTTTTAAAAAAATACATTCTTTCTACTGTCAGTTAAACTTGCTGAGTTATTTTTGAAAGTAATTTAACTTAAGTAGAATTAATTATTTTAGGGAGTAAAAACGTGGATTCAATGAAAATTATGGGGAATCGTTATGTATAGGAATCAATGCCTTTAATAACATAAGATAGGTATATTTTATGACATAAGATGTCTAGGTATATTATATTGTGTTACATTATTGAATTATAATGCAATATATTATATTATTTGTTGCATTATATTAAATAAAATATCTTATGTTATATTGTGTTATTTTATGGTATCGATCATTTTCTTTATTCTACGAGTATTTCACGCCAGGAGCCTTTTGAGATCTGCCGGTTGCTGTGTATAGCCGTTGCTATCATTAACCTCATGTTGCACGTCAGCGGGAGGTAATTTTACATTACGTCCAGAATAGCCCGCGAAGAATTGGCGTATTTAAAACCAGCCAGCGACGCGTGCGAACATCTCATACCTATTTCCATTCCTCTTACATAGCTCTCATTCATGAGGCTAGTGGTTAGGTTATTTGTTTATATTTAAAAGGAACTCTCTAATATTTATAAGAATCATTAATGACTGCTACGATATGTAGTAGTATTTAATATGAATGTCAAAAAGAACCAATCTTCATCATCATCGTTACAATGATTACAATAAAACTGACGGTTTTCCCACCTACTCAATTGTTTTTGTTCTCTTAACTCCCGTTCTAAACCGATGAAAACCTATCGTGGAGAGCCACCGTAAGATAAATAATAAATAAATAAAAGGCCTGATGAACCCGAAGGCTCGATGCCGATACCACCAATCTATATTTACAAACCTCCGTCCACGAAGCACCACCCAAACCCAAACCCGCTAGATCACTCCTAACACAATCCGCCCACCTACGCCTCAGTCTACCCCTCAGACGCTTCCCAGTCGGTACTGCGCCTATTAACATCTTAGGAATTCGTTCGTTACTAAGCCCAGCAACTTTACATGCCCATCTTAATCTTCGCGACGCTATCACCTGAATAATATTTACCGGATACATGCTTCGCAATTCCGCGTTATGTAATTTCCTATATTCCCCAGGGGTAAGATATATAATAGGTCTTGCCAATATATTATTGGCATTATTAATTTATATAATTAAGATAAATAATAGGCCTTGCCAATAGTTTAGTTACGTGTAAATATATTTTTATGGAACTTACAGATGATGGGAATTAAAAACCACTTCCTCTTGAATCTATTTAAGAAATAATGAAAGAGTGTACGAGCAGTGGGCAGTATTATATGAATATTCTTCGAAGTTAAGATGAAACAATATTAATGTTCAGTGTTACAAATATCCTTTTTTAATACCACTGTTCTGCATCAAAATCCTCCCTTCTACAAAAATGTTGTTTCATTATGTTTTAAAGTGTCCTGAACACGAATCTTAAAAATTGCTTTATTGAGAAATAATAGACTCTGCCACTATCTTGGGCAATGAGTATTAGAGCTAAAAGAGATCATTCATTCCATATGTGAACACGAATCTGAAGTCATAAAATCTCCATTTGGCACCGGCTTTGTCAAATCTGTTTTACGTCGAAAAATGAGGTGTTTTTAGAGATTTTGAAAATTTTTTTGATCACTGAAAACTTTAATAAAAAATTAAAAAACCTATTTGATTTTGAAGCTTATATAATGTATTACAAAATGGAAATTGGGAGAGCATAACTATTAGGCTTCATGACTTTTGGGCTAACATTCTCAAAAGAAGGGACTGTTGCCTACTTGCGGGCTTCCCCAGGTACCTGCCCCAGGCCCTCCTCCTAAACTTAACTGTCCCCCCACCCTCTATCTATTGTTCAGCCATCTGGCTGACAGGTTACTCGCCACCAAGTCTACAGTGTTAATTGAACCTCGATACGGACAGAACTTTTTTAGTTTCAAATCTAATATGCCGCGACAGTATAAAAACGATCCTGACTGTTTCTGTAATATTTGAGACGAAGTGACATTCAAGTGTAATCGGAAATCATTGACTCCATTGATAAAGAAGGCGTATGAGTTATACTTTGGATGCCAAGTAAGTGATCAGGATAAACCGTGGGCACCTAAAATTTGTTGTACTTCATGTAGCTGCATTCCAATGATTTGGCGAGAGCCAACAAATCATGCAAATGATTGTTATTTCTGTATGACTACCATTAAAGGTTTTACTTCAGCCAAAAGTAAGAAGAAAATAGTCTATCCTAACCTTCCATCTGACATGAGACCTGTTCCGCACGATGAGTTTATGCCCATCCCACCTTAGCTCCAGAATTATTGATAAGGAAGAGGCTGATTCTGAGAATATTTCACCGGAACCCGGAATCAGCAATGAAATACAAGCACCAGGAAGCCAGGAAGAAGTATAATCACCAGGAAGCAATAAAGAAAGGCTGTCTTCAAGTGATTCTTGTGAAAATGATACCAAGCCAAAATTCATTAACCAGTCCAGGTTGAATGACTTCGTCCGCGATTTAGACCTCCCAAAACGTAAAGCCCAATTGCTTGGTTCCAGGCTAAAACAATGGAATCTTTTGGAACCAGGAGTGAACGTTTCTTCCTTCCGAAAGCGGGAATCAGAGGTGCTCAAATTTTTTTCAACGGAAAGCAACCTCGCATTTTGTCGATTTACTTACAGAACTGGGGCTTCCGTCCAACCCAGATGAATGGAGACTGTTCATAGACAGCTCTAAATTCAGGCTCAAAGCAGTGCTCCTTCACAACAGCAACCTACATCCACCCATTCCTGTTGCCTATTCTATCCATAGGAAGGAAACTTATGAAGATTTGAAACTCGTGCTTGAGAAAATTAAATATAGCGAGTACAAATGGAACATTTGTGCAGACCTTAAGGTTGTAGCAGTTCTTACAGGTCTCCGAAATGGTTACACTAAGTTTTGCTGCTTTTTATGTGAGTGGGACAGCAGGAAAAAAGATCATTACATAGTGAGAAAACGGCGAGAACGCACTAATACAGTTGGTCAAAAAAACATTGTCAATACTCCCTTGGTTCGAAAAAACAAAATTCTACTCCCACCACTCCATATCAAATTAGGTCTTCATGAAGAGTTTTTTTGAAAGCAATAGACAAGGAAGGAGAAGGTTTTTTCTACTTGAAAAAGAAGTTCCACAGATTATGTGAATCAAAGATTAAAGAGGGGATTTTAATGGGACCTCAAATTCATGATCTTCTTAAGGGCGTTGAATTTAAAAGGCGATTAAATGCAACAGAAAAAAGAGCCTGGACTGCATTCGAAAACGTATCAACAATTTTTGGGAAACAAAAGACCAACAAATTACAATGAAATTGTGGAAGAATTGCTTTCATCATATAACATGTCATGTTGCAACATGTCCTTAAAAATTCATTTACTGCATTCCCATTCGGATTTCTTCACACCCAGCTTGGGAGCAGTTTCAGATGAACACGGAGAACGGTTTCATCAAGACATAGCCCAGATGGAAAAAAGGTACAGCGGTATAAGCAATGAGAAGATGCTTGCGGACTTCTGTTGGACACTACAACGGGAGACAGGTGATGAAGAGTACAAAAGGAAAAAATATACACATTAATTGAGTACAAAAAAAGTTTGTTAAATTAATGAAAAAAAAGTGTTTTTTGTTTTCAAAAACAACCTCCAATCTCTAAAAAATAGTGCTTAGTAGAATTTTTTTTACTTCAGATTCGAATTCAGCACACATGAAAATATAAAAATCAGGAACAACTTCTCAAGGGAGCAAAACTTTTTTTTTTGCAGAACACTGTTTTTTACTAAGCTTTGCTACCTCGGGTTTTATTTTATTTTTTAAAGTATTTATTGAAATTTACGACTGTATTATAATAATGAAGCAAGTAAATTTTTGTCAATGATATCTAAAGGCATGGCCTTCAGCAAGTCGAGAAATTCCCCATTTGTAGTACTCAAATAACCCGTTTGAATAAATGAATAACACGTCACGAGCCCATCTTCTTTTCATGCGCCCAAGGAGGATTAACAGGAATTGAATAAGTAGCTAAGTTTGAAAAAAGTGTGTCTGAGTAGGAATGAAGTTTGTCATGAAAGGGCTTGTTATGTCCTTATTTAAATAATAATTATTGAACGAAAGGTAATGAAAATAATGTAAACGCACGAGTATGTAAACACTTCGTATATTCTTATAGAACTGTAAGAACAATCCTTGGTAGGTTACAATCATATGATAAGAAATCGTTGGTCAGATGCTACAGGCATAGTCGATACATAAGATTTGTTACTGATCCGAGCCAAATCAGTAACCAATGGGACATTGAGGTCATTATGGATAACTTTATTCGTAACTAGGTAGGGAGTATTCAGGATTTTGCGAAGTGTGGATTGGATAAGTGAGGAATTCGATGGTTTAGTGGTGCCCCAAAGCTCTACTCCGTTAGGCCAAATAGGTCTTATAATAGTCATATATATGAGTCTTCAGTAATCAATTGGGAACTTGGAGCGTTTGTCTAGTGTGCGTTGCTTCAAACGGCGAGCATTGGAAATTATTTAAATATACAAAAGTATGAAGTTATAAATGAATAACGAATATTTTCAATATGATATCTGTAAGTCCATAAATTCACAGTAAAGTTGATAATAAAATATTTTTAAATTGAATGCAATTTTTTAATGAACACGACAATGCCTTTTTTTTTTTTTTTTAATTACGAACTACGGATGTTAAAAGATATTTTATTCGTCAGGCCAGAAATATTGTAAAGCAGAACCCTTTGGTTTAACAGGAAATGCAATGCGAAAATTTCTCCTTTACATGTAAAAGCTGAAATTAAAATCTCCATATAGCGTTGAATCAGTTTGTATCCTAAATTGTGTGAAATTTACCTAACGAAGCAAGGACACGTAGGATAAATGAATTATTCATTGATGGAGGAAGATTATACGATAAGCGCTAGAGACATATTGTTGAAAAGTAATGTCTTTGTTAAATGATAGAAGTGATTTCTGAATAATTAAACTAATATAATTAAATTAATTAATTTATAGAATTAGTAACATAAATCAATTTAGATGGGGAAAATTAATGAAGTAAATATTAATTGTATAGCATTTCATAATTTTAATTTATCCTTTACTTTATTTTATTTTAAAGGCATATTATGTTATCGTCTTATTTTAAAAGAGGTTTTCAACATATATTTTTTATACATTTTTATTTTGTTAATTATTATTTATTAAGAATTTTATAAGCAATTCTTTGGATATATATTCTTATAAATCCCTGGAATTTCATTGATTAGAACGCGGGTGAGATCTTAAGTGTCTATCGAAGGAAAACTCCTTAAGGCCTGTCCTGGCTCTCTCAACGTTATTACTCAATTTCTGGAGGCTGTTGTGAAAGAGCGAAGGACATTAATTAACATAATAATCAGTATGAATATTATTCAACTATATTATTCACTTTGCTCTATTAATTTACGAAAAATTCTTTATGGTTATTTCGTACGACGTTATTAGGTATTCAATCATTAAAAATTAATTTAAAATCATTATACTTTTTAGATATTCAATCATTCAAAACTATTTTTATAAGATTATTACTTTTTGATAAATTATAAAATAAAATAATCATTGCTTACACTCAAAGGCTGCATTCGGACAAAGGCCATAAAATATAAACTATAAAAGGAAAATAAATATAAAAGGAAAATATTGCAACGATTTATTGCTAGGTTAAACATCCTCTAACAGCAGTTGATAATCGACGTGACTTGGGTTATAAAAGTTTGGTACAAAATTTTCACTGCTTCAGTTACAAAAAATAAGCTCAAATGAGGAAGACGTAATTTTTTATTGTTTAAGATGTATAGTGGGAAGAAAAAAGATACCGTGTACACCGAGATAAAGAACAGTACAAATGAATACAATACATTGTTTTCTGTATGCTACAAATGAATAAATCAAGATGCACTCAAAAGCTTTCATTAGATTAATGGAAGTAATAACCGAATTATCTTCTGTTCTTCCCCTCATATTCACAGCTCGAAATATCGGACGGTACAAGTTGCTGAGGAGGGCGACGAGTCTTCGAGAGATATGTCACTAGCAATTTTTTCTCCCTTTAGATTTCATGGTACTGTCTGTGCGACCCGGTTATCCTATATCGCTTACGATATATCTACACGCCCTAAGATTTTAACACCGACTCATTTCATTGTATTTTGTCAGAATTTTATTTTTATTTTTTCTTTCTTTCTTATTCAGACATCTAGTCTACCTTGCGGTGTAGAGATTTTGCATAAGCGCCACCTGCCTCTGTCAAGGGCTGCTGTCCTGGCCTCCACCCATCCAATCCTATTTTCATTTTATGGGAATAAATATTACTCTTTCCGATGGAAATGACTTTAATATAGACAAAGGAATCCGTTCCAAGAAATCATTTTAGACGTACTAACCTTCCTAATGAAGCCCATTCATATTTTAATTGAAGCAGTAGCCAGGTTTATATACAAAGGAGTGGGTTAGAGAATTCCTGCCTCAGCTTACTTTTGATATTCAAATATCCCGCTCCTTCCTTATTGTCTCTCTTTACAGAGATAAATAAATTAAACAATCTGAGTATAAATGAAAAAGTGGACTCCAACGTTTAGTTCATTTTATTTCAGATTACTTCAAAACTTAACTATACAAGCTCTCTAAGCTCCCAATTTATTACAAAAGACTCATATACATGACTATCGTTAGATCTATTTGGGCTTACGTAGTATAGATTTCTGAATCCACTACGCCATCGAATTACTCTCATATTCAATCCTTAAAATTCAAAATCCTTAATAAAATCCTCGATCCTTATTTGTATTAGTTGAATTGTTATAATTCTGGAAACAGGAGTGCATCAGAACTCCTCAACACTTCTTTGGGGCGGCCTGTGGTCTCGTGGTTACCATAACAACCTACTAAGCCCAAGATCACGGGTTCGTAGCCCTCCAGGTAGTCCTAGGATTTTTTTAAAATGGAGTAAAAAATCCTTGGTTACGCGGTCCCTCCAAAGGGATGTTAAGCAGCGGTCCCGAGCCAGTACGATCTCAGATCCTCTTCAAATATCACTATCCTAATTAAACCCAGGGTAGCTAAACCTAGTAAACAATTAGAAAACCTTATTTGTAACACTCTGCATTTATGTTGTTACATCTGGACTTTAAAGAACCTTTATATAATACTACCCATTGCTCGTACAGTCTTTCATTATTTTTTAAATACATTCCAGAGGAAGTTTTTTATTAATTCTCATCCTCTGTAAGTTCGATAAAATATATTTACACTAACTGATCCAATGGTAAGGCCTATTATTTATCTAAGGATGTTCTTCACGATAGGTTTTCATCGGTTTAAAACAGGGGTTAAAAAGAACTAAACCAATTGTGTAGGTGAGAAAGCCGTCAGTTTTGTTGGCGTTTCAATAGACCTGACGAGGGGAGAAAAAAAACCAAAAAAAAAAACCTTCGTGTTGAAGTGAAGGCGCTCAAAAATCTACCTGGCTTGTTGAACTTGATCATTCTAGTACGTATTCTTCATAGATTTAATTTTGACAAATTTTACCATTAAAAAACAAAAAACATTACGCTTAATCCATGCGCTTGCCATTGTCAGTGTTTTAAGATAAGTGAACATTCTTTTGGTCATTCTGCATGGGTCCACCCTTTGTCCATCCATAGTACTTGACTATTCGTTTTCCAAATTCTACTTTATTAAATATTATTGTTACTATTTTTATTGATTTTCACTAAACACAAAATCATATAAAAAACTGAAACGTTCAACAATAAAAACGGTAATGTAAAAAAAAACCTTAAACCGAGTCTTCAGAAATTTACTCTGGCTATGTAGATTTATTTACTTCAATTTTTTATTTAAATCGATACTAAAAAAATAACAATTTCATGTTAATGATGCACAATCTCCCTAGATTTCTCGATTACTAAAAGTCAAATTCTATTAGCGAAACTTCTGACTTTGAATTAATAGATAAATATTTCATAACAGAAGGAAGACTGAGCCTCATGCAGAAAAGTCGAGCTTTGACGACTCTTCAGTATACTTGGTTCTTTATGGCGTTGCATCAAAAGGAAAATAAGACTTGCGTTTCTGAGTTGAAGTGAGGCCTGGGGTCTATAAAGATTATATCTGCAATCAGATCTTTTAGTTCTTAAATCACTTGAGCAGTTCAGGTGCATAAAGCCATTGAAAATGAAGAAATCCAATTACAGTTGATGGTTTTCAATTTGTCTGTTTTTTAATTGAGTTTCTAATATTAAAAAGTTAAACCAATAAAAGTTTCCACTTTTCTCTTTATTTTTATTTTCATTTCATTCTTTCGTGTTTTTTTTTGTTGTTTTTTTAAATTACAAACGTATTCAATTTATACTAAGACTAAAAGAATTTAGCGCAGAAAACGTCCTTGAAAAATATACTGCGCAAGTTCAAAAAAATACTGCGCAAAAATGAATAGGAATATTGCTAATTTTGTAACAATACATACTTTAACTAGCATTTATAATATTATTTTTTTAATCACTACATTAATATTTAATGTAGTATAATTTCTAATAAATAATAATGATTTTTATAATAAAAATAATATTAAAATGTAAAAAAAATTTGTAAACAAAACAAAATTAGCGGTACCCTTATTCATTTTTGCACAGTTTATTTTAAAAATCGGAAGTTCACTTTACTCAGGAAAATGCCTAAAACTCTAGCCAATTTTTCATTTAATGCTCAACCTACTGAAAAGTACAAACAGAACTAAAAATATTGAGAATACTTTCTTTTAAAAATAAAGTATATTTGCTAAAATGTTTTCAAGAATTTGACAAATAGTCATTTCACAAGAGTAAATGTTATATGCAACAGGTATATCTGTGAATATCACTCCAGTCTGGGACAAATTCTTCTTTATAAGATCAAGAGGCTTACCACACTCTTGCCCCCTTAAACTTCAATCGTCCTCCGACAGATTCAAAGAAGTACTTCAAGAATCTACGATTGAGGCACCAATAATAGGCATTCTTCAATATCATGATCGATTCTGGTTGGGTGTCTTTGAATTACCTTTATACCTATTGGGTGATTTAGTGATAGTACCTTGGTGATAGTAATAACGTCAGGTCAGATAAATGGGAAATATTTTATACCTATGAGCACTAGCAAGGCGTTTTCAATGCAGTTAAGCACATCATGCATTGCGATGGGAGCGGTTATCACTGGCTACTTTATTATTTACTATGGAAACGCTCTAAGCTCCCAATTAATTACTAAAGACGCATATACATTATAATCATAAGACCCATCCGGTCTTACGGAGTAGAGCTTTGGGGCTCCAACCAACGAATTCCTTAGGTATCCATACATTGCAATGGTGTTTTCGATCATAATCCATCATAATAAACGATACTGGATCAAAAAGTGAATATTCACCTACAAATTTTATAGTGAAAGTAGAAATAAGATCAAAACATGGGGAGGTTTTGAGGAAAAAAATGGTCCGAATGTAGGTCCAAAAAATTCTCTAACTCAATTAGTTAAGTCTCAACCCCATTATAAGCCCAGAAGAAGACTTGCAATGTCAGTCGAAACGTTCGCATTGCAATAAACAGTTCTCCCTATTTACATTTTTTTTTTTACCTCCACCCAGAACATTTTGTTTATCACATATACATAAGGGGAACTTTTCTTAAGAACTTTATTAATGGGATGTTAAAAAAAAATTCAAAGAATATTTTCCATAAATATGAAGTAATGGTCGGCTCTATATTTGTTTCTTTAAGTTTTTACATTTCAAAAAAGTTAAGACACATGAACCCATAGAATAAATTCAGATAGAACAATGATTGGATTTAGTGTCATTAGTTGTTCTCTCAAATCTCTATTTTTTTTTAGTGATGAAAAAGTCAAATCAAAGACCAGGATGTGTATGGACTCATTCACTAAAGGATTCGGCATTGAAAAAAAAATGAAGAACACATGAACATTCGGTTCTTTACAAAAAAAAACAGAAATCATTAACGTTATTTTTAGGCAGAAACATCTAGAAAAACGGAAGTATAAAATAGACTGACAAATCTTGTTTGTAGCTTTTCCATTCAGTGCTAAGGAAACACGAACTTTCGATATTGCGCTACAATAATTCACTTGCCTTTCAGTCAACATCCTACACCGGATAGGAATTATATAGCTCTCACTGATCAAAGACACCCTTCAACGAATACGTAGAATAGAAACTAGAGGGAAAAAAAAGAAAAAGAAAAGAATAGAGAAATAACAAAAGCTTAAAGGATACGATGATGTGAGTCAGAGGCGGATAGCGTTAAGGTATTTCCTCCGGTTACATCACGAAATCCCTGGCAATCGCGAGATAGGACGATTTTAGTTGAGACAACTAGCGCACTCTGTTATCAACCAAAGCCGGTAGCGGTAAAAATAGCGAGGAAATGTTCTCTGAAATATAGTCCGGTATTTGCTGTTAGATTCGGGTGCCTTTGAGTTTACATTGCAAAATTGACCCTTTGAAATGGCAAGGCGACAACTGACCGAATGTGTTATTCTTGGAATTTTTGATTTCAGCCTTCAGTAGCAGCTGTATTGGTTGAAGGTTTTCAATTCAGGAACGACATATATAATATTCCATTTTCAACATTTTTTTTTTTAAATAAGTCAAATTCTGAGCTATATCATAACCGATGTTCCATTCAAAAAGACATAGAACGTTCAAATAACTCTATTGAAAAATTAAGAGTATATAATTTTATAATTTTTTAGTTGTAATATTGTTCTTTTTAACGAGCAGTATACATTTTACAACATTCGAATACATTTTACTGTACAATTTTTGATTCGAATAAAAGAAAATTTTAAAAATTGAATGAAAAACTTAAATTTAATTAAAAAATATTACAATATGTAAGCAGCCTATTAATCTATTGGTCTAAAAAACATTCACCATTTTCACTCCTTCCAGAGAGGAAAATATAAAATATAAATAAATATTTCAGTTTTTCTTTACCCTTTAGGTTTTCTCGATTGTTTTCACTTGTATCTTTATTGAACTTCTTTTGTACTTAAAATTGACATTACCTTATCAAAGAAGCCCGGACTCTATTATTTTCAGATGTTATTCATTTTTCCCAAGTTAAAAGTTCAATCATTCGTGCTATTACAACCACAAGAACAATATTATTCTGAACCTTTAAATATTGCTTTTTTGTAAATGATGAATATTAACTTGTGATCGGTATTTAGTAAATAAATATTATTTACTAATATTAATCGGGAAAAATATGTTTCTTGGGTATAATACATCGAAATACCATTAGTATACTACTGAATAAAAATTACTTTATTTTAAGGGGGGTATTTATCGAACAGAAAAAAAAACCTGTACCCCTAGAACCTATGAAGGGTCTGAAGTTCAGTACATGGTAGAGAATGTAACCGTTTCTTGGACAACAGTTAATGCAGGAAGGTGGTTTCCCCTTATTTTTGGTACTCAATTTATAGAGACATCGAAAAAAAATTAATTAATGACAACAATTATCGATTTGAAAGACTCGTCTTTTAAATAGGTTCAGACATATTCCAAAACACTTATTAATTCCAAATAAATTCCATACTATCAATTTTATGAATAATCAAAACTGCTTTTGAAACTTCCATGAGGAAAATTGTTGGTGACCGAGCACATTATTTCATTCAATTAAATTATCAATGAAACAACGATCTAGGGAAACATCTGTCTTCTGATCTATTTTTTGGAAGGCTTACTAATAATAATTGTTTTTTTTTATTTGATTATAAGTTTTAAAT
The DNA here is from genome assembly GCA_964056705.1 of Troilus luridus. Lineage (NCBI taxonomy): Eukaryota > Metazoa > Arthropoda > Insecta > Hemiptera > Pentatomidae > Troilus > Troilus luridus. Next base: position 66,056,454 of record OZ057413.1, read on the forward strand.
CAGGTTTGAAAAGAACTCATCGTTAATTGAATGACTAATACTTTTTCTTCTGCCTTTGACAGCTTATCCTCAATTTGAGGAGATTTATACATCAGTAAGATTGAATATGCTATATTTTTCAGCACAAGTTCAAATATATTCTCACTGACTTCAACGATTTTTCATCATACTCCTCTTCAGGACAAGACAGCTTGGTTTCCTATGAGTTACCCATGTTCATGTGAATATTATGTTACGAGCCAGGTACTTGTAACTGATAGTTCTCATTAATCTTCCTTCTTCCAAAATTTCGTTCAAATAGCAATTGAATCAGAGCCAACATGGAAATATTGATTTAAGAATCAATACTTTAAAGCACAGACAATTATATCGAAAATCGTAAATCGTCTACATGATGAAAAACTATTGTGGTGTTAAATAAACACATCAAAATACTGAATGAAACTAACAGCGTTGTAATGTTGAATTGTATAGAAAAAAAAAAAAAAAGAAATGCTTTTAAATAAATGAACATTTCGCTTTCTCTCTCTAAAGTATCATTTCTCTAGTCAACGCGTTATCCCAACATTTTTATCTGCAATTAATTAACAATTCAATAAAAGCTTACATAAAGTATATATCTATTATATGCGATTTTAATATAAATAATAATAATACAAATAATATATTAACAGTAGAAAAATAATATTTTTCACAGATATTTATATAAATAAACCATCAACAGGAAAAAATTATGTTTAACCGAAAAAAAAATCGATAAATTCCTACTTCATTCACCAGAAAAACAAAACAAATACACGAAAAGACTTGGTGAGCAGGATCGACGTAAAAGGACATGCAGACAGCTTAAAAAAAATCGACTAATTGGTAGAGTAATCAGATAAAGGCATCAGTGCTAAGAAAAAAACAACCTTGAAAAGAATACAATAGAAAAACATATAGGATCGGTAAAGAGAATAGATTTGTCTTCCCGTGTTACAAGCCAGGTTAGCTCAGTTGGTTAGATCACCACGCTAGAGACGTGGGCGACCCGGTTATGAATCCCGGCCTGTATAAATTTTTTCTCTTCAAAATAAAAATATTTAAAAATTGTAACAATTAATAAAAAATAAATAAATAAATTATGAAAAAACTGTAGTGTTCTTTATTAAAACAAGGAGTTGATACTTGAGGTAAAATTTTAAACATCCGTGGCTGATTCTTTGAATCCTATGAATGTTTGATTTTCGATAATATACAGGTATGTTGCCATTTTTTGGAAAATATAATCCGGGTATTAAGGCACTATATTGACTGTATCTATAACCTGTCATGGAACCATCAATACTCCTGTGGTGCAATATTACTATCCAGTATTATTATTTTAATAATACATCTTTTATTGTAAAATATAAATATTGTTTGCTAAAGCCATAACTAAGAATTCAAAATAGTTCCAACTAATTGCAAGAACACTGTAACGAGTATTCTTTTGTTGCTAAATTCGTCCGTCAGGTGTCTCTATCTATCTGAACTCACTTAACTGAGGACCGTCATTCCATACGGATGGGTAGCCTAAGTCGGTTATATGGCCAAGTAATTGCCAAATTTAATTGTTTTACCTTATCGTATCTTTGCGGCTCAGCGGTAAGCATCCTATTAATATTTGTAAATAAAAGTGTATATAATCTTTGTTTTTATTAATTATGTATCTATGATTTTTAGTTGGTGGTGTTACGATATATGGTTATGTTTTTGGAGTTGGCATAATGTTACCGTTGATGTATAATATAAGAATACAACATTTTTATTTGGACAATAGTTTCTTTAAATCAATTTGGACCTTGGACCGAAAACCCCACAACCTGGTCACAAATATTATGGCGCTCGAATACAGGGACTACAAAAGAAAAATCTACAGATAAGTTATTAGTTGAAGATTTAATTATTATATTAACATTTTTTTGAAATAGTGAAGTTAAGTGATAATAGTTTTATAATAATAGTAACAGAATAATTTTTCCAAACAATACTTTAATATTTTTTTCTAATGTTTAAATATAATTTTCGTATTAATTGAAGGTACTAAATTTCTGTTGATTGAAGCAAAAGGTTTGTCTTAGATGCAATTTTGGAAATGTAAAGATAATTATTTTTAATTTATTAATTTTGTATCAACAACAAAAATCAAGAATTTTTACTTAAGGTCGTAGAACGACTTACTTTTGTTTAACACATGTTTTGAAAATTAAAATCTACTAATATATTGTATTTTTACCGTAAGTTTAAATAGTTGAATTGAACATATGTTAGATTAGCAAGTAAGCATTAAGTTCACTTAGAGACAACAGCTGTTGTTTGTTTCTATTTAGCATTATCTTGTGTTTCCTTTTAAAAGGAAAATATTTGTTTATCTATGGCTGACATATGAAAAAAAAATTATATATTAAGTTTGTAAAGGACGCTTACCGATTTAATTTAATTTGTTAGTTTTAATATAATTTTATTAATTTAATTTTCAGTATTTTACGACTTTTAAAGGTTCTGTTGGTATTTTTTTCAACATTTAATTTCTTTGGCATTTTTTTGTAACTTTGGGTAACGTCTTGATTTATTGTCACGATGGGTGATCCAGTCGTTCTAGTGTCAGAGAGGGAGGATATTTTTGCCGCAGTTCAATCCATTTTCACAAAATCCAAATCTTTAAGTACCGATTCAGCATCCGCTTTTAAACCCGCTTATGACCGCTTACTCAAAAATGAAATCCGATTTGAAGAAATTCAATCAAAAATTCGGATATTTAATGCAAGTATAAAGAACAAAAGTGAAAAAATCGATACAACAGCAGTACAAAATTCATTTAACGATTTAGTTGATATTACTAAAGCGAATTATTACAAAGTGGTACAATCTACCTGCCCTCCTGAGAATAAACCTGTGGTTGTCCATTCTCATTCTATTCCTCAGGAGCTACCGAAAATTGACTTACCGATATTCACAGGGAAATTAGAGGACTGGAATGGATTCTATTCCCTATTTGATTCTATGGTTCATAGGGAAGAATCTCTATCGACCATTAGGAAATTTTATTATTTACGAAGTAGCTTACGCGATGAAGCTCTGTCGCTTATCTCGGGCTTCGCATTAGACGAAGCTAATTATCCGCTCGCTTATGACGCATTGGTATCTCGCTATCAAAATAAAAGGCGACTAGCCAGATTTTATATCAAGAAGGTGATGGATTTTACCCCTTTAAACAATTCTTCAGCGTCTAATTTGCAGAGATTTTTATCTGAGCATGAAAATAATTTTTCTGCGTTATCGGCTTTAGGCATTGAAGACATGGGGGATTTCATTAAACTTCTTTTAGCTCTTAATAATTTAGACCCAGGGACTAGAAAAGCATTCGAAGAACGAATAAAATCAGCAGATATTCCCTCTTATAAGGATTTGATTAATTTCGTCACCGAACGAACTAGAGTATATGAAATGATGGCTCAAGAAGGCCGATCAGAAAAGCCTATTATAGAAAAATCCCGCTCTGCGAATTCCACTAAACGATATAACAAATCCAATTCCGGAAAAGAACAAATATCTCCGGGAATTTTTACTGTTTCGCCATTGGAAAAACAAACCGATGTTGCTGCTAACACAACGAATCACGATCCTCAATTCGACCAGTTCGAAATTGAGGCAGTTGGCTCTAAGAAACAGGTATTCTCTCCGACTGATGTACAATCAAGAAATAGTACCGAACCGATTCTCTACGAGAAAACGTGTCTAAAAGGCTCAAAACCGGCTCTACCAGCTAAGAAATTAATTTGCTGGAATTGTGGTGGACCGCACGTATATTCCAGATGTCCGCTACCACGAAAGTTGTTTTGCTACCGTTGTGGTAACCCGGGAGTTTCCATTCACGCATGTCCTAAATGTACTCCGGGAAATGTGCAAGGGAATCGGAAGTGAGGGTCATTCCTATTCCCACGGTTTCAGCTGACCCACCAAGTACCGATTTACCTATTACCGTGCCTTATCGTTTACCTTTTTGTACCGCTAAATCTGATATCGTTTCTCCTTGTGTCGTATCGAATTCTCCCGAAAGTTCTACCGTATCTTGTTCTCGTTTACCGTTTCCTAAACAGCACTATATTGATTTCCGAATAGGGAAACCTGACAAAGGAGGCCTGTCCTACTTGGCCCTGTTTGACCCTGGTTCCACTACCTCATTTGTTGGACCAGAAGGGGTTGAAATCCTCCTTAAATTGGGATATGAAGTTGAGAAAATTCCCGAATTTAATATTTGTGTCGCTAATGGAAGCTCTTGTATTGTCGATGAAAGATTCTCCATTTCAATTATCGTTGGGTACCGGTCATATGACACGAAGCTTTACGTTTTAACAAAGCTTCCATTTATGTTTCTTTTAGGGTTAGATTTTATCGTTAACACAAATATGAGTACTAATCATCGTGAAGCGACATGGTGGTTTCAAGATGACCCCGACCATAAGTTCTCGTTTCGTCAAGATGTTCAATTAGTAGAAGAGGAAACATCAAAAATATGCGGCATTAGTTCATTTGATCCCTCAGAAAGGGTGGATCTGGATAGAATAGTCAGTGAAGGTTTGCGAATTCTCCAAGATTCTCCAGGATTAACGACGCGCATTAGCCATAAGGTAGATGTTCAGGATGCCCGACCTATCAAGCAGCGCTCCTACCATTACTCGCCCAAAGTACTTGAGGCAATGCACCAGGAGTTAGACCGAATGTTGGATGAAGACTTAGTGGAACCTTGCCAATCTCCATGGTCTTCCCCGGTAGTCATGGTTCGTAAGGGATCAGGTTATCGTTTCTGTATAGACTTTCGTAAGGTTAATGAAGTCACTTGTAAAGATTCCTATCCTATGCCTAATATGACATCTCTCTTAGACGGACTTCGACAGGCTAGATATCTCTCCAAGTTTGACCTCAAGCAAGCATTTTTGCAAGTGCCCCTTGCCGACGAAACTAGTAAGGACATTACTGCGTTTACAGTTCCTGGCAGAGGACTATTCAGGTTTAAAGTTATGCCCTTTGGGCTGACGAATTCACCTGCTACCTTTCAGAGGTTAGCCGATGCAATATTTGGACCCGAACTTTACCCTTACGTAGTCGTTTTTCTGGATGATATTTTGGTTTGCACACCAACTTTCAAACTGCATTTGGATATGCTAATGGAAGTGTTCAGTCGACTTAAAGCCTCAGGTCTGCGTATCAACCCGGAAAAATGTGAATTTGGTTGTAATGAAGTTAGGTACTTGGGCTATCTGGTTAATAGGGATGGCTTGAGTGTAGATCCAGATAAGGTTGGTTCCGTTACTTCGATTCCTCCTCCCACCAACGCTGGGCAGCTCAGAAGATTCCTTGGAATGGCAGGATGGTATCGCCGTTTTATTAAAGACTTCTCCACAGTTGTCTCTCCGCTAACAGCTTTGCTTAAGCGTAACGCTAAATGGATCTGGTCAGAAGAGCAGGACGCCTCTTTCAATGCTCTCAAGTCAGCACTGACTGAAGCACCAATATTAGCTAGGCCAGACTTTAAACAGCCTTTTCAATTACAGACTGACGCCAGTGATACAGGTCTTGGAGCGGTCTTGACTCAAATACAAGACGGCGAAGAAAGAGTCATCGCTTTTTGTTCTCGTACCTTAAGTTCAGCTGAAAGGAATTATACCGTAACCGAAAAGGAATGCCTCGCAGTTCTGTTTGGTATCGAGAAGAATAGGCATTACTTGGAAGGTTATCCATTCACCGTAATAACTGACCACGCCAGTCTGAAGTGGTTACTGAACTTGAAAAACCCTTCAGGTCGTTTGGCTAGATGGGCTCTTCGCTTGCAGCCTTACAACTACAAGGTGGAATATCGAAAGGGGAAACTCAACACAGTGGCCGATGCCCTATCACGAATTGCTGCAATCACAGTATTGTCTACCAGTTCCGATCCTAATTCTTCTACCGATTCAGTTTCGACTTCAGGAACTTTCATAGCGACCGACGATTGGTATAATCAGAAATTTTATCGAGTCCAGAAGTTCCCAGAACTCCACCCTGGATGGTCGATAAAAGATGGACAGCTATTATACCATCGAAAGAATCCTTTGAAGGGAGAGCTAGAAGACCCCAGTGAGGAATGGAAAGTTGTCGTTCCTAGACATTTAAGGGGAGCAATAATATATGAAAATCATGATCTACCGCAGTCAGGCCACCTGGGGATAGATAAAACTGTTTCTAGGGTTAGTAGACTATATTATTGGCCTGGATTATACCGAGATATAAGCCAGTATGTGAGGCAGTGTGAGTTATGCCAGAAGGTCAAACCCAATAACACGCCACCTCGTGGGTTAATGTTCCCTCGCTATAACAAGCAGCCGTGGGAAACGGTGTCAGTTGACATTATGGGTCCTTATCCTAGGAGTTCTAGAGGCAATGTATATCTACTAGTGTTTGTAGATTTATTTAGTAGATGGGTGGAATTATGTCCCATCAGAAAAGCTACCTCTTCGGTTATTGTAAATAAACTGAAATCCCGCATAATATACAGATATGGCGCACCGCATAAAATAATTTCCGACAATGCGAAGAACTTCGTTAGTAATCTTGTAACTGAAGTGGCTAAGGAGTTTGGAATCAAGAGAGAAACTACTCCTCTTTACCATTCACAGGCAAATCCGACAGAACGAGCGAATCGGAATATCAAGCAACTTATCGTAGCGTACCTAGGGAAGAAACACCAACGCTGGGACGAAAAACTAGGAGAGATCCAGTTTGCCTTAAATTCCGCCGTTCAAGATTCGACCAAGTTCAGTCCTGCCTTCTTAAATTTTGGTAGAGAACTGAGGCCTCTACATCAAGCTAACGACGATGATATCCTAGTGGCTGGCACAGACGAACATGCTGCTTGGGCCACTAAAGTGGGCAGACTGCCTGAAGTTCATCATATAGCCGAGGAAAACTCTCTGAAGGCAAGTCTAAATCAGAGCAGTCGTTATAACTTGAGACGCCGGAAAGATCGTTTCCAACCGGGGGACCAAGTCTTAAAGATGAGGTTTCAGCTATCGTCGGCAGCTGATAAACTCGCGGCTAAACTGAACCCCAAATATGAAGGCCCTTTTACGGTTGTTTCCGTTACGGGTGGTGGATCCTGTAAACTGAGAGATGAAGATGGAAAGATAATAGGCTTATGGCATCCCTCAAAACTTAAATTATTTTATCCAACCCGACGGACTTAATCGCTGGAGGGGAGTGTGTAACGAGTATTCTTTTGTTGCTAAATTCGTCCGTCAGGTGTCTCTATCTATCTGAACTCACTTAACTGAGGACCGTCATTCCATACGGATGGGTAGCCTAAGTCGGTTATATGGCCAAGTAATTGCCAAATTTAATTGTTTTACCTTATCGTATCTTTGCGGCTCAGCGGTAAGCATCCTATTAATATTTGTAAATAAAAGTGTATATAATCTTTGTTTTTATTAATTATGTATCTATGATTTTTAGTTGGTGGTGTTACGATATATATATTATGGTTATGTTTTTGGAGTTGGCATAATGTTACCGTTGATGTATAATATAAGAATACAACATTTTTATTTGGACAATAGTTTCTTTAAATCAATTTGGACCTTGGACCGAAAACCCCACAACCTGGTCACAACACAGAGCCAACGTACTGGTCGAGATAACACGTTGGACTACCGAGATAAAAGGGCCTCATCTTGGCGAAGCAGATAATATAATAATAATTACAAAGAGATAAGTCATAATCATGATTAATACCACAAAAGGCCCACATATTCTGAATATCAGTTGTGCGATCAGTTACTCGAGCTTCTAAGTTAATTAAACCAAACTAAACGAAATCAGAGAAACGTAAATATAAAAAATCCTCAACTAAGAGTGACAGAATTGATCTGTTCAGATAAAATCCGACTTATTCCATTATCTCTTTATTCCATTATTCAATTATTATACAATGAAAGATAGAAAATCAATTATATTCCTAACGTTAACTAATATATCAAATAAATCTGAATAACTCTGAAATGGTATGAATGATTACCATGAATAAATAAATACCATTTATTACAAAAATTTAAATACTTACTCTCATTTACAGTACAGGACCGAGAAAAAAAAGGAAAAAATAGAATAAATAATTTTTTTTTTTATTTAATTGGTTAGGTTTAATGATTCCAAACCTTACTTTTTTTTTATGAATAATATAATTGGCAAACAAATGACATACCTCAATGTCAAATTTCCAAGAACCACCACGAATGTCATATTTTTAAAAATTGGCCCCTATAGATCAAGGAACTATACTATAAAATGGTTGACGCTTATTTTGATTTAGAAACCTAAAATATAAATTTCGGAGCGTAAGTTTAAAATGATTTTAAAGAATAAAAAAGAACTATTAAAGTAATACTACGACATATTTGCCTTGTCAAATAAAAATGGGTAGAAAGGAAATCACCTAAACCTTAACTATTATTGCCTTGTTTTCGAACATCGTTATTCTACTTAATAAAGGATACAAAAACTAACAGAATGTTTTATTGATTTCTGATAGGTATCCTTAGTTTTTTTTCTTAAATACTAAGACATTAATAGTAACAAAAAAAAAACCTGTACCACTACAACCTAAAACGGTTTTGGGTTCTATACGTGGAGACTGTACTATTTCTAAGATAACGGATGTGCACTTAGGTATTTTGTCTTAGGACAGGTTCAATCGTCAGGTTTTTCACCCATTTGAAGGTACCCACTTTAGAGAGGCTGGGTGAGCCCGAGAAGGATCTCTAGATCCCATATGGTCCATCCTCGGCATTTGATAAGATAGTAACTCAGCAATCCACCCTCTGAGCTACCCCCCCCCCTACTAGAAAAAATACCGATTTCAGCAATTAGAAAAATCGGTTTAAGTATTTTTTGCATCCTATGTGAAAATTTTTGCTGGTCTCCCAACAAAGAGTATTCTACATTTTCCACATTCCTCAGTAGTTATTTTATTACCACACTTATACATGATACACATATATGACGATATACCAGTTTCAATCTTACCCTGACTAAAGGGAATATCTTTACTAAAGGCATGTTCTGTTTCAAGAAGACATCGTGGACCATCATCATCGTTTATGACAAGGGAATAGGAAATAACGGTATTATTAATATTTATTGATGAATTAATTATCGACAGAGGTGATGGAGGGAAGGTAACAATTTGAGGGTCATAGGAAGGTGCCAATGTAAACAAGGCAGCGCATATCGATTTCCTCCCACAAACTATATTATAGCTTATAATTTTGCCATTACATTTTTATTATTATTCATAATTGTTATTTATTATTAGCTTTTGCACTAAAAAAATATTTAAATTATAATTAACGGGTCTGTTTCGGAAAAAGCATGCATACTATTTTTTAGATACCTGCTACTTATATAAAATACTCATAACAAAACATGTGTATATTTATAAATAATCTCAAAGCAAAACAATTTCAATTAAATTGGTGGATAAAAATAAGCAATTCTTTCTAAAATCTTAGTAAACAAACATTCTTTGTTCTCTCGTACCTCTACGTAACCGTATCTCTACCTACTCCTATCTACCGTATCTCGTACCTTCTCCTACATATGAATTCGCATAAATGTGAATCCAACATATTTATACTCGTTCCACATTCCTTTTGAAAGCCCAAAAAGATTCCACCCTCTGGGTATGAGCAACTGTGTTTAAGTCAACAAAATTTTTTGAATTGTTAACAACGAGATGTTTATACCCCATGCCTTCAATTTGCTTTATTCCTTTATAGGCCTTCCAGAAATCAGAATATATTGTTGTCCTAGGTCGTATTGCAGCTTTAATGCAAGAAGTCAGCATTACAGCTGTTACACATGGGACAGAATATAGGAAACATTCCCTAGTTTCCCTGCATACGCCTCCGAACACCCATTGCTGAGGGTATATCCTCCCCACATTATATTTCCTTTTGGAGAAGCAGGACTCACCGATTTCAACAACTTGCTTTATTCTCTTAAATGCCTTCCAGCAATAAGAATAAATTGTTATCCCAGGTCGTATTAAGATTAATAATTAGGTTACATGTTAAATTTCTCAAACATATTGAGTTATTTCATATAAGTAATAATAATTACCGAATAAGTAATCTGCATGCGTTTTCCTAAACATACCCTAATTAACTTAATGTCATAAGAAATGTAGTTTTTCTTACTCCGTCATATTCAGGTGAATTGAAATCTCCACAGACTAGCTACTCATAGAAGTATTGAAGTTAAAGAACTTTGGTTGGTGATTTTACTTTTGTATAAATTGACAAAAAGTTATAGCATTTAAAATATATTTTAATTAGTTTCAGATGCATCGGTTAAATAAATGATAAATATATATATATATATATATATATATATATATATATATATATATATATATATATATGTATATATATATATATCATAATCATGTGCTATTTTCAATAAAATTCCTTATTTTGCTAATATCGGATATCCACAACTGCTCATTTCAAGTCTAGTCCTGTGAACAAACATAAACTTAACTTGTAAAATTGAAATGTTTTTAAAATTTAAAAGATAAAATTCTAAGCACAATAATGTTTTTAGATTTATATTAATGTTATTAGATTCGCTAGATGCTTTAAAAGATCTTTATTGATCGGTGTGATGATTTACGAATATGGATAAACTCAATTTTTATATTCTATTATCAGGCGTATTGATGAATTAATGCCACCTCAGTGTTCTTCTAACTGCAAACGAGATGTTATATTTGTTGGTTTTTTTATACTATATATCTCTTTGTAATTTAGTCTTTTTTAATTTCTTATTTTTTAATAATGCATGATCTCTCTCTGGAAGAAACGACGTCAGAATCTTATGAACGTATGATCCCATGGATTCATTCGCAATATATAAATTTGGTTTTATACATAAGTATTATATTTTCATATATATGGAGTAGGATGTAAGAATAATCTAATCCTTCCTTATTGCAGAGATATTAGTCAAACAACAGACTGAATCTTAAAATTATTTTCTAATTATAACTTTTTAAAATATCTTTAAATTATAAAACTTAATTACGTCACTGAAAATTGTTTAAAATATTTCAAGGCTCTTAAGGAAACATTGTAACAATTAAAAACCACAAAAATTAAACAATTAAAATTGCTCCGTTCCAGAAAGCATCACACAGGCGCAGGATACTAGACACAAGACCGTAAGGTATTGCGGAACTGTAGATACCCTGCGCCGTATTGAGGAAGAATCAGGTGATCCTAGGTATGCGCAGTTATTTCCAAGAAATAAATGCGACTATTGCTTTGCAACGAGGATGAGCGAGCTTTGGACTTGAAAATCAGATTCGTAAAAGTAGAAAATCGAAATAAATTTTTAGTATTCTATAAATAGGCAAATCCAAATAACAAAAAAAAAATGAGTTTCGACATACATTAATGGTTTCGTAAACATTTTATATAGAATATTGATTAGATGTTTTAAATTTGAGTCGTAAAACTGATTCGTCATCAGCCTTAAGCGTAAAAAAAATAGTTATTATATTAAAAACAATTATAACACCAGACTATCTAGTGTTAAATTGGTTTGAGCCAACAAAGTTCTTTAAGTAACATTGATATTACTAGCAGGATAAAATGTTAATTATTTTGCTTTATATATCATTTTGTATTTTAAAGGGGTTTGGTTATTTGAATCTTTATTCCAATTATGTAGATCGCTGATTTCTGTATGCCATATTTAAAACGAAATTAATTAAACACCAGTGGAATCAATGAAACGAAGTGGATAATTATCATATTTAAAAACATATTTGACGATGAGTTCTCGGAATAAATCACTAGCTCATTTATTTTTGTAATGTAATAATTAATAAGAAATTACATAAATGAGATTTCGATAAGCAGTAAAATAACAATGGTATTATAATTAAAACCAGCAGCTAGTTTGTTAAACAATATCCCTTTTAAATTTTTAATTTTACGATGCTTATGTTCTGTTTGGTTTTAGCTGAGATGTGGACAAAATAAAAATGGATAATCATTTAGAAGCGTATCACAAATAAATTAAATCAATTATTTAAAGATCACTATATCAAAAAACTAACTTAGAGTTACTTTTTTTCAGGAAAAATAAATTTTATTGCCCTACAATTTCTAATTATTATATAAACAGAGAGCATTTCGTAGGGGTTTTAATAGATCAATTATTTTATTGCATAAATCTAAACATGCTTGTTACATAAACTTGGCATTTGCCCGTGAATTATAATAATTATGCTAACAAAAACTTATAACAATTACAACAGGATTTTTTACCTCGGTGATATTTTTCTCAGTAATTTTCTTCAATGTTTTTCTTCATTTATATGTATTAAAAATTATATACAAAAATATAAGAGAATACAAACTAATACTCACACATCTCGTGGAAAAGGCAGAAAAAGAATAAAATAGACGAATGTGATACTGATTAAAGAAGGACTTGGTCTCAGGAATCATCTAGCCATTCATGATTCGAGGGAAATTATATTTATGGTTAGTTCATTTTTGGGCTACTAAACTAAATTTCTTTAAAATTATTATTACATTTTTAATAATTTATATTTCAGTGTTCACAAACTAATACTGACACATGTACATTAAATAAAGGCAAAGAATTAAAAGCACAAACATGATTCTCATTGATAAAACTTGGGCTCAAATATAGTAAATACTTTTAAAATGTATCATGTTGTTGATCGTTTAACGTCAGTTTATTCTTCTATGGCGCAACAGTGGGAGCTCTAAATTTGAAGTACCTGACATCGTACAGGCTTGGGATCCCGATTAAAATCCCTTCCGAAGGACGGCATAACCAACGATATTTTACTCCCTTTAAAAAATCATAGGGCCACCTGCGGGCTACGGATACGTGATCTTGAGCTTATTATGCTGTGGAACTAACCACTAGGCCACAGATCGCCCAATATTTATATAAGCTTAAGCAACTTAAATTTAAAGCTATAAAAAATAATTTAATGTCAAACTAACATTGGAAATTCTCATAAAAATAAAAATTAAGTGGGTGTCCGTGAAGTTTTGAATACGCAGTCGGAAAATATTATGGTTTTTGCTAAACGGGGAAATATTATAGGAATAACACAATTCACAAACGATAATTAATTAACTGACAAAAAGTGTTGGAATTTTACAGCGAATAGTCCATTGTAGGAATAGGGCAGAGTTATTAATTATAAACGTCGCGGGATCCATTAGTGAAGGAAAACGGTATACTTTGTTTAGTGGTGGTGTACACTAAATTGTAGAACATACACTAAACAAACAAAGTGACAGAGTGAAGAATGTGGGGCTAGGTCAGCCCTCGGAGCTCGGGTCGATGAGAGCTATTGCTAGCGTAGTTAACACGGCTCCTATTATGGCTGTTCACGTTCATACCTATGCTCTAAAAGCTGCTTAAACCTAGGTTCGATACATTAATTACATATTCAATACATAAATTAACTAAAGACACGTTGGTTCTCATTCAACTTTGAATGAGTACCTTAGGACAAATTTCGAACTACGAGTTTACGAAATCACCGAAATTTTAAGTCTAAAATGATAATAAAATTACTTCGGGGAGTAATTAAAGAACAAAGATATCGGTTAGGAAAAGCAGTAGTACTGTGGTTCAATTTCCAGCAATTTTTAATGTCCAATAATGATATGTAATTACAGGAGGTTGAATTCCAATTCAATTTTTAATTTAATTTTTTTATAAATATTTTTGTAGATGTAGTGATTAGCGCCTGTAACCATTCAACACTGAGATACAGCTTCGATCTTAAACATGAATGCATATGTACTTGAATAAAGGATATTTATCATTAAAATATATCGTATTAAAAAAAATATTTAAATGTAGTAAATGAAAAAAAAAACGGTTTATTTTAAAAACCCACTGCCTATCAACCAGAATTTTTGAACTGAGAGCTGTAAATTGCAACTAATACAACTCACCGACATTTTTAGTCAGGAGTGGGAGGCAGACCTGGAAAGGAAGGGCATGACATTAAATGTAGGAAAAAGCAAGGTGATGCACATCGGGCGTGAAGAAGAGGAGTTTCTGATTCACTGCAGAGGAGAAAACTTGGAGACAGCGCAGGAATATACTTACCTAGGAGTAGTGCTCAGCAGAAATGGGAAAATGGACCAAGAGCTCTCAAACATAATTAAGAATGCTAATAGCATATACTATCAGCTAAGGAACTCAGTAGTGGGGAAAAGGGGAAAATTACGTTATATTACACACCTTTAAGTAATAATAATGAATGAGGACCGGGACACAAAGATGTTTTCTGAAGCCAGGCCTACCGGAAGCCGTCCTCGAGAAAGACCTAGACTGCAATGGATGAACCACATCTCAAAGATTAGTGAAAAGAAGGGAAGGAATATGAATGAGATGAAAGCGTTGGCAGATCGAGGGGGTTGGCTGTCTTGGATTGGGGCACCTCCGCGCTGAGAGCCACTAAGGAGGAAGATAAAGAAGAAGAAGAAGAAAAAGAACGAGCTTATTAAACTATATAGATGGCCTTTTGGAAAAGCTGTAGAGCGATGGTTGAATTTCAATTTATTTTTTTTCATTTTTAATAATTTTCTTTAGATTAATGTGTATAATAGGACATAAGGTGAGCGGGGACACAAGGAGACTAAAAAGAACGTGGAGAGGTCTATTATCAAAGAAATTGTATCTAGCTATGGGAGAGACACAGCTGGGCAATGTTCTTCATGCCTCTCATGCCATTGTGCCTTATTTTACAAACAGCCAATCTGCTGATTGTCAATTTATGTATTTATCAGGTTTTTATGTATTAAAATATAAGGAGAAAAAAAAATTTATTTGATCTGTCAAAAGCCATAGATATTCCCTGTGGGATCTGGAGACACTCCTGGGGCTTACCCAGCCTCTTTAAAGTGGGTATCCTATAATCAGGAAACACCTGGCGGTTGAGGGTGATCTAGGACATATCGCCTCACTGTACAACCGTTGTCCAAGTGTGGTTTAAGTAATACTGTTACTTCTCTAAGTAATTCAAGTAATACTGAGTCTCTACCACTTACTGAACTCAAGACCCTTCATAAATTTCAGTGGTGTAGGTTTTTTTTAAAAATGTTTATAGCCTATATTTCGAAACTTAAATAATTTACACTATATCATTTTAACTACATTAATAGGCATAAAGTGTAAATGAAATTCGATTTAAAATTGCTTATCAAATCAAATATTAGCTATGAAAAGATATGAATTCATGTACAATAAGTTTATGTAATAATTGGTCATTTTAAGGCATTGAAATTTATTTAACATTAGAAAAATCGTAGATTTAATGTTTAATCATAGATGAATATATGCAAAATTGGTTTAAGTTTGATGTGGTACAATTCAATAGTTATCCATTTTTATCTTACCCAAATTTTAGCTGATATCTGATTTTATCGTAATCTATAATTTTTACTGAGCGTAGTATCTGGATTGTAAAATTTATGATTATAAAGGGATATTGTATAACAATATATTATTTATGGTATAATCTTTGTTTAATTTTATTAAAATCATATTTATTTAACTAAATTTCAATTAGAATATAACAAAAATAAGTGAATTAGAGATTTATTCAAAAATATTCACTCATCATCAAATATATTTAAATATGTTGACAATCAACTGCTTTTCATTGATTTAATTTTAGTTTCGTTTAAATATATACATATACACACTGTAAATGTTTTTCGAAATATTTTTGTGGATATAGTGATTATTGTAATCACCACTCAACAAAGAGACGAAGCTTCTATTTGTGGCGCTCCTAAAAATAAATGTATATGCACTTGAATAAAGGAAGAGCTGTGAGTAACAAAAGGACCATGGAGGACAATGGACCTCCAAGAAAAGTTTTTAGCTAATGACATGAATTATAAAAAAAAAAAGAGGTATCTATACTTACTTCTATTTATGGACGATTTTAATAAATGTATATTCGTTATATTGTGTGATTTATGTAATTAATAATTTATAGAAAAAAGATGACGTGTAACTCTTCTTGAGATGAAGGAAGTTCTTGATGGATTGATAATGACAAATTAGTCGAAACGTGTCCGCAAAATAAAGTTATTTGCCAAAAAAAAAAAAAATAAAAAAACCTGACTGGAAATAGGTTTTCATTAAGTGAACGAATTATTAGATAATGCAATCCAGTTTACATCCTTTCAAAACAAAACGAAATTAAAGTTGTGAAAAAAGGTTTATTTGAAAAAAAATACCAGTCATAAACATGACGAAACAATAATTATCACTATCCGACTGAAGTCTTTTACCGAATCGTTCATATCATATAATTGTTATGAAAAAAGATCCACAAGAAAGAAAAAAACAATAGGATTAGTCACTGCGAATAGTAGCAGAAGATATCAAATTTACTAGACTAAAAAAAAAACGGGGAAAAACAAGTCTAACAGAGAAAGCAAATATATAACAAAGAAAAAAACAAAACAGAAAATACAAACAATAAAAGAAAGGAGAGTTGAATCCCCTGGTGGTATAGAAACAATTGGATCTGGAAATCTGCCCAGGAGGCTAATAAAATGAATATTTGAATGAGAGAAAGATAAAAAACAAATACGCGGTATAAGAAAAAACCGAAATGAGATCGGAACTTCGGAAAACATGGACCGCCATAAACGTTAATACTTATTTAAGTTACTATAAAGATTAATAGGATTACTTTACTATAAGTGCAAGTATATTCACTTAGTACATAGACAGTAGAATTAGACAGTAGAATTTCATTAAAAACAACATAGTTATATAGAATCACATAGTTTACTAAGTATTTAATTAGCTCTGTAATTTCATTCTCCAGAAAGTAGATGAGCGAAGCCGTCATTTCAGTTCTAATTTAATTTTAATGTTAAACGTCGTTCTATGTAAAATTTCTTAAAATTGGTATAAAAAAATATAACTGGCACACAACTAATATACTATTCCAAAATAAAGACAGTTATTTAGGGAATATATGATTTTTATTTTAATATAGTGTTTAGAGATAAGAGAAAACCATCATGTTATATACTGTACATTTTAAACATTTCCAATGAATATTCACGTATACAGAAGAGTGTGAGAGAAGTTTTAAAAAATCGAATGGAGACCCTGCTGGGGCTCACCCATCCTTTATAATGTGGATACATTTAGCTGGGGAATTCCCGGGAAAGTGATTCCCCATCGATTATTTTTTTATTCATTGAACAGTTTATTTTTTACAACTTTATTGCTAGTTAACTAAATCTGTATATTGATTTGTACTTTTTTTTAACTATAGAATCAAAATTCGATATTAACATACTCATCTACTTCATTAGTATATTTCTTTATTCATTATATGCACGCAGAAGAATTAAAATGGGCCGGGGGTACAGTCAATAAATTTAACAAAAAATAAGAATGAATTTATTATATTTGTGCCAACGTTTCGGCCTAATTTTTAGGCCATCATCAGAGAGGGGGAAAAAGAATAACTATATAAACAATACTTTACTAAAAGAAATGAACATATTATATACATAAAGGTCATATGAATGACAAGAAAAATTATGAAATAATGATTAATGATAAATAGCAAGAATGGAAAATGAAATAATTGATATATAAAAAGTGAAAGAATGAAATAATTTCTCATCGATTACTTCATAATTTATCTCTTACTCTCTGTAATTCTTTCTTGTCATTCCTATCCACTTCTGTTTATATAATCTGTTAATTTATTTTAGTACAGCGTTGTTAATTTAGTTATTCTGTTTTATTTTATACTCATCCATGATGATCTAAAAATTAGACCGAAACTTTGGCACGAATAAAATAAGTTGAATCTTATATTGTGTAAAATATATTGACTCCACCCACCAACTACTTCACACTCTTCTAAGATATATCCAGCCAACCGTTTCCACATCAATATAATCTATATTTTCTAACCTTTGATACAAATGTTGCCGTAATTTAATAAATATTTTTAAATTGATTTCTAAAGAGCTTTCGATACAAGTTATGAGAAGTATGAAGAAGGCTGCAACATAGCTACACATACCAACCTGTATTGATTTGGAGTCGGAAGCGAGAGCAGCCGAGTGTTCATAGCGTAACCCTTTCAAACTTATAAGATATACTTAACTTCTTAAAAAAAATTATAATTCTTACGCATACTTATAAATGATTAAATAAATATTAAACGAAGTAGATAGGTATAATAATATCTAGTTTTGATTCTGTAGTTTGCTAACAAAAAAAAAAAAAAATGTAAAATCCAATATTCAGGTATACTTAAACTGTAATAAAGTTATAAAATATAAACTGTTCAGTCGATCGAGAAAAAAAATCGATAGGGAGTCACGTTCAAGAGTGTCACCCAATTGAATTTTTAAAGTGTCAATTTGATTTTTTTAAACTACGCGGATTTTCATTATATCCTTAGACATAACTCTTTTTGTCAGTACCAATACAACCCGTGAAGGTTCTGGGGCTCAGTGCATGATAGAGACTGTACTGTTTCTTGGACAACGGTTGTGCAGTCGGTGATTTGCCCTAGATCACGCTCAAAGGCCAGATTGTGTCCCATTATTCTGGGTACCCACTTATTTAGAGGATCCTAAATCCTATAGAATCCATTTCTGGCGGCTTACAGATTAAGTAAAAGTCTGCCAGCGAGCGTGATTAGAACCCGGGACACTCGCCTTGGCAACTCAGCGCTCTACCACTGGGCCACTCCCCTCCCCTTTTGACATACCTCACTTCACTAAAATTTAAAAAGTAGCTGAAATAAAATATTAACTGGAATACCCTTAGCTTTATTTGTTACAGTATCGCTTAACCTATTACGTCCAAAATCGCCAATTTATTCATTAATTAGGTAACATGGATTGCATAAATAAAAATAATATATTATCACAGATAAATTTAAATAACATAGGAATGTTCTAAAAGGTTAGATTCAATCCAATAGCAGCAACAAAACGCATTAATTGTAACAGCTACTGCGTTTTGGTTCTAGTATTGGATGGAATCTAACCTTTTAATAATAATAATGTCTTTATTTATTCTGGGACAAGTCCCTTTAGAATAACAATACAGGTGTTGTAAGATATTATGCCTTAGAGTGTAAAATAATTACATTCAATTAATTAAGTAAGTGAGAAAAAATAAAGTAAACAAAAAATGAATTACCTCCAATAACAATATTTTAAAAACTGATTAGAAGAAGAGAAATAAAAAAATTAAAATAAGTTAACAATAAATAAATAAGAGAAACAATTTTTGGTTACACATATATCAAATTTATACCAAGAAAAAAAAATAATAATGAAGAAAAATTAAACAATAGTATCAGACATTTACATTTAATCCCTTTATGTCTTTTTTTGTCTAAATATCTACCTAAATAATCAAAAATAATAACAATAAAATAATATCTAAAAAGATGATATTACTACATATGTACGTGGTTTAAATTCCACACACTCATTTATATACATACTTAATCACCCACACAAGTGTACATTGAAAACATAATTCATTCATCGAATGAAGAGAATTTTATCTCAAAACTGATCACCTACTATTTCAGATTTTTCCGAATTGTAGAGATATTAAGGTGATGGAATATACGGGATTTGAAGGCTGGAAGATTATTGGAATTTTAGAGTATTCCAATGTTATTTTAATTCGTCTGTGTAATATATTATTTTTATTTAGCGAGAAAGTTAAACAAGAGAAAAAATAAATAGAATTCAGAGCAGTTTTGTACAGTCAAATGCATTTTATTGTTCTATTTTCATGGGATATAAAGTAGAAATATAAAATAATTGAGGCATTTGGGATCAAAAGCGGATAACTCCAAAAATAAAAAATTGATTTTTCATTTTTGTTTGCTACATGGCTGTCTTATTTCTTATGGTTTTAGTCCGATTCCGAACCTAAAATCTTCGGAGCATGAAATTGCTCAACAAAACTGGAGAAAATGTTAAAAATAATTTTTTTGAAATTTTGGAGTTATCCCGCTTTCGAAACTGAACGCCTCCAATGAAAATAAGCGTTTTAGGTTTGTTTAAGATATTTAATCAATTCGCTTTCACAAAATTATATAAAAAGTAACTTGCACCTCTTGAATCCTCCGGGAATTTAAAAAAAAAAACACTTCATATCTTCAAATCCGTTGTAAAGAAAAATATTTCTTTGGTTGTTTTCAAAGGCATAGAATATAAATACACCTATCATTTCTTCAATACCTTCTTTGCCCATTAGATTTACCATGCAACAATAGTGTGAGACAAGAGATTCGTCAATGTATAGGCTTAATGTCTCAAAAGATCTCGTCACTAAGATATTGGATTTTCAGCTATTGGCTAACTACTAACTAACTTCAAATCCGATTATCTCATCAGGGATAAACTGCGTATCATTGGTGCCAGCTGGATCAATCTTAATGAAGAATTTTGGTAAATTTTCAGGCATAACAAAAAGGGTTTTGAAGAAAAAAATGTGTAACGGATTAGATGACAAAAATATTGTATACGGGATTCTAGATCATTTAGAACGACTTTTCTAATTGTTTAATATTGTATTATCAGCATTATGAAAATGTAATGAATGCTATAAATGATTATAAATATCTTTATTTTGAAGAGAAAAGATTTGGCCCCAGCCGGGATTCGAACCCGGATCTCCGTTTTTGAAGAGAAGAGATGTTTCACTTAGAAACATAGACATTCATTTCCACCAATGAAAAACAGTGACAAAATAAAAATTATATAAGAAATATGGTCTACTACAACCTATGAAGAATATATAGTAGGAACTGTTAAGTTTCTAAGCCAAAAGTAGTGCAGATTTGGCCTAGGTCACACTCACCAGGCTTTTCCCCAATAAAGAGGTGTTTGCGCTTTACAGAGGCTGAGTCTGTTCCAAGAGGGACTTGAGATTCCACAGGGAGATCTATTGTTGTTAATAGACTTAATAACTTATCTGTTACAACCGAATTCGAACTAAGGACTTTCAGAACAACCCAGTTCTCTATACACTGAGTTACCCCACTCCCAGTAATCAATAAAAATAAAAATATCAGATTCCATAGCATTTCATCGTTTTACGAAGCATCCTAAAAAGTACGCTTTATTTAACATCTAAATACTGCTGGGGTACAGATTGAACGAAAGCCATAATGATATACAAAGGATAGATCCTATTAACTGCAGACAATTAAGCTGAAACAGCAGTGCCATGTAAATGAAGGGAAAAACCCGAGACGGGAAAATAACTTGGGAAAAACTGGCGCAGAGAAAAGAAAAGGCATTATCATAGTTCACAAGAGAAAGCGTCACGGGACGATTCCACTTCAATATATGAAAGCTGTAAGGTATTTTTTTCAAACGAATTATGGATAATTTCTTTATAACATTCACTAATAATCAATTAGATAATTGATAATATATATGTTTACTATATAAAAACAATGTTTCCGGGGTGTTATAGATTTATAAGTATCAGGAGTCATGAGGACTGCCGTCAGTAGTGATAACTCAAAACTTTGAAATAACTGCGTTTTGTTTTTGAATTATTTAAATCTCAAATTTGTATATTTAATTTATTAACATTAGTCTGATTTTCATTAATGAGGACACTCCGAACAATAATTATATAAGTTTTCAAGTAGTTTATTTATTAATCAAAACATATGATCGGCTTCACAGGCTCAATACAAAATATCAATAATTAAATAGTAATAATAATTATTATATAGTTTTATTATTTATAACTTTTAGTTGTATTTACATGGATTTTTTTTTTGTTTTTAGCATTACTGTCAAAGTAGTATCCTTGGCCCAATCCTTTATACAGTTTATACAGCTGACATCCCAACTCATCCTAATACTATCCTTACCACGTATGCTGATGATACATGTGTATTATCAGTCAACACCAATCCAGTTATTGCATCCCAAATCCTCCAATCTCTTATCACTGATCTTGAAGAATGGTGTCAAAACTGGAGAATTAAAATAAATTCTCAAAAATCGCATCAAATCACTTTTACCTTGCATCGTAAACCAATGACTTCCTGCCCTTAAGTATCCTTTAATAATATTCCACTGGTGCCTGTAGAACAGATCCGATACTTAGGGTTTCACCTCGACAAACGATTAACCTGGAATCCTCATACTAGACTGAAAAGACAAAAACCGCTCGACGTTTCAGGCTACTTCAACACTTACTAGACAAACGCTCTAACCTCCCAATTAACCACAAAAGACCCATCTACATGACCATCATACGACCTATTTGGACTTACGGAGTAGAGCTTTGGGGCTCCACTAAGCCATCGAATCCTCTCGTATCCAATCCCTACAATCCAAAATCCTTCGTAAAATCCTCAACGCTCCTTATTTTGTTAAGAATAGAGTCATCCATAACGACCTTAATGTCCCATTTGTTGCTGATTTGGCCCGAACCCGGTATCTATCCTTTCATAACAAACTTCATTCCCACTCAAACCCTCTAGTTTCAAACCTAGCTTCCTCTTCGATTCCTGATAATCCTCCGAGGCGTCTGAAAAGAAGATGGCCACGTGACCATCTTAGTTGAACTAGTGATTTGAGTGCAACCAGTGGGTAGTTTCTCTACTTGCCATTAACTCATGTCATTATGTATCACATGGCCTATTTACTTGTTGTATTGTTGTAATACAGTTGTAAATATCAATAAATAAATTTAAAAAAAAAGCATTACTGTAATCGTTAAGATCAACAATATTTAAATCATTTACACTTCAATCATTTCCTAAAACAAGGCATTTAACTGTGTCTGTTTCTCAAGTATTAAACGATCTTTTAGTTAAATATAATTATTCTTACATCAATGAAATTCTAACATTTAAACTAAAGGTAGCTAACACGTGGCTAAGAATGTTTTCACTTAAAAAAAAAAAAAAACTGCACCACTACAACTCATGAAGGATCTGGGGATCAGTAAATGGTGGGGATTGTCCTGATTCTACGACGATAAAATAAAAATGATATTGAACGACGGCCGTAACATATTGAATTTGAATGAGCGATTTGTGTGAATGAATTCAATGAGCCAGACTTAAAAATTAAAAACTTAAAAATATAGTGATTTGAAATTTTCAAATAGTGAACTCAATCCCGCGTCAGTTTATATTCTTCAGAGTTTCAAAGATGAAATACATAATTCTTATTTTATTATTTTGTTTCACTTAAAAATATAGACATCCATTCCCTGAATTGAGGAACAGTGACCGTACAAAATAACAAAATCAGTATGTTATACACGAAACCTGTTCTACTATAAGCCATAAAGGGTTTTATCATGGTACATGGTAGAGACAGTACTTTATCTAGAACGATAAAATAAAAATGGGTCGTAAATATATATTTTTTTCAAGCGCTAGTGACCTACATGTTTTTAGCCTTATTTAATGATAACAACCAAAAAAGTAACACAAAATATTCTAGAAAAATAAAACATAAAGATAAAATAGTAATATAAAGCATACAATTTGTTAAGGGGGGCATAAAAACGAGAGGGGAAATATCCTATTTTTGTATTATCATAAATATATTAAATCATATACTTATTTTTATTTTGAAGAGAAAAGATTTGTCCTCCCCGGGATTCGAATCCGGGTCTTCCGTATCTCTAGTGCGGCACGCTTCCAACTGAGTTACCATGCTCGTAACGAGGCCAGACAATCCATTCTCTTCAATCCCGGCCATGACGGGTTCGAATCCCAGTCAGGACAAATCTTTTCTCTTCAAAATAAAAATATGTAAATAATCACCATTAAATAAAAAATAATATTAAATCATAATTTGTTCGCTCCTCTTTAGCTAGTGAAGAAGCAAAATCTCATACATATCTTATATCATAATTTCTCGATCCTTTCTGAGAGCAAGATGACCCTAGATGCCGCACATACCGTGCATGACTATTTTAAACCATTCTCTTCAGTAAGAGCGGATTGGCTCAGTTACAATACCGAAGGTCCTGGATTCAAATCCAGCTCGCTTGACAGAATTGTATTTGATCTGGTCGCTGACTTTTATTTGATCTGGTCGCCACGGTAGATGGACCCTACGGAAACTAGGAGCTTCCTGGGACTCACCTAGCCTTTAAAACGAGGGTATCCAAAATAAGGGAGAAAATCTAGCGGTTGAGCGTGATCTAGGACAAATCATCTCCCTACACAACCGTTGTCCAAGAAACAGTACAGTTTTAGAGTCTCTACCATGAACTGAACCCCGGACCCTTCACGGGTTGTAGTGGTACAGATTTTTTTGTTAATATATGTTACAATAATATAATGCCGAAAGTCTTGAGTTCAAATACCGCCCGCTTGACAGACTTTTGAATATGTTAAGAGCCGGAAATGGGTCCTATGGGATCTAGGAACCTTCTGGGGCTCAGCCAGCCGCTATAAAGTTAGTTCTCAAATTAAGGGGTGGAGTGGGAAACATCTGGTGTGTGAGCGTGATCTAGCACAAATCACCTCCCTGCAAAACCGCTGTCCAAGAAACAATACAGTCTCTACCATGTACTGAACCCAAGATCCTTCACGGGTTGTAGTGGTACATGTTTTTTTTTAATTCTCTTCAGTAATTCCTATGTTATTTGTAGGAGATGAGCGGAACTGGTGAAGTGGTGCTAAGTCATAACACTTGTTTTGAATTCTTCTCGTGTTTGTTCCTTTGTGTAAACGATTTTTTTCTCTTCTAAAAATATCCCAAGGGCCTCCGTGCCGCTACCCTCAGGGGATAGGTTCTCGACGAGAGGATAGAGGAATGCTAATATTAGAAGGTACGTAAACAGGACCTCGCTCCAAGTTTGGTAAAGGTTAAAAACATAAACTGAATAAGTATATTAACTTTATCCTGTGTTTGTTAAAGTATTTTATATTATTATTAACAAATTTTTCATACCGGACATTGAGGTAAATAACACCACGCTCACTGGAGGAGTTTGGTTTCAAAATCGGGTACATCCTTTTTTTCCAAAAATGTTTTTTTTTAAATATATATATAAGTTTTTAATGCGATAAAAATTATGTATTAGATGTGTTTGTTTCAAAACCGTCTAGATCCTTCAAAAATTAATCCCAAAAGATTCCATTTCCACATATCAAAAGTGGTTACATCCATTACATTAAATGAAAATTTTAAATGTATGAAAAATCAAAACTAGGTACATATTTTGTTTAATTATATTAATCAAAGTGATTTGTTTTTAAAAATGTCTATTTTATTTATTTTTGTATCAACCATAAACTCACCAGACATCGATATTTTCTGATCAAAGTATATCCAACATATTTTTTACATTAAATGAGATTCCTTTATTATGAAAGTAAGTCATCCAACCACTAGTTAAGGAAACCCACTATTAGTGGAAACTCCTGTTAAAAAAATAAATAAATAAATGAGATTTAATAAAAAGAGATCGTAAAAAATTGTCAGTAATCATTGTTTGGAGTGTATTGATAGGAAAAAATAACATAAAATAATAAAATTAATTTGTTAAATTGACTATTTTTTTAGAATTGAAACGAACAATTTTTTAAAATGGATGTAACCGAATTTCAAACCAAACGCCTAATGTATAAGATCAATTTGATAAATTGTATATCCTATTCATAATAATAATTAAAATATTTATTTAAGGAATAATACAAATTCCATTTGGCACAATATCCTGTACAAACGGTAATAATAATCATTAAAAAAAAAAATTAAAACTGCACCACATCAACCCGTGAAGGGTCTGGAGTTTATTACATGGTAGAGACTGTACTGTTTCTTGGACAACGGTTTTGCAGGGAGGTGATTTGATCTAGATCATGCTTAAACGCCAGATTTTCCCCACATTTTGGGTACCCACTTTATAGAGGCCGATGATAGCCCTTCATCCCATAGGATCCATCTCCGGCCGCTAAAAGATTAAATCAAAGTCTGTCAGCGAGCGGGAGTTGAATCCAGGATCATCGGCATGGTAACTAAGCGTTCTACCACTAAGATCCTCCCTAATAATAATCATAACTGCCCCTAATAATAATAATAATTCTAATAAAAACAATTCCTCCAAAACAGATCTCGAAATCCCACGGAATTTGTGTAAACGTTTATAATATGGGTTTTAGGGTCACTGAAATCGATTTATATTGAGGTATTCTTTACAGCAGAATACCTCTTAATAATATTGTTTTTTTAAAAGTCATTGAAAAATGATAATAATAGAATGAAACTGATGAATGTGAAAGAATTACTTGCTTAAGTAGTGATAAACTATTTGTTAGAAACCTAGTTTCCGACTCACATTGTAGGTCTTCAAGGCTTGATAGACAAGATACAAAAATGTTTAAAGAAGAAATAATCGAAAAAGAGAGACATTTATTGAAAATAAGACAAATGAAAAAGTTTATACAGAAAAATGAAAATATTGGAGTAAAGCTGATACAAAAGCGTGAATAATTTAAATGATGACATAAAAAAAATAGCATTTTAAATTTTGAACTAATGTTTTAATATAAAACAATGGAATATTAATAAGTTTATAACAATCATTCTGAAAAAATAACTTTCGATTGAAATATAAATCGAATTATTTATTTCAATATGACTACGGAAGCTTTAATATGATAAAAAGAATTAATGTAGGATATGTTATTTCTTTAATGTTTTTCCCTAACAACAAAATTTTGCTTGCCATATGTTGCGATTCAAAATATGTATAAACATACTAATATTCATGTCCAAACTATCGGTTCCCTCAATCTTTAAAAGGGATTGTGGAATTATTAGAGAAATCTATTTCTCTCTCACTTATGCAAAAGTTTGGTTTTTTGTTCATTTATCGTCACTTTTTCTGCTATAGTTAATCGGACGATGCTACATCGGGAGTTCTAAAATATGCCTATTCACTTATGCATAAGTAGTATATAAAGTTATTGCTTGATTATTAAATTATTGAATCTGACAAAATTTAACTATACATTTATATTTTTGAATAAGGGAAAGGCTAACAGAGACATTAAATAAATGTTAATACATTAGTAGAAAAATTCAAACTAAAAACCTTAAGTCTCTAAACTAAAACCGGAAATTGAAAATACATGTCCAATATTTCGCCTATTCAGGCATCCTCAGGGCAGAAAGAGAATAACAGCAAAGCAAAACATGAATAATGCACCAAAAAAACACACATCCCACCACCTCCAAGGCTCAAATGCAAAATTGGACAGGTATTTTCAATTTCCTGTTTTAGTTTAGAGACTTAAGGTTTTTAGTTGGAATTTTTCCACTAATGTATTAACATTTATTTAATGTCTCTGTTGACCTTTCCCTTTTTCAATATATATTTTGTGGAATAACCATAAGTCCACTGGTTTTTGATAAATTCTCTTTTTTTTCTTGCACTTTTACTTTCATTTTTTCATATGGTTTTTGGTCTTCTGTTCTTGTGTTGTTTGTTACTATTATTTATTTTATTTGGTTTTCCTGTTGTGTTTTTTGGGGTTTGGTGAGTGTATATTTATGTTCCAAATTCTTGAGTATTTATCAGCTGCTTTTATCTAATCTTAGCCAGCTGGGAATCTAGTAGCCTTCCCTATGATTCAGTAGTTGTATTTGAGCCTTGGAGGTGGTGGGATGTGTGTTTTTTGGGTGCATTGTTAATGTTTTGCTTTGCTGTTATTCTCTTTCTGCCCTGAGGATCCCTGAATAGGCGAAATATTGGACAGGTATTTTCAATTTCTTGTTTTAGTTTAGAGACTTAAGGTTTTTAGTGGGAATTTTTCCTCTAATGTATTAACATTTATATTTTTCTTCACTCTGACTAATAAAATATACTCAGTTCGATGCATGCATTGGGTATGTAAAATCATCGGTTCAAGCTTTAGTAAAATGTTGTATCAACAGATCTACCACTCCTATGAGAACATTAAACATTTGGGGAAATAAAGTTATTGCACTCAAACCTCTGCTATTAAAAATGGTTGATAAAATCGAAATTCCTTACCGTGTAAACCGGGATTGGCATTAACAAAAAACACGAACCCATGAAAGTTCCATTATATTATTATTTTCCATTTCATTTCGGAAAATTTTTATAATACATTTCAGACTAAAAAATTGCCATAACGTGATCAAAGTGCATTCCCCTTCTCCGCTACTTAGTTAATGCTTCATAAAATATAAATTAAAGAATAAATATTCATCAGCGAAACGTTTCTGATTAATTAGTGCTTTTACAAAAATTAAAATAATTATTGCGAGTAAGAGAAACCACGGTATGTTTCGTGACAGAAGGCATCCCTCTGGGAACCGACTTCGTTACCCTAATGCTCTGGTTAAACCATCAGGGTCGAGAGGTTGAAGCTACAGAACTGATTGAAGGTAACTCCTGCGATGGAGGGCTCTAAGATTAGCAATCTTGTTGAATGCTAAAGGATACCCGGTTTATCTCTAAGGGTTGTCCGAACAGATTAAAAAAAAAAGAAAAGAAAAATCATTTCAGAATACAATCCTGTCTTAGATTGTACTCTTCAGAGTTGCAAAGAAAAAATTTTTTTTTTTACGATATTCGTTACAATAGGTCAGTTATCCGAGAATCAATGCTAGGGGCTTAGATTCCATAAGATAGTTAGTGTAGTATTTTTTAATATTAGTTTTTAATTGAATAAACAAATAGACAGTGGGTAGTTCCTCTACTTCCCTTTACCTCATTTTATTATGTATCATACATCATTATAATACAGTTGTGAAAAAAATTGATTATAAAATAATGAAAAAATTAAATAAAGGTTGAAACGCTTTAAAGAAGCTATGACAGGCGAAAAAATTGGAAGTGTTCAACATTGTTCACTTAACTTTGTTCACTTATTAATAATTATTAGTAAAATTAATAACCAATTTTTAGGTACTTAGTGAAAAAAATTGCGCATAATGAATAGTTGTTTCGTAACAGGCTACTGCAACACTTACTAGAAAAACGCTCTATGCTCCCTATTAATTACAAAAGACTCATATACATGACTATAAGACCTACTTGGAGGTACGGAGTAGGGCTTTATAGCTTCACTAAGTCATCAAATTTCCCTCTTATCCAATCCTTACAATCCAAAATCCTTCGTAAAATCCTCAATCCTCCTAACTTACTTACGAATAAAGTCATCCGTAATGACCACAATGTCCCATCGCTGATTTGGCACTAACCCGATACCAGTCTTTTCATGAAAAACTTCTTTCCGACTCAAACCCATAAATTAAAGAAGATGGCCTCGAGACCTACTAAGTTCAAATTGGTATTTGAGTACAACCACTGCGTAGTTTCTCTGCTTGTCGATGTTGGTTTGTTCATTTAACGTTACTTGTTGCTGTTATGGCTAATCGGTAATGTTTTTCTTCATATATGTGGCAATATTAACATATATAACAAAGAGCTATGTACAACGTTTTCAAGATTATAGAAGTCGGTTAAGCAAAAGAAGCGACCGTTACTCCATATCATACTACGGACTTCCAACTGTCTATAAGTATTAAAAGTAATTAAATACTTCATAAATGTCTCAGAATGTAAAAGCAATTATGGGAAATATTAACATTTTGCAGAAAATATTAATCAGTGTGTAGAGTGCAATTAAATATTCATAAGGAAAGCACAAAGAATTAAAAATACTGTCAACAGATTATAATTAATTTATATGAAATTTTATAATAATGAAATGTGGCAGGCGTTAAGTTAAAATTAATTTATAAAAATTTAGAACATAAAATCTTTAAATATAATTAATTTGACAGAGAAAAAAAAAGAGAGAGGGCCAGAAGATTTAGACAAGAGAATGTCCAGAAGAGAGGAGATAGGAGCTGGTGATAGGACAGTCTCTTCAAAGACCTTTCGATTATCAGCGATCAATGGACACATCTAGTCCAGTCAAGGTGAAGGCGACTACAGTCTCAGGTCTACAGTGCGATGAAACAGACTGTGCCACCTACATGATTGGACTGTAACCCCACAGTTGTTTTTTCTTTTCTTCAAATAAAACATTTAATGAATATTAACGAGCTAAAAGATAAAAAATACAAGTTATCATGAGCTTTAGTTCGGAAAAGAGAAGGTAATTATGGGTAACGACTATATTTCGGTAATCATGTCATAAAAAATAAAATTTCAATTAACACTCCGAAGTATAGATAATATAGGTTTGTTGAAACGCTCATTTCTAGATGAAATGATTACACAAGTATACACATTTCCTATAATTATGTTCTTTTTTCCATACTAAAACATGATAACTTGTATTTTTGGAAAATATTAAAAGCGAAACATAATTTTTCCAAAAATATGTTTGGAAAAATTAAAAATTCTAACTATATTCGAATCAACAGACCAAACTAAGTAAACTACTTACATCAATTAATTAAATTATATTTGTAATGTAAACGAATGAAAAGTTAAAACTTGTAACTCAACTAGAAGCGACAATAATAATTTAAAAAAATACATATATATTTTATTAAGGTTTAGATGTATAAAAATAGATTTATGATGAAGAAATTCTAATTATATACCATACCTCAAAAAATCATGAGATGCTTGAAGTATTGTAAAAATAGACGTTTGAAAATTGTGTATAACATCTAAAATAGTTGGTAAGTTTGAAAAATAATACATCAAATAAACCCTTTCAAGTAAGTGTATTATATTAATTGTTATAACATGTATAATAAAAACATACTTTAACAATTTATATGTTAAAAATTACAATAACAAACGGTGATAAGACTGTCGTATCAAATGGTCTTATTTTTTCAGCTATCGTAAAGAAAGCGGTATAACGGAAAACATAAAGTTCTGTTTTTCATTTCCTGATAAAGTAAAGATTAGATCGGGACAGAATATAAAATCCGTTCACTGCAGCGTGGCACCCATGGCACTACATTCCAAACTCATTTAGTCCAAACCACGCCTCATTCCAGCAGTGAATAATTCAAGAGGAGCAACACTACTTTTTTAAATAAATCGGTGTTTCAGCTGCAACATAAACAAGATAGTTTTTTTTTATTCTAAGTTCTTTATCTTTTTTACTTCTCATTCCATCCCTCATCTTAAATATAAGATTTAGAGAAAAACCAGCATTTGGATTAAAAGAACGAAAGCACAGTACAAAATATGTTCCAGGGGTTATCAGTAATCAAATAATTAACTTTTATTTAATGAAATCGTTGAATGTATTGATAATCAAGTAAGTGGTTCGGATTGAAATTCAAGAATATAATATTTTTCAGTATTTATTTAATCTTAATCATTCGAGACCTTTCTTAATCCTACTTCTAATAAGTTGTCTTCTTAATGTAATTTAATATGGATGAATAAGTTCTATTAACTTGACAATTATGTTTTTTTATTAATTTATTCATTGAAATTTACAACTGTATTACAACCATACAACGAGTAAATGGTATTAACGATACATGATGGCATGGAGAAAGACTATTCGAGAAACTACCCAGTGGTAGTACACAAATAACAAATTCATCTTAGAAGATTACGAGGCCATCTTTTTAGACTCCTAGGATTATAACGAAATGAAGAAGTAGCTTGTAATTTATTTCATTTTATTTGTTATTATTGTAATTTAGTTTATATAATTTTGGATCAGTGAAAGGAAAAGATATGACCACGACCGGAAGCGTGCTTGATTAGGGCCAGGATAGCTCAAATGGTAGAGTCCCAGACTATCGATCTGGAAGACCCGGGTTCGAGTCCCGGTCCTGGACATATCTTTTCTTTTCAAATAAAAATATTTGAAGAAGTAGCTTGGTTTGAAACTCATGGGTTTGATTGGGTATAATGTTTGTCATGAAAAGATTGATATTGGATTAGGGCCAATTCAGTAACAAAGTTGACATTTAAGTCCTTAAGGATTAGTTTTTTTGGTAACTACTAATTTGGGGTGACTTACTGGAGCACCAAAGCTCCAGGTCGGTCCGCCGTTTGGTGGCCTCTAAGTAGTTAACTTAATGTGATTTAATCGTTCTTTTTATTACTGTACACGGCATAATTATTTTTCCAACACATGATAATATTTTAATTTGAAACCAAAACCAAAAATTATAAAATATGAATTGAAGAGAATCAAAGAAAGTTTAATATTTTATTCATATTTCTCTTAACCATGTACTGAACACCCAGACTCGTTCACGGGTCGTAGTGGAACAGGTTAAAGGTTATTCATATTTCATCGATTAGAAAAACCTTACATAAAAAACAAAATTAAAAAAGCGGTTGGAAGGGACTTCATATTAATTAACGAACCCTAAATATTGATTTTTACTCACGAATAATATGACATTTTTTATGTATTTGAATAATGTAATACATTAATAAATTTGTATCTATACTGGGTAAACATATATTGTTGCAATTTACTTAATCATCAATTAAAAATGCTAACTAGTTTAATAGTAGTAAGATAATAAAAATACATTTCTACTTATAATCAAGTAGCTACCAAAATGTATAGCACAAAATATTATATTGCACAGAATTGTCAAGTACTGTAAAAAATAATTTATTAAGCGATATGCTCAGGTACGCTCACCGAATTATTCATGATGATTATTTTATTTCCAGCTTACGTGAGGTTAATTTGGAATGCAAGAAGGTTATTTATAATGAGATATGAATCACAGAACGAAGACTGTTTTTCAGGTCAATAAATAATTGCCTGGCGCATTTTAATTTGTCTAATGTTTTATGAAATGAGGAAAGGTCGTTAAAGATAACGCTAGAATGCCGCATTACTTTAATAATCAATATTCTCAGTACTTCAGCGAATTACTAAAAACATTATGGTGGTCTCAAATCTGTAATACCGAACCTTCATCTTATATTCTAATCAAACCTGTTTGAACGATCGAGGTCGGAAATGCTTATTGCATCGGAAGAGACGTACCAAGGATCTTGTTCTGCACATTATAAAGACACGAGATGCCTATTAATGACATTTTGGCGAAAAGTAAAGTTTCACTGACTATGCTGCAGTCACTTTGTTAACCGAGCTTCGATAATCCTATAACATCTAAACTTGCGAAAGGACATCTACTCATGGCTATTGGTCACAAACGTATTTATCGGACAAAACTTTGGTGAAAGGATTAATTAAATTATATTATGTATTTATATATATATATATATATATATATAATAAAACTAAACGAAAAAAATGAAACGAATTTATTCTCCTTGTCAAATCTTTAAAACAAGCTATTTTAAAAAAAAACAAAACTAAATTTCTCTATTACGATTACTCATCGAAAAGATGAACATAAACACATTTTTTTTTTCTAACAATATTCGTAAACAAAAAATATGCTCATTCAGGAGTGTCAGTGCGTATCTCAAATTTCTTTATCTTAAAGTGAAAATAAATGACATGGTTATATAAATTATATTTTAATATAAGTAATAGTTTTAATATTCCAATATTCATTTTAATATTTGAAACAAATATAATTTAAAAAAAGAGTTTGTAACCTGAACACTAATAAAAAAAAAACCTGTACCACTACAACCCGTGAACGGGTCTGGGGTTCAGTACATGGTAGAGACTGTACTATTTCATGGACAACAGGTCTGCAAGGAGGTGACTTGCCCTAGGTTATGCTCAACAGACCCCCCTTATTTTGGGTAACCTATTTTTATAATTATTTATAGAGGCTGGGTGGGCCCCAGGAGGGTCCTAGATCCTATATGATCCATCTCCGGCTCCAAACACACTAGATAAAAGTCATGGCCTGTAGCGGGATTTGAACCAGGATTTCCGGCATGGCAACTCAGTGCTCTACCACTGAGCCACTCGGCTCCCTGAACCTGAACACTAATTAGATATATTACTAAGACTGTAAATGTCACCATTTTGCAGAAAACAACTAACATGTTGTAACTATGTCTAAAAATTGTTAAACCTATTTGTACAAAACCCATTGACTATTTACAACATCACTTAATAATTATCCTGGTTTGGAATCGTAATATTTTCGAAAAAGCTCGCTTAGCTTAGGGTGAGAAAAAGAACCGCAGCATAGAACAGAGGCTGTTTATTCATTTCAAAATTATTAAAAACCAGACTTGTCAACTGTAACACTAAGTTTAAACTGTAAAAGACATGTAGTCACACACGAGGGAGAGAAATAGAACACAATCTCAACAATAAAATCGTCAACTTGCTAGTTAGGTTTGAAAAATGATTCCTGAGGGGGATTCTCTTAGGTATGAAAGCGAAGGAAGCTAAAGGGGGAAAACAGCAAACGACGGACGAGGTAAGTCTACGTTGTAGTCGGCAACTAAGGATCCTGATTAATC
Source organism: Troilus luridus (assembly GCA_964056705.1). Taxonomy (NCBI): domain Eukaryota; kingdom Metazoa; phylum Arthropoda; class Insecta; order Hemiptera; family Pentatomidae; genus Troilus; species Troilus luridus. Next base: position 66,090,987 of record OZ057413.1, read on the forward strand.
TTGCAGAAGACAGAGAGCGCTGGTTGGTAACTGTTGAGCATGCCAAAAGCATCTTCATGCGCCTCTTGTGCTGATAGAAGAAGAATTGCAAAGCCTTACAATAATGAAAGTGAACCAAATCGCTACCAATAACTTTCTTTGCATTTAAATAAGATATGATCAATAATTTTCCATAAATATCTAATTATCATTTACCACAGGAAATAATATTGACTATTATTTAAAAAGAAAGAAAAGAAATCCGAAAAAAATTTAGGCTGTAGATGCGTAGCAAAATGAGGCATCCACTATTTTAGACATTCATACAGAATAATGATTATATTTATAATGCAATTGTTAATAACTCAATCAGTCAGATTAAATAAGTAGTGTGACCAAATGAACCTCTAGAAACAAAGGGAGTACTGCTATAGTAATTATCGAATGCGGTTTCGATGTCCAAACTTGGGCTCGATAAGTTTGTCCGCTAACTAGAATTTATCGAGAGCGTACACTATCGTCCACAACAACTAACAGCTAACTCAGATAACAGCGAAGAATAACAAAATATCTCAGATCCTACATTCATATAACTTTCTTAATCTAAAAGTTATAATTATTTTTCTAATTAACGACCGACTAATATGTACAAAAAAATGAATCGGTACATCATGCATTTACAATACATTACTATGTACTTATACAATAGATAATTGCATATTGCAATACAATGGTACAAATTTTGTAATGAGGAATATTACAATAATAATCAGAATAATATACAATATTACAAGAATAATCAGAATAGGAAGGAACAGACTAAGGAAATAATTTCTGTTAAAATTTACTATTAAAAATATAATTAATAAACATACGATATAATAAGTTGGCATAGTTAAAACCCTATATATTAAAAAATAAAACCTTTTTATTTTTACATATTTTAAAGCCATGAATAAACATTTCAATTTGTTTGGTCGCTGAAGAGAGCCAATACCCTTCATGGGCTGTATTGTTACAGGCGAGGTATTATATGTTTACATGACGATATAGAAAAGACTAAGAACATCGAAATCAACTAAATTCGAAAAGTTCCAAATCCGATATACAAATTTAATCGGTTTCAACCTCTTTTTTTCTATCTCGGTTACTATTGGAGGTAACGCCTCCAATATTTTTTAATGCCCAATCACCAAAAAGTATTTTTGTTAAAATACAACCATCAAACAAAATGTATTAGTTACACCAATAAAGACCAAGGAGTACAAAATGAGATGTACCGAGAACAGTAGTATGGCGGCACATCCTAAATGCTTTAACGGTTCCAAATACAATATTATGTTCATTATGATGGGAGAGTTAAAATCAAGAAAGTTTCTAGATTTAAAATCTTTTTTAATGATTAATAAAATAATGTCAGGAGCGAAGTGGCTCACTGATAGAGCGCTGAGTTTCCATACCCATGATCCTGGGTTCAAGTCCCGCTCGCTGGTAGACTTTTAATTACTCTGTTAGAGAGAGAGAGAGAGCGCGAGAGAGGGAGAGAGAGAGAGTGAGAGGCCGGAGATAGATCCTATATGATCTGGGCTCCCTTCGGGCTCAACCAGCCTCTATAAAGTAAGTACCCAAAATAAGGGGAAAATATGACGGGTGAGCGTGATCTAGAACCAATCACCTCTCTGCACAACCATCGTCCAAGTAACAGTTCAGTCTCTAACATGTACTGAACACCAGATTCTTCGCGGATTGTAGTGGTACAGGTTTAAAAAAAAAAAGAATTTTACACTGAAATAATAATGGAATAACAACATTAGTTGAAATAAAAAAAAATCATGATTTAGACATTTTTTTTAATGGATAATAAAAGAATTTTAATACCATCATTATAAAAGGAATGCTTTGCTTTACCAATATTCAAATTTTTATTTATTTTTTCAACCCACATGGAATTTTCAAACACCTCTTTTGAAAACATACATTTATTCAGTCATGACATTGTTCTATTGAATGAACGCTATATTTAACAGCTGACAGGCTAGGAAAATACTCAAATAGATTATTCACATAAAGCCAATTATTCCAAAAAATGCTTTCGGCATTAGAAATTTATATCAATAATATAAAATTGACCAACATGTTTCAACACGGCCGTTCGGCATTTGGCATCTCATTGTTTTGATTGTTAAGAACTTTTAAATTTTTTGGATCTAAATCAGGAAACTTGTTGCATATTTAAGACATTTTTTTTAATTTCCGATACAAGATGACTTAAATAAAAAATCTGGATGAAAGGAAAACAAATTTCTCATATTCGTACGATTTGAGCATTATTGATTACTTAATTTTGTTAAGTTTTGATATTTATATGTGAGATATTTTGTTTATTTTATTGTTTATTATCGAGTTAGCAAAACACAATATTGGTATTAATAAAGTCGGTTAAAACAAGAACGGGACCATAAGACCCTGCCTAAAGAGGTAATGAACTTATAGCGATAGCGGCAAGCTCCTTGACCCAGGAAAAGGCTAGCTGAATAGGGAGGAGGAGCGGCGGATGGAATATTCATCAGGAGTGAGGATTAGATGAACAAAGAAGAACAAGAAGGAAGGATAGGAAGGAGGGATATTGTTTAATAAAGGAGGCCTAGGAAGGATGTAGGCCATACAATGCCGAGAACTGGGCCAGCACCGCTCTATTCTTGGCTAAGCTGCTTCGAAAAAGATAGAACCCCACATATTCTACGTTTCGTCCGGTATTTTTATTTATATTTTTTTTAAATTATTTTTTGTTTCGTATTTTCAACCCTAAAGAAATTATTAACTGAAAAAAGTCTTTCTGGCTCTATAAAATGAAACTACCTCCTTAGGATATACCTACATTGGATCCGGTGTGATACGATGAGACGTCGCTAGCAAACCAAATGACTGAAATATATCGAGAGTTATAACATTTGGTTCTTTAAATTTATAAAATTAAGATTATTTATTAATTATTTTTAATACATTTATATTTTACTATAATGTATAGTAAAATATATATAATGTATACACCCCAGCATCGTATGTGATAGAATCACGTCGCACCGAATCGGATCCAATGTAGGTGTAGCCTAATACATCGACTGAATGTCTTTGTGTAGGAAACAAATTTGAAGTGAAAACTTCTTTAGCCGGGTTTAGCGACTTTTGGTAGGGAGTAAACTTGTGGTTGTGTGGAATATTTATGGTTATTTTGTTGGTTCAAAACATGCAGGTCATTCGCTACCAATCAGTGTAAAATTCTTTTTTTTAAATGTGATACATCTTTCCACATTCATGCATCAGACCAACCCCCACCGTTTCTCTCTATTTTTCTCAAAACGCATTCTTGGCGATCTTCAACTATCAAATTCAATTTTTAAAGACCCTTTTTTATTCCATTGTCCTAGAAACAGTACAACAATACTTAAATCATTTGTACTTTCATTGATTTCGTAGAACAAGACGCTTAACTATTACAAATACTTTCATTTTAGTGGAAACGAAAAGTTTAACCAGTTATTGATATTTTAGGTTATTATTACAATTAATTGTACGACTCTTTAGATAAATATAATTATTTTTATATCGATGGAATATTAACATTCTTTCTGTAATAAACTAAAGTTGATTAAAAGTACGAGTTAGAAGTCGTTGTAGAAAGAATGTTAATATTCCATCGATATAAGAATAATTATAATTATCTAAAGAGTCGTACAATTAATTGTAATAATAACCTAAAATATCAATAACTGGTTAAACTTTTCGTTTCCACTAAAATGAAAGTATTTGTAATAGTTAAACGTCTTGTTTTATGAAATCAATGAAAGTACAAATGATTTAAGTATTGTTGAACATAACGATGATAATAATGCCAAAAATTAAAATAAAATCTATGCAAAAACAAAAACAAAGTTTAAATAATACATCTATATACTATTTATTATTTCAATGCAATTATTGAAATTTTGTTTTGAGGTTGTACAGTCCATCATATGTTTAGATTAATAAATATACCACTTGAAAGTGTTTAATTATTGTTCGGAGTGTCAATCTATTTTTTTTTTAAACAACACAGTTATTCCAAAGTTTTGAGTTTTCACTTCTATCAACAGTCCTGATGACTGCCTATTTTTTTTTTTTTTTTTTTTTTTTTATTCAACCGGTTATAAAACTTATATTATGATATTATAACTATCAATAACTTATGTTATATATTTTATAAGTGAAAGACGCTGAAATTAAGAGAATAAATTATGGAGGTGAGAAAGATAGAGTATTGTTTTTAAATTAACTAAAGTAATAATATCGATTGATTCATTTTGTTTCTATCGTAAGATATAAATTCGGAATAAATATAAAAAATACAATTATTTTAAAAGAAAGTGTCAGGGCACTGATTGAGGAACGGGTTATAAAAACGGACTAGGTAAGTTAGAAGCCATTAAGTTAGAATCCTAACACACTCAACTTCATAGCCTTTCAAGATGAGCCAGGACTTCATTATGAAGTTTAAATTTCAAAAGCTTTCAGTCCAATTGGACGTTTGTAAACCGATGGGTGTAAACATAATCAGGGGAAAAAACAATAAAAATTAACTCCTCATTCAATTTTTCAAAAATAGTCGTTATTATCATTTTTTCAGGCGGATAAGAACATAAGATTATATTTTCTAACAAATACCATATACAATATATGTGGTATATATAAGATAATTCAATAACAGTATAATTTAGTCAATAATATTTGTATATGCTCGTTTACTACATACTGAGATCTACCCATTACCCATAATAGCATTCTCTTTTCCATATTAAAACTCATGATAACTTGTAGTTTTGGAAAATAATGAAAAGTTAAAACTTGTTGTGACCAATCTGAAGCGGAAACCTGCGGAATAATTACCAAAAAATCAAACTAAGTAAACTTACATCATTTAATTAATTAAATTATATTTGTAACACCTCGTATTTATTATTTTTACAAATAAATAAAAACTAACAAATAATATTAATACAAATTATGTACTTACAGCATTGTGTGCTCTTAAAATTGGTTAGAATCTCACCTGGACAACAAGTAAAAACAATAATTAGAAACGTACTTAGAAAAAATGTTAAATCACTAACTTCAAATAACATATTAATATAGATAAATTATAAATCCATAATTCTATTACATATTTAAAATTTATGTCTGTGTGTTTTTATGATGAATTCACAAAAAAGAAAGCTATTATGATTACTAGTATTAATTAATAGTTGTCACTAATTTTAACTAATTGAAAAGTTTATTCTGAGAAAGATTGCATTTGAAATATTATATAAAATCGTTAAAACTATAAATGAAATTCGAGATGTACTAGTTAGAGTAATTTAATAAAATTAAATGGTGAAAATAGCGCAAAAAAATTATTAAAGAAAAAAATATATAACCATTTTTGTTCACATGAAATAAAATTTTATTAATATTTTTTCTCCTTACTGGTTAACTAACAGACATCAGTGGTCACTGGCATCTGATGGCATATGTTTACAATAAACAAGTAACAATTGCAATAAACTGGCATGAAGGGTATTATGAGATTAACTCAGTGGACATTTTTAATTCTTGCTTTAATAGTGAATTTAAATATTAATTTAAAGAAACTAGGAAACTCAATTAGAACTCAAAACAAACTCACATTGCACAGTCAACACTTAAATAAATCTATAAAATATGGAAAGCGAAGAAAAAACAAGGGGAGTGATGAAAATATTAACAATATAAACAGGACTACTAATTTAGCTGGACAAAAACATGTATTGGAGGATGAAGATAAGAGCGTGTACATTAAACACTCAAAATTTTAAGATTTCAGTGAACAAAATTTTAGAGCTGCAACCCATTTCAAGTAAGTAGGAAGTGTGGTTACAGTTGGCAAATAGAAGCGAACTACAGTGGAAAGCGAAATAGAAGCTAGGATAACAGCAGGCAATAGATGTTAATCCTCACTAGGAGTATTGCAGACAGGATTAGTTTAAATAAGAAAACTACATTTATATAAAACCATAGTAAGACTGGTATTGGTGCGAGATATGGCCCTTGACCGAAAAATCGGAACTGATCGGGGAAAGAAAAATATTAAGAAGAACATGAAGCGAAATAGCCGAAAATGAGGTATGGGAGGGAGTGACGAGCTGATGGAGCTGTTTGGAGTGGCTGGCATGGTGGCATTGATAAAGAGGGCCAGAATTGGATGGATGGGACTTGTGAAAAGAATATCAGACCAAAGGATACCAAAGAAGATGCTCTCTGGAAAACCGGACAACAAACGAAGTAGAAGACGTCCTCGGATCAAATGGCGAGATGATATGGAACAGGAATTGTGATTGGCTGTAGTTTTTTTCCCTCCATAGTATATATTTACAGATTATACAAGATGGCTTTGGTAGAGAAGGGCCGGGCTCTTATAGGACAGCAGTGACATAATAATAATAATAAAGCTTGTATTAATCAACAAAATTCAGGAAAATTCTGGTCCATCACATATTGTTATTTAGAAATTAAATTAAGATCGGTTATGAACCCATCTTTAGATGTATAGCCTTCATTTATAGATTATACTGAAGGAAAATTCTTGGCTTATCTGAGCCAATCGAATTAAAAACCCTAGAAACTTTGAATTATGTCGCGTGATATAGTATGTATTGTTCTTCTTCTAAGAAAATCCAACTAGCCTGTAAGAGGAAATTCCTAATGAAAGGACCGAGAAATTAAAGTCCAATTAAGACAAGCTCGCCAGTTAAGCCGGGGACTTTATCCTCACCATCAAGTGCTAAAACCAATCTCCTATCTCGCCCAGATCCAATTAGTAGTAATGTATCTGTGTAGTAACGTATCTGTGTAGTAATGAGTATTCAGAGAGTAGGGTTAGGAGAGTATGTGCGCTTGTCTGCAGCTTGATAACGGTATCTGATGGCACAGCGAACAAATATATCAATGGCTTCAAAATTAAAGTTAAACAAGCACCTCTGCATTGTTAGTTCAGAAAATAAATAAAGAACCAAGTCGTCCCGGTGGAGGTTGGTTCGGTCGGATAAAGAAGGTAATATAGGTCTAGCTGAAATTATTTTTCAGTACACTTTCCTATATGTGCTGATCAGTCAAACAATAATATCAAACGAAAAATATCATTTGAATGATATTTACTGCAGGCAAGTCGTGTCAAGTTAAGTCGCAGGTTGCTAATTTGACCATGATAACGCTCAACTGCCCCAAGTTTACCCCCAATTAAGAGTAACCCCATTCCAGGGGCTGGGTGAGCCCAGGAGAGTCTCCAGATTGGACAGGGCCCATCCATGTCTATTAAGAAATTAAATAATTAGTTTGCCAGTGCAAGATTTGAACCCTGGATCGACACAACATACCAGCCAAGCGCTCTACACACAGATACTTTGTGATCCCTTTCCCCCTGTTTGTTATTAGAAGATCACGTTAAAATGTGTGCATATGATTGATATACCATTCGGTACTTTATTCGATCTGGGGTTTTAAGTATATATATTTTAAATTTTATTTATTTCTAATATAATTTGCTACAATTCACAAAGTAATATGATGTACCAAACAGACCAGTCTCAAACTTAAAAAAATTAATAGACAAATTTAAATGTATCTATAAAGAATCACATATGCAATGAAAGAAAACAAATTATACAAAAAAACTTTCAGCAGTTTAAGTATATACAAAGAGATTGTAAATACTATTGACGTCCAGTATTGGTAATGGTTTTAAAAATACAAGTTAATCAATTGATTATTGGAATTATGATTTATGCCTCATTGTTTAATAATTACAAAATAAATTTAATTAAATCTAATTAACTTAAAAATTAAAATGGACAGAATAGAATATATATTGATCACATAACATTTTGAACTATGCATCTCCATTTATTGTTAAAAAATTACTCTTTATTATGAATCAGAAAAAGTTTAATAAACATTAAAACATAATTCACAATTCTCATACATCACATGAACTGTCTTGGGTTCAGTACGTGATTGAAACTATACTATTTCTATGACAACGCTGCTGCAAGGTGATTTGTCAGATATCGCGCTCAACCACCAGGTTTTTTCACAAATAAAGGGTAGTCTGAGCCTCTAGAGGGTTTCCAGACTCCAAGGGGGCCATCATTAGCTGTTAAAAGATTAAATAATTTATCTGCTACGGATTTGAACCCGGGAGATCAGTCACAGCAATTCAACGATCTACGACTAAGCTATTCACTTGGAGAAATATATATATATACTACAGTGGGAGCCGTAAATTTTGCATATTCGTAGTTTAATTAGGAAAGGGATTTTTAACGAGTACCTAACATCGTACATGCTCGGGTCCCCATTTTACGTCTCTTCCGCAGGACAGCATAACCAAGAATTGTTTACTCCTTTTTAAAAAACCCAATAGTAGGTTGTTATGCTAACCACTCCACCACAGGTCACCCCAAAACTAAACATTATTAGTATTTCAAATATTTGAAAACTGCTAGGAAGGTTAAAGCTCTGAAGTATTTGGCAGAAGAGGCTCACAGAATAACAATGGCTGTTCCACAACGACCAGAGCCAATACCTTGAGTGGTTGTTGAACACCCCGCCAAATAATTTTATGTGGGCGAATGAAGTACGGGGTCAGGGCGTAGTCGCAACTTAGGGGAGCAATCGGCTAAGTGCGTAGTGTTTTCCAATTCACTACGAAATCGAATCTTATTATATTATGTCCTTGTCACGAATTAGTGAACTGAAGGCTGAATCGAAACATAATAATAATCATAAAGATTATTATATATTATTATTGATTGCGAGAATTCGGAACGCGAAACTGTTTACTCGAGGAATAAACCCAATCTGCCTTGGAAGAAAATCGCTAGTAAGTAAAAAAAACTGCCTAGCGTTTTCAAATGGCTTTACGGTACTTTCAGAAAACACGGAGGAACCAGCCACACAAATCAATCACTTGGAAAGATCGCATGCCAAGCAGGATTAAGGATCTCAGTTCAGAAGACTATAATTATGACAAATGACAAACCTGAAACAAAATTACTAAAAACGGAGATAGGTAGGATTGAAAGAGTCAAAGAATTCAGGAGTCTGGGAATGACTATACAAGAGAACGGATTTGAGAAAGCAGCTGTTGGATTGGGAATTATAAAAACGAAAAGGGCTAACGGGTTTACATAGAACATATACAATAAGAAGTCCACCTCCTGGAATGTAAAAATGAAACATTATAATACTGTCCGTAAACAAAGAATTCCTCTTCCCCAGTTAATGCCTCTCGATGAACTATAGTCTAAAAAAACTGGAATTCCTGGAAAGAAGAATTCTAAGAAACATCATGGGTATAGTTCAGAATAAGACGGATGAAAACTGCGAAGTAACAAAGTAATCTACGCGAAAATGAAATTTATCTTGGAAACTGAAATCTTAAGTTTAGTAGGGTGTAGATATTATTTTATTTACTGTAATAAAAATTTGTTCGTATTTATAAACAAAAAAAAAGTGCTCATATATATAAACACACTTCCTATACAAAATAAAAAATAATAAGCGATTACTCTATTTCAAGTCAATGACTGACTTAGCCCTCTATTCAATAAGAAAATATTAGGATTCCGCTTCCCTGAGCACGAGAAACTGATTTTGGAGAAAATTTTACAAACCGTCTAATTCACCTGGGCTGTAGACATAGAATACTGATCTTAAACTGCAGGATGTGTCTTAGCTAATAACTCGCAATACAAAGCAATGTTTCACAACCATGGGATATTTCTTTGAATAAAGTTTAACAACTCAATGATATATAAAGCCGATCTGATCTGAACTTCAATAATATAAACATCCGATAGCTAAAGGATGGCCAACAAAAAGCAGAATTGATACACTGTAACAAAAGCATGGGAATCTCTTTGAGGATTAAGGTTTTGTGGCAATTCATCAAAGAAACGCTTCCACATTCAAAGGCAATAAGAATATTATTGTGGCTAACCGAATACAGTTGTGGTAAAAGTTTTAATCCCAATAAAAAAAAAGCTATGATCATATCCAAAAAAATGATTAGTTATTAGTAGAGATTCGCTGTAATTCTTTGAAAAGTTGTCATCGTTAAAAAAAGAAGAAAAAAAAAGTAAAACGTGAAACAATGAAACTTCTGCTTTGTACAACCACCAACTTTCTTTAAGTCCCAAGCGATAATAAAATGGCTATGGAGGAAAGAATGGGTCATATTTAAGTTGGTGTTCCTAACGGCTGTTAAACAATTTACGGTGCTTTCAGGTGAATATAAAGAGTTCGAACTTGAACAACAAAGTTACAAAGTCTCAATTAAGTTATAAGCAATTTCTCCCTATTGATCTCGATTATTTTGTTTTACAGATTGGTGATCGACTCCTTTGAAATTAATTAGAAATAGTCTGATTCTACTCCAGTCGATGTAGTGTATACCTACAACCCTCCCATTGGAAGTTTATATCAATGATACTTAAAATAAAAAATAAAAATTATTTACTTTATATTATTAATAAACATTATAAGTGCTTTAATTCAGGTATAAAAAAGATCTTTCACATATATATTAATCGTTAATGATGGCTGGATAGCTTACTGTGTAGAGCTCTAAGTTACTGAAATTCCGAGTACGAAATAGGCTGTGGCAGATAAATTATTTGATTTGCTAACAGTCGTCAGTAATTGTATCCTGGCATTCGTTGGGCTCATCCAACCTCTTTAAAGTGGATACGCTCATTTAGGGGGAAAATTGGCTGTTAGTTCCGATCTCCGCCAAACGACCTACTTGCCGTTGCGACAAAAGACTGTTAGAGTGGTACGATATTTTTTGGGTATCTGTTCCTCAGATTGTGGCTTCGAGTTGAATTACAATACGTTTTAACTGTTTATTCGTTTCATTTTTTTATATTTTTCCAAAAATATATTTTATCGTGTACTTTAGTATGGAAAATTAACTGTATTTATGAGTAATGAGTATATTACGGGAATCATTTCATCAAGAAATAAAAGTTTCAACTAACATTTCGAAGTATAGATGATATACGTTTGTTAAAACGTTCATTTCTATATGAACTATCGAAATATACACATTTCTCAAGATAATTTTTATTTTTGGAAAATATTAAATGGGAAACGAATGAAAAGTTAAAACTTGTGACTCAACTCGAAGCAACGACCTGCGGAATAATTACTTTTTTTTTTAGTTGCATGTTAATTATTTATTAGTAATTATATAGTTATTAATTTAGGTAAAGAAAGTAATAATGTGTGTCACGACTACCTCATGAACGCGTAAGCAAATTTTAGCTTCTTTTTTTTTAATAGTGTTTCGTCCCTTGTATACCGATCGGGTAATCTCTGAGCAATGTATAGGTTACGCGGTGTCAAATCAACGTTTTTTTTTTCTAAAACCAATCTTTAAATAAAATCGGTCATGTATATTCAAAACCTAATATAAATGACAAAGCAAAGACAAAAAAACCTAATATAAAGAAAAATTCATCTAAATTGAACCCATATAGACAAATACAGTATTTTTTTTATATATATAAACTGTGTTATACATGTTCTATGAATACCAATGAACGTCGGCTAATTGCATTGTAGCTCGATAACTATAAATCTTAATAATTATTACTTTTGAAAGCAAAGGTTTAACCATAAATAAATATTACATAAAATATAATAGGACATGATTTATAAATTAATGAAACATAAAATATTTAATAAATAGCTAAAATAATGATTTTTATATTCTTTATAAAAATAAGTAATAATAAAAAAAAACTATACTTAAATTATATTGATTATAAGTAATTGCAAACAATTTTTATTTTGTACTTTCACCCAAAGCGTCACGCAAGTTAGGTAAGTAGACATAAGAAATATTTTTAATGGATAAAAAAAAACCTGTACCACTACAACCCGTGAACGGGTCTGGGGTTCAGTACGTGGTAGAGGCTGTACTGTTTCATGGACAACGGTTCTGCAAGGAGGTGACTTGCCATAGGTCACTCTCAACCGCCAGATTTTCCCCCTTATTTTGGGTACCCTATTTTTATAATATTTTATAAAGGCTGGGTGGGCCCTAGGATGGTACTAGACCCTTATGATCCACCTCCCGCTGCAAACAGACTACATAAAAATTATGGACTGCAGCGGGATTTGAACCTGGATTTCCGGCATGGCAACTCAGTGCTCTACCACTGAGCCCCTCTGCTCCCTTTAATGGATAGTTAATAATAATATGTAAGATAAACATCATTAAAATATTCATACGTTCCCTCATATTTATTTTTAAAGATTATTTTCATGCCTACCACCACAAAGTTTCGTTTTAATAAATACTTTGAAAGGAAATAACAAATCAATATCAAAAAACAAATTATCTGGATGTTAATATATTCTTATATAAACCGTAACGAACCTTTTTGCTATCAAAATTCCATAATATAAAAAAATATGAGTACTTTACGCAATTGTTTGTTTATTTCATTTAACGACGCTTCATGCTGCTATGGGTAATCGGACGATGCAAGAGTTGGAGTCTTAAAATTCCCCTGTCCAAGTATAATTAAGATAATGGAGCTTTACCGAGTAGGCTCGCCACTCCCACTTCACATCCCTTCTAAAGGTCGACGCAACCAGGGATTTGTTTACTCCCTTTAAAAAATCACTTGCCGGCATAGCAGGTTGTTAGGCTAACCACTACACCACATGTGGCCCTAGGCCACGAAATATCAGGGGAAGATTAGAACTAAACCTAAAATGAATGTGACTTCTTGCACTAAGCACATAAGAAATAATAAAAATATTATTATTATTTCTTCAATTGATTCACAACAAGTTTTAACTTTTCATTTGTTTCCCTTATAATATTCTCCAAAAAATACAAGTTATCGTGAGCTATAAAATGGAAAAGATAATGTAAATAATAGTAATGGGAAGCATTTCGAGGCACAGAGATGGTACGTATTTGTTGAAACGTTTATTTCTTGTACAACGATTACCGAAATCTACTCATTGCCCTTGATTACCTTCTCTTTTCCGTACTTAAAGCTCGTGATAACTTGTATTTTTGGATAATATTAAAAATGAAACGAATAAACAGTTAAAACTTGTTGTGACCCAACCTGAAGCGACAACCGAATAACAAGTAATAAATTATTTTTATTTCTCACGTTATTTAATGACAAAAGGGCTTTTATGGAACTTCAGTTTTTCGAAAATTAAAATTTCATCAAAACAAATCAGTTGAAATCCGGAGTTTAGAAATTGATTAATTGACACGAAGGAGAACAGATGGTTGATGGAGCAAACTCCAGGCTGAAGGATTTATCTCAACTCGAGCATTTCTGTTTATGATTCTTTCAGCTATTAATAGACGAATTTACGGCTGTTATGTCTGCTAAGTCAGAAAGAGCAATCCCAAGAATGCAGTATCAAAACCGTAAAAAAAAACTATCAAAGAAAACTCGAGCGAAAAACCAACAACTTCTTTTAATGTAGAATTTTATTAATAAAATGAGACATGATCAAAGCAGTAAGAAAAATAAATCCGAATTTATGGCGTATAAATTTTATGTGAAGGCAATTTTATGTCCATATTTATCATTCAGCAATTTGACGACATTCTGCGAAAAGAGACAACGCATAAAATATGCTAAAAGGTTAAAGTTGGTTTGACTGAAATATGTGCATTCTATATCTGTTGAATACATCTCTTGATTTTGGTATTCCCGATAGAATTTCAAAATGAAGTTGGTGATGTTTTTATTACATGAGAAAGAAGCGAATTGAATAAAAGTGTCAGTGTAATAAATTGCAACACGGTAAATTGTGGTAAAATGGTTAGCATAACAACTTTCTATGCCCATGATCGGGGGTTATTCGACCGGCTGATTTCCTTAGATGTTTTTAAAGGGAGTAAAAATCTTTGGTCATGCCGTCTTTTAGAGCCGCGTCGGTCACCAGTCTGTATTCTGTCAGTTGCTAGTTAATGTTGTATATCCTAAATATGTCTGAATAGACAAAATTTATGACTACCAATGGAGCTATGTTCGATTAGCCATAGCCGCATACCATGATGTTAAACAAATAAACAATATATTGCAATTGTATCATATTAAGGAATAAAATTAGGCTTATTAGTCTAGAGTATTTGATTGACATAAGATTTCCCAACATAATTTAACTTTAGCTTGATTTCACTCGAAACGCACGGAGTTTTTTCATAATGCAATCCAATTCATTGTCAAGTAACATAAAGGAGGGAATCCGAGGGTTACAATACGGATTCACCAATCATTTTAAATCTGAATTATTTTGTTATTGAAAACACTTAACTCAAGCAGTTCCTTGTAGCTTATTTATTCCATACTTGGTTCTGTAAGTAATAGTCCAAAATAATTTGTTGAATGAACCTATGTAATACATGGTTGTTATATTAATTACCTTATGATGATGTTGTATTAATTATATCTATGTTTATAACTGAAATTTAAATTTAATAATACCTAGCCTACCGGTTCAATGCAGACAACACCGATTGCTGTTCAAAAGCCTCCCAAATCACAGTTCGAAACCAAATCCTTCGTAACGTTTAACAAACAGACAACATACGACTTGCAGTGTTAGAAGAACATCTATCTATGATCCATTGGAATGATATTCCATGGATGTACAAAGAGACTTTCTGTTATGAGCTAACAGAACTACATTGACTATTTAGCATACACTAACATTATAAATTATGAACTAACATAGTGCCTCCCTACTCTCATTGCAATTCTCTTAATTCATACGACACGCTCTTCTCTTCTTCCTTTATCAAAGAAACATATTTTAAAGCTGGTATGTATACAAATAAAGAGGAGAATGTATATACAGAGTATGTATATAAAGAGGAGTCTCAATTAAGCCTTGAGGAAGTCAGCAGCATGTCTGGCGAAACGTTGGCAGAAAATTCACCGACACGGTTTAAACCAGAAGAAACAACTGAAGTTTTTTGTATAAATAGTGGCCGTGGAAACTTGAAAGAGTATTTAAAGAGGAGAATATTTCGAACTAAGGTCAAAAACTTCCTGGGTATAAACATAATTCAAACAATTCATAATAACTTCATAGAATAAACATCAGGAATCTGTCAAATACATCTACACTTCAACTAACCCTCATATGAAATTGTACCACTACAATTCATGAAGGGTCTTTTGTTCAGTACATAGTTACTGTACTGATTCTAGGACAACGGTAGTGCAGAGAGTTGATAATAAGAGAGAACAAATAAATGCCTAATTTTTAAACAGAAAGCATTCACCCGGTTCTACCCCAGATTTCGTACACTAGAAATTAGGCATAAAAGTAAATAATCTAAATATATACATTGCTAGCCAAAAATATTAACTTTAGGACAAAGTTTCTTATACATTTTTGATTGAGATGCTTCCATTTGAACATAAATGAACTTTAGCCATAATAAAGAAGACGAGAAAACGAGTAAAATATAGGAGGAAAAGTATACATGTTCGTAATAGCAGCCCTCGGAAAATTATTTTTGATATTCATTAGGATGATAAAGGCTGAATAGGTGGCCCTGGCAAACTCCCATTTCCCGACTGTCTATTTTAATTCTATTTATTAGCTGCCGCCCAGGCACGACTATTTCAGCTTCAAAAGCCTCTAGGCTCAATTCGGTTTTGGCCTAGCCCATTTAACCAGCCCAGTTTCCATTGTTTCCGACCATTTTTATTCCATTTAAAAAGAAAAATTGTAATTACCCATAGCGGAATGGTATCTAGTTTCGTTTAATACTATTATACTTTATTTCCTTTACGTTTTCGATTAGAAACGCCGATTTGATATCCATTACTTATTATTTTAATTTATGGGGTGAAAAGGCGACCCAAGAAAGATCAGCAAATAATACCTCAGAAATTTAAAAGTATGCTTACATATACATTCCTTAATACTATATATTAATAAAATATAAAATGAAATAAATTCTTGGAATTAAAGGAATGGTTTGTTGGAATGCTAAGTAGGAATTTTTACGCTAATGTCTTGAAATAAATAAATATATCTTGGCGATCAGTTAGAATAAAAAAAATTTTAATTTCAATTGTTTTAATTTTAATTTTCAAGATTCGAGATACAAATTGAGAGCAAAAACAAGAATCGACACATTTATAATCATTAAAAATGTTATAACTACTTATTTATTTATACTATTTATTTATTTATTATTTCTTAGATTTCCGCCTGTCCTTTCTTATTGAATGTTGTTATGTAAATATACGTAAATTTAAAATCTGAGTGATAAACACAGTTTTAGAGTCTAATATGCATTTTCGTGGGCTATATTTTATTTTTTGTTGGGAAAATTATCTCTTAGGAGGAAATCTGCAAAATATATCATGCATTTTATGAATTTAAATGAGTAAATATTTTATATACTACGTTACTATTTACATGAACTTAATGATAATTCATGAATTAACTTTTTAATCGATTATGGTTTTTCATAAACGAAATTTTATAACATTCATGAAGCATTAAACCATGAATAAAATCCCCGTAACTTTTTTTCACTTTATTCCAAGGTTAAAACAATGTATATATAGTAAATATCTTTTGTAGGCAAATAACCAATTTTTAATCATATCCCAAAAATATAGTGAAAATAAAAAGATCTTTTGTGGAAAATCATTAAACATTGATGAATTAAGGTCTTTTCGAATACGGTAAATAATTCATGAGTTTTAGTCATTTTTTTTAATATGATGTGTATAGTGTAAATCCCTTGAACCGGTTTGCAAAATGAGTATAAATAAATCTACATACAAAAAGATGGTTTAAAAAATACTTTTTAAATATAACCTATGAAAATCCCTTAATTGAATTAGGTTTGTGCATTATTATAAATAAAAAAATTTTCAAAATAAATTTTTTTCGAAATAAATATCATTCTAGTCAAGAGAACAGTAAAATTATATTCATTTCATTCGGAAAGGATATACAATTTGTAGCTTTCTTATGCAAAAGCTTTAAAGTTATAAGATTTCCAATAATATTAACAATACTTGATAATAATAACATGAAGCAAGGAATGAATACTTGAGGAGATGTTAAATTAAGCCATATATACATACTCTACCACAAAGTATTACCGAAATTGATTTAAAATCATATAAAATTTTGAAAAATTTTAGATATATACATCTATTTTATAAACAATATTAAAATTCATACAAAATGTCAAACAGGTTCTACATACATCTGAACACACTGTTTTTGCTAAATTTAATACAAACTTACTAATCTTTAAAAAACAAATTAATGCTGTATGACATAATAGTCTTGACTTCAGAAGGGTTAGAATTTTTGTAATTTCCAAGGATTAGTTTTGGTTCATATTGGTTTAGTTTACAAAACATTTTCTTTATTTATCTAAGGTTTATTTTTTGTTTAAATTCGCCTAGCTTTCAATTAATTTTAACTCATATTTAAATTTAAAGATTATTATTGAAATTTTATGAATAAATAGATAATATGACCAATATTCCTACGGTTCTTAAAATATTTATTCAAGGAATAAATCATTAATCTTATTTAATAGAGTTTGATATAAATCTGAAGAAGATTTCCTGTTCCGCATGAAGATCCCTTTTGGAGCTCCTTGTCATACTTTGGCAGAAGTTTTCAGAGTTAAGTCCCATATAAATCAATCTGTCAGGGACAGGTTAGTAATTAGTTACCTAATTAATTTAATTCGGAGATCATTCGTCGTCGTGAAATAATTATTTCTCGTAAATAAATAAACAAAGCAGTAATTGGTGTTATTCGTATTAATAACAATTATTTGTTAAAATACATTATTCCAGAGCGTCAACTAATTTTTGCGAATCAAAAAATCCATTGATCCTATAACTATAAACATTGAAAGTTTGCACAGAGATAAGTTCTGTGGAAGGCATAATATATTGGGCTTTAAATTTCACACAACCTAATCGAATACAACATGAAGCATTCACCATATTTTGGTAAAGATTTAGTCGGTTGCTCTCTGCTGCTCATTTTCCAGTTTTCAATTAAAAAACGATGAAAGGGCATATTTGTGTAACCTGATAAATTATTATTAACAAAGGGACAATTTTCCGTATTCAAAAGTGGTTCTAGAATGCATTTTCATAATTCTAGTGTATCAGCAGAGCTTAGGAATTTTCACATCTCCTTGAGACGTACTAAATGTACGATTTACATTAATTTCAGCACTGAATCTTCTGTTCGACTATAATAATCATTGATGAGATATCGCAGCCCCACCTGAGATACCGTGGAAGTTATTTGATAACGAAACTAGGATATTGGAGAAGGTGCTGAAATACTTTCGCACTACCTGATCCAGATGAAAGATGGAATTGCACCCTGATCACCGATCCTCCTAGATCCTAACGAGATATGGAAGAAGCTGTACAAACACGGCAAGAATATCAATCCCATGTGAT
Organism: Troilus luridus; assembly: GCA_964056705.1. NCBI lineage: Eukaryota > Metazoa > Arthropoda > Insecta > Hemiptera > Pentatomidae > Troilus > Troilus luridus. Next base: position 66,109,541 of record OZ057413.1, read on the forward strand.
CCCTTAATAAGATCTTTACGGTGTCCCTGAAAATTGGTCCTTCGTGAACTACGAAGTTTTAACTTAGACTTGGAATCGATTCAACATCTAGTGAACTAATGAGTAATACTAATAATACTGATTGGATGAACATCGATTAGTTTCCTGTTACTTGATAATTTAAACAGTAGATAAAAATGTAATAAGCTTAATAATAGGGGGTTAGAAAGATAGAAGATGTAGAGGTCACAAAAAATAATTGGAATGATACCATAAACCATCATAAAGTAATCGTAATTAAAACTTATGCGGGGTTATTTATCATTGTAGACATTTCTCAGGGGGAGCGGAGTGGCTCATTGGTAGAGCACTGAGTAGCCATACCGGAAATCCTGGTTTAAATCCAGCTGCATGCAAGAATTTTATTTAGTCTGCTAGCAGCCGGAGATGGATCATATAGGATATAGGACCCTCCTGGGGCCCGTCCAGCCTCTTTAAAGAGGGTGCCCAAAATAAGGGGGAACTATCTGGCGGCTGAGCGTGATATAGGACAGATAACCTCCCTGCGCAACCGTTGTCCTTGAAACAGTACAGTCTACATATCTACATATCTCTACCATGTACTGAGCCTTTACGGGTTGTAGTGGTACAAATAGACATTTCTCAGACAACTATTTACGCTAATTATAAATTGAAGCATAAATATATCCTCATATCACTTCAATAAGACTGTGTATAACATGCTGTTTCCTGTAGGTGTAACAACGGCCAACTAATCCATATAGCGTATATTGTAAGGAATATATTGCGACGATTTATTGGTAGGAAGATTTAATAACAGCAGCCGATAAATAAAAGGTCACGCCTGATGATAAAATTTGGTAGGTACACAATTTTCGTCGCTTCAGTTATAAAATGATATCGTGTGAGGAAAACGTTGTAGTGGGTTATTGGTTAAGACGAAGAATGAGAAGGAAAGAAAAAACTGGGTAAATCAAGAAAAGTACAAGAAAAAAAAACTTTATCTTCTGTATGGAGCAATGGAATACTTCTAACTAATTGCCGAATTATCTTCTCTTCTTCCCATCATACTAACAGCTTAAAATATAAAAACCTGTAACCACTACGACCCGTGAACGAGTCTGGGGTTCAGTACATGGTAGAGTCTGTACTGTTTCATGGACAACGGTTCTGCAAGGAGGTAACTTGTCCTGGGTCACGCTCAACCGCCAGATTTTTCCCCCTTATTTTGGGTACCCTATTTTTATAATATTTTATAGAGGCTGGGTGGGCCCCAGGAGGGTCCTAGATCCTCATGATCCATCTCCCACCGCAAACAGACTAAATAAAAGTAACTGCCGGCAGCGGGATTTGAACCAGGATTTCGGGCATGGCTACTAAGTGCTCTACCACTGAGCCACTCCACTCCCTAGCTTAAAATATAGTACAATACAAATATCTGAGGAGAATAAGTGGTAATTAAAGAAATGTTACCAGCGTCATATTGCAAAACCGCGCGAGTATGAATCCTTTGGAATTCATGAAACTGTCCGTGTCTCGAATCATATAGTGCTTACGAACTATCCCCTATCTTATATCGCCTCGGCTTTAATGCGGCCTTAATAAAAATTTTCATTGTATCTCGTAAGTGTTACTCATTGCGGGATTACATTTTATATAAAAAATCTAAACAGAATATTTAACTCAAATAAAACAAACAGATTTTAAAAAAAACTGGTGTTAAAGATTACCTAAGATTAAGACAGTTAAAGATTACCTAAGATTACAATCTTGATTTTAGAAAATAACGTCATATAGTTTCAAAGCAACAATGAAGAGTTCAATAAAATATATTTACTTTAACTATTACGTGGTTACTTAACATATCCATAAAATGATTATGACCTTTTGGCCGCGTGTCAGGACATTTTTGGCAAGTCTCCAACTACCGGAAATGGCACTGTAACCGGCCGACATTAGGTTTCCTTTTTTCACCGCCATAATGTTTCTATTATAGTGCGTTAATACACTTACTAATAGTAATTTAAGACAAGTTCTGCTCTTATAACTGAAGGACGAAATTATAGATATTCCCAAGCACTTACCGTGTGAAAAACGTTCATAAGAATTTGAATATTAACGCCCAGTACATTATTTTATGAATACCTGAGAAAAACATATGCACATTACGTAATTGAACAGTAATATTTATATTTTTGTCTTTACGTGTGTATATCTGTGCCCCGGAGGTAAAAGACACCATGACCACAAAATAGGTACTATTTAAAGGTAAATTGTTGTAAATGAATACTATAACAAATACTTACAATTACTTATCAATGCCAATAAAAAGGTGAACGATTTTCTTTAAACTGTTTCTATAAGTAACGAAGAAACAAATATTAATAGTTATAGAAAATTGGCTCTTCTTAACATATACAAAAATGTGAAATGGTGCCCTCAACCTCCTGGGTACAGGTACAAAAATAAAATAAGTTAATAAAACATTCATTTAATATTGATTAAGGATTAATTATTGTGTTGTTCGTAACAAAAGACTACCTTGAGTTGAAATAAACGAATAGATATAAAATAATTTCGTTAAAATAAAAATAATTATGGAGACGTTTTTAGCTATTTTATAGTCTTAAAATAACAATGCATATTATATTATTTACTGTCCGGCCGCGGATTTCACCAACAAAAATGGACGATGGGACAGATAACAAAAGAAAAGAAAAACAAAATTATTCAGGCCTTTCACTAATTGTACAAAATTTCATTCGTGTTAAGTTGAAGAAACAAGAAAGCATATTGGTTTCGTGCCTGCCTGAACCTGGGAAAAGTCCTGTACCATTATGTCATGTCAGGGTCTTGGGTTCAGTACATAGTAGAGTGTATACTATTTCTAGGACAACGGTTGTTTAGGGAAGTGATTTGTCCGAGAACACGCTAAACGTTCTGGTCCCCCCAATTTACGTTTCCCACTATACAGATGCTGTCTGCAGATTCCAGTGGGTCCAACCGTGTTCGTTACATATTATATAATGTTGCAACATATTATATAATTTATCTACCGCTGCCGGATTTGAATACTGTTACAATAATACTAACTATAATTTTAAGTACTGTATTAGCATCAGTCGCGGTTTTCATATACAACAATGTTGGAACCGTTAAAGCCAAAGAAAAAAAAAATCTTCAGGCATTTCATTGAAGGGTCCAAATATGGAAAATTCTGCAGGAAAAAAAACAAAAATAGAAACCTGTACCACTACAGCCCATGGAAGTCTTGGGTTCAGTGCAACCCAGGGAAATAGGGAAGTGATTCTTCTGAGATCACGGTCATCTGCCAGGATTCCCCCAATTCAAAGTACACACCTTATAAAGGCTGAGTGATCCAACAGGGTCCACGCTTGGCTATTAACATAAACATAAAATTTATATGCCACAGCCGGATTTGAATTAAGAACCGTCAGCATTCAACACTCTGAGGTCTCCTAAGTATATTTTAGTGTAATTATTAGTAAAATATTTTTAGCCAAAGTACTCTCATGAAGCGCTCAACTGTCATTCCGAGACAGAACAAGCTTATTGTTTTTATTTTAGTTGCAGTGGGAGGAGTTGAGATGCTACAAATGATCTAAGCATCAACAATGAACCACTCTCCATGTCTACAACAAACAGATCGGGTATCCTTCTACCAACACCAATATAATTTTACCTGATATTCATCTTCAAGACGGCGATCCCCGATGTTGTAAGTATAATTTTATACTGTATACTTGTCGACAGTATAATAGTTTCTTCAACCAATCATGCAGTTGGACATCTAGATTACGAGAAAATCCTTCTCAAAGAAGATGTTGTTTATTAAGTTTTAAATATATATTAAGTAAGACCCTGACCTTAAAGTATTGGAGCATGAACTTCAAGCCAGCAGCTGGAAAGAGGACAAAGACCAACTTCCCTGAACGCTTTTCAGTCGATAAACTTATATAACTTCTAAACCCATTAATACAGTTCCTTATTATTGCAAATATTTCAAAGTTTTCCTAAATTTCAAATGGTATTTACGGTAACAACAAAAATATCTATATTTTTTGTATTGTATATTTAATTGTAACAAAAATATATATATTTATTTGAAAAGAAAAGATATGTCCAGGGCCGGGACTCGAACCAGGGTCTTCCAGATCACTACTCTGGGACTCTACCAAGTCAACTCTACGTAAGTCAACTAGATCCAAATTAAAATAATGTTCAAAGAACATCCTTCCCCTCGTATACTTTGCATAAATGCGAGATCGCGGGGACTTAGGATCAGTGAAAAGAAAAGATATGACCACGACCGAGAAGCGTGCTTCATTAGGCCCCAGGATAGCTCAAATGGTAGAGTCCCAGACTTGTGATTTGGAAGACCCGGGTTCGAGTCCCGGTCCTGGACATATCTTTTCTTTTCTTTTCAAATAAATATTTAAAAATTAGTAACAAATAAAATAAAATAAATAAATATATATATATATATATATATGTATATATATATATATATATATATATATATATATATATATATATATATATATATTGTTGATTTTTTTAAATAAAAATGACTAAAATGTCGGATATATATTTCTAATTTTTAATATATGTCATAAATTGCTTCATTAATTTAAAAAAATAATCTAAACGTATTAGAAAAATATTTTGATGTAATGATATTCATAAAAAAATAGTTTCAATATAAAAAAAAATGTATGTAACGCTAACAAAAATAAATATGAATACAGTGTATTTATTATTTCCAAATTTTTGGTTAGTCTTTCTTCCATTTCTGAACTCGAATTTTTTGTTATACTTATAATTAGATTTATAATATTGAGATAATTCGGTTGTTTTATTGTTTTTTGTAACAAAAAAATATACAAATTTAAATGTTTATATTTTCACCAGGCTCTATGTGATTCATTCGAACACCACTCCTTATATTCCACAGGTTTCTACATTCAAAATTACAAATTTATTATATTCCACAGAATGGTGTATTAATGTATATAATAGCTTTTGTATATACAACGTTATCTTTGAGGATGAGAGGAACGCAATAAGTGGTTTTTCAAAGAGAAAGAATTTGAACTATGTCGCCTAGCTAGGTTTATCCCTGAACCTCCACTGACTGATAAAACGTCAATTCCGTTATTTTTAGGTCAATAATAATGATTTTTTTCTTTTAACGTGAATACAATTTTAACCAAAAAATTAAATAGATTAAATATATAAATTGCAGGCCAAGGCACTGGTAATGCACGCCCAATCCATTGATTGAGGTAATTAGCATTTAGCCGCAATGTGCAGGACAACCATCTAATTGAAGCCACATGTTCCTTCTCGACTGTAGGGGAATATCTTCAACTAATTCATAGTAATCATTATTAAGAAAATCCAAAAATGTGTCCGCGTTGAGTCGAGGTGGTAAGAAATGAGGACCTATCAAAATATTGTCTATTAACCCCAATCACACATCACACTGAAACACGTGCTGAAAAAAATTCTCACAAATTGCATGGGGAAAATCATTCCATTTCATATTCCACTAGAAGGATAGTTGAATCTTTTAAAACAATATCATAGGTCCAGTGCCGCTGTTGAAGAAATATGCCGCGCCTGTCTTGATGCTGTAGGTAATCACTTAGCAACATTTAAAATTAATGTCAATGTCTTCAATATTCCCTTTTTCAATATATATTTTATGGAATAACCATAAGTCCACTGGGTTTTTTATAAATCCTCTTTTTTTCTTGCACTTTTACTTTCAATTTTTCATATGTTTTTTTGTTATCTGTTCTTGTGTTGTTTGTTACTATTATTTATTTCATTTTGATTTCCTGTTGTGTTTTATGGTTTTGGGGAGTGTATATTGATGTTTCAAATTCTGAAGTATTTATCAGCCGTTTTTATCTAACCTTAGCCAGCTAGGAATCTAGTAACCTCCCCTATGATTCAGTAGTTGCATTTGAGCCGTGGAGGTGGTGGGATGTGTGTTTTTTGGTTGCATTATTCATGTTTTGCTTTGCTGTTATTCTCTTTCTGCCCTGAAGATGCCTGGATGAATATTGGACATGTATTTTCAATTTCCTGTTTTAGTTTAGAGACTTAAGGTTTTTAGTTGGAATTTTTCCACTAATGTATTAACATTAATGTTAATGTTTACATTTAATGAATAAAGTGGTTGGAAAAAATAAAATAAGTTTATTAAAATAACAATAAAAAGCTTTAGATGTGAATATATCCCAAGCAAAGCGTTTGCCGATATACCTCCATAGGAAATCCTTTTCTTGTCTTGAAGAAAAAATATCCATATTAATTATTTGTGTTAAAATTTTAAAAAATACAGCGATATTACAGTATGTTATATAAGTGGTAGTTGCAATATTGCTAAGTAATGAATGTTAATATTTCGACAACTCGTTACAGTTTTAGAACTCGAAAACTAGAATTATTTTAAAACGTTTATAATAAGAAAAGTTTTGCCACCCTTCCGACTCCGGGACTATTAATTATGAAAACCAACTTCAAAATTTCTTCAAAGGTTGATAGTTTAAAATAAGAACAAGAATAATAATAATAATTTGGTTTTTTATCTTAAGCACATTGGCCATAGTCTAAAAAAAATTACTGATCTCTTTATAAATTCCGTACTTGGAAAAATCCCTAATAAATTCAATTGATGTCTGGAAAACCTTTTTTATTTAGAAATCAATTGAGTATATTTTAATAATATTTTCAATAACTCTAAGTTTTTTTAAGTTATTTCAAATATTTGTTTAATTACATCACATTTCTTCCCCCACAGATCGCTTACATCAGTATAGTGAAAAGTTACCAGGGATACAGATATATATGCCGATTATGTTGTAATAACAACAGTTTACTACTGAATAATAATAGTTTATATATAAACTATATCCAAAATATATCCAAGGAACAACATTTTTTATTTTTTTAACCACCTGTACCATAACAAAGCATGGAGAGTATCGAGAGCATTTCTAGGAAAACGGTTGTGCATGGATGTAATTTGTCACATATCATGCTCAACCGCCCGGATTTCCCCTTTATAAAGTGTGGGTAAGCCCCACAGGAGGGTCTCCAGACCCCACAGATCTCCCATGTGAACGATAAAGTTCCTATGGGCATAATATTGATATCAGAGTTTAATTAACTTTATAGTCAGTTATGTCTCCACGCGCATTTTTTCTTGGTATACAACTAGTCGATGCCTGTCAGAATGACCTGTGAAGGACATTTAATAAAACAATATAATACAATTACAACTTTACTGATCATTCTTTCCACAATTCATTTTACAATTTTATTACAAAAGAAAAATTGGTTTCTTTTGGCACATTATTCTACTTTCAGTAGAAACTAAACTTAACTCGTCTTACCGAGAATTAGTTTTCCTCGATTTTATCAGTTGGAGCCCTGTCTTCCCAATGCCCCCATTTATTAATAAGTATAATTATATTACAAGTATATTTTAATTAAAATTAAAAAAAAAATGTTTGTATCTTGAAAGAAATAAAATTCATATCAGAATGTAATCATTAACTGCATCAATTGGTTTCAAGACTACAGGGGGAAAACGAGGTAACTCATTTATTCTTAAATGTTCAGGAGAGTGAACATACATTTTATTTTATACTTATTTTCATGGTGTTATGTAAATAGTTTATTATTCTAATAATAAAGCCCTTTGCCCAGATATATCTTTATTAAAATTTGTACACATCTGTTATTCTTAAGGGACCTGGTCCCAGAATAAAGTTATTTTTCTATTCTGAAAAATGATTTTAATAAAAATAAAATAAAGATAATATATTTAGTAAGATCTGAACTAGTGAGCTAATGATATTAGAGTTATAAGAGGCCTTAGCGCGGGAGCTGGTAGAGGCTGGCTAAGAATAGTGAGTCGGGATGAGCCAAGGACGCCTCAGCTGGGCCAGTTTCGGCTTTCACTCCTGTCACATCTACTGCACTCCTCAGCCAATGTATAAACATCAATATTCCCATGTTTATGTCAAGGGTTATACCATTATTATATCTAAAAACATATATTAAGACAAAGCCACAATAATGAGGCCATAAAGTGAGCTCTCATAATTTATCATTATTATTATTACTTCTCCTATCCTCCTGTGTCCCTTTTTAACATCCCAATGACTCTTGTAAAACAAATCCGATACTTAGGATTACATCTCGACAAACGTTTAACTTAGAATCCTCATACTAGACTGAAAAGAAAAGAAACTGCTCGCCGTTTCAGGCTACTGCAACAATTACCAGACAACCGCTCTAAGCTCCCAATTAATTACAAAATACTCATAAACATGAAAATAATAAGACTTATTTGGACTTACGGAATAGAGCTATGTGGCTCCAATTCCTCTCGTATCCTATCATTACAATCCAAAATCCTTCGTAAAATGCTTCTATACTTTGTTACGAATAAAGCCATCCATAATGACATCAATGTCTATATTGTAGCTGATTTGGCCAAAACCCGATACCAGTCTTTTCATGAAAAACTTCATTCCCGCTCAAACCCACTAGTTTCAAACCTAGCAACCTCTTCAATTACTGATAATCCTCCGAGGCGTCTGAAAAGAAGATGACCTCCTGATATTCTAAGTTGAACTTTTTATTTGGGTTTTTATTCTCTATTTTTCTTTATCCATGTATCATTCTGTTATTTACCTGTTCCATTGTTATAATACAGTTGTAAATATCAATGAATAAATCAGTTTAAAAAAAATATTATTACTTCATATCACATAAACCTTACGTTTTAAAAAAAAATATTACACAGAATAGTCAAAAGCTGATTATAGCAACAAATTTCCCTCTATTACCCATCCCCTATCATAAGAAAATTAGTGAAACTAGAAAACTAGCCGTTTAAGCACAAAGTTAAATAAAATATACAACCATACACATCATGAGTCTTCAGTTTTTTTTAATTTTGTTATCAATCATGACTTGAGTCCTTTCATTTTGAATGAAATATTTGGCATCAGGATTAGAAGACCCGAAGTTTCGATGCCGATTATACCAACCAAGCTGTTTATGTACAAAAATATCGAGATCTTCAATATTAAATTATAGAGTTTTAAATGAAATTTGATATAAAGGTAATATAAAATCATCTCATAAATATATAGGATGCGATAAGGAAAATCACAAATTAAAGGTCTCTAAAATACTGGAAAAAAACAAAAAACATTTAACGATTCGCCAATTCAGGTTTCATCAGGATACATACCAAAAGAAAATCACATCCAATATGACAAAGCGCAGCACATATCACACCAACAGTCCAAATAGAATCATCTAATAGAGACAACAATGGAACTCATGCATATTAAAATCACAAGAGTTGAACAGTTAATAGTATTTAATATGTAGATAGGTTGTTAAATTAAATAATATATAGCATTACACTATATATTATTGCATAAAAAGAATAATGAACTGCGCTTTAAGATTTGTCCTTGGTACTCCGAGGCGTTCCCGGGTGTCACATCATTATGATGAGTTTAAGTGGCTCTTCCCACACATTCGTAGACATTATTTCCTTAGTGTTCTTCTATATCAATCCATTAAATCGCAACAACCTTCATATATCTATCGTCTCCTTCAATTCAAATCCTCTGTCCAACACCATCAAACAAGATCCCGCCTTTCCGATCTCTACATTCCATCCCACAGAACTAAGGCATTCGACCGTTCCTTCCTCGCCCGCTCCACCACTGTGTGGAACTCAATCCCTCCTTTCATCCGCCATTCATCTTCACTGGCCTCATTTAAATCCCTGCTTTTCCATCATCTCTTGGCATCCTAAAAAGATGCTCTCCAGGCAGGCCAATCTTCCGCTTGAATTAATTTGTATCGAATACTCGATCTCGTTACCTACGTGCTTGTTTATTTTTCTAACAACAACGAAGATATAAACTTTGTAAATACTTTATCGCATGCCATGCCATTCATTTGCTTTATTTAGCAATTCCGCTATTAACTATTATATTAATGTTATTTATTATTATTTTGTTTATATCAAACCTTTATATATATGTTTTATTTTTATTTTTTCGACAATTAGTTAAAATCCTGTAAAGTCTCTTACTTTTTAATCATTTATTTTTTTTTTTTTCTATTTCTACTAAGTTTTGTCACTCTTGATTACTTCATGATTTGTATCATTATGTAGCCTCCTGGCCAGATGAATATTATGTTTATTTTACTTGTTCTTTATTGTTATTCTAAAGGGACTTGGTCCCAGAATAAAGTTTGTTTTCTATTCTATTCTATTCTATATACTAGAATAGAATAGTAACTTTATTCTGGGACTAAGTCCCTTTAGAATAACAAACATGAACAGAAAAAGAAACTAAAAAGAACATCGGGCCAGAAGACTCTATAATACAAATCATAAAGTTATAAAATGTGACAGAAAACAATACAAAATAAATAAATAAATAATAATAAGTAAATAAATCCTGACAATTAAAGAGAATAGATAAATCAATAACAACTGTTAAATGCATGAGCTGGCATGCAATAATTTATTTACATGATCTATATCTTAAAAAAACAAAATTAAAACGACATAGTAAATTATTCAATGCATTTCATTCTTGGCTAATTACTAACCTGCCCTAGAGAGCCTCATTTTGGAGATGTTGGAAAAGCAAGGATTTTAATGACGATAGTGAGGATTGAGTTCCACACTGTGATGGAGCGGGCGAGGAAGGAACGTTCGCATGCTTTGGTTCAGTGGGAACGAATATAGAGATCGGGAAGGCGAGATCTTGTTTTATGGTCCTGGACTGAGGGTTTGAATTGGAGAAAACTGTAGATATATGAAGGGTGTTGAGAGTTAATGGATTGGCATAAGAATGAAACGAGGAAATATAGTCTTCGGAAGGGTGGGAAGAGACACACCTCATCATAAAGGTGTAACACGCGCGATCTTCTCGGAGTACCAAGCACAAATCTTAGAGTGCAATTCATTATTCGCTTTAATCTGTCCTCAAGCATTTTAGAAAAGCCGCCGTATACCACTATAGTAGTCAAAGTGGGGTAAAATGAGAGATGATACTAGGAGCTTACGGGAAGGTTGTATAAGGAGATGCCGAGAACGATGGAATAACTTAAGGTAACTAATTAACCGTCAGGATATTTGGGCAATTTGGGGTTTCCAGGAAAAGTTTTGGTCAATATAAATGCCCAAGTTTTTGACAGAGAAGCTGAAAGTGATGGCCTGAGTTTTCGTTGCGTTCGATTTTAGATTGTTCAGCTTTGCCCAGGCACTGGTCCTATCTAGGTCTTCCTGAATACTGGCAAACGATTAATAGCTCAGAAAGAGGGAAGGGCAAGTAGATTTGGAATTCGTCAGCTCATAGATTGTAGGAACAGTGGTGAACAGATTTAGGAAGATCATTGCTGTAGCAAATGAAAAGAAGAGGACAGATGCTTGAGCCCTGTGCCACTCCTGAGGACAGAGTGAGGAAAGTGGAAAGGGGTTGATTAGATATGGAAACTGCTTGAGATCTGTCAGAGAGGAAAGAATTGAGCTGTTAGAGAAATACAATGATTTTATTTTAATGAAAAGGGCAGAATGGTCCAAAGAAACAAAGGCTTTAGAAAATTCCAGGAGGATTATCACAGATAGTTACTACTATGATCTATATATGTATATATTACATAAGCATACACATATATAGATCGTAATGATTCTAGGCGGAAGGTTCTTAGCTTTGGATTCGCCCTCTCTTCCTAAGAAGCCTAAGCAATGTTAATCTCAAGTCCACATACAGTCCTAGCGCTGAGAAGGCAAAGTTTACGTTTCTTGTGTTGGTTTTCCGTTATCGTGCTATGGGATTCGTTGACTGTACTGAATTTAAATTCTCAATTCTGAAAAAATTCTAATCAGGTTTATATCCCTTTTCGATGGTCTATATGAATTACAGGCATAACCTTTTTTTTAAATAAATATCATTTAAACCAGAAATTTAATATCAGAAACGTGAAGTTTTTTAATTGTGGTTAGTTTCGTTAATATATTTTCCAGACATCTGTTATAACATTATCACGTTGTAACGCACATTATCAACAAATGTGTTCATAAAAGAAAATATATTTAATTAAAATGCCTTAACATATAATTCTAAAGAGAATATGGAAGCAGATAAAGTAACCGTGGCTTGACTAACAGACCGTAAGTAAAAAGGGTTGGAGCAGGAAATGAAGTAATGAAATAATAATTTTAATTTTAATCCTGCACGCTAGTAATATTTATTTTTCATCTGCGTCAATTTTATAATTATTAATGTGTTATGAAGTTGATTCCAATAATGCGTGTAATCCCAATGGCATAAATTTAATTTTAATTATTTTTTTGATCTTCAGAGTTATCGATTAATGCCTAAATAATTGTTCTTTCCAAAAGTTTTTATATTTTCTAATTGAATAAATAGTAAGAATTTTCTAATTATATTAATAGTAAGAATTTAACAAACCAAATAAAAAGCCAGAGTATTCTCAATTATTGAGAATACTAATTTTTTCCATACGATTTAGAAATCGACCTTTTACGAAATTGGAGACAGGACTGGATGAGGGAAGGGGGTTCCCCTACCTGACTGAAGACACACCTTGGTCGTTGGAGACGTTATTCTAATAAATAGTTTAACATTGTAGAGCCAAACAACACAAAAATATCCAAAATAGACTCCAAAGAAAGCTAAATCTAAATCTAAATAACACAATAACAATAACAGATCCAAAATGAAGTCCAAGAGTAGCCGGGTCGAACTCAAAATAACTCCAAGAGAATGATAAGTAAGAGCAAACTAGGGAATGATGAGGACAAAGAGCGAATAAAGGTAGTTTGGGAAAGAACGTAATTTCTCTTTGCTCGGACGGACTGTAAGCAACTTCTGCGCTGATTGTTTTCAAAATCGGAATCCATACAAATCTAAAAGTCTATTGAAAAATCTTTGGTTGCGGGATGAAGACTTTGCCAGTATTTTAAGAAATGAAGGGTTTCTGAAATACCTAGAAAACAAAGGATCTGTGACAATACATGTACAGTAACGTAAAAGTTAAAAGAGAGCAGGAGATAGAACAAACCAGTTCATCTAAAATTAGCTCACCTCATACTAGAGCCCGCGTAAGTGAATCACATCTTTGATGGAGGGAATGAAAAGGATAAAACGCGTCTCGAAAAAGTTTCAAAAATTGCAATTAAGGTATCTATTCCGATATTAGCTCTGACTTGTGTTGATGAAGTAGATAAAGCTTTTATTTCACGCATTAATTTCAATTAATTAACAATTAACAAATAAAACTTAGCCACTAAGGCTAAGAACCATGTACGTTATTATAATTCCATCTTGACATTCACCCCTGACGGTATAATAGGTAGCCCTCAAGACGAATTTACGAATTTTGCAATTTAAGAAATATGTGTAATGGTGTCAAAACTGGAGGATTAAAATAAATTCCCACAAATCCCCTCAAATTACATTTACCCTCTGTAGTAAACCAATGACTTCCTGCCCTCCTGTATCGTTTAATAACATCCCACTAATTCCTGTAGAACTAATTCCTCTCGTATTCAATCCTTACAATCCAAAATCCTTCGTAAAATCCTCAATGCTCCTTATTTTGTTACGAACAAAGTAATCCATAATGACCTTCATGTCCCATTGGTTGCTGACTTGGCGCGAATCCTATATCAATTTTTTCATGACAAACTACATTCCCACTCAAACCCACTAGTTTCAAACCTCGCAACCTCTTCAATTATTGATAATCCTCCGAGGCGTCTGAAAAGAATATGCCCTCGTGACCTTCTAAGTTTAACTTACTATTTTAGTACTACCACTGGGTAGTTTCTCTACTTGTCTTTTTATGTCAATGTATACATTCATTATATTTACTTGATGTATTCTGATATACAGTTGTAAATTTCAACAAATAACTTTAAAAAGAAAAGAAATATGCATACATTAAAAACAGTGACTATAGTGAAATTTATTCTTATGTATAGCTAAAATTTCAAGTTGCAATCTAATTTATAGATATATTAACATCTACTGCGATATTACAACAGCAGTTTTCAGAGAAGTTATATCGACAGTATTAAAATTATTTGATAAAAGTTAATGATTTAATCGAGTGTGCAATAATTTTTTTAATGATGGATTCTTCTTCACAATTATCCAACTTATTATATAGTACAATTATATTGTGTTTCTTCCATATGTTTGTCCTACGTTTAGTATGGTACCAAATTGAAGGGTGGTCAGGCAATCGACTGGACCAAGAAGACAGGGTTTGAATAATCCATAAATAATACTTTGTTAAAATTTCAAAAGGAGTAAACTGTTCTTATACAGAAACTCAGATTATTGTATTGAACAGTATGCCCCAAAAATCAAGGCCAATGCTATATCAATTTCTATAAAGACTTATGAGTACAATTATGATTTATCACTGTAGAATACAAAATTTATGCACCCTTTTAAGATAGACTTACAGATAAGGGTGCATATTACATAGTGTTTTTTCGCAATATCTCTGGACTGGTGCTTTGTAAGGGAAAAAAAGGACAATTATTGTTGATTATTGAATAATTTCCTACAATTATCTGAGTTATGATAAAATTTACCTGTTCATTAAGTAAAACCATTAATTACAATAAAATAAGGGCTGTTTCTTGGGGTGGAATTTTACCGCGTTCATTTGATAACGACAATAGGAAAGCATAACCGTAGAAACGAAACTTTACTATGATTAATAGCTAAAATACTTAGTATATTTAAAAATAGTCCTAATAAAGAATATTATGAATTATTTCTTTCTGATATATTGGTAAATTATGCGGAAACCAAATATACCCTTGACTATAACACATGGCTCCTCTCAAGTCAATAACCTCCCATTTCTTCCTTTCTTATCTTCGGATCTAGGTCAGACAATTCAGTTGAAATCCAAAAGTAAAATTCATTACTGCTCAAGCTAACATTCAATATTTTTCACCTACTTAATAATTATTATAAAAGTTAATAAATTTTCAACGGATATTACCTCAATAATCATAAAATACCCGTGTGTAAAGAATGGTTGATATATGTTCCTTAGGTTGTCGCATCATGTTGAATTAGAACTGGTTATAACTGTTTATACGTTTCATTTTTCATAATTTAAATAAGTTATTGTGAGCTTTAGTATGGAAATGAGAATGTAATTATTGGTTTTGAGTAGATTTCGGTAATCATTTCATCAAGAAATAAAAGTTGCACCTGACATTTCGAAGAATAGACAATATATGTTTGTTAAAATGTTCATTTCTAGATGAAATGATTAACCGAAGTATACACATTGCCTATAATTTTATTATCTTTAACATACCAAAGCTCATGATTACTTGTTTTGTTTTTTGGAAAACATTAAAAGGGAAAAGAATGAAAAGTTAGAGCTTACTGTTTTAAGAGGCTTTACTGTTTCTTGGACAACGGTAGTAAAGGAGGTGATTTGTCCTAGATCATGCACAACCGCCAGATTTTTCCTCCAATTAAGGGCACCCGCATTAAAGAGGCTGGGTGTGCCCCAGAAGAGTATCCAGATTCCACAGGGTCCATCCCGGCTGTTAACAGATTTAATAAATTATCTGCCACCGGATTTCAACTGACAACGGGACCTACGGCACAGCATCTCAGCGCTCTACCACTGAGCTATCCCGGTCCCAATATATTGCTATGTATCGTACCGGGCTGCATCATAAAAATAAATATGTTTTTGCACAAAGAGCAATGTTGGGTTGCGAAAAGTAGTTCGCGCAGGTAGAAGGGTCATACCCACATGGTCAAGGTGGTTGAAGAGATAAGAAAAGAGGGGGTCGAAGACTCCACTTTGAGAAGGACTCTCTGAAGAAATCCCAAAAAGGAAGGAGCGAGGAAGACAAGGTAGACGGAGCCGGCGAGTATCCGAAGACAGCGAGACCCGGAGAAGACGCACCTCATTAAGAAGAACTCTAGATGTACCCCTGTTCACAGATAAGTTGTAATTGAAATCTGTTATGTATTTTATGGCAATCCTCTATATATAAATATATCTGAATCTCAAAATATATGTGTATTAAATCATTAATCTTATTTGAAATTGAATTAGTAAACTATATTTATTATACATAATTTATTAATCATTGCTTTAATTTTTAAATATATTTATTTTGAAGAGAAAAGATTTCCCCCCAGCCGGGATTCGAAGGGATTCGGTGAAGAGATTTGTCCTAGGTAGGGACCAACCCCGGTGGCTCAAATGGTTAGAGCGTTGCCACGATGAGGCGGAGATCCGGGTTCGAATCCCGGCTGGGGGCAAATCTTTTCTCTTCAAAATAAATATATTTATTATAATTCTTTTGGTGCTTACATACCCCAGATGCACTATTTATTTATGAATAATATATGGAAGCGTTAAATACTGAGTAAATTGGAAAACACATAAAGGACCTCTGGAAAAGAACCCGATTAAGACCAAAGTTAGAAATAATAATTTGAGTAATCATCTTAAATGATTACTCTGGCATCCCAAAATCAATCAGAATATTCAAAATATATTTAAAAGTATAAAACATAGCAATATATTTACATCTTTGCATATATTGGATTGGTGAATAAGCCTCAGGGAAAGAAAAAAAATGTGAATGATTTTTTTTAGGAAACTAGGCAGCAATTTTTCCTCCCTTTAATTAGATTTTCGACTAAGCCAACATTTGCTGTGAACCGCTACGGAAAAGGAGAGGGAGGACAGCCCCAAGGTAGTCATTGATTTTAACCTTCTTTTTTTCCACATCTTCGACTCCTAAAATTCATAAAAAAGTACTGTAAGAATTTTTAAAAGGCAGTCATGAGGACTGCCGACAGAAGTGAAAACTCAAGACTTTGGAATAACTGCACTCTTTCCTAAATGTCCAAATCAATAATAGTTTGAATTATTTAAATTCCAAATTTGTAAAATAAAATTAAAATGTATTTATTGAAATTAACAACTGTATACAGAATACATCAAGTAAATATAATGAAAGATAAATTATGTCCAGAGAGAAAGGCAAGTAGAAAACTACCCAGAGGTAGTACTCAAATAAAAAGTTCAGCTTAGAAAGTCAAGAGGCCATCTTCTTTTCAGACGCCTCGGAGGGTTATTAGGAATTGAAGAGGTTGGGAGGTTTGAAACTAGTGGGTTTGAGTGAAAATGAAGCTTGTCATGAAAAGATTGATATCGGATTCGGGCCAATTCAGCAATAAATGGGACATTAAGGTCATTATGGATTACTTTATTCGTAACAAAGTAAGGAGCACTAAGGATTTTACGAAGGAATTTGGATTGCAAGGATTGAATACGAGAGGAATTCGATGGCTTAGTGGAGCCCCAAAGCTCTATTCCGTAA
Source organism: Troilus luridus (assembly GCA_964056705.1). NCBI lineage: Eukaryota > Metazoa > Arthropoda > Insecta > Hemiptera > Pentatomidae > Troilus > Troilus luridus. The sequence continues at coordinate 66,127,035 of OZ057413.1, forward strand.
GTCCAGATGGGTATAATGATTGTCATGTATATGAGTCTTTTGTAATTAATTGGGAGCTTAAGCGTTTGATAGTAAATGTTGACGTAGGCTGAACGGCGAGCTTAAATTTGTAAATTTAAATCATTAACAGAAGTCTGCTTTTGACATACATTGACAGTCCGAATAATGATTACATTTTGAAGTTTATTTATAATCAAAACACGTGAAGGACTAAACAAGCTCAAAAGAAAACATCAATAATTTAATTGAAACAATAATTTGGCTACAGTTATATTATTTATACCCTGTGTTTCTATTTTCAAAGATTTTATTTTATGTTTTAGCATCAACTTTCAGTTCAACAATACTTAGATTGTTTGTACTTCCAATCATTTCATAAAACAAGACATTTAAATATTACAGATTAAATCTTTTAGAGGAAACGGAAAGTTCAGCAAGCTATTGATGTTTTTAATTAAGTAATTATTAGTAATTAATTATAAGTAATTATATAATTATAAGTAATTATTAATACCAATCGGACAACTATTAAACAACTATTTAATAATATAATTATTCTGATATCAATGGAAGTTTGACCTTCAAACTAAAGTTGATTAAAAGAAGTTGTATAACTCATGCAAAGTGTCTCCAGTCTAGTGCATGTTGCTGACGCACAAGTTTAACCTCTACCAAAAGTTGCCAAACACAATTTAATTTTTTACTTCAAAAATTAAAAAATACATACTTGAAGTGAGTAAAAATGGTGTGGCGTTAGTCACTGCAATGTATTTTTACGTCTACAGTTAGAAAACCAAGCTCTTCTCTGCGATGGACCCAAACATTTAAATTTATTAGAGTTTATAATAATCGGAAAGGTTGGTGAATATGAAACAGCATTTCATCAATAAAATGCGAATAGGCTATTAGTGACTAACTACAGGATCCTCAAGGTTTACGCTTTGCATTATGTAGGACTGGTCATTGATTGGCACAATTTTCCCTGGCATTTAGGCGAACTTAAGAGCTCTCCTTGCTAAGGTCTTGACCAACATGAACAGATACCCTTTCGGAAATCAAAAACCACGTTTAATAAACACATTGTCTTTGATATACTGAAACAATTTATGACTATTTTACATTATTTTTATGAATATCTACGTAGTATAATTTATGAAAGTTAGCAGGGTAGCTCAGCGGTAGGGCAGTGAGTTGTTGTGCAGACAATCCCGGGTTCAAATTCGCCTTTGGCAGAATCATTTTATATACTAACAGACACGGATGAACCATGTGGATCTGCAGTCTCTCCTAGAAACAGTACAGTCTCAAATATTTCCTGAACCCAAGACCCTCAAACAGGTCAAATGGTACAGGTTACTTATTTCAATGCGTACAGTGTAGTATGCAAAAAAAAAACAAAAAAACTGTACCACTATAACCGTTGAGGCTGAACCTCAGCCACCAACTTTACAGAGGCTGAGTGAGCCCCACGAGGGGCTGAGATACCATAGGATTAATCTCCAGCGGCTAACAGATTAAATAAAAGTCTGCCATAGGATCAATCTCCAGCGGCTAACAGATTAAATAAAAGTCTGCCTGCGAGCGGGATATGAACTCGGGACATTCGCCATGACAACTCAGCGCTCTACCACTGAGCTACTCCGCTCCTCAGTGGAGTAAAGTCAGCAGAAAAAATAATTAAATAAATGTATTTTAATATAATTCTGAAAATATCTCATAAGGCATAAGAAATCAAGTTAAAAATATATTTTCACTAAGCGATTCCACTTAGGTACATAATAAAAGAAACAATACTTCTAGTATACTCAGTTTGATAGCATATGACCTCAATTAATATTATGATATTACTCTAGAGCAAGTTTCAATTATTATTTAATTTATTTACATTTTTTCATACACTGAAATTTTTTTTAAAAATTACATTTTTTCATATGTAATTTAATTAAATGTAATTACATTTGTAATTTAAATAAATTACATTTTTTCATACACTGCCTTTTAAGACCACGCGAATATCACTTCTTGTATTTTTCAATTATTATTATTATTCAATATTTAATCTGTTAACAAATACGCTTAAACCCAGTTGGATCTATAGACTCCTGGTGTTCACCCAACCACTATAAAGTGGTTACCCTTAATTGGGGGAAATCAGGAATGAATCACCTCCCTGCACAACTCTTGTCCTAGAAACAGTGCCGTATCTACCATCCACTCCTCCCAAAACCCTTGTTGAAAATTTTTTGTTTGGAAATGCGTGAAGTAAGCCTGTTGATATATATTATTTATCACTTCTCTATATTAAGAAATTGCGGGAAAATAATAGCAAATGGTCGTCCTGAGCACGAAAATCGCAAATTAATAAATTGGGATTTTTATATCTCCTCATCAATACGTTGTGCCTTCAGAAAAACATACATTGCTTTTTTGGTTAGCCTTTGTAAACATTGGGAACATAGTAACTCCCTGTGTAGAGAGATGAGTTGTTGAGCTTAGTTGAATCTGGGTGAGGCAGATAAATTAGAGTTAATCTGTTATCAAGCACAGATCGAACAGTTCACATTTAGATGTTTTATTTCGTGAGGGAAATGGGAAAAAAACCCTGTGTCACCCCAACCCATAAATGGTCTTTGGTTCTTGGTAGAGACTGAACTCTTTATTATAAGTTTGTACATGGAGGTTTATTATCTGAGATCAAGCAAAACCGCAAGGTTTTTTATTGTAATAAATGCAGTGGAGATGTGGAGGGTGTGCTTCAGGATGGTCTGCAAATCCCACACTAAAAGACTGTTGAGAGGTTAAATAAAGTATCAGCCATAACCTGATTTGAACCCGGTATCTGAGGCTCAGAAATCCGTCGCTTTACCACTAAGCTCCCCCACTCCACTGATTTTATTAGTTTAAACCAATGTGCGATATAATATATAACAAATACTATGGCGACATTAGTCCTCCAATTTCGTTTTTAAAATTAAGTGGGTAACAATAGCCTCGGAAATAAGCTTTGTTCAAGGGCATCATCAAACATCGAACTGAGGGGAATCGATTCTAGGTTCAGGCAAAGGTAAACGTAATTGAAAAAGATAAAAGGGTAAAGGAAAAGGTAAATTCACAGGCTTTGTTTGAACTTTTCTTCTTACAAAAAGAAAATAATCTTTGTTTTCGATAATTTTCTCTTTTGTATATAAACATTATTGTTTTACTTTACGAAATAAAACTTCGTGGTCATCGTTACTAGGAATATTTATTAGCTCAATTCAATCAGTATCTAATGATGGACAGTAATGTAGAAAAATAGGTTTAAAAATATACAGAGATCGATAAGAAAAGAATCCTTATTGTGAAACAATGTCCCTCAGGAATATCAAAGTATATATTGCATATATATATATATATATATATATATATATATATATATATATATATATTATATACACTAGCAGACTCGGCCACGCTTTGCTTTGGCTTTTATTATAGTTTAATAAAATACAACGTTCAAATGTGAATGTAAATGAAAAAATGAATAAATGAAAAAATTAACTAAATAGATTTTGGATTTTACATTTTATTCATCTTCATAAATAAAAAATTTACAAAATTCTTAACTGATAAAATATAAACATTAATTTAATGAATAAGGTATATAATGGGTTTTTTTAAACCATGGATAGTTACATTGTTTTAAATTATAATAATATCACTAAAATCGGTCCACTAGTTTCGGGGATTAGCCCGGACAAACATCGTGAAAGGAGATTTTTATATATATAGATAGATAAGATTCCGGTTATTTGTTATATGATAAGGACTGAACATAGAATCTATTAGACGTACAGAGCTGCAGTAGAGCTCAAATTGTAGTAAATTCAATCTACTTTAAAAAAGGCTACTTAAGTTTTTTTCCAAAAACGCACGCATTAGGAGATACAGGCCAGAAACTGAAATAACTCCGAAAATTTCGAGGTTTTTCGCCCACCAAAAGTTTTCCCATCCGTTTTTTCTGATGCGAATTTGGATTTACACTGCTAAGACATGCCCTTACATTATATCAAAAATGCAGCAGGTTAAAACAAAAAAATAGTTTTGCAAAAAATATCACGGTCATTAATCGAAATAAAACATAGCCAGTATTTTAAGTTGGGCTCTACATATCTCTGCGAAATGGAAATGTCATTAAAATCGGTCCAGTAGTTTGGGAGATTAGCCCGGACAAACATCGTGACAGGAGATTTTTATAGATATAATAATATATATATATATATATATATATATATATATATATATATATATAATACCTATTGAAATTAATCGCAAGTAATATAAGAACAGTACGAGAAAGGTAAATAATACATGTGAAACATTATAATTGAATTGCAAATTAAAAGATATAAGCAAGAAGAAAATTGTCTAAAACAAAATATAAATATACATATTTCTAACTTAAACACCTTACACCAAGGTAAGTAAATTTCAAAATATGGAATCTTTATGAGAAACGAAAATTTAAAAAAAAATAATATACGACTTCCTAAATAAGAAGAAAAACAAATCATTAAAAAAAAAAAAATAAATAAAAGGATAAGTAGATGGAACAGAAAGGAGGAGGAATACATGAAAAACGATGAAGAAAAGTTAAAATTTAAAAGTGTTATTTATAATCATGAAAAACAAAAAGCAATAATAACTATAATAATATTGAAATGGTTACGAGCAACTTAAATGAAAAGTTTTCCCATCCGTTTTTTCTGATGCGAATTTGGATTTACACTGCTAAGACATGCCCTTACATTATATCAAAAATGCAGCAGGTTAAAACAAAAAAATAGTTTTGCAAAAAATATCACGGTCATTAATCGAAATAAAACATAGCCAGTATTTTAAGTTGGGCTCTACATATCTCTGCGAAATGGAAATGTCATTAAAATCGGTCCAGTAGTTTGGGAGATTAGCCCGGACAAACATCGTGACAGGAGATTTTTATAGATATAATAATATATATATATATATATATATATATATATATATATATATATATATATATATATATAATACCTATTGAAATTAATCGCAAGTAATATAAGAACAGTACGAGAAAGGTAAATAATACATGTGAAACATTATAATTGAATTGCAAATTAAAAGATATAAGCAAGAAGAAAATTGTCTAAAACAAAATATAAATATACATATTTCTAACTTAAACACCTTACACCAAGGTAAGTAAATTTCAAAATATGGAATCTTTATGAGAAACGAAAATTTAAAAAAAAATAATATACGACTTCCTAAATAAGAAGAAAAACAAATCATTAAAAAAAAAAAAATAAATAAAAGGATAAGTAGATGGAACAGAAAGGAGGAGGAATACATGAAAAACGATGAAGAAAAGTTAAAATTTAAAAGTGTTATTTATAATCATGAAAAACAAAAAGCAATAATAACTATAATAATATTGAAATGGTTACGAGCAACTTAAATGAAAAGTTTTTCACTGGTTATAATTAGATTTCTTTGAAAATATCTGCTAAGAAGGGACAGTATTCCTTCAATTACACCCATTCTAATTAATTTTAACTGGTTAACTCCAAGTAAAACTCATTCTGCCAATATGTAGCAGGTATTAGCCATCGGCTGAAATTTAGACAGTGGATAATGTAAATTCTATGATGTATTCATGAGTGTTTCAAGAAAATAATTTAGTGATAAGGGTAATGGTTTTATTTTTTTACGTGCGTGTGATAATAGTTGTAATGTAGATTCTGCGTACAGACTAGGCTAGGGGCCCGTTCAGCTTGATAGTAATCAAGTGCAAAAATGGACCATGGATCCTGGACTAATAGCAGTAACATTCGTCAGATACTTTTTTATTAAAGTATACAAGTTAATAGAAAGTCTCTTTATAAAGTGACGTTAAATGAACAAAGAAACAAACATTAAAGTATACAATTAGATTTTTCATAAGAGAAATCAATGCAAGAACTTTCTAATATGAGCTAGTATCACTTGCTGTTTTTATTTTACCGATGATGTATCCTTGAATCAACAAACGATCGCTAGGTCGTTCACGAACAACATTGGTTGACCTCCACGTGGTAATTCTGTACCTAGGTCACCGAGTGGGGAAAGTGTTGTGCTTATGATCTAGTGCGGCTCCTATGTTTCAAATTTCTTAGACAATGCTCTTCATTATCGTGGGTTCATTGTTTAAATGAATAATAAACTTATAATCAAACAAAAACAAAAAATAGGTTTTACTTTTCAATATAGGTAGAAACCAAAGACAGAATCCGTCCGTCTGTCGTTGCACGTTTTAATGAATACTACCATAATTTCACTATTATCAAGACAACCCTAGGTTTCCTAAATTATTTTTGCCTTAATTATATCTCATACAACTCTTCGCTCCTTCTAAAGAACAAGGACAAGTCATGACTCAAAAAACCTAGTAACGGAATTCGAAAGTTCCGTGTGAGTTAAAAAATTGGGTATTGGTAATGCAAACCTTTTCTACTGTAATGGTGGCATTAAAATCCTGTTATTAACCATTAGAAAAGGTATAAAGTTTGAATTTTTTATTTTATTTTAACTTATTTCATTATTCCCCATAAGGCTTTAAGTTCAAGCATAATACAACTGAAAATATGAATTTATTAAAAAAAAAAATATGTTTGATTAATACGTTCCTGAATTAATAAGCCTCAACCAATACAATTCCTACCGAAGGCTAACTCAAAAATGCCAGATGTGTCGTTATTATTTTGAAGGATAGATATCTCAGACATTTAAGATCTTCAAAAAATCATTTATGATTAGAGAAAAAAAATTGTTCCATATATATAATTAAAAGGTAAATATCAAAGAGAAGTTTAAACATTTACGTTTTTCTCGTGACCGATCTAAAATTCCCTTCCGATTTTGTCATGATTAATAACCCATCTTATCTAAGAAAAATTCATTGATAAGAAAAAAATAATAATACTCTCTGAAATCAAGCGGAAATAAAATAAATATTAACAGGTGTAATTAACGCATAGTAGTAAAAGTCCCTTTATTTTTTAATTCAGTTTATGAGTGATTAATCCAAGCTCCTTTATAAAAAAAGAAGAAAAGCGAAAAGTAAATGTTTTATTATTATTAATGAGGCTTTTACTATATTTGATAGCGCATTAGCTCATCAGGAAAGATGTAAAACGTTTAAAACATAATTATTTCTACTTTTTTAGAAGAAACGTGGCCATTATAATTAATCATAAACCCAAACTGAGAACATTAACCATGACGGCAATGATGACCTATTCCCTACAGTCAGACCCAAATAAAATTATTATTGGAAAAACAAAATGGCAACAGAAATTGATTGGTTGTTTAACCTTTTCAGGATGCATAATAGTGTTTTACATTTAGTTTAGTAGAAACGGGTTTATTTATACTCTAATGCGTCAATATACTTCTATAATATATTCTGAGCGAGTTGTTTTTAGAATATAGTTTTGGAGGAAGGGTCGTTAAATTTCACGCCACGGCAATAAACAATAGTTCCGTCAGTTTTTTTTTCCTAGTTTAGGGAGCGATGTGGTGTGTAATGAGGTGCTTAAGGTATTCAAATCCAACTGTTGCAGATATAATCTTTAATCAGTTAACAATCATAGATGGAGCCTCTGGGATCTGAACAGCCCTCTCACCAAGCCTCTATAATTAAGGACCCTTAATTGTGGGAAAAACCTGGCGGTAGAGTGTGCTCTCTACTAGACAACCTCCCTGCACAAGCGTGGTGTTAGAAACTATACAGTCTCTACCACGAACAATGGGCTATAGTGGTCCAGTTTTTTTTTATTTGTTTAAACAAGCCATAGTGGAAAAAAATATTTTCTGTAAAGTGACGACACCTCTGTCGAAGGTTTACGTCACTTCATAAAGATTTTGTTTTTATGTTTCAATTTTTTTCTTTTTATGAGCACAGTAATTCCCCATGTTGTTAGTTTCTGAAATTAATTCAGAAAACTTAAAACAACATAAAAAAAAAATCGTATACAATTTATTTTTTTCCAAAATACGTTCAAAAGGTGGAAACGTACAAATCGTAGAAACTAGAAATACTATTATTATTCCCGTTAGCATAATTCATAGTAGGCCTTACCCCCCCCCTTTTGTTTCCATTAGTTTTATTTCAAAAACGGGTAGATTTAATTTTCAGCATATTCTTTATATTTTTTCTAGAAAACAATTCGTCATTGCTTGCTTATTCAATAACTAGGCAACTTTATAGCTCCTGACCCTCATTTGAAATATAATCTAATTGTCCGGGCTCTAAATTAAGTCTATAATGGATCATTAACTGATTGATTGGTTAATGAAGAGTAATTGCTCATAATTACGCAAGAAGAGTAATTGTTGTATTGCCCTACTGGTTTCTGCATACTTAATATATTTAAGGTACTACAGCTTCCATATCGATAAAAAAAATCATGTTAATAGACAAACCAATTATTAGTTATAATTTATAATGAGTTATAACTTTTTCGAGATAATTGACCATTTTCAGAAATTTAACAAAGGGGCTGGTTCCCTAGATCTTGGGTTGCTTGAATTCACTATATTTTTGAGCTAGCTGATAAAACACATTCTTTACTTTACATGGGAATAAAATTAATTATATAAGACAATAAACTAGTGCATTGATGCTTCTAATACGCCTTATATATGTGTGTGTGTATATATTTATTAATTATGAAACTAAATATATGAATAAATAACAGCTTATTTTCAAAATCTATTAACTGCCACTAATGGACTTAATGGGATCCGCAGACCTTCTAAGGTCTCACCCAGCCTCTTTAAATTGGGCACCCTAAATCTGAGGAAAAAAACCTGGCGGTTTAGCGTGATCCCGGACAAATTACCTCCCTTAACAACCGTTGTCCTAGAATCACTACCGTCTCAACCATGTACTGAACCCAAGACCCTTTATGAGTTGATCATTGTTATTGATTAGTGGTACGAGTTGTTTTTTTCCACAACTTTTTATACTACAAGTAAAGAGTGCATGGATGGAACTTTGTAACGATCAAACGGATAAAATTAATTTTGTTAAGATATTAAGATAAATGTATCCTAAAAATATCATGCAATAACATCTACATACAAGTACGAATTAAAATTTATATTAAGTAACCTATCGGTGTGTTTACTTGGCTTAAATATGTATGTTAAAGAATCGACAACAAAGCACTGACAATCGTATCGATATACAAGAAAATATTCGAGCAATGACAGGGATTCCTAAAATAGGTTAGAGAAAAATAAGAAGAAGCTAGCCCTAGGGCAGATGGGCTGGCCAACTAAATCAAGGACTTACTCCGTCTCCTCCATTTCAACTAGCGCGCTTCAAAATTATAATAAACTTTGTTATATAACATCTTTTGGATAACTAATACTGTAATACTGTATAAAAAACAATAAAAATAATGCTAAAGAAAGCTATAAATATGGACAAGAAATGTTATACGTCAAAATCTCAGCGTTATCGAAATATGCTTTCGAAATGATATTACATAAATATTATTATTTATAATATTATTATATTACATAAACTTGTACAAAAGAAAAACGTAAACATAATCGGTAATTTGTCAGAAAATAGGCACAAGGAGATAATTAATAAAAACAAAATCCCGAACGTAGAACCAATCAAAATTTATTATGCAATGTAATATCTTTTTTTTTTTTTAAATATTACAACTGTTTTAATGTGGCATTTACTTTTAAAGTATACTGTAAGGGTTCCGACTTATTAATTCAACATGAATACAAACGTATATGAATAACTGTTTACTGTATAAATTTAAATAAATAGGTTGTTTATTTATTTAACGTTACTTTATGCTGCTATGGCTAATCGGACGACGATGCAGTGGTAGCCCTAAATCTTGTCCATCCAGGTCTAATTAGGATAGAGATCTTAGACTATTACCAAGAACGCAGAACCTTGGTACCCCCATTTTACGCCCCCTCCGAAGAACGGCATCAACAAAGATGTTTTACTCCGTTTTAAAAATCCTAAGGTCACCTGTCCTTCGGCGTGTAAGTTCGTTATGCTTACCACTACGCCATAGGAGACCCTCAAATACATTTGTTTTTATGATTATTCAATTAATTTTTAATAATAGAAGAATAATTACCACTGTAGTTAAATATCTTGAAGTATTTAATCTATGAAATAAACGAAGCGTCAAGTCAGGCTGGAGTTGTTAGCATAACAAAAGGGCGTTATTCCTTTTTTTAAAGCCATGGTGCTTAATAAAGCCATTTTTAGCAAAGTAAAGTATTTTAATGTAACATCGTTTAGCACCTGTTTATCATAAAAAAACAAAAAACATTCTGGTTATGTATTTTAATTGGCAAAAATGTAAAAACTTTGTATTGACAAAATAAAACATTGTTAATGCTAAAATCCTACTTAGTTAATATATAAAACCTCAACACATAATATATTAAAAACTGTTTAAATTGACTTAGTGTTATTTTAATATTTTTTCCGCAATACGGCTTTCGTAAACCCTAGCCAATTAATGATATTTTTACGTACTTATGGTAATGATATCTCAATGAGAATAAAGCACATTGTTACAAGAACTAAAAGAGAATGTATAAGCATGATTATGTTCTATTTCTGCGGCAATGTCTAATTTTGATGACTCGTTAAAATGATAAGTCATCAGGGGGCGACTTGTGGTGTAGTGGTTAGCATAACGACTTACTATGCCCAAGAAAGCGGGTTCGCTGGCCGGCAGGTGGTCCTAGGTTTGGGTCTGTTTCGGATACCCCATGCATTCGGTAATTATGATTACTTATATGAAATAACTCCATATGTTTCAGAAATCTAACATGTAATTTTATTATAAGTACCAATCAACATAAGTTAAAATATACCAAAATCAGAGAAGTATGTGCAAATGATATATTAACAAAGCCTATAATGATTGGAGGAGAAGGTCTTAGTGTTGAAATCGATGAATCCTTCTTCTCCAAAAGGATATATAATCCGGGGAGGATATATCCACAGTAATGGGTGTTCAGATGCAGGGAAACTAGGGAGTGTTTCCTATATTCTGTCCCATCTAGAACAGATGAAATGCTGACTTCTTGCATTGAGGCAGAAATACGACCTGGGACAACAATATACTCGTATTGTCGCAAGACTGAGACGAATTATGAATTTTTCTTTGACGCCCCGAGGAAGTCTCATGTGTACCACCTCTATGATGAGTTAAATTCCCCCCTTCTATCTGTAGACTCTATTTCCTACGTTCTTTCTTATACCAAACCATCAACTCACAACATCTATCTTACATCTAAAGTCTCATACAGTTCAAATCCTCTATCCAATCCCAGGGCGCTGGATCTCGCCTTTCCAACCTTTACTCCCGTTCCCACAGAACCAAAACTTTTGAACGCTCCTTTCTCGCTCGGCCTACCTCTCTTTGGAACTCACTCCCACCCGATATCCGCCATGCATCTTCTTTATCCACATTCAAATCCAAACTGTTTCTACATCTCCTTAATTCCCAAACAGATGCTCTCTAATCAATAAAATAGATAGCTATTTTTAACGCATTTGATTGAGAAAATACTGTAAATATTCCAGACTCATTATGATACTATTATTTATATTATTAGAAGTTCTTATCTACTATTTTATTTTCCATTAGCCAATTTCTGTTTATTGTAAATTTGTATTATATTATTTTATTTTTTAATTTATATATGTATAAATATTTATATTTTTTTCTATTCTCTATCAGAACATAAGTTTTAGTTCATATTTAATTGCAGAATTCCAATAATGTAGCCGTCTGACCAGATATATTTATATTAATTTATGTACAGTATTGTTATTATTAAGGGACACGGTCCCAGAGTATAATAACTTTTCTATTCTATTATATATTCTGATTGCTGGAAAGCCTGTAAGGGAATAAAGCAAATTGAAGGCATGAGGTATAAAGATGACGTTGTTAACCATTCAAAAAATTTCGTTGACTTGAACAGAGGTGCCCATACCCAGAGGGTGGAATGAATTTGGGCTTCAGTCAAAGGAAGAAACAAAACTAAGACTTTAGAAAGCATTACTGATTTTTATCCACAAATTTAATTGCAATTGTTTTGTTTTGAGGATATTTATAAATATAAACATGTTTTGTTATGAGTATTTTATTTAATAGCATAAATACCAGATATCTAAAAAATAATCTGCATGCGTTTTCCGAAACAGACGCACATAAAGTGGCTAATCGGCTAATCAATGAACAAAAACAATTTTTTTTTATATTTCAAAGTTCTGTATTAGGGATGAAATATGGTTTTGTTATTTTTTAATCCGGCCCTTACAACGAGAAATAAAATAACAGGAATTGAAAACATAATCGAGGGAAATTGAGTCGTAGGCATTTCATCTTTACTAAGCCATAACTAAAATAGTTTGCCGGTTTTAAATTTTTCATTACATCTTTTCTAACCTTTTTGTTAAAAATGTATTCATTGGCTTGATTTGGCGTGTCATTTTCAAATGTTTAAAACACAGGAAAAATGAATTGTATAAGGATCGATTATTATCTCCAAATCAAGCCTCATCAATATTCAATCGGTTCCCCATACGAAGTGAGAGCGCGCAATAATTTATCAAACCACCTGTTTCTCAAAATGAATATTAATTTATTTACACTATTCACGCTCTAACCTGTTAATTTCAAGGTTAATCTTGAGGTTTGAGGATCGATGAGGCGTTCATCACGCGGGTCTTGACTCAGCTGGGAAACTAAAGGTTGAGCAGAATCGGAACGAGAACTTAGGGCAAGGACATTAAAAGGTGACTGCAAGCGGTCGCATGCGAGCGGCAGGTATCGATTCATCGAATAATTGCAATCGAACAAGGCTATTGTGTGTATATTTCGACAATTTCCAATTCCAATACAAACCAGCAAACCCTTGTCTTGGCAACGGACATTTATAAGCTTTAATGAATGGAAAAGTTGTTTCTAACTTCAAAACTAAGCAATACAGAGCTTCTCTACAATGAACGTAGCTGAATTTCTATTTAATATTTAAGAGGAAGAAATTGGTCCGGTTAGAGATCAGAAAAAAATCTCTTTAAACTATTTATTTTAAAGGCAACATTTCGGCCCACGTTGCAGGTTCAGGGCTAAATATACAGGATACATACTGAGGAATAAAATTTATTATTCTTTATATTAATAAATAAAATTTATTATTCTTAATTCTTCACTATGTATCATTTTAATTTGTATGCATGTTGTATAAATAGCCCTGAAGAATACCTGCCATGTGGGTGGTCGAAACGATGGCTTTAAAATAAATAGTTCTCCGAATTTTTTCTGACCTCCACCTGGACCATTTTCTTCCTCATTTGGAACTATTTAAGCTCATATATATAAGGTCAAATAATATTATTCAAGATATGATATATTATACATATTAAAAAAAACTAATTTTTTTTATTATATATTCTCATCACATTTATTACTCAATAATTGCATAATACATAAAACATAGGAGTGGAGGTAGCTCAGTGGGTGGAGCATTGAATTGGTTCAGGGTTCAAGTCCTGCTGTGGTAGCTGAATTATTTAATCTGTTAACAGACTGTTAACTCGGTGTGTTATCTCGGATGAATCACCTCCCTCCAAAATCATTTTATCATTTCACCCTCCATGAAGTGTAGAGGTACAGGTTCATAATAAATACATATCGTTGTTCTATAAATATATTCTTGCATTTTCTTAATGTTTTATTATTTTTAATTAAACAAAGTTACTAGTCTCAAAAGAACATAAATCCATTCATACCCTCATGCACCTTGAAGTTTTCTATTTTTACCTGTTCAGGGGAAAAATGTCAGATTTTAAGTTTCATTATTAAGGCAAAAAATAAATTAGTGTAACTTTAGTTAAAATTATTTAAATCATCTTCCTGTACAACCGTTGTGCTAGTAACAAACAGTGCCGTCTCTACCATGCACTGAACTCAAGACCCTTCATTGGTTGTATATAATATGCTGAGCATTTGACGATACCGTTTTTATTTTCAATTTGTTTACTCTCTATCGTGAAAAAAATATAATTTCAAGTTTATCCCAGCACTTATCACTGACAAATAAATTCAAAATTTTACACAAAACTATAATTAATCTGTACTAATATTATCAATGCGAAAGTAACTCCTTCTGTCTATTACGCTTTCAAGCCTAAACTACTGAACCGATTTAAATGAAATTTGGTACAGAGATAGTATAGAGCCTGGACATTTATTTTACACAAGTTTATTTATTTACGTTTATTCACACATGTTATACGTGCATAAATTCGTTATAGAAGCGTGTATTTATTTTTTTTAAATTAACTATTAATTAATTGTTTCATGGTGCTGTGTAATTAATATTTATTAATTAATTAATTAAAATAGAACTATGAAAGATAAGAAAAACAACGACAACCTATTCGGTGGTACAGTTCCAGTCATTCCTCGCTCTACTTTTGCCGATGAGATTAACGCATGTTTAATACAATCGTTTTCATGTCGAAATGTCGAAACAGTTCGATTGACCATAAACATGCAAGTACAATTACAAAATGATCCATCAGCACAAATATTTCCAAAACTACTGCTGGATATTGGAATCGGTGAAACAGAACTGCATCCTAATTCACAATCCATTAAATTGCCAGTAAATTTCAGCACTGTTGTTCAGACAAAAAATGAATTAATTATGAGTATCTTCCCGGATGTACTAAATAATTACACGGACCATAATTGGGTGGGTAATCATGCCCTTTTGGTAGCGAAAAATGCTGATGTTGACGAAAATAATTTTAAAATACAACTTGTGTAACCAGGTGATCTAATGTCCTTTAAATCGATCGATACTATTCTTGATGAAAACCAATCCGTAAATTATCCAACTGAATTTTTAAATTCTCTTGATATACCAGGAATGCCACAACACAATCTTCGGTTGAAGATTGGTTCACCTATTATTCTTCTGCGTAATTTAAATCCACTTAAATCATGCAATGGTACACGTTTGGTCATCAAAATTATCACGAAATGGTATTGAAGCAGCCGTGTTGACGGGAAGTTTTAAAAGAAAAATCGTCCTGTTGCCACGTATTCTAATGATACCATCAGAACCCATAATACCTTTCAAAAGAATTCAATTTGCTATACGCTTGGCTTTTGCTATGACCATCAACAAGTCTCAAAGTCAGACAATGTCCATTTGCGGTTTGGACATAGAACATCCATGTATCTCCCAAGGGCAATTATAATATATGTTCCATGCTCACTTGTTGGTAAGCCATCAAATCTATTTGTATTATTAAAGGACAGATTAACAAAAAATATTGTGCATCGATTAGCGCTCAATTAAATAGAAATAAATTGTTATAATTTAAAATAATATTGTTAGCCCTAAACAAAAATCACCCATTATATACCTCAATCATTAAACTAATTTAACTATACTTAGAAATCATGTAATACAATATGTAATGATACAGTATGTAACAATGTAAATGATAAATAGATTTTTCTAGCTAGTAATCTGTAGCTATTGAAAATATTTAATAATTGTGTTTGTATGTTATAAATAAGTACTTATTTATGATTAGAATAAGGTATGAATCATTTAATAACTGTCATAATTTAAAAATAGAGCTCTCCGGCGATAATCATAAATTTAAAATAGAATATGAACAACATTCGCAGGAAGAATGATTCCAGCACTCCAACTAGAAGGTGATTCATTTTTGAAATAATCCAAATATAAAAAGACCAAATAAAGATGAAAATACAAAAGGCCCTATTTGCGATTTATTCATTAAAGAAATTAGTTTATCGTAGTAAAATAAGTAAATTCGAAAATTCGCAGGTATTATTTTCGCGAATTCCTTGAAAATCACTAACATTCAGCCCGTCATATCCTTTCATGAGTGTTGAGAAAAAAAATTTCACGATTAACGCAGGTTTTCCACTTCGATGAAAATTTTCATTCTTCAGTGAAATGTCAAAGTTCGGTGAGGGAGGAAAAATTTATATTATTACATATTGCTAAACTTAGATCACCGTAGTGTGAACCCGTCCTTGCCAATACTAATTCATTGCAGTGTTTTAAATTGGTTTTATATTCCATTCTTCTGCCATTAGCAAATCTTTCCTTCCCATTATCGAATTTTAATTTCTGAAACAAAAATTTCCAGACGCATTATACGAATTAGATGTAAATGAACGACTTTTGGTCCAGCATTAATTAATTAGTTATTCCGACACATATGAAATTTGCAGTAACTGTTGAGACGGTACCTACTGGATCAATCCAATTTTCAATACGAATGCTCCTATAATGGCTACTAATTTCCCACGTACTGTTGAATTTTCTATTTGTGTGTGTGGGTGTGTGTGTGTGTGAGAGAGAGAGAGAGAAAGATGTGCTGAACAGAGGGCTGGCACGAGGAGATCCTGCCCTACGAAAATACACCAATATTTTCCCCACTCCACCTCAACGATAGCTTCTCTCTATCCTACTCAGTCCACTTCTTGGCTATTTCACGGCTATTATCAGCCTGTTTCATCTCATACTATGAGCACATTATTTAATTATATACCTATTAAATTAATTAATTTTAAAAATGAGTCAATAGGTGGCTCTACAGTCTATCGGAGACACAAGATCCAAAAATTTATCAAAGGGTCAGCGGACTGCGAAAAATTTCTTCTCTTCCTTCTTCTGTAACACTATAACCCATGAAGGCTCTGAGGTTCAGTCCATGTTAAAGGCTGCACTGTTTCTTGGACAACGGTTGTGCAGGGAGGCGACAGTCCTTGATCACACTCAACAGCCAGATTATGCCCTTTATTTTGGGTACTCAATTTAGAGATGCTGGGTGAGCCACAGGAGGGTCCTAGGTCCCATAGGATCCATCTCCGACCGCTTTCTAATTAAATAAAAGTCTGCCAGCGAGCGAGATTTGAGCCCAGGACCTTTGGCATGGCAACTCAATGCTCTACCACTAAGCTGCTCCGCTCCCCAGCAGAAAATTTAGGACTTGATTATGATGATACCCGACCGAACTAAAGGAACATTTTAAATTTAATTCTGGATTTAAAGTGTCATAAGAAATCACATTATTAATAATATAATATATTGTCGATAAATTTTAGATTAATTTAATTTGTAGAAATTAAATTATTGGATCGACCTAAACGTCCCATGGACAGAATGAACAGATGACAATTAAATTTAATATTTAATTCAAGCCGAAAGATAATTCATAAGCATTAACAAACCAAGGCTAACCTATAAGGTTTTGGCAATCATCATCTAGAACATGGGAAATATTCCGATCTTATGTTTTGACAATCCATCACGAAACTTAGATTAAACTCTTGTTGAAAATCTTTGATACGAATTGTCAAAAAAAACAATTATATTATACACACATTTTTAATAACATATTATTTTGTTAACATAGTATTACGTGATGACAGTGATTTATCACACAGAATTAAAAATAGGTAAACGTATTTCAAGGATACCAAGGTCATGAAGTGTAAAATTACGGAAAATTTTCCTCAATTTACAGGCTTAAATTGAATAGTTTTTATACTTAACACTAAATTGGAAGCGAAAGAATCTTGGATTTTACGGGTAGTGGAGCGCCCAAATACAACATCAGATTTCGAATGGTTGGATCTGATACACTATTTTAACGTTCCATTGCATCCCTTCTTCACTTACAACAGAAATAGCGAGCAGAAACGCCATCATAGATCGGATATGAGTTCGAGATAGCAGGACTGACCGACAAGGTTAGTAACTTTCTCCACATTTATTGTTCATAGAGATGATAAGAGTAACAACTATATCATCCCTCAGCCCACTAAAGATCCAGATCGCTCTTGGTAAGGAAGAGTTTTCCAACCCTTAGAGTAAAGAAAATAATAATAACTGAATTAACACTCTGCCCAATAAATTATCTACTTATTGCCAACAACTGAGGGAAAAATGGAATAAATAGACTAAACTGTTTATTGTTTATTCATTCAACGTCACTTTAACCTAGTTTCTACGGTTTCCAACGAACAGGTTATTTAATCCAATTAAAGTTTATATATTCACCAATTAATTAATCAGTTTACTAACTAATTAATTGTCTATGACGAATTTAATTTCGGTTAATAATGAAAACAAGACATATAAATTATTAATGAAGATAGCTTTCCCTTTATCTGGAGGCAATGGTTTATTCAATACAAAAAACCTGTACCACTACAGTCCGTCTGAGGTTCAGTACATGGTAGAGTCTGTACTGTTTCTTGGACAAGGGTTGTGCAGGTAGGTGATTTGTCCTAGATAACACTCAACCGCATGGTTTTCCACCATATTTTGGGTACCCACTGTATAAAGGCTGGGTGAGCCCCAGGAGGTTCCTATATCACAATGGATCCATCTCCGGTTCCTAACAGATTAAATAAAATTATTCATATAACCAGATAAAAATTGTTTAAATTTTATAAAAGCTTTATTGATATGAAAGTCCTATCCCTTTGTTGCTGCTGTTATTATTTACTATATATGACTATATCTGATCTTTCATACATTTATATTTCTCTCTTTTAAAACACCCCAGGGCTTTCTGTCGAGCTAAGAACTCGCAACCTTGGGAATAGAAGTATATTATATAAATAGGGCTAAACCACTACACCATATGTCACTCATCGGTTGTGGTGTTTTAGAGGTTTCGTGATCAAAGAATATGAAAATAATTATTTTTAAACTTCACATTATTGAAACTAGGAAATACACTGTTTTCGAATTTTCTTTTAAACAAAACAAATATAAAATGATTTCTACAAATAATAAATTATTAAGTAACTTAAAAACGTTTATAAATAACAAGTATATTGAATTAATTCTTAAAAATATCATCAAGTCGATTAGAAATGACAGTTAAACAAGAATATTCAATTAGTCTCAACAGTCATAAATTAAAAAATACTTCTAATTACCCTATAATAATTATTATAATTTCGTAATTAATATATCACATAGTTTAAACACAGCTTATATGCATGTATGATCAATATCACGCCTAACTGTGATAATTTACAATTATTTAATTTTTTTTCTATATAACACAAAAGTATATATAAAAAAACCATAATAACAATAATATGAACTTATAACAGACAACATGGTACTTATCAAGCTACAAGCAATCACATGATTATTGCAATCGGTTTCATCTGTTTTTTCTAACGTTCGATGAATATGGCGCATTTCCAATATTCTCAACGCTATATTGTCGAATGTGTAGACCCCAGACATATGTGCCTAAATCTGTTTTTAGAAAATATTTAAAATCGTTCCAACGTATAACCATCGCGGAATCTCTCTCCTTCTGGTATAAAATATTCCCGTTAAGCCTAACAAGTCGTATTGCTGTAGAAATCGGCCGGATATAGGTATTAGAGGGAGGAAACTTTTCAACTATTTATCAAATATATTCGGAAAGTATCAGAGAAAACACTAAAAAGTAATAGTATATTTACTTAAAAAGGGCTTCTGATTCCATTGAAAGAAAATAATAAAAAAAAACTAGGTAAATCTAGAAGAAATGTCAGAACAGTCAATAAAGTTAGAACAGGTGATGATTATGACTAAATTATTATAACCAGTTGTAACTACAATAAATATTTTATTTTTTATTTGAACTATGAATCCGCCAATGACTTTGTCATAATCACGACAAAGAAAACCTTTCTCATAAATATTGTATATCACAAGCCTAAAAACACAAGTTCAATACTTTCCCTTTGAATTTTTGATAAATAATTAATTTTTCTACTAATTAATTTTGATCATTTTTTTAAAATGATAATTTCTAATTTTATTTAATGTACTAACGTGTAATGAATTATTATTTTTTAAATATACTGAATGAACATTAAACCTTTGATACAAAATATAAAAATAATACAAAACATTAATTCAATAAATAAATATATAAGGCTACAGAACTCAGTTAATCTATTATATTATGAAAGTTAAAGAAAATATATAACATACATATCATATAATTAATAGAATATTATTTGATATAAACTATTTAATATTTTTTTTAAACATAAAACGTTTATGTTAAAAACTTTCGTAGGACAAGAAGGTCTAGAGAGAAGCCATTACAATTGACAACTTAACCTTGGCTTTGACGACTTTGACTGTGTTTGCTCTGCTCAACCCTAAATCACCCACCACCTACATTTCGGTTTCTCAACACGGGACATTTTAGGTTAACCTAGTTTCTACGGTTTCCAATGAACAGTTTATTTAATCCAATTAAAGTGTATAAATTCATCAATTAATTAATCAGTTTGCTAATTGTCGATGACGAATTTAATTTCGGTTAATAATGAAAATAAGACATATAAATTATTAGTAAAGATAGCTTTCCCTTTATCTTGAGGCAATGGTTTATTCAATACAAAAAACCTGTACCACTACAATCCGTCTGAGGTTCAGTACATGGTAGAGTCTGTACTGTTTCTTGGACAAGGGTTGTGCAGGTAGGTGATTTGTCCTATATCACACTCAACCGCCTGGTTTTCCCCCACATTTTGGGTAACCACTGTATAAAGGCTGGGTGAGCCCCAGGAGGTTCCTAGATCACAATGGACCCATCTCCGGTTTCTAACAGATTAAATAAAATTATTCCTATAACTAGATAAAAATTGTTTAAATTTTATGAAAGCTCTATTGATATGAAAGTCCTATCCCTTTGTTGCTGCTGTTATTATTTACTATATATGTCTACATCTGATATATATTTTTGCTTATAGCTTTCAAATATTTATGAATGTTACAAATTATCTCACTGCCTGTTACTTGTATGATATAAACATTACTTCTCTTTGTTTTATTTACGCCGGTCAATCTGGTATAATATGCTTAAGGATCTCGTTACGATTACATTTTTCACATTTGGGAACTTTCAGTTAAGACTATTACGTGGAGATAATTATTGCAAATTCCATGATTCGTCCGAAGACTAATATACGTGTGGACCATAATGAAGACAGTTTGTGACAGTTTATTCATACGATACAAATATTCAGAATACTAGTTTAATAAGAACAACATTATATTTCAAATATGTACCTACATTAATTTTTTTTTTTTAAATTAATGGATGGATAGATTCATAACTAATTTTGAATCGTTGTAATATTCATGAAGACAAATCGGTATTCAGAAATACCTTTCGTACGTCATACTTAAAATTATATTTATGATTCGTATAAAGGTAGAATTTCAGTGATAGCAGCTGAGATAAATATAATATCGTCAATATTGTACTCGCAACTAAAAATATCTAGTTGAATTGAATTAGACCATAGTTCCACCAAGTGATATGGCTTCATTGGAGTACTAATAAAAATAAAATTTTAGAGAATTAAGAACAAAATAATAATGTGCAACAACCTCAATTAGAATAAGTCTACAGAGCATTAGAACAATTCCAGTTCAAGACACATTAGTTTAAAATAGAAAGTTTGTTTCAGAGAATATATGGAATACAAATAATTTAGTTTTGTTGTCAACAGTCAATCCTTGACCCCATAAGAAGCCTTGAAGAAGACCTTCAATGTGGGACGAAATGTAGGCTTTAAAATGAATAATTCTTCTTATTCAAGAAAATTTTGTCGACCTCCTCCCTGAGAATTTTCTTACTCATATTAAAAATAACTCTTATAACAGTATTACTTCACTTTAAGGCAATTGTTTACGTACGATTTGAATGAAAAAATATTGTTATGATTAAAAGAATAAGGACTCGGATTGATAATACTTTTTTCTCTCCATGTTGTAAATACCATTTTTATATCTCTTTAAAGTGATCTAATAATTATTAGTATTATAATACAAAGACGATTAATGAATTAATACAATTTAATTGATTTTATTTTATAATTCAATTTAATTAATAAATAAACTACATGAGAGTACTAGGATATTTGATAGAAAACTACTTGTGAGTGACCTAATCTCTACTCCAGGTTATTAGGTAAGATTCAATCAGGCACTTGATAACCTACTGCCATTACCTAGGTCCGGTCCTAGGAGGAGGCTGGCAAAGCTTAATTTTGCTGGCCCTTCATTTGTCCCTTCACCCGATAAAAGTCAATTTTGCCGCCTCAATTCTGTCCTCTCAATTTTGCTTCCTCAAGCAAGTATGCCCTTTGCTCTATGACCAAAATGCTTTGCTGGTCATGTCGAGAATTAATGAGTTCTCGTAAATTTTATATCATCATTTGTATGATGTACTTATTTATTTGGAGAATATTTGCTGTGAATATCGCTAAAGGAAGTATTTTTCTTGTGTTCATTGATAAATTTCTGCATCTGATAAACCGTTATCATATCTCTCTAGATCGTTCAAAGGTGAAGTCCCACTGATCAGTTTTCAATATTTTAATTAGGTTCTTAGTACCAAAAGTTGCCAAAATAAGACAAGTAGCCGTAAAACATTAAATATTTTCACTCCTCACCGTTATGAGAAATATTCATATATCTACTGACTAATTTAAAAAATAAAACCTTTGTCAGTACTACCCACGATGCGTCCTAGGTACATGGTAAAGGCTGTACTGTTAGGAGAACGGTTGTCCGTGATCACACTCAACTGCCATATTTATTCCCACATTGAGGGTACCAAATTTATAGAGAATAGATGAGCTCCAAAATACTCTGTAGATCCCAATGGATGTTAATAGATTAAATCATTTATCTGACACACCCGGTCTCGAACCCCAGATCTTCAGCATCGGTACTCACCGTTTAAAATTTAAACAAAATAAAATAAATGCTATTCTTTTCAATAACTAAATTAGCTTAAAGACTTGTTAAAAGTAAACCGAAATTGATATCAAATGTTTAAGTTATTAATCATATAATGTATTACATTTTAAGAATGGGAGATGAATATTCAAATTTATTCGATTAATACATGATTTTCGAGTTTAGCAAGAGGGAAAAAATGTTTTTTATTTTGAAGTTTTCGGGAAAAATGGATGTAACAAATCTTACATTCGTAACCAGAAACCTGAAAACAAAGTTTCCGAATTTTTCAAAAACATTCCACTGAGCTACATGAAATCTTGTCTCTTTCTCTATGACTTAACTAGGCCAAGTATGGATGCTCCTAAATAAAGTCCATAAGAATAAGATTATATGATATATGAAGCTAAGGGGTGAGAAACTTCTTCAACGCAGTAAAAGTAAGCATGGTTTTAATTCTGTGGTGAGAAAAAAATTTAAACTTTTTTTAGAGCTTTGCATTGTTTTTTGTAAAAAGGTATGCTACATCAATTTTTTTTATCAGCGTCACTTAAAAGCATAAATAACGAAATTTTCTAAATTTTTCATAAACCTTTTACTGAGAACCCATTCTGGTCTCCAGTTTACTAAAAAGGGATTTAAGTAATCTTATCAAGGCACGGGAGAGATTTGGTACTGTTCTTCTTCATGCCTCTCATGTCACTACGTGTCATTTTACTTTCACCCAATCTGCTGATTGTCAATATTTATATTTTACAGGTGTGGATACAAATTTAAATAGAAAAAAAAAGTAATCTTTACAAGAGAATATAATATCAGACAACTCAATTAAAATATAGTTAGGGAAAGGGCAATAAATAATTAAACTATGTTAAATTGTTCGATAAAAACAAACCTATTTAGTCTATGTTTATTTAAATCATTTATTTCGCAATTAAATCAGGTCAGACTCGAATTTTAGCAATATTAGAGATCAACAAGCGTTGACTGAATAATCTATGTGTCAACAGAGTAAGGAGCAGCGGTGCAAACAGTGTTTGAATTCTAACAGCGGGTAATGAAACTGTAAATGTCAATATACTTACACGTTCCGTCGTTATTGGAATATAGTTAACTCAATTCAGAATCTCTAATGATTTCACCCGAATAACGTATATGATTTCAGGCGCAAAAGTTATAAAATAACAGACCAACGTGTTAAAAAATAAAAATGTTGTTTGAGGATATTATTTATACAATTACTGTAACATAGAAGTGTAGTAATATTCGAATGCGAAGCGTCTAAGGGGTAGACCGAGGCGTCGTTGGGATGATTGCGTTAAGAGTGATCAAGCAGATTTGGGTTTGGATAGTGGTCCGTGGACGGAAGTTTTTAAGCAAAGATTAGTGGTATCGGCATCGGCTAAGCCTTATATCATTATATTTAATGATATTAGAATAGTAAATAAACTATAAGTAAATAAGTATAAATAAACTATTAGTAAAAAAAAATAGTAATTTCAACTTAAAATTATTCAGGACACGGAGCCAAGGAATAAATTTGATATAAATATCATTAGAAAAATAAAAAATAGAATACATAACAATATTTTACACTTTATTAACAAATAAAAATCACCCGCAGTTAAAAAATTAATGAGTGTCTCTTCGAAGAGTAATCCCGCAGTGAATAAAAATATTAGAACCTGAAGAGTGTAACCGTGAGGGGATCCCCACGTTTCCACGTTCTCGAACAGATCTTTTTTTTTAATGTATTAATTGAAATTATTAAACTGAATTATTAATTGAAACTAGTAGGTTTGAGTGGAAATAAAGTTTGTTATGAAAAGATTGATATCGAATTCGGGACAAATCAGTAACCGATGAGACATTAAGGTCATTATGGAAGACCTTTTTCGTAGCAAAGTAAGGAGCATTGAGGATTTCACGAAGGAATTCGATGGCTTAGTGGAGTACCAAAGTTCTAATCCGTAAGTCCAGATGGATCTGCTAGTCAAATATCTCAGACAGTAGTGTCAATATGACAGGTAAGAACATGCTTTTCTACTGCATGTCTATTCAGTTCCGGCAGGACAAAATTTCAATGTAATAGGATGATTTGTTCAATATTTATACTTAAGAAATGATCTATGTGAAGGAAATGTTCATGAGGATACCTCTCCCGGGTTAAAATAAATCACCTACTAATAATCAAAGTTCTAAAATCTCCATGGTCACCCCCAATTAAGAAAACCCACTTTATAGAAAGTGAGCTCCAGGAGGATCTGCAGATCCTACAGTGTCCATCTATGGCTGTTACCAGATTGAACAATGTACCTGCCCCTCCCGGATTCGAACCAAACGTCTTCAGCACAGTGCCCTACACACAGAGCTACCCTGTCCCCTCCTAAACGGGGCTTATTCTTGATAATTTAATAATTTGTTCAAAGATACTTTTTTAATATATTCCCTTATTTATTTCTAATTTCTAATCTTCTCTTCTTTTTTTTTTGTGTGTGTGTTTGACAACTAAGGCACTTACAAACCCATTGCTAGGAAAGCCCAGCATTATTTCCAATATTTTTTCTGATCAAGGTTTCAAATAAGAAAATTTATGTTTTTAGTTATAGATATTGAATTATTTTGTTTTAATTAACATGGTTTGTTCGGTATTTATACATATATATAATGATCCATGGGGGAGAAATGCTCATGGGAATACCTTTCCCGGATTAAAATGATGATACCAGGTTGTTTCTATAAAAAATGATTTCGTTACTATACAGATGTATTTCTATAACTCTAAGAAGTGTTTTGAAATGGACTTAATTTTCTATCATAGATAAACAACATAGATAGGATCCCTACATGCGATACACCGTTTCCATTAGGAGTTGTAATGAAAGATGTACTACGATAAATTAATATAATAAGGAAGACGCCGGATTGGGGAGGAGAGCGTGGTTGACCCAGTTAGGCCGGCGGAGAAGATTTCCGAGGGGGTGGTATCGAACACATGAATGGGGCCCTCTGCCTCCGCCGCCCAAACATGAATGGCCCATCTTCCTCAATGGTACTTCTCATTCACCCAATTTTATACTCCTCCGAGCAATTATCCTCTCGAATAGGGTATCGATGCATCGATAACAGCGGCAATATCCTTATCTCTCTAATCGACAATGGAAAAGTTGCCCGGAACCGCGGCAAGTCGAGTATTTACATAATTCAAAGCAGATTCTGAGAATGTACGCGTAATAAAAAATCACTCAAGGGTAAGACATCATAGGGAATCCTCTTCTACATCACCAAATAGGGATCGTGCAAGGGTCCGTAATGAGAACGTGACAAATGGTGATCTTTAAATACGAGCCTTTACCTCACAAGCAATCTAAATATATTTCCAAGCCAACGTGGTCCAAATAATACAGCCACTATGTCACCAGCCTAGGAATAATAGATTATTTATAGCTTAGCCGTTTTATCCTGAAGCAAAACGTACAAAAGGAAGTAGTGAGGATTGCTGATGTTTAAAGGAAGGAAACAATCCGATTAGCAGAACGATTAAATAACTTGGAAACACTTTGACCACTTTTATGGTTATGGACAATGAAGTGAACGTAATCAGTAGTACTTCGTATTGTAATTATCCTCGTTCCTAAAGTGCTTATTCACAATATAGGAAATAAATGGTCATCAACATGGCATGTCTAGGCATAAACGTTCTTTATATTCCTCGCACTAGATAGTATCTATGGTAGCACTAGATTAGTTTTATTTTTGGGAGAGTAATAATGTACAATCTCTGGATCATTCCTTCAATCTTTGGCACACGTACGTTCTGTTCGTAATTATGTTATTAAGGCTCCTAAAACTAAGTTAGTACTTGTGGCCGAGGGAATCCTCGCTGTGACGGTAAGTTGGCCAGTGTCTAGAGAGAAGAGAGACGTACCTGGGCCATATGTATACTCCGGAGACCTCGAAGCCGTAGTGCCAGGAGCCGGAGTAGGCCCCCTGGCCCTTGGGGCCGGTGCAGACGCCGTGGCCGTGGGCCTTGCCGTCCTCCCAGCCGCCGAGGAAGGTACCGCCGTCGTCGAAGTCGAACCGGCCGCCGCTATGGGCAGCTCTCCCGGTAGCCCCGGTGGCCGGCGAGTCCTCCATCACATCACTGGCCCCCACCCCCCGCCGCGCCACCTCCCGGCCCTCTCCATCCCCTCCACTCCTCTCCTCCATCCCCTTTGCTTCCCCCTCCTTCTTCCCCTCTCCCCCCTCCTTCTCATACTTCGCCTCCCTCAATCATTAGCTTCCTATGCTGCTCCACTTCGGCGGAGGCAAAGGAATCTCGTTGTCTCAGTACAAAACAAAACAAATACTACAAATTGTTATTCAATTAAAAACCCTTACATTTATTTTGTTGTATGGATTAGACAGACAGATCATGACCTTCTAATCTTAACCGAGAGAAAAATCGGTACTTGTGTATTAGCCGATCTGCATAAAACCTTACTTATCATCATATTCTATTTCCTGCAACTTCTTAAATTGTGTTGTTTTTTAGTGTTTTTGTCTTGCTATTTTTGTTTGATCAACGTCACTTTCTTATGGCTAATCGGACATATGTCATGAAATGGATTTTGACAAGAACATGAAATGGAGATGTTTTCGTCAAAATGTATGGAAAAAATTGCCATGACAAAGTTAACGTGGATATAGGTGTCTAGAATAACAATTTTTACAGTTTTAAAGTTTATTTTGTTCTTAAAAATAAATAAACTGGTGTGAAATAAAGTTGTTTGTTACTATATTTCCATGTTAATACTATATTAATTATATTTCGATTAATATAATAAGTAACAAGGTAGCTATCATTAGCATTCAGGTTATAAACAAACTACGATAACAGTCCCCTCAGATAGGATAATACACAAGTACCGAAAAATCCATCGAAGAATATTCGGTGGAGTTCGACTCGAAGGAAACTCGTGAAGGAGAACAGACAACGAAGTTATAAATATGCAATGAAACATATGTTGATTCCTTGAAGGTTGGAAGACTGCGGTGGGCTGGCCATATTCCTAAGAATATGTTGACAGAACCTCTCTACGGCACGAGAAGAACGGGGTGACCGAAGTTGAGGTAGTCGAATGGTTTGGACAGAGACGCGTGGGATATCCTGGGAGTCAGGAGCTGGATGATGTCTGCATAAAACAGAGTAGACTGGAGGAGATGAGGACTCGTCACAGAGTTGTAAGGCCACGAAAAACATTTCCTATAATCACTTTTTTCCATACTAAAACTCATGATTGTTTCTATTTTCGAGAATATTAAAAATGACCAATTTAAATGTTATAACTTGTGACATAACTCGAAGCTACAACCTGCGCAACTGATAGCCTATAATTAAGTTATTGCTGCAAAACCTGAGTGTGGCATCTTGAGCGAATGTTGTAGAAATTAAAATAACGAATTAAGCGATAAGGAAAATAATTTATGATTAAAATATATATCATATTATTAATCAGGATTTTAGGGGAACGGTTGAGCAGTGAGGTAATTTGTCTGAAATCACGCTCAACCGCCACGTTTTTCAAGAAAATTAAAAAACAAACCAGCACTACTTCAACCCATGAAGGGTCCTTGGTTCAGTACATGGTTGAGAATGTACTGTTTCTAAACCAACGGTTGTGCATTGAGGTGATTTGGACGAAATCAAGCTCAACCTCCAGCGCCCCCCTCCTATTAAGGCTACCCACTTTATAAAGGAAGTGGGTAGCACCAAGAGCCTGTAAACAGATTATATAACATATGCCCCGACCGGATTTGAACCCAGTTTGTTCAGCAGTGTCCTATAAACTGAGCTAACCTGCTCCCTACTTTACGGAGTATATTCTCGATAATTTTAATGATTGGTTCAAAGACCGTTTTTTATTTGATTCCCTTATTTATTTCTATTTTTTTTTATCTTATCACTATTTTAGAGCTTGACGACCTTTTTAAGGTCTAGCCTCAGCATCCATTAGCCCTGAAGATGACCAACAAAGTGGGTCGAAACGTCGGCACATAATTAAATAAGTACCCACTTATTTAGTGTTTTATTTGACTGCACCCCCAACTATTTTCTTCCTTAAAAATTATAATAGCCTGAAACTTTCTTTGTGAATGTTTGTATTTTTCTACAGAAAACATAAAATTAAATTTAATGTTATTATATTAGAAATAACTACAGTTGAATATCGAAATTTTAAAAATTATTAAAAGACGGTAGATAATAGATAGTTTTAAGGTATTTTTATACCTATGGTTTTAAAATTTAGTGCAGAAAATCTGTTTTTTTCTTTGCTGAAGTGGTCCTTAGATAAAAAAGATTTTATATAATTAAAAATTATTGTTTCCATATTTGATAAAATACAACTATGAAAATCAATTTAATTAATATATTAATATTTTGTTTTATTAAAAGCAATCAAGAATTTCAAATTGTATTCCGACATCACGTGAGAGGTCCTCCTCAAAAAATCATGAAAAATATTATTTTCATATAGTCATCAAGATAAAGTTTGATTATTAATCAATAATTTTCCTATAAAATAACAAGAAACGAAAAACAAATTCATTAAATGAAATGACCAAATATTTTAACTTATTTGGCAATCATTTCACGCTTTTTAACACAGTCGATAAATTTACTTCTTAGCAAATCCCCCACAAAAAAAAAATTTACGTACGCTTATTTCAGACGCATTCTATATTTAGATGTGTATTTAACGAATGGGGAAACGTAAATATTCACACTTTGGTCTAAAGACAAAATGGCAAGTCATCTTTTTAAATAAATTGAGACATTCCGTTGAAACTATTAATCCAATCCATATATACAATTAAAAGTTTGTAAAAAAGAAACCAAATCAATCACATCATATAACTGATAAAATAAATTTTAATAAATTGTGCAGCTAAAGAAATATGAACAAATAAATGACTGCAATTGATAAAGCCAACTTTAAATTTTAATTGTTCAATTGCAGTCCCTCAACATCAACATCAATATTCCTTTAAACAATAAAAAACATTGTACAACTTTACCACTTAAAATAAACAATAAAATTCTCTATTTAGACCCCATGGAAACATTTATTATTCGTCAAAATAATACAATATAACCTATTAACTACAAAAACCACACAAAAAATTTAGATTTGTTTCGTTTACTCTCCATTACTTCCAATACCTTCATAAAATAGAAATATTTTGAACCTAATATTTTTATCTTTTAACGGGATACATCTAAGTATACCGAAATAAAAGTAATAGTAAATATGTATACGAAAAAAATAAAATAAAACATAAGATATCATAAAGAAAGGTGAAACTTAAGCACGCAAAGCTCATGAAGGACATATGGGAAAAGAAGAAACAGATGAAGAAGAAGCATAAGTTATGATATTTGCGTGGTCTTTAAGGCCTTTTCGTGGAAAAAAAGAAAGAAAGATGAACTAGAGTGGATTACTTTAAAAATGATGAAAAATGTTACCTTTAACTGTTTTTATGAAACCTTTTCCATTTCTAAAATATGTTCTATGCAATAATAATAGTTGATTCTTACGCATTTCAATCGACAGATAAGAAAATTACGAGATTGAAATAGAAACAATACACACCAAAACCACCATAGCACTAAAACTTAACATAATCCGCCAATATAAGTACGAGTATGTGACGCTAGAAACGCTAGTGTCGTTCTTATAGCCTTAAGAAAGGGGGGCCTCTTCAAATTTATTTAGTTTTTTTATATATCGATGACTTAGTTCACAAATGTGTTAATTACAAATTTTTCAAAAATGGGTTTTGTTATATAAATGATATTGTAAAGTTTTGATTAGGAAGCAATAGATCATTTATTGTTATAAAATTAATAGAGAAGATGTAAAGGTTACAAAAATATATTGTGTGCTTAAACTTGAACTGTATTTCATGTGTTAAATTATTATCAAAGTTGACTCATGTAAAATCTTTTTTTCGGCACTTAACATAAGTATATGTGAACTAAGGCATCGATATTTATCCAAACCAGCCAATAAAACAAATTGACAATCAGCCGATTTTCTGTCTGTAAAATTACAATAAAATGGCATAAAGGAGAACAGTACCCAGTGGCTTGATTTAATACGTTTATGATAGCAGATCCCTCATCCACGTTCTTTCTACGTTCTTCCTTGTGTCCTCTGGCATGCGATTCGTCATTCTATCAGTGAGTTTGGGTGTCCGTGTAATTTTTAAACATTTGTTGTATGTTCATATCTGTTCCTAGACCATTGGCATTTTTAAGTCAGTATCCAAAGTTTTGTTAACACACCAAGGGGCTTTTGTGATAAGTCTAAGTATTTTTGATTGAAAAGTTCTCTCAATCAAAATTACCTCTGACATCCATAATAATAAATAATGTCTTGATCTAATGATTTTCTCGTAATCGGAATAAAGCATGGCTCCTGACTGGAGCTTTGGAATGTAGTTTATGAAAACAGTACCATTAAAAAACCTTCATTTCTGTTACAAGTTTCAATAAAGAAATTAAACAAGTAAAACAAAAATTATAGCAGACAAAGAATTGGAAATTGCATCAGTATATTTACTGAAACAACCAGTTTATCTGCTGGATGATTTCCTTTCAAATAAACTCAACTATAATGATTTTTGTTTAACATCACATGAATTAAAAATTCAAAAATACCACCCTTCCTAATATATTTAT
Source organism: Troilus luridus (assembly GCA_964056705.1). NCBI lineage: Eukaryota > Metazoa > Arthropoda > Insecta > Hemiptera > Pentatomidae > Troilus > Troilus luridus. The sequence continues at coordinate 66,158,668 of OZ057413.1, forward strand.
AAATTCACTTATAATATCCTCTGACTAACAAATGAAAATGTTAAAAAATCTATGATTAAAATGTAAGTGATTTTAGATAAGGAACAAGAACATAACTAGGATTTCTGTCAGAAATTCAAGTTTTTATTCCTTTTTCTCAATTTTGGCATTTATCTCGTCAATATGTACACTGAAATAAACATAATTATCTCATAACATCATCCATTTTATTGGATGAACTTAGGTTAAATGAATTAAAACATAGACAAAAATATTTTTACTCAACATAAAATTTTGCCAGAAATTAACCTGCCATCCGAGGAAAGTACTTTAATATTAAGATTAGAATAATAAAGTCTTACAAAGAAACTAGTTCTGGGCAACTTTATCATGACTCAAATAGAATACGTTTAATAACAGATATTTTAAACGACTCTGACAATGAAGGTAAAATGAGGCAGAAGCAACATCAAAACCTTAAACATTTAAACTACTATAAAGTTGTTTTTAGTTCACCTTCCATTCATTTTATTAACATTTCATCTACAAAATAAAAATTAAACCATTACTGAAAAAATATTGAATTTTAATGCCATAAGTTTGGAGCTCAATTTTTATAAACACATACTGTATATACGCAAGCTGTCTTGTTAATTCAATAAGAAAATTCTATTTTCGTGAAGGATTGAAATAATATTAAATTAGTAATAGACAAAAAGAGATTTCATTAGTAAACAAAATTACAAGATTGCACATTAAGACTTTAACCATCTTCATGGTTAAAAGGATGCCCTAAAATAAAGTGAAATGAGAACCTATTAACAATGAAAGGATTTAAAATAAAATAGGAATCTATTACCACCAATAAAATAAAGAGCATTAAAAAAAAAAAGTGAAAATGAATTTTCATCCACACCAAATCTTCAGATTGAAATGGTATGGCCACTAATAAAGAATGGCAGAGGAATGATGGCCAAAAACAATCTCCGACTGCCATACGGAAAGGAGGAAAAGAGGACCCAAAAAAAGATGGTGGCAGGATGTGGAGGAGAGCATGGCAGCAAGGGATCTTAGAGAAGGAGACTGATCTGTGGCGAGACCTTTTAGATACGAAAAACAACTAAGTTGTAAAAAATCGTAAAATAAATAATAAAAATGATGAATTGATGAGCAACAGGGAGTTTTTCAAATATTAAGTTGATAGGAGTCAACCAACATCCACTCATTCAATAACAGACCCTGCTGATTTTGATTTATACTCCATTGCATAAAATTGCTTCCTTCAAGCTATCTTCTTTTCTTACCAATTTTTTTTTTCTCCTCCTAATGAAATTCCTTGCCTACGTTTATCCTTAAAGCTTCTATCCTATTTTTCCTTAAACATAAATAATTTATTCATTTCCTCCAATTAAATTTAAATGTACACTACAAATTATTTAATTGTTATTCAAAGATTACTTATTACGTAAATCGAAATCATACATGTATGTTACTGTCCTAACCTCTCTGCTTTCTACCATATCATACCCCTTTAATGAGGGGTCTTAATGGCTAATTAAGATTATTTTTTATTTCAAAAGTGATTTGTTTAAATGATTTGTTATCAATTAAATAGGTTTATCTTAAGAACACGTTTTGAAGACCAATTCCCCCATATGATGCTTGAGTTTGATGTGTGGCGAATTAGTAGTATTTACCTGAAGAAGCTATACCACCCAAAATCTTACTCAAGAAATTTTTAAAATGAAAATAATAAAGGGGCCTTATATTAATAAATAACCAATAAAGCTGCAAATTGTGACATATAAAACCTTTTTTTAATGGAATGTATTTTTATTTACTTATCTCACAGCATAAAACAGAATAGACATCAATAAAATAAATATTTTTAAAATTAAAATTTGATAAATTATCTAGCAAAACTAATGAAGTTTTAACAAAATATTTTAATTAAGTTTCTTTATTTATGTAGATTATTAAACAAAACAATAACTCTTCAAATGTATATCAATCAAATATACAATATGTATCTTTGTTTGTCAAAAGTGAGAAACCCCACCTCCCATGTCCAAAATGACATGCTATTAATGAATTCTTATAAAACATATTATAAAAATCTACATAGAAAGTTCGGATATTATTAGTGGCTTTTCTCTAACAAAAATGGCATAGGACGTTGAGCAACTGATATAAAATTACAACAACACTTTAGTAAATAAATATATTTATATGAAATTGGAGGTAGAGAATATTTTCTATTAATTTGCATTTATTACTAACATACAGATGACAGAACATATTGCACTTTTAATAACATTAATCAGACATGTAATTTTATATCACAATACATATGTATAAGTGAATACAAATGAAACACTATATACTAAAAGTGGTTTTATCTACAACTTTTTAATGACAAACCCTCTTTCAGTATGAAATAAATTATAAATACTTATGAAATACATAAGAATTAAATAAATAATTAATAATACTAATAACAAAATTAAATAACGGAATATAGAAACAAATTACAAAAGATTATACATTTGAAAATATCTGTTTTACGGTAAATCAATAAACAAAATAAATAAACCCTTAATTGTCAAGTAAATATTTCATGTCTCAAATAAAAAAAACTAAAAAATATTAATTGAGTCATTATTGCTTGACCATGAAATTACATTCCGGCGTGGGGTGGTGGCGGCCCCATCACTCAGTCATCACCGCAATCAGCCACTGGCCCTCCAGGTTGGGGGATACCTACACTGACGCTCACACAGTACACTAATACAGCACACTACACACACCCCCACACCATACAGACCAAGGTCAGTTACAGTATACACCCCAGGGCTACCTCCCCCAGGTAGCAGGTCAGGAAGCTCCCCCACCTGACTCGGGGGCAGAGTCTGGACTAATAACCCCCTCCCCTTAAAACCCTAGCAATACGAAACCTGCAACGAGAAAAGCTGGACGGATTAATTCAGAAATGACTCAATCCAAGCCTAATAGAACTTACTATGGGACAATGGAATGTTTTATCCCTTCATAGACTGGGAGCTCTACATCAGCTTCTAACACAAATGGACCGCTATCATGTTGACCTAGCTGCAATCCAAGAAATAAGATGGACTGGTCAAGGAGCTTTCAACAAGAAAAGTCATACCATCTTCTCATCTTACAGCTGCGATGACAAGAAGCACACTTTCGGAACTGGATTTATTTTGAGCAAGAAGATAAGCCAGTTAGTTATTAGCTTTGAACCAATTAGTCCAAGAATCTGCTATCTCCGAATAAAAGGAAAATTTCATAATTATAGTATGATTAGTGCCCATCCCCTGACTGAACCATCAGGAGATGATGAAGATGCCTTTTATAGTAGTCTGGAGCAATGGCTTGATTCCTGCCCGAGAGCTGATGTTAAGATTATCCTGGGAGATTATAATGCGCAGGTAAGAAAGGAGACAGAATACTTCCCCATAATAGGTCTAAATAGCATTCATGACCATACAAATGATAATGAGATAAGGATGATAAATTTTGCTGCTTCAAACGGACTTGTGGTCGGAAGTACTATGTTCCCTCACAAAAAAATTCATCTAGCGACTTGGCACTCCAATGACGGATTCACATGTAATCAAATCGACCATGTGTAATGAGCAGCCGTCACATCAATAGTTTGATGAATGTGAGAGTTTTCAGAGGAGCTAACATCGGTTCTGATCACTACCTCACGATCGCCAGGTTTAGGGCTAGAATTTTCAACATCAGAAATCAAAGTGGAGCACGATCGGCAAAGATCAACCCGGAAAAGCTGAAGGATCTCGAGGTTAGGCAACTCTTTACTGTCAGTATGAATGCCAAAATTAAAGATTTGTATCAGGCTGATAGTATGGATCAACAATGGCAAACATGTAAAGAAACCATGGAAGAATTGCCAGTTGGTGTGCTCGGATTCCAAAGACCTACTAAGAAAGTACCCTGGTATGACGAAGAATGCCAAGAAGGGACCAGCCGGAAGAACCTTGCCAATGTTACAATGTTACAGCGAAGGCATACAAGATCAGTGGAGGAATACAGATCCAAAAGAAGGGAAGAGAAACACAACAACCAGAGGAAAAAGAGGGCATGGCACCGGGAACGCCTCCAGCAGATGGAAGAACTCCGGACTAATAAAGAAAAGAAATTTTTTTTTCCAAGAAATGAACAGCAGCCGACAGACATTCAAACCTAGAATAAATGCCTGTAGAGACAACGAGGGCAATCTCACCACAAATAGGAGGCAGGTTCTGGAACAGTGGCGGCTTTACTTTGATTCCCCTACTTAATGACGTGGCTGGAATAGAAAGAGAGGAAATAGAGATACCCAAAGGGGAATTGGAGCCCCCTGATATGGACGATGTTTATGAAGCTGTGGAAGAGCTAAAAAAAAATAGCACCAGGACCAGATGGACTCTCCCCTGAAATTTTTATGTATGGTGGAGAAGAATTAGTCAAAGTTCTCTATAATATAATAATAGATGTCTGGAAGATGGAGGAAATCCCTTGTGAGTGGCGCAAAGCAGTTATATGCCCGATTAACAAGAAGGGGGGTGTGCTTGATTGCCACAATTATCGTGGTATATCCCTCTTACCATGTGCTTATAAGGTGATCTCTCGGATACTTTATAAAAAAACTGCTTCGTTTTGCCGAGCAGAATATAGGAAAGTACCAGAGGGGCTTCATGAGATGTAAGTCTACCATAGATCAGATATTCTCCATTAGAAGCATTCTGGAGAGGTGCAGGGAGTTTAATATCCACACACACCACCTGATCATTGACTTCCGAACGGCCTATGATAGTATAAAGAGGAACGAGATGTACAAGGAGCTGCTGGAAATGGGAATACCACCGAAGCTGATACGACTGATTAGTGCTACGATGAGGAAGGTGCAATGCACTGTGCGTGTTCAAGGTGACCTGACTGAAAGCTTTGAAACACACAAAAGGCTGAGCCAAGGTAATTGCCTCGCATGCCTCCTCTTAAATTTGGGGAAACTATATTCAATAGATCTTCCATGATTTTGGCCTTCACCGATGAGATAGATATTGTGGCAAGAACCCCTACAGATTTAGAAAATGCTTTTATCAGTCTCCAGATACCAGCAGCTAGGTTGGGTTTAGAGGTCAATGAATCAAAAACCAAATATATACATGCAGGCCCACAACTGAATGTGCATGAACCATCGCATTTAATGACTGGGGGCTTTAAATTTGAAAGCGTGAAGGAATTAGCGTATCTTGGGTCACAGGTGAACGCGGATAATGAGATAAAAGCAGAAATCCATCGCAGAATTATGTCCTCAAATAAATGTTATTTCGGGTTGCTGAAGCATTTTAGAAGCAAGGCTATTTCTCAAAACACGAAGGTGCATTTGTATAAGACCCTGGTAAGACCAGTTCTTACTTATGCCTCCGAATGCTGGACATTACCCAGTTCACCGAACTGCCCTTCTCCTAAGGTTCGAGAGGAAAATTTTGAGGAGAATTTATGGCCCAGTTTGCACCAATGGGATCTGGATGATAAGGATGAACGCTGAGCTAACAAGACTCTACAAGAGCCCAGATATATTAAGGGTAATAAAAGTAGGTCGGCTTCGATGGGCAGGTCATATAATTAGAATGAATTTACGGGACAAGAAGAGTGGGAAGACCTCGGGACCGATGGATTGATGGAGTGGCGGCGGATGCCAGGTCCTTCTTGGGAATCCGTGATTGGAGAGCAGTGGCAACCAATAGAGAAAACTGGCGAACCAATCAGCAGGAACCCTTGACTCTACAGGAGTTGTAGCGCCACGAATGATGATGATGATGACCAAATTACATGAAGGGATCACCAGTGGTCTAACGGTTAGCATAACGACATACAATGTTCAAGAAAGCTCATATAATCAACAAGCGGGTTCATAGCCTGGCAGGTGGCCTTAGGATTTTTTAAATGGATTAAACAATCCATGGTTATGCCGTCTTTCGGAAGAGATGTAAAAGGTCGTCTTAAGCCTGTAATTGTTAAAATATCCCCATCCTAATTAAACCTGGATGGGCAAAGCTTAGGACTCCCACTGTAGCATTGTCCGATTAGCCACAGCAGCATAAGGTGACGTTAAATGAATAAACAAACAAATTACATGAAGGATAAGATAGTCTGGCGGGAGAAAAATCTCGAAAATTAAATTTTTTTTAAGGTTTTAAATAAATATTTTTTTTACTATTTGAATTTTTTTTACCGTCACCTTGACTATCTTATATTATAAAGTAAATGTATAAATCATGAAAATATTTGACTAAAACAGGTACAAAATGATCCTTGATTTATGGGAGTTTGTGCAATTATTTTACACTGGTTCCTTAATATAAAAAATTACTATTATAAAATGATTTAGACTAAAATAAAAAATGAAAATTATAGATTAAAAAATACTCTTGACAGCAAGACATAGTATAAGTTTCCCTTATAATTCCACACTAGCACTTTTAAAGAGAACATAAGAATGACTAAAACTAGAAGTAAAGTTATTAAAAATAAACAAACTGGCTTAGATTAATTAGACTAACTTAACTTAGATGTCTTAGAAACTATCTAAGTAATGCATAATTTAAGAAATAAATATGTATGAAAATTACTAGAATGGTACTACACATACATATAAAATAAAAATAATAAAAAAATACATAATCAGTGCAGCATTAAACATTAATGTTCATTTAATGAGTGATGATTATTTAATGTGAAATTTCACAAAGAAATGTCTAAGTTGGAGAAGAGATAAATATAACTTTTTAAATTAATATATTAGTACTTTGTATATTTTTGAAATTTTAAAAACATGGGATAGATTTCCTAAACAATGAATGATCAATAATATTGAAATTGGCAGTAGACAACCTCTATAATCCAAAATACTGTTACTTTTTAATATGTTGAAAACTTTCTTTAAAATTTGTATACTAAAAATAACTATCTAAGATTTACTTTTTTTAGGAAATCAAAAATCACATTCATTGAAGGAACTGTAAAAAATTCCAAAGATATCATCTGTCTCATCAATACAATTAGATTGATCCATAATTTTATTAAAGTTATTATGAAAAAGTGATATTTGTATATCATCCAAACGGTTATAAAATAAAATAAAGTTTTTAAAAATTCTAAATAGCTAATTATTCCTAGATTTTCATATTTATTAGTAGCTATACAAAAATATTTGTAAATAATATAATAAAAAATATATATAAACTAAACTAATATTAAACCAGATATTCTCGTGTTTTTGTCAACATTGACAATTATTCATCATTCATTCAAAATACTGAAAAAATGCCATTTGTTAATCTACATTCGAGGTGATATTTATCAAATACCTGTTACATACAGTTGGAAAACATTTTATTTACATTTATATGTGCAAATAATATTCACCAAGATGCAAATATAAAGTCTCGGATCTAAACTGAAAGTCAAATTGACACCTAATCAACCAAGAAATATGTTAAAATTTATAAATATTAATCTTTATTAATTATTTTTTAACTAAAGATTGATTGTCTCTGAGGAATACAAGTGAGCTTACAGCATATTAACATTAATCTGCCATTATGTTATTTAATCCATCAAATCCAAATCCTTCCAATCATTAGAATCCTTTATTAGCAGCTCGAGTCAGTTTAAACGTTACAAACTGAAGTGTCAAAGACCGATTCAGGAAGGCAGATACCCACCCCCTTCAGTAACATTCTCGTTTTGCTAATGAATTCAAAGTCAAATTTGCTTTTCTAATGATTTTCTATAAACCTCCAAAGCAAACTGAAAAGAATAAAAAAAAAAAATTTAATCATAATAATGTTTGTTGAGTAATTATCATTCCTTATAAATATTTACATGATTGTTGGAAAAAAATTGGACTCGAATCACAATAACCTCAACACTGATTTTAACAAATCAAAAACTAATTCATTTTATTAGGGTTTTTTTTCTAAAATAAGTTAGAGAACGTTAATATTTTTACTAACATAATTAAAGTTAATATTTATGGGTAGAAGCCGTGAGAATTATCTATGGTACAAATAGGCCAAGAATAGAGTGAACATTGGAGTAAAAGAGACTAAGAACAAATTCTTTAAAGACTTTAGCAGGACACTAAAAGATTGAAACGGATTGAAAATTAAATGAAAAATTGTTCTGAAGAAAGTTCAAAACTCTCACAATATACAGTGAGAGGAACATAAAGAATAAAAGAGGAGAGATTAGGCTCATAAAACAGTTTTAAGAGGTCGCTCTTAAAACTGATTTATTACATTGCCGAATGTACCAGGTTTCAAGAAGGAAATGACAGGCAGAAGGAACAGGGAAATGCCCCAATCATAGAAGGAGACGCAGAGGTCACTATATCAAAACTAAAATTCTGGGAATGAATCGAGGAGAGGTCAAGTAGCCCCTAAATACATTAATTATGAACAGAATAAACTTATGAAAATAATGTGAAATTCGTTACAAATTACATAGAATGAAGAAAAAGGATTATGAAATCAAAATGAATATTCCAATCATAGACCCATTTGCCTTTTTTCGCAACCTGGCAAAAAATTAATAACCATAGTGAAGGAAAAAAGAAGTGAAGTGCACTTTAAACCGGGAAAGCAGATACAAATTCATACCTTCACTTTAATAATCCTAAAGAAAATGCATGGGACCGTAATAGGAACATTAATCTTGCTTTTTTGAGCCTAAAAGCAGGCTTTAATTCAGTTTCAAGAGAAGGAATCTGGAGAGCAAAAAATGTTGCTCCTAAATTTACAGAGGGTATAATATCAACAGTGTTGAGGAGGCCAAGGTCCTTCATGGACCATAGCATGTAATGATGATAATATCAACAGATAAGAAACTGATGGAAGTAGTCCATCAGATCGGTCAAAAATCCAAGGAGTTTGATATTGAAATGGGAATCAAGCAACTTTCTCAGATCCCTCTTTCTATCATCTACATGGATGAAATCAACTCTTGCAGTGAGAGAGGCTATTGGCCAATGGAGTTCAATTCCTGTTACCTGGTTCCTAATGTTTACTGTCCATATAGCTCTAATTGGATATGTCCCTTAGAGACTTCAACAGGATATGACTCAGTGGTGTGATGAGTAGAAAAATAACCATTTACTCTGCTTAAAACAAGATCCTCCAAGTAAAAAGAACTCAAGTGAACTTCTGTAGCAAAACAGTTGTTGGGATGGGACAGAATTGAGTTCTCATATCTAGGTATCATGATCAACAGATCTGGGATAATAAACTCAGAAATATGTGACAGGATCTCAAAGTGGAACTCAATTGTATAGAATTCAATCATTGGTTCAAGATGAAGTCTTATACTTCTGTCTTTCTTTATGGACATAAGAATTGAGTTATGGTGGTAAAACTGCAAAGCTGGATCATAACAGCTGAGATAAGTTTTGTGAGAAGGGCAGTAGGGAAAATAAGAAGAAATTTGCAAAAATCAAAGAACTAAAGATAAGCCATATCCAGTTAACATTAGAAAATCAGCAGTTTGGTATCTATGCATGTCATGAGGAACTTACCAAAACAATGGAGTTCAAACCATTGAGCAGGCCTATAGGTAGACCCAAGAATTTTTACGTATGCCACGCCGAAGGAATTGGGCAAATACACCAAATAACTCCTGAGAAAATAAGGAACATGGCAGTGGGCCAAAACACCTGACTGGAAATACCCCCATGCTGAGAGGCCAATCGGTGGAAGAGAAAGAAAACTCTCTAGAGCCTCTCCAAGTTCAGTTGAAATGTTAAACCGCATTTGGGCACTCTTCAGCACCGTTTGTGTCCAATTAGCTGAAATTAGAATGTTCTTTCCTTCTCTGTGATTTTATTTCTTCAAATCTTATTGAAACATGGAATTTTATTAAAAGAAAAAAATCATGAATTTTTTTTTTAACTTTGAATCATATTTTAATATGGAGAAAGGAATACAGGCAAGTCTCTATAACATTTTTGGTGTTGATCTTTGTTCGGTGTTGTTGAGGTTTGTTAATACCTTCAACAGAGGACCTAAGACATCAGGAAAAAAAGGTTTACATAGTATATTTCAAAGAATAATTTAATTATAAGAAGGTTTGAGGTTTATTAACTTTAGAAAGATAACAATATTTCACTGTACACTAAAGATAACCATAAACCGTTTCGACGCGTGTATGCTTTAGTGCAAATATTTCTGACCTTGTATATAATATGTTTAAAAAATATGATTATTTATTTTATATACATAATTGTGTTGAAGATAAATGAAAAACATTTGATTAATTTAAATATTTATATACAAAATTATCTCTCTCAGGTTAAATTGGTAAATAAGATTCAGAGAAGGCAAATAAATATATATATGTAGGAAAGAAATTTGTTGACTGGTAGATACTATAATAGGATGTAAATAGTTGGGGGTGCAGTCAAGAAAACACAGCAAATAAATGAAACTTATTGTATTTTATATGTGCCGACGTTTCCTTCCGAAGTTACCTTCTGCACCGAACAGCCACTCCTATTGGCCCTGAAGATGACCTACACAGTAGGTCGAAACGTCGGCACATATAAAATACAATAAGTTTCAATTATTTGCTGTGTTTTCTTGACTGCACCCCCAACTATTTACATCCTATTAAATATATATATGTTTGCAATTAAATCTTAATAGAAGGGTGTAGATGCAAAACACATTCTCCACTTTTTGTAAATGATCCACTCTTTTGGAAAAAACAACTTTAAACCGGTTTAAAATCATTTTACTAAAAGTTATAAAAAGTGGAGAATGTGAGTTTTGTATCTACACCCGTCAATTCTACTCAAATAGTTAAATAAATATTGAGAATTCATTGACCTGGTTATTATTTATTGTCTTCCATCTTATTTATTTTTCTTATTTTCCAAAGTATCTTCATATCGCATAACATCTTCCCCAATGTCTACCACACACTTTCTAGGAAACCAACCACGCTGATCTATATTTTCTCCAACTTTTTCACCAAAAAGCCAATATCTACAACAATAATAAATTATAAAATAAACAGAATCCAATAAATCACAATTCAACAACTAGAAATTGTTTGCTTCTGTGATACTACTAAGAGAATGCATTAGAATTTAAATTATAGAATACACTTCTCAATTTAAATGAAAAAAATATTAATAACTATGTTAAACTAATTGGTACTTTTCTCTTATATTGCCGCCACTGATAAGATTGTTTAACCTTAAATTATTTTTTTTTAAATTAGATATCTGAATGAATTGTGAATCTAACCATTCTAGAACTCAATTGACATTAATTGCTGAAAAAAATTCATTAAAATTAGCCCAACTATTTCGGTGACATGCTCATGAACAAGAATTTTATAGATAAAGATATAATGGACCCTACAGATATTGTCTGTTTGAACGTTTAGGAGGAGGCTAATTAGTTAAAAAACTATTATCTATCGGATAGAATTGTAAATCTACATCATCCTAGAACACACACAAAATAAATTCATCAATATTAGTCCAACTGTTTAGGGGGAGTTCAGAGACATGCACACAAACAGAAGAATTTTATATACAATGATTCCTTATTATTTGATTTAAATTTGAATAAGTTTAATTGTTGATCTTTTATCACTTCAAAATATAAACTATAGAATAAGGTCACTAACTTTTTCCAACGAGTAACATTTACGGTTTCTGATGGTTTGAGAGGCATTCTAGGTTCATCAGTACAAGGTGGATGAAGACATACACCAAATCCATGAGATATAGGAAACCAATGTCCATTATATATTTTTACCACCATATAACTTCTGGTTCGAGCACGTTTTTCCAATTTCTGTTCCTTTTGTTCGATCTGAAAAGTAATTAGTTGAGAAAATAAAACTTAATATGGCGTTTACTCTCAAAATATTAACGATAGCAACTTAAAAAGTTATGTGGTATTTGGCAGATCACTGCCTATAGTAAAGACTTTTCTAGACTTTTATTAGACATATTCTCTTTTTTTTTTTTAATTTTATTTGAACTTTCAATCAACTATCCATAGAAGAAACAGAACTTACAAAACATAGGATAAGATTGATAAAATATAATAGTATACAATGTAATGAGTATTTAGCATAATGAAAAAAAAAAAAGCTTTCCCAGCAGTAATCAACAATTCCAAAGATGGATGACACGGAAAGAAACTTTTTCTTCCAATGTCCATTGCGTTTGAATTTGATGGCTAGAACTTTCCTCACCGCCAGATCCACATACATCTGGATTTGGAACTCACTGTGCTTGTTCTTTAGGGTCACTAGTGATAACTAACATTATTAAAAGCGTTAAGTTCTTAAAATGCGCGCCATTCAGTCGGTTGATGTCGTAGCGGAGCGCGAGTTTCTCGTTCGAGAGGGGGGACTGTAAAGTTTCGTCCCAACACAGTTTAGTGGGGAGCGTGCTTTTGACTTTACAGAAAACAAGTGTATCCCACGGCTGGATGAGTTGGACTTGGGAGACACTTGTTTCCAACAAGACGGTGCAACGGCACACACTTCAAGAGCATCGATGGCTGTTTTAAAGGAAACACTTCCCAGAGCGCCTCATCTCAATTAGAGGCGATTTGGACTGGCTCTCCCTATTTTGCTACTTGTGATGAGGTGTGGATTCTGTGTTTATGTGAACCGTCCAAGGACCCTATTTTAAGATTTGAAGACCAACATCCAAGAAGAAATTCCCAACATAACGCCTCCTATGCTAGTAAGAGTCATGACGAATGTCAGAAATCGGTTTACTCAGTTTATGGAGAATGGGGGAAGTCACCTACCTGATTTGATCTTCTAAACTATCTAAGACAAAACATTAGACATGTACCTACATTATAAAAAATAAATCAAAATTTTCTGATTCATACAATGGGTATTATTAAGTTTAAAAAAAAAGGAAGTTATCTTGCCTCACCCTGTAGAAAGAGAGAAAACATTATAATACATCCACATGCATAAAAGTTTATCTATATTAATATCTGGAATAACATACATAAATAAAAGTCAATGGCCTTAATATTTATAAAAATCATCTCATACCGTCAAAGTATATTGATGACATCCTTTAACAACAGGCCAAGAGATTCCATCACCCATGGGTTCTAGGTTCCAATTAAAAACCTACAAATAGAATAAAGTAAATAAATAAAGAGATTTGTAGTCACTACACTTACAATAAAATAAATAGTTAAATAAAAACCTGTATAAAATTCTTTTTCCATCCTAGATCATAAGGAAAAACAAAGGGTTTATCATTAAATTGTCGTCTGTAAACAGCTTTTTTGACAATCCATTCTTCAACACCAGTTTTATTGAGCAAAATAGACCTCAACTGAAGTAAAAAATACATGTATGAGAATTTTTTTTAAATTCTAAAAGGTAAGTAGAAACCAACAATTGTTCCTTATTGCTATAATTATTTTCCTTATTCATCACTTGTTAAAAATATTTGTTTGCTACATAAAATGTATAATAAAAAATTAAGAGTACTTAAAATTTAAAAAAATATTCCCAGGGAGATTACAATATATTTAAAATAATATAATATAAAGTTCTTTCTTAACATTATCTTATTAAAGACCTAAATAGACAAAATAGGTATCTCTTAAACTAGAATTACATTTCTAAAAAATTGTGATGAATATCACAGACAACACAAATTTTTTTTGTATTTAGAATATTGCTTAAAAGCATGCAATTAATTTTATCTACATGAAATGCTCAACGTCCTTAGATCAAACAATGCTAAAAAATAAAGCCAACATTATCCTAGCATATCAATCCATAACCATATATTCTTAAAATATGTTTCTAGATGAGAACTTAATTGATATTCATATCTTTATTAATTGCTCTAAGTCTGAATCAGATTTTGGTTCGGTGAGTGTCAGAAAGGTATATTCTAAGTGTCAAAATACGTAGAATTCATTCTAAAACGAAATAGAACCAGCATACTTACTTTTTGGGGGAAGATATCATTAATCTGTAAGGTTGATCCATTATATCTAAATGATCTGGATACCGAAAGGAAGAATTTCGCAATAAACAGAATTAGCATTGAAAAAAATCGAAAGGTCCAATAATTTACAGTAAGCGAAGAAGAGTATATTGATTAATAATACTGGCTTATATTAATTAAGAACTAGTAAGTATTATAAATCAGTATTACTAATGCCAACAGTACATCTAAAAATTAACAAAAAACAAAAACTGCCTTACCTGAAAGAATAACAAGGCCCCTACAGACAACACAACTCCAATGGACAGTCCAATAGCAAAAACAGTCAATATAAGAGTAGTAACACTAAAGTGAATAGTAGTAGTTGATACTAAACTGCTCTGCATGTGTTGCATATACCACGCCTGAAATGTTAAGAAAAATACTTTTTACAATCATTAATAAACAAAATAAACAATTTTCAAATAACATACAAGCTTCAAATAACATGAAATAAAGTTTCAGCTTGTGTGTTGTGGTCAGAAATAATATTTAAATTAAATACTAATGATTTTTTGTTGCCTTGTTTCCTGAATTTTATAAACACCATTGTTGGCACTAAAAGGGTTAGATTAAGTTAATCTATTTGAAGGTCAATTAAATAATAAATTAATAATGAGTATAAATAAAAATCCTAACAGAAAAATCAGTAATATGGTATTTAAGTTAATAAAAAAAGTGAGTTTGACAAAAATCGTTAAAGAGTTGTTTCTTAGACAAGAGGTAAAAACTTTAAAACTAGTAGATATAAAGTCAAATTTTAAATTTCCTCTCAGTAAGGAAATTCACATTTGAATAAGTTGGTTAATATTTCAGGCAAATATTTATCTCAAATATGTAATTTCGATTTCTTACAACTTATTGTTTTTTTATAATTTATTATTATTAATTGTTATTTATATGGTAATTATTTTTAAATATTTTTGTTTTGAAGAGAAAAGACGCCGAGATTCGAACCCGGGTCGTCTGCTTCTCCTTAGCAGTGATCTAAGCCCCTCAGCTACCTACCAGAGGTCGTATCCAAGTCGGACAAATCCGTTCTCTTCACCGATCCTATATTCCCGTGTTCTCACAAATTTTGCGACCTATACACGGGGAAGAATGTTCATTGAACATTACTTAAATTAGGATCTTGATGACATACTTCAATATATTATTCATAATTTATTTTTATTTTTATGGCAATTATTTTTTATTGTTTTTTAGCTTGACACAGACGAGTTTAACTAATTATAAAAATTATTTAAAGATTATAACAATTTTAATGGAACCTTCTTTTTTTCTTGCCCTAAACAAGGGACCATAAAGGGAGAAGAAATTAGGAGTTAAAGTTAAAGAAGAGTTAAAGTAGTAAAAGCTTTAGTTGAGCTTTTTCTTTAAATCGTATAACACTAAAATATTTGATATTTGTATAAATGTCTGTGTCTAGATGTATATAAACAATAAATAAATGTTACTCTGTAAAAAGCTCGGTAGAGAGTATATCCCATAATAGCAGTAGCCTGCAAGCATCCACTAACACTGAAGTATAGGAATGCAGTAAAGTGAGCATGGTTAGCATGGCCGACACAGTTGTTTATCCAAGGGCAATGATGGTCCATCTTCAGGACACATCGACCACCTGCAAATAACAAGAAATTTTAAGAAATTTTTTAAGAATCATCACATGAATTAATAACATATAACAAATATAATAAACTTTTTGATAAGGGTGCAACATTAAAAAAGCATGGTAAAATCTAATGTTTACCCATTTTATAGATCTTTATCAGGGGATGTGTGATAAAGAATGTATTATTAAATCAATACCCATAAAGACATCATCGACCTCCCTTCTTCTTTCTCCATTTTTGATTCCACTAACACTCTCTCTCTGGCTCTAATAAAAATTCTTTTGTTCAACAATGAGGATCTCTTTTTGTTTATTGGCTGTGAGTATCTAGGCTTGATAAAAGTCTTGAGAAATAGTTTATGCAGCTAGAGATTGCTAAACTTCTCAGCTTTTTGCAGAGTTCAAAATTTGGTGTGATTTTAATTGCTTTCACTATTTCCTAGCCTGTCAATTGCACTGTGAATGAAATGCACAACCTTCAACAAATCATGATAGCTTTAAATACAGTTTACAAGGTGATATGGATGGATATTGATTTTCTAATAATGTATTTCTTTAATCAGAAAGAAAGTTTTAACTTCAGCCCTCACAGAACTATGGAATTTTTCTTGGATTTCATGATTTGTAAAATGGTGTTTTTATGGGCATTGTTTGTAATAAAAAATATTATTGTATTGGTGTCATTCAGGTTTCAGCTCACAAAAAAGAGATATTTATGGGTTTTTTTATTTGTTTATTCCAAAAGCATGTTGAAGTTAATAGTTGCATTTTTTTTTTTTTTTTTTGTACAGCCAGCATAAAGTATGTTTTATTTAAATTTTCAGTTTTCTTAATTTTTTTTCTGATATAGAACTTATCTACAATAGCACAATGTGTACACCACCAATTTTTATAGAAGATTTTTTGTGATTCTACATTATAAGTAATCTTTTTTAACTGTAAAATTTTTCTAATATATAGTAGAATTTTTTGGTATAGTTCAGTCATTGTATTAAGGGGCAAGGTAGCTTGGCGAATAAAGCCATAAGTTGTTGTTGTCCTAAAGATAAATTATTTAAACTGTTAACAGCCATAATTAGGTCTTTGTTGGGCTCACCCAGCCTCTACAAAGTGAGAATTGGCAGAGAACCTGACAGTTGAGCATGATTTTGGCCGAATCACTTCCCTCACTGAACCTAAAGACCCTCCACAGGGTTTTCTATTTTTTTATGATCATTGTATTATTTGTTGTAGAAACTTCAGCACAACTCCGGAGTATTGTCGCCGCATCAATTCACAGTGTCACACTAGGACGATCTCTCTAAATTCATATTAACTAACAGCTTTGTAATCAATTGTAAAATTGCTATTCATTGGAATTATAAAAATTTTTATTATTAGAGTTTGTTGTTACTTAAAATTATTGTTTCTGTTTAAATCATCAGAAAATGTGTACTTAGGCAATAATAAATTCAATTAGACCTATATTCTTAATTTCAATCTATTGGTCTGGACTGGGAACGTTACAGTGAATATTTAGATTTATACAGCTCTTGAGGGAGTGCATTAAGCAACAGTTTACCGATCTAATTAAAGCAGTAATGTAAGATAGGAAATAGTTGGGGGTGCAGTCAAATAAAACACTAAATAAGTGGGTACTTATTTATTATGTGCCGATGTTTCGACCCACTTTGTGGGTCATCTTCAGGGCTAAGAAAGAAAAACAGGACCCACAAAGTGGGTCAAAACGTTGGCACATAATAAATAAGTACCCACTTATTTAGTGTTTTATTTGACTGCACCCCCAACTATTTCCTACCTTACTCAGATCTTCCAGTCAACCATCTCCTGGCTTCTCATAAAGCAGTAATGATTAAAATTAGAATTTCAGTTAAGGTTTCAACCTCAACTTAACATTGTTTTAATATGTGGAGTGAGAGTTAGAAATAATGCATTTTGAGAGCCTCCTAATTTCGTCCTAACTTCAATAATGTTATATTGACAAATGTAAACAGAAACAATTATATGCAACAAACAAATTTAACAAAATATACTAACATTTTCTGCAATGATGTGATCTTGGAGCTTTGAATCCTTCACAAACCTTACAGAATTGAAGGTATGCTTCATCGGCAGCATATTCCTACGACAAAATAAAATGTGATAACGCATATATTATGATATTGTTATTTTCCATATAAATAAATCACTTACTGGACACCACTTTGGAGGAAGAAAACCCGGGCCTTCAAACATGGCACTAAGAAGATTATAAATTGAAAGACCACTATTTATAAGAAAAGTAACCATGTTCAAAAACCCAGCAAAGCTCTGAGTTGGTGGAAGCAACATGTTACTACAATGCACCATCGTATATGATATTATTTTAATTATTCCTGAAAGCAGAAAAAAACTAAATTACACTTATCATAACATAGTCAAAATTCTTACTAATTACTTCACTCGCCGGTAAAAATAAAAATTATGTTTTCATCAGTAAAGAAACGTAGTACATTAAATAATATTGATAAAACTTCAAATTGCATAACTATTACAAAAGCGAGAATTGTTTCTAACAGTGAATAAATGTATTCATAATTTATAATACCTAGAGCTGTCAAAGGTCCCCAATGACAAACTCTCTTAAAAGGTCCAAAACACATTTTCTATTTGATGGAAATGACACGATTTATATCTAAACTAAATCAAATCATCTTAATCACGTATAAGGCCCAAGTACGTACTCGACTCCTGACTAATCAACAACTTTTAAACAGAAATACACTTTAAGAATTCGAACGATCACTCATCAACAAAGCGTTCGTTGATCACGATATATCGACATTAAAAGATCGATCATTGTTGCTTTTGAATTATAATCGCTGTGATGGATTACAAAAAAATATTAGTAATTAATGATTTAAATCAACAACATATTGGTATAATCAAATTTATTATTGAAAACGAATTTTTATCTGCGAAATTTTTCATAAAAGAAATAAGATATATCAGCTCTCTTTGTATACATGTCTTATTTGTGTATACATGTTTAAAAAAAATTAGTAGTTTACAAAAGGTCTCCCTTTGATAACCTCCAGTTTCGTGACGTCAATTTGACGTCACAGGGGGTGGAATGCCGTAGGTGATAACGAGCGCTGTCTACATTTCGCTACCGGAACTTTCCCCCTCGCCAAAGAGTGTTTGGATTAGTAAGAATTAGCTGCACAAAATTATTTTTACCGCATTTTTGGATTTCTTTCGGCTAATTGAGTATTGTAGTTATAAAAGTGACAGCATACTTCTCGATGGGCAAAGGAAACAGTCTGAGCCCTCTGCTCTTCATCATATTCATGAATATAAAAAAAAATATGTAAGAGAAGAACAGCAAGTGTATGGATTGGTTATTGGGAAGACTCCAGGGGACGACAAAGATGCAGAGAAAAATGCAGATCCTGGGGTAGAACAACTCGAAGTAGAATGGAACTTGGAGGAGGTAAAAGAAGAAGAAAATACTTACCTAGGAGATAGGCAGACTTCCAAACCACCCATGAGGTTCTGCCTGTGGTTTCGTTACCCATTTTTTATAGTGGATGGTTTGCATCACTGAATCCGGTAGCAGGAATGGCTGCCTGCTAATGCAATCAGTTTAGCCCTATTAAACCACTGGGCCTTCAGTCCCTGTTCCTACGTCATCAATCCGTCGAGACCACCATGAATTCAAGTAGGTCGTCGTGTGGTTAAAATACGCCTGTAAGATGAGAAGCAAATAGGTCTGCTTTTTCTTTATCACTTCTGGCCCATGAGTTGTCAGATTTACGGAGGGGCGTCTTTGTATTATGGTAATGCAGAATATTTCTAGTTTGTTGCCATAGAGTATTACTTGTCTGTAAGTTAGTCAGATGTGTGTTATAATGTCATTTTTGTATTGCTGTACTCGTTTTTTTAATCTATTAGACAGTTGGTTTAGTAGTTGTTTGTCACTAGGGTATCGAGATCTTTTCCATTGGTTCAGTGCACGCCGCTTTTCAATAATGAGGGATCTTATGTCAGGTGGTAAGTATGGTTTATGTCTGAATGTCTCATGCCTCTGAGATGATTGCCAAGCAGCAGTTTGTACAGTCTTGGTAAGCGTCTCAACAGCGTTGTCAACGTCATCTGCAATCTTCAACCTTGTATGAAGGTTAATTTTGTCATTTATTATACGATGAAATTCACAAATCATTATGGGTCCAGGAGTGAGCGTCGGTATATGATTTATAGTGAGTACTTGTCTTGAGAGAGATAGAACGTTTGGGGAATGGTCAGATGAAAGATCGTTATCAACACTTATGTGGTGATCATGAGAATATTTCTATGGTGAATGATACATTATCAAATTTACAAAAATAAAATAAAAATGAAGAACATAACTGTTAACAAGAAAGTGCATAATGTAAATCATCAAGTGAAACATTTAGAGACAGCTTCCTGTTAATGTCAGAGCGGCAATTTTCTGCCAGAATCAGACCAGAGCCAGCAAGAGCAGAAGACATGTTCAGTAACATACCAATAGGAGGTACCTCATAACCTGAAATAAATAATAAACAAATATTACAAAAGTTTGAAAAAACAATAAGCCATTTGATCATAGGAAAAATGAATTAAAATAATATCATTCAATTTAAATCTTTCGAATGTTGCTTATTAAATGAATCGATCACAGTAGGCTACTAGAGTATCAAAAGAATTCTAATGTTTTTCCATTTAATAAAAGGTTTTTTTTTTTTAAATCTCCCTTTGTATGCTTATTTATATTTGTATAATTACCATAACTACTCTTGTAAAGAGATCCCCAAATAGTAAAATTACCATTTAAATAAGTGAAAGGTATTGATATTGATTCCGTACAATAAAAGGTTTAAACGAGTTATAGACAAAGTTATTCAACTCCAATGTTTCTGTGTAAATCATAACTTCCTTTTGTCAACCAGAATCAAATTTTAACCATTCTCACTAATCCTCAACATAATTTATGTTTCAAATATTTCTTTTCAGTAAACAATTGTTATGCAACGTGGATAGAAGTTTATAAATTGAAATGTAAAAATAACATTTCAACTATTGGGCAATGGCTTCCAATGAGTTGTATTCAGAATACATAGTTGTAAAGAGATAATTATGATTTCGAACAAACGGAACATGAAGTTTACTCAGGAGGATAAGTAATGGTAGTTTGAAGGATGAAAACAACATTTCAAGGTATTCAATATTAGGTATTGCTTAGAATATTTAGTATTAAAAAAAAATCACGTATATATGAGAATATAGCTATTTGCAAAATGCTCTATAGCAGAGCTTGCACCCAGTAATTGTAATTGAAGTGATAACATCATGAAGATCAAGAAGGTTTACAATGTTGTTGGGTTTGGTAACAAATGAATTTCTGAAAAGGTAATATGAACTGAGTCAACTGAGCATTGTAGGGATAGATCGAGGCCTAGATGTTTGGATTGCTTTAATGGTGATCTTACTAATTAGGGTTAAGGCAGCAATCGATTGACGGAAGTTTGTAAATAGTGATTTGTGGTATCACCATTAAGTCTTTGTGCTCACTATAGATTTTATTATTATTATCATGTGACTGTTCCATTTAGTACTGGGGTGAACTGTGGTCTAATAGTTAGCATAAAAACATACTAAGCTCAAGATGGTGAGTTCATAGCCCGGCAGGTGGCCCAAGGAATTTTTAAAGGGAGTAAAAAATCCTAAGTTATGCCGTCCTTCGGAATGGACATTATCAGGGGTCCTGAGCCTGTAGGATGCCAGGTACTTGTTAAAAATCCCTATCCTAATTAAACCTGGATAGGCAAAATTTAGAGGCTCACTGTAGCATCGTCCGATTAGCAATAGCACCGTAAAGTGAGGGCCAATGGAAGCTGAGACTAGACTGAAAAATAAAAAATAAGTACCCACTTATTTAGTGTTTAATTTGACTGCACCCCCAACTGTTTCCTTCCTTAGTATTATTATAGTATGGATACTATACTTACTGTTACGTTCCGAGAGAAAGGCCTGGAAGGATTAGGACGGCTGAAGGGATTATGATGAGCGGGAAGGATTAAGACCGAGTAGACGGGCCTCGAAGAGCCTAGAATCTCCCTCACTCTTTTCCGACAGTCTCGAACATTCAATGGGCCTATATATGCCGCCCACCTGAGCCTTAGCAGTCAGTCTGTGATAAGTGCTATTAATATTTATAGGATATTCGTAATATTATTGTATTTGTACAAATTTATATAAATAGTTTAGTTATTTAGTATTAGCAATATCTTACATTATTTGTATATTATTTTAGTAATCAGATAACAGTTAGGCCTAGGTAATAATCTGTAGAATATTGTTATTGTAAATTGATATCAGTTTAATAATTTAATTGTTTTAAATAATTTCCTTGTAATCTTTTTAATTTGTTAATAAATATTAGTTACTTGAATTTAGTAGTAGTTTAGTTCATTTTACACTCAGTAGCCCGTAACATTACTATTTCCTTAGTATAGATCATAATTAAATTGATACCTTCAAGAGTGGTAATTGCACTGAATTGAGAATAAACTTGGGCAGTAGTAGTGTCTTCAGTCCCAGTTCTATGAAATTCATCTCTCATAGCCCTTAATAAAAACTGGTTAATTACACTGCATTTTCTGAAATCATATAAAAGAAAGTATATCAATAACATTACAACATCTTAAGATAAAAAAAGAAGACAATTTTAATTAAAATACTGGCAACAAAATTACTTAGCATTAACTAAATTATTTAATAAAAAATAAAATTTTAATACATACTTAATTGCTATGACCCTCGTTTCTGTAAATATTTTAACCAGAGCCTTCTCTATGTGAGATACTTTAACAACTTCTAAATCAGAAGGTATCATTTCTATTGCACGACGACATATCTCCAATGCTGTTCAAGCATCTCCACTAACAGCAGCTACTTTCCTAGTAAAAGAATTGCTAGAGGTAATGCCTATTATATTTGACTATGGAAGATAGTCAAGTTCCAGGATTTTATATATATTTTGACTTTTAAATTGTTTGACCTTAAGTAATGATTTGACTTATAAATTTTAAATGAAGTTGTATGAGGAATTACTTAAATTGAGAATGACAAATAAGTGTCGAAACGGTTTTTTGATCATTTGTAAAGTTTGAGTGGCGGTTTTTGGCTGGAATGTGTTTTTTTCTTCATTTTTAAATTATATAAATCACGAAGATTGAGTCCAGTATATAAGAAATATCTTACAAAGAAAAAAATAATTTTATATTTAAACAGAATCTTTACCAAAGATTACAATTTTTTCTGTTACTTTATCAGACATGTTTCCTTATAGATTATTATGTTTTCATAAGTAAGGATTATCACAAATGCTGTTATAATGACGAATTACATTCAATTATTAGATTAATATACAGAAGGAGTAGATTAAAATATTTCCTAAATACATTTTCCATTAATTATTATAATGATTTTGAGTATTTTGGTAAACAGAATTGCATTCTTGAGTATTTAGTTTCATTTTGTTTAAATGAATTCTTATTTTTCGCGTTCTCATTAAGAATTATTTATTTACATTCATGTCATTGTTTTATCATTATTTTACTTTGTTTTATTTTTTTACTTGAACTATAAATGAACATATTCAATATTAAATAAAAAGTTGATAATGAGATGCACAATTTTCTTTCTTAGTTAGCTCCAAGATGTCACAAAATATACCTGATTCTTACATTTCATTTGAATACACAAAACAGGATGTAATAAAAGATATTAACCAAATAAATAATCTGATTTAGTTATTTTATGGTTAGAATACCACAATATTTGTTGGAAATTTTGAATAATGTAGAAAGTTAGATTTTTAATTTCTTATTTCTATGGTTTATTTTTTTTTTAATTTACACCACACCTTGAATTATTATTATTTCTTTATACATCTTCGTATATCTTAAGCTCATCCTTGTTAACTATATTATTTTCAAAAAGAAACACTAAGTATTAATAATTAATTACCTATGTCATTCATGTTGTATTAAGAATGAAATCTATCCTTTAATTTTAATTAGAATTTATTGTTTTAGATTCTCACACCCATTATTTCTAATATATTCTAAAAAACATTATTATAGGCATTATTAGATGCTAAAAACATTTTATGATGATTATAACATTTACAACAACTATGAAATTTGTGCTTCTTTTGGATTCACTTGTTGGAAATAGGTCCTATTCAAATGTATAAAATTATTTTTTCATTCAAAAGTGTATATGGGACTTCTTGGGACCTCCTATTGGATCATTATGCTTCTTGTAGTTCTTTTTTATTTATTTAAAAAATCCGTCAGAATAAATTTTCACATAATTTCTAACATAACAAATATTTTTCAAACTAATTACAAGACGCACAAGATAGGACGCACAAACAGTGACAGGGCAATATGGCGTTTGATGTAACTGTTTTTCAAAATAGCAACTTTATTATCAATTACTTTTTTTTTTTCATGTACTAATGAACTTTTAATATAATTAAACAATTCATCACTTGGATTAGACAACAAAAATAGTTGCTTGATTTACAAAAATATTTCTGACAAAAGTTAATGATTCTCACATTAGCTGTAGCAACTTTGTGTGAGAGGGGTATAGGACTAAAAAATACTTTAATGGGGTACCAGTGATTATTTTAATTCAATTTTCTTAGTTTAATTTTTACAATAAAATATTTTTGTTAATTAATATTTATTTTTTTTCTTTATTACATCCATTTTGTCTTTATTTACTTATAATTATATTCAGCAAGTATTGAATATTCAAATTTGTAGTAAATATGCAATAAAATGAATTATTTCTTCGAAGATATCACCATCTAAGAAGAAAAAAAGAAAATATCCAAAAAAACAAATCAAGTTCATACGGGAAAACAATTGTTCAAAATACTTTAACGAGAGAAAAACAAAATTCATAATTTGACATAGTCTTCTACTCATCATTAAATCTAGTTTTCATACTTATTTACAACAGATATAGGTCTGCATTTTTTCATAAGTGACTATATAGGATATAGTATTTTCCATCGTCTATTTTTTACTCTCCAATAACTGGGTCATTTCACTTGAAACGTCAAATTTTAAATCGTAGCTACTGACTATTTTAAAAAAATTCAAATATTCATGTAAAATAGACTCATTGGTAACTTATGCTGTTTATTTGAAAATTCAGATAATGTACAGCAAGTTTTTTAGTTTTTGAATGATAATAGTGGACCTTGATTATATATGTAGAAGAAAATGGTCCGGATGGAGGTAAATAAATTTCTCTTAGATAGGGAGAAATGTTTATTAAACAGCCGACATTTCGACCCACATTGCAGATCTTCTTCAGGGCTAAATATGCAAAACGTTGGCTATTTAATAAACATTTCTCCCTATCTAAGAGAAATTTATTGACCTCCACCCGGTCGATTTTCTTCCGTATTTTTTGTTTTGATTTGTTTTAGTATTTTTATAAGTTGGAGTACTACAATAGGAATTTGAATATCCCTAAAATTCAAACTTTAATTTCAGTGGTTTCAATTTTTATTGGGGAAGCAATTGGTATTCCAATCTATATCTACCTATGTATTTAACTCCTCATTTTTAACAACAGTATTGTTCATAACACAGTTTTAGTCCAGAAATATTACCATTTGTTGTACACAACCTATCGAAAATTCTCTGTAACTTCTGCAGATGAAAAAAACAGCCTGTTGATTTCAGCCAGTTGTTACTTGCAAGAGTCTGCCCTCAGTGTCTGATAACTTTTTTCTTTTTCCAAACAAAAAACATATCATATTCTGCTCACATAGCGTATTCTTAAAAGGAACACTAATTAGATTCATTTTGAAAATTAGAAGATAGATCATTCCCGCCAGGTTCTTCTGAAGGTTCATTAGTGGTTCTCAATATGCGGTCATGTATAATTCAAAAATGGATAGTCTTCGAATGTTGAAATTTTGTATTTAGGATTTCAGTGACATTTAGATGTGCTCCTCTATTTTGTATAACTACTTCATCTCCGGAAGTAAGTCATATTAGATGTATATAAAAAATTAAATTAAACTATAAGTCAAAACCTCTGAAATATAAATACATTTAACCAATATACTTGCTTTTGGTCAAGTAGGTTCACCAAAAGTGGTAGTTTACTTTAAGCTCTTAATAGATTCAGCTAGAAATTAAAAAAAAATATTTCATGTAATTTTACTTGTCATGGCTTTCTTAAGCCATATAAATATAAATAACGTTTTAATGCTACTAATCAATAAATCAGAATTCTGTTTAAAGCATTAAACAAATTTTTGGGAGTTGGGTAGTTCAGTGGGTAGACCACTGAGTTGCTATGCTAAAGTTCAAATCCAGCTGTGACAGATAAATTATTTAATCTGTTAACAGCCATGGATTGTCCATGTGGCATCTTTAGACCTTCCTGGGGCTCTTGCAGCTTCTATAAAATGAGAACCCTAAATTGGGGAAAAACCTGGCGGTAATTTGAGACTACCCTCTACAGAACCCAAGACTCTTTTTGGGTTGTAGTGGTACAGGATTTTAATTTTATCAAGCAAATTTAGGTCCCCAATAAACAAAATTTAAATCTGTACATTTAAATATTTTACATTGGAATTTAAACATATTCTTCTGTTTTAAATAGAAATAACACTAATTAGCATCTATCGAGATTTTTTTCTTAGTGATCGTACTTAATATTTTTTATGTACCCAGCTACATTCTGCACTTAGTAATAAATGGTTGATGGGGTGCACACACATTTTAATTTGTATTCCTTTTGACTTATTTCGTATTGAAATCTCTCATATTCTGCATTAATCAAAAAACAGTTGGCCATAGAAAGTTGAATCTTGTTATTCTCGTAATGCATAATTGTCTAATTCAAGCTTTGGCGTGAAATGGAGTTAGGCCAAAGACTACGAGAAAGGCACAATTCAGCTTCCCTCACGATTAACTCATTTTTGACAAAATTCGACTTAAACACTTATTCTCCAAGGCTGTAGATATATAAATAAATATATTATAAACAGCATTCTTGATTTACTTTAAATATGCAAGCTGGTACTTTCCTTAAGCTTTAAATGGATTTCTGTAAAGCAAAAAAAAAAAAAATATATATATAATTAAATTTTTCTAGGTTTATTATTTAATAATTTTATCCTATGTGCAATAATGTGTTACATCTTGCCTATAAGCAATAAATTGGAAGTGGTACTTTACTTAGAGCATAAACAAATTTCTGTCCAAGAATATATTAGACCATAATTTTTTTAATTTAGTATTTAACAACTTTATATTTATCAGTTTTTGGACTTCATTGGCATAGCTGAGCCACCAATTTACTGCTCAATAGATTAACAATAAAGTCCTGGGGCGTCCACATCAGATTATTGGAGTATAAATTTGGAAATCATAAATTATTTTGATAATTGTTACTCACCATGCAATTAGGTGAATTATCTTCCTAATTTGAAAAATTCCTTTTGCATTAGATTTGCAGATTATCGAGAAATACTTAAGGGTTTAAAACATCTCTCTCTCTCTCTGACACGTGGGAAACTGGTACCAATATATTTGGTTTGTTTTTTCAAATTAAAAATTTTACTTCAAAGAGAAGTTGGTCAGGGAATTACTAGTCAGAATTCAATGGAAAAAAACATAGTAAAAACTGGATTTTTTATTGAGTCTGTGTTCTATGCATTAGAGCTTTTTTACTTAATGAGTAATTTTTATATGAGACTAAAATGTAAAAACAAATCGTGAAAAATTGAAATTATTTAAGTGCAACTTTATAGCCGCTTATATTTTATTATCTTTTTAACTTAGTACCTTGAAGGTCTACAAGTGAGGATGAACATCATTTATTTGAGTTTAATATTTAAGCAGTACTTTGTATTTTTGGCGTGAATCCAAATTTAATAAGGTGATCCCCCATTGCACAACTAGCCATTTGTCAATTAGTTTTGTATTTACAATATAATTACTTGGAATGCCAATAGAAATCAAAATATTGGTGTTCTACTGGTTGAAATACCACAATTCACTTTTAAATAAAATCCATGATTAGATTTATTAGAAGCCATGGTAGTGGAAATTGAAAAGGCTTTAGTAATTGCTACATTGTGGTCAGTGTCTGAATCCAGCGTGGGGAGCAATTTATTTTGATTCTCGACCCTTAGATTTGATCAGTATCGGTTGGTTATCTGTAGGAATAACCTATCCTGTGAGCCTTTACAGAAGTAGGAATGAAGAATAAATGCAATTATATAAATATAAATACCCACACATGCACGCATTAATTTGTACTAGATGAGCATTAGTATTATTTAAAATTCATATTTGGGCAATCATTTTAATTAAGCAAGCAAATTTGTGTTACTTTGGGAATAGCATGGCTCTGACTATATAGGAAATAATAATAATTGCTTATTTATCGCTCAGTATAAATAATCCATAATAATTCAGTTTAAATAATCCCTCCAAAGTTACTATACATTTTTTATTCAATGTATTAATCTAATAACATCAGGAGTTATGTCGGTCAACAACAAGGTATTTATTTTATTTTTTTAATTTGAACTACTTTTAGCGTTTAAACTCTTAATTCAACATTCAATTTTATTCCTCAACCAAACCTAAGTAACCATAAGTATAA
This sequence comes from Troilus luridus, assembly GCA_964056705.1. Lineage (NCBI taxonomy): Eukaryota > Metazoa > Arthropoda > Insecta > Hemiptera > Pentatomidae > Troilus > Troilus luridus. Next base: position 66,187,062 of record OZ057413.1, read on the forward strand.
TTTTCATTTTAATTTCTAAAATATTGAATAATACTGGTTATAACTGCATTTAATTTATCTTCTTCTTTTTATTTGGCCATAGTTAAACGGATTTAACAACATATACGTTGAATATTGTAGATTTTAAACTACGTTGTTCAGCCTATTCCATTCTGTTCAGCTTTGCTCTAGAAAATAAAATAGACTTACGCCATTTTGCACGTTTCTGATTGGTTATCTATTTACCATCATACTCCGGGCGAATATTACTTGTCCAAAAATAAAACTAATACATTTCGTTCAATTCCTTATCCTATCATAACTGATCTATATTGTTCAATTATAAGGATGTTAACCTAGTTAGATCTTTACTTGATCTCAGGCGTATTTTTAAAGAAAACTGCTGAATTCAAAAAAAGAGTCATTTGAATGATGACGAGTATTTGATGCAGTATGCGTGTACAATAAAGATCTGTGTGAACACTATCAGAGACATGTGGCAAACAATATCAAATGTCTGTTCATTAACTAATATAAAGATAACACATATTTATATCAAATCCTGCCGGCATTTCATAACCATTCAGTTTTCTTTATTAACATCCAGTGAAGATGTCTACGGCCTCTTATTACGTCATGGAGAAGAAAATGGTGTACGTATTTCTATTTTATATCCATTACCTTTTTTTCCATTAATAATATAAAATATTAATAAATTGTCGTTGAAATCCATTTAATTGAATTGAAGCAATCGCTGTATCTTTAAGGCGTAATTTCCTACCTTCTGGATGTGATGTCATGGAATTAACTCAGACTTTGTACTTCTCATTTTTGTTCAAATATTTTATTACAAAATATATCGCTCTTTCAAAAGAACGACATAATTCAAAAATTGGCATTTTTTAGTTAAGACTTCAGTTGCAATTGTATTTGTTGAAACTTTTTAATTCAGGAACGACATATCTGATATTCCATTGCCATATTTTTTTTTTTTTAATACTGTCTTATTTTGAGTTGCATCATGTTTGAACTTGATATTTATGGAAATGATGACATAAGTTAAAATAAAAAAAAGTTTCAAACATTTAAAACTTTTCTAATAGTTAATAAAATAATTTCAATAGGAATGCTTTGCTTTAACAATACCTAGATTTAAAATTTTTAAAGTTATGGCGTTCTCTTATGACAGAGTTTACATTACTTTTTTTATGGTATTTTCATAATCATATATTGGAGTTGCTAAAATATTAAACGATACCATGATTTCATATTTATATTTTTTACTGTATTCAAATGATTCGACTTTATGATATTTAAAAAATATATATTTTGAACATTTTCATCTCTATAATTATATTTTTTCGGGCAATAATCTTACTTTGCATTGGATCGAGTTTGTACATCTGAATTGTGGTGAGAATGATCATGTAACCAAATTTGATAATTTTTTTATCATAAGATTAATATACATTGAATCATCTAGTCTTAACAAAGATGTGAGCATCATAGATTAAAAAAAAAAATATTTTGTGGTGAATTGAGTTAAGTAGTAATTTATGATTGTAATAAATTTATAAATAATAAATGCATGACTAAATTTTCTGTTCTCTGACACAATGCAAATTTCTACATTAACATATTATCTTATCGAAAAGTCGTCGGTGCTGGCGTCTCAGGCTGCCATCCTAACAGAAGCTATATTATAGTTTAGAGTTTGAACCACATGTTGTAATTTCTTATTTGAGGTCCTTGGTCGTTGAAACATAGTTTCTAATAGAACTTTTTTGGGGAAACGAAATTTCGGAAACAATGAATTCTTTATTAATGGATTAATTAATTATAGAAAAAATGTTTTAAAATAATTTTTCAATTTTTGGATTCGTTCTTAAAGTAAAGTTCCACTCCCGGTTTATTTCATATAGCCCACAAGTCTTTAATGTTAAAGTCAAAAGTTAATTCAATTCTATTTTATTTGTTTACCAAATTTTATTTGTTTATCAAATACTGTTAATAAATTTCGGTAACGTACCACTTTCGAGTAGCCTGTTTTTATCAAAACCTAATATATATTAAAAAAATAAATTTATTAATGTTCAATACAAAATATAAAATGCTATACGTTCTATTTTCATTTAGTTGTGGTCAGAATTATGCAATTCCAGAAGTTGATGTTTTTACTTGTACTAGACTAACAACAGTACATTTTGAGGATTGGCAAAATATTCTGTACTGCGTACAAAGAAGTAGAAAAGGAAAAATTACTAAAGGAGAAATATTTTATCAAATGAAAATATTTAATATAAGAGTGATGTATTATCTGTATTAGATTTCGGGGAAATGTGCATGGTCCTCTGGAATACTAATGATGAGTTTTTTATTATTATTATTTTTATATATAAATAAATTAAAAAAAAAAATTGTCCATTTCCCAATTAACAGCAAGACAATACAGTCAAAACCTTATTGTCTCCCGCCTCCTACGGGGAAAAACCGTAATTTAATAAATATATGGAAGTAGTTCTAATTGCATAAAATTATTTTTTTAGAAGGACAAACAATTACACTAATAGTTTTACCCTTAAACGTTTGAAAACTATTAAATGGTGGAGAGAGAAGTGAAGAAGAGAATCGTGTTATTGAATTGCGGTTATTTATTTTTTTTTTTTCATCTTTCCTTGATCATTATTCTTTTTAACAAGATGTACAATTTAAATGAACTAATTGGTCCGAATTGTGTGAACATATTTTTTTATTAATTTCGCATCAGTATTATGTATCTTTTAAAGTTTAATCTCAGCCTTTACAGCAAATACAAACGTATCGCTCCTCCACAGAAGTCAAAGTCTTAACTCAAAAAACCTAATTTTTCAATAGAGCGATTTGAATATTTCATGTTTTTGTCGAAATTTAACCAGATGAGTTAATAGCAAAGCATTCCTATGGTAATGATGGTATTGAAATTATTTTATTAATCATCCGAAAAAGTTTGAAAGCCTGAAACTTATTTGATTTTAATTATTTCATTATTTCTATAAAACTTCAAGTTCAAACATGATTCAACTCAAAATATGATTTTATTACAACTGCTACTGAAGGCTTAACTCAAAAATTCCAATTCGTGAGTTATGTCGCTGTTCTTTTGAAGGAGAGACATGTTCACTGCCTCCTTATTATTTCTATCTTTCTCAATAAAATCTGAATCCAATAATAATATCTGACCAACTAATATCTATAATTTTCTTCTATTCATTACATTTATTGTATAAGTACTAATGCCATAATTCGGCCATTTGCTTAGCTCATTAGACAAATTTGGCAAAATTTTAATTTCATAAATTAACAATCTTGAAGCAAATAAAAAATATTTCCTGACGATATTGTCATTGGAATATACGCATAATTACTTATTTCCTCAAGATTTGGACATGTGGATTGTTATTGTTAATTATAAAAAACTAGTAATTATTTGTGTTAAAGTGTATTAAATCATTGAATCAAAATCTAATTTAAAAGAATTTTACTGATTATCTATCAAGTATTGATTCAACTGAAAAAAAAGCTGGTTTGCTGGTACAATGAGGGACACGAACTAAAAAACGGATAACTAAAATTTTGATCTCTGGAGTATAAAAGTTAATAAAAAAAAAATTATTTCTCAACTAAATATTTGTTTACGAAAAAATTTCAATCATAGTGCGCGAAGGATAATTTTTGCGACACTTAAGAATAAACGATATAGTTATTATCAAGAAAAAATAGCCGATACATAATCATGCAATTATAATACTATAATTCATAATTGAAATGCGTACTTTACAATATCTTATAGGCTGTATTTGGAATGTAGACATACAAAATATCCTGTGCCTCAGTATGCACATCAAATCGCATTAAATAAGAATAAATTAGCATTAATTTATTTTTCACTTGTCTGAAGAGGTAATTTAATTTAATTAAAAATCCTGTATACTATTTTTTAGCGCCATTTAATTGTAGATAACGTTATTACGCGATTTTATGAAATTGATTATGCTATTCCGAATCTGTTCGTTGTATAACATTTGCTATTCTTTCTATGTTGATTTAGCCCATTATGTAATAGATAGCAACCAACGTGTGAATTCTTCTTTTTTTATTACGAGCTTTCCATCATTTTTGTCAATATTATCTTTGAAAAGTAAATCATGAGAATTTATAATGTATTACATGGCCTTTGTTGCTTGTTCATGAGAATAATGTTTGTTTTACAGATTTTTATCCCTGCTACCGAAAAATGTAAATATTTATAGATACCTAAGGAAAGTAATTTTTTTCAGATCGATCTATATAAGACTGATTATGTTCTGTAATTTTTTTTATATTCTTTAATTACATTTTTCTAATTTTTTCATGCATATTATTACTCTATTTTATTGTAAAAATAAAAACCCGAGAGGATTTCGCTACAACATCAAAATATCTAGAATGATAATAAAATTTCAAATTTTCTAACTCATTCATCCAAGATTCTGACATAAAATAAATTTAGTAGATATTCTTCAGGAAAATTATTTATAAATAGAACATTAAGATTTATGAAGGATACAATTAGTCTGGCGATGGAGTCGATAATAACCCCAAATATCCAAAACTGATTTATTACTAGTGTCGACGTTTCGGCCTACATTGTAGGCCATCTTCAGGGCTAAGAAAGAAAAACAAAATAAATATAAAAAAACAGTGCAATGCCAGGAAAGAATATAATAACATATAGAGTTATAGACGTGGCATAACTGTTCTGAACTGCACGTATAAGGTCCTATCTAATATCATCTATCAGAGGCTACTTCCGCAGGCAGAAAGAGAGGTAGGAGTCTACCAAAGTGGTTTTATGAGGGGGAGATCAACCACTGATCAAATCTTTGCAATGAGGACCCTGCTTGAAATAACCCGCGAATATAACATCACACCCACCACCTCTTTATTGATTTCAGCAGTGCATATGATAGTGTCATAAGAGAGAAATTGTATTCGGCTATGGTGAGAATGAATATCCCCCTTGAGCTGATCCATCTTACAGAGTTGCTGATGATAGGATCAAGATGTCAAGTCAGAATACAGGGAGACCTGTCAGAGACTTTCATGACCACAAGGGGCCTGAGACAGGGAGATGGCCTATCATGCTTGTTGTTTAACCTAGCCCTAGAGAAGGTGATAAGGGACTCCGAAGTGCAAAGAAACGGTACGATTCTCACCAAGTCAGTCCAAATTCTAGCCTACGCAGATGATATAGACGTCATTGCAAGATCACAGAGGGACTTCTTGGCTATAGAAGAAGCAGGGCGGGAAATCGGTCTTCAAGTAAACCAAGCAAAGAGCAAATACATGGTTGCTAACCCTCTAAGGCCACCACCACCTACTCTTAGGTTGGAAGGATGCACCTTTAAAACGTTAATAGTTTTGTATATCTAGGTTCCCTAGTGTGTGCAGACAACATGCCCTGTCAGGAGGTTCAGAGACGAATAGCGACAGCAAACAGGTGCTATTTTGGCCTAGCCAAAATAATAAGAAGTCATTTGCTGGAAAGAAAGTCTAAGATCGCTCTGTACAAATATTTAATTAGACCTGTTACTGACATACGCCTCTTTATTTCGTTGTAGTTTTTATATCTTTCTTAACAATCATTAAGTTTCTGGTCCAATTGTCTTGTATAATCCTATTATATATATCGTCTTGTATATATTGTAGAGCCGTATTACATTAGACTAATCAATTTCCTCTTGATTGAAAAGTCGTGCAATTTTAAGTCCAGGAACTTCGCCGACCACATCACCGCCCACTTAGCTCTATCCACATATTACCGAAATTCCAGACATATGAAGTTATATTGGCATGCATCGATTTATTATTTTTTTAAAGCAACTACAACAAAGTAAAAGAAACATACTAAAATTTGAATAACTAAATATTTAACAGAATGATATTTGTAAGAGTAGGGTCATTACAAAAATATCTTTAAAAGCATCCTACGTAATTTTTTAAATCATAAAATGATTTTTTTCGTTCATAACTGTATTCTTAATTTAAACTTATTGAAAATTATTTTCTAGTTTCTAGTTCGGCGGTCTATAAACACGCGTTCTTTAGTTTAAACTACTATTTATTTAATACTTTTTAGTTCAGCTAGCAACTAAAGTGTGTTTTTCTTTTTTTTTCAAACTATAATTTACATTTTGTTGAAAAATATACGAAACTGACCAGTAAATAAAGAGATGCTTGTCTCAAATACCATGCAAGGATTAAATGGCTTAGGACACTCTTCAGTGTCTGGCACCACTCACTACCGAGTCTTCGGGTATGAAAATTCACTAATCCTGAAGATCCAGGTCATGATAATCAGACAAACTCATTAAGTTGTTTTATTGTCATCGGTCCTTGAGAAGTGAGTAAAGTATCAATTTATTTCAATGTTGTGAAGTGGCCCAATATCGAGTTCAATAATTCCGTTTAATACTTACGTACATATAGACGTGGCTAATAAAAGTGCGTTAAAATGAAATGCATTGGTGTGATTAGCCATCGTTTTATCTTGGTTACAATGCTGCGGTTAGGAATTTTTTTTCTAAGAGTTTCCTCCGATTGAGGTTTCCTTAAACCAACATTTTTTTAAAAATTAATTTTTTCAATTTCTTCTAAATCTCTGGTGCATCTTCCTCCCTCGAACCATGACCGTGCATACTTTCCTCAATTCCCTCTATCCATCTTTTTCGTGTTCTTCCTCGTCGTTTCCTCCCTTCAGCACTCCGATTGAAAATTAAATTGGGTAATCTTTCCTTCATCATTCTTCAGAGATGACGATACCATTCCAACATATGTTTCTCTATATTTTGGAGGACATTTTGTTGGGTTTGCATTCACGCTCTAATTTCGGCATTAGTCCATCTTTCTAGTTTGGATACCCTGGCAGCTCTCCTCCATTTTAGCAGAAAGTAGCTTTTTTTCCTAGAGCAGCGCTTATTGCCCATGTTCTGCTCCATTTAGCAATATGCTTTCAATTATGGACTTGTATATGAGCTTTTTGGAACCTCTCGTCACATTATTCCTCAAAAGGATTGTTGAGGATACCAATTGCTTTGTGGGTTGGATGGTTAGGAATTATCTAACTTTTTTTTGTGTGTGTGTGTGTGTGTGATTGGTTACTATTTAACTAAAATTGATATATCCTTGGAATAACAAAATTCAAATGTACTGTACCCTGTTTGGAATATTCGGAATATAGCCCCAATAAAGTTTTTTGTTGCAAAAGAGATATAGTATAACCTCTTATGATAAAAAATGTACACTGAAGGTATGGGTTTATAATTTGGTCTAAGAATTTCTCAAGCATTAGGTGATCTCTTCCCTGAGTAGTTGGCAGATGCTAGTGATTGCTTATGGAATCAGTAGCAGACAATTGTTTTTGACATGATGCCATGTGATATCGCCAATCCACAGCCATATTAGCTTTTCCATAAATATTGATATTTCGGTTGTATGAAGTTTTCTATTCTCTTTGCAATGCCGAAAATATCTTATTGCCTATGCCGATTTTTTTTTTTTTTTTTTGCAACCCTGTCTTATACCAAGTTTGGTTGTGAACTCTTTGGAGTAATAATTGGATGTCCTCACTACATTTCGGGTGTTCCTATAGAGGCTCATTATTATTATTATAATTATAATGATAGAGACCTAATAAACAATATCAGGGTTCTTCAAGATGAACTAGAGAAGATCAATATGGAAATAAACCCTGACAAAACAAAGGTTATGAGAATTGGCAGGATGCCTCAGCGAAAAATGAGAGTCATAAGAATTAAGGACAAGCCCATCGAACAGGTGAGAACCTTTAAATATCTGGGAGCAAACCATGATGAGAATGGAGTCATGGACAATGAAATCCGGGAGAGGGTCAACTCAGCTGGTAAATTGTTCCATGCACTAAATAAAAGGTTCCTGAATAAAATACAAGTATCCAAGGACACAAAGTTGAGGGTATATAAATCTACTTTTCTTCCCATATTAACATACTCCTCGGAATCTTGGGCGTTGACCACCAAACATAAAAGTAGGATCCAGGCTTCAGAAATGAGATTCCTAAGGAAGATAGAGGGAAAAACAAGACGAGACCGAATTCACAACTCGATCATTAGATCAAGCCTGCGGAAAAAGCCATTGAAGAAAACAGTCTAAGATGGTTTGGACATGTTTTAAGAATGGAAATTACAGGCTGGCCAAGATGACATACGAGGCTAAGGTTGAAGGAAGAAGGTCCAGAGGAAGACCCCGACGTACCTGGGAAGGTGGCATTAAGGAAAGCTTCGCAAAGAGAAGTCTGGAATGGAATAGAAGGAGAGAAATGGAAGAAGATCGTACGGTGTGGTCCGGGCTGTACAGAAAGAAACCTCACACTGCAGAGCGGTAGAGAGGAACGACTATGATGATGATGATGCCTATGCCGATAGTTAAGAATCCGGGATAAAACAATTTTAATTTTTATAATAGTTTAGAATTTAAGCTACCGTAGTTCAAATCCAACGTTCTTAGCTCCACAATGCTTCCGATGCACCTCATTGACTTTGGAATGGCAATATCTTAAAATATTGTAATCAGCTTCAGTCTCGAGCTAAGTAGGTTGAGACTCTCAGGTCAATGCATAATTAACCACAAAAAGTTTAATATGCGGATCGCATAAACTATTAAGTAAAACAATTGTTTACCATCGATTAAGTTGTCGCACAGCGGATCAGTACTTATTATCAATACTAATTATTTTGAACTAAACTAGTTCGAATCTGGGCCTATATTGCAAAATATTTTCTAGACAGAAAATTAGTGGGGTTTTGCCTAGTGATGACTGTGAATTTACTGGTGCGTTTTTACACTTGAAATGTAATAACCTAAAAACAAAGATTGTAGTAATGCAACATGAAATGTGTTGTAAGTTCCTTTGAGTCCCCTTAATAGATTATCAGAAACTTGGGCGTATCTCAACAAAAGATTATCAGATGATATATGTTATAAAATATTCGTCCTACTATAAATAAATGAATTTATGTTAATTGAGATGATAAAACCTTGAACTTCACTCAATATAAACACCAGCTTGAACTTAGAAGATACTCAACGAAGTGGTATTGATTTTTTAAAAAGCAATGTCTTGCTTTTTCACGTTGTTATTATATATATTTTTTAAGGACTTTTCTTGTTTAAATATTACAAAACGGCAAGATAAACAAATTAAAACGCTCGAGTTGAACATTAAAAAAATTCTTCCGATAAGATATTTAGGAAAATTTTTTTACCCACTCCAATCCATTTCCACTTGTTTATATTAATGGTTTACCGTCGATGATAATCGATAAAACCAGGTTATCAGTCGTCAACTATTTATTAAGAAGGCAGTGATACATTTTCGGAAGCATTGGCAGAAAATCAAATATCTTGTTGGATCACCTTCTGACTGACATTCGTAAGTTTACTTCTAATCTTTGTTTGATCATCGGTTTTTTATCATTCTTTTTTTTTTATGCACCTTCCGTATTGATTTATTGTCAGCTTGAAAACTTGTCAAAATATTTATATTATTTATCTCCAAGCACAACAGATCAAATATTTTACATAAGAATTTTCAATGTTATACCCATCTAGTCGATAAACTGATTTTTCATTACTTTATTACTTCGATGTATTTCCGTGTTTTGAAAATTTAAGCCAATGCAAGAGATTTATTATTTGGAAAAATATTTAATAGAATAATTTAATCCAGTTTGGAACTAATAAAAGAATGCGTTTGCTATTAATGTGGGTTTGAATTACAATCGGTTGGGGAGAATCTAAATTGGTGTTAACATATCAGCTTTCTTTAAGTTATTAACTTAACTTAAAATTCTATGACATAAAATTTGGGCTAGGTATATTCCTTCAGGTTGAGGCCTTTTTAATGAGTTATGTGTGTTGTGATTATGTCCCAAGCCTTTTTTCCATACAATAGTATTGGTAACCTACAGCGGCTCTCCTCCATACATATTTAAGATTCGGAGTTTTTGCTAGTTACCAACAGTTTTGATACGATTTCAAAACGAATCGTTCAAGAGGAATATTTTTCGACTTAATAACTCGGATCGTGCACTTTTCCTTAGCTGAAATTCTTCATCATTTTTTTTTATTTGAGAACAGAAAATTGAATTTAGTTTTCACGATTTACTCATACACAAAATTTTGCAATCTATAACATCCTTCGGTTTTTTTATACTGTTGACAAAATTAACTACACAGTTCTAGAGTAAACTAATAAATAATGTTATCAAACTGAACTTTATTTTCTTTTTAATACTTACTCTAGGGTTAATCATACCTTCTAGCTCTTTCATTTTATGAATTAGTGAATGAGACACAGGACTAGCACGGTTCTGATCCGATTTTGATCGTCAATACTACCCCTCTAATCAGACCTTCATTAATTGTTTTCTGAATTATAGACTACTTAAGATTATAAAGTACTTAAGATAGGCGATAATGTTAAAAGCAATACAAAAATAGTAATAAAAATTAATAAATCGAGGAATTTATTATATTTGATCATTAATGTTCAAGAAATAAAAAAAATAATCAATGGAGATATTGATTATTCATATCGTACCCTAATTAATTATTTCAACTTTCCCATTTTTCATGTTTATTATATTATTATAGTTTATTATATTACTAATATAATAAAAATTGCAGTTATATGTGATAAAACATCATTGTAAAGGACGATTAAATCTCTATTGACTCACACCTAAAATCCCCAACTTTTGGAATTTATTTTTGAAAATTGATGGGGCAGACTATAACCTGAACTTTTATTCGAGCTTATATCCAACTTCATACGCTGTATTCTGGACAACAATGTAATTTTATATTTTTTCTTTAAATACAATAAATGTTAAAAAAATAATTCTTTGCGATTTTCTGAGATTAGTTAGTATGCGAAGTAATTGATATTATCTTCGATATAAAAGTGTTTTACCGGTGAAAATATAATCCATGACAATCCAGAAACAAGTGCGCTGGAGAAGTAATGGAGAACGGTAAGAAACTCTAGACGACTTGTTTTACCCTACATAGGTTCATTCCTAAATTAATGAGCTTTATTACAGGTATCATTCCATTCTATAATTGTATAAGCAATTATGAAATGTAATAACACAGCTACTATATAATTTAATAATGATTAGTTATGGTCAAGACGATGGATACAAAAGTTATAAAAATTATTGATGGGAAAAGGCGTTTATCGTTTCAAGTTTGTTGATAAAAGGGGGTTAAGAGAGGATTAAAAAAAAAATTAAAATTAAAAATCAGAACTATTAAAACGAGAAGAAAAGTGAAGTTACGGGTGGTTATATTGTGTTGTGTCGATCTTTCAAAATTTTTTTATTATTTATTTATATAAGAATAAAACAAACTTTAATCATAAGGTTTCAATTTTAAAATGTGTTTTCACAAATTTAAATTCAATAATTTAATTAATGTTTAAATCAATGATGGCTTATTCCCCCTTGCTTCTCTATCCTCCCTCCCTCTTATATTGAAGATGAATTACTGTCGGTTCTACTTGTTCCTAGAATTCCTTACATGTTCATGGTCACACCAGTATGCCAGGAGTCAGACGGCCAGGAGAACACGGAGATATTTTTTTATTTAGTTCGAACATGCTGTTCGGATCCTCTTATAAATAACTTTTCTAAAGAATATTTTACTCGTGCCCTGCATGTAAAGTAAAAAGTGATGTCATTAGGAATTTTCTAGTTTATTATATAAGAAGAGGGTGCCGATTTTCAACTCACTCTACATTATCTTCGTCTAATAGTTATAATATCATTATCGGAATTATATATTCTTAATTAAATTTAATATTAATTTCGATAATAACTATAAAGATCACTCTTTTAGATTTTCAATTAATTCATTAAATTAATAATAGTATATAGTGTGATAGTTGATCAAAATGTATCGAAGAAAGTCTTATTGCCCTACGGTCAGTATGACATTAACGAGTAGTGAACATATTCCAATAGAAGGCCATCTATTGAAAAGGTATTTATTTATTCTTTGTTAATATTTACATTTCATATTATTAAATACCTCTCCATTTTTAGAAAAATATTTTGCTATAAAAAAAAAAATTAATATATAAACAGAAAAAAACTTACTTCAAATACATTTTCGTACTTTCATATTTTTTTAAGATTATTATTAGTCCTGGCATGTATATTAAATTTTATTATATAAAATAATTATATTATTAGTAGCTTTATTATTAAATAATTTCCTGAATTTAAGTATAATTTATTAATTATTGCCCTCAAGTAATATGTATCTCATCTAAAATATAATAATATATATCTGATATTTTATTTAGAGATATGTCATTAAGAGGCTTCATTTAAACATTTTTAACCAATTTCAATTGCGGCCGTTGTTAGCCTTCAAATAAATATGTACATGATGTACCTGAGCTCTTGATCTTTGAAACGCTAATTATTGTATTGCAAATTAATTAAACAATTTTGAAATTCAATTAAATCGTGGAGTGGTTGATATTACAAATCGTTGAATAACTCCGATGCAGTCCGATATTTGATTTATATTAAATGAAATTATTTTTTGTCGAATTTCACTTCATCCATAATGTTTAGGGTTGACATGAAACATAAAAACTTTTTTAACGAGAGTCAGAGTACAATAATTTCCCGACCCTCTATTACATTTTACTACTGCTTATGTTAAATAATATTTCGTTCTAAAATCTTAACCTTTCCAACCGTTTATTAAATAATATATCTCTATTACTACTATTATTTCCTAATTTTTATTTTTTGTTGTTCTGGAAAAATATTACTTCTTTAAAAATTTTCCATTATACTAAATAAAGTTCCATTTTTCTCCGAGTTTGACCATTTTTATTCCCTGAATATACAGCGCAGGAATATACAGGGTGTCCCATTTAAAGTGGATCAAACGTTTTTAACTTTCAAAACAAAATTCAAAAAAACGATTCAGGTAAAAGTTGTTATTCAGATCTAGTTTGAAGAAATAAAAAAACAGTTTTTGTTTTTCACTTTAAATGGTCAATATCGACCTTCAAAAAATATAGTTTCCTCTTGACCCCCATTCATTTTTTATTTTTCAGAAATGTACAGTACAAAACATGGTTCTTCGTACTGCACAACACGAGGAAATACTATTAGGCGAATTATAGATGGTACCGACTCGATAGTTTTAAACTCAGGACAACCAACATATTTAAGTCCAGCATACCATTCATTCTCGTGCATCGACCTGACATGGTGTTTACCTAGTTTATATACTCATTTGGATTGGCAAGTTTCTCAAGATCAATATTCTAGCGATCATTTCCCCATAATAATCACTTTCAATAACAAGTAGTAATAGGGTAACAAAACATGCTAGATGGATAACAGAAAAATCCGACTGGACAACATTTCAAAACAATATACTGATATCTACCTCTGATATATCAACCACAAACAATAGTGATGAAAGCAATCATCAAATTACAAAATCTATTTTAGCAGCTGCGGAACTTTCAATCCCAAAAAGCTCCACTATTGTCAAATCGAAAAGAGTCCCTTGGTATGACAATGAATGCAAACTAGCGATTAAGAAGAGAAGAAAGGCTCTTAAAGTCTTCCAAAGGGAACCAACTCTTCAGAATCTAATAAACTATAAAATGAACCGCTCGCTATCTCGCAGAATAATCTAGGAAAAGAAGAAAGAATCATGGGAACAATTTTTGAACACCATTTCATCAAATACCCCACCCAGAATATTTTGGAAAAAGATAAATAATATTATGGGAAGATTTGTTGACTATCAACCGACCCTTCTAATCAATGACAAAATAGAGCAAAATCCCGATTTATTGGTCGAGAATTTTGTTGAATATTACTCAAATATTTACTCCACCCAACCACAACTGACAATAGAAACCGAGACAGATAGTATTGACTATCAGAAAGAAAACTCTTTTAACTTACCATTTACCAAAGCAGAATTACTTTCCTGTTTAAAAGAGCTGAAACCATCCTCACCAGGGGTGGATGAAATACATAATGATATGTTGAAAAATCTACCAATACCGGCAATAGACGCGCTTCTTGCATTCTATAACCAGATTTGGAGCACAGGGAACTTTCCTGAGATATGGAGGAGATCAATAATAATACCAGTCTTAAAAACTGGAAAAAATAAGTTGTTTCCTTCAAGTTACCGGCCCATCTCACTCACAAGCTGCATATGCAAGTTGCTAGAAAAGATGGTTTTAAAAAGGCTAAGTTGGGTACTAGAAAAAAATAATTTATTATCGAACGTACAAAGTGGCTTCAGAATAGGACGCTCTACAATAGATCATCTGGTAACAATGGGATATGAAATCCTCAACAGCTTTGCTGAGAAAAAAGAATGTATAGGTATATATTTCGACATCGAAAAAGCCTTTGATAATTTGAAAAGATCTCTCGTCCTGCAACAGCTACGTGAATGGGGAATTGGAGGTCGGCTACTCATGCTGATCTGTAACTTTCTACGAAATCGGACCTTCCAAGTTAGAATAGGTAATCACCTGTCTTCAGTAAAAGAAATGACCAACGGAATCCCACAAGGAAGTGTCTTAAGCTGTGCTCTTTTTGCAATAGCTATAAACAAAGTTACAGAGATTATTCCTAAACAAATCAAAACATTTTTATTTGTAGACGATCTTGCTCTGTTACTGTCATTTAAAAATGTAAATAGAATGCAAATATTACTACAAAATTGTTTAGCGAATTTAGAAGCATGGTCTATGAAATCTGGTCTAAATTTCTCCACCGAAAAAACTAAATGTCTACTTTTTTCTAAACGCAGGACGCCTACTCCTTTTCCAACGCTAACCTACAGAGGCATGAACTTACGTTTCGAAACAAAAGTTAAATTTCTAGGGCTAACTCTTGATTGTAAACTTAACTGGAAAGAGCATATTAGATGTCTAAAAGAAGAAACACTTAAGAGACTGAATATTTTAAAAGTTCTGGCTGGACGTTCATGGGGAGCGGATAGATCAGGCATGCTTAAGGTATATACCAGTCTGATAAGATCAAAGCTAGACTATGGTAGCTTTGTTTACTCATCGTCGAATCAAAATCTGCTTTCAGCTCTTGATTCAGTCCACCATTCAGGCATCCGTCTTGCTACTGGAGCCTTCAGAACCAGTCCAGTGATTAGTTTATGTGTTGAATCTGGTATTGCTTATGGTATTGCTCCTCTCGCTTTGAGAAGACACCAACTCGCCTGTGGATACATTGGAAGGCTAAAAAATAGTAATAACAACCCAGCATGGAAACCCATTTTCAAACCGAAGAATAGACGATTTCAAGAAAACCGTAGACTACCTGCTCCATTAGGTATTAGGGCTGGTAAATATATAGAAAAAATCAGCTGCTTGGAACCAACAACTAATGAACTTAATTACCCACCTTGGACTACAAAACTACCTGCAATAGATTTAACGCTTAAAAAATTCACTAAAAATACCACTACAGGACTCATGTATTTAGCAGAATATAAAAAAATTAAGGGAAAATATAGTAATAGAAAACAATTTTATACAGATGGTTCTAAATTAAATAATAATGTTGGTTGTTCATTTGTATCAGACTCAAGGATTGGCAAGTATAAACTTCCCTCCCTGACCAGCAACTTCACTGCCGAAAGTTATGCGATTTGCGCGGCACTCTATTATATTATGCAATGCGAAGAAGAAAACTTCGTAATATACACGGACTCCCTATCTGCTCTTATGGCACTTAAAAACATTTATAGTAAAGACCATCTTATAAGGAAAGCACAAGTTTATGCATCAATGTTAAAAGATATGAATAAGAACATATCTTTGGTTTGGATTCCGTCACACGTGGGGATTAAAGGTAACGAAGCAGCAGACCGGGCTGCCAAGGAAGCAGCATTGTCATCGATTGATATTACAAGTATCTACACCTCATCAGATATATGCCACTTTTTAAAATATGGAGTAAAACAAGATTGGATCCAGCTTTGGGAAAACACCGAGGAACGAAATAAGCTTAAAGCTGTAAAAAATGAATTAAAAATATGGAAAAGTTCCAACCGCAGTAACAGAAGGGAAGAGGTAGTTGTAACAAGACTTAGAATAGGCCACACCCGACTTACCCATGGTTACCTTATAACAAAGGACAGTCCACCGAAGTGCACAACATGTAATAACGCACAACTAACAATTAGACACATACTGGAGGACTACCCCCTCTGGGATAGTTATTTTCAGGAAGCTCAATTACAAAGATTCCTCCCAACTATACTAGGCGATAATAATAAAAATATAGACACAGCCATCAAGTTTCTAAAAAAATATAACCTTTTTGACAAAATTTAAAAAATGACAAAGGACAAAGGACAAAAAAATAAAGAAATAATATAGATTGAACGACGGACACTGAAGACCCTTGATGTTGAGTGTCCATAAGCAGTTCTACCTACCTACCTATACGAGGAAACGTAATGTAGCATTAAGTTATTTTATTTAAGAGTTTTTAGTCGTAATAACTTACTAATCAAGGTATTTTGAATCTTTCAGAAAATGTCTGGACATTTAAAAACCTTAATTTTAATAAAAATCTGATTCGACGTTTTTATAGAAAAATTTTTAAAATTAAAATTAAGGTTTTTAAATGTCCAGACATTTTCTGAAAGATTCAAAATGATTATTAAGTTATTATAGTTATTAATAGTTGATAGTAAGAACTTTGAATGCTTTTTGTACTTAATCTATGAAAGATAGAAAAAAATTGCACATGCATTTTTTCCATGTTTTGTATTGTACATTTCAGAAAAATAAAAATAAATGGGGGCCAAGAGGAAACTACATTTTTGAAGGTCGATATTGGCCATTTAAAGTGAAAAAACAAAAAATGTTTTTTCATTTCTTCAAACTAGGCCTGAATAACTACAACTTTTACCTCAATTGTTTTTCTGAATCTTGTTTGGTTTAAAAGTTAAAAAAGTTGGATCCACTTGAAATGGGACACCCTGTATAATGGCGAAAATTACCAATGTTTAGACATATTGTTTTTGACCAATTTTGAATCCGTTTGGCTGGTTTAGATGAATTCGGTTAGATTTTTACTTTAATTTTTATCTGATAATATTCAAAATGTAATATTGTGTTTCCCTAATTTTGTAATTAAGACTGATAATAGACCAGTATACTATGCTATACTAAAGCATTTTCAACATGTTTCATTATTTTCTTTGTTTTCCCAATTTCTTCTCAACTCTTATTATTTTTAATATTTTCTTCTTCGTAACTTTTTCTTTCTTTTCTTCGAATTCAAAGACCAGATCCAGGGCACTTCACGGATATAAATGACGATATCCTGCGTACCAAACAAATTATCGCACATTGAATAATAATCGGTCAAATTGTTGAAGAAATAATTATGGGAAAGTCTGAAACAAAGATAGACATGTAACCGCCCTTATAGGAAAACATGTTAACTATTTCAACTTTCGGTACCTTAAGAAATACCTATCTAATACAGCCGAGCGATTGGTACGATAATAAAACTTCTTGTGTATAGATTCATATATAATGCATGAATTCTGTCAAAAAATGGCAAACTCAGAAATTTAAATCATGTTCTTTCGTGTAAAATTTTATTAAATTAGCCCATTTAAAGGAGAGGTAATAATGCAGCTTAGTAAAGAAAGGTTGTCAGCCATGATCGGTCACCTGACGATCCCTAGTCCGAGTTCTTGGAGAAGGCCTGGCCACCTGTGACTGTGGAGGAAAGTAAGGAGAGAATGCGCCTAAAATCTTCGTCTTCTTTTCCTTTCTCCCTAAGCCGCTCAGCGTGGAGGTTCATCCAGCCATCGCCACTAGTGGCATCCCGGTCTCCAACGAGTGCCCTCATCTCTTCTATCGCTTTCCCTCCTGATAGTCTTGGATATGAGGTATTCATAATACAGACGAGGTCTTCCCTTGGGTTCTTTACTAGTTGGTCTTCATAGAGGATCCTCGGTTCCTCAACATTCTCCCATTCTGTAGAAAGAGCCACACCAGTTTAGCAGTCTTTTCTCGAGTAATTTTCTCAATAGTTCGACATCTAACTCTTCTCTTGTTCTTTCGTTACGTAGTCTCGTCTGGTTTTTCCAGCCACTCTTCTGATATATCTCGTTTTACCTATGGTTAATATATTTTTATTTCTCTCTAGAGTTACTCAGCTTTCACAACCATAGAGAAAATTTGGTAGGTACAAACCTTTATATATCCTTAATTTACCGTCACTTCCAACTTCCTTCTTACACAGGATGGAGTTGCAGATTTGGTAGTAGACATTATTAGCTTTTCTTAAAGCTTCTTGATGCTTGATATAACATCGAGGTGTGCGAAAATCGTGCATCGTTAACCTGTTCTTAGGAAAAGCAGAGAGGAGTTTACTGGTACAAATTGATCACATAACAATCCAAGGGAGAAATAATTATGGGGATTTGAAGTATAGTGTCCTACTGTCTTACTTTGACTCGTCACTCTTTACGAAGCTATAATAAAATATTACATCACTTTTTTTATACTAGAGAGCAATTTGATTTATTTTTACAAAGTTTCTTTCGTCATGAATTTGTTATCAATCACAGCACTTGAAGTATGAAATCTCCAACCCATTCCCTTGTTTTCTCTTTCTTCCTAATTTAAAGATTAAAAAAATTATCACTATAACTGATATCTACAAGTACTGATCAATGTATACATTTTATCGATACATCTGATCGATTTAAGAACGTAGTTCAGTCTCTCACGATTTCTTATCCGGAACTTTGCATTTCCTGTACTCGTTGTCAAATATAAGATATATCAAATTAAGAAAGTCTATCGATATCGAGATTTCTCGAATACTTTTGAAAAATGTCAACGATAACAACGATCATTTGGTGAGTGATTTTAATTTTAATTAATTAATTTCGCTTATAAAAGTGAAGATTAAGTGTTGAGAAATAAAATATTCTGAAATCATTTCATTGTTCAGAACAATGATGGTTAGCGTTTCTAACTGCCCATTCGAAAATCTAATTTTATTTTTAATTTTTAACAACTAGAAGTGTCTACTGTCTAAAGTATCTTAGCTCACGTTGTTAGGCGCATACCCCAATTTGATATAAGCTGTATATAAATATAAACTACAAGCTTGTATCTATTCTATAGGAATGTGTTGCAAAGCTACGTATATTCTTGTTGATGGTGATCAACGAAAAAGAGGTAATTTTCCCCCACTGATAAGGGTAGGCAGAATGGGCTACTAATCTTTTTTTTTCGATGGCAGAAGTTGTTAATTTTCTAATAAAATATTTTTTTATTCAAAGTAGGGTAATGGGAAAATAAATACTTATAATTGGTTTTCATTTATAAAAAGTTAAAACAAAATTAAAATTAGTCGATGTCATCACCATATTTTTTGGGCAAACGAGGAGGTTTTAACCAAGATGCATATTTTTATATATTTTCTGCAAGTATAGTAAAGAAGATAACAAAAATTATAAATTATTAAAAATTGGTGAAAAATTTGTTTCTACTTACCATAGTCAGTCACTTTTTTCTGGTGATCGATATTTTACCACCAAAATTTTTTTTAATAATACAGTATAGTAAAAAACGATTTGTTAAAACTTAATAACGAACTACAGCCCATTTTTATAATAGTAAACTAGATTCGAGGGAGTCGAGTGGGTCAATGGTATAGCACTGAGTTGTCATGCCGGAAATCCTGGTTGAAATCCCTCTGCGGGCAAGACTTTTATTTAGTCTGTTTGTAGCCGGAGATGGATCATATAGGATATAGGGCCTTCCTGGGGCTTACCCAGCCTCTTTAAAACATTATAAAAATAGGTTACCCTAAATAAGGGGGTAAAATCTGGCGGTTGAGCGTGACCTAGGACAAGTCACCTTCTTACAGAACCGTTGTCCATGAAACAGTACAGTATCTACCATATCTGAATAAAAAGAATAACGAATGATTAATCTGCCGTTTCTTTATAAAAAATAGTTGGCTGTATTGACTACAAAATATTACATTTTACATAACTAATTAAAAACTATTTGTTAACAGAAAAAACGTTAAATAAATATGTTACATGGCTCAGATGGTTGGTTGGTTTGGCATATTCTTCGGCCGGCCCTCTCCTCCCACTCCTCAGTCTTCAGCCTGGTTAGCCCTGAAGTTATTCAGTCATTTTTGTTCGTGCACAACACAAAATTCCTTTTAGCTTGCACAAGATTTTCATTGCAAGATGGGTAGCCAACTACTATACCAACATATAGAAACGAGAAAGGGTGTCTATTGTCCCGAGGCCTATTAAATATATTTCAGGATGTGCCGTGAACAGGAGTATTGATACAAAGACTACAAAATGTATTTATGGTTTTTCTAACTACCATAGCTTGAAGACCACGTCCTTCCTAAAAACTCTGAAACAATTACTTTTCCTGATAAAGTTTCTTGTTACCTGAACATGCCCAACTATGCATATAAAGAAAATGAAAGTTGCTTCGAAATCTATTAGATAATAACATCAGGAATTTTTTCTGTAAACATTCTTCTCCAGTATGGATAAGATTATTGATTCCATAATTTTTTTATATTTTGTAATCGTTGACCTTTGTAATTATGTTCCTTAAACAATGTTAAAAATTATGGGAAATGTAGTGGCTGAATTTTACCCGGATAGGTAAAACTTATTTATTTTGTGCCAAAATTGTGGTATTTTTTTGTGATTATCAGGACAGGTGTATTTATAGAGCAGGGGTGATTTTTTTTTTAAGCTGTACCAAGACTACATCTATCTGCCTTCTTGATGGCCTAAAATCAGAACGAAACATTGCGCGTAAAATAAATGTTACTTCTTTAAAGTGAAATTCATTTGGAACAATAGTCAATATTTTTTTTTTCTTTTACCTTTTACTTCTCTTTTCGTCTTATTCATTTTCATATTATGTTATTATGATTAAAATAAATCACAGAAAATACTCAGTTAGTACGAACAATGTATTAAAGTATTCGAATGCGTATTCGAATTATTCTAGCTATTGCGTAGAATATTTGGTCCCAAAAAAGGATGATTTTATTGAAGAATATAGAAGGAACCAAATAGTTTGCGGAATCGCAGAGCAAGCACCCGTTTAATATAATTAAAGTTAGCAAATTAGCAAACCAAGTACTAAAAAGATAATTAGAACTGAGCTGACTTCTGAACGTCCGAGGGGTCGGTCGAGACGTAGATGGGAGGATTCCGTTAAGTGTAATCTCACCGGTTAATATGGGTAATAGTTCGTTGTAGCAGCGATTGGTATACAATCCAGCCTTCGGGTACTGTAAGCTTTTTATTATTATTATTATTTTTTCTACAACGGAAATTTTGTAATTAGAAACAGACTATAACTTTCTATTATTTAGTTTATAAATTCTTATAGTATGATATTCAAATTTTAACTTTACCTTGTTATTGTTAAAAGTATTCTTACATTATTATACGTTTTTTTCCTCGTGTTAATAAAAGTTTAGGGTACACAAAATAAACTGTCTTACCTACACCAAAAAGATACAAAAGTGTTGACAAAAATATTTGCTTTTAAATTGGTTAGATTAATGCCCCTTCTCTAAATTTGATACGGTAGCAATACATTCGAAAACATTATTTGGAATGTTCAAAATATGATATTTGGGAAAGGGTTCTTAGATACCTACCATAAGATATATTTGTTGATACTTTATAACAACTAAATACCATTAAACAAGGTTAATACTTTGTATTTAAAACATGATTGTAAACTACATTTTTATGATTCCAATAATGACTTAAAACTAAGTACTTTAAGCCGATATGCCTTGTCACGGTATGTTTCAGGCATTCACCTTTATTGCCCTGCCATAAAGTAGAAGTGAATAATGAATATGAACATGAATGAAACTAATCCCCTCCTCAATCACTTAAAAGAATTCCCATCCAAGAAGGACTCTCCAAGGATTCTCATATTGCTTCATCTTGGAAACTTTTCTGTGAACTCTTCCTGACATTTATCGGTACCATTATAATATTTAATAACAAATTGAATGCTACTTTAAAAAAAAAAAGATTTATTTAAATGTTTATTGATTATTGCACTTCTTGCGTAATAATTACAGCCATGTAAATAAAAATGGCCTGATGGATAGATTGTGCATTTCCAACTTCAAGGAAAATGGATTTTTTTTTTTTATGGTATAGTTCTATTGTTTTCTCAGATCAAGATTGGCCCTGGTTTTAGGTTCCCATGGTACATATTTTGAATCACTTAGTTATCTAAACCAAAACTACGAAAACAACAGAAATACTTAGACTGAAGGATAAAATACTAAATTAAACTTTCTAATCGACTGCTTTGAAATCATTAAAAAAATGTATTATTAATCAATCCTCCTTTTCATTATTGTAAATAAAATACTGAAGGTTCATCAACGAGCTCGGACTGAGTGGTACTACAACAAATTTCAATTAGGCCGAAAATATCTGAGGCATGGACATATATTTATGGATGTTAGGTGGAAAAAATGGCTTCACTGAAAAATTATTTGAAAATAATATTTGTTTTTCTCATCACTACAATTAGTTTTTTGAAGGGAAGAAAACAATTTGGTTATACTTTCTGGGTAGTGTTGTTATGTTATGTTTCTGCGTGCTATTTCACGTTAAACATAAGAGTCTCCAATTTTAGTTGCCTGATATTCAGGAGTGAAAAGCTCATCACTTCGATGTATTTTAATGATTTGGTTGTATAGCTTATAGTTTTTTTTCTCTGATTTTTTGTGTTTGTCTCATTCTGAAGTGTGAAGCTATTTTGTATCGTATTTGTGGAGTTTTGCATGTGTCTGGTTTAGGATTTGAATTTACCTTTTGGTGTGATGATGGTGAAACCTTCATCATCTATCACTTGTATGAATTTTGTGGTCAATGTGGTTGTTTGTACAGTAGTGGAATAGGTTGTGCTAAGACCGGTAAGTTCCGGGTTCATCATCACTGGCTTTAAAGAAGTAAGGAAATGCTTTGCTTAAAAAGTAAGATAAGTACGTGTACTAAGTTAATAACAAATAAACTTAATTCGATGCTTATATAGATGTAATGTACTTAAATAAAAAATGTTGGTGACTGGCCGAAAAAATCCTTTTTACGGTCTGTAGTTGCGTCATTAGTTTTGGTTGAGTTCCTAACACTAGCAGAGCCAATCACAGAATTTTCACTAATTTTAAGTTGTTAGTTTTATCTATAACACAAAATCTATGGCTAGACGGATATTTTGTACAAAACTCCATATTCATGGCTAGGACCATACGCACTAAATCGTATAGGTAATCAGCATCGAACCCTATGATTCGGTACAAACTTTTATTAAATTTTTTTATTTTTTATTTTATTAAATTTGTATAGTACTTCTCGCATATATTATTGGAAAACTTACTGATGAAATGAATCGCGTGTTTTTATTAGTAATTTACATAAGCATAATCTAAATATAAAATCATATAAACAGAACTCTAGAACTCAGTTAATGCAAAATACGAACGGAAGGGAAGGGTCGTATTCAAGATGGCGACGAATTATCCGAAATATGCGAGCAATTTTCCACTTCATTTACATGAGTCATTCAGCATAATAATTATCTGGGTTGGATTTAAAATTCCATTTGATGAATGATGGGTTCTATCATTCATTGTTTGTATTTTACAAAATATTTCAAAAATGTATTGTATTAATTATGTTTTTTTATTTATTTAATATGAACCTACTGAACTGGATTTTGCTAAAGCTCTCTTAGTTTAATAAATTTTGTTATATGAATTCATTTATTTTTAAAGATTTCACTTTGATCATAAAAAAAATAGTTTTAATAAATTAAACCAAAATAATTTATAATTTAGTTGAGAACTCACGAATGAAACATGGATTAAAGCAATCTTGATATTATACTTAACATAATTAACACGCATAAAGCTATAATGTAGACATAAAAAATGTTGATGATTGGAAATGTAAAAGCTTATGTTTGATTCAATGTCTATTCAAGGTTTATTATTCAACTTCTTTCTCCGCTATTTATATAATAAAAAAGACAAGGACGCTTAACTGTTTACATTTTTTCTTTTTCTAACAACCAGTTCTTCAAACTCAACGGACTCTGCCTTGCGATCAGTGGGTAAGCATTCGAAGTTAGTGCTTTCGCGAAACAAATTGAAGTTCGTAAATATTCCTGTGTAATAGTATTGCATTTTTAGTATATCTTTGACTTTGTCTGGATTCCAGTATTGCTTTAGATTTCTTTAAATGTTCGCAAGACCCCCTGACATATTGCATATATGAATAAATGTACTGGTATAATGTACCGATGTATTGGTAAGTAAATTTATGTTCTGTTATTATTAGACTTTTGTAAATGAGTAAACCTTTTTAAAATGCAAATAATCTTGCTGATGGATACTAATTATATATATATTAAACAATACATTTTAAATTTAAAAAAATCATTTTTAATTGTGTCCACTTTACTAAGTGGTTATAATTTAATTATAATAAACTAATTATAATTTGCTGTTTTTTTTAGCTGCTCTCATTCTTTTATATAAATAATATAATGGATAGCAAATCCGCTTCAGTCCCAATACAGCCAACAATCAAAAAGTTTTCAATTTAAGTAGCTTATCTGTTTGTCATAATATTTTACGCAACAGTGTTTCAAATATTAATTATTTTGATTTATGTAAATAAAATAAAAATTTTAATATTTATAAAAATAAAATTTTAAATATACCAATGGGTGGTAGAAGTATCATGTAAACAATTATTTAAAAATTTATTGGAATCGAAAATAGCAATTCAAATTATTATTATAATTTGAGCATTTCATTCAATTAGACGTTTAAAAAAATATGCATATTTTTTATACATATTATATTTGTAATAAAGAATTAGTTAATTATAAATGGTTATATTCCTAATAAAGCATTTGTAATACAGCGATGTCTCGTGAAAAGTGTCTATATGCATATCTCTACATACCAATAACGGTTATTAACAAAATAAAAAAAAAAGTGATTGTTTTGTGTCTTAAAATTTAATTTTATACAATAAACTAATTATAATTGTATTGTCATTTCATTCTTTATCATAAATAATTGAACGACTAGAAAATCCGGTATAGTTCTAATACATCCAACAATACCATCTATACCACCATTCTCTCTAATATTTAATAATTTTATACCCAAAATAATATAAGAAAATAACTTATAAAAAAGAAGAAAAATACTTCAGTTATGTTTAATTATTTTTATATGTTATAAAAATAAATTTCAAATTATACAATCATTAAGAAAGATTTGTTATATTATAAAATAATGTAATATAATTAGTTTTATCACAACAAATAGAGTGCATTTTACAGTGAATCAGGGCCGGACCACCAACCGACACGCTTTCACATTTTCCGTTCATTATTCGATAAGTATCAGATAAAATCTAATGATACATTATTGTTGTACCTAACGGGATTTTATTATTATTCCATCTTTCGATATTTGAACAGGTGGCATTGATATCATCTAAAGTTTGTCCCATTTAATTGACGATGTTTTAAGCACCATGTTAAACATTATTGAAACAAATGGTATCAGTCGATTTTACAATTAGTATTTAACGATTTTACATTTTAGATTCTATTTCAAACTATGAAGATTATGTTATAATGGGTTTATTCAGAATTAGAATAGAAAAGTAACTTTATGCTGGGAATAAGTCCCTTCAGAATAACAATCATGAACAAAAAAAGAAACATAATATATATCTGGCCAGAAGGCAGTAAAAAAATATAAAATTAAATAAAAAGCAGAACTCATTGGCAGATATTGAGAAATTCAAGAAAATAAATTGCTTACTAAAAAAATTACTAATTTTTAAAACAAACAACAATACCAAAGGAGCTGGAACGTTGTAATTTTATCAATAAAGTATTGAGTTTTTAATAGAAGACTCAACCCGGCCAATGTTGTCCAATAAATATTTTTAGATTTTGTCCCCACTCTTGCAATAAATTTTATTGACATACCTGATCACACATTATTTCCATTTTGGTTATAATTTTCAATGTTTTCCATCCGAAAATGGCAGTAATAATTTCCTTACAGTCAGTACACTGGAGTGTGCGGAAATTGTACTTTTTTTATTAATGCTAGCTATGAGTCGACAAAATAACTAATAACAGATAATTCAGAGTGTTTCTATTTACCTAAAGGAGCCTGAAATTGTATTTTCTGCATTACATAAAAGATATAAGGATTGAAAGAAGCAGAGAACTATAGGATAGAACGGAAAACATCTAAGCTTAATCATTTCCCTATTAAATTTGTTTATCAAATTTGTAGCGCTAAATTGTGATATTTTTTCTATTCGCCTTATTTATTTTCATCCATCGACTCTTCAACCATACCTAAAATGAGCACACAAGAAAGGCAATGTGTTGGTTTATTTCACTTGAAGGGATTTACAAATTTTTTGGACTTTTTTCTTCAAAATTTTATTTATGAATAATCACAAAATTTTTAATGGGTCTACCTGTGCGGTTTCACTTACTCTTTCTTAATAAAGATCCATATCTTAATTATACCTGCATAGACACAAATTAAGATTCCGAGTAGCCGTAAATTTTTTGGACGGATGGGTCAACCGATTTTTATGTTTGGTGGCTGAAAATACATGTCGAAATTCCGTGAATGTTTGGAATAATCTTAATTCAAACTATGAAAAAATATTCTATTAAATGCGGATATGTTCGAGGATATGCATATTTTTTTTTTAGCGGACTGAATGAATGTTTTTAAATTCTCATGGTTTAGATTATTCGGTGAGTGTTTAGAAACAATGTGAGCTCAAAATACTAACAATAAATTAAAAATTTTTATCCGTATAAACAGAAACACGGGTTTAGTAAAAATACTTTTCAACATATATGACGTCGAGAACACACTTCCCCATTCAACACATGAATTGTAAATAAACCGGTGGCTCAAGTAGATCTTGAATCAGTCTAAAAACTGTGGACATCATAACGTTATAGCAAGTAATTCTTGATAACTTATTACCCAATACTGCAATATACAGAGTAGAGGTTCGATTATTTGATCGTCAATTATTCGAGAACGACATCGCCAGACCTTGAAAACAAGTTTGAAGAATTGTTTTTCTAAAATTTGATTTTCTAGAGCTATTACCTAATACTTACTATCATACTTAAAATAATTAGAGACTTAGCTGCTTTTAAGAAGGACTCAATTAATCGAAGCAAAGTAATATTACGATTTATTTTTTTAAGTTACGTAATAAAATAAGAAAAAATATAGGCAGTGATTGTTTTGGGGGTTCACTTTCTCGTTCCTTTAAGAGAATTTCGATCAGAACTTTTTATAATAATCAGAACTTTTTATTATCCGAACCACATCTGACGACACTAATTCTGATAATCGAAGCTCTAGTTTATACTCGTATTTAAAAAATGGTAGTTAATATTACTGAAGGAACTAGTTTAAATTGATTTGAAGTTGGTTAAAATGTTTAAATTCGTTGATATCTTAAATATTTTGCTATAAAAGATCCTACGTAAAAGGAAAAAGTAACATCGGGATAGACAGATGCTTAGTATGGATTTCTACATCTTCGCCATTTGGCGGGCCTTAGAAAGAAAACAGGTTTTGACCGGTTCAAATAACGGTTTTCAACTACATTTTAAATTTAAAATGTTATTTAAATTGATATAAAATTGTTTTGTTGTGATGATGTGATTTTTAAAATTTATTAGAAGAGGAAAAGGTTTCTTCATTTTCAGATTATATTCAGCAAAACATGGGAAACCAGAAAGGGGAAGGAATGATGAAAAAATGCTAGAAACATATTTTTAAAGAAGGCTTGAAATATTATTAGGTTTAAAATTATTTTCAATCTTGTTTCATAAATTACATTTGGATGTTTGATACTGATAATCTAGCATTTAAAACAATGAATTGTCCGTTTAAGGAATCAAGGTTTGGTTCGAGTTTGGTCAACAAGAGAGAATCGCGAAATTCCTATAATATTTTAATTAATTTTAATAAAACTATTATTTCAACTATAATCTTATGGAATTAGAAAAATCAAGTGTGTTAACTTATTGTAAGGTTTGTATCCT
This sequence comes from Troilus luridus, assembly GCA_964056705.1. Lineage (NCBI taxonomy): Eukaryota > Metazoa > Arthropoda > Insecta > Hemiptera > Pentatomidae > Troilus > Troilus luridus. The sequence goes on from OZ057413.1 coordinate 66,215,374, forward strand.
AATTTAACAATTTTAAATTTAATAAATTTCACTATTAGATTTGAGTGGTCTGTCCAGTCAGAATGATTTATATCGCACAATATAATTGATATTGGTGTTACTTACTTTAAAGCTCTTTAAGAAGATGTTTCAGAGAAAACATCCTGAGGACTTTCAAGTGGAACTTAATTTGTATCTAAAGTTCTTTTAAGCCAAAATGATTTTCTTATGCTATACGTGTTTTGTGCTCCTTTGTACTTAGTTGTTACAAATATATAAAAATATTTATATTTAAATCATTTATTGAAATTTACAACAATGTTAAAACAATGTAACCAGTAAATATAATGAATGCCATATAATGACAAGTAGAGAAACTACCCAGTGGTATTACTCCAGTAACAAATTCAACTTAGAAGGTCACGGTCATCTTCTTTTCAGAGGCTTCGGAAGATTATCGGAAACTGATGAAGTAGCTCGGTTTGAAACTTGTCGGTTTGAGTGGGAATAAAGTTAGTTTGTCATGAAAAAACCGATATCGGGTTAGGGCCAAATCAGCAACAAATGTAACATTGAGATCATTATGGATGACATAATTCATAACAATTTAAAGAGCATTGAGGATTTTACAAAGACTTTGGACTGTAGGAATTATATACGACAGAAATTCGAAGGCTCAGTGGAGCTTCAAAGATCTCCTGCGTGCTCTTATAACAGTCACGAGTCTTTTTTTTTTTAGTTAATTGGGAGCTTAGTGTGTTTTTCGAGTATATAATGAAGTAGCCTAAACAGGCAATACAAATCTTTTTATTTTTTATATTCAACTGAGATCAATGAAATTATTGACATGTCCTTTTTGGGTAAAATAATAATCATAATTCATTTTTATTTTTATTTGTATCGGACATACAACTTCCTCCCAATTTTTCTCCATCTTAATTTATGAGCCTTACAACTTTTAATGAATTATTATCCAGTACTTTACTTCTCTGAAGGTTTTACTCATAAAAACTGTGATCTGTTATCCACCAGAATTTTAAAGATCATGCCATAATTTAAATAAATCACATTATATAAACAAGAATTGAACTTTTCTCTTTGCATTCGAACAGGGATGCACTTCGAATCCAATCACTGCTCAAGGTTAGATGTATACGTGGAATTACTATAATTTTAGAATAATGAGTGTGGTTTGATTTGTTGTACATGTTGGTATTGTCCTATTCTCATATTTAAAAACACAGATCTCTTTCAATCACGATGTTGAATAAATTTGTTTCGGAAGTTAAGTGCGTGAGACCTGATTTTTAAAAACTTTCTATTTTAAAAATCATTCCATCTGAATCCTGTGTTCGATATTTATTACTTCTGCATTCTTCTGTGATTCCTAAAATTTATAATTAATTCAGTTTATTACCTGCCCTATTATAACCATGCTACGTCAATGAGGATACGGTGGGATGAGCATAGTTGATAATGGAATGAGAACAGTCGAAGAGTGTAGAAGCGACTGGCAACATGTGGCTATTCGTATCGCGCATCTTACGACCTTCCAGGTTGGTTTTTATTATTACATACGCATGTCTTTATTATATATCTATTGATATTATTTAATACTACATACAATTAGAATAATTTTGAGATTAAACTACCGTTTAAAAAAATTATAGTTTAAAAAACACTCTTTAAGAGAACAAAAAACTAAATGGTTGTAAACCATCTTCAATAAGTTTAAAATTAAATTAGAGAAATGAACAAAAAAATTCATTTTATCGTAAAAATGCACGATTTTGCTTCATGTTTACTTCAGCGTGCTTCATGTTAATTATTGTAAATATTTTATTGACTGATGTTGGTTAAAGTAGAGTCGTTATGGAAAATGTCTTAAAATGGGTTCCCATGCTTTTTTTACGTTGAAATATTTTTTTGATCACTCAATTCTTATTTTAAACTCATTGAAAAATACATTCTACTTTTTACTATTATTTTCTCTTAAAGCGTATTTTTTAGTTATTTAAACTATTATTTATTTTTTATCTTTTAGATTTATTTTCTCTTAAAGGCTGTTTTTTTTTATATTATTAAACTATTATTTATCTTCTACTTTTTAGTTGTCAGCTGGTTATAAACGGGTGTTTTAAACTATTATTTATGGAAACTATACATTTTTTGTCGCAAAATATACGAAACTCCCCAGTTGATCCTGGCCATAGGCTCGTCTCAACGATTAAGCCATCCATGCCTTAGTACTGCCGTGTATTGGAATATGGAAATCGGTAATCCTAAAGATTCTGGTCAGGATAATGACCAAACTTACAAAATTATTGTGTCGTCTTGGTCCTTAAAAATTGTGCAAAGTTTCAATTTAATGGAATGTTTTGAAGTGGCCGAACATTGAGTGCAAAGATTCCGTGACATACATTTGTAGAGGCGAAGCTAATAAAATATCGTTAAAAAACCTGCTATTTGTACTGGTTTTAATTTTTTTTTTCCAGTTTGATACTGTTATTTTGTCTGAATTTTTCATAAATTTCTAGGTTACGTAAAAAATTAAATAAATAGGTTTTTAATTGAAAAATAAAGCCCGTATTCTTTCTTACAAAATTAAATGAAACTCACGTGACAATATTTTGAATATTAATTATATTATTTTATTATGAATCTGAATTTTAATTATCATAAAATTATAGCTTAAAATATTTCAATGGTGGTTATTATATTTCTTAATAAAATAAATATTGAATATAATATTTAATAAATTATTGGAATCGAAATTTGTAATTCAAAATATAACTATTTGACCATTCCATTCATATTGGAGATTAAAAAAATATATTTATGCATATTTTATACATATTATATTATTTAAATATATAATTACTAAGTGGTATAGTAAAAAATGTCCACATGCATATATATTACAAAATTTGGATTTTTACGTATTTTTTATGTAAAGTGGTTATGGTTACTTTCAAAAACTGCGCAGTTTTTGAAGGTGGCCTAATGTATGGCAAACGATATAAACTATGGATACAAGATAGAAAGATAAAAAAGGGCACGTTTTTCAAAATTTATAGTTTATTTCACCTTGAGTGTTTTTATCCTCAAATTTTTCGGATTGTTTGTAGAAGAGTATAAATCTTAAGGGACATTGCCCCAGAATTTTTTTATCTATTATTTGTTCTGTATGTACATGATTGTATAAGCAATCATCTTTTTTGATAGATTACATTTGCAGCTCCAGTGAACAAGTGGTTAAGTCGAATTTCGTCTATAACGAGTTAGTCATACTGAACGAAGCGGAATCGTATCATGTTCGTAGCCCTTGGTTTGAAATGAAGATCCATTTCAAGCCAAAACCTGATCGCCACAGCTGCACTAAGAATATGACACAATTCCGCTTCCTTAGCACAATTAGCACATTTTGAAGAAAATTTTACTTTATTTATTTAACCACACCACTATTCATCAATGTCATCGTGTGGTGGATGTAGTCTCCTCTGCATTAGAACGTGGATCATATTGCTAGGGCGTCTTTCTTGACGTGGGACAGGCTTTTGACCAAGTCTGTCATCCGGGCTTGCTCTACAAACTCCGTAAATTCCTACCTCATACATACTTTCTCATCCTTCAATCCTATCTCACAAATAGAACTTTCCAGGTAAACCATAATAATGTCCTTTCATCTCTCTTCTCCCAATCTGCTGGTGTTCCTCAAGGTAGTATCCTTGGCCCAATCCTTTATAGAGCTGACATCCCAACTCATCCTACTACTATCCTTACCACGTATGCTGATCATACATGTGTATTTTCAGTCATCACCAATCCAGTTATTGCATCCCAAAGCCTCCAATCCCATATCACTGATCTTGAAGAATGGTGTCAAAACTGGAGAATTCAAATAAATTCTCAAAAATCGCATCAAATCACTTTTACCTTACGTCGTAAACCAATGACTTCCTGCCCTTCAGTATCCTTTAATAATATCCCACTGGTGCCTGTAGAACAGATCCGATACTTAGGGTTGCACCTCGACAAACGATTAACCTGGAATCCTCATACTATACTGAAAAGACAAGAAACCGCTCGACGTTTCAGGCTACTTTAACACTTCTAAAATAACACCCTCTAACCTCCCAATTAACTACAAAAGACTCATCTACATGACCATCATACGTCCTATTTGGACTTACGGAGTAGAGCTTTGGGGCTCCACTAAGCCATCGAATTCCTCTCGTATCCAATCCCTACAATCCAAAATCCTTCGTAAAATCCTCAACGCTCCTTATTTTGTTAAGAATAAAGTCATCCATAACGACCTTAATGTCCCATTTGTTGCTGATTTGGCCCGTACCCGGTATCTATCCTCTCATAACAAACTTCATTCCCACTCAAACCCTCTAGTTTCAAACCTAGCTTCCTCTTCGATTCCCGATAATCCTCCGAGGCGTCTGAAATGAAGATGGCCACGTGACCTTCTTAGTTGAACTAGTGATTTGAGTACTACCACTGGGTAGTTTCTCTACTTGCCATTAACTCATGTCATTATGTATCACATAGCCTATTTACTTGATGTATTTTTTAATACAGTTGTAAATATCAATAAATAAATTAAAAAAAAAAAATGTATTCAACGGGGCTGCAGAAATATCTATTAACAAGATCTTCAAACACAGAAAAGAATGTTTGACGAATTCGAACTTAAATCATATCGCTCCTTCAAAAGAACAATTTCATAACTCAAAAAACCTAATTTTTAACAGAGGTAGGTATTTGAAAGTTCCAAGTGAGTTTTAAAAAATAAAAATTTGGATACTGGTAAAGTAATGTATTTCTATTGCAATGATGGTATTGAAATTATTTTATTAACCATTTGAAAAATTTAAAAAGCTTGACACTTTTTTTATTTTAACTTATTTCATTAACCCCTTAAGACTTCAAGTTGAAACATGATACAACACAAAATATGACTCTATGTAAAAAAATGTTGGAAATGGAATATCAGATATGTCGTTCCCGAATTAAAAAGTTTCAACCAATACAACTGCAACTGATGGCTTCACTCAAAAATGCCAATTTTTTAGTTACGTCGTTCTTTTGAAGGTGCGATAAATTATAATGCTAATGATGCTTATTATTTTAAATAAAGATATATACGTACATATAGGTGGGAATGAGTATATATAATATATAAAATATAATTTATATATTATTACATATAGGTGACTTTTTTAAATATATTTTCTTAATAGTAACCCGAAAAAACAAAGGAAACGAAAATTATAATAAAAAAGTATTCTTTTGTCAACACGGAATTAGTATCGGAAACTATTATGTCTTGTAAGTGAATTTTCGAAATAATTTTAGCTGTAATTAATAAGAAAGATATCGAAAATTCCACCGTGTCTTCTAATTTCTCAATAATATTTCCATTAATTCGAGTAATATATCTTTTTTTTTTTAAAGACATGAAATATGAGTTTCTCAAGTTTAATTGTTTTATATTCTAGTATGTCAGAGCTTCTAGGTTTCAAGAACATATTTATGTGATAACTCACTGCTTCCAATCCCTAATTAACACAAAGCACTATCTTAAGTTTGACCTTCTACCACGTTACGACAAGAAGAGTCATTTTTAGTCTTAACATTTATAAGTACTGAATTTGAGCTTAAAATACTGAATAATACTTTATTAATTAGTGACTAACCCATTGAGGTACCATGATTAAGTGCTATACAAATAAATGTTTTCGATATGTATATTTGAGGGTAAGTATCGCTTTTGAGCTATACATGTACATCCATGTCACCGTAAATATATCGAAAAATTGAGAGTTCGAATTCTTAAAACTTATATTATATTTTTTGTATTTTCGTTTTACTTTTTAAATGTTATTATTGGGTCGTTATCCTTTTATAATAAATTGGTTTGCGCCTTATGTAAAATGATTCAATGACAAATTCTTCACATTTGTTACCAATAACTTTTCAATTAAGCAATGCCAACAAATTAATTTATTGGCATTTTTACTAAATCCACTGAGGCCTTGTTGAAATTTAATGGACTAATATAATTTCTTAAATTGACAAATCGCCTTACGTTGTAGTAAACGCACATTTAGTCCTTGATTCATTCATCCATTTACTTACACTTGTGAAACCTATTAATTATTTAAATAAGTAATTTTGAAGTGGTAGCTAAAAAAAAAAAAAAGATTTCCGATGTTACATCACACTGTTAATTGATGGCAATTACACAATTATGCTTCCCATGGTACAGTTGACTTATTATAAAACAAATTGACTTTAACGACTGTCGCATATATATAAAACGATAAATATATATTATAAAAATATTACCTAATTCATATCTAGTTAGATCATCGTTTGCCCCAACAACCGTTCGATCTAAATACTAACACTATTATCTATCTCATTTTTTTTTTCATTTCCTACATGTCCATAAGCTAAGTCACTATAACAATTAATAATATGTGCAATGATATGTTGTCTTGTTAAACAATTACAAACAGGTTATAAAGAAAAAACAGTAAAAGAATAATCTTAATAAAAAAAAAAAATAATATCCTCTTTTTTTAGTTCTAAAAATTTTTAGATATATTTCATGACATTCTTCAACTCAATGGTTATATTAAACATTTGAGCAAAAATCTTCAGGTATCTTAATTATTTCTTGAGTAGTTTATCATCATGTCAAATAGTTTTTCATCATATAACTTTAAAATAAAACTAACTTTTTGATGAAATTACTTCTTTTTTTTTCATCATAGGATAGAATGGGGGGAAGTCCCAGCGTTTTCTGTTAAAATTATTCTTTTACTACTACCTCGAAATCGGAAAAATAAGAAATTCCTAGTATTTTTTTTTGCCCCACGTTTTAGGGAAAATGACTATTTTGTTTTAGGGAATTAAATATTAAATTGTACATCAAGTCCTAAACCGCATTGTTCTCAACAAACAGCTCAGGAAAGGTAAAAATAGGAAATTTATTTTATAAATGTGACAATCGAACATTTGCCTATGTGGCTCACACACACCAACAGTATAAATTCTTTATATTAGTTAATTATAAATTCTTCTTTTGAAAAAAATCCTTAATTATTGTTGTTATTCACCCAAATCTATCCGTTTAAAATTACTTGTTCTTGTTAAAAAACACTTGTAAATCTGTTTTGAATTTCACACAAAAAAAAAATAACAACCAAAAAAACGCTAATTTCTGTAAATTACTAGAAAAATACATTTCCTACAGCGATTTTAACTACGTAATAATGTCACAGTTATGTTGTAACTTCCGCTAAAAAAATGATGGTTAATATTTTATCCGGACAAAAGATGTCGTGAGCAAAATCGTACGTATTTATAATTACTACGAGATTCCTGAGCTGTTTTTTCCATATTTATCTACGCAATAGAGTACAAAATAAATTTGTTGATATAAATAAGATTGTCTAGATTTATATCAATAAATATTTATATCAACTGGTTTCATACTTTTTAAAAATATTATTTCTTTATTTGAAATTATTATTAATACAATTTGTTAGGGAAATTTGGGAGTAACTGGTAAATGTTTTAGTAATAATAAATATAGGAATTAAATTTATTGCACACAGTTTTTATTATAACCTATATGGTTGATGGAAGGTTGTTCCTTCTTATCCAAACTTTCACTTCCTCGTCATCCAAAGTTTTTTTTTATTTACATTTACATTTATATTATTTACATAATTACATTTACAATATTATTTTACATATTTACTAGTATAAACACCATATGAATAATAATAGGATCACATTAAAAACATTAAACATTGTCACGGTAAACTCCTTGTGAATTTTTTAAAATGACAATTTTTTTTTATCATATAATTTAAAAATCTTGAATAAATAAACGATCCTATAATTATATAAATAACATATCTTATTTGTCCACACGATATAGTAAAGTTTAAAAAAAGTACTGTACTTTTTATTTCTGGGTACGAGATTTTTTTTCTTCGCAGGGGATTAGAGATTTTTTTTACAACTCTCTTACATAAAGGGATAATCAAAAAAACAAAACACTGTTTTATATGGGTTATAAATCTAAAGTATTGTGTCGCTATAGCAATACTGCTGTAAAAGGTGGCAAACAAAAGGTTTTGAAATACGAGTATAATATATTAAAACAAAATGTTATGGAAAATTAATGATTATATGTATGATTATACAACTATTATTAGTTTAAACATACACAAATAAATAAAAGTATCACATCAACTAAGATTAAAAATAAAAATTATTTCTGTACATAATCTTTTGGAGGATTTACAAAATACAGAGTAAAGGAAGCATTTATTAAAACATTAAAATAAAAGCAAAAATGGGACAGTATAAGGTAACCAATAATACAAATTTTGATGAATCCCCTACCAATCGAAAAGTAAAGGAAAAAAAATTTGCACGAAAGAAAATAAACATCTTCACTAGCCAAAATATGTATCCTCTGCCTTGTTGAAAAATTGGTTAAGTCGAATTTTCTCCAAATTAGTTTTATCTCCTTTAGGAAGTGGTAACACGATTTTAGAGAATATCGTTTTGTAGCGAATATTCAGCTAAGTTAGCCATTGGAATTTTTTTCTGACCCTCCTTTATTTACAAATTGGATATTTATCTATACACACACATATGTATACATATATAATATGTAATAGTGCTGAATTGTTGCCTTTCTTTACCTATTCGTATAGCCATTGGAAATGTGGTTATTGCTTATATTACAACTCCATTTAAAGGTGAAAATACGTGAATGACACAATTCCGCTTCCCCCAATACAAGCAAACTTACTCTTGACAAAATTCGACTAATATACTTAACTTCAACAATGAAAATTAGCTTTTAACAAAACAAAATATGATTTTTATTACACATATATATAGTTACTCATACTAAATTAACACAGGAACCATCAAATAAACCCTTGAATTTCAGTGTCAACTGTTGGTCAGTAGTTGGCTTTGACATCAATGGCGAGTTCTGTTGATGCTCGTGGTATTGAAAGCCATAGCGCATGGAGGTCGTAGTTGTGGTGAATAATAAATAGTATCTAATGAGTAAACTTATCATTGATAAATAATTTTTTGTTTAAAATATTTTGTTGGGAAAGGGTAAATATCATTTCGGAGTCTGGGTTTGAGAAATGAAATGGAATAAGTTTGGTTCTACCATATTTTATTTGAAGTATGTATTTAAGTTAAAGTTTTACGCTCCTGAAAATTTTGTAATCTCAGTATTCATAGTAATTACATTTTTCTGTACAAAGGTCTGCACTGTGTGCGGCAAGTCTAGTACCAGACGAAAAGACTAAAAAAAAAAAATTAAAATTTTCCAGTTTACGAGGTATAAATAAGTCTGTGATGTTGCGATAACTTATTCAACAAAATCGGTTGTTGTGTTACCATTTTATCGTCTGAAAGTGTTACTTCATTTCTATGATTTCGCACGTTTTTACAATTTTCTAAAAAACGGCTCAAACAGTTTTAATCAAACCATTATGTTGGTATTAGATCAAATGATCTTTAATGATCCGGGTTTGATAGGGTTTATATGCTAAATTATCTGAATTTTTAAAATACCTTTGATATTATTTATCAATCTCTCAGTTGTAATCAAATAGATAAATAGAAACTATGATGGAATTTGATGATTGTGCATTTTTATGACTGTTCACAGATAGTATGCATGAAACGTAGTATGAATTTTTCCACGTTAACATTTGAAGGGATTTTTGCAGTACAAACGATTTTCCTACAATTTATTGAACAGATAAAAAAAACGAAATTATTCACAATTAAATTTGAATTTATTTACTTATTATTTACTCAAATTATATTATAATTTTAAGTACCGGTTGAGACAAATGCCTGATAATTCTGATAACTAAAATTTAAATGTATTCGACGTTCCTATGGCCAACCTCACATCATCATCACTACATCGATTCGTATAAACGTAATCTGTTCTCGTTGAATTAAAATACCTTTTGAGCAGAAATACATTTTTGGTATAGGAGCCTTTGTAAAAAGAAGCCTATTCCTTCAAACCACAAATGACCTTGCCTAGATTTGCACCTAAGGCTGCTTGACTCCACACGCCTCCTGTGGACAAATAGTCAACAGCTAAACAAGTAGCGTTGCTCTGGCAAGAGCCTCCTTCTTCCTTCCTCTTCTTTCTTCTTTCTACAACTATTTCCTGATCCCGCTAAACGGTCCCTCCCCGTTTTGTATTGTAAAATGTCAGAGGCCTCGTGCCGGTTCGAGTAAAAACCGCCTTCAGCGGACTCAGCCCGATGTAACGCCTTAAAATACCGAAAGGTAACAGAAGGCATTTCTTTATATAGAAGCTATAGTTTTTACGAAACTATAATGTAATTATAATTTCATAAAATAAAGGAGGTTCTGAAAAAAAAAAAAAAAGAATGTCCAATAAAAATATCATCAGTTTAATAAAAACGGCTGAAGAAATAGATTTAGATCACTGTTCTCGAATAAATGACAATTTACTGTCACGAAAAATTGGCATAAAATCTTTCAAACATTCTTTTTACTCTGATTAATTAATATTGAATATCAAATATGATGTTAAGTTTTTAAGTACAAATAATTATTAAAAATTTTGAACATCGCTTTTCAAGAGAGTTCCATTACAGTTTTCTATTAGTTCCAATAGATTCTTTTATCATGAAAATAAAAACAAAATTTTTAGGGACCCTTTTTTTATCAAGTGAAACTATACTTATATCTTATGGTAGTATCTCTAAACTTATTATTTATTATTAAAATTTTGCGAATATTTATCCAATTATTCAATTGACAGACGTAACAATCATTGGAGTTGATGGCTGCTACGTGCCAGGAAAACGCAATTTCCCATTAGTCCTAGTGATGTATAACCGAGGCATTTCCTCCCAAATCATGGTTCGTGCTTTAATAATATTGTCCAAGTATTAGTGTTATTTGCAAGATTTTCTATTAGTATTTGTTGTTGTCGCTCATGTAAATTTTTCGCTTAATTGCTGTTGAAAAAATTATATTTAAAAACTTTTGTGGTAAAAAAAATATTCTAAAACTTAAAGCAATAATATTGGGTTCAGTACATAGATTGGGCCCCACTGCCTTGCAAGCCAAAGGTTGTGCAAGGAAATGATTTGGCGATCACAATCAACCGCCAGGTATTCCCCAATTAAGGGTTTCCACATTATTAATTGAGAGTTCCTGGAGGGTCCCCACATCCAACATAGTCAAATCACCGATTCGCTCTTAACAGAATAAATAATGTACATGCCACAGCCGGTTTCGAATTCAAGACTTATAACTCAGTAACTCAGCATCCTACTTACTGAATCATCCCGCTCCCTAAAATATATTTAAATATTTATCAACTAGATTAAAAATAAACCTAATTGATATTTGCATTGAATCCAAATTTGATCTGTTGTGTTGATGGAAGAAGTGGTTTAGAAAAGTATTTCATTTGTATTTAAATTTTTCTGATCCGACATTCATATCATAATTTTCTCAGGAACACGAGATGAGGCCCAAGAGAAGAAGCATTCAGATGCAACCAACAGATTTCGAAGACCAGAAATATGGGTTGGATGAAAGTTTTTACTTCAAAAACCAACTTAACAAGTTTGTTTGCTGTTATGATTAATTTTAATACTAATTATTGAATTCATTTTATTTATTGATTTATTTATAATTAATCGTTGAAAAGTGATATACCGAGGCACACACTTTATAAATAAATTTTTGTTATAAATATTTGAAAATTTCGAAAATAAAATTTGTTTCGTTTTTACCATTTCCTTCTGGAAGTAGAACATGTCCCTGAACAAGCAATACAAAAAATAACGAAAAGTATCTTTGGAAAATGGCTTTTGCTTTTTAAAATTTTTAAAATACTGTTCATGTTTTATTTTAATGTAGTTTTGTTTAGCCCAATATTTTTTTTACACCTTTTTTTCGATTAAAATTATGGGATTTCCCCCTGTCCGCTAAGCGACGGCCAATTGTCCCTATTGTACGCGGAATATTCCTATCACCTGGTATAATTGTTCAAATCATTCGAATTCCTATTATTGTATAAGTGTTTCATTTTATATTTTTCTTTCATTCTCAAAACCCATCCTTGAAATTCTTTTTCAATCAAATTAAACGTCGACGGATGTAGGAAATATGGTGGCTCCAGGAGAGGGACTAGCCATAGATACGTCAGTTTTCAACAGATGAGCAGAAATATGTTGACTATTTTGGTATAGGCTATGAAAATATTGATGGATCTTAGGAGAGGTTTGGAACTAATGACAATAGTCTGAGTTTCTTCAGCGTTTAGCCTTAATCTAATAAATCTCCCTACTTGAGTAAAGGAAAACCGCATATAATCATAAAAGTATAATTATATTTGGGAGTCGTCTGCATAAAGATGTAGGGAACAATGGAGAATTACAATACCTGAAAACATTGCAAATAACATACCGACATAAATATATGTATAATCCATTTAAACATTTATAAATATGTATGTATTAATCTTTTTCAATTAATGTGCTTAGGTGATATTGTTAGTTTTTCATTTTTATTTATTCAAGATCTTCCTTATTATTTTCTCGAATATACTTTTTTTATTCGAAAACATCATTAATTACAGTTATTTGTTATTCCTATGGGTCAAATCCTTTTTCACCTGTGTAATCTGGTTTCGGGGACCTCTACCTTTTTGCTAATGGCATGCAAGGACAGAAACAATGGATTTTTCTCACCTTTTTTTTTAAACATCACTTCCTCCGTACAAAGGGTTCACACCAATTATTCATGTTTCCTGCATTTTTTAGGAATGATAAATACAGTTAGTTGCTCTAAATTACTATTTTCATGGTGTCGGGTTAATAATTGGGGTAAATTCGTACATGGTTTAAATGTGTCTTCTTTTGAATAAAAACGTGGGAATTAGTTAGAAAGACTGCATCGGAATGGCGTGCAATGTAAGCACTATTTGATAATGTTTACAAGACTAAAAATTCATACCAAAAAATTAAATATATTTTATTTAATTCTCTCTTTTTTTCTGGACGAATGTGAATTAACTTTTGTTTATCAATTTAACTCGTCAATTTAACTATTAAATTGAATTATTTTATCACTTTAAGGCTATTAATACTACTTAACAGCCACATACATTCATTTTCGGTCTTAAATAAAAGAAAAAAACCAGAACCCTGCACAATTGTTTTTGTTTGTCATGATGAAACGAATTGTCAGCGTGCACTCCATGTGATTTTGTTTGTTCTTAAACCCGAAGTTCCGTCCCAGAATTTTTTACCATCGTCAGGACTTGATCTTTAAATCAAAATACATGAAGAAAAATAAGACTTTTTAAGTAAAAAAGTTCCATCTTCTACCGCTTTGCGATGTGAGTTGAATCCTTTTTATAGACCCCGGACCAAGTCTCTCTTTCCTTAGCCAACTCTCTCCTTTTGTTCCAGTCTATTCCTCTCCTCCTGAAAGCACCCCTTATGCTGTCCTCCCAGGAGATCCAAGGACTTCCTCTGGGCCTTTTTCTTTCGTGGCGGTCTCGTAAGTCTTCCTGGAAATTCTCTCTGGTTCCGTTCTAACGAGGTATCCGAGCCGACTTTGTATCCGCAGGCATCTCATTTCTACAGTATATATATAATTAAATAATCTCCAACACTAAATCACTTTTTAAAAAGAAGCTTTATTGAATAATGACAATGACATAGTAACTAGTCTAATTGCTAACTAATGAATGAACAGCTAAGATTTTTGTACTAGGGATTTATGAGGATAGAGCAGGAAATGTGTAAGTGCAGATGTACTTAGCGTTGCACTAGCGTGGGACCTCAACTAAATAATAGTATATCATATAAATATAAGGATCATGGATTTGATGGGATGCAAGGGAAGAATGAAACATGAAAAATAAGCCTGGAACGAGGTCAGAAAGAAAGGACTCAGTGAAAGGATAAAATAATATTAGAAGGAATGGAAGAGAAAACAACAAGATGGGAATAATGGAAATTAGCACGTAGTAGACCTCATCAGAAAGAAGAAGCAGAAGAATAGATTAAAACAAAGTAAAAACAAGAGAACCCTGAGGAATTATAAGAACTAGTATCTATATTCCTAGGTTGTTTCGGAAGAACTGAGGCGAGAGAAGTGAATAAAGAGTGGGAAATATAATATAGATATAGTGAGTGTTAACATACAAAACTGTTTGTGTGTTGGAGTTAAATATAACTGAGATAGCCCGTGGTTTATATGAGATAATGAAAAGTATTTTAAACTTAATATTTCGTAACGATATGTCAAGTGAGCAATCATAACAGAATTTAAAAAAATAGAAATAACATAAGTAGAAGTTGTTGTTGATATAACTTCTAAATTAATGTTTCAAATAAATGAAATTGTTAATTAATTTGTTATTTATCCATACTTGAAATGCATGTTTGTGATAAATTATCATTCATTGGAATTTAAAAAAATTAACCTTGGCTCACCTTGTAAGAAATCGATCGTCTATATTATCAAATTTAATTATTTTGCAATTGTCAATCGAGATTGCATTTTTTCCTATTTTAAATAAAATAAGTTCTTCACTTTTAAACCCGATAAAACACAAATCTTATTATTAGCTGTGAAGTCACCGGTAGCTCGGTTTGTAGAGCAATGCGTTGCTGTGCTTGAAGGTCTCGGTTCAAATCCAGCTGTAGCAGATAAATTATTTTATCCTTTAGCAGTCAAGTATGGACCCTGTGGGATCTATAGACCCTCTTAGGGCCCACCTAGCCTTTTTAAAGTGGGCACCCTTTTTTGGGGGTGAGAGCGATCAAGGATAAAACATCTCCCTCCACAGCCATCTATAGCCTCTACACTATACATAAATAAATGAATATAATTGTTGGCTTTTATTTGAGAGAAAAAGTGAAAGCATTTGACAATTATCACAATATTAGTTCCGGTCATTATGTCAATTTTGCAACTAATGTAATTAAAAGACTGTAATGAAATATATCTGAATTATTGTCTTTGAAAGAAGCTAAAAATAATAGAACATTTTTGACAAGATGCCGGTCAGAACAACCACTACCACCACACATTGAAAATATATTCAAAAGTATAAATTCAATTTGTACAATTGTAAAAATATATTAAATAGAATTCAATAGAGCTCTCTACAGGTTTAAAAAAAAACATTCTAAATATTGAAATAAAAAGTGCAGACTTAGTAGACAAACTAAACAAAGAATTGAAAACTACAAAACAGAATTGCGTAAAATAATAACACAAAATATCTACGACAATTGTTATAATACAATCAATAATACGTATGAAAAAACATTTAAACAAGTAAAAGAAAATCAAATAAAAAATATATCAAAAGTAAGTATAAAAAAATCGGCTAACATAGGAAATGATATGGTTCGTTAATCTTTCTGATACAGTATTTTCATCAGACGTGAAACAGTTTTTATCTCTCGATCCAAAATATTGTATAAATTATGAACCAACTCAATTACCCGTAACATCTATCATTAGTGACATTGAATATATAATATAAAATAATGTGGAAGAAACTAATCGTGATGAAATAAGAGGCAAATGCGTTAGTATAATTACAAAAATAATAAACCTAATAATAATATAACAAGAAAGATTTTAACACACAAAAAATGTACAAAAAAACCAAACAACTTTTAAACACACAACCTAATATAATAATCACAAAAAAAGACAAAACAAACCAAACTGTCGCGATCAACAAAGACGAATACATAAATAAAATGCAATTATTACTAAATGATGTCCAAACTTATAAAAAAGTCGGTTCCAATCCAACATATAAATTGATAACATATAGCAACATAACTCTAGGATCATTAAAAAAGAATATTACATTGATTTAAAAAAATTACAAAAAATTCATTACTGATTCCCCGACTTCCCCAAAATTGTATTCAGTTTGAAAAAACATAAACACGGAAACCCAGTCTAGCCGACCCCCGACGGAAACCCAGTAACATTCATAAATTCACCGACGAATGAACATTTAAAATACTTAGCAAATTTGTTAAATCACTTATCTAAAAATAAATATAATCTTAAAGATTCATTTGAATTTTATCAAAAAATCACAAGTATTAAAGTTCCTAAAGGTTATAAATTAATTTCATTAACTGTATTTACTAACAAATGCATTTCCAAAATAAAAACTATAATAGAGAAAAATTTGAATAAATTAAAAACACGTATAGAAATAAAAAATAAAAATATTTCTACAATTACTGGCCCTATGTATAAATAGAGGATATTTTCAATTCAATGAAAAACATTTAATATGCGAAAACTCGGCTGCCCTATGATATCTCCTATTTCACCTATCTTGGCTGATATTTATTTAGAAGAGCTATTAAATACAATCATACCTAAAATACCATTTAATATCAAGTTTCTATTTAAATTTGTGAATGGTATAATAACAGCGATACCAACCGAAAACAATGAAAAAGAAATCATTTTAATGAATATTCCACTCGATTAAACTTTACTATTGAATTTGAAATAGATAATAAAATCCCATTTTTAGCCGTTAATCAGAAAATCGGACGGGGAATTGACTCCGCAATTACTTTCAAAAACACAGCCCCAGTGTCAAGACTATATAATAAAACCAAAGATTTGGATGAATTATAGCTAAAATCAATTGTCGCGTACGAAATACAATGAGAAGATGAACCCGGTAAATCCTGTTTCGGTACATCGGAACAATAATTAAAACGTAGAGTATACCATCACAAATATAGTTGTGATTCAATAAAAAAACAACCTGATAAACCAGATCAAACACCTCTCACTATACATCTTAGAAATACACAACATACATTTAAATTTGATAAACCTAAAATAATACACCAAGAGAAAAATTGTTTCAAACGGAATATAAAAGAAATGATAACTATAGAGAATAATGTGTTTAAAAATTAGACGTACTATTGTTGATATTTGATTCCACTGCATTTTCTAATTACTCCTTTAATTACAACTACCAAAAAAAAATTTAAAAAATAAACTCAAATCATTTTCATCATATTCCTTCCCTCGCCTACTGCTGTGTGGTGTGAGGATCCTATCTATAGAGCCTGGACCAAGTTTCCCTTAATATCTGTGGCTTTAAGGAGAAGCAGGGTTAAAAATAAAGTCAAATCGTAAGAAGTAAAATTGATAAACAAGGAAAGAATGCCATTCACACTAAAAAAACAAACATAATAAGTTTGCTATACCAAACCACTTTGTCACAAAACTGTGAAAATAATTGATGAATTATAAATTACAGGATATAAATTGGGATATAAAAAATAAAGACGTGTTTTTTACAAAACCGTTTAAAAATCTATCAATACCAAAAGGTCGGAGTTTAGGGTTTGGTCGTGTGGTAATTTCCTGATGAAATCAACTAACTCTTCCTAAATTACTGACATTTCCTCAAGCATTTGTAACAAGCTTTACATTCATAAGAGAAGTCCAGAACCGAAAACGAAACCACTTCATATGCTTCCGTTCTCTACTTATCGAGAGTTCCTTGGATCATACCTTAATTTTGTTTTGAATAATTAATATTATATTCAAGTGGTGACAAAATTGAAGTAATTTAGTTAATGCTGAATAGTCTTTGATTTAAAATGAACCCGGTTCTGTATTTCGGTTAACCAACAAAGCATTGATAACCATATTATATTTCTGCTTTTGTTATTTTGTTGTTTGTTTTTTTACAAGATTAGAAGCAAAAGGGATACAGGATCAGGCTAATAAATTATTATTCTGCCTAATAAACCCGCCAACGCTTACTCTACTAATGTTAGTAAATCAGACTATACTATAGAAAGATATTATTTGTTTTAAATTATCGTATTAACTACTGTAAACAGTCGTATATGTATTAATCGATCGACTATGTATGCGTGATTTTAAGCAAAAAAAAATTTGTTTTCCTCAATCCAAATTTTTCAATCTTTCACATAGTTCATATACAAACAAGATAAGCGTTTGTTGTTTTAATTTACGAGGGCTCTTGAGTGGTTTAACATTATCTTAAGTAATCTTGAGAAAACTATGAAAAACTTTCAGGAGGATTCTAGTGAAGGTTGTTTGTTTATTAGTTTTACGTCACTTTATGCTGCTACGGGGGAGCGGCGTAGGTATTTATTTGGTTTATGATTAAATAATTGGATATATATTATTAGGAAAAAAGATTAAAAAAATAAATCGAGTATATTGTCTATTTTAGAACTGCTATTTGTGTCAAAACTTTCGTTTCTAGTAAATAGTTTCTTACTATTTGAGAATTTTTACCTCCACTGGACCATTTTCAATTTAATTTATACGGTGTACAAGTAATTTCTCAAGAATATATTAGAAAAAATTAATGTATTGTATTACTAATACACTGTTATATTTTCTTAACAATTTTCTTTCTGCTTTGACGAAAAAAAACTCTTTCTCGTTCCTTAACGAAAGTAGCGGATAAAAATTACGTAAAATTCATATTAGAAGTACTGACACTGGCACCCCTAAATATTTCACCAAAAAAGAGTTTATGACAGTAGATTTTACGTCGCGGAGTAAATCATTATATATAGCGCTGAGTTGGTATGCCGCATGCTCCGGGTTAAAATCCGGCTGTGGTAGATAAATTATTTAATCTGCTAGCCATGGTTGAATTATGCGGATCTAAAGATCCTCCTGGGGATCACACGGTCTCTATAATGTAGATAACCTTAATTGGTGGAATATAGCTTATTTCAGTGAATTTCATAATTTTAGTAATCAAATTCATAATTTTATTAATCAAATTCTTAATTTTTCACCCGATTTCATAATTTGTAAGATGTCGCGGCGTGGTTGTCAGGAAATGATATAGCACCAAAATAAGAGGTGGTATCCATCGTATAAGTTTGACACCCGAAACTCTTGCTGGGAATGAGATAGTAGTTAAAGAAAACGCGGCCTACACCTTACAAGAAATAAAAGAGAAATTGTCTCAGCGATACATTAATTTTTCGATCTCCACAATTCATAGAGGACAATTTCAGTTGAAAATTGCATTATAACGCGCTTCAAAAGAGCTTGACCGTATGAGCTCGGAATTGGCTATTGAGCAAAGAAAACAATGCGCTCTAGATTTTGAAAGCTGGATACCTCAAAATCGCTCTCTCATCGTCTTCATTGATGAATCTGGATTTAACTTACATTTAACAAGAAACTGGTCTAGGTCAAAAGATATTGTGACTACGCCGACAGTACGAAGGAGGAACACAACTCTCGTCTTGGCTATCAACAACCAACAGGTCGTTCACTTTTCTGTTATAGCTTCTGGGAATTTTAATAGTGATTTGTTTTGCCAGTTTTTGATTGAATTGCTGAAAAAACTTGATCAGCTTTCCCTCATCAATAGTATTTTAGTGATGGACAAAGCAGCTATCCACAAAGCTGAGCAGGTTAGAGATGTTATGTTGCGATCTTCTCATATAATAAAATACCTGCCACCATTGTATATTGTATGATATCTTCCATGCCACCATGGTGTATTGTATGATTTCCTAACAGCCACACCGCGACATCTTAAAAAATACGAAATCGGTTGAAAAAATTATGAATTTGATAGGTAAAATTATGAAATTGGTTGAAACAATTATGAAATCGCTGAAAAAAAGCTATAACTCGGTGGTTCAGAGTAATTTTGAACAAATCACCTTTCTGCATAACTGCTCTTCTAGTTGCAGTACAGGAATACTGAACTAAAGAAAATTCATGGGATATAATGGTATAGGTTATGCTGCTACAAGGGGAGTCTTAAATTTTGCTTATCAAGGTATAATTAGGGTAGGGATCTTTAGCTAGAGCTTGACACTGCACAGATTTAGGCACATCACTTTAAGTCTCCTCCGAAGGTCAGCATAGCTGATGATTTTTTACTCACTTTAAAAAAGACTAGGGCCATCTGCTGGGCAGCGAATTCTCAACTCTTAGCATAGAAGGTTGTTAGTCTAACCACTACACCACAGGTGGCCCTTTTGCGAAGGTTACTCAATATTCACTCTTTTGTTATAAACATTTGTTTTATTTAATGTGATTTAACGTCCTTTTTGTCTGACATGCTATCTTAGCTTTTTAGGATTATCTGAATAAATGTAACGTTGAAGGATGAAAAACGTCTTAGCTTGCTCGAAAATAAAGTATTGAGGTGAATATTCGGTCCGAAAAATGATAAGACCACTGTAGAATTTACATTACACAACGCTGAATAGCAGTGCATGCAACCGGTTAATATAATTGAAGTCATAGCGTATAAGGTTGAGATGGGCTTGTAAAGTTGTCAGGCTTAGTAATAAACAAAATACTAAACGGTTGATAAACGTCCGTAGGGAAGACCGAGGCGTTTGTAGGAGGATTGTGTTAAGAGTCTAGCAGATTTCGGTCCTTCCAGAGGGCCTTCGGGTTCACTAAGTCTTATTCTTATTCTTCCTAGTCTGATAAAACGTTAAAAAAATACAACCAAACATGAGTTATTTGTTTAATAATATGTCAATTCACTAAAAATATTTGCGGAAATAAAATATTGCAAAAGCTGGACAGATCAATCTACTTTTGGTGATAAAACACAAAAGATAAGGATATCTGTTAGCCACAAGTCTTGAGTTTCAATCCATCACTTGCCAATAAATCCATGACTCTCACAGTGTTTTAGTATGTTGAGAATATATTTCAAATAATTTAGATATATTATAATACAGTTTGATATTTCATTACCTTGATCAGTGTTTCGTTTCTTATTTATTCTTTCTAATTTCTGTTACTAGCCTCAGCGACCAGGGGCATGAGGAGGAAGCGGCGCAGGCCGAACGAGGGAGGAAGACGTCAGGTATATAAATTTATTATTCTTTATTTCACTGTAAAAAATGTCATAAAACTACTATATTAAGTACTATAATACCTTTTCAAATACCACAAAAATATGTAATATTACATTTACATATTATATTACAATTACGCCTCTTTTCATATACAAAATGCAATGAGGTCCGTGGGAGACTTATATTATCATTTCTACAGTGTCTGCCCAATGAATATTTTTCGGTTTCGGTGTAATATCATTATTTAAAATTCAAGTCAAATTTTCCTAAAATACGTAGAATACACATTTGTGGCTTCCTAACACCACTGCGCTCCAGGACCGGTAAAAGGTAGTCTAATATAAACGTGTTTCTGAATTTTCATCTTATCCCTCCTGAACAGATTCGTGATTCAGAAGGACTTTTTTAAAACCTGAATATGATGTTTCATAAACACAATTTTTTTTTTGGGGGGGGGGAGAATTTATATTTACTATTCATAACGTCTTTCCTGTTATTGTGCTCATTTATTCATTATTCCCAGATTCTCACTCCGTTTTTTTGAACCTTATTTTTTATCTTGCTAGCCAGTGTTGATTTCTGTTATCGTTAAAGTTTTTTCCCTGACAGTGGTTTTGTTTGTTTGTTTATTTTAGCGTCAATATTTTTTTACTTCTATGGCTAATCCGATGATGCTACAGTGGGACCTCTAAATTTCTCCTATCTAGGTTTAATTAGGATAGAGAACTTTAACGAGTACCTGACATCGTACAGGGTCGGGACCTCCGTTTGACGTCTCTTCCGAAGCATAACTAAGGATTTTTTAATCCCTTTAAAAAATCCTAGGGCCACCTGCCGGGCTAAGAACCCGGGATCTAGTAGTAGGTCGTTATGGTAACCACTGGTAATGATTTTTAAAAGGCATTTGGAATTTCTGAAATAGCTCGTGGGAATTTCGATTTCCTGTTTTATTGTTGAAGTTGTTCTTGATGTATTGGATGTGATTATCGATACAGCTAATTTTCAGAAACTTATAACAATGTTTTTTTACAAAAACACACACTCACATATATATTTTCAATATTTGTTGTTTGCATTTCTTTATCTTGTGCAGCCAATTAAAATTTCGAGGAAGACATATTTACACGTGTGAATGACTTTTTTATCTCTATCATTATGTCGAACCAAATTTCGATTTGCAATAATAACAGATGAAGTACCCCGTTTGGTACTTAAAATATGGCGATTACTCTATTGGGTTTCATTGTCAATATTTAGGATCTTTGATTTGTTTCTATGAGGGTTTATTATAAAATTATAATAAAAACTTTAAAAAATGAGTTTCCAACAATTTCGATTTTTGACTTGTACATTTATTTTAAAGTGACTTTGATATTTTATAAGTAGTGGTTGAGAAGTATGTCAGTTTTGTTGATTAATCAGAAAAGAATCTTATATATGATAATAAAATTTATAAACGCCCAGATGAAAAAACGCAAAAATATTAATAAATATTTATTTATAATCGCAATGAAGAAGTTAAAATGTAAAGTTTTTTTTTTTGTTCTCCTGAAAAGCAGCTATAATTTAAACACAACTTGAACACGAAGGTGGCTATATTTCAGATTTTATTTTTATTTTTAGTTATGAATTTGATTGCTTTCATATTACAATCGACAAATATTAGAGGAAATTAAAGTATTATTTTTTTATTGTAGTTACATAAATATGCATGTCCCATTCCAAATTCGCTCCTTCTGATGAAAAATTCATCTAGCATTTGTAGATATATAAGTATAATATGAATGTTTGTTGCAATATTTTAAAGATTAAGGAAAATAAATACCATCGGCAAATATCAAAATGATAACATGAACCGGATATCATTTATCTTAAATTTCATAATCAACATTTATCAAACATATGTCAATGGGGTATTAAGGAATCGTCTGTATGTACATACGCCTGCTCTTAAATATTTTATTAACATAGCTGTCAAAATTCCACAATGTTTTCTAATTTTCATTTTGATTTTGTTTACAATATACTGCTGTATTAGTATTTTGGAAAACGAATTATGTAACTGGATTTATCATATGATTTATGGTTTTCTCTTATATATAAAAAAAGTTACTGACGTGACAACCGACTTTATATTTATTAGTACTGCTATAAGTTAAATAGATTGTTGGGATACTGTGAAACATGACTGTACGACAAATTGTATCATTGTATCATCGTCATTAATTGTAATTAGTTAATTGACACAATATGTGAGCGTGAATCTGTCCCTGAGAAACGGTAGCTCGTCGGTACTCGAAATTCCTTATGTCAGTAATGTTCTTTATTAGAAATAGCAATCCAGTAATTGTACTGAAAATAAAAAATAGTTTCAATCGACCAACATCATAAACATCGGGACTTCAATAGTTTGCAGTCATGTAATAATTGCATTACCTTTGTATTCAGCAATCTCGAATGCTTGTTAGAGATAAATATATTTATTTACTAATTGATTAATTATTTCATTCTCGACAACCTAAGGTAAATGTAATCAGTGAACTTATGTAACATACTTATAAAATACATGCATCTTTTTACATTATCCTACACACCATTTTTATGGTCCTACCATGAAGGCTAACAAAAATATTGGTTTCTCCCATTATTTTTAGGATCTCCTTTTATCCGCCTATCAAAAATCACATAATAAAAAAAAATTATCGAAGTTGTTACTTAAATATTGTAGCTTGCTGAAGAGGGCGATACAGAAATTTTGTTAAACTTACTTGCAAGTCATAGGCATCGATTTCACAGAGTATAAATGTGCTTTAATAGATATGTAAACACATTCCATGTCCTAGAAAAACAGGGCTTCAACTAATAAAGAATTATTCGTCTGAATTTTATTATGATTTGTTCATATAATTTATTAAATTAAATTTTAGTCTAACGTCTTTAGTTTTTCTAGTATTGACAATTTATAGTTTATTATTAATATATCCTTGAAATAAAAATGAGCTTCTATCTTGACGTTTCCGGGTTCAAATCTGCCTGTGGCAGATGAATTATTTAAGCAGTTAATAACACGGATGTGATCTGCGGATTCCCTGGGGCACTCACCCAGCCTCTTTAAAGTGGGTACCCTTAATTGGAGGAAACCCTGACAATTGAGTGTGATCTGTGACAAATCACCTCAGTTCACAATTTTTTTTTTGGTAAAAAAAAAATGTTCACAATCGTTGTCATGGAAACAGTAAGGTCTCTACCCTGTACTGACCCAACAGCAGCTGTGGGATTTTATCTTTTAATGGCTGCTTTATGTTTTGTAGAAAACCCAGTACAACCCCGAAGTATTATTGCCTCATTTATTCAAGGTGCCAAAGTAATACTATCGAGTAGAATTATGGTATATTTAACTAACTGCTTTGTATTCAACTTTAAAGTTGTTATTCATTGGATTTCATTAGTTGCAATGGTAAAAAAAAAAAGTATACCCGTTCACACCACGGATTAAAGTAAGTAAGGTACAGAACCACTTTTATTTCTTTGTTTCTACATCTTACATCTTACGACACGAATTAAATTTTTTATTCTTAGGGCACATTTTCTTCTCCTTCTTCTTCATACATTTTAATGAAAATCTTCCCAACAATCGATAGTGATAAAGTATCCTAGAAATCTTTTGTTACAGTAATGCGAAATGAGAAATGCAGTTATGGGAAGGAGTTTATTAAGTTTCAACAAAAGTTAATTCAATGTCATTATATTATAATAATAATTGAATAAAAATGTTTCTCATGGAATAAAGGGATATCACTTATGGAATATATTCTTGTGCTTTGATTAGAAATGAATTACTTAATTCGCTTTTTCTGGAATAATCTTATTATTATAGGCATCTTACGTTAAATGTAATTCATTAATACCTATCAAAGTAACCAGGAGTCACCTGTGGTGTAGTAGTCAGCACAACAACCAACTACACTTACGGTCGCGGTTAGAATTGGGTTGACGTACAATGGGGGTCCCGATCCTGTGCGGCCACAGGTACTCGTTAAAGACCCCTATCCTAATTCTACCTGGATAGTGAAAATTTAGGATTCTCACTGAAACGCTGTCTGTAGCAGCATAAATTAACGTTAGGTAAATAAATAAACAAACAAAGAAACCAGGAGTCATTCAGTGATAATGCAAACAAAAAAAAATCATATTATGGCTTCAGATTAGCTATATATAATTTAAAACTGTTAGAACAAAATGTTATCAATCGCATTTGGAATAGAGTGGCTATAACGGTACCATTGCCCCCGTTTCCGGCCGATCGCCCCTGGCGGTAACAGACCGTGACTCCCCACTACCGCCCCCAGGACAGACCGTTTGGAAATCTGACGAAAGATCTCTTTGGAAAAGCTCTCAAATGGCCTCCAGATTTCATGGCAGAGCGGAAAATCGAGAGAAAACCTAACTCCTTTCCCATTCCCAGTCCGGCGGCGAGATGGGTGCCTCCCCTGTCATACTGGAGATATCTCACTACGCTTCCAATTTAAAGTTCCCTTCTGGTACAGTAAACTTACTTAGTAGCTAGTTATCGCTTTTAATTGTGTTTGAGTAGTGGTATTAAGTTGGTAAGTATGGTTCATCTGGTGTATTCTCGAAGTAAAAGTGCTTTAGTATCCGAAATTTTTCCAAATACGAAGTTTGTTGTCTTCTAAAATTATAAGTGGAATAAGCAGAATTAGTAATGACAAAATTGAAATTATAAATGATTAGTTGCTACATAAAATAACTAAGAATGGTGTTTAATTTTAAAACGGATTCTGCTAACATGAAATATTAAAATATATGTACATATATATATATATATATATATATATATATATATTGTGTATTTTTTATATTTTAATTTGCCCTAAATATATCGTTTTTGAAAGTAAACTCAAGCACAATTTTATAAAATTTTCAAAACCCTGAATATTTTAAAGCTTTGGGGCCATAAAAAAGTGTTATCAGTGAGTTACTGCGTAGCCCTGCTCGAGGGAGATAGGCAAATGTTCCCGAAACTGATAAATCACTGCAGACTTACCTCCTATCGACACGCTCACAAAAAATAGATATCGCATGTCGACATTCCGCGTTTCCATATGCATGGATAACTCCAGAGGATACTATCTGAACAGTACTAAAACAGTTGCAGAGCTGAATTTCTGATATCGATTCCACAGCGATACGTTTTTAATTGTATGCTCTGCGAGGGAGAAAAAGTAATGAAAAACCTGCACCGATTAAATCCTTGAACGGGTCTACGGTTCAGTACATGGTACAATAGAGACTGCACTGTTTCATTGGCAACGGTTGTGTAGGGATGTGATTTGCACTAGATCACGCTCAACCGCCAGATTTCCCCCCTTATTTTGGGTACCCACTTTATAGAGGCTGGATGGTCCCCCTGGAGGGTCCTAGATCTCATATGATCCATCTCCGGCTGCTATCAGATTAAATAGAAGTCTTGCCAGCAGAGGGATTCGAACCAGGATTTTCGGCATGGCAACTTAGTGCTATACCACTAAGCCACTCCTCTCCCTGAAAAAGTAATAAAGGTATTACTTCGTTTAGGAAAGTAGAGTTTATGCCATTTTGTGCAGTTTGTAGAGTCCTAAAGCTACTGAACCGTTTTTGAAGGAACGGATATTCAGTAAAACAACTTTACGAAATGAAAATATTTTTGTTCATAATAGTCTATACATTTTTCACAACGTTTTATCAAATTTTCAAAGAAGTGAAGAATTCACTATTTTGTGTCGAAATAAATTGTGAAAATTCGTTTTCGATTGAGAATTATATTAAAAACTTGTATTCCTTCATAGAGTAAGGAAGTCTAGTGAATAAATTGGGCGTGAGAGGACTTCGTTACCCAGCTCGTATAGTTTCTTCACTGTCTGTCGTCAAACAGGTCTGGCGTTTTTTCAAATATCTCTGCAGTACGATGTGGAGTTGATAGTTTCACCTCTGGGTAGAAAGGATAAATGGATTTTTATGAATTAATCTGTGTGCCAGCTGAAAATTTCTCGAACCAATGGCGAATGCTCCGTTCGTTACAAGACCCTTCCCCTAACGCGGTGGGAATGTTTCTTGCAGCTTGAGCTGCCGGGTGTTCAAGTTTAAACTCATAAAAAAAAAATTATAGGAAAATCGCGTGTTTCCATGGTCATATTTGATGGCATGTTAAACAATTTTTGTTCAATTGTACTTACAGTAAATACTATCAAAAAAGAGAGGATTAATAACAGCTCATTACAATGAATTGACATAAATTTAGTAAACAAATGAAGTCCAATAATGCCACTTTGAATTTTAGAAAAAAAAAATTTTCTTTTCTTTTTTTCATCACACCTGTCAAGTACAAATAATTGACAATCAGCAGGCAAGCTGGCATTAACACATTTAACAGAGCAAAATAACACAGAATGACATGATAGACGTGAAGAAGAACAGTACCCAGCGGTACCTCATCCCTGCTTGATTTAATTCCCTTTGGTAGTATGCCCTCATCCACGTTCTTCTTAGTCCCCTAGTGTTCTCAGGCATGAGAGTCGTGGCCATTTGTTCTATCATTGGATTTGGGTGACCATGTAGTTTTTTTTTTAAAGCGTTTATAGTATGCTCGTATGTGTTCATCAACCGCTGGTATATTTAAGTCAGTATGCAGAGTTTTGTTATTGATATACCATGCTGCTAAGACAGACATTTTTAAGAGAAGTTGCTCTTCTCCTAAAAATTCTGACTCATTTATCTCATATATTTATAACAGAATCAGTTGTATCGGTTTACCGAAAATTATGAAAAGGGGAGAATGTGAGTTTTGTATCTACACCCCTCATTTCATATGAAACGACCTCAATATTATTCTTATGATCTAGTATCTGATTACTATAGATCTAGAATTTCGTTAAACATATAGTAAATATTGGTATCGATTCGTCAAAACAAAGTTTCATTAGTCAATGCTTGACTCGTTTCGAAAATATAAATAGAACTATGTCAAACAATAAAAACTACAAACAATAAAACTGTTTGCAAAGTGAGCTGATGTTTATTTTTGTTAAAAAATTATTTTATCTCCACGCGTCAAACACGCCTTATCGAGTGAATATCCTTCAAATGAATGTGACATGTCTAAAAAAAAAAAAATATGGCATGTGTTAGCAAGTGTCCATTCCGGGGTTACATGGAGTTCATGTCTCCAGAGAAACAACCATTAAGTAAGTCTCACTTCCTTCTGCCTTTGCGTACTTCGTAGGCAAATGAAGTATGGTGATATGTGATGGTCAGCTATCTAGAGCAATAATTCAAAGTTTAGCAATCAATTTTTTTTTTTATATAAACTCGATATAATCCGCGTTTATTCTTTTAAATTATGAACATCTGTAATCGATCAATACAAATTAAAATACGCCTTAAAATTTGAGGTTGTATGCTCCTAGATACTTTTTTCTATATATATTTGCATCCACTCCTGTCATATAAAAACAATGACAATCAGCAGATTGACTGAAACTAAAAAAATATAATAAAATGACATGAGAGACATGAAGAAGAACAGTAGCCAGCGGCACCTCTACCGTGGCTTGATTTAATTTCCTAGGACAAAATACCCTCATCCACGTTCTTTTTAGTCTTCTCCTAGTGTTCTCAGGCACGAAACTAGTGTTCATTTATTCTATCAATGGGTTTGGGTGTCCGTGTAGTTTTTCGTGAAAGCGTTTGTTATATGTTCATATGTGTTCGTAAACCGTTGGTATTTTTAAATCAGTATACAGAGTTTTGTTATTGACATACCCTGCTGCTTTTGTGACAAGTGGAAGTATTTTTGATTGAAATGTTTGTAGTCGTTTTCTGTGAGGCTGATTAGCGATGCCATAAATTTGTAATGCATATGTCTAAATTGGTTTTAGCAAGTAAGTGTATGTGTTTAATTTCTGTATTAAATCTAATTTAGAGTTTTTCCTCAATAGTGAATACATTAAATTGAGTTAATGATTTAGTGTTTGGCGTTTTATCTTAACGTGAGGACACGATATACTTAAAATTCGAAAATCGGTTTTTAAATTTCTTTTAGTCAACTCCTTTTCAACCTTGGGAGATCAGTAGTGATGTTTCAGACTTTCCAACATTCTTGTAAGTTCACAGATGTCCTTTGTCAAGATATTCTCTTTAACCAAGTTCATTGTTTTAAACAGAATTTGTCAACATTCATTATATGGATTCTCTATTAAATAAATATTTTTCTCTTCGTGATTTAATTGAGTGGCAGATATAAATTTTAAAAATTGGCATTGAAATAAAAGCATTTGTCGATTTTTTAAAACCTTTATCGATAGATAAGCTATCAAAAAAACAGCTGTCTTTGACCCCTGACCTGCGCCTTAGAACCTTGGTGGTCACGTTGGAGCTGTCAATTGTAATGACAGATTGGTACACTTAGTGTATTTTAATTTTTTTTTTTTTATAACTTGGGATTATATCTGAAAATATGGAAACTGCTTTGGCAATATCAAGAGATATTAATATTACGGAAAGATTGGATTTATCAATCAACAAGAGACTCAAGTTAGGTTCTTCTGACCCAGGTTGAAACATATAGAATGAAGATGTCATTTCAATGTTAGGCTCTTGGGCATGCTTTGATTGTTCCTTATTTTGGAGGTACATGATCATAATTTGTTTTTACCGTTTGTCCTTTAATTGTGTTTTGTTTTTTAATGTAGTTATAGTTTAAACATGGTTTATTTTATTTTAACATTTGTGTGATCATTCATACTCTCACTCTTATCATAAGCTAAAGAGTTATTGAAATTACTGTAAGAGTAGCTGAAATGGATGGACAAATGCATTTTGTCAAACTTACGACTTCTTCTTAATATAATTATTTACTCTTGTAGATAAAAGTAGATTTTTATATTTCTTTAATAGTTAATGTGATGTCAAGTTTTTATAACTGAGGCTGTAGATTGATGTCCGGCCTGAAAATCATGTCTGTAGAAAACAGCATGTAAAACTTTCAGAAATGTATTTATGCTTGAAGTTTCATTAGTTTTAGTATTTGTCCCTGATGATAATTCAGATTAATAAAATTATTTTATTACAAATTACAACTAATCGTAGGTGATATAAAGGTACCAAAAAAGTGCAAATTCACCCTATTTTTTTAAAAATATCTTTTTCTTTAGACTACACGAAATCAAGGAAATAAAACTCTTTATTATTATTTTATATAATGATGGTTGGTCTAGTCTAGATTGTCTGTCTGTCTATAATGATATTCCTAAATCATGGGTAGCTATTTATTTAATGCCAACTAAATCTCTGCTTATTTTTTTGAGGTTGAGCTTTGGTGAATTGTTACAATCTGGGTTTTAACCTTGGCATTGAATAAACAGTTGTATTAACTATAAAATAATTAATATTTATCTTGATAAAAACTTGGATCAACTTATTCTATTATTTCAAGAATTATATGTATTTGTTCAGGTATAAATAATATTACAACTATTATTTTTTTTCATGATAACAAATTTTGATAAATTATCTATTTTTTCAACAAAACTCACCATTTAAATCGAGAAGAATTAAATCTATAAAGAACAACTACTTACACTCAAACCTGTACCACTACAACCCATGAAACATGGTACTAATTGACTGTTTCTAACTCAATTATTTTACAAGGAGGTGATTTAGCTGAGATCATGTTCAACTCCCAGGGTTTTAGAATACTAAATAATTTATTTGCCAACAGCCAGTGTCGAACTTGGGACTAATAACACTCATTGTACAAAATGTAGAAATAAAATTTGTACTTGCTTTTATTGAACCAATAAAAAAATCTTCAATTTTTTAATAACCGGGAAATATAGACAGCCAATTTGGCAACACTTTTTTTCTATACTTCATAACATAATAAAGATTTATCCATGTTGATCCACTATTTCACCTTACTGTGAATTGCTCTCATGAAACAATTCTATCAAAGTTATAAATAATGAAAATGCTATGTTTTTGTTTTTATAAGGAACGGAAAGGATACCGATGATGCCAAAAAACTGTCTCTAGATATTCATTTGGCAGAGAAATCCATTATTCCATCTAACGTCTCAAATCATTAGTAATACTATTATATATTCTCTGTAAATGTATGATAATATATTCTCTGTAAATGTATGATAATATATTCTCATTAAATACATGATTATACCTTGCATGCTATCATAGTACCTAACATTATATTATTCATGAGTCTTTACCTACATCTGTAATGCTGTTTGAGTAGTAGATTTTCAGCTATTATACTAGACATAACCTAGCACTGTATAATAGGCCTGGTTTTGGATGATTTAGTTTTGCATGAAAATAAATTTGTATATGTCGCTAGCATTATATGGAAGGATGAAATTGCAAAATGTGATATGTTAGAGCATGTAAAATATTAATTAGTGTGGTACATGCTGGTGTAACTTTATTGTTAGCACCAAATAATTAGGTGTTGAAACAGTTTTAACCCGTAACTGGTGAGGTGTTTTCATAGTCACATAACTGGTGAGGTGGGGTGCTGTGACACCACACTAATTAAATATCCCTAACTCATATTCAGGTTAAAAGAAATAAAACAATTTGAGAAATTATGTTTTATATTACTCTTAGACATTAAATGAAAAAGGATTTTAACATTATAATTAACATTAGTTATTATTTATTGTTATTATTTCAATTAGGATATGAAAAAAGCATTGTTCTATTTAGTATTTTAAAAAATCAAAAGAAAACAAATTTGAACGTTACATAAATTAATTAAATATAAAGTAGTCTTTGTTTAACAACATATATAAAAAGAAACTCAAAATATTCATATTAAATTACTTTTCACAAGGGATCAAGAGAGGCAATTTTCACATAAGCGGTGGGTATGTTCTTGGCAAATGTAAGATTCACATCTTTCACATTGAATTTTAGTTTTCTTATCTTGCTTTCTGGGGCACACAGAACACCTCCCCTGACGCTTTTCTTTCAAGGGCAACATTTTTGGTGGAAGTATAGGTTCTTGAAGAATTCGTGAAATGATGGTTCGTAATTCCCGAGGTATATTGGTTTGTTGAAGCCTATATCGTAGGATTGGATGTACTAAATCCATGGCTAGAGACTTCACGAAATCTAATCTTAGCTGTGATGGATTTTCTGGAAACGCAGAGAAGATGATGTAGGAATTTACCAAAGATATATTAAAAATTGCAAAAAATATAGACAACGGCCAACGGTTTGCTCGTCGGCTTACTGAGTAGGTGGCACATTTTTCATCCAACGCATCAACGCCGCCTTTTGTTTCATTATAAAAGATAATAATTTCGGGCTTCTTTGTAATTTGGTCCGTAGAAACCTTGTGATGCATGGATGAGAGAAGTAAGACAGATTTATTTTTTTTCGGCACAAATGAGAGCAATGTAATATCTTTTGTGAAGCCGTATAAGCTGGACATTACTTCTTTTTTTCTAGCCGGGAGAAAATCTACTGGCACTTCCTTTTTGTTCTTCCGAAGTGTCCCGACGTATGTAAGTTTATTATTCATTAGCTCATTCACCAGTTCTAGTGAAGAAAACCAATTATCGGCAGTGATATTACGATTGGTTCCGAAAATCGGTGTAGTCAATCGGAGAACAGCTTGGGTTGGTTTACTAAATTTCTTTTGAGCTTCTGATAGAGTCACTCCATCACTGTCTTTCCCTGTGTATAAATAACCGTTAAGGAAATAATGAGTTCTGGCATCATTCAGCACCATTATTTTCAGGCCATATTTCCGGGGTTTATTGGGGATGTACATTTTAAATTTACACTTCCCCCTAAAGCCGACTAACATTTCATCTACACATGCATATTCACCAATTGAATAACATGCCTGGCAATTTTTAATAAATTTCTCAAATAACCAGGATATGGGAGCCGCTGGGTCATAAGTCATCCTATCTCGCCGACTGCTGGCATCGTCAAAACGTAGACAAATAAGAATAACAGAAAAGCGCTTCAGAGACATAACGCTTCGGAATATGTCTCGACCGGTACCATCGGTTGCAAATAGGGATGACAGATCTTCATTTTGGGATTTAAAAATTGCTGAAAACATTAGGAGCCCAAAGAAACCCCTTAACTCCTCGATAGTGAGATCTCTATAATCACACCGATCTGTATCTGCTAACTTCTCTCTAACATTCACAAGTTTCTTGTTTGTCCTCAACAATATTTCGGCCATCAATTCTTCAGTAAAGAGCAGCTCCCAAGCTGATTTTTGGGTGCATGATCGGCCGAGTTGTTTTGCTGGTCCAATAACTCCAGGTAAATGAGAAATTAAATTGTTGGCTCGGGTACGAACGTTTGCCGCTGGTGGTTTAGATGACCATTTGAAGCGATTTTTGCCATAATAAGACACAGATGATTTCTTTTTTGCTGGAGGTAAAGTTTCCTCCTCTTTATCTGATATGTCCGAAGAGAACTGCGGAGTTGGTGATGCTGATCCTTTATCACATTCGTCACTCTCCGATAGACCTTGTTCGGAACCACTATCATGAAAACTTACTAAATCATCTATATCACTAAAATCACTCTCCTCATTTTGTAAAATATTTTGCACCCATTCTTCGAATCCTGGATCAGTAGGCCTTATTCTACTAGAAGAGCCAGCCATGATAACGAAGTAAAGGAAAGAAAAGGTGTAAGAGCACCCCAGACGCGGTATTTGTGACAATCACTCACAACTGAGAATTCAGAATGAGCTTCCAAATGAACAGGTTCATTCCTGACTAATCCCCTGAGAGGTACAGAGACGTCATACCCCCTCCACGCATCCATTGTTTACTTATCTACAGTTATAAAAACTGTGGGGTGCCCCAGCACCCCACCTCACCAGTTACGGGTTAATTAACTATAACACTTAGTTCAGAAGTGAAAATACAATAGATAATAATATAAAAATAGGTGGCAGGTACTTTTATGCTAAATTAATACACTTTAAAAAACAACAAATTATTACATGCAATAATTAATTGTACTAAATAAATTTAAAGTTACTATCATCACATTTCTTTTTTCAATATGATTTTCCATTGTTTAATTTGCATTATAGCTACGGAAAATATTTTGGTTTGGCAAAAATAAAATATTTAAGCAAAGAATATTTATTACTAATAAATATTAAAAATATCACTCATATTTTTTTTTAAACCAAAACTTTTCTTCTTAGTAAAAAACTTAGTTAATTGGAAAGTATGATTCATAACTAATGAAAAGGAATGATAAAATACAAGGAAATAAATTACCAAATGGCATGCGAAATGGAAATGTCTTGTTATTAATCCAAGGACTATTTATTGTTTAAAATATAATATAATTCCGAAGTAATGCACGACAGTTTGTTTTGATGGTTTAATTGATGCTTCCATGGTTATATACAAAAGCTTGGATTTAACATGCTAAACTACTTTGTTGAAATTAAAATCTATCAATGCTTGTTTCTCTCTAAGTAGGGATGAACCCATGATTTTTTTATGATTTCCTGGACTGTTAGTAAATTCCAAATATATAATATTTATAATGTTAATATAATCACATGTCTCACTCAATGACCTCTGTGTGCCGAATCTCAATAAATTTATTAAAAACTCATGCCAGGTTTGAAATCTGCAAATGATAGATTGATTGATAATCTATTAATGTGATAGTTTGGAAGCAGAGGCTGTAGTAGTTTGTTACTAATTGTTCAAGCCATTTTAGGTGAGTTCATGGAGTCTATTTGATTCACACTCTCATTATACGGTTAATAATTTATATTAACATTATTGAACAAATCTATTTTGTTTTCTCATTATATCTCTTTATCAAATAATATTTAAGATGTGATTTGTGTAGTGCTTTAAATTGGTGTATATAACTGCAGGTAAATTAGTGTAGTAGAGTAGTTAAATTATTGTATATTATTAAATGATGCATAATATTAGAATCTGTAACCATAAATTTGAGCACTTTTTAAGAATCGGTTCAAAACTGGAGTTTGTCCTTCATGCCAGTAGGCCTTCATACTCTTAACTGTTCATTTTATCAACCATGAAGGTTTTCTGAATTATGAAATGCGAAAAAACTGTAAAATAGACATTTACGATGAAGGTCCTTTACAACCTACATACTATACTAACATTGCCTCTTTAGTGTTGTAACATTGCCTCAAGTGTGTAATATATCTTACAGTTCATATTAAATTAAAATACTAAATTTCTTCAAATTATACTAATTATTTAATTTAAATAAATGAGTGTAGTGTAGACCCATCTATATCTTTACTCTGATATTTATAAGAAATATGGAACTTAAATAAATTAATATATGTTGTTAATTCAAAATGTTTCAGTTGTTGCACAGAAGAAACCAAATACCCGTTTGTACCGATACTGCCAAATATTCTTGACAGAATTTGTAGCAACATTTTTCCTGTTGGTGATGGTGTGTTCTGGATGTTTGAAAATAGATTCTAACACTATATCGCCACTTCAGTCCAACATTGCCTCTGGTTTTGCAGTTGCTACTCTTGTCCAGGTAAATCATCGACTATTAATCAGTCTAATTGTAATATGTTAAATAATATATATTAATTCTTATCTTTTTTTTGTCTCTTTAGATTTGATTTTGTAAAAAAATGAATGAATTTGAATAAAATAGTTCTATATAATTAGCATAATTTCTAAGTATTAATATATAAATTATAGAATTTAATTTTCGATCAAAATCTTTTAAATGACATCCAAGGAGATAAGAAAATGGTTGTTATAACATTTTTTTTTTCAAGCAACTAAAAAAGAAGTTTGTATGAACAATAAAATTCAAGCAAGGATATGATAAACAAAACCATTACATAAATGCAGAAGAGTACGAGTCTGATAGTTATCAATGAGCAAGATTATTGTTATCAATATACATGAAATCAATTTTTTTTTCAAACAGTTTACGTGATTTTTCAGAAAAAATATTACTCGGATACAAATGCTACATTTAAATCTATAATGAATTTTGTTTAATAATATCAATGTACCTTCAGACAAAAATGTTTTCAAACTACCGAATCCCTAAGTGATAACAATAATTTGAAAAAGTGCATACAAGGTAAAAAGAAAGGAAGGAGGAATGTCAGTCATAATGTATTTGTAAAAAATAATGGGATTCTGCCTTTCTTCAGTCTATGGCTATTATTCGAACTCTTCCAACAGACCACTAATATTTTTACTGTAACTTTTATTCTACTGAGAGATATGAATGTGTTTAACATAGTCTTGAATAAAATTTGGTTCTCCCCCCCTTTTCATTGGGCTCATTAATGCTAACCATCTGATATCTGTTTTATTTTGATCAATTTAATTTAAATTGATAATAATAAAACAAAAATTATTATGAAGCTATTTTATAAAATGTCCCTTCACTTGCCTAAATATCTGGTTAGTAACACTATCATAATATTTATTTTTCCAAATTCATGTATAATAATTTAAAATCAATTTTTATTTCTAGTCTTAAGCATACTGGCACTAAATTATTTTTAGAATGAATTATAATTGTATCTTCAAATTGTATTTATTAATGAAAAGCATATTTTAAATTCACCAGTGTTAATAATTTTATTATATAATTCTTGTTACCTCGCTTATATACAAGATTAACCAAATTATACCCATTTCATTCTTAAGCAAGTGTATGTATGGTATTTATGGGTTATAATTGATATGTTTATTATGCTCATTTCAGTGTCAAGGGAATAATAATCTCCTGATCCGAGATCTCTGTGACTTCAAGCTTTTTAATATATTTAATTTAATTACATTTGAATATGTGTTATTTTTTAATATATATATTTTTTTTTTAGTCATTTGCACACATATCAGATTGTCACATGAATCCAGCAGTAACAGCTTTTTTCCTTTCTTGGGGTAAAATAGATGTTCTTACTTCAATGATTTATGTTTTCGCTGAATTGACTGGTGCAACGGCTGGATATGGAATTCTATGGGTAAAATATGTTTTAATTTAAATCTCAATTATGTCCAAATCAAATTTTATGTTTTCGAAAATTAGAAAAATGTGTAGTTTCCTTTAATAGATGATTAGTTTTTGAAATTCTTAAATAAAATTGTTCTTATCAGATTTGGTAGTTGCAGAATCAGAGCACAAACATTTTTTAAATTTATTATTGACAAATTGTCCTCATTAGTTTGCAGGATGTACCAATTGACTTGATAGTTTTCTTGAAGTCCCAACTGATTAGAATCTTTCATAGTTAGACATACAAATTATGAGATGCTGATGTATTATACTTCACCGTTGAATCTAATTAAATATCAAACTATTCCTCATTAGAATTAATTATTTCCTTAAAAGTGTTATTTGAAATTTCAATGATTTCTTACCTTGCACATTATTATAAATTTGTATTTTTAAATATTTTGATCAGTTTAATTTGATGGTTAACCAGAATTCCTTTAAAAAAAATTATAAACAAGCATATAATAAATATATGGGATTGGAGTGACCAATTGGGTTAATGAGCTGTCAAAAAGTACACTCTCAAACTGAAAAGGTGTTGATTTTTGAATCCTGGTCTTGAGATCCAGATGGCCCTACCCCTTGTACTACTATCGGGAATCGTTTTGTGGTTTCTATAATGTAAATGGCTGCCAAGATATAAAAGATAAGATGTAAATGCCTTATGTGTGTATATATGACCTTCTAAAAATAACATTCAGTGTAATAATAACTATGAATAAATTGCCAATAATAAATATTTTTGTTTTTAATCCAAACATAAGAGTGATAGGATCCTGTGTTTTACATGCCTACTGAGACTAGTATTAATATTTTATAGAAATTCATTATATATGATAGAAAAGTGTTAACAAAACACATTCTAATAATATATAGAATTATCATTTATCACAAAATTACCTAGGTTTTTCTGTTACTGAACAAATTGTTAGTAAATTATTATCATTAGAAGTTTTAATTGTTTGTCTAAATATCCTTCCTTCTAATATTAGCTGCAGATGTGTGACAAACTAGGAGATTTAGTGATCACCTGGGACAGATTTGTAACCTGTCTCTGATTTTAGTTCATATTTGTTGGGTTTTAGTCAATTCTTCTGTATGCATGATGTGTTTTAGTGTCAGACCTTGTTGAGCCACCATAGTTTAAGATTAATCAAAAATTTTATTTCGTCTATCTTCTAATATATTTTTTTAATCTCATTTAAGACCTTAACTCCAAAAGATATCCAAGACCTTAATCCTGGACAATGTGTAACTGATGTACATGCCTCTTATAACACAATGACTGGCGCTTTAATTGAACTTATCATTACTTCATTGTTGATGTTCATGATTTCCGCTTGTCTCGATCAACGTAACACTCACAAGCAGGATTCAGTTCCAATCAAATTTGGACTCACCATTGCAACAATAGGGCTGTGTGCTGTAAGTATATTTGTTAGTCAATCTTTTTTTCCATATCTTGTGTATTATCATGTTTTATTAGGTGACCACTGCTTACTCTGAAGTATATTCATTGATTGCTATTTGTAATGTTGTATAAATAATGCCTTCATCATACTTAATATATGATATTTCAATTTAATCTGTAATTTACTTTTTAGGGTTCATTGACCGGAGCAAGTATGAATCCAGCTAGGTCTTTCGGACCTGCAATTTGGCACAATCATTGGAGTAATCATTGGGTAAGTTAACTGAATTTTGAATTAAGCTTTTAAAGTTTAAAACAATTTATCAAATTTGAAACTACTTCACTATTAATAATTGTCTAGAGCCTAAGTGCTCATTGTTTGAGATATTTTTGTTCTGGTTTATTTTTTCAAAATTGCCTTCTGGCCAGTGAAACTGACTTCTTAAACATTAATATTAGCTATCTGCAGCAATACCAGATAATTTTAAAACAGGTTACATTATTAGAAAAAAATTGAAATAATTTTTTTTTAAATTTAATTTTACTTAAGTTTCAATACCAGTTTTAAGATTTAACAGTAAAAGGAATTGCTATTTAGTAAGTATTATTTAAAAATTACTACCCATGTCTTTGTCACATGATTCGATTTTCTTATCTTCTTCCCATTACTGTTAGATCTATATATTGTTTACCTTTTTTTTTTTTTTTATTATTTGTTAATGCCATTTTGTAACTTAATTTATAAAATGGTATTGGTATACTCAATAAAGGTGTATACCATTAGCTTATAAATTAAATAAAGTGATAATAAATGAGTGTTTTGTTTCAGATTTACTGGGTTGCTCCAGTCACTGCAGGATTTCTTGTACCGAAAATATATCAATATTTCTTTCAAAGAGATTTAACAGTGAAGTCACCTAATTAGTTTCTAGATAATTTAGTTTTTGAAAAAAATAACTTCAAAAAGATACTTATATATATATATATTTATTTTATTGCTAATAAGTGCCTTTTATGATCAATTTTTTATTTTAGTTTTGACTTCAGTTAATGTGCAATGTTATAACTTCAGCTTTTACTGAATGTTGTACATTTATGCCTCTACTTCCAAAAACAATCATTAAAAATATGAATACTTATTGTAATTAAAAACTAAAAACATTTCAAGTTTAAACAGGTCAATTTAATTGATATTTTCGTATTAACCAGTCGATTAGAAACTTTTGAGTTTTTATCATTTTATTTTAGTTAACAAGAGTAGAGTCGTAAAATAAATTCTTTTTTAGCATTAGCCCATGCAAATAAAATTTTGGGTAAATAATCTAGAAAGGAATATTTTTTCAGAGCAACAGATTAAAATTTTTAGGAAAATAGCCTAATTAAAATTATCTGCTATATTTTCTGTTTGGTCCTGATATGTAGGTTTTTGTCATGTGTTTTTAATTTTTAATAATCTACATTTCCTTGAGTTAAGTGTTCCTACCCCTTCAGTATATTTTATTTTTACTTTAAAAAATATACTTTTACTTCTTATATGCAGGATGCCTTTAGGAAATCAAATGCCTTTTAAGAAATATATTTATTTTTGAATAAGTACGGATTAAGTAAATTAGTAATTATCTCTCAGAACATGATTTGTTGGAAACTTTAGCCATCAAATATCTTTTGGGATTTTAAGGTAACTGGATTATGTTTTAAATACTCCATTAAAAATAGTTAGTGCATATTTTGCAATATATGAAAAAATTACTCGTTACAATAATGCTTAGTCACCATGATTCTGCTTGGGTGAAATATTTGTGCATTAGATTTGAATTAACTTATAAAATATATGTATTAAATTGTGTGATATTAAATATGACTTATATATTAAGCCATGAAATGCTGAATGATTAGCATAGCCACTCCTAAGTGGACTCGCTGTGATTCTATTCTCCTAATCCTATGTCATTATTTTAAGATATTTATATACATATATGTAAGTATGATATATATTGGTATCTATTTTTCTCAACTGACTCTTTATAATATGTTCTTCAGTCTATAAATGTTTAACTATCTTTTCGCAATGTTTCAAAACTTTATTGTTCTCATATTCATACCCCAACGGAGAAAAAACAGGCTTTTTGTGAATTAAACTAAAGTCTGTATATAGCTCTCACCCAGTATTGAACAACATTTGCTATAACATTTCATCATCGATTTGTACAAAGTAGGCATTAACTTTGTCTTCTAACCGTACAAGTGTCAATTTTATATTTAGTCTAGTATGTGATTTAATTCACAAAAACCTGTTTTTTCACTATAGGGCATGGATACGAGAACAATAGTCTCGATACGTAGCTACAATGTAGATAGAACATTTATAGACTGATGGTCAAGAGCCTGAAAATCTTTTATATATAATGTGTGGATGTATATATACACAATGGCATTATATATTTTTTTTATGATAAAATTTGGAATTATATAAATTATTTTTGTAATGGAAAAATTATTTTTATTTCGATTGTTGATATAAGAAGTATATTATGTATTTGTAACATTGAATGATATTAATATGTATAAAGCATTATTAATGCACTTGTAAATATGTAAGTATAATTTAATTTGTCATAACTGCTTTAGATATATGGTTTGGACTGTTAACATTATAATATATAAGATGTTCGTAGTTATTGTTTTTAAGTAAATTATTTTTTAATTATTTGTTTCCTCCAGTATTACCAATACTTAATTTTTATGTCTGTTGATCCCTTCATTATTCTTTTAATACTCAATTTAGTTACGATTAAAATTGTTAAATAATTGATACTCACCTATCATAATGAATTTGGATAGATAATTTTATTTTATATTTTTATTAAAATATTTCAGACCTCATTGACATTTCATTTAGCCTTGACTAATTTGTCAGCATCTAGTCCAATTAATTATCAGGAAACCATGTCTACATTTACGATTGTATTTATATTATTTCTATGTATATAGCACTAACTGTTTTTTAATTAAAATATTGTAGAATGTTAATTTTGAAGAAGCATATGAGAAAAGATAAAGAGTGAGTCAAGTTCAGGCCATAGAGTGCACCTTAAGTGTTATGAACTTATAAAATTTAATGAAAAATTAAATGATCTGTATGGAATGGAAGACTAAGTTGTTTGTGGAAATATTTTTTGTTTCCTCCTTAGTTTTGTTATAAAGACGATTTTCATCGTATAGATTCGTGTATATAATGCATTTATTACAATAAACAACATACCTAATATTTTTTCTTTAAAAAATTCATTATATAGAAGATCTTAATTAAAGTATAACTGATCTGGTGGGAGATAAAATATCCTAATATAATAAATTATCAATGTATCATAATAAACTATATCAAATCGACCTACAGTCCAGCAAACACAGATAGACAAAAAGAGGGTACCTTGCAAAAGGCCATGCTTTCAAATTTTTTTCATGTTATGTATTCGGGCCATATACAAAACTCAAGTTTTTCATCTCTCCTCCCCTGTGGTGTACAATAAAATTCAAACATTTATCATTTTCTTTTAAATCCTTATAATTACCAATTAATGAGAAAAAATATTGTGTAAAACCTATTAGGAATAAAAGTTGGAAATGTTAACGCTGTGTTGTCATCTATACATATAAAATGCTTTGTCCTGAATGACTGATCAACGCACAGCCTAAACCACTGATCGTAGAGACCTGAAACTTGGAGGGTGTGTTCTTTGTATGTCGTAAGCATCAGTTAAGAAAGGATTTTCCGAAATTCTACCCCTAAGGGGGTGAAAAAGGGGGGCAAAGTTTGTCGCTGCTGCTGTACGACAAGTGAAACAGTTATATTTTCAATAACATTACATACTAATCCTTTACTGACACGAAAAATAGTAAACTTCTGTCTGTCCCGTTTGTTAAACAGTTTCAATGCATGTTTCACGGCTGTGCTGAAATTTGATATGGATAATCTCAAGCCTGGGGAAGGACATAAGCTACTTTTTATCAACACACCATACAGCCGATGTTAATATAAAACTAACCTGATTGACTAACACCTAGTAGAATCCACTCAACTTAGCATCTTGATTCTTCGCAGATAGGTTCTTTGTATAGCTTAAATGAGCACTAAGAAAGGAATTTGGACGATTCCACCCCCAAGCGTTTCCCCCTTAATATAATAGGGGTTCAAAGATTGTATGGAATCCGTCAGTTTTGAAGTTAGACATCTGAAATTTCGGATGTACGAGTAACTTATAGTTAAAACAAATTAAATTATTTATTAAAAATGATCTGTCACGAAACTTTATGTGGCAGACCAGATTCTACGTGATCGAAGCCGTGGGCAAAAGCTAGTTGGCTTATAAAATAAGTGAATTTAAGGGTTTAAGTAGAAAACAATTGCAATAAGTGGATTTAAGTAGTTATTATATAAAGAGATGTTTGCATCTCAATACGGAGTTTGTTCAATAAATGCATGTCATTATGACTATCTTCATAGGAAAAACAGTTATTATGATACGTGAAAAATAAAAGTTATACACTCTTAATTTCCTGTTTTTTTGAAAAATCTTTGTTTCTTTGTTAAAGAATATCTCACAACCTAATTCAAAGAAATTTTCTTTAACTAGCTAACATAAACAGCTCTAATTTACAAGGGCTCAAATTTAAGAAAATTTACTTCATTTAAAAAACGTTCACAAATGGGTAGTTATCAAGATGTCAAGCGCTGGAGGAAAAGTGAGCAAATATTTATGGGCTAAAAAATTGACAAGATGACATTTGTTATAAAACACCTCTATTCCCTGGACTAGAAATGAAATCAACCATAAATTAATACTCC
This sequence comes from Troilus luridus, assembly GCA_964056705.1. NCBI lineage: Eukaryota > Metazoa > Arthropoda > Insecta > Hemiptera > Pentatomidae > Troilus > Troilus luridus. The sequence goes on from OZ057413.1 coordinate 66,258,704, forward strand.
TTTAATCTAAACTATTATAACCTAACAGCTCCTTTCCATCCATACTATCCAGAGTAGCTTTCTGAACATACTACATAATTCAATAATAAATTTAAACTAAGGAGATATGAACTACAAAACATTGGTAACAAAATTTATTATCCAATACATAAATACATTTGTGATGAATAAATTTGTATTATTATAAAATGAGTTTTAAAAAAGTAACAAATATATATAAATAACAGATGAATACTATATATTCACATAATATAAAATTACAAAATAAAATATTAAGTGATCAGAAGAGTCAATATAAAATTAATCTTAATTATTTATTGGACGGAAGTATTAAAGCTCACAACTTATAACAGATCAATATTAAAAATAGTCTTTAAACATTTACTCTTTGTACCATTTCTATATAAAAATATAATATAAAAAGATAAAATGACTCAACTAAAATTTAAGATATATAATAAGTAGCATTCTCATGCGTGTCCTGTCACTCAAGGTCAAATAAAAAAAAAAATAAGAGAAGATGCACACTATTCAAAAGCCTTAACATAAATAAAGATTTTTCCATTAGTGAAGTTATATATACAAAATGCTATAATAACATAAAAAGCAGCCAAATGGGACAATAAATGCTTTACAGATGGCCAATAGGCAAATGGATCTGTCTTCGTATTATTCTATGTTAGTGCCAATTTTTTCTAAGTTTGACAAACTTAAATATATTAACTTGCTTTTTTCTATCTCATAGCAAAGATCAGAGACATCACCATCCCCAACTATCGTTAAAAATTAACTTCAAGCCATCTCATTCTTCTTATAAAATTAGTTTAAACATCTGTTGGTGTTGGTATAGTGTAAACTGTACTGTGCGGAGTAGTAGGCCTTGAACCAGCGAGTGAAGGAGCAGTAGAGGCTGCGAGGGATGCCATTGTACTCAACTGAAAAAATAATATAATAATAAGTAACGTTTCTATCTTAATTAATATAATATAATAAATAATATTTAACAAAAATTAATTTAAGTGTAGACAGAATATAAACAAATTACAAGAGTTTGAGAACAATATTGATTAACTCGAGTTATGAAAGAAAATTTTTCTTTCACAGCCTATGCGTCCACCGACAGCAATTTTTAAAAGACTTTGTATACTATGTCAAATGTCTACTAAACTGGGGAGAACTAAAAGAATTTAAAATTGTGAAACCTTCAGACTTTCTGAATAGCTCCAAGGATTTTCTTTTCCTATGCCCTGGAGTTGATATAAATATAATAAAAATATTTATTAGAGAAATCATACAAATGCCATAATATAATCATCATCCATCAATTATTACATAAAATAGATAAAACCCCCAGGAAAATCGAATTACATTAACACATTAAATTTGTTGACATTTAAAAATATATTTAAATACAAAAAAATGACGGAATGGGCATAGGAACCAGCTATATCTCCACCCAGGACAACAAGCCTGAACATGCAGTATGGAAAACAAAAATGTAGATTTTCAACACAATCAAAGAATTGGCTTGTCTAACACGGTCACATAATACAAAAAAAAGCATGCAACAACATTGAAATTGATAATAAAAAAAAACACAAACAATTAATGACACAACGAACACATAGAAACTAAGAGCATTAAAACATATGACTTATATTTATACTACAGTGGAATCCCGATATTTCGTATCCCGATTATTCGTATTTCCGGCTAATTCGTACAAATTTGCCGGTCCCCAGAGAAAATCCCGATAAATGGTATAAAATCAATGCATTTCAGACCCCTCGGTAATTCGTATTATTTTTATGCTCGAGATCACTTATAAAGTCATATAAGTCGTATTTCCAGCTTTAAAATCTCGTTAATTATTACTCTTTTTGAAAGGGAGGGAGCAGTTTTTGAAACAGATATGCCAGCGAGCAGAATGAGAATAAATCCTTTCTAGGAAATCACTCAATTTGTATTGTTTTTATACACAATTATGTTTGTACTGTTTAGAGGCACAGTAGATCCTATCGTTTATTACGGGAGAACGAGTGAGAGAGACAAGTTTTCTTAGAAATCTCATAAGTAATTCGTACTGTTTTCACTCAAAGAAAATGAGAGGAGTTCTAGGAATTTTATTAAGTTTTTCTTACAATCACACTTTTATTTACAATTCAGTCTCGTTTTTGTTACCGTTGTGACACGAAATCATGCCTCCAAAATGCGTTAGCCTCTCTGTTGAAGAGGAAGAACAAATCATAAACGCCGTGGCCATTGGCTGCAAGTTAATTGACGTATCCAAGCATTTCATCATCCCTGATTCCACAATCACATCAATCCTGAAGAACAAGGACAAAATCACTTCCCAGACTTGTAGAAAACTTAAAAAAGTGGTTCATACAAGGAAGGAATTCAAATGTACCACTTGGAGGTAATGTTTGAAGGGGAAAAGCCCGAGTTTTCACAGAAATGTGGGAATTGAAGACTTTCGTGGAAGTGATGGGCGGTTCGATAGATTCAAAAAATTGTATTAATACGTTTTTTAATTTTTTTTATTTTGTACTCCCGATAATTGGTATTCCCGATAATTCGTACCAAATCTTCAGTCCCTTGACCATACGAATTATCGGGATTCTACTGTATATAGAACAGTTAAGTATCCCTGAATGTTCAGTTCCCAGAGAATAAAAAACATAGAAAAATTGTTTCTATTATGAGATTGGGATTAGAAAAAGACCAAGTTATCATCAGGAGAACTGAACAACTGGTTGAATAAAAGTGAAGCTAGTATCCTCATGAAAACAAACTTTAAGTTGGGAGAGTAGATGTACAGCCAAGCTATCTTCAAATGGAGATAATTTTTTAAATAATAAAATTGCTTATCTTAGATTTATTATTATGCTTATAAATATATCTAATAGAAAAATAAATATTTGTTCAAGTCTGGAAGAACCAACCATCATGGCCTAAATATGGAACTGTAAATTTTAACTTGTCAGAACTACACTTCAAAATAATTCTTGAATCCACTCAGACCCTTTAAGATGTATGTAGTAAGGTCCAAAAGTTTCCGGCCTGGGATAGAAGGAAAGGTGAAAGAAAAAAACTGGTCTTACTGTTTTTCAATATATTCTCCTCTAAGTTCAACACACTTAATACAACGCTTTGGCAACATTTCTATACCATGAAAAAAATAATTTTCTTCTTTGTTAAAAAAATGTTCTTCCACTGCTGCTTGGAGCTCTTCCTCGGTGTTAAATCGCCCAAATTCATTGCAGCAGTGAACTCGTTCCTGTTTTTGAGCAGCTGAAAGAATTTTTGGAAAGAACATCTTGCACTAACCTTGTTCATTTGCAAATGTTCTTCGATGATCCTCAAAACACTTGTTTTTGAAAGCCCCAACCTCGCGGCTATTTCCTTGGTTTTCAGTCGCCGGTCAGACAGCAATTGCAGATTCCACAAGTTGGATTGTTTCAGAAGTGACAGCTTCCAATGGACAAACGGGATGCGGATCATCTTCTAGACTTTCTCTCCCTAACTTAAATAATTTTGCCCATTCTTTCACTGTGGAATACGAGGGGGAGGACTGCCCGTATACACATTCCAAGTGCTCTTTAATTTGCGCAGGAGTAAGACCCTCTTTACAAAAGAATTTAATAACCGAACGGTACTCGAGTTTGAACATTGTAAAATGGGGAGTTTCCTTCAAGGCTGGACACTAACTGACAGGACTGAGGAAGTGCGGGCGATGGGTATGGAGTGAGCAGGCATGGACCTGCATAGGCGTGGAGGTTCCGGCATGTTTGAAGGAGGGGAAGCAGGACAGGCCGGAAACTTATGGACCCTACTACGTATTTTACATCATTCAGGTACATTGGACAATGTTAAGACAGCACTTACTACACTGTCTTCCAAGAATACTATTAAGTTGCTGCATATTTAATTTTTAATAGCATTAAATTACAATTGAATGACAACCAATGGAATAAATTGCAGAAGGTGCATGTTAGAAGCAATGTACATAGTTTTAATAATTATTTTGTTATCGACAGATTTCCAAACCACTGTACAAAGCTCCGATCCTGTTACTTAGGCTTAAACAAGCAGTACACCAATACCACCCATGGCTGTCTAAATAATATGACTCACTGCCTTCATTCAACAATTAAAAATTATGTAAAAGTTAATTACTTTAAAAAGTCCACAATAACAGGTTATTTTGTTAGTAAATTACTACATAGTCGTATGAATATATACAATAAAATTATAACATAAAAAAAATGTGTACACCCAAATAACCAAATCATACAGAAAAGGTAACTTATCATTGAGTGACAATAAACATACAACACAAAATAAAATAAATAATTCTAAATCAGTATTAAAAAATCATTCAATAATTCATGGTTAAATTTATCTGAAGAGAATGAAATTCAAAGCACAATCACATTTTTTTATTGAGATAGTTTGGGCAAACAATTAACATTCATTAATTCTGCTGAATTTATTTGGAACAGAAAGACTAGGTACACAGTTAGTCCGACTTTACTGGGACTGCGAGTAAGAAGACCCAACAAGCAAGGAGCGAAAACTGGTTCACAGTCGGAAATTTAAGAATTACTGGAGGAAGTATAAAAACAAAATGAGAATGAAATTTAGGAAATCTCAAATAAATAACCTGAAAGTTGATGAAGGCATCTTGTCGGGTACATTTTGATCTGATTCATCTAAAGAGAACTGAATTGACTTAATATTAAGTTTATTCCTATTTTTAGCAAAAAATAACTGCTCCAGGTTTCAAACCCATATTCACAGATACTATTTTGTTTGTAAAATTTTCTTTAAAAGCCCCTATTTAATGTATTTTCATAGCATAAAAAGGTAAAAAGTATAATCAAAATATTTAATGAAAAATACTAAGTAATACTAAATGAAAAAATTCGAATAGGTATTATTCACTTGTAACGATGATTGTGTTAGAAAAAATCTACTAACAGTAAAATAAAATAATAAATAATATTTAACGATAAATTCATTAAAGTGTAGATCGTATATAAACAAATTACAAAAGTTTGAGAACAAAGAATTTGTATACAGAGTCAAATTTCTACTAAACTGAGGAGAACTAAAATTATAAACAATTATTGAGAAGAATTAGAAGTAAAGTATTTTTAATGAAATGTTTAAGTCCAGGGATCAAAGCATTCATAGATTCTTCGAAGGTTGCCAATCATCATGATTGTTTGAATTTTGTTGACTGCTGCTCTGAAGAGATGGATTGTTAAGATTACGCTGTGTTTTCTAATGATTTTCCCCAGTACCATATGAAATATCTTTCCTCCCATGATGTAGCCCAATTAATGTAGTTTTCTGATTTTTATTTCAATGTTAATTTCATTTCTTTTGTGGGTCTTCACATAACTTCCTCGTACATAAGTCCATCAACATAAGATATTCTCAATATTAATATTCTTTTATATAGCCACAACTCGAAGGGTTCTATTCTTAAACTGCACTTTCAGTATTTGAGGGAGTAAAAATAATCAATTTTAGATAAACCCAATAATTTAATTCGTAAAGCATTTAATCACCAACCAATGAACAAACCGATTAAATTAAACTGATAAATAATTGATGAGTATATATATGTTAGTTCTAGATTATTTATATTTCAAACTGTTATTAATTTATCATTATTAAAAACTACGAAAATTGTTAGTATACACTATAATGAAGGCAGAGAGTCAGGATGGACTCTCACCTACTACACTGGTTGTGTGGAGACTGTGCTGTGAGGAGTAGTAGGCCGTGAGCCAGCAAGAGACTGTGCCACGGATGCATTCAGAGACTGCATCGTACCCATCTGAAAGTTCAGTCCACAAACATAAAGGTACATAGTGTCCAGTAATGAACACGTGAGAGACATTTTTATTGGTAAAATTCTTTGTTCTGTTTATAGGTTAACTTAACCTTATGAACAATAAAGGAATTATAAATCATTAACTAATTAACAAAACATACCCTGAGATGCGCCAAATCTTCCAGCTTAGTCAAATCAATTAACTCTAGATACAGTGAATATACGAGAACCCATCCGTAGGCATTGAGTATGCAGAATATGGCCCAAAAAAGGACCATGATGATGTTATAAGAGAAAATGAGATCATTGACAGTGGTGAAAAATATCCAAGCCAGCACTCGTAATACCGTGAATAATGCAAAAGAATACAGCCATGGCACCATTTTTTTTTCATGTTCCTGAAAAAAAAAGGCAATTAAACTCTGTAATTGACAAATATATTTTTAGACAACTTCCAGGCATATCAGTTAATCAAACTGATATCCAAAGAAAATAAATAATTAAGGTTATTTTTCATTTTTACAAGATAAAATGGAATGCAGAATCAAAACCAGACATACACACAAGCACTCTCTCTCAAATACACGCGCAAACATGCACTCGCACGCACATAGTCTCTCACACACACATGCACATTTTTGTTTTCGGTTGGTACTATAGTCCATGAAGGTCTTTTTGCCGCGCTATGTGGTAATTTTACAGACATATATTGCTTGTGGGAGTGTATAAAGGTTGGAAGGGGTAATTCAACCTCAAATATGGCTTCCATGATCCAACGGCAGGTTGCCCATAGACCCATTACAGTCCGATTGGGCCGATTCACCAGTTTACTGATGAATAGTCGAGTTCAAGGAATAATGGGTCTAGATTAAGAGTTATGGGTTTCAGAGCCAGTAAGAGCCAGAGTACCTTTATTTATTTCTCTGCAGCAGACAGACCCCATACCAAACATCTTGATGGCTAATCGACATCGTGGTCATTGTGAGTTTTCACCAGTAAGCTTTACATTCCCGAAGGAGTGGGGGATGGTTGAGGCATTATATTTAATACAAAGTTGCTGTATTCCGACCTAATTCTACATATCATTTCCATAGTTTTGGTATGGCTGTTCTGAGAGAATGTAAATAGATAAATATGAAAAGTTTTTTAAACAGTATTAGAACAAAATAAGTTATAATTATTAAATGGTAAATCATTTTTTTAAAGTCTTATTAGTACTTAATTTTTGCTGTATTATTTTTATATGATGAAATGGATAAATAATCATGCTAGACTAATAAGAAGTCTTCAAATATTTGATTTCATTCTAAGAAACGTTAGCATAAAAAAAAGAAATATGTTGAATAGGTATATAGAAACATTTAAGTACAAAAGTTACCTGACTGATATTAATAATTCTGGAATTTTTTTTTTTTTTATGAACCAAGATTAATTATTTTAAATATAAAAAATAATTTAGCAAAAACATTATATCTTAAACTAACAATTTTTTTTATTAAATTAATTTACCTTTCTTAAAGCTAATATGAGCATGATACTTGTGACAAATATAGCCATAGCTGCAAGTGTTGAAAACAGAGCGAAGAGAACCAATGTGTTTCTCACTAAAAACAAAAATGACATTAACAAAAACAATCTAGAAAATATCAAATCTAACTATAACAAAAAATAAAAATTACCATGTTTATTTCCAACATATACAAACTGATAACTGATAAAATAGTATCCATAATGAATTGACCCTGGGGCAGCCATGACATAAGAATATAGATCAAATATCCCAGTAAATATTGTAAAAATGCTCAGTACCTGAAAAATAAAATAAAATCACTTATGTAAAGAATAGTTATAATATAATTCTGCACAGCAAAATTTCTAATAATGATAATCATAGTCTTTATCTTATGGATATCATAGACACAAGGGAGTTTTTGGATTAACATCAAGCAGTGACCAGCCAGAAGTAAACAAGGGTTCAGGAATTGAACGTGTCAGGAATTTAGATTCCTCTACCACATTAAATGCAATAAGCTACAATGTTTCCATACGCAACAAATTACACACGACTCCACTCAAATGGTAAAGGCAATAGAAAATGAAACGATTGAGGTTGCAATGGAAGTAGGACATATCTAAGTCAAGAGACTGTTTGAGGAGATCTTTAATACAATGTGGAAATTTCTTGGCATTTCTAATGAGGACTCATTAGAAAGATTACTCATTTAAAAATATGGAAATTCTAATTATTCAAACTTTATGTCACACAATGAGCAAGCACAAAATCTGTTATTTTGCAAAGCCGAAACATTGGAATGGATAGTGATTGTTACAGTTAATACATCATTCAATTAAGGTTGCAGAAAAGATAATTAAACTCACTATGGGTACGTTTTAGTCTAATTTCAGGCCTGAACAAGTAAAAAGGTTTCACTTTCCCAGTAAAATTACTTGAAGCCAAAACTATTGACACACTGTTCATAGGGCCCCCAAAAAATGTATAAATAAGACAACAAAAATGTAATGTTCATAAAATCTTCAAACAAACCACTTTACATCTTTTTAAAACTAATTTAACAGTCAAAGTGCATAAATGTCTTCCAACTCTAACCGTTTTATGTTAAAAACAATCCCTACTCCTTAAAACCAAATTGGCACATAATTAACATTTGTTGAACATTAAAAAGGATAAAAATGAAATATTATCTGAATAGATACTAACAATAAGTAAAAGGTATCTGTTCTACAGGTTGCCACTTAGAGCCACTACAAGTTTTAACTGTTTAATTTTTTATATTGCCAAAAAAAAAAAGATATTGTGAGCTTTTATTATGGATAAGAGAATGTAATTACAGGTAATGAGTAGATTTTGGTAATCATTTCATGAAGAAATAAAATTTTAACTAACATTTTGAGTTATAGATTATGTGTGTTTGTTGAAATCTTCATTATAGGTGAAATGATTACCGAAGTGTACACATTTCCCATAATTAAATTCTCTTTTCCTTACTAAAACTCATGATAATGTGTTTTTAAGGAAAATATTAAAAGGGAAATAAATGAAAAGTTAAAATTTTTCAACCTTTGTGACTCAACTCAAAGGGACAACCTGTGGAATAATTACAAAGCATTAAATATTAGACTTACTAATGAATATATCCCAGTAATCATGGAAGCTCGTTGTATATCGATAATGAATGCATCTTGAACCAATGGTCTTCTATACCATGGGATTTTAAGAGATCTCATAGATCTAGTAGACTTCAAGTTCGATGTTGATCTTGTGACATAAGAGTAAACACTAGGTGTTCCAACACTACTTGATTTTTTACCATACATTTTTCTATAACAAAATAAAAACAGTTATCTTTATAAACGAACACTTTAGAAATAAAATTCGTCAGCCAGCATTGACGAATAACTAGTCAAATTACCTTTTTTTTTTCTTAAAAAGGGTCACTAATTCGTGTACATTTACTTAATAAAAATATATTGACTTGGACGGATAAAAGGTATGACCAAAACATACAACTGAAACTATCACCAAAACAAGGCGTGTCCAGACATAAACAATTCGTTACAATCGATTAATGAATCATATAAATCGACTTTTAAAATCGAATATATACAAGAGGTTTGAAATCAATATAAGTTAAAAGAATAAAAATATGACTTCTTATACAGTTTTTATTTTCTCAGCGATGAGTTTTAATATCTGGACCTTCATCTGGATATTATATTTACGACGCCCCTCTAAACTAAAGAAGATAAATTATTGATATAAATTTTAAAAATATCACCTTAAAGATTTAAAGTCAATTGTTAATAATATCTAGATTAATACTCCAACTATCCTTGGTTTCTAATGTTTTTAAAAGATCAAGGGTTTTCTTTAATATTTCTATAACCTGATGACTCGTCACTTTCAACTTATTATAATAACCAATTTAATATCTTTAAAATTAAGATTATTTTTTTTTAAATTGATTACTTTATGGAAATAAAAAACTGAGATAATTTTTGAAAATATATAATTAAAGGGTTATTGTTAATCTTAATAATCCTTTCTGGAAGGTGGACTTCTTTTTTATTTTACAAAGGTAAAATATATCCTTAACGCATTATTGCCAAAAAAACTTAACCATTTATCCAATCATCACTTCTATCTTAAATCATGTAAATCATCAAGGAGTTAGTTAGGGTGGGTTCAAAAATGAAAATTCTATTTTCAAAACACCCTGTAACTGTTATTTTCATTTATGTGCTTTATTTTTACGACAAACATATATTTATAATCATTTATTAATCCTGCAATGCCAAAACATTTCTGTTCAATATTTTCTATTTTTCTTTTAATTTTCTTGTTTTGTTGGTATCATGATAGTTTTTTTCCCCAAATTTAGTTCAGCTCAGCCTGTTTCCGGTTGTGTGATTTGGTAAATTTTTATATTGTGTAAATTCAGGTTTTTAGCTAGGTGAGTCAGTAATTCAAAAGTGTATTAGCATATTATTCGATGATTATTATATTAGAAAAAGCTTAATGTTGTGTATCGAAACTTTAATAGAAAATAATCACCTTTATGATGGGAAGTGTATTGTGATATTCAGAAGAAGGAACTCCCTTATATGCTTTTACTTCATACTTTCAAATATTTGGCGTTTCATATCATCAAGTTAAAATGGTGTTTATATAAACTTATATAATTTTGGATTCACAATTTTTATTTTACTATAAATATAAACAATAATCGTAATGTTTAACTATTTAACCAGTTTGTTATATTCTCAGATTATATTATTTATGCTTATTTAGCATTGTTATTTAAACTTGAAACATTAATTTGTTTCTTGTACAATAAGCTGTTGAAAGAATTGATAATGGTAATCCTTGCCAGTGCTACCATACCTGTAGGGATATGGTTTAAATATTGCATAAGAACATATTAAATTCATAATTTTTTTATGAAGTTGTTATTTTATTTTAATTTGGTCATGCAACAGAATAAAAGTTAATTCAAATATGTGCTGATACTATTTAATTAAGGGTTTTGCTTACTTTGTTACAAACAAAGTAATCCATAATGACCTTATTGTCCCATCTGTTACTGATTTGGCCCGAATCCGATATCAATCTTTTCATGACAAACTTTATTCCCACTCAAACCCAGGCGTTTCAAACTTAGCAACCTCTTCAATTCCTGATAATCCTCCAATGCTTCTGAAGAAAAAATGGCCTCGTGACCTTAGTTGAATTTCATATTTGAGTACTACCAATGAATAGGCTCTCTACTTGTCTTTATCCATACCATTATGTATCATTCCTGCCATTTAGTTGTTGTATTGCTATAATACAGTTATAAATTTCAGTGAATAAATTAATTTAAAAACAACAACAAGGGTTTAGTCCATCTGTGTTTTAAAAAATAAATTAATGTAATAAATACAGCTTGATTATAAATTATGCTGTCTACTTAAGACAGCTTGAAAAAGTGGCTATGATGGCTAAAATATTTATTTAGTTAATATCCTGAGTTTATCATGAGAGTTCTGTAGATCCTCTTGGGAGTCACACATCCTACAAAATTGGTGTATTCCTCACATGGGAAAAACCTTGCAGTTGGTTATGATAAAAACATAATAGTCCATATTTATTGAATAGAGTGACCTTCATGGGTTGTAATGGTACAGCTTAATTTTTTTGACTAGGCCTCTAAGGACCACGTTCATTTTAACTGGTCTTTCCTTCCAATTTCTTCTTCGCTCAAAAATCTTTCATCCTCTCCCTATGTATATGTTTTCTCTCCTTAATCCAGGCTCCTGTCTGTTTTATGTTTTTTGAAAACCTCATGTTTTTGCTGGTCTGTTTCTCAAAGGTGCTCGCTTCTCAATATTTTGAATTGCTATATTTCGTTCTTCTATATTTTCTTCTATATTTTTTTCTATTCTTTGATCCATGTATTGTCCATTTTCAGCTGCTTTATATAGTTGAAAAAAATTCCTGTAAATATATTCGGATTCATGCTTTGAAAAGGACATCCTTCTCTTTCTGATTATACATGTGATTTTCTCTTAGTGTATGTAGAGTTCTTTATTTGATTATCTCTTGTACTTATTACTATTCTTGATTGGTACCAAAAATTTTCCTCTCTATGAATTCCAAATTTTGCATCATCATTTTCTTGTTTTGAGTCAGACATTCTGTTGCATAAAATGCTTCTGGACTATCAAATTATTGCTTTTGAACAATCAAATTTTCCATAACTTTCAAGGTTTTTTTGGATAAATTATTTTTGGAAAAAAATGGAGTGGATAAATCTCCTCCTTTTTAAAATTTTCCTCCATTTTATTCTTTCTGGTAGCTTTATACAGGTTCTGCATATTCTTTCCAATAACACTTATAACTTATTCCAGCAAATAAAAACATAATTCTTTAATGTAATATTAATAATTAAAAAAATTGATCTACAATTAAGAACAAATTATGATAACAGATGAATAAAGGTTTTGAGATGCGCAATATTTTTGATAACTAATAAATTAATAACCACTAAAAAAGCTAACCTGTTTCAACTTTTTATTTAACAATCTGTAATATGGTTAATGTAATAACAAAACAACATATTAAACAGAAATTCTGAATTTTCATACTGTTAACCCAAATTAGATAAATAAAAGCCAATAAGACTTTAATTAATTGATTATTGATATGTTGATTATTTCCTAGAAAATAAAGTTATTATTTTGCAAGATTTTGTATTTGTAGGATTTGGTGTGTATTTGTTGGATTAATAGATATTATATTAGTTGGTTTTACTAAGTTATTTTAAATCAAGGCTTAAATATTCAAGACAGTAAAATCAATGAAAATTATTAAAAAACATATTTAGACTATAAGGAAATAAAAAATAAGCTAGGCGTAAGTGGTTAACAAGAGTAAAATTAATTGAAAGTGCATTATGAGGCATGATGGAACTTTTTAAATTTAATAATAATGATTAATTTAAATAATAAATAATTTTAATTTTTAAAAACACCTAATAATTTAGTGATAATGAAGTAAATTAAAAAATAAAGAGTTTTACTAAATGAAACAAATAGATACATCAGGAATTAACTGGAAATAAAAGAAAGAAATAAATTTCATTAAAGATTAAATTATAATAATATTCTTGCTAGTGTAGTTTTTTCAATATTATATTATGTTAGATATGTATATTAACATATTTAAATGATTAAAAAGTACATAGAACAATTCTATTTAGATTAGATTCAATATGTCTAGTGTTCTTGTTCTTGACCACTTGAGCTTTTAAATATGCTGTTAATAAAATGGATATTGGTGTATTCACATCCTTAAGATATCATTAAAGTAGAGTAAGATATATTTGTGGTATAAAACTCAGAATATATATCCTGATAAAGGACTTATAATTGAATAAGACAAGATGAATGAAGTGACTTTTTAATATAAAATTGATTTATAGCTATTTCATTGTCTTTGTCATCCAGTTAAAGTTATTTACAACTAATTAAATAGTATTAATTATTGCCTGTTAATAATAATTTTGAAGAAAATTTTTCCAGTTTATAATTTATCCAATTAATTATGACTATGGAAAGAAAAACCGTAATTAATTGGAAATCGAAATAAAATATTAAATATAAACTTATAATATTATTGTTGACCTTTTTTTCAGTAATGAACGATACATGACTATAATATCATAGTAAATAATTATTTATTACTAATTATAATTATAATAATTATGCTTAAATATATAATAAGATTTATGAGTGTTGACCAGTACATATGTTTCTGAATTACAGGTGTCAAGGTCTCCTGTTGGAGATCAGTTGTGACAGATAATTCATTTGTTATGTTAACAGTCGCGAATCGACTGGGTGGTATCCCCAGATCCAGAGACCTTTCTGGAACACACAACTGTTATAACATATACACAACTGGGTATCCTTAATTAGGGCAACCACCCTTTGGTTGAGTGTGAGGCTGGAGAAAACGCGTCTAAATACGACAACCAAAAATTTGTATAAGTTCCTTATTTATTGCTTAATTAGTCACATATTGTGTTAAAACGACCTTAGGAGATAAACGACTAATATCTTTCTTCTTCAGACAGCCATGGATTATTTTATTACGTAACTTTCTGTAGGTGATAGAACACAAAGTACATACTTTGTACAGAATAAGAAAAGTACAAGAAAAAGGAAATACCTTATTTTTTGAATGCGGCAACGATAGTTCCAGATCCACTCTTCATACTGTGCTTTCGCTTGATTAATGAAAGTAATTCCCGAATTGTCTTCTCTTCTTCCCATCATATTCACAGCTCGAAATATCGAACGATGCTAATCGCTAAGGAGACCGACAAGCGATACTTCGAGTGATATGTCACTTGCGATATGTTGCGCGATCGCGCGGGTATGAACCTTTTATATCGTCGTCATTTAGATATGATGGAACTGTCTGTGCGGCTCGCTTATCGTATATCGCTTACGATATGTCGCGGATCTTATATCGTTTGAAAGCGGTCTTACCCACACCGCTGTTGATGGAGCGATATATATTACGGTGGATAAACTATTAACTAAGGGATGATTTCTTACTTTAATTAAATACAATTTATTCAGTACTTTAATTTGCCATTTGTGATAAGCTAATATTTAATTTTTAAATGAGTTCATGCCCGGATTGTATTCTGTATCAATTAATTTCTTGGTAAATTGATTTTCAACATTCAGAAAATTAATATAATTTTTTTAACATTTTCATGGAAATCTTTTATTTAAATTTCAATGTTACTCCCATATAAACTTCATTAATTTTTGAGCATGCTTCACATTTTTCCATTTGTCACGGGATTAACTATCAAAATACTTATTGTTTTTGAACTGATATGTATTAGGGAGGTAGAGTTGACAGTCAAAACAGCTTTGTTTGCGGACAAAATGTAATTTAGCATACATTAAAAACATTTAATTGATATTTATTCCTGTATTAAATTATACAATAGATATTACGTAATGACAAGTAAAGAAAGTACCCAAATGTCCTTCTAATAATACATTTAAGTTAAAAGGTCACGTGGCCACTTTCTTTTCAGAAGCCACCCACGGAGGATTACTTAGGAATGAAGTGCAATCTAGCTCTGAAACTAATGGGTTTTATCATTCATTTAAAATGTTATTTTCATGCCATTAGAAGCCCTAAATAATATAAATACCTTAGTTAGAATGGAAATGGAAACAAAACCTGGCGATTGTGCTCAAGGGAAAATCGCCTCTCTACATAACCGTTTTCCTAGAAAAAGCATATTCTCTACCCCAAGACTGAACCCAAGACTCGTCATAGGTTGTAGTGCTACGGGTTAAACAAAAGAGAAATTCACCTGTTCTTGGTGGAATAACTACAGTTATTTTATAAACTATATATTACGAAAAGTATACAACTTTATTTCACAACTTTTGTTTTAGTTTCAGAAAAAGGTTTAGCGTAGCATAATTAATTTATAATGGCTTCAACAATTGTTAATTGTAATAGTAACAAAATGATTACTGATTCTTTTCTTATTCATTTCAATGGTCCTTATACTAATCCTCGAAGACGAAAGGCATTGTTCTCGTTGATCCTACCTTTCACGTCCCTCCTACATCTAAAGTCCTTAGGGAGCTGAAAACCCTGCGGTGCCCATTTCCTCCCTTCGTCCCTTCTGGATATACTGTGTATTTCCCACCCATTGGTCTCGAGTAAGGATTTTCAGTTCATATAGCCCTGGCTCCAATACGATGGAAATGTTAATAATATGTATTTATATTTTTTTTTGGAATTTCCGCTTATAAATCAAACTGATTTATAATTTTATGGTAAAAAAATAATAATTCATTTTACTTTCATCTTACTTTCGTGAAATGAAGCAATATCGCTCCTTCAAAAGAAATACGCCATTGGCATTTTTGATAAGCCTTCAGTAGCAATTGTATTGGTTGGAGGTTTAATTCAGGAACGAAATATCCGATATTCCAGGACTTTCAAATACCACTATTGAAAAAGTTAGGTTTTTTTAGTTGTTCTTTGATTTATTTGTTTGTTCTTTGTGACGTTGAATGATTTGAATTATCAATACCCAAATTTTAATTTTTTTAACTCACATGGAACTTTCAAACACCTAGGTTTTTTTCAAGTTATGACATTGTCTTTTGAAGGAGCTACATGCTTAACAGCTGATAGGATAGGAAAATAGACATGTATATCGTTCACCTTATTTTCTCAATTAAAGGATTTATTCCACGAAACGTTTTCGGCTTTACAAATTTAGAACTACAATATAATTACTGACTAATATGTTTCAGCAAATGTGTTCGGCGTTTTGTCACCTCATTGTTTTGATTGTTAAGCGATTTTTGACTGTTTCTTTTAGCGCTAAGTTAAGAAAAACTTCGCA
Organism: Troilus luridus; assembly: GCA_964056705.1. Lineage (NCBI taxonomy): Eukaryota > Metazoa > Arthropoda > Insecta > Hemiptera > Pentatomidae > Troilus > Troilus luridus. Next base: position 66,275,009 of record OZ057413.1, read on the forward strand.
TGTTTAGGAATTTTTACCATTTCCGATACAAGATAACTTTAATAAAAAATCTTAATGAAATGAAAAACAAAGTCGTACGATAATAGCATTATTGATTGCTTTATATTGTTAAGTTTTGAGTTATGGCTACTACATTTCCTATTTTGTTTTAATACATATTGATAAAGCAAATCATTCCTATTGTAATGATGGTTTTGAAATTATTTTATTAACCATTAGAAATTTTTTTAAAACTTGAAACTATTGATAGTAAGTTTTGGCATTATTCCCATAAATCTTCAAGTTCAAACATGATACAACTCAAAATATGACTATTAAATTATTTAGTCGCTCCTGAATAAAAATGTTTCAACCGATAAATTACTACTGAAGGCTTAACTCAAAAATGCCAATTTGCCATTGATCATTTGAAGAGATATATTTTAAGTATTTGACAAATATATATTTTTTTAATGTTTACCTATTCTTAATCGTACGGATCAATTATAAAAATACTATTCGAGTTTTCACTATATAAATAAAAATGTTAAACTATTTATTTTTCTAAAACACCAGTTGACTACTCATTCCTCTGCCCATTTATAATGAAAGGAGAAAGTGAAGACTCCTTAGCACGTGTTATATTGTATAAGTGGCCTATTTCCTGTCACATTGACCATGTTGCATGCAATTTGGGAACGGCATTTATTCGAGAACATGAGGCAAGAACGAGCCCAGGGCGCAAGCTCCACCGGGATCGATACACAATGGAATCCTTCCACAGTCGACAGTCGCCGCCTGCTTCAAAGTAGGCAACATCTTGCGTAATCCGTCCAATAATTATATACATACAAAATGGTTAATAATTATGTAACTCTTGCAGAACATGCTATGGTATACATTGATGGACTTAACATAACTTCTATGAGCCAATGAAAGCGTTAAAGATACGGGAATACTTGGTCAAATCTATCGCCGTTTCCGACTACTTCAACGCTTCATAGACAAGCGCTCAGAACTCCCAATTATACATATAAAACTCATATACATGACTATAGATATCTGGACTTACGGAATTGAGCTCCACTGTACCATCGAATTCCTCTCGTATCCAATCATTTTAATCGAAAATCCTTCTCGAAATCCTCAATACTGTGATACGAATTAAGTCATAAATAATGACCTTAATGTCCCATTTCTTGCTAAATTTGCCTTAACCCGATATCAATAATTTCATGACAAACTATATTTCCTCTCAAACCTATCAGTAGTTTTAAAGATAACAACTTTTTCAATTCCCGATAATCCTCCGTGGCGTCTGAAAAGAAGATGGCCTCATGACATTGTAAGTTGAATTTGTTATTCGAGTACTACCACTGGGTAGTTTCTCTAATTGGCTTTATCTCATGCCATTAATATCTCAATTGTATATCTTTCATTCTATTTACTTGATGTACCTATATTATAAAGTTGCAAATTCCAATAAATACATTTTTTTTAAACCTCATCCATTCCTATATTTTTAAAAATTAATAAAATATATTGGCAAGAACTAAATAATGTTCAACAATTATACATAATAAAGATAAGAAAATAATCTAACAATAAAGAAAAGTCTTAAATTCAGCCCATATTTGATATATACCTCCGTTTTTATAACTTGGATATAATTTAGAGCTACATATATTAAAAAAAAAGAACAGCGAAGCTCAAGCTGAATTCGATAGTTCCAATCACAAATACTGGTAGGAATTTTTTTTAACTGCAAAAAATTCTTGGAATAATACCAGCGAAAATTTAGTAGTGCGTCTGTTAAATCTTTTAGCCGCACGTCCATAAAGTATCCAATATCAAAACTCAATTTACATTTAATTACCAACTTAATCTATTCAAATGGCCTAAAACTTGATTTGGATACCATAAAATCTTATTTAAGAGAGTTAAAGAATATCCAGTATGGACCTCAAAGGCAGAAAAAAATGAATCAGGTAATTGAAGTCGAGCAATTATTATATATTTCTCGTATTTGTTGCTGCGACAGCATTATGGAACCAAATATAACAATAGGTTTTGCGCAAAAAAAAATTATTTATATCTTATAAAAAGTCGCTAGCTAGTCATAGACATTTGTTTACAAAAATTATCTTTCCTCTAATTATCCCGTATAGAAATTTTAGAATCCTTCTCACCGACGAACCCACAGGTTCAAGGACATTGAAAAATTTGTCTAGAACAGATTACGGTTGGCTTTTCAGAGCACACAGGCGCACTAAGACCTATATTTCTTTCTTCGAAGCAGATCTTCCATGGATCATACATCTAGCTTTTTGATATTCCGGAAAACCACGGCGCTATTACCGACCGATGTACCTACCGGTCTTTGTGAGTCGCGTCCAGTAGTCTGACGTCATGAACCCGAGGGGTGGGATAATGCTTGATTCGAACTGCGACCATTAGGTTTTTAAGCTTGTAAGGTGTACTTTTTTTTTTTCCTCTTTCAATAATTCATCATCCTTTCACTCTGGTCTTTTCCTCTCTCATCTGTCGAGATGCTGGTTCCTATTTAATTCAATCTTATAGAAATTCTCAAAGCTACACATCCACCTTCTGAAAGTTCGGACCTCTAACATATCTTCAGTTATACCGGTTTCTGTCATACGGTTTTTAATCCCTTGGATTCATTGATTACAGTTTTTCATTTTGCATACCATTTTCGGTATTTCAATATAAGCTGCAAGCTAATAAAATGAATGATCAGTATATTTACGACAAGTACTTCTTTATTATAGTTAATGCTTTATTTAATTTGTTTTTATGAGCGTTTAATATACAAGGATGAATTGGAATTTAAACGATTTGAATAATCCGTACATCCCAACGAAATTTCCCTCTCTTTATGGCTGTTGGGCCTAACAATTTAATCTCCCGGAGCGGTTGATACATCTGAGTCCTGCCTTGAAATACTGCCGGCGCCTCGTTGTGGGATTATTTAAATTCATACCTACTGTTTTCCTGGCGGGTCTCCAACCCGCAGCGATCTTCTAATGACTACTAATACCCTGGAGCCGATATATTGCCCGAACAAGGTATCCATTGGCTGGAGGCCAGCAATAGGGCTACCTGTCCTTTATAGCTGCTCAATTGCCTCTAAGAGGTTGGGGGTTCATTAAATCCGGGCAATTACGATCCATTAACATCTAGATGTCGATTAATATCTTGGTTACTATATCATTAAAACATAATATATCTTTCGGGCTTATCATTCGTTTGTATTATTATCTAATTATTTTGTATACAAAAAAAAATTATTAACACAAATTATCTGTTATGTGTTCTGTATTTATATATATATTCCTTTTAATGATTAAATATATAATTTATCACTCGATAAAGTAAAAGTAATATTACATTATTTTCTAAACAATAGTTTTTCATTGTGAACAAAATAAGACATACATTTATCTGATAAAAAACTTATTAATTGATGAATGAATAAATAAATAAATATATAAAAGGATTAACGAACCCGAAGGCTCGATGCCGATACCACCATCTATGTTTACAAATCTCCGTCCACGTAGCACCACCCAAACCCAAACCCGCTAGATCATTCCTAACGCGATCCTCCCACCTACGCTTCGGTCTACCACTCAGACGCTTCCCAGTCGGTACAGCGCCTATCAACATCTTGGGAATTTGTTTGTTACTAAGCCCAGCAACTTTGCATGCTCATCTTAATCTTCGCGATGCTATCACGTAAATAATATTTACCGGATGCATGCTTCGCAATTCCGCGTTATATAATCTCCTATATACCCCATTGGTATCATCCTTTTTTGGACCGAATATTCTACGTAACACCTTATTTTCGAATACCTGAAGACGCTTTTCATCCTTCAGCGTTGGTGGCTAAGATTCATATCCATAGAGAAGAGATGGAACAATAATCGTTTTATAAATTCTGATTTTTAGATTTCTGGACAAAAGATGCGAGCTTAGTAATTTTGAGACCGAATACTAACAAGCATTTCCCGCCTTTAGTCGCGCCTTTATTTCCTCTTGAATTTCGTTTTTTCTAGTTACCATTGACCCTTAGTACTTAAACATCTCCGCATGTTCGAACTTATTTCCTCCTACAAGAATATCACCAAAATTTCGCCCTTTCCTTCTACTGACCATATATTTAGTCTTATCCGAATTTATTTCCAGCCCTATTTCCTTAGCAGGATTCATTAAAGTTTGTGTATTTAGCTTTATAGCTTCTTCGTCCTCACCCAACAGTACCAAATCGTCCGCAAACCCAAGCACGGATATTATACTATTCAAGTTCTGATGAATGAATAGTGGATTATAATATATATAATTTTTTTCTTCTAATTTGGCTGTTCATACATCCAATTACGTAGTTTTAAACTCAGTTTTTATAGATGTGTTATTTTTCTTCCATTATTCTTTTTTTTTTTTTTTAACTAATATATATATAGTTTACTGGAAGATCTAATGGAGGATGTAAATAGTTGGGAAGTGCAATAAAAAAAAACACCAAATAAGTGAAGACTTATTTTTTATTTGTGCCGACGTTTGGTACTATAATGTTTTTTATAGTTATATTTGTTCTGTTTGTTTTTTCTCTCATAGCGCTGAAGATAACCTACAAAGTAGGTCGAAACGTCGGCACAAATAAAAAATAAGTCTTCACTTATTTGGTGTTTATTATGACTGCACCCCCAACTATTTCCATCCTCCATAAATATTAATTGTTTTCATTTTTTTTAAATTATTTTTATCTTCTTTATATATTTTACCTTCTTTTACTTTGTTATTGGGAGCTAAGAAATTAATTTTTTTTTTTCGTTTTTATTTATTCATTAAATATTTCTCTGTCATTATAGTGGGTTATATCTATTGTGTGTATTTTTTTCTACGTGGGCAGTTGGAAATCTTCAAAAAGCTATCCGTGTGTGGGATTTTTACCTACTAAAACCACCTCCCTACGCCTGTTTTCCACACTCCACGGGACCATATATCTGAGCATATATAGCCAAAAAGCTCATGGCCACTTCCAGCTTTACTGGTTCTCTCTCCTTGCCCTTTCCTCCTCTCTCAGTCTTTTGAGGACACCTATAGCGAATTTTTCACCGCTGCCCACTGTACAGCTCACTAAATTTTCAAGAGTCACCTTTCCACAAGCCAGCTCCAATTCCCTTCTCTCGTCAGTGAAGCGGGTACATTACAAAAATATATGCTCTACTGTTTCCTCTACCGCCATTCTAGTCAGGCATTCAGCACTGTCGTCGAGTTTGAATCTGTACTGGTAGGCTCTAAACCATCCATGTCCAGACAATAGTTGTGTTAGGTGAAAATCCACCTCACCATGTTTACAGTCATACCACAGACCTATGTCAGATACCAACCTGTAGGTCCACCTTCCGTTGTTGCCAACGGACGATGGTTGTTTTCCTCTCTTTATCTCTTGATTCGCGAGAACTACGATTGTACCATCTGTTCCTTTCTTGGATCAACAACTCGACCGGAGGCATGCGGGCAAAGACACATACAGTTTCGTAGGAAAAAGTCCGAAAAGCACTTGTTACCCTAAATAAACCTCTTCGATACACTGAGACCATCTGTCTCTTGTACGATGCGGTTGACATGGCTTCTTTCCATATTGGAGCTCCATATAAAAGAATAGAGCAGACAACAGTTGCTAGGAGCTTTCTGCGACTCTCTTCGGGTCCTCTAATATTCTGCATAAGGCGCGTCGATAATGAGGTAACTCTTGCCGGTTTGGCGCTGATATGCTCTGTATCTGCGTTAAATTGAAGACTTGCATCGATGAGAACTCCCAGTGTTTTAAGTATGGCTGAGAACGAATTTCATGCCTACCCACCGTGAGAGTAACAGTTCCAATCTGCTTCCTGCTACTGACCACGAGCGCCTCTCTTGGTCTTATGGTCAGCCAGCTGCAACCCAACAGAAGTCAGCCATCTTCGGATAATAGTGACAGCCTAGTTGGCAGTTATGGTAATCTTCTTAAAATATTTTGCCACGACCACCACTGCCACATCATCGGGGAAACCAACACCTGTGACTCCATCCGGCTTGGGTAATCTAAAAACTGCGTTGTACAGAACGTTCCACAAAAGAGGACCTAAGACTGAGCCCCGTGGGACGCCACCAGTTTCCTCAGACCTCCTGAAACCACTATCCGAAACATAGAATAGTACACTATGTCTAAAATAGTCGTTGATGACCCTCATAAGATACGAAGGGACCTCCATCATCCGTAGGGCATCCAATATGCAGGCCCAATTCGCCATGTTAAATGCATTTTTAACATCCAAAGTGACGATGGCTGCATAATTCTTCGCACCCCTCTTTCACCTCACGCCTGCAACTGCTTTTCGGGCAATCTCGGTCACTAGTCCAATATCTAATATTGTAGATCGCTGTTTTCGTAACCCGTATTGCGTCCTTGAGAGGCCTCTTTCACCTTCCGTGAATTCTTGAAGCCTGAGAGACAGGATCTTCTCAAACACCTACAGTTTCCAACAAACGGATTCGGCGATAGGTTGACGGGTCCCCGGAGCTTCTTTTACCCTTCGGAATCAGAACGAGACGCTGTCTCTTCCAAGGAGCTGGGAACGACCCTTCATGAAGGCGGGAATTGAAAACCTCCTTAAAGAGGTCTGGGCGCTTTTTGAGTGCCACCTTAAGGGCTACATTTGGAATACCGTCCAAATCAGGTGCCTTTCCAGGTTTTATATCTGAGCAATGTCCTCCAACTATACATCGCATAGTTTTCGGCTGTTCCGGGAATAACATCCTGACAACAGTTTCCGGCCTTGTTGGGAGGTGAGATGACTCTTTGTTCAATTTATTTAGAGCTATTTTGTAAGGCTTACCCCACGGGTCCTCATCAACCTCATCACAAAGTTCTCTCCAGCACCGTCGTTTACTATCCTAGATGGCTCTGCGGAGGTTTCTTCTAGCAATCTTGAACTCTTCCTGAAGCCCTCAAAACTCTGGCCGATGCCTTGCTCGCTTATAACGTCTTCATGCTAGGTGGCAACACCGACGAAGGTCAGCTATAATATCTGTCCACCAGTATACTGTATACTGTATCTATTGTGTGTGTGTGTGTGTGTGTGTGTGTGTGTGTGTGTGTGTGTGCATTGTATATATGTATATATATTTATATTCCTCATTACTCAACTGTATAACTGCTTACTCTATAAACTACCTCATTAATACTGCTTTGTCACAACCTCTAAAACTAATTAGTAAAGTCCTGATAGAATTCACTTCACCCACTTGCGGTCTATTTGTGTCAACTCGATTAATATACCAACCATGGTATGTATTGGATTGTGGCAGCGCTTTTACCATTCGTTATTTCTTAATTTAAACATCGTAAATGCCTTTCTATAAATTAACAAATTTTAATTATAATGAAAAATTTATTTTTATTGAGGGAAATCAGTCTCTGAAAATATGAACAACTCTAGAACTGCCAATAGTGGTAAATGTTAATTTAAGTTATTTGCTACCTTTCATTTGTATTATGAATACAACATCCAACTTCAAGATTCCAAATATATTCAGAGTTTTTGTTAAATACATTATGTAATGGGATTCTGTATGTAATAGGTTTGTGGAATTGGGTTTTGTTAAATAACTTAAGAACGTTTGGATTCCTAAAAAAAAACTTGTACCACTACTTCCCATGAAGGGTATTGGGCTCAGTACGTGGCAGAGACTGGACTGTTTCTTGGGAAACGTTTGCGTTTGGAAGTGATTTGTCCGAGATCACGCTCAACCGCCAGATTTTCCCCCTATTTTGGGTACCGACTTTATAAACGCTGGGTGAGCCTCAGGAGGTCCCCATATCCCAAAAGATCCATCCTCCGATTATTAACAGATCAAAAAAAGTTGCCGCAGCAGGATTTGATCTCTGGAATTTCGGTCGGCAACTCAGTGCTCTACCACTGAACTACTCCAATCCCTAAACTTTGATGCTTCAAACAATTCTGATTTATTGCTTAGTACCATTAATACATTAGTACGTGGTAGAGACTGTACTGTATCTTGGAAAACGCTATTGCGTTTGCGTTTGGTGTGATTATTCCTAGATCACGGTCAACCGCCAGATTTTCCCTCTACTTAGTGGTATCTAGGAGCCTCAGGAGGGTCCTAGATACCACTAATTACGCTAACAGATTAAATAACAGATTTGAACCTAGGACCTTCGGCACGAAAACTCGGCGCTCTTCCACTGAGCCACTCTGCTTCATATTTTTTTTAAAAGTCGGTCTAAATCTATCAAGAACTTGAAGTACCACTTTTTGTGAGCCTTAAAATTAAGCTTATTAGTTAAATTGATTTATATTTCAGAGGTTTTGACTTGTATTTCAATATAATTTTGTAGATACATCTACTATGACTTATTCTGGTGATCAATTAGATAAATACAAATTGTCAACATTCGAGGAGAACATACTTACTGATGGGCGCTACGGTCCTACAAGGACCCGGCCCTCCTCAAGGACCTTAAGCCAGTTATTCCTTTCGTTTGCTCGTTCTAGCCATCTCCTTACTCAAAGGAACTTAAGGTCTTCTTCAACAACATTTTACCATCTCATTCTAGGTTTTCCTCTGAATCATTTCCCTCCAATGCTTCCGTATAACAGGCGTCTTGTCAACCCTGTTTTTGGCATCCGTTCCACGGAATGTTAGAGTTAGAAATGCTATTAAAAACATGACAGGTTTAAAAAAATCAAAATAAATTTTCTTATGTAAAGACCAATAAAAACTTTATATATAAATAATAATATTAAAAAAATTGTAGCTGTTATTATTAATACCTAAATGTGGATAACAAAATTTCAACTTTATACGCTCTTAAAAAATCACCGAAAAAAACACCTGTTAACCACGGTTAGAACAACACATTTATAATGCAGTTAAAAAAAAAGAAGGATATTTTATTTTTACAAATATTACCAGTTTTAGTCTTGAAATTGTATGAAAGGGGAACGCACGTCATAAGAGCGGCGAAGCGTGAATTACGGATCAGTGGTATCTGTGAATGGTGGCAACTTCCTTTGTTACAAAGGACCACTATAATGAAAGTGAGCCAAAACCTTTATATAGAGCACGTTTCAATAAGGGGGAAAACCAGGCGGTTGAGCGTGACCTAGGTCCTCCTAGCAGAACCGTTGTCCATGAAACAGTACAGTCTCAACCATGTACTGAACCCCCAGACTCGTTCACGGGTCGTAGTGGTACAGGTTTTTTTTTCTTCTCTACCGGCGATTTTAAACCCAGCAGCTCGAAAGCGTTGGGCCTTGGCTAGATTAATTAGTTTTCCCGTAAATATGTAATATGTCGATAATCGTTCATTTTCAAAAAAGGAGTATTCTATTAATTAAAACAAAAACCTGTACCACTACAGCCCGTGAAGTGTTTGGGTTTCAGTATATGGTAGAGACTATAGAGTTCTTGGACAGGGATTATACAGGAAGATGATTAGTCCTAGATCAAGTTCAACCGCCAAATGATGCCCCCTCCCTTATTTTGGCTACTCACTTTATAGAGGCTGAGTTAGCTCCCGTAGGAGCTCCTCTTAAAATCCCATAAGATCCATCTCCGGTTGTTAACAGATTAAATAAGTTTATCTGCTACAGCCGGATTTGAACACGGGACCTTCGGCCGGTAACTTAGCGATTGAGGGTTCATTAATTATTAATTAAGGACTATGTGATATATATATATATATATATATATATATATATATATATATATATATATATATATATATATATATATATATAACATAGTTCCATAATTAGGGGAACGAAGTTGCTCAGTGTATAGTGTGTTGAGTTGCTATCTTGAAGGTTCAAATCCGGCTAAAATTATTTAATCTGTTAACTGTTGGAGACGGATCTTGTGGGATCTTCAGATTCTTCTGAGCAGTCTCCATAAAGTGAGTATATAGATATTATAAGAATAAAAACAAACACAAATATTTCTTTATATACGAATTTATTATCCTACGTTAGATAATTGCACGGGATTAGGCAAGCGGCGTCTTCTGTGAAACCCATCGATATTCCAACCCATTTACACAAATCCTCGACAAATTATGTGCCTAAACCTTCCTGGTGAATCACTCTATCTATTGGAGAAAACCGCATGAAAATCCGTGCAGAGGCTATTGAGTTTACCGCGAACTAACGCGGCCAAGGACTTTGTTTTATAATATGGAGATTTCGTTTTGCTCAGATTTTATAGATGTTTAATTAAATTGTATTGTGTAGAGGGAAAAGTTAAAGAATTTAAAATTGAAATATTTTTGTGTATCGTTTTTTCTATAAATTTTATATTTACCCTCTGGTAGTTAACTTTGACATATTGATTGTTTTAGTATACTGTTTAGGCTACTTATTCATATCAAATAGGGACTTCATCAAGCCATCCAAACGTCTCTCACCCAGGCCCAATGTTTCAATCGAATTGTTTCTCGATTTCATTCTTGCTGCTAAATCAAAGTAATAAATCTTTAGAAAATTATCTGGAACCCTTAAAACCAGTTCTCAATTTTACACCTGCTATCTACTAGCTGTGCTCCATAGATGTTAACTTAACAGAATGAAAACAACAAACTATTGGTTTAAACAGTAATTTAATTTCATAAATGGAAATCGGAAATTCCATACAAAATAAAGTTTTTAAAATGTTACCTAATTTACGAAATCGGTTTTTTTGAAAGGGCGTGGAGTCATAGAAACGATATTTATTCGTAACATTTATTCTCTTATCAATCTAGGTTGATGGTTTTGGTTCCGTTTCCATGAATAGTAGTAACGTAGTGAACACCAAAGTCTTCATCATTAAAACGTCTACTTAGCGCAAAAAAGTTTCGTTAGCCATAAAAAAATCGTTAAATAATAATAATTGACAATACAATGAAACTGCTTTGTTTGAAAAACAAAGTTTCTATAACTACTTATTTTTGGATTCACGAATAAATAACATCATTCAAAGTGTACTTCCTACTTCTTCCTCAAATATAGGAATATATATAAAGAATTATCACATCAAAATTCATAGATAATCTCATTAGTGTTTTAATATAACATATGTGTCTGTCATTTTATACCGAGATTATTTGGATTGGTCAATAATATATCCCAATATTACTTCGAAAACGTTTAAGTTTATTAAAAAACTATTTCTTTTGTTATCATTGAACCTAAAAACCAGCATATTTAATATGCAAGATGAATATATTTATGGTATGTATCAAGGTTAAAGTCATCTATAACCTTGAACAAAATTCTGTATAATCTAAGTAATTGAAAAAAAAGTAAAATATCTTTATTACATAAGATTACAATAATTGAGTTAATGCTGTTAATGAAATAAATAGATTGATTTACACTTTTTGACATGGTTTAGGACTTAAAAAAAAATAACCTTCAGTATACATCTGGTAGGTTTTTGCTGTGCCCAGCTTTACCCATCATTTCGAGTAGAGCGTTGGTTGCGGGATCCCTTTCCATAACCAGGTCTTTTTCACCCTTGTAGTTGTCCGGTCTCATGTCTTCAGGATCTCCTATTCCCCAGATTTCAAGCCTGGTAAATTTAAAATCAAATTGGGAAGCGAGGCGGACGTAGTCCCTGAAGGTAGTGCATGTTTTGGATACACTTCCTAGACCGTGATCGGCACTCAAGAAGAAACCGAAATAGTTCAATTGCCCACCCATACCCAAACCGTTAGGTAGCGTTGCCGTGCCGTCATTCATATATTGAAAGTTTCTGTTGTATCCTGTGGGAGTACAGACAATCATCTCCGGTCTAAGTCTGAACAGGAAGCATTGCTCATCGCCGTAGAATTTAGGACTGATCCTCCAAGATTGGGAGGCGTATCCACCGAAGAGAGGTCCCGCAGCGTCCTGTACCAGGATCACGGTCGGTCCTTGGTCGTTGATTTTTCTATGAATAATGTTCCATGAACTGGAATCGCCCGATGAGCAATACAGAAGCCTCCAGCCTGTCCGGCCTGTCGCCTTGGTGAGATGTGACAATGCGAGGGCTGTTGGCAACCTGAGAAGGCTAGACGTCGCATTCAACTGAGGAAGTACTGGCAACAAATGTTCCACCTGCATGTTGAAAGCATAGTTCATAACTGACCGGAAGATCCCCGCGTAGAAACTACAACGGAGTAGCCATCTTTCCAATTCGCTGATCTCTATCCTCCCTTCAACGTAGTCAATGTCGTTTATCAAATACTTAGACACTATTGTTAAGTCACTCTTTTCCGTCAAATCCGCTGTGATCCAAACAGAGAACCTCTCGGGATGTTTCTGCCTCAGTATCATCATGTAGGACTCCATGAGATGCGATACGTACATCTGGAAGCTCCTCGGTGGAATCGTGTTCTCTATTCCTAACAGCGAGACTAGCAGCTCAGCCCTCTCACGGGCGTTCCCTTCGACTAACTTGTAGTAAAACAGTTCCATATCTTGTATGTGAATCTCTTTTGATGCCTTGAATAGAAATTTGAGTATTATATTGAGGAGGCCTTCGGAAAATATACTTCTCCACTTATTCTGTACTGTCTCATTTGTAACAGTTGAATCCCTACCCGTACCTTTGACATCAAACATCTTTAGGATATTTGATTTCTGTGCTTCCGTGAGGCCTGTACCCAGAACCTTCCTCTTGCTATCTGTAGCTCCCATCTGCAAAAGTTCAGAGAAACTTTCAATCTAACACTGACTGGCACATTTATTGTTTTTAGATTAGTCACAGGCAATACCTTACTGTTCGTCAACACATTCTATATATCACATACCAATCACTAGTACTTCCCAAATTAGGCATCTTAGATGGAGATTTTAGAAGGTATACTATGTTTTTAGCCACATGTTTAATTTGCAACCTGATGTAACCTTATTAAAGTTTGGCGTGGAGATAAAATGAACAGTTTTATTGTTTAGACATCCTTACCTTGATTTATTAATGATACTTGTTGATTTTGATGACTCAGTCCTTCTAAAGTGTTTTTCAATAATGATTCTATCCATTAGTTCTTGGTTATGACTTCTATATTTGTTGCTTTGTTAGTGAATCTCGATTGGTTTATAATTTAACATTATTACGCGTAAAGTTTATGTTTTAAGGTTTGCATCACTTTGCAAGTTGTAAATGATAATTAATGTACAACAAAAAGTCGATAATCTTCACTCGACATTTTTCTGAAAATTTTATCATATGATTCGTTTATTTAAGCAAAGTAGATATTTCCGAAGCATTCTTCAACAAACCGTTTCTACATTTAAAACTAACCAAACATTACTTTAAACGTTAAGATTTTAAGTAAATGTAATATTCTACTTTGTATAATAGCTAGTAAATAAGAAAAATTTGAAGTAATCGTTAATAAAACAGTTACTTACTGATGGAAGATTTTATAAAGTTGATATGCTTTTCCAGTTACCATGTTGTTTCCTTAACCAGCTGTCAATAATACCAACAATAACATAGTATTGACATCATGATCATGACATCACAATGGTTCTACTCATTCGTTGACCAAAGTAGAATCTAATGTAAAGGGTTCACGTTGCCAAACACAACTCTCAAATATTAGATACCTATGGATTTTATAGGATCAGAATGACCTCCATTTCTACAAGCAATGAATTTTTCACATAAACAAAAAATATAATAAAAAGGCGTAATCATCGTAAAAAGCTTAGACTTTGACATTTTAATATTATTGCTAATTTTATGCAATATTTTTGTCAATATTAAGCAGGTTAGAAAGATTATATTTACTGTTTAATACCATTTTTTTTTACTATTGTTTATAGTAGTTAGGTATTAATATAGATATATTATAATTCCACTTATTCAACAGCTTTATAATAATTTCTAAATATAAAATAAACGTTTGGTGTTAAATTTTACGTAAATCGATTATTATAATTTTAATAATAATATAAAAAAATAAAAAAAAACTGTATCACTACAACTCACAAAGTGTCTTGAATTCAGTTCCTAGTAGAGACTATACTACCTGGATGCCAAAGGTTAGGAAGGGACGTGATTTGGCTGAGAGCTGAGAAAACTTTATTTATAAACAATTACAAACGAATATCAAATTTTAGCATATTCTTGTGTTATCCTTGTGTTGTGAATATTCATTTCTTTGTGGTATATTTTTTATTATTATTACTTATTTAAAAAAAAAACATTAAACGAACTTGAATTAATCATAAAACATTCTAGTATAAATATGTTAAGATAAGGATTCTCCTCCATTCTCCATTCTCTTCTCCTCCATTACTGACTAATGGAGCTATGCATTAAACAACCGACTTCTATATTTATTTTTTTTATTTTATATCTTTTGCTAAACTTCTAAACGTTCGTTGAGACGTTAATTTCTTCACGAAAGTTTTACCGAAATAATGGGTCGTAACGGATGAAATATCAGTTTCATTTATTTACAGCTTTCTTTTCATTAGGGATTAGATTATTTGTACGCAAACAATTACATTATGTATACCGTTTGAAAGATCATTTAATCCTTTTTCATAACTAGTCTAACTTTTCCTTTTGAATGTGAAGCAACGTTTTAAAAATAAATAAGAATAAAATTATGTTTTCCCCGAAAATTCGTATAATTTTTCTCTACGAATTTAAACTTGGCCATAGCGTCACGGAGGCGTTCCGAAACATTAATATTGTTTCCGGTGAAGATACATTGGGAAAAGGAAAATCTGCCGTTTGTTTGAAAAATATTTGTCTGGGGATTATGATCTTACCAACAAAGAACGTGGTAAGACTAAGTTGGTCAACGAAAAGTTGAAAGAGCTGGTCGAAGCGGGCCCTTCCCAAACCACTCGTGAATTAGGTTCACAACTTGGAGCAAGTGCCATGACTGTTTCCAGGCACCTTAAGGAACTTGGTAAGATAAAAAAGCAGGAAATATGGTACCACATGAATTAACCGAGACCCAGCACCTCACCCGAATTTTTTTTTTAGGAGCTGATTATAGACGTCCTTCCTCACCCACCACATTCTCCGAACCTTTCTCCAACTGATTTTTCTTTCTCCGTTGTTTCGATAATTTTTTATTTCTGATTTTTAAAGAAATAAAAAATTTTGAACGAAAATGCCCTGAAATCGGCCTTCCAAGACTTCGCTTCTTCCTTGACATCTAATTTCTACAGAACGGGGATGAGAATGCTTGTTTCACGTTGGGAGAAGTGTATTGAAAGGATCCTACTTTGATTAATAAAAGTATTGTTTAATAATGTTTTTGCTAATAATTTAAATTTACACCTTCACTGACATTTCATATGTTACAACCCAATACATAGAATAGAATAGAAAACAAACTTTATTCTGGAACCAAGTCCCTTTAGAATAACAATAATGAACAAGTAGAATAAACATAATATCCATCTGGCCAGAAGGCTACATAAGAGTACAAATCATGAAGTAATCAAGAGTGACAAAACATAATAAAATTAGAAATTAAAAAAAATATATATAAATAAATAAAAAGTACGAAACTTGACAGGATTTTAACTAATTGTCGAAAATAAATATAGTATTGATATTAACAAAATAATAATAAATAACATTAATACAACAGTTAACAACGAAATTGCTGAATAAGAAAGTGAATGTTATAGCTTGCGATAAAGTATTTACAAAGTCTGTATCTTCTTTGTTGTTGGAAAAATAGATAAGACACGAAGGTAACGAGATCGAGTATTCAATACTAATTTATTCAAGCCGAAGATTGACCTGCCTGGAGAGCGTCTTTTTTGGATGCCAAGAGATGACGGAAAAGCAGGTATTTAAATGAAGCCAGTGAATAAGAATGGTGGATGAAAGGAGGGATTGAGTTCCACACAGTGGTGGAGCGGGCGAGGAAGGAACGGTCGGATGCCTTAGTTCTGTGGGAAGGAATATAGAGATCGGAAAGGCGGGATCTTGTTTTGTGGTGCTGGACAGAGGATTTGAATTGGAGGAGACTATAGATGATGGGTGTAGCGAGTTAAAGGATTGGTATAGAAAAACACTAAGGAAATATTGTCTACGAATGGGAGGGAAGAGCCACTTTAAATAATCATAGTGATGTGACACCCTGGATCCTCTCGGAGTACCAAGGACAAATCTTAAAGCGCAGTTCATTATTCTTTTTAAGCGCGCCTCCAGCATTTTCGAAAGGCCCCCGTATACCACACTACAGTAGTCAAGTGGGGGAAAATGAGGTATGATACGAGAAGCTTCCGGGTTGATTGTGTAAGGAAATGCCGAGATCAATGAAATAATT
Source organism: Troilus luridus (assembly GCA_964056705.1). NCBI lineage: Eukaryota > Metazoa > Arthropoda > Insecta > Hemiptera > Pentatomidae > Troilus > Troilus luridus. The sequence goes on from OZ057413.1 coordinate 66,291,351, forward strand.
TTAGGGAACTAATTGATCGTCGGGATATTTGGGTGACATGGGGTTTCCAGGAAAGGTTTTGGTCAATGGTAATGCCTAGGTTTTTAACGGAGGAGTTGAAACTGATAGGGTAGTCGTTTAGGATTAATGTTGGGAGGGTGGGGATATTTGTAAGGAGGGAGTTGGAACCTATAACAACGGCCTGGGTTTTCCAACATTTGCGTTGAATTCCAGTTTGTTCAGCGTTGCCCAGGCACTGATCCTATGTAGGTCTTGCTGAATACTGGCGAACGAAAAAGATAGCTCAGAAGGAGGAAAGGTTAAATAGATTTGGAAGTCGTCAGCATATAGATGGTTTGAACAGTGGTGAACAGATTTAGGAAGATCGTTGATGTAACAGTTGAAAAGGAGAGGAGAGATCCTTGAGCCCCGTGGCACGCCTGAGGATAGAGTGAGAAAAGAGGAAAGAGGTTGGTTGGCCATAGAAACCGCTTGGGACCTTTCAGAGAGTAAGGATTGGAACCACAGAATAGAGCTGTTGTAAAAGGACAATGACTTTAGTTTGGAAAAAAGGATAGAATGGTCCAAGGAATCGAAAGATTTTGAAAAGTCTAGTAGGATTAGCACGGTTAGTTGTTTGTTATCTATGGCTTTATGTATGTAAGTAGTGATTTTGGTAAGGACAGATTGAGTGGAAAAACCAGGACGAAAGCCTGATTGAAGCAGATCAAGTAGTTTGGACTGTTCAAGAAAATTTGAAATTTGAGCCTGGACTATTCTTTCGAGAGGTTTGGAAATTATGGAGATTGGCCGGTAGTTTTTGGGAGATAGTGGGGTTGAGGTTTTATTTATAGGATGGCCTAGGGTTTTTTTCCGGAATACTGGGTGTTCCTTTTGGGGTTATGTAGTGAAAAATTATATATGAAAAGTAGGACAGGTAAGGATATCGATGAGGCATAGTTTGAGTAGTTTGACGGGTATCTCGGCCAGTAGAACTGGAGCTGGATTTAAGAATGGAGGAAATAATGTCGGTAGGTGAAATGTCTAAGAAATAAAAAATGTCGGGGTTGAAAGATGGCGTTAGTGAAAAGACGGAGGAGGTAGATGTTGATGTGTTAATTTACTCGGACAAAAAATACGAGTTCATTTCATTGGGAGAAGCAGGAAAGGCTTTGGAGGATGTTGGATTGCAGAGGGAGAGCTTTCGGAGAAATTGCCATTTAGATTTAGGATTGGGAGCAGTGGAAAGGACCTACAGGACTAAGTTTTATTATTAGGTTTATCTAGTTTACGGAAAAGTAATATGAATTTTATACAGCCTTATCATGGAAAATAGCTCATAAAAAAGTGAAAAATCTTTTAAATTTGACAACTAATCCCTTTGCGTGTTTTACAGAACAATTTATATTATATATTTGTAGCCATGATAAATTAGTAACTAAGCCGAATTTCGTCCGTGAGTTGTTAACTTTATTGAGGGGAGCGGAATCTTGTCATTCTCGTTGTTTTGGGCAATAGAGTTGTAATATAATCAATAACTCTTTTTTAAGCCAATGTCTGACCGAGCTCCTTATTTGCTACGAAAATAACATGAGTCCGCTTCCCCAAGTTCAAGAAATTTGTTTGGAGAAAATTCGACTTAACTACATATTTCCTCAAGGTAGTATCCCTGGCCCAATCCTTTATACAGTCTATACAGCTGACATCCCAACTCATCCTAATACTATCCTTACCACATATGCTGATGATACATGTGTATTATCAGTCAATACCAATCCAGTTATTGTATCCCAAAGCCTCCAATCCCATATCACTGATCTTGAAGAATGGTGCCAGAACTGGAGAATTAAAATAAATTCTCAAAAATCCCATCAAATCACTTTTACCTTACGTCAGTTGGCCTCTGACTTTGATAGAGTGCGGTTATACTGTGACGTGAAGAACTAAGTACATTTTACTAACTCTTCATAACTATATTTTGTTTATTTTATTTATTTATTTTTCAATTATGTGTAATGGAACATAATTAATGATGAGGGACGATGAGGTAGGTGTTTCGCCATCCTTTTCTGAGACCGATGCTTCTAAACCAGATGACGAGTTTATGGACGATTCTACCTCAAAGAAACGTAATTTCGAAAGGCTCTCCACTAAATCTATCCCCAGCTAAAAAAATTGGTAAATATTATCTAGAAATGTCACCTACAACTGTAAGTAACAAATTTCAATTATTAAAAGAAATCAATCTTGAAGATCGAAATAATCCTACTTCAAACACAAACACGGTTACTGATACCCGTAACAATACAGTTAAGCCTGTTACAGCGATAATTCCGCCAATTTATTTACATAATGCAAATAACTATCAAGCATTGTTAAAGGACCTAAATGCACTATGTTTAAACCCTTTCACTACAAAATTAGTCGGTAAAGACACTAAAATTATGCTTTCATCTATCGAAGATTTCCGGAGAGTAACTAAATATTATGATAGTGAAAAAATTGAATATCATACTTATTCAGTGGAAAAAAATAAAGCTCTTAATGTAGTTATTAGAAAAGTCCCATATTCTATAACAGAAGAAGAACTAAAAGCAGAATTAAAATCTAAACATTTAGATGTTCTACATGTTGCGCGAATTCTTAATAAGGAAAAAAAACCCACACCTCTCTGCTCCGTCTCGCTAGTTAATAATGAAAAGGCCAAAGATATTTTTAATATGACTAATCTTTTTTCAGCTATAATATCTGTAGAACCAAAACATAAAAATCAAGATATACCCATGTGTACTAACTGTCAAAGATATGGTCACACAAAAAATTACTGTAATTTAGAACCTAGGTGTATTAAATGTAAGGAAAACCACCATTTTTCTAAATGCCCGTTAAAATTCACAGATAAACCTTTCTGTGTTAATTGTAACCAAGGGCATGCTGCCAATTATAAAGGTTGCTCCTATTATCAAAATATTAAAAAAAAAATAATTAACTCACCTCCAGTCGAAAATATGAATAACACTGAAACTGTTGATAACCGCAAGCCAGCCAGGAGAACTACATCAAATTTGAAATATTCTTCCGTCCTAACGCCTGATCAAAAAAATGTTCAAGAAACTAACATAGAAAGTAACAGCACTGAAAACGTTTTATCAAAAATCACGAACATTGTTATAGAGGCGATAAAATCTTACTTTTCACAAATAATTAGCCAGTTAAGTTCCCTTGTTACCACGTTATTTACAAATGGGCCGTAAAGTAATCAACAATCTATCTAATGTTACTAATTCCTACAAGACCAGCTATTATCATTATTTTTATTTGCATTTTTGTCATCGTTTATCAAGACTACGCTCTCTACGCATTTATGGCTACTGAATTAAGAAAATTAATAATTTTAAACTGGAATGCTTATGGTATTTCCTCTCAAAAAACTGAATTCAAAATATTTCTAGAAACAAACTCTGTCGATATAGCATTTAGTCGAAATAGCATTTCCGAAACTCATCTTTGCCGAACTGACAAATTTAACATACCTGGCTACAAAACTCTTCGGAACGACCGAGACAGTGCAAACGCCTCCGGCGGTGTGGCTCTCATAGTAAAAAACAACATCAGATTTTCAGAAAATGTTATTTGTGATGTGTTTAATATTGAAGCCATTTCAATTTGTTTAGATACATCTCCTGGTACCATTGTCACAGCTGTTTACAAGCCACCTAACAAAAACATCAGAGAAGAAGAAATTCTCGAGTTATTTAAACCAAATATACAAACAATAGTAATTGGTGATATGAATAGCAAACATATTTACTGGGGGTGCCGGAAAACGAATTCGAGCGGAAACAAATTGCTAGACATCTGCTCCAGGCAAAATATCCATATTATCGCTCCGAGTGAACCAACATTTTACAGAAGAGGTTGTTCACCCGATATCCTAGACTTAGTGTTAACTAAGAATATCAATCTACCGATAACAGTTCAAACATTATCCGCTCTTAACTCTGACCATATCCCCGTCTTAATTCATTTCAGCACCGAAATTCAACAAACTCCTACTCGAAACTCTCTTATTAAAGGAGTAATCGACTGGGATACCTATAAACACCTGATTTACCATAATGTTTGTCCCAAAAATCATTTCGCAAGCCCACAAGAAATCGATGAAAGCATAAACAAACTGCAGCAAACCATAGCTGAATGCTTAAAGCAGTCAACCACAAGAACATTTCGTACAAAAAGGATAACTCTCACAAGCAGTGTGCCTAGTTCCATTCTTCTTAAAATAAAGGAAAAAAATAAAACAAGGAGGAGATGGATGCAAACCAGGAATCCTCAAGACAAAAGTAAATGGAACTTTCTAAAACGCGCCGTAAAAAAGGAGTTAGAGGAATTCACGATATCCAAGTACAAAAACTACGTTTCCAACCTGGACCCAAGAGACCAATCATTATGAAAAGCTACAAAACGCCTTTTAAATAAAAAAGGAAATATCCCTAGTCTAGTAATTAACGGAGGGTATATCACCAGCGACTTGGATAAAGCCGAAGCCTTTGCCGATTATTTCCAGCTAACATTTTCAAATTCACAATCCGATAGAGTGCGGTCAGACGTTGAAATCGAAGAGTTTTTACGGTCACCTCTACCAACAGTACAACTGCCGGTGGAATTCACCACTCCTAAAGAAATCAAGTCACTAATTAGGAAGCTCAAAATTAGGAAAAGTCCCGGACACGACTTGATACCAGCAATTGCAATAAAAAAGTTACCCAGGAAAGCAGTTGCTCTGATAACAGCAATTTTCAACAGCTGTTTAAGGATAGGATATTTTCCTGATACTTGGAAGAGAGCAGAAATGGTGGTTATAAACAAACCTGGCAAAAATGCCAAAGAATTAAGCAGCTACCGCCCCATTAGTCTACTGCCAATCGTAGGAAAACTGTTCGAATCAGTTATTAAAATGCGCCTCTCTACTTATCTTCAATCTATAGACATTATCCCAAACTTTCAGTTTGGTTTTCAACTCAACCATTCTACATCACACCAATTATCAAGATTATCAGAGTTCATAGTCAACGGATTTGAAATGAAAAAACACACGCTAGTTGCATTCCTAGACTTTAAACAAGCATTTGATAAAGTTTGGCACACCGGTCTCCTCTACAAACTCAAAAAATCAAATACTCCAAAATTCCTTCACGACATCATATGCTCGTTTCTGAACAATCGATCATATACAGTTAAAATTAACAACACTAATTCAACCATTAGACCGATCAGTGGCGGTACCCCACAGGGCTCAGTTCTCTGTAAGAGTAAATGTAACATACAATAATAATAAAAATCTTACTTATTGTTACGGTCAGAGCGGGAAGGAGGACCGGCTGAGAGGATTAGGCAAACAATGGGATTAAGCGGAAGGGATTATAGAATGGCGTAGAACCTTCTGGATCGGTCTAGGTGGTCCTCGTCCTTCCGAGAATTGTCCCACCCCGACCTACCTTGCCTATATAAAAAGGCCAGCTGTTCGGCCGGCGCCAGTCAGTAATAAGGCAGTCAGTAATAAGCCAGTAGTAATAAGCAGTCGTTAACTAGTGATAGTGCGTGTGAGTTACAGTGAGTTAGTATCAGTCTGTAATAAGTGCTTAGTGAGCAACAGTGACAATTAGTGGCCGTGTAATAAGTGTAATAAACTGTGGGTCAGTTTGCCATATTTGGAGAGTCTTACGGTCGGTGGACTTTAGTTAGAGAACTGTAAGTGTTAATTTGTAATTGTAAACTATAGTGTAATATTATTGTATTTGTACAAATTTATATATAAATAGTTTAGTTATTTAGTATTAACAATATCATATTATTTTAGAAATTAGATAACATTTAGTAGAATATTGTTATTGTAAATTGATATTAGTTTAATAATTTGATAATCTCATTGTATTCTTTTTAATTTGTTAATAAATATTAGATTCTTGAATTAAGTAATAGTTTAGTCCATTTTACACCCGGTAGCCCGTAACATTATTTTTATTTATTTATGCTATTCTAACCCCTATACGCCTGATTGTGAACTAACCCCCTTGTTTAAATTGAATTTAACTGTTCAAATCAAACGGACTACCATTGTTGTATAATTGTATATTTGTCTACCTATTGTAAAAACAAAAAAAAAAATTATTCTAAATTTCTTATCAATTAATTAAATTTTTTTCGATATATTTTTATATGTACAAAGTATATTACATTATTTGAATTAACAAAACAATAAACAAATAACTAATGATTTTTTAAATATTTTAGATGTGTATTTATTTCATTCTTATCTTTTATTAAATCATTTTTTTCTGTTCATGTTTTGAGTCCATACATTATAATACTATAAATTTAACATTTGACAGCTTACTTATAAATATATCGATTTATTTAATCTAATTATATGTTTACGTTAGCTTATTTATTTATTTTATTCTAAAATTTTATTTATTATTTTGTAGTATCTATTTAATATTGTTTAAATTATAATCTTCAAAACGCAATTCATAAAGAATATTTTATAATCATACAAATTTCACAAAAAAGGGAAAATTTCTTTCTTTTTGAAAGAAAATGGTTGACCTTGATGAAAATTGTGGAAGAAAATGGTCCGGGAAGAGGTCAATAAGTTTCTCTGAATATCAAGAATATTTATTCAGTAGCCAACGTTTCGACCCACTCTGTAGGTCATCTTCAGGGCTAAATATACAAAATATACAATTTAAAATCACAAAATATATTAAACGACGAAGAGGTGGTGGATGATTGTCCCTATCTTGTTTTTTGCCCCGTGTTGCTGAATTCATTTTGAAAGAAAGAAAATTTCTTTCAATGTTCCATATATCTTGTAATGTTTTTTTATTGTAAAATAAATTTTAAATTATATTCATAACATTACTTAAGTATTTTAGAAACTATTTGAACCGAATAATATGACTATTTTAATAAAAAAATCTTGAAGTATAAAAATATCTGCAAACGAAAGTGGGACAACTGGTAACCAACATAGGACATACGATAGTTTAAAGGAATTGTAGAGTTGTCAAACCTAAAGTAGGGCGCTACCTCAATTTCTAGAGAGCTTCGAGTTGTGTAGTTTAATCGAGAAATAATATTATTGCTTACATAATATATTGCAATGCAATTAAAAAAAAGACCGCGTGTTCATATAATGAAGAAAAAAAAAATTAGTCAAGAGGACTCCCGACAGAAGTCCTCAAGACTTTGGAATAACTGTTTTCTTTTTTGAATTTCTATATCAATTTTAGTCTGAATTATTTAAGTTTCATATATTGACTTTGAACAAAAACTATATACATATTTAGAAATGGCTTCAGTGGTTTCTTCTGGTATAGACCGGGCAGCTGAATTTTCCACCAACGTTTCGCCAGACATTCTGCTGCCTTCCACAAAGCTTTGTTGTTACTATATATAATAACTATATATATTTTCAAGTAGTTTATTTATTAATCTACACATGTGATGGGCAACAAAAGCTCAATTCAAAATGTCAAGAATATAATTTAAATAATAATAACTATATACTTATATTCTTTATACATTGTATTTGTATCTACATAGATATTTTTTTTTATTTTTAGCATTATTATCACCGTTAAGTTCAACAATACTTAGATCATTTGTACTTCCGATCATTTCATAAAACAAGATATTTAAAAATTACAAATAAAATCTTTTAGGAAAAACGAAAATTCCAATTAGTGAGTGATAATTATTCTTTTACCACCGGAAATTGTAATCTTTAAACTAATGTTGATTTAAACAAGTTATATAACTCGTGCACAGGCCGCTAGGTGTCGCCATTCTCGAGCATGTTGCTGACGCGAACCCACAAGTTTATCTCCCACCAAAAGTCGCTAAACGAGACTAATAAAGTTTTCACTTCAATAATTACCAGTAAAATAAAACGAATAAATCATTCTGCTATTTAGGGAAAATTCAACTTTCTGTTCTACTTTTGATCTTATACCAAACTAAGTAATTATTGAATAGGAGAGGAAAGATCAACAAAGAGAAGAGATAGATAACGTGACCATTAAAGATTTTAAAAGAAAACAAGGATTGAAGACAGGAAGGAACGAAAGGGAGTTTTCTCTCTATTTCACCGACTAATGGCAAATTAGCCTTAACAAGTTTTATATTAGTAGTTGTATGAACAACGTTTATTTTATTGCCCATTAAATTATTACTCTATGTCCAGGTATGAAGATTCTCAGATTACTACACTCATGAATGATAGTATAGAAAACTAAATCTTATTTTTATCTTACTTATCGTATAGCACTGGATTAACGAAAATAAAGAAAATTTTCATAACTAATTGAAATTATAGGAGATGAAAGTTTCAAAATATAGCATCGAATTAGTTTCTGATATGCATATATCAGGCATTTAGATAACTCCAAAGTTTCAAACAGTCCTATTCATATTTTTCGCTCGTTTAGTCAAGCAATTTTGTAGCCAGTTTTAAGTTCAGAACCGGACTAAAACCCATGAGAAATAAGGCGGTAGAGTTCGTGTTTTTCTTGGCTAAACTAGCGAAAAAATAGGGTTTTGAAATTTTGGAGTTATCCACTTTTGGCCCCCCAAATGCCTCATGCAACCCAAGTATATTTTAGAGCTTATATTTTTAATTAAAAAAATAATGTAATCTGTGGAATTCCAAAGCAATATGTATTGGAGGTATGAGAATACATTACCCCAATAAATAGTGAGAAAAAATTAAATAAATAAATAAAAAGTAAGTATATTAACTTGATTAAATCACAATACAATTAAAATAAATTATAGAAACGTATCGTCGCTGTCAAAACAACCCCGCTTATCTACAATTTTGGGGGAAAATGAGTTAGTAAGGTCCCCGGTAAGGGACGTATTAAGGTCAGCAATATGGCAGAGTGTGATTTTTTGATACTTCTCTTCAATCTTTTTAGTAATAGTTCTAAAATTGTATAGATGAAAAATAGATTATAGATTGCCAAGACTACAGTCGGGGTTTTTTTTTTTTTTGTCTCCGGTAAAATCGCCCAATGCGTACTTATTATTGTTTTGACAGAGACGATATGTAAGCTCTTAACAATACGACAAAAATGTGCTCGAATTCAATTGAAAAAATACAAAATATAGCCTCATGTCTTTAAAATACTAAAAAATATCTAACCGTAATAATCATCAAAATATGCACAATACAATAACTGAAATTCACATAAATTCGTTATTTTAATTTGGCGAAACGTTGACCGAGCTTTTCCATTATTTTAGAGCCTATAGGTTTCGTTTTTGGACTTTTACAATAATTGGATCTCCTACAACTACACCTCCAAAAGTCCATCTCCATTGAAAGCAGCTTTCTTGCCGAGTCAGCTGAAACGGACCAGGTTTCTGAGGCATATAGGGCAGTACTTATATGATATGAATTTCAGAGTCTCTTTTTTGTTGTCATCATGACGTCCTTACTCCACATTTAGCGCCCTAATTACTTTTCTGCTTCTTATTACCTCTTCGACGATATCTTTTCTGCTGCTGCTCCCTTTCGAAAGCCACCTGCCTAAATATTTAAATTGTTCAGTTGGGGTCAAATCCCATTCCCCAACATTTAGTGAAGAATTTCCACTGCTATTTAATGCCATGTACTCGCTTTTTGTTTTACTTATTTCCAGGCATCCTGCCTTATAGGCTTCCAGCAGTTTCCTCATCATAAAGGAAGCATTGCTTTTAATATACCAATTTTATATTTCGAGATAAAACTCGATCACAGAAAATTAAAAAAATCAAACAGTTTCTAGGAAACCACCAACACTTACCCCTTTTAATACCCCTAATTTATATTTCATGATAAAACTCAATCACGAAATATTAAAACAAGATACAAAAAATTGCGTTACCTCAGTAAATGTCCGAACCTCTATAATATATGAAGCAATTTTTCAAGAAAATTCAAGAAGAACAAAGAAGAATTTCGAGATCCAGCGGAACTATCATGTATTGCGGTAATTCTTTTAATTTAATTAATTTCAAGGTTTTTGTTAGGAATAATGATTACTATCAATAGAATTTCAATGCATAAAAAGATCATTTAGTCTAATGTAATCTTTTTATGTTAACTTATAAACATAAACTTTATGAATTTGATGAGGTAATGGTTGTACTAATGAAGGAAATGTAAATAATACAATATTATCGAGAAAGGAACGTAACCCGCAACTTTTAGTAAAAATTCAATTTTACTCCTCATAATATTTTCATACCGTGGGCTAAATGTGAAAATCGTTTCTTAAGGAGTAAACTCCACAAGCAACTATAAATTATTTTTATATATTTCTACTTTAATCATCAATATATGTGATTTAAGCATCAGAACATAAGTTCAACTTACAAACATGATTGGCCAGTACCGCAAGATAAAGTCCAGGATAGTGATAGCTGTCAACCAGTGGCGGATTAAAGGTCCAGAGCGCCCTAGGCAATAACTTTATCGGCGCCCCTGTACCGGCCATAAATGGCCATCTTAATTTTAACTGATTGTTTTTGTAATTACGGTGACGTTGTATCGTCACATCCTAGACTAGTAGATCAGGGCCCTTGTACTTACGCTAATGCGCGATATGTTATTTTTTTTATTTATTTAAAAATTCTGAGCTCGCGCGCCCCTTGTAACTACGCGCCCCTAGGCACGTGCCTAGTTTGCCTTACGGATAATCCGCCACTGCTGTCAACACCAAGCCCCAATCTCCTGAATTAATTCTACTCGTAATGAAAGACTTAGCGAGGAAAACCAGGAACGTAAGATCTTCTTGTCGACAATAAAATTCTCTATTTCGAGATAAATATTTATTTATTTATTCGATTTTTTTACAATTAATGTATCCCGATACCCAACATCATTTCTCGCCAATCCTTTCTACCCGCCCATTCTTCATCTTCCTCACGCAGCCCTCTTGCTCCTTCTCTTACATCCTCCATCCATATCTTCCTATCTTTCTTCTATAATTTGGCGTATATATAGGAAGAGTTTCCTTGGCCATCTATTGTCGCTTATTCTCATCAGGTGGCCAAACCATTAAAGCCTCCTTTAATGGTCTCTATTTCGTATATTTTACTCCTCCCCCTATTGTTTCTCTAACAACACTATAGGGTATGTGTTTAAGCTTTGAGATGCCGCAGGTACGTCTTAAAAAGTCGAGGTAAATAAAACTCTGAAAATAATTTGTAGGATTGAAAATATGAAACCATGCTGTACGATATTTTAGTTTTATTATTATTTAGTGTAGGGAGAGGAGTGGCTCAGTGGTAGAGTACTGAGTTACCATGCCGGAAATCCTGGTTCAATTTCCGCTGTAGGCCATGATTTTTATTTAGTCTGTTTGCAGCGGGAGATGCATCATATAGGATCTAGGACCCACCTGGGGCCCACCCAGCCTCTATAAAATATTATAAAAATAGGGTACCCAAAATAAGGGGGAAAAATCTGGCGGTCGAGCGTGACCTAGGACAAGTCACCTCCTTGCAGAACCGTTGTCCATGAAACAGTACAGTCTCTACCATGTACTGAACCCCAGACCCTTCATGGGTTGTAGTGGTACAGGTTTTTTATTTTTTTTATTTAGTGTATACTTTATACAGTAGTTACTTTCAGTTAATAAAAATATAATCATTAAATTATTTCAATTGTGAAAAAAATGTCTTTTACTAGCTATAATACAAATGCTAATTTGAATAACCGAAAATTTGTTAACAGAAAATTATAAAAAGTTTCCAAAAAATAGTATGTAAGTATCAAACCCCAGGCTGTAAATGTTGGTCATTCTAAGAATGTTATAAACGTTTCTGTTTTATTAAATTAACAGGAAGGTAGATTGATTTGTAGTAAAAAAATTAATAGTGGTTAATATTCTAGAGATTTTACAAGTTTTTTTTTAAAAATTCATTCTACGCTAGAATCAATCGTACAAACCTTTATATATTTTTCTTTCTTTTTTCTTTTTAAATAGATTAATCATGATATTTATTATTATTTACTACTTATCAAGCAATTATGGTAAAAACCATCCTTAAAAAGATCTCATCTTCAAAACCAAAATAGCTTTATAGTTAAAAACTAAATCTAGATAAGCTCAATACTAATTAAATGACGGAACTTGTTTAATTGCATTATTTGATAATCACTTAGATGTTTCAATTTTGGAATTTTGAGGTTATACAGGGTGTTTCAGGTTTAAATGGCCAAACTGAAAATTTTCAGTTATCCATTTAAACCTGAAACACCCTGTATAATAACAAATAAGTCATTTTTCTAGATTGGCTCAGCCACGAGTTGTATGTTGAGATCTTTGTGTAATGATTTATTAAAACTGTAAAAGGGGGAATGTGTAATAACGAAGAAATTTTGATTGAAAAATTAGAATGGTCTGTAAGTGAGATTTTTATGAGATAGCTATGCAGAAATGTGATTTAGCTGTGATCACGTTCATCCGTAAGGTTTTCCCCGGAATTAAGGGACGTTATAAAGGCTGGGTGAGCCCCATGAGGATTTGTAGATCTCCATACTTAGCAATTAAGGAATTACGAAATTTATCTTCCACAGCCGGATTCGAACTAGGAACCTAAGGATAGTTAAGGATTAAGAATAGCTAGTCTCTACAATGCTCGAAAATAATCAAACATCTAATGTTACTCCAATTTAGGTATCATTAATAAGTTTAAAAAAAACCTGTACCACTACAACCCATGAAGGGTCTGGGGTTTAGTACATGGTAGAGACTGTACTGTTTCATGGACAACGATTCTGCAAGAAGGTGACTTGTCCTGGGTCACTCTCAACTGCCACATTTTCCCCCTTATTTTGGGTACCCTATTTTCATAATATTTTATAGAGGCTGGGTGGGCCCCAGGAGGGTCCTAGTTCCTATATGATCCATCTCCAGCTGCAAACAGACTAAATAAAAATCATGGTAAAAATCATGGAGGAATTCGATGGCTTAGTTGAGCCCCAAAGCTCTACTCCGTAAGTCCAAATAGGACGTATGATGGTCATGTAGATGAGTCTTTTGTAGTTGATTGGGAGGTTAGAGCGTTTGTCTAGTAAGTGTTGAAGTAGCCTGAAACGTCGAGTGGTTTCTTGTCTTTTCAGTCTAGTATGAGGATTCCAGGTTAATCGTTTGTCGAGGTGCAACCCTAAGTATCGGATCTGTTCTACAGGCACCAGTGGGATATTATTAAAGGACACTGAAGGGCAGGAAGTCCTTACGACGTAAGGTAAAAGTGATTTGATGCGATTTTTGAGAATTTATTTTAATTCTCCAGTTTTAACACCATTCTTCAAGATCAGTAATATGGGATTGGAGGCTTTGGGATGCAATAACTGGATTGGTGTTGACTGATAATACACATGTATCATCAGCATACGGGGTAAGGATAGTATTAGGATGAGTTGGGATGTCAGCTGTATAAACTGTATAAAGGATTGGGCTAAGGATACTACCTTGAGGACTTGTTTATCTTAAAATGAAAGTTATAATGTTGTATTTATGATAGTAAAACATATTGTTTATCTCATAGACTCATACAAAGTTTGTCCAAGACTGAAGTTTGCGTGGTTTGATAGGGCCACTGATTGCTATAGCAGGCAGCCATTCCTGCTACTGGATTCAGTGAAGCGAACCATCCACTATAAAAAATGGGTAACGAAACCACAGGCAGAACCTCATGGGTGGTTTGGAATCCTGCCTATCTCATAGGTAAGTATTTTCTTCTTCTTTTAATTCCTCCAAGTTCCTTTCTGCTTCGAGTTGTTCTACCCCAGGATCTCCATTTTTATCAGTCCCTCGCCATCTTTGTCGTTCCCTAGAATATTCCCAATAACCAATCGATACACTTGCCATTCTTCTCTTACATTTTTTATTTTTTATACTCATGAATATGATGAAGAGTAGAGGGCTCAAACTGTCTCCTTTCCCCGTCGACAGGGCCGGCTTTACCGTGTGTGCAGGGTGTGCGGTGCACACGGGTGCCGGGTCTCAAGGGGCGCGCCGCGAGGCGCCCCTTGCGAAACCTCCAAGGAGGCGATCTTAGGCACTGGATGGATACATTAATTAAGAGAGGAGGGCCCCGGGCGCGCGCGGTGCGGGCGTTCTTTCGTCTCGCTTCGATATTCTTATGTATGATATACTTATATGAAAGGTGCCGCCCCTTGCTTATATCCCGCGCTTTAAAGGCTGCCATTCCGACTCGGGCAGTCTGTGGAAAAGTTACGTACATAACTCAAAATTGTTTCCAAAGACTCGGTTGCCGCTCGTCTCCGAATGGCATATTTAGGGTTCATGGGTCGGCATGTTTACAAAGTAGGTATTGTTTCAACGTGAAATCAACCTTGCAAGAAATATTTAAAAACTATAATCGCTTAGAGTTCACAGAGGTTAGAGGTCAGATAAGACCTCATCAAATAGTGAGTGATATATTATCAACGCTTTCATCACAGAACTGTTTATAGTGCAGAGCAGGTTAGCATAACGGTAAGTAAAAGTACTATTTATGTACTAGTATTACCTTGGTATTTATTTAGGTTAGGTCTTATTTTGTTAATTAATTATTTTTATGTATGTAACCTTCGTTATGTGCCTACAACTGATGAAGTGGCTTAAGTGGCTGTGGGGTTGGGTTTCTGTATGTACTTTTATGTTTTTTAAACGAGTAACTGACATTACCTTACCTTTTGGTTTTTACGGTTCCGTCCCCAATAGTCAGAAGGATATTAAAATTGTAGTTGTGGATATATGAGTGCTATCAAAATAACTACCATCGATCATTTCAGACTTAAACCCTCGCGCATTTTACGTACCTTGTGGGGCACACAGCCAGGATTTGATAGTTAACGACGCTGCTAAAAGATCGTTAGAAATTGTCAATTTTTTTTCAATTGTGCAAGAAATTTATGTTTTCTTTTCTGCGTCAACAGCGCGTAGGTAATATCTTGCCAAAGAAATGCCAACTTTAACTCTAAAACCACTCTTAAATACTCGATGGGAGAGCAGGGTTAAAGCAATAAAAGCTCTACGATTTAATCTAGGAAACGTATATGATGAATTTATCTGTTCCCTAGTTGTTTGGTTTGAAATGCTAAGCAACATAAATTTAGTTAGGAAGACTCTTCAAAATTACGATGTCGTTTTGTCAGAAGTGGTAAAAATGATTAATCTTGCAAAAAGAAGTGTGCCTGAATTCCGTAATGAGTCCGCTTTTCAGGAGTTCCTCAATAACGCGAAAAGCCGAAGATGTCGACGCAATTGCCGAATTTCCCGCACTCCGCCCTCGCGCGTGTAGAAGTTTTTTTGACTATGAGACAGAAGATGAGCCGATAACAGATGCCGAAAAACATTTCAAAGTAAATTTGTATTACTACCTATTAGATACCAGTATCAATCGAAAGTTCGACAAAAGGTTCGAACTTTTGAATCAAAATAATATAATATTTTCATTCCTTCAAAAATGAAATAACTTGAGGGATTTGGAGGTTGATACAAAAAGAGCATATTGTTCTAATTTAGAAAATAAACTGCGCCATGCTGGTGCTTCAGATGTAGAAAAGAGCTCTTTAATGAAATCGAATTATTACCGATGTTCATTAATGATTCTACAACACCGTTGGATATTTTAAATTATTTTTTAATAATAAATTAATTTCAGTGTTTCCAAATCTGTCCACAGCACTTAGGATTTACCTCACATTGCCAGTCACTGTTGCTCACAGCGAAAGATCATTTTCGAAACTAAAGATAAATAAAAACTGTCTCAGATCCACAATGTCGCAAAGTAGATTGACAAATTTATCATTAATAAGTATTGAACATAAAATCAAAATTGTCATCGTTAATGATTTTGCAGCAGCTAAATAAAGCACGAAAAGTAATCTTGTTAATATGTATTTGTAATTTGATTAAGAGCGTCTTTTAATTTGTATATAATATGAATAAATATTTTAAAATAAACATGTGCTTTCTTATTTCTGTAAGCCCTACTTTCCTGAAATACAGGGTTATTTTTAGTCAGTGTGGATATTATATTTTGGCGGAATGCATATACTCATCAATACCAATTCTGAAATCGGGAAAAAATATCAGCTGTTTCATTCAGTTGGTCTCAATGACTTTTTCTAAGGAACAACAGATTTTTTTTTCGCGATTTCAGAGTTGGCCCAATTAAAAGTTGTTCGTATTGATGAGTTATGTATACCCAAAGTATTTGCACTGACTAAAAATTTTTAGGGGAGCTTGTATACTGTTTTACAGCGTGTAAGAGAAACTGACACCGTGACTTCAGACCATCAATACAAACAACTTTTGTTGTGAACTGACAAACAAAACCTGCGGAAATGAAAACCAAAATATTAGTAATCGATCAGCTGATAGGTGCACTTTGTATGAAAAGTCCAAAATATGTTTTCATTTCAGCAAGCTTTGTCTGAACAAAAGCTGCTTGTAATTATGTTATGAAGTCACCGTTTAGTTTCCGTTATGCTATCCCTACCCTACACAACTGTTTCATTTTCGCGATTTCATTTCATGTTGATCACATAGCAAAATTTGTTTAGTTTCATGGGCACATTCATCTTCTTAGAGGATTTGCCATTTTTTGCAACACCTTGTATAACTTTAAGTGTTCAATTTTAATCGCGTGCCTACTAGGGGGCGCCTAGGTGCACGATTGCACACCAGCGCGACATGGACTGAAGCCGGCGCTGGTCTTGGATGGGTTAAACCATAAGAGGAAAATTTACGTTATATAGGATATTGAAAATAATTCCATCTGTATGTATATTGATAGGATTATAGTGAATTATACAAGTGTCAAAGTAATTATTATCCTTATAATGCGTATTCTGTGATCGTTATATTCAAGATATGTGGAATTAAGTACGCCGACGCAATCACTGTTGGTAGCATTTCGACAGAAACACAGTAGTTAAGAAATCACAGGTATGAAAAATCACAGTAACGGTTAGAGCTGTTACTGAAAAGTAGCAGTTAAGCCCATCACTAATTCAAACCGATAACGAAACTAGCTTTCTGAATATAATGGTATTAATTTTATTCTTTTATTTCTTATTTTTTATATATATTATTGTAAAATATAAATATATTAAAAATAATCTTACAATATTAGAACTTTTTTTTGTCAAATTTCAGATTTTCAATAAAAAAAATACAAATTATTGTTTATTGTTATTTCTTTGATCCCACATCGAGGCTCGTTTCGAACTAATTCTATGAGTAATCTTTGTCTATTTTGTTGTACATCTCTGCAAAAGAGTATAAAAAATCAGAAAAGACCTTATCTCCCAATGTTGCTAAATCTTTAAGAAATAAATTAAACATCAAGATGATAATTTTATTTTATTAATGTTTCCAATTTTCTTTGACGGATTAAAATTTTATGTAGATATATTTTTATGGACATATCTGATAGATATAATTTCATTCAGCGGAAAAATAACCGTCGCTACTAAATTTAATGGTACATGAAGTTTAGTAATTAAGTATTTCAATGAGAATTGACAATATTTAATTTTGATTTATTTACAATGTATATTTTTTAATAAACATTTTCGACAATAAAGGTTAAGTTGCCACACATGGTAACGGCTGGCTTGTTGGATTGAAAACTAATGATTTCGAAATGTTAAAATCGCAGCTGATCGTACAACATCACGCCGGATCCAATGTAGGGGCTTCCGTATGAATAAACTATTTTGTTTCCTCGAGCGACTAAATCGGTCGGATTGGTCGGATAAAAATGGATCGGTTCAGACCGTAAGCGCTCTCGTTTTATTTCAGTCATTTGGTTTGCTAGCGACGTATCATCGTATCCCACCGGATTTAATGTGGGTGTAGCCTAAAGCGTCTACGGGCAGCATCACCTTTCCTTTGCAGGTCTTTAATTTTTTGGCACATCCAAGGAGCTGGATGGTGACGGAAGGTTAAAGTTTTGAGTGGGGCATGGCTATACATATATGTACATTTCCCACTCAATATACATATATGTATATATACATTTCCCAATATTGCGCATTGCCAGGCAAATAATTTTACTACACTGTCGAAACCAGGAGAAACTGTTGATGAATAAATTAATGTCAATAATATTGTTAATTATTTTTTTTCTCGAATATCATATGGAGAGAAATGCTTTATTTTTATTTTTTTCAGCAGTGCTGTCCAATATAATACAATAAGTATAAAATAATATAATTATATAATGATATCGTACTTTCGTAAAGAAATGAAAGTCACGACAAACTTTTGGAAATATAGCAAAAGATATAACATAATTAACGTTAATAATTCCTCTCTTAAATTGCAACGGTCTATATTTGTTATCCATTCGTCAGGTGTTTCTTCTGGTTTCGACCGTATAGTCAAATGATTTGCCATGATTGAATGAATTAAAAATATCGGCCGTGGCAATTTAAGAGAGTAATTATTAACGTTAATTATAATTATTATAAATAAATATAACGATATTATTAAGACCAATTAATCCAATTTTAAACAATGAAACCAGCACACATTAATCAACACTATATTTTTATTACACTTATTATTTAATCTTTATAATTATTATTTTTTTATAGAAATTAAAAAGCTTGAGGTCTCTCTGGCTCTCCCCTGCAATCACCTTATCCTTTTTATGTTATCAATCTCAATAATTACAATGAATAACAAAAACTATGGGAAAGGAGCAGAAATAGTGGGAGAAAGACAAGATCGTGCTGTGGGTCGTGTCGTGGTAACACTGATGTCACTAAAAAGCCACAAGGATAGGAATAATTACCAGGATTCGTTATTTGACTACTAAAAGAGGGTAGTTTCTTTACTTCCCTTTATCTCATGCCATTATGTATCTTTCATTCTATCTACTTGATATGTTATTATTATAAATTTGTAATGTTCCATAATTGAAAATTTGTAAATATATATTAAAAATAAAAAAATCAATTATTTTAAGCAAAATACTTATCCCTTACCCCGAGTGTAATGAATTGAAGTTCATAACCTTCAACTGCTACTGGCGTTGGTAGGTCACCAAGAGAGTTGCCGTCCTTGACCTCTCATTGATTCGAAAAACTAGTCTTCTTTCCATCAGGTCGGGGGATGCTTTCGGCATTTGTAATAGTCTTGCAATTTATTTTTCATTGTTAATTGGGCAGATCATATCATTTAAGATTAGTATAATTCAACTTTCTTTGCAATTCAATGATTAAAAAGGGCATGCCAAAGCAAGCGTCTTAGTAGTGGTGGTAGAAATGGTATTGACATGAGATTATAACAGATTTTCGTCGGCGTTTTCCGGTAATTATATTTCATGAATAATTTTGTATTTAATACCTTACGTTTCATAGTGGAGTAAATAATTTGTTTGTTTATTTAAAGTCACTTTTATGCTGCTGCGGCTAATCGGACGTTGGTACAGTAGGAGCTCTAAATTTTGACTATCCAGGTTTAATTAGGATAGGGACATCGTACTGCTATTAGTAGGTTGTTATGGTAACCACTAGACGATAGGTCGCCCGCAAGTAATTTGTCTCATGTGTACAGATTTTCAAGTTTATCAAAAGGTATTACAAATCCTACTAGTTGTCATTAACTTAATCCGTTGCACATGTTGCAGGTTTGTTATTGTCGTAATTTTTTCATTTCAACAAGTAATATTTATTAAAATAAAATAGGGTCAGATTGATAATTCATGTTAAGTTTTCTATATCCAAAAACAAAACAAAAATCCTTTAACGGGTTTCTTTCCTTTGGTTTTTTCATTTAAAAAATAATTCCATCGATCATCTTCGGTGTCTTGTGGTTATAATATCAAAAGTTATTTTGCTAAAAGAAGATTTAGATGTGCCCCTCTCATTGTCACATATCCACAATGTATGATTATTCTGGCTCACGCAAAATGAGTCTAGATTTTGTATATTTTTAATAGTACCTCATGAAGTTCATCAATATTATATTCATTGGAAACATAAAAAGCCTAAAAAGATTGATGTTTAAACAAATTGTAATATATCTTGTGCTATATTAATGGTCAATTTCCGAAAATATTACTCAAGCATAAAATAAAGGAAATTTGTCTACTTTATTTCACTATAGAACGAATTTCTATATAAAACAATGGGTTTTGAGGTATAAATGAAAAATTTGCTAAAAATTCGAGGTTGGGAAAACTAAGATCCTTGGCTAAATCTGTCATATAATTTATATACTTGTTTGATGATACATAAAACTAATGTATAATAAAATTTACGGCTTATACAATACTGGTGGCAAGATTTTTATTTAGTCTTTTATCGGCCGGAGATGAACCATATGGGATCTAGGACCCTCCTATATACAGTAGGTACCCGAAATAAGGGGGGAAATATCTCGGGTTGTTGTGGGACAGCAGACCAGTTTCTGCAGAATATTTCAAACTTGGTGCATAAAATCCAAAAAGTCTTTTCTATTTTTTCGATCAGGATCTTTTGTATGTCTTTATAGAGATGATCTTTATAAGAATTAGATTTTATAATTTAATAAAAATGAAGCTCTTGAGGTTTTCCCGGTATAGTGTCGGTATGCTTCTGAAGATCTAATTTATTTTTTAAATCATTTTAGCAATTTACATGATGCTATTTTATCTTTATTATTAATTCAACTAAATAATATCTTTGAAATATATATTAAAAAACAAACATGACATAAAATATAATAACTAAAAAACATTAACCTGAATTACTCATTTTTGATTTAATCTTTCTTGAAAGAGTAATCAATTTCTTGCGTTAAAATAATTAAAAATTTTGTTATCAATTCAAAACCAAATAAAACAATGAAATATACAAAATAAAGAAGAACTATATTATTCCAAAGAATATAACTATTCTTGACTGTATATAATTCTATTTCCTTGATTCTACCAACTCCTCTGGTAGCTCAGTTGGTAGAGCGGTGGACTGTAGTTGGAACGAGGAACTGATATCCATAGGTCGCTGGTTCAAATCCGGCCCGGAGGAAAACTTTTTTTTTATTAAACACTAATTAATATGAACATCCAATCTCCTTATAATGGTTGTTTTTTACTTTATTTATAATTATTTTAATTTAATAATTTAGCTTTACTATTCTCTCTTTTTTTCATTCGATGGATTGGTTATTAACCATTATAAAACGAACTATGGTTTATCATATTTATATTAAATTGGTTGAAAATTTGGATGTTTTTTAAAATTAACTTTTTTCCCCTTTAATAATAATTTTTCTATAGTTTATATATTATATAACCTTTTTTATAATTTATTATTATTGTGTTTTTATTAGTTTTATATTATTTAATATTTATTACATTTATTATTTACATATTATTTATCATTTTTATATTACTTATTACATTTATTGTTATTAGTTTTTAAATTATTTTTATATAATTTATTAGTTATATTAATTTTGTTATCGATTATTATTATGATAATTAAATAATTTAGCCGACAATTTTTTTTATTTTTTATTCATTGCATTAAGTAAGTAGATTTATTAAGTATAATTAAGCAATTGCTTGTTTTATATAATTAAAGCGCTGGTTAATTTATTTTTCTTTTAATATTTATTTATTAAAATCAAGTGAAATTATTTAATCACTATCATTATAAGAAATATTAAAAAGGTAATATGATAGAAAAATATTCATTTTTTAATTTGTTTACAATCATGGTAATCGGATTTTATTTGTTCTCGTAATTAATCAATTTAAATGCAGTATATTGATTATTTTAATTATTAGGCTTTATAACAAATAAAATATTTAAAAATCAATTGCTCAATTTTATTATTTTATCTATCTATCTATAATTACCATCATTATAAAAAATATTAACAAAAGGTATTATGATAGAAAAATATTACCTTTTTAATTTGTTTACAATCATGGTAATTAAATAATTTCGCCTTTTAGTTGTTCTCATTATTAATCATTTTAAATATTGATTATTTTAATTATTAGGCTGTATAAAAAATAAAATATTTAAAAATCAATAGTTCAATTTTATTATTTTATTTATATATATATATATATATATATATATATATATATATATATATATATATATATATATATATAGAGAGAGAGAGAGAGAGAGAGAGAGAGAGAGAGAGGGAGTGAGAGAGGGAGAGGGAGAGAGGGAGAGTGAGAGAGAGAGAGAGAGAGAGAGAGAGAGAGTGAGAGAGACAAAATGCTTTTATTTCTTACTAAAAAAATCTTTGCCATGAAACATTGGTACTAAAATTTTTTTTAAAATTCAGTATATGAATTTATTTAAAACAAGTTTTACTTAGCACGTTTTTTTCTATATCTACAGCAAATTGATTTAATCAGGGGATATTTTCTGAAACGAATTAATATTTTTATTTGCTTTTATTACGATAAATATAAATTCATTAATTAAATTAGCTCTATGAATATAGATTTAAAAACTAAATAAAAACAAGCTTTAGTAAGAAACAAAACTAAAAAGAAGAAAATAATTTTCATTAAGTTTAAAATAAGAATAGAGCGATGAACAATAAAGTTCATTTTTTCGTAAAAAAACGAGAAGCGCTGTTTATATTATTAATGACTACTTTTACCAATATCAGTCAATAAAATATTTACAGCAATTAACGTCAAGCACTCCACGTTTATTGAAGATAGAATTTTTGTTAATTACTCCTGTCTTATTTTCAACTTACTGAAAATTATTTTATACTTTTTAGTTTTAATTATTTACTAAGCGTGTTTATTTATTTTCTGTTTTTTAGTTTGGTTGGTTATAAAAGCGTGCTCATTAGTTTTTTAATATAAATATTCATGTTCTAATTTTAGGTCTAGCTAAAGTGGCTTGCTACTAAGGCGTGTTTTTCAAACTATAAATTATATTGTTACAGAATATAAGAAACTCCCCAGTTGTTCCTGCCACTAGTCATATGCTTGTCCCAAAGATTAAGCCATGTATGCCTTAGTACACTCGTCATAGCGTGGCACAGGAAACTATTGTGTCTTTGGATATGAAAAACCGCTAATCCTGAAGAAATAGGACAAACTTATTACATTATTGGATTGCCATCGGTCCATGAGAAGAGAGCAAAGTTTCAATTTAATTCGTTGTTTTGAAGTTGCCGAAAATCGAGCTCAAAGATTAAGTTACATTACAGGGGGAGCTAATGAAAGTGTGTGAAAAACAATAAACTGTAGAACAAAAAGATAAATTTATAGTTATTAAATAATTAAATAATAATGATATCTTGAAGGTGGAATGGGTTCGGTCGTAACCGACATAACTTAGCGTACCCGGCATTTTAATAATGCCGTACCCACCTCCAAAATTACTTAGTTTGCATTGCCCTCTACAGAGGGCATATTGATATTCTCCAGCTCATCCATGTTGACTTTGAAAAATACCTATGATTCATTCTTGATAATTATTTTGTATTTATTACTGTTTGTATTTATTAATACAATTCAATTTTTTTTCCTGTTATACAAATGCATTTTAATTTTACCACTTAAACTATGATTTATAGAAAAAAGCAGCCTGTCCCACTACACCCGTGAATGGGTCTGGGGTTCAGTACATGGTAGAGAATGTACTGTTTCATGGACAACTGTTCTGCAAGGAGGTACTTGTCCTAGGTCACGCTTAACCGCCAGATTTTACCCCCTTATTTTGGGTACCCTATTTTATAACATTTTATTGAGGCTGGGTTAGCCCCAGGAGGGTCCTAGATCCTATACGATCCATCTCCGGCTCCAAACAGACTAAATAAAAGTCTTGACCGCAGCGGGATTTGAACCAGGATTTACGGCATGGCAACTCAATGCTCTACTACTGAGCCACTCCGCTCTCTATATGATTTATAAAAGTCTCATGGAATGTTTTATTTCTTAGATTCCCCTAGACTTTCAATTTCATATAAATATATAAATAAATATTAAAATTATAAATATTCTCTATACATTTGTATTTATCTTGGATAGTTATTTGTAAAAGTTAAGCTTGCTACAAGTGTTTTTTTTTAAATTCACTGTCATGGTTTTTATCTATAATGAGTATGCATATAATAAATGAAATAATAATTAAAATTTATTTAAATATAATCCAATCGAGCTATTTTCGACTGGCGATTCTAATTAAGAAAACAAATAAAAAGTAATATATAAAGAGAATATTTAATTCCCAGGTTAGGTTTTCTTGTTTATAGACGCACAACATCCATGGTCATCAGCGTCTTCCCTCTTTTGGTTAAATATTTATTTCGTTATTATTCTTTATCCTTCTTCGTTATTCTTTTGGTTTAACATTTATTTTCACTTCACTTCAATTATTATATTTTACTGAACATATTATTTTGTTTAAGAAAAGTTAGCAATTTATCTATATTTGTGATGTTACCACCTAGGATAGTCCGGGTTTTTCTATCAATCCCCAAGCCATGAAAATATGTTTCATACAGGGGGCAGTCCTTCAAGATGTGGGTGATAGTTAATTGGACACTGGTACTTCCGCAATTTGGTGGTGCATCTCTTTCAATCAGATATCCGTGCGTCAGACGCGTATAATACGACCGATTCGTAGTCTTGTGATGACTACTTCTTCTCTTCTGTTGCTGCGGCAAGAATTCCCAGTAATTTAAGGATCAAAATTTATTGTGTCTCACCTATGATCTCCTGTGTGACACACTGTTCCCTGTCTTGAAGAGTTTTTGTTTCAGATAAAATCATATCCAGCCGGAAACTTATACAGTCTATATGCAAAACCGTTTCCAGCTTTTAATTAATTCTATCTAAGGCATTTTTCTTAACACGTTTACAATAGATTGGCCAGTATGGATGCATATTCAACTCGATTTTCAGCTACTTCAAAACATCCAATTAAATTGAAACTTTGCAAAGTTTTTAAGACTCGGAGTACCAATTACTGAGGTGTACTAAAGCAAATAATAGTATGGTTTAATCTTTGAAACAAGCATATGACAACTGTCATGATCAATTCAAGGGTTTCGTATATTTTTCAAAAAATAAAACAACGCACTTTTGTAGCTAGCCGA
Source organism: Troilus luridus (assembly GCA_964056705.1). Classification (NCBI taxonomy): domain Eukaryota; kingdom Metazoa; phylum Arthropoda; class Insecta; order Hemiptera; family Pentatomidae; genus Troilus; species Troilus luridus. Next base: position 66,316,484 of record OZ057413.1, read on the forward strand.
ACTAAAACATAGACGATGAATATTACTTAACAAAAAAAAAAACTTAAGAACAGGGCTGTATAGGTATCCGAACTAAGATATCCGAAAATAAATTATATATATTATATATTATATTGGATATGAATTATATATAGGTATCCGAAAATAAATAATAATTTAAAGAACTAAAAGTTTCATAAGAAACAAAATTAAAAAGTATAAAATAATTTACAGTAAGTTTAAAATAAATAAAGACTTAAGTTAAAAAAAAAAGAAGGATAGAAGAATAAACAATAAATTCATTTTTCGTAAAAGAGCGTGGGGTGTTGGGTGTCGAAAATTGTAAATATTTTATTGACTGATATTGGTAAATGTTCAGGCATTATGAAAATATCTTAAAACACACCACACGTTATTGTACGATAAATAAGTTTTTTGTTCATCGCTATATTCTTAATTTAAACCTATTAAATATTGTTTACTTTCTGGTTTTGTTTCCTATCAAAGTACGTTTTTATGTCTTTTAAACTAGCATTTATTTTCTGCTTTTTAGTTCGGCGTTTTTTTCAAAATATTATTAATTCAAACTATAAATTTTTTACAAAAAACTTCAGTTGTTTCTTCTGGTTTAGACTGTGTCGGTGAATTTTCTGCCAAAGTTTCGCCAGACATGCTGCTGACTTCCTCAAGGCTTAATTTAGACTTTTGTTGTCGTTTCTGTCTGTAACGTTGGCAGAAAATTCACCGACACGGTCTAAACCAGAAGAAACAACTGAAGTTTTTTATATAAAAAGTGGCCGTGGAAACGTGAAAGAGTATTTAACTAGCCTCTATGGGAGGATATAGCTCGGAGAGTTGTCTATCATCAAGTTGTCAATTTTTTTTTGTCCAGGCATGACTGGATCCAATGAATGCAATTTTTGTGAATACTTTGCATTCTATTCGACTTTTTAGGACCAGAAAATTAATGTTTGTTTCTACTTCTTCATGTTTATAAGCCCTAGTCTCTAGAAGGGAATACTGGGAGTGCACAAGAGTTTCACGGTTGCTGAGAAGAAAGTGCCGTGAAGAAGTGGGTCAGGTTTTAGAGGATCATCGATCTACTGCCGGGGCAGTCCTACACCTACTCGCTCATCTTTAATCAGTTCTAATATTTTCATTAGATAGTCAGTGTTCTCTCACGTATTCACAAGGTGATGTCATACGTTTCAATTTATTTTTACTTTAATATTTAATACTCTCGATACGTTCTCGACTGAATAAACAATATTTATTGTGGTATTACTATTTTTGAAGTGAAAAGCCGCCTTGAGTGGTATTTGGTAGGTGAAAAAAATATAGGTTCGAGTCAGCGACATGAGCGACATATTTGTGACGTGTTGCGCGAGACTGGTGACGCCTAGCGGCCTGTGCATGTATTATACAGTTAATTTTTCAAGATTTAATAAACTTAATCTTAAATGTTAGAAATAAATTGATATAAGAATAATAATATTTAACTAAAATCTCGTTTAATTGTTGTGCAATTTATACTAATGATGTGCGGAAGAAAATGGTCCGCGTAGAGGTTAATAAATTTCTCTTAAATGTTTATTAATTAGCCAACGTTTCGACCCACATTGCAGGTCTATATCAGGGCTGTTGTGGGGCCCCGGTATAAGTTCGTCATAGGTTCTAATCACATCCCTATCTAACGCAAAAGTTTTAAAACGTTGTGTTTTACGTTAGATAGAGATGTGATTAGAACTTGTGGCGGACTTTTACCGGCCCCCCCTCCCGCCCACCCACTCTACAGCCCGGAAGAAGAGCTGCAACGAGGGTCGAAACGTTGGCTATTTAATAAACATTACTTCCTATTTAAGAGAAATTTATTGACCTCCACCCGGACCATTCCATACATATATTTACACGGCCAACTATTATCATTCAATATACTAATAATAACTTAAAACATCAATAACTAGTTAAACTTTTCGTTTCCCCTAAAAGATTTTATTTGTCTTAGTTAAATGTCTTGTTTTTAGTTGCTAATGGGAGCAAATACACAAGAATTTGGATGTTATATTGTAAGAATATTATAAGAATTTCTTTACTTTGTATTTTATAAAAGATTTTTTGTTTTTTTAGAATGCAAAGTACGAACCGTGTAAGTATGAAAGGAAAACAAAAATTCTAAAACGTGAATGATCTCTAGCAAAAAAATAAAAAAATGGATATTTCGATAGCCACTTGCGGACGGTATATAACTTTGAATACTATAAGGATTTATTTTTCAAAAGTTTTTGGTCTAAAATCCAATTTGTTATGGGCTACTGGGTGTAAAATGAACTAAACTATTACTAAATTCAACAAATTAAAAAGATTACAAGGAAATTATTTAAAACAATTAAATTATTAAACTAATATCAATTTACAATAACAATATTCTACAGATTATAACCTAGGCCTAACTGTTATCTAATTACTAAAAAAATATACAAATAATATAAGATATTGCTAATACTAAATAACTAAACTATTTATATATAAACAGCGGCGAATAACAAAATATCTCAGATCCTACATTCATATAACTTTCTTAATTTAGAAAAAATGAATCGGTACATCATGCATTTACAATACATCACTATGAACTTATACAATAGATAATTGCATGTTGCAATATAATGGTACACATTTTGTAAGGAGGAATAATCCAATAGGATTTGACAAGAATAATCCGAATAGGAAGGAACAAACTAAGGAAATAATTTCTGTTAAAATTTACTAATTAAAATATATTTAATTAAGGAAACATACTGTTACGGGCTACTGGGTGTAAAATGAACTAAACTATTACAAAATTCAAGATACTAAAATTTATTAACAAATTAAAAAGATTACAAGGAAATTATTTAAAACAATTAAATTATTAAATTAATATCAATTTACAATAACAATATTCTACAGATTATAACCTAGGCCTAACTGTTATCTAATTACTAAAATAATATACGAATAATTTAAGATATTGCTAATACCAAATAACTAAACTATTTATATAAATACAATAATATTACACTAGGGTTTACAACTACAAACTAACACTTACAGTTCACTAATTAAAGTCCACCGACCGTAAAACTCTCCAAATATGACAAACTGACACACAGTTTATTACATTTATCACACGCCCACTAATTATCACTGTCACTGTTGCTCACTTAGCACTTACCACAGACTTATTACGGTATACATTTATTATTTAAATTACGTTGTATTGATATTTTGTATTGTGCTAGTGCACCCCATCATATGTTTTGATTAATAAATAAACTACTTATAAAATTTATATAATTATTTTAATTTTTTTTTTCTAAGAGTACACCTAACATCTACCAACTTGAAATATTTCCAGCAGCATAAATTTTTAAATTTGATGTCTTCATTATTGTATCATTAAATTGTGCACTACTTAATTCCTAATAATAATAATAATACAAACTCTAATATTGAACAATATAGATATTTGTTTTTTCTGTGACCGACTCTAGAACGAAACCTTGATACAGTTAAAATTATATAAAATGTTTTTATTTAGTTTTATGAAGAAAAACTCACCAATGTCAAGCTTTTAATTTTTTTTAAGCGTAGTTAAATGGTCTTCTAAATCTTTTAAAAAATAATGACTAACTCATCGACCCATTCAAGCTATCATATAAGTAATATTAGTTTAATTAAATCACTATTTGATAAGTCATGAAGACTGTAGATCGTACCATGAACTATAATTACATTTTTCGCCTCGAAAGATTTTAGGTTTTCTGTATGACTAAAAACTAAATATTGAAAAAGCCCTTCGTAAAAGTAATTAAAAGTTTGCATGATAGTGGCTAGGTAAAAATTTTAATATGATATTATAAGTTTCGCCGTCTGAAATTCAAGAAAGAAAACCTGGAATTTGATAAGACATGCATTTTTTTTTAAAGATCGAGATATCTTTTCCAAAAATGGATATGATAGAGACCATTTTATTGGAGCTAATTCAATAGTTTGAATTTATGAACTTCGTTGGATACTCCCATCAATCATATGGAGATAGTTAATTAATCGTAACGAAATGTCTGATTTAACCCCTTAAACAGAAACAAATGCAAGCCCTCCAAACATTTTTGTATTGCGGGCGCAGCATTCAAGGTGTTTACGGGGCATCCTCAATATTAAATTGATCTGTTCATTTTCTTATTACGCTAAAGATGCATGTACATCATAAACGCTCATTTTGTGTTTTTTTATTCTTTATTTGTAAATTAAATCATCCGCTCATCTAATTTGAGATGAAACAAATGATAATATTTTATTTAGGTTTAACAAAACAAATAGAAAAGAAAAAATAGCCAATAAATACTATTTGAAGTCTACAATAAGAAATCAAAAATATATACTTATTTTTCTAAGTTATTCATCTGTCATTATGTAAATTAAATAAATTTTGTCTTATATTTCTGTGTATTAATAGTTATTGTTCTTCTCAAATAATGACTCAAACTATCTTTTTTTTTTACGAGAAATCCCTTAAGTTTTGCTGAATCAGTGTTTAAAAAAAAAAAAATATAAAGAAATGATTGAACTAAGTAGAATACAAATAAACTTTAATTTAAAACTAAATAACTGTATCACAAAAATTAAATATCTAAGGGTATATAAAATTGTATTCTAAACTTTCGACTCGTTTTCGTACCTGTCAGATGGATGATAATAATCGAATATATTGTAAACATTTCAGTCATGACATTTGGAAGAATAGTACATAGGATAAAAGTTTAATCGCGAAATAATTTCAAATAAACATTGAAAAATAATTTTAAAAAAAAAACATTTTTTCGCGACTATCATGGAATCTACTTAAATTAATTTTAAACCCAGCTAAGAAAATTTGAGCTACGAGGTTATGTAATTATAGACACAATATGTATAATAACTGCTGAATATCATAGCCTTATCAGAGCCACAAATGCCACTAGCTGATAGGTGAGAACAGTTCAAGCTGATATCATAATTTTGTCTCATTGGGTACTGTCCCATAGTTACTTCCAATTTTCCAAATAGTGGTTTAGTGCTGAATAACTTTCTTTTAAATTTTCCCAGTCGTCGTTTTTCTTTTATAATATATAGAGCTACGTAGTATCTGAATGGGGCCATTTTTCTTTAAGTTAAAAAAAAAAAAAGTATCCAATAAGTTATATCACATTAGTTATTGATCCCTTAGCAACACTTCATTGAAATGGCGGAATAAAGTGCTAAGCCTCACAAAGTTAGTGTAATATTCCATCTCATTTATTATTTTGAAGTGGACGGAAGCCTGCAGTTGTATCTTAAGACTGTCTTCTAATAACATGGTTTGTTCTTGTATTCTTTGTCACACTGTTATGAAAATCTTTCACTATCTTTAAGGCTAATCAAATTGTCGTTTGTTTATTAGCTGTTGTGTAATTTTGTGGTTCCCTTATTCCTAGTCTTAAAAGAATTGTATGGTAGAATGACCATTTTTTTTTTAATTGTAAAAGCTATAGCTGATCGGACGATGCCACTGCGGCAGTCCTAAATTTTGCCTATCCAAGTTTAATCAAAGGTTTTTTTAACGAGTACCTGACATTGTTTTGCTTCCCTTCCGATGGACGCCATAATCAAGGAATTTATGCTCCCTTTGAAAAACCCTGGGGCAACCAGCCAGGCTGCGATCCCGCGATCTTAGGCATCAGTTCTTAAGCTAACTACTACTTATGCAGGCGACCTTTCTTCTTACTCGTTATTGTAATGAAAATGCAAAATGCTCAACAACGAGATTCAACCAATTGTTATTGTCATCATTAATTTTGGTCGGTTACATTATTGAAAATAAAATCGCTGAAATTTCCAGTTAGCTATCGTAACAGATGCAAAACATTTTTTTTTTTTTAAATGACCCATCAGTAATAATCATAAAACTACAGTCGAACCTGGATAAGTGGAATCTCTTGTTGACCGGATTTCAATTCCACTTAAACAAGGTTTCACTTATCAAGGTCATTAAGGTGGCATGTACCACTAAAAGAGATTCTGGTAATTTTTATATATATAAAAAATTATTACCTATATATGTAGTACACAAAAAAAAATACATACATAAAATTTTTAAACAATCATTATAATTATTACATAATTTTGTAATATGAAAATAAAACAATACGGGCTACACATATACGTACAATTGTATTAGTGAAATTAATCACTTATTTCTTCGGAACTTCACTTTGGCACTTAAATTTTTTTTTCTATATCTTATCAGCATTTTTATTTATTTCCAAAAACGTCTACAACTTCTCAATACAATTTATTGCATCATTTTTGGTGATTGGTAGCATCTCTGACTCTTCTTCATTTTCTTGGGTTCTTTTTCTTGGTCGGAATTGTCCAAATATTCATTGTCACCTGCCATTTTAGATTTTTTTAGGATTTCTTCATTATTCAGTCTACTTCTGTTATAATTACGTCATTCATGTGAACATACTCTTTAAATGTTGGAAGCTTCTCATAGGTATCTTTTAACACTTTTTCCCAATCATGTGGCTGAAGTCGGAGAGTATCTGTTTCCGATTCCATTTCCTCATCATCATCGTCAGCTGTGTTTTAAAATGTAAACATGTGCTTAGTGCTTACACTTTACGCACCAATCAAAAGAATACAAACCTAACCATCCCGCTTGTTTTCTTAGTATGTGTTAATGTAAATTCCACTACGAATACAAAAATTGTCCCATTTACAGAGGCAATTTTCACAAAAATTGATTCGACTTATAGAGGTGAAAACATTCCAGTAACAGAGTTTATTTATGGGAAAAATCATGGGACAAGTTTTGTACCACTTATAGAGATATTCCACTTCTGCAGGTACCACTTATCCAGGTTTAACTGTTTTATAAAACACTTTATATATCAACATTAAATGTATCTGCTTTCTCTGAAGTATCGATAAGAACTAGAAGAGGTAAACACAGAGCTTACTAATGATGTGCCATCATCGACCCGACAACAGGCCCTCCGCTGAATTATTGGCTCTTTCTGCTCCGGGAAAGTTATCTGACCCCAAATTAATTTGAAGCCTCCAACATTTCAAACAGCTACCATAAATTTTACTTTAGGACGAACAATTATCCATAATACTAACAATAGTGAAGATAAAATATTTAAAAAATAATTAAAAAGTATGAGTTTACTTCAGATATTGTTTATTGTACAAATTTAAGAAATAAGTTTTCACAAATTTTCGTCCATTAGCAACTTAAGATAAATCGTTTGACCCTTACAAATAAAATCTTTTAGAAGAAACGAAAACTTTAACTTGCTATAGATGTTTTAGGTTATAATTAAGGATGAATTCTGCAACTATTAAACGACATTTAATTAAATATTAGTATTATCATATTGATGTAATTCTATCCTTTCATCTATACTTGATTAAAACAAACCTTATTACTCATATACAGGCCGATACGCGTCGCCAGTGTTAATAGTGTCAGACTAAATACACCACGAGCATGTTGCTCATGTCGGTGATGCGGACCCATTAGTCCCCCTCCCCAAAAAAATCACTGAAAGCTTATACGCATTTATTTCCTTTTTTTGTTATTTTCCCTTTTCTGAAGATGCCTGGATAGGCGAATAAAATTTAAGAAAAAACAATCTTCTTCTTTTAGTGGTGGGACAGATGCTTAAAGCGATCATAGGCCTGCTCAATCTCCAAGCTCCATCTGCTTCGGTCCTGTCCATGTCAGGAACTTATTCTCAGTTTCTTGAGATCTCCCAGTACGCTATCCTTCCATCTGGCCCTGGGTCTCCCTCTACGCCTCACTCCATCAGGGCAGTTTTCATACACTCTTCTGAAAGTTCTTTCTTCTCCCATTCTCAGCAAGTGACCCAGCAACTTCATCCTCTGTAACATGGCAAGAGAGGAGATCGTCATGTTATTATAGCGTTCATATAACTCTCTGTTTTTTCTTCTGCGCCATATACCGTTTTCCTGGACGGGCCCTACGATGCGTCTGAGGATACGCCTTTCGAAACTATCCACCAGATGTGCATCCTTCTTGTTTAGGGTCCATCTCTCGCAAGCATATGTCGCTATTGGCTGAATCAGCGATTTATAGAGAGTGATCTTAGTTTTGAAGTCGACATTTTTGCTTTTAAGCCCGGCCCAATTCCCAGCCAGTACTCTTCTTCTGATTACTTCTGTTTCATCTAGTTTGTCGTTGATGACAGAGCCAAGGTATTGGAAGCTGTTCACCATCTCGTAGGTATGCGTTCCCATTAAGTAGAGTTGTTCCCGGCGAATTTACTCCTTTGCCTTCCTCTTCTCAGCACCATCAATTTCGGTTTTTCCTCATTTATTTTTAACCCTAACTTTTCTGCTTCCGACTCAAGCCTTTGCAGGTTATCCTCAAGCCTATGTGGACATTGTCTGGTCGTACTCATTCATTTTCTCGCAGAGATTTTTTAAGGTCCATATCTGATCAGTGGTCGACCAGTTACTTCTAAAGCCTCCTTGGTAATCCCCCAGTTTCCTCTCCACATATCTTCTACCCAGATCTGCGCTATGAGCTCGTGGAGATCTTTTTCTAGCTCGCTTCCGGAATTTTTGAACAGCTCCGCGGGGAGACCATCTATTCCGGATGCTTTCCAGATCTTAAATTTTACCACAACTTCCCCAACACCCTCCACATCTGGCGGGATGTGCTCTTCGCCAGGTTCCTGGCTTGCTATTACTTCTATTCCAGATAAAGGAACTCTTTCCATTTCTGAGATCAGCAGGTTGCAGAAGTAGATTTTCCATCTTTCCAGGGCATCGTCAGGAAGGATCTTTAGGTTTCCTTCTTCATCTCTTATACCTAGAGCCGGATTCGTCCCTTTTCTTTGTATTCCTTGCACTTTCTGGAAGAACTGCCTGGTGTCATTGTTCTGCTTCACATCCTCCAGTTCTTGGATCTCGTTCCTAAGTGAAATTTTCTTTTCCCGTTTCTGGCATTGGAGTATTCTCTAAATGTGCTTCATGTATTCCTAGCTAACCATCTTTGCCTTTGAATAAAAAAACAATCTAGTTATAATAAATGTTTAAGGAATTCTCTTGAAACTAACCAAGATTAAATTAATCCTCTTAAACGTCAGGGGGGCCACTTGTTACTCTTACAACTTGAATTTCCGTCATAAAACAGGCTATAAAACGAAATTGCCATTCGCATTCAGGGAGTGTAAGGATTCTTTACTCCTTATAAAAAAATAAAAAAAACCTAATCAGTAAGTCTCTTATTTACATTAATATTTTATTTTCAGAGAATCTATGGTGCTACAGCAAACCGTGCCTTACAAACCTAACATTTTTTACTTTTTAGTTATACCTAGACAATTTATTTTACCATGTTTTTTCTCCTCAATCTGTCAAGGTCTATTTATGGATCCCATAAAAAAAAAAATGATTCTAATTTTTTTATCAATAAGTAATATTTATTTGAAAATTAAAACTTAAATACTAGAAAATTAAAGCAGCCATTAGTGATTTTAATTTAGAAGAAAAACCTCTATCGGGTTAGTAAAATAATAATTTTAGTAAAATAAAAATCCTATATTTGTAGGTAATAGTATAATTAATTCTTGCTTAATTTGCATTCATGTCATCAAAAATTAATTTATGAAAATGAGATATATTTTTCAATAATACTGACTTCATACAAAATTTTTGTAAATAACTTATGTGCTCCATATGGTGTCATTATTTATTTCATGTTAAATAGTTCAATATATAATCCCAAATAAAACTATTAGTTGTTTTTTTTTGTACTCATATAAATATATATTTATACATATACATGTATGTTTATATATGTATATTTATGTTTTTGTTGCTATGAAAAAATATATTTGATGGCTCAAAGGGAAATATATTTTTAGTATCTTGCACAATCTTAATACAATTAAATCTAAGATTTTTTCTCATTTAGAATTTGTTTATGAAAATTTTTTTTTTTTTTATTAGAATTATTTTTACAGTTTTCACTGAAATAAAAAAAAAAAAACAATCACTAAACTGATTATTTTTTTTTATGAAAGCGATATTACTTTTTTGAGTGATTTATTCATTTTTAAAATGCATAAATGTGTGATACTTTGAATAAAATTGTTTTGAATAACCTTTTTAATTACGTTAGAAAGTGCTGGGCTACCAGGCTCCATTCATATTCATAATCGTAATTTATTATATTTTTCAATAAATAGTGAATAGATCTCTAGAGCCTTATACATAAAGTTACCAACGCGTGATATTTTACGTGAAAATACTTCAGCGTGATGCTAACTACTTTAATTTGATTTCTTTGTCGAGGAGAAAATGGCCCGAGTGGAGATCAGTGTAATAATTCCTTAAACAGTGTTTAACTATTTTTTTATCCTTACCACATATGCTGATGATACATGTGTATTATCAGTCAATACCAATCCAGTTATTGTATCCCAAAGCCTCCAATCCCATATCACTGATCTTGAAGAATGGTGCCAGAACTGGAGAATTAAAATAAATTCTCAAAAATCCCATCAAATCACTTTTACCTTACGTCGTAAACCAATGACTTCCTGCCCTTCAGTATCCTTTAATAATATCCCACTTGTGCCTGTAGAACAGATCCGATACTTAGGGTTGCATCTCGACAAACGATTAACCTGGAATCCTCATACAAGACTGAAAAGACAAGAAACCGCTCGACATTTCAGGCTACTTCAACACTTACTAGACAAACGCTCTAAGCTCCCAGTTAATTACAAAAGACTCATCTACATGACCATCATACGACCTATTTGGACTTACGGAGTAGAGCTTTGGGGCTCCACTAAGCCATCAAATTCTTCTCGTATCCAATCCCTACAATCCAAAATCCTTCGTAAAATCCTCAACGCTCCTTATTTTGTTAAGAATATAGTCATCCATAACGACCTTAATGTCCCATTTGTTGCTGATTTGGCCCGAACCCGGTATCTATCCTTTCATAACAAACTTCATTTCCACTCAAACCCTCTAGTTTCAAACTTAGCTTCCTCTTCAATTCCCGATAATCCTCTGAGGCGTCTGAGAAGAAGATGGCCACGTGACCTTCTTAGTTGAACATGCGATTTGAGTACTACCAGTGGGTAGTTTCTCTACTTGTCATTATATCATGTCATTATGTATCACTCAGCCAATTTACTTGTTATATTATTGTAATATAGTTGTAAATATCAATAAACAAATAATAAAAAAAAAAAAAAAACTATTTTTTTGAATCTCACATTTTGACCCATATCGCAGATCATCTTCAGGGCTGGACAAGGTACAAACAAATTAAAAAACTATGGAGTATAAAAATAGGTAAAATTAATTATAGAAATAATGCTGTTGGAACAAATCAGATACAAAATTAGGTATGGTTTAAAATATTAACAGTTATTAACATAGGATATATGTGCTAACAATAATTATGAGAAACATAAATGAATTTAAAAATAAAAAGAATAATAAGTGGGTAAAAATATCAAATAAGTGAATTTAAAATAATGCAAAGTAGCAAAACATATCTATTTATCTATATGGCGCTACAACCCGGGGGTGGGTCCTTGGCCTCCTCTAGGATCTTCCTCCATCCAGCTCGGTCCATTGCTGCTGCTCTCCAGTTCGGTGTACCTAGCAGTAGCTTGGAGTCAGTCGCCACACTATCCATCCACCTAAGTCTGGGTCTGCGTCTCCTTCTGGTACAGTCAATCCTATCCTCAAGGACTCTTTTAGGAACTTCACCTTCCTCCATCCGAATCACATGGCCTGTCCAACTTAATCTTCCCAGTTTTATGAAGTCGACGACGTTCAAGTCATTATACAGGGCTTATAACTCCCGGTTCCCTCGTCTCCTCCAAGCTGCTCCTTCTTTTACGGGGCCGTATATTCATCGCAAAATTTTTATTTCGTTTATAAGGAGGTTATTCTCATCCCATGTTTGTGAGGCATAGGTTAACAGCGGTCTAATCAACGATTTATATAACCGTACTTTGGCCTGCCTCGTGAGTAGACGGCTCCTGATCTGCCTACTCAAGCCATAGCAAAACATACGGTAAAGAGTAAGGTAGATACAATAAAATATTAAATATATATATATATTTCATCTATTGTAATATTTACATTTTTTAAATGTTGCTATATGTTTCCCTGTAGGTTTAAGCTCATATATTTCAATTAATCCTTCATTTTAAAAAAATTCAAATTATACCTACTTTTGTTTCTGGCTTACTTAGCATTACCTCTACATCTTACTTTATTTATTTGTATTCTTAATTTTTTTGTATTTTGTCTATTCAGCAATTAAGAAGACCTGCAATGTGTATCGAAACATTAGGTTCAAATAAATAGTTAAAACTTATTTTAAAAATTTCTTTCAACTTCTTTGGAAAGAGTTCGATTCCATCTTGTAATATTAATTTTTTTTTCTTCGATCGATTGCTTTTGATCCCAGTTGTATTTTCTTGTAATATCCGGCAACAAGGTACCCTTTCAAATCGACACGATGTTATTTAAGGAAGATAAATTGCCCCAGGATGAGGAGATATGAAGAGATCTATATAAGAGCCTAGCTACGGTATTAAGTTTTGACGGAACGTGGAGGTGATTACTCTCAACGAGGAGGGATATGGAGTCTTATCCAACCTGTTCCTTCGAAAATCTTGCTCCTGTGTGTTCTGATGGCTTGTTGTATTCTCATGGTGACGTCTTGATATAGAATAAAACAATTTTATTCTGGGACCAGATCTCATAAGAATAACAGATGTGTACAAAAATAATTGAATATCTGTCTGGGCAAAGGACTGCATTATAAGAATGATACAGTATTTACATAACTACTTGAAAATAGATATAAACTAAAAACTATGTTCTGGTAAGTGAAAAAAAAATCTAAAATAACAAGAATTAAGCTGAGAACAAAAAAACAACATAAATGAAAGCATATAACATCTATAAAAAACAATATGGTTATAAGTGAAGAAAATTGGTAGTGTCATCCATTACTTCTGGTGCTATTAATTGTAACTGATTAGAGAGCACCTGTTTGGGAATTCAGTAGGTGTAGAAAAACGAAAGGAAGAAGCACGACGGATATCTGGTGGGAGTATCTATCTAATTGTATTGTAATACAGTTGCGTAACTGAAGGCGGAAGGAGCCTGCGAGTCCGCAACTGGATGGCAGCAACAGCCCTCAAGGGGGACTACTGGCGGATACTGATTGTGTAGGCCCGGACGCGTCCAGGTGTTGTTTCGCCGGATTAATACAGTTATAAATTTCAATAAAATTAATGCTTTTAGTTCGATTAAATAATTAATCTCAGAGATGTATACATACGACATCAGATATTATTGCTACTACTTTGAGTCCATAAAAATGATTTTCATTATTACAAAAGCTACCTCCGTGCATTTGCTTGTATAATTATTCACAAATGGAAACTGGTAACAATCATTTCTCCGAAAATACTTCTTTTGGAGTCGTCCCACTATTCTGACAAGCTAGCAAAATATAAGCTGTTATTTTTGAATGTCAATTTTTTCATATTCGCGATGTGTAAAGCTTTTCATTTGAATTACTATAAAAATATGGGTAAACGGGTAAATGTTTTTTCTACTTAATATTTATCAAACAGTGATATTTAAAACCCTGTACACCTTTTAAATTTCATTATGGAATGATAATCATTAAATTTGTTTAGAATAATAAACGATTTTTTAGATCCAGATGGACTTATAGGAGAAAAGCTACCAGTTGTTTACTTTGAGCCTACCTGATAGAAAAAGGGATTGATTTCCCAAGATAAGCATGTTTTCGGTTTTCCATCGGAACAAGGAACATTTTTATATATCTAATTTTAGTTACACAGGAATCACTTCCTCGCTTACTTACAATTAGTTTTAATAAAATTAATTCTACTGATCTAATGAATATTCGATATTGGAGTAAAGTTCTAATTTATTAAAGGAAACTCAGGCGGTTAATCGTTAGCCAAAGAAGGCGGCTTAGCAAGTCTTTAGAACCGTTGAAGCCACCTTTAAGTTTAAAATATCGGGGATTTAGACTGGGCTTTTGATTACTTTTCCTTCATCTTTTATATTTTAGGTAAAATAAAAACTAAAAAAAACCTTTAAGAAACATTATTACCTATAGATATCCTTCTTTATTTTAGGTCCTATAATACTGCTTTGTACCTACTTGTTTGATATTTTAAAATTATTTTTTCTCTTAGAGGATTTAATTTTTTTTAGCTATATATATTTAAATAAAAAGGTACTTGTGTATTAAATTCACCACCTGTAAATGCCAATGCGCAACCAGTTACGTTTTATAACAGTTATATTTCTAACAGTTACCTTTGATTACCTTTTTAAATATTTTTATTGGTGTTAGAATTTGCATAACATAACATGCAATATAATAATAATGGAAATAAATAAATAGAACTAATAATAATAAAATGAATATATAACATATATAGATAATATATTGAATGTATAAAATATATAAATAATGGAATATATCATCAACAATTTAAAATAAAAACAATATTTAAAAACTAAGTATTCATAATTTGCATAACATAACATGGAATATAATAATTTGGATTACATAATATGGAATATAATAATAATGGAAATATATAAATGGAACTAATAATAATACAATTGAATATATAACACATATAGATATGTAAGGTATAAAAAATAAATATTGAACATTATATATATGTGTGTGTTTTGTATATGTATAATTATTTAAAGACGAATATTTGGATTTGGATGGTAATAGGTTATAATAGGTTAAGCGATATATAAAGGTTATGATGTAACTTGTAAATATTATTTTGTACTATTATTAATTAATAAGTTATAGATGTGATTATAAATTAAACATTCTTTTGAACATCACATTGGATGTATAATTGTTAAACTGTGTAAATATGTAAAAATCAAAATTGCAAAAGATCGATTGTAAGATCGACGAAATATGGAGAAGGGATGAAAAAGTGGTGGAGCAAGTGGAGCGAGAGCGGGGTCTGAGGAATCTGGGGACGGACGTGGAAGGAGGCACGAGAGAAGCCAGCTGAAGCCTGGAGAAGAAAGGAATAAGAGAAGCGGACATTTTGTTGGTATATAAGTGGGGATTAGGATATAATTTAACATTTGAAAGTGTTTATGTCAAATGAGTGGGTAAAACCCGATTTATGTTATTTTCATAAAAATGCAAATATTCGTCTATTCTATTATAAGTTTATTTGTCATATTAATTCATATTATAAAAGTATTATTAAATTCAGTAATTATTTATTGGTGCCCAAAATTAGTAGTTAACTTATAATTAATTGAAGTAGAGTATTTTAGAGTTAGGTTTTTTATGACAAATAATAATTAATGGTCAGGAAACTGAAGGTAACCTAACAGATAATATATTGAATATATAAAATATATAAATAATGGAATACATCATCAATAATTTAAAATAAACACCACCCCTAACCACCAGACAAACCAAAAATCAGCAACAAACAAAAATGAGAATACAAAAACAACTTTAGAACGTACGAAGAAACAAAAAACAGTGAATGAACAATGAACAATAAACAATGTAACTGTTACTGTTAGAAATATAACTGTTATAAAACGTAACAGCTTGCGCATGTGTACAACATTGGCCTTTTTAGGTGGTGGATTTAATACACAAGTACCAATAAAAAAAAATATTTAAGTTCGTGTGGCCCTGTAAAATTGTTTGATAGTAATAACTTTAAATCATACATTTCTTTTTTTTACAATTACACAATTAAGTGTTAAGAAGTTTTAAGGACCGAAGGAAGGTGTTAGAGGCTAAACCTACCGGCACAAGACCACCAGGAAGACCACGAACTACGTATAGGGAATATTTTCGCAAGTTGGGAGAGGAAAGAGGTAAAACTCGGGTGCAGATGATGCTGTTGGCAGGACTGGCACAGTTGTGTAGAGGCTCCTTCATACTAAAAGGTATACGGAAGAAGGGAAAGAAGAAGACATTTTGAGGTACATCCCTTTCGAACAACTGGAATAAAATATTTTTTCGTTATTAATTAGAATGCAAAAGGAAAAGTCACGAAATCCCTCAAATACCGGAAAAATTAAACCAGTCATAGATCAAAAGAAAAATCAGCACATCTCACATCAACATCCAAAACAGGCACATCAAGTAGAGGCTGCAATATTGCTCCAAGACGTTCCACAAACAACTAAGACAGGTAATCTGACCGACTAATTTATAATTAATGGTTTTTTTTTAGTTTTTGCTAATTTTTTATTTACATGTTTTACCGTTTATGAAAAATGAAAGCAACTTGATTTAATCAATTGGTTTAACACTTGTTTCATTTTCACAAAAAGCCATGGCAAAATATTGACAGTACGGTTCAGTGACTGATGATACAGATAAAATTAAACATGACGTATGTTCGACTCAGGTAGATATTGATTTGAAAGCAGGATTGATATTTGCAATAACGTCCATTTTGTGGATAGTAGATAAAGGCAGAACATTCAATTAATACTCTATATATTTTAAAACATACCTTGAATTAGTTGATTAATAGTTTGTGTACGCTTTTTTAAGACAGGGTTAGAAGACAAAGGGTACTAGTAATGTTTTAACAATTGTGTGAAAACGCATTTTAATTTTAAGACTTTTTTAAAAATAATTTATTCATTGAAATTCACAACTTTATTATACTAATACAACAAGTAAATAGAATGATTGGTACATATTGGCATGAATAAAGACAAGTAGAGAAAACACCCAGTGGGAGTACTCAAATAAAAGAGGTTACGAGGACATCTTTTTTCAAAACTTAAAACTAAATTAAATTTTTCAAGCTTGAATCATAAATACATTAGGAATGTATTTAATACCTATTGAACTTATACACCCGCAACTTTGGCCACTTTAAAAAATGGGAATATAAAACCTAGTGAATAGTTTAATTATCTAAATCTCAAGAAGAACATTTCCAATATTTCAGAGGCTTAGGAACTATGGACATGCGAACGCCTGATTTGTCCCATCATCATGTCCTCAATGTTCCCATCATCCAACCCAATAGTCTGTAAGATATTTCTCATCTAAGGGAGGGAAAAAAGTACCACTAAAACCCACGATGGGCCTTGGGTTCAGTAGGTGGTAGTGACTACTATTTCTTAGACAGCGGTTGTGCAGGTTGTGATTTTTCCTTGATCACGCTCAACCGCCAGGTGTTCTCCCCTTTTTGGATAAGCCACTTTATAGAGATCATTAACCCACTTTATAGAGACTAGGTGAGCACCAGGAGGGTCGCAGGTCCCAAGGAATCTATCCACGGCTGTTAACAGATTAAAACCTCCAAAATATGTGTTTTATAAAGTTATTACTTCACTGAGATGAAGAAATCGCACTGGCGTCGTATTTATACACAATACATGAAAAAAAAATGACTCGGAAAAAAGTCTTTATACACCGATGGTTCAGGTGTTGAAACCAGGCGAATTGGAGGAGCAACTGAGTTCTTGACGTTGAAGTATGTTGCTGCGCTTATTAGTAGCGTTCCTTGTAATCTTGATAAGGAATTTTAAGCTGTCCAGCTTATCCTTTAAATTATTTTTATCAGCAATCGACCTTAGTAACCCGCAATCTTCAATCGTCACCTTTTTCACTAACCGTTAAACATTCTCTTATGGAGTTTTAGTGAAACAAGTCTTCCAGAAATTCCTATTTTGGTGGCAACAATGACGCTATAATGGACCCCACACGTAGGAATCTCGAGAAGCCAAAGCTCTCGGAATGCCCAAGGAGGCTCCCAGACGGCCATATCTCAGTCATGCCACAGTTTGCAGAAGGGATAGAATGGGTTATCTTTCTCAGACCGACTGAACGTGTTCCTCCTGATTTTCCCTTCCAAGTGCCGATTGGGGATTTCGGATTTGTAGCTTGCCACAGTTATTTAAATATTCACTTCAGATTCACCTATATGTTATGCAGGTGATGGCCCTCTTTTATCGTTTCTCCAATTATCATTTTTGATCTCCTATAAGGCTATCTATCTATATGGCTCCCTCAAGGACGTTTGACAAACGTTTCCATTTAAAGAAAAAATTTGGCTTAAATACAACAAGCTTTACAGTTTTGCTTATTCATTCAACGTCATTTTATGGTGCTGTGGCTAATTAGAAGATGCTTGTTGTAATTAGTTGTAACTAACAGTTTGTCTATTAAGGGGTCCTTAATTTTATTCAGGTATATACTAAAAATCCTGAGGCCAAGTGACCTTGGACATAGAACCACTACAACGCAGGTGACATGCGAACTTGCCCAATGTGGTTGACAACTCCCTCAAGACTTTCCTTTAAAATTTTACAAATCCACTTTCTGAGATTCCATTTAATGCCAATGATTTGACCTACAAGGAAACAGGGCTCATTCTAGTTTTTTATAAGCTTACTTTTAATACATATATATTCGTATTTCAGTGTTTTTGAGAGAAAGAATTTCTCACTAATTGGTGTAAGGCAATAATTAGAAAATGGATGTTACCGGACACCTTACTATTTGGGCCACCTATTTTACGCCCATGCTGAAGGATGGCACAGGCAAGGATTTTTTACTCCCTTTAAAAAATCCTAGGGCCACACGCTGGGCTGCGAACTCCCGATCTTGGCCATAGTAGGTTGTTATACTAACCAATAGATCAGTTGATTCTCCAAGCTTTACTCGTTTGAATAGTTTTATGGTGTCCGAAAAAAGGGCGTTATGGTGTAGGAATAAAAAATTAAAATATAAAGTATATATTATATATTTATTCATCGACTTATAACAGGTCACGCTTACCCCAAGCACACCTGCACAGAATGGGTATCACAGAATCTGATATCTGTCTCATAAGTCTATCTAGTGCTATGGATGGTGCAGACTTACGACGTTGCTGTGGTCTTTAAGATATTCCAAACAATTGTGACGATGCATGTCTTTATTGGGAGGCTCATCGGCGTATGGCAGACATGCCACGTTCTGAGATACGATAACTAAAAAAAATATTCATTTATATAAAAATTAAAAAAAGAAAACTGTACCAATGCAACCCCTGAAGGGTTTATGGTGAAGAATGTACTGTTTCTAAGCCAACTATTGTCCAGGGAGATGATTTATCACCCAATAAAGGGTAAATAATAATTTTAGTAGTAATAATAATAACAACTAACTCAAAAGGATCACCTTTCGTGTTGTGTGTAGCATAACAACCTAATATGCACAAGATCGTTCACAGCCCAGCAGGTTACCTTAGAATTTTGTTAAGGGAGACAAATTTTCAGTTATGGCCTCCTTCGGATGGGACGTAAAATGGAGGTTCCGAGCCTATGTGATGTCAAGTCCTCGTTAAAGATATCTATCCTAATTATATCTGGATGAGCAAAATTCAGGACTCTCACCGTAGCATCGTGCGATTAGCCATATCAGATTTAAGTGACGTTAAATGAATAAAGAAACAAGATTCATACAAATAATCACATTAAAATAAAATTAAAAAAACAGTAAATGAAATGGTTGGTATATGGTAACATAAGGTTGAACTTTAAAACACTTAATAGAGATGTGATTACTTTAAAGCTATAATTTTATTTACACACTATTTAACTTTAGAATAATAAATGTGAGAAAAATTCTCAGATATGGCGTACTTCGGATGGGACATAAAATGGAGGTTCCGAGCCTATGTGATATCAAGTACTCGTTAAAGATCTCTATCCTAATTATTCCTGGATAGGAAAAATTTAGAACTCCCAGTATTGCTTCGTCCAATCAGCAATAGCAGTATTATGCGATGTTAAATAAAAAATACAGAAAAATATTCAAAATTATAACACTTTTTCATAACTATTAATACAAATATATAGAAATACCAATAACTATTTAAAACAATAATAATAATTAGAGTACGTTATTGTTGAACTTAATAGCTATAATTATAACACTACTTTGTTTGTATAAATTAAAATTTGGAATTAGGGGATGACTTTTCGAAGATAGGCGGACATATAGATAGGAAGTGGGGGGGGGGGCGCCTGCGCGGTGGCGGCGGACAAGATGGCAGGTATTGACTTTTCAGTCAGGCTGCTAGCCTGGAGTGCAGTGGATGGCTCGGTGACATGTCTGCCAAGGAGAGCACCGAGCAGCACCAGTACGTCGGTCCATACCGGCTCGAGAAGACTCTCGGCAAGGGACAGACCGGTACGTCATCTATATAGCTTCAATAATAATATTTGGCGATGTATTTAGGTCGTCGGCTTCCGAGGGGGTAGGGTTCATATGTGTCCTAGGGGTGTAGGTTCGAGTCTCCCAGGTGGTCTCCAACTCTGTGCCAGAGTTCTGGGAGATCATTATATCTATAACAGGTCCACATAACTTGGAAGAAATAATATAAGTTCCTATAAAACCACTCCTATTTTACTCTTATATGCCTATTAAGCAATGTTCATCAAATGATCCTATATTTTACGCTGTTTTAAATTAAAAAAACATTTCCTCCAATCGTCCATATAAACCAAAGTAATATATAATATTACACACAACACATATTTATGTGTATGTTAGACATATGTACATAATTGATCAACTAGATTTTATTTAGAAAAGTCGATATTTAAAATATCCTTTCTCATTTCGTTAGAAGATCATTCATATATATATTATTTTATTTATTTTTTTGCATAGAATTTAAAACATCATACATTTCTTAAAAATTATCGTAAAAACTTAAAAAATCGTATAGCAAGTTTGGTAACTTAATTATTCATTATACAACAATATATAATACCAATTAGTTTCTTTTTAAGTCGTATGAATTAAAAAAAAAAAATGTGATATATTCGAGAAACTAAAATAGAATTTAAAACTTAAAATTTTTTTAAACAGTAGTATTGGTTCGGTAACATCATTATTTACAATCAAATAATAAAATATATCAATTTTTTTTTTTATGACTCGTATGATTTATAA
The DNA here is from genome assembly GCA_964056705.1 of Troilus luridus. Lineage (NCBI taxonomy): Eukaryota > Metazoa > Arthropoda > Insecta > Hemiptera > Pentatomidae > Troilus > Troilus luridus. The sequence continues at coordinate 66,337,572 of OZ057413.1, forward strand.
AACAAAACAAAAAATCACGTAATATATTGGATGTGTTCCTTTTAATATATAATCGAAATGCCTTGAAGTCTTTAATAGTTGATGTAAAATTATCCCTACATTTTTTTTTTATGTTTGCGTTATGATATGAGATCTTGATATGAGGTGTAACAATAATGATAGATGTTAAGTTACAATGTAGCATTAACAATAACAACTGATAAATAAAATAAAATAATGTTTGCTATTGAATTTGATTTTCACTTTCGTAGTATATATGTACACAAGCATACTAAAATATTTATAAACTTTTATTATCGATTTTAAACTAAAACCGATTTTTTGTTTATTTTTTAAAATAAATTTACATACATAATTCTAAATAATATATTTATTTTATAATATAACTTTCCATAGTCGAAGAAAGGTTAATCAATGGAGAAACCACGCCTTTACAATTACACATATCTACGCTAAGTGGGAGGGTCTTCCTCCTTGATGCTTCAACCTTATTTCTTTGCTCTTCCTACGTTATGTTTTATATTCTTATCATATTCTAATAATTAAATTTATTATAATAATAAAATTGAATTAAAAAACATTTGATTAACTTGTCATATTTTAGTTATATTTATTGCTGCAATATTGAACGTTTTTTATTCTTTAATAAATTACTATATTAACTTATTTACAAAGAAAAAAAATCTAAATGTTTTTTTTTTAATTTAATTTAAATATATTTTCCAATATGTTTTATCTTGAAATAAGTTTCAAGTACTCTTACATTACTTTTAATTTCTATGTATGCAGTATATTCATTAAGTTAGAACGAATAATAGTATAAATAAACATGGGGCTTATTTTCATGTACTTCATGTACTCATTCACTGAATTGGAATTAATCGGATAGTTGTGTCTATTATAGAAGCCTCTCCAGTTTGTAAACATATTGATTCTGTTGACGGTGGAAACGTCTAAAACAAACTGTAGGCTTCTCGGTCAATACTATCGCCACCTGATATATCTACCTGTATGAATTATAATAAATATACAACGTGTATACGCTGATATATTTACTACCTACTCAATATTTTATTTATTTTCTTTAAAGTTCATGGTCGTATGGTTTTATGTATTTTACGTTATTGTTTCGTATTCGATGTTAAATAAGAATTCTGTGTTTGTTACAGACTTGTATTTATTTTTGTCTTATTTAATATAATTTTAAACCACATGATGAAATAAATAATAATTATTTTTCGAAAAATATTTGTTTCCTCATAACGTCTGAAATATGATATCATGAAACATGATATGAATTTTTTAAAGTGTAACAAAACGAAAAACTGTAATGGTGATGGTGATTTATTTATTATAAATTTATTATATCAAATACATTATATATTTTTCTGTATTTTCGCCGAGAAAAGGGTTGTGCCATGCCGCTAGAGGAAGTGAGGGGGTGCGGCCCTGTTTGATCTCGTTACCGTTCGATAAGTTGGCCAACCTCCGGCTTAACGGAAACAGTGTAAATTTAAAAATCTAACAACTTCAAATATATTCAACTTATGTGTAATTTAAATTAATAAAATAATAATTATTTGTAAAGAAAAAATACAAAAGTTCCATACAAAATAATATACGCTAAGATTTTTTATTTATTCATTAATTTTTCTTTTACACATCTTCTTCATTCCTCTTAAAGCTCTGATCTGTTATTATCTACCTTCTTGTAAAATCGTATGTGCATTTTTAAATATTTTCTTTAGTTTTGTCGTTTTGTTAGTAGTTTATTCTTTCATCATAGTTCGAGAGTTTCAAAAATAAATTTATTAACTTTTCATTCATCAGATAACTATTTATACATCGCTCTATATTTTATACGCATGTATGTTTTGTTTCAAATCTTCGTTTATTCAAAATAAAATATTTACAATACAATACATAATACAATACACGCATGTATGTATTTAGCCTAAATTTAAAATACTATCAACTCAAGTTATTAATATTTTAATCGTCTATAGTGGGGAGAAAGAACTAGAAAATGGATTTGAATAGATTACCTTTAAAAAAAAAGATTAACATTTTACTTTTGGTTTTTTAGTTTTATCTCAGTATACAATTTTGATTATTATTTTCTTTTATATTCTCTTCATTCCTCCGAAAGTTCTGATCTCTTGTTACCTATCTTCTTGCAACTATTTATATACATCTTTAAATATCCTTTTTATTATTTTCATTTTCTTCGTGAATTATTCTTGCTTCAGTTCTTCTAGGACGTAGGTGAGTTATTGGGATTTTATTTCTATAGAATAAAGAAAAAACATTTTTTCGTTTATTCATTCTATTATATGTAGGTAGGTCGACAGTCTCTAAAATAAATAAATTAGTTTTTAATTTAACTATTTATACGTCGCTTAATATTATACCCATACGTATTTATCCTTTATTTAAAGAACTTTCAACTTAATTTTTTTTCAAGTTATAATTTAATTTAAATTATTAAAATAATAGTTATTTGTAAAAAAAAAATTCAAAAGTTTATATTTTCAAATAAAAAAGGCTAAATATTTTACCTTTGATTTTATGGGATGGTTTTCCTTTTTTTGTAATATTGCCTCAGTAAAGAGTTTGAATTAATTTGTAGATTTTTTTTTTTTACACATATTCTTCATTCCTCATCAATCTCTAATCTGTTGTTACCTGCCTTCTTGAAACTATTTCTGTACGTCTTTTAATATTTTCTTCAGTTTTGTCTTTTTCTTAGTGGTTTATTCTTTCAATATAGTTCTAAAGTTTCAACAAGTTCTAAATTTTCATTGATCAGTTAAAAATTTTACACATATGTATGTATTTAGCCTCAATTTAAAATCCTATCAACTTAAATGTTATCAATATAAGTTTTTCATAATTTAATTAAAATGTAATACATTATCTTGAAAAAAAGGTAAAAATGTTACCTTCAGTTTTTTAGTATTACTTCGTTTCGTTTTTCGGTTGTTTTTTGGGTTTTTTTTTTATTCTTTTCATTCCTCTGATAGTTCTTTTTTGTAATTTTCTTGTAACTATTTATATACATCTTTAAATATTTTCTTTAGTTTCCTCTTTTTGTTTGTGAATTATTTGTGTTTCAGCCATTCAGAACTTAAACGAATTATTGGAATTTGATTTCATTATAATAATTAAAAAAAGATATTTATAAATTAACTTTATTCGTTATATATACGTAAGTTTGAATATTCACGCCAAACTTGAACACCAAACATACGTGAAGATAACCTTCAGGGACAGATGTGAGTAAGGTTATAATAGATTGCTTGCTGAGACTCCCTGGAGTGAACATTTGTTAAATTTATATTTTGTGTGTTATTATGGAATATTGACTATTGTGTTGATTCAGGTTTGTAATTAAAGATACCTGGAGTTATTCAGTTAGTTATAAGTTTGTAAATATATTTTTTTAAATTACAGTTGTTCACTGCATCCACAAGAGTTTTATTCCATTCACCACCTTGGTTAAGTCGTTGAATTCAGGACTTACATATAGTTGAAGAGTTTTTAAACTAAATAAATTAAGTTTTCTTAGCTCGGTATTATACTCGTATGTATGTAGCCTAATTTTGCTTTATAGCCCACTTTAATGCTTTCAATTTATAATGAAATTTAAGTTATTAAGATTTTAATTATTTTTAGTAAAAAAATAACATTAAAAGATCTTTGAATATATACCTTATAATTTACCTTTTTTCCTTTCCTCAATTAAGAATATTTATTTTTTATTAGTTTTCTCCCTTCCTCTGAAAGCTCTGATATGTTGGGACCCTACTTTCTTGCAACTTATTTTCTACATCTTTAAATATTTTCTTTATTTTTCTCATTTTCTCAATTGATTATTTTTGCATCAGGTTTCTAGAGCTTGGGATTTTATTTCTTTAGAAAAAAAAAAGTTTTGTTTTTTAACTTTATTCATTCTATTATATTTAGGTCGAGAGTCCCTGAAATAAATAAATAAAGTTTTCATATATCAGTTTACTATTAATACATTCCTCAATATTACACTCGTATGCACATATGCTTCCAAAATTTAAAATACTATCAACTTAAATGTTTTCAGTTTATAATGAAATTTAAGTTTTTAATACTTGTAATGAAAAACAAAAAAACAAAATGTCTTTGAATATATTTTCTTAGAAAAAAGTCTAAATATTTTACCTTTGTTTTTTTAAATATTAATATCTCAGTTTAGATTTTTATGACATTCCTCTGAAAATTCTGACCTTCTTACAACTATTTATCTGGATATTTAAATATTTTCTTTAACTTTCTCTTTTCCTTCGTGATTTTTCCTTTTGTTCTTCTAAGCCTTATGTGAATTATAGAATTTTATTTCTATATAATAAAAAAAATCTTGTTTAGTTTATTAACTTTTTTAATTTTACAAATACCGACAGTATCTAAATTAGTTTCGATTTCATTCAATGAGAATTTAATATCCGTTTATTTATGAAATTAAAGTTTTCATTGATCTGTATTACTTTTTATAATACTAAATGCTATATTTGTATGTATGAATGGATATTTAATCATGGATCTAATAATAAACAAGATGTATTTCAAAAACTATGTGTGACCAAAGTTGCTCTTACTAATATAGTTAGGATGTAGTTTGAAGTCATTAAAGTTAACTGTTAATTAAGTTCCTAAACTTAGTTTGCAATTGTAGTTTAACACATGTTAAATTCTGGTTGGAATTTTTTTTTTTTTAATTATTTTATTAAATTGTACAACTGTAATATATACATCTAGTACAAGGACTATGTGTACTAACTAGATACATGAAAGGACATGTAGAGGCACTACCCACTGGCAGGACTCTAATAACATTTCATCTTCTCTTCAGACGCCTAGGAGGATTGTTCGGGATGGAATTGGATGCAAGGATGGAAACTTGATTTTGGAATGATAGGTATCTGGAATGGGCTAAATCGGTAACACATGGAACGTTAAGGTCTTTATGGATGGTTTTATTTGTGACAAAATAAGGAGCGTTTAGGATTTTGCGAAGGATTTTGGATTGCAAGGATTGAATACGAGATGAATTTGATGGTTTGGTGGAGCCCCATAGTGTAGGAAATTTAAACTCTGAAATTGAAATTTCTATTTGGGCTGTGAGACTATGAAGAGTTGCAATAAACGACTTGCACTACCATTCAAAACTTTTGACTCACCTAAAAAATTATCAATGGCACGAGGAAATTCAGAGAGAACGTTTGTAAATTAGGAAGAAATCAGCCTAGGTATATCTAACTGTTTGATTAGGGAATTAGTCCTAATTATCGTATGATATCATACACTTTATCATTTACCTTTTGATAACATTTATTAAACGCTGCTAACAATTGTAGGTTTTGATTATTCTAATCTATCTAGATAAGATGAGAGATAATGTTTAATGGTTTGTTTCTTTGAGATTAGGGATACTCTTATTAGTAAAGGTTTTTGGAAAACATTTCATTTTCAGTTATATAGGCTCGATTTAGCAACCTATAAATCGATTTTTGGCATTACCTTCATCTGTTCCATATTCCCCTCATAAATTTTGTGGATCAATGTTGTCATATTTTCGGAACCCTTGTTTCTGACATTTAGTTGTAATATTAGCTTTAAGATATTTGTATACTAAGCGCGGTTTTTCGTTTGTAGAATGTCATCTATTCTTATAGCTAGCGGAGTAAGTTCTTGTTTTACTTGTTGACTTACGAAGTTCTAGTAACGTTATTGAAAAAATTAGAAAACAGTCATATTATACTATTGATTTTTCCATTGTAGTTTGTGTACTACTTCTTGTAACATGAACTATTCCTGCCCCTAAATACATTTTGATTCACCTAAAAAAATTGTATTTAAAAGGATATATTTAGTTGTGATCTTTGCCCACAACTTTCGTACTTTTGCGATGTATACACGGGGATATAGGATCGGTGAAGAGAACGGATTTGTCTGACTTGGATACGACCCTGGGAGCTTAGTGGCTTAGACCACTGCTCTGGAGAAGCAGACGACCTGGATTCGAATCCCGGCCTGGTTCTTAGATCTTTCTTTTCTCTTCAAAACAAAAATATTTAAAAATAATTACCATAAAAAACAATTAATAAAAATAAATTACAAAAATTATATATTTGTATTTAAGAATTTTTTAGCATATAGTTATGTTCCTCTCCATTTTGTCGCCACATGATCATGAAGTGCTACATTGATGGAAGGCCATTATTATGGATTTACTTCAAAACTCATATTGAAGCATAATATAATATTTAGTTTGGTTAATTTGCAAACCGGAAGTAATACTTTAAGCTTTTAAATTTATCCTTATTTATTTTTAAAAATTTGTATAAAACATATTTGAGTCAAAAAATATTTTTCTCATATGATCAAAATGTTTTTAAATTTTCTATTTAATTTAATTATGGGTTATAATATTAAAATATGGATGGTATTAAAAATCACCTATCGATATTTCTTTTTATCTACAGTGTTCGTATTTATTATTTTTATTCCGTAATAAAAAATAAGTACTAATTTAATAATATTTGATGAGGTACAAGTAGATTTTTATTTTAATTAATGATCACTTTTCATTCAGAGCATTCATCTTTGGTGAAGTTTAGTACAATTTTTTTTTAAATTTATTTTCTTTCCAATGTTTTTATAATAGTATCTATGTGGATGTGTTGAGTTAATACAACTAATTGTGGAATATTTATTTATAAATATCTATCTAAGTTTATTAAATTTTGTATTTAAGGTATTTTGGTAAGTTGGTTTGTACTAATACTGTTATTAGTTTAAGAATTGTATGAAGAAATATTTTTGCCTACATAATGTATTTTTTTTCTATCATGTACCGGCCACTAAGTACCACGCGAATATCATTGGTTAAGCTTCTTTGGGAGTCTTGATTTTCTTTATTCTCAGCTCAGCTAATGTACTTTATTATATAGAAATTATAAAAATAAAAACAAATACAATTATTTCTTTATATACAAATTTATTATCTTGGACGTTAGATAATTGGACGGATACTTGGAAGGCGTCTTCGGTGAGACTCATCGATATTCCAACCCATTTACACAAAACCTCGACAAATTATAAACCTAAACCTTCCTGATGAATCACTCTATCTATTCGTGAAAACCGCATGAAAATCTGTGCATTTGTTATTGAGTTTACCTCGAACAAACGCGGCCGAGGACTTTGTTTGAAAATATTTATAGATATGTATTAAATAATTTAATTATTAAAATATATTAAATATATTATATCCGTTCCCATAGAACCAAAACTTTTGAGCGTTCCTTTCTCGCCCGTTCTATCTCTCTTTGGAACTCACTCCCACTCGATAACTGCCATGCGTCCTCTTTAACCTCATTTAAATCCAAACTTTTCCTACATGTTCTAAATTCCCAAACAGATGCTCTATATTAAATAAATGATTTATAGATATGTGAGAAAGAAATAGTTGACTGTGGGTACTATAATAGGATGTTGATAGTTGGGGGTGCAGTCAAGAAAACACGCAAAAATAGGTGAAACTATTTTATTTTAAGAGCCGACGTTTCGACCTACTATGTAGGTCATCTTCAGGGCTATGAGAAAACAGACAAAAAACAGAATAGACTGTAAAAATACATAAAATAGAGGTACAGAAGAATTAACAAAATGTAGAGATATAAAAAAGAATGATATATAATGAACGGATATATGAAGGTATATGAATATATATATACATAATATATATATATATATATAATAATGTATATAGGTATATGAATAAAGATGATTACATGGTAGATGGATAGAAAGGTGATAATGCAAAACAAAATACAAAGAGAGCAATGAAGTTAAACAGAAAAAAAATAAAATGAAAAAGATATGAATATAATGAGTATGGACAATTTAGTATAATAAAGATAGAAATGTATTGCAAAGAAAACAATAGTATGAAAATAGACTCATGGGGAGTATCATAAGTGCAATGAGAGAACATGAATTAAAAATATGATACCTACTAATACATCGAGAAGAATATATTATAGAACGTAAAGAAAAGGAATCTAATGTATGACAGGCCGAGAAGTGAAATATAAATAAAGTTTTAAAAATAAAAGTATCAGAAGTTATGTAAAGGTATAAATGTTATATAAAGGTATACACTATACATTATATAACAGATCTTTGTATTTTGTTTTGCATTATCACCTTTCTATCCATCTACCATGTAATCATCTTTATTCATATACCTATATACATTATTATATATATATATTATGTATATATATATTCATATACCTTCATATATCCGTTCATTATATATCATTCTTTTTTATATCTCTACATTTTGTTAATTCTTCTGTACCTCTATTTTATGTATTTTTACAGTCTATTCTGTTTTTTGTCTGTTTTCTCATAGCCCTGAAGATGACCTACATAGTAGGTCGAAACGTCGGCACTTAAAATAAAATAGTTTCACCTATTTTTGCGTGTTTTCTTGACTGCACCCCCAACTATCAACATCCTATTATGATTTATAGATATATTCAACTTTATCGATTGATGAATTACTGTAAATGTTCCTCACTCATAATGATATCATTTTTGTATTATTAGATGCTATCATTTATTCACTTATTTTGCTATAAGCCTATTTCTTTGTATTGTAAATTAGTCTGTTTTTTTATTTTATTGTTGTATTACATTTTCTAGTTCTATACCAAAACATACCTGTTAGTTATTTACTTTCAAGATATTATGTAAATAGTCTATTATTCTAATAATGTAGTCCTTTGGCCAGATATATATTTATTTAATTTTGTGCATTTCTGTTATTCTTAAGGGACATGGTCTCAGAATAAAATTATTTTTCTATTCTATTCTATGTGTGCTTGTAATACCCTTATTCTCAGAATTTCATGGACGGGCAGCATAACAAACGGAAAATAACTAATTCAGGTGTTAAAAGATAAATTAATCTCAAATACTACTGAAAGGTGGAAGTTAAAATACCTCGGTCATATCATGTCTACTGAGCTGATAAGGCAGGGATAGATTCATTGAGTATTTCCAGGAAGAAGGCACTATTTGCTGCATAATTTGAAGACAGTGTCTCACAACTATCCAATTATGCAGAAGTGAAAGAAACAAAAATCAGGCCACCATGCCTATAGTCAAAGTCCGGAACGGATAAGCTAAGGAAAGAAGAAGATATGGAATATAAATTGAATTTATTCTTCTAAACCAAATTAAAACAAACAAAAAAAATACTAGAAAAAATATCTCGAATCCTGGAAAAAAAATATATTTTCTTAAAATGTAGTGTTTCTAGTTGTTATAACTTAATAAATAATGTTCAACTGTCGTGCTAAAGGAGGTCAGTGCAGTATTAATTCTGTTATTTTTTATGTATTCGAAATTTTGGCTCCGGGAGTTTAAAAGGCACAGTCCAGAGGCTGGCATATTTCCAGGAGGAGACATTGTTTTATTTAAGCTGTGCTCTCTATGTTATCATGACAAATTTTTAATATGCTAAATTTGTTTATTTTATTCACTAGTTATACTTATATACTTTTTGAATAATAATGATTATGTTGTTGTCATTTGCTGCCCTCCAAAAATAAAATTATTTATTAAAGTAATCCTCTTTTTAAAATATCTTGTCCTTCTAGGCAGTAATTTGGTATTTTTTCTTGTATCCAGTTGTTCTACACTTTTCAACAAGGTAAATGAAGGTTCTAGCCTTCTAACTTTAGTTATATACATTGTAAATCATGTAAAAAAATACGGAAGGTGAGAAAAAAATATATATTTGGCCTCTCAAGTGTTTATTCATTTTACGTCCCTTCCGAAGGACGGTATAACCGAGGGTTTTCACACCCGTTAATAATCCTAGTGACCTCTAAAAGGCTGCGAACCCGCTTTATTTGGAACTTTGCACTTAATTAGAATACTGCATTTACTCTTCAGTGGTTTTATGTTTAGTATTTATCATGTTGTGAGTTTAAAGTTTTATGAGATATTTATACGACATTCTTGATATGATGGAACAAAGTTTTCTTAAGTTCCATTTTAGGGCTTGAATATTCCACGACACACCGTACTTGACAACATGAATCATTTAACTGTGAACAACTTTATATTTATTACTTGTACGCTTATCTACATTTATTTACTATGAAGATAACAGGTAGTTAGGTAATATATAGGTACGTATATAATAATATAATACAATTTAAAAAAATATATAATAACATATAAATCTAAACTAGTTCATTTTCTTTATAAGCTTTTTCTTATATACTGGACTATCTTTTGAAATCATATAATTCACTAATGAACAAAAAACCTTTATTCCAGTCAGATAAATCTTGTTAAAACATTACTGGAAGTTAACCTTTTTCCAGGACTTTATTGTAAAATTGATTTTAGATCTATTTTGACCTCAAGTGATGTTTTTACTTGTGAATTTTGAAGGATGTTACGAAGAACGGGGATTGAAAATGACAAATGAATTTGTCGAAACGTATTTTTTAATCCTTCGTTAATGTTTTAACAAGATTTATCTGACTGGAATAAAGGTTTTTTGTTCATTAGTGAATTATATGATATCTAAACTAGTTTAAAAAAAACCTGAGCTTTTTTGAACTTTCGTTGGCCTTACCGTGATACCGAAATCAATATGCTAAGTAGATTACCCACCCTCCCTTCGGCTTACTGAATTATGCTTTTAATAGCCCTGACGGGGATCGAACCTTACGTGCGAATGACACGCAACATACGCCAGGGTTATTAACCCAACGCGATGTAGGCATCTGTCGCGTTACAGTTACCCTACATGGAACCAAATCAAGCTTTTAAGTACCTGTGTTTATCATTAATATTGTTATTTATTATTACTAATACTAGTAATAATAAATAACAATTTATTGGATAAATTATAAATATATATAATATTTATATTATATATAAATAAATATGAATAAATAACAATATTTATATATAACAATTTAATGGAATCTTTGAATCATTTTCCATAGAAAAATAAAACGTCTGTCAGCGTGCGGGATTTGAACCCAGGACTTTCGCCATGGCAACTTAATGGTCTACTGCTGAGCCTATCGGATGCATATTAAACAATTAAATATTTATAAAACAATGCAAAATTAAAAAAAAATCTCTTAAAACTTATTGTTGGATGGATAGGGATCCGAACGATACAGTTACGCAAAGGATAAGAAAAAATGAAGTTATGATAACTATGATGAAACGCAAACTTCTATTCCTGGACCACTAGTGGAGATAAATATAACTTCTTTCACCTGATTATGCTGGGGAAAGTTGAAGGAAAAAGAAGCGTAGGGAGAAGACGTTACCCCTGGCTGCGAAAACTACGCACTCAAGTGCTCTACAAAACATATATTCAGATCTGCTGTATAAAAATTCGAATAGCCTTGATGATTATATTATGTCAGAACGAATATGGCACTTCATGCAGAATAGATCTATATCTTTTCTAATCCTCTCATTTTTTGACCAATCTGCTCCAAACTCACTTGCCAGTAATTTGTCTTATTAAATCTCCTAAATTAATAATTTATGAAAATCAGATCTTAAATATTTTTATTTTGAAGAGAAAAGATTTGCCCCAGCCGGGATTCGAACCCGGATCTCCGCCTCACCGTGGCAACGCTCTAACCATTTGAGCCACCAGGGTCGCGTTCTACCTAGGACAAATCTGTTCTCTTCACCGATCCCATGTCCCACGTGTTCTCGCAATTTTGCGATGTATACACGAGGAAGAATGTTAATTGAACATTAGTTTTAATTTTAGGATCTTTTTGACATACGTCATTATATTATTTATAATTTTTTAATCATTGCTTTAATTTTTAAATATTTTTATTTTAAAGAGAAAAGATTTGCCCCCAGCCGAGATTCGAACCCGGATCTCCGCCTAACCGTGGCAACGAATAATGAAAAATTAGTTCAGTATGAAAAATTAGTTCAGTGATTATATAGACATTTCATTGTTGCAATTCCAAATTAGCTTATTTCAAACTCTTTCTTCTTTAGCTATTGGGTTTGTATTCCTTTCACAGTCCCCATAATAACCTAATATTTGATGTCACTAACTAAATTTGAAAGATAAGAACAATTTAATTAAGATATTACCTACTCCACTCTCTACTCGGTTAATGCTAAATAATGGAATAATTGAATTTTATTTATATCGCATAATTATGTTATAAAGTTTCGTAGATTATATTTCATATCATTAAATGAGTTTTTGGATCGATTATAAGTTACTAAGAGTCTCATTACAATCGATGTATTCTACTACTTCTCTGGTACTTATGTAGTAAATAAATTTAGTTTGTGTAATTGTGAAGTAAGCGCGATTCCAGAAGCTTTGTCTGGTTAAATCGAAATTTTGAACTGAAAATAAGTAAATATCGTGTTATATATCGATAATCAGGATCGAGAGTTAGTTTAAATTTAATATTACGCATTGTAAAGATTGAAATCCTAATATTTGATTATATTGTAAATTGGCTAGTATCTTTCTTCAACTTCCGCTGTACTGCTCCACTGGTGTTGTGTTACTGTAAAGGTTAAAAATGATTGTAAAAATAATGAACTACTTTTAAAATATATTTTGTTGACCTCTACCCGGACCATTTTTTTCCATATAAAATATATTTATATTGTTTTATATTTCCAAATTCTTTTATTTAGGTTTATGCTGTTTATTGTGTTTTGTAGGGCTCAATACGTTCCTTATTGTTCGTACTGTTGAAGTCGATTTTCGAATAAAAATCAAAGGTTCAAATTATGGCACTGATCTTGATGAAATACCGATTATTTTTATTATTTAATATTTTTCTTATTTTTTTTAGGTTTCACAAAATAATATTAATTTTTTTTTTAATGTTTCTCTCTACAAAGATTATTTAGAGAGAAACATTTATGTATACAACATGGGCCTGAATTATCCCATCAGGGTGCGAATATCCTACTGATATTGTTATTTTAAACTGCGATACCGATTAAAATTCTACTCTTCGTTGATTTAACATCTTGCTCTACGATTCCTTACTCCTTTTGGATTTCATTCGCATACGTCAATCCAACCATTCTAGATGTAGATGCAATTTAAAATTTGTAGCCAGTATCAAACTTAAATTGCCACGATACAAGGTCTGTAGAGTTCGGTCGATTTCTAGAGTTGTTTAATTGCTTTCAGAAAGATGAGAGCTAAAGTTTAAAACAGGAATATGCATGATTAACAACTCTCCCTCCAGGGAATAATTGTTGGTATTAATATGGAAACTTGAGTAAAATTTTGAAGTTTAGTAAATTTAAAATAGTGGGATTTCGTCATAAGGAAGGTTCTATTCGTCTAATCGTTTATTGTTGATTTAGACTAATTTATTCATGGACCAGTTCACAATATTGTTATTTAGATTATATTATTATATAGAGGATTTACATAAAAAATTCTATTATGAGATTAAAAAAAATAAAATAAAATTGAGAAATAAAAAAAGGGCCAGCCAACTGGCCAGGTTCTCGATTCAAATCCGGCAGTGGCAGATTATTCTATCTGTTTACACCATTCAATGGTCCCAGTGCTCACACAAATTATAAGCTTTGATACCAGTATTGGAAAAAACATGGTGGTTATGCGCGGTCAAATCACCTTCCTGCACCACGGGTGTTGATAGAAACCGTATAGTCTCTGCATTGTACTGAATCGTGGCATGTATTGGTACAGGTTTTTTTTTTGTTTTTTTTAGATTCATGAATTAGTATTTTCCTTGTTACGAAAAACTCAAACACTTACGCTATTGTTACCATTTATACCCGATACCTTCTTATATTTACTTTTAATAATTATGTATCGGCCATATTGTTCCGTAGAGACAAAATCTTCTCTGTATTCAAAGTTGTAGCTCCCACAACTCATGTCTGAGGTCTGCATGTTAAACAATTTTTTAAATACCACTTCAAAGATTTTTTAAAATAAAAAAAAACTAGTTTTTATCATGTTTCAACGTGATGATATTTACGTCATCCCTTTAAAATATTCAAAAGAATTCGCTTAATATATTTTCCGATGAACAACACGAAACACTGGCGTCACAGATTGTTGTGCGTCATACCTTCAATTCTTCGATTAAAACTTTTTGAGGAAACGTTTTCAATTTCGCTTTATATAAATCCACCCCGACCTTTATCCAAGCTTTTCATGTTAAATTTTTTAACAATTAATTTGCTACTCATTGTAAAGTAAAATTATATAAAGCAGTTTCAACTTCGTACTCCTTGGTTGGCCAGTTTAGAAAAAAAAGAAAAACAATTTTTTAATATAATTTAGATAACAATATTGTTGTTCAATTTACTCTAGAGTTTTACAAACTGTTTATTTATTTTTTGCTTAATTTTTCTCACGCTATATTTACTGTAAGAGGAAAAAAATGGCCCGGGTGGGGGTCAGAAAAAATATTTTTTGTAAGAGGAACTGTTAATTTTTAAAGCCAACGTTTCTACCCACATTGCTGGTCTTCTTCAGGTCTAAATATACAAGATACATATAAATTCAAATAATATATGTCAAAAAATAATAATAAATTTCGAAAGAATAAGAAAACATATAGTCATATATTAACAGTTCTTCTGACTAAAGAGAAGTTTTTCTTACCTTCACCCGGACCATTTTCTTCCTCATATATATATGAGGTCAACTAATATTATTCCGCTATATTTATTGTATTCATGAGAAGCGAGGAGATAGTTGACTGGAAGATCAGAGTAAGGAAGGAAATAGTTGGAGGTGCAGGCAAATTAAACACTAAATGTGGGTACTTATTCTATTTTGTGCCGACGTTTCAATAATTTTGTAAAAAAAGATTTTTTCTTAAACATTATTATTGTACAATTAGGGGGATTTGTGCGCAGAACGTTTTCCTTGATTAAACTTTAAACTATTAAAGATAAATAAATGAGCATATTTTTTGGTTTTGTTTTTCAGATAATTTTAATTGTATAGTGTTCATGTTCAAACTAATTTTTTGAACTTGATCTTTGAGCCGAGATCTTAGACTGTAATTGATATTTTTTATATTTATTGAACCAACTTTATTTTATTAAATTACAATTGCAACATATCTAATATATCTACACAACATATCGATATATCTATATCGATTACGATTTTTGTTTGTCAGTTAGACCGCTAGTCTAGCCTCAGCTTCCATTAGCCCAGAAGAATACCCACATAGTGGGTCGAAACGTCGGCACAAAATAAAATAAGTACCCACTTATTTAGTGTTTAATTTGACTGAAACCCCAACTATTTCCTTCCTTACTTATATTTATTGTAATTTTATGTGCGAAGTTAATTATATAATATTTTTATATCATTTGTAAGAAACGTATCGTCTTTCCTTATAATAAGTTTTATTATTTAAAGTATTTATTTCGTTTTAAAGTAAATTATTACAACTACATATCACATTTATAATTGCTATTTATAAACGTCAGATACCCATGTGTTAATGCAAATGGGGCGAAATTGTTAATTTGCAATATCAAAAGTAGGTACGCTACATCCAGTTTTCAACTTTATACGCGATAGGCAATCGAACCATTATCTACCTAAAAAATGGATGTTATCTAAAAGGGAATTTACCATAGATTTTACAAATTGTTCAGTCTCAGTTGAGAAATCATGATCATCATTGGAAAAAACGTATGTGGGAAACCCTCGATTACGACCATAACAGGAAAGTAGCTATTCTCTTTTTTGCCAACGTAATAAAAAAGAGGGGAAAAAGTAGTGGAGGTACTAGTCTTTCCTTACGAGTATTTCCTCCAGATTTTTTTTTTTTCTTAAGACCATCAGGATAAAAAAATGAAAACATTACAAATATGTACTTCAAGTAATATCATAATATAATAATAAACCTGTTCAACTACAACCCGTTGGTAATGGTTGGTTTCAGTACTTGATAGAGACTGTACTGCTTCTAGGACAACGGTTGTGAAGCACCTCCTAATTAATATAAAATTATACTTTAGTAATATAAGTTGTTAAAAATTGTTTATCATTATTCAAGTGATGTGATAATCATTTTATTTGTTTATCAGTAGCTCAACAACCCCAGTTGGTGAGTCAAGGCCTCCTCAGTATTTCTAGACTAATGCAAATTTGTTATTTAATAAAAGTATGAATAAATGTATTAACATCAATTCAAAGAAGATTGAGGATTTTTAGTATAAAAACTACCTCGATAAACCGTTTGGAAAGAAAATACAGTAAAAATTTGTTAAATATACCGTTCAACATTTTCCTACTTTTTTAAAAGTACTTAACCAAAAAAAGTAATTTTAAACCCAAATGACCAAATAATCCAGATGACCTGAGGACATAACGACAAGCAAAAAATTTGTAAAGGTATTTTCTTAAACATTATTATTGTAGAATTAGTGGGATTTATGCGCAGAACGTTTTCCTTGATTGAAATTTAAACTATTAAAGATAAATAAATGAGCATATTTTTTTGGTTTTGTTTTTCAGATAATTTTAATTGTATAGTGTTCATGTTCAAACTAATTTTTTGAACTTTGCCGAGATCTTAGACTATAATTGATATTTTTATTTTTTATATTTATTGAACCAACATTATTTTATTAAATTACAATTACAACATATCTAACAATATACTATGTACATGAAAAATCTACTGTCTTCTCTTACTCGTAGGTATGTCAAGGAACTACATTAAAGGATCTGTTATGAGTGATTCAGTTCATTTCATCCGGAGAATGAAAAAAATACTAATGTAAAACAAAGTTTTAGGTTTGAAATGTAGTTGTAATATAGGCAATAACAACTTTTCAAGATTATGCCTGATTTTGCCCCTTATTCTCTACAAAAATAACACAATTCCGCTTCCTCAAGTAGAAGAAAATATTCTGGAAAAAAATTGACTTAACCACTTTTACAGGGGCTGTAAAACTATGGTAAAAGGACTTCAGCGAGGAAAACAATCGGTAACTCTAGATCAGGCACCCGGTTAATTTTGCAACAGTCGGCTGCTGAGCATTAACAATTTGATTCATATCCGGAAAAAATTAATTTTCTTATATGAAGTTTTTTACCCACGTATAGCTAATTTTTAAGGGTATAAACTTGTGGCTTCGCGTCAGCAACATGCTCGAGACTGGCGACACCTTGCGTTCTGTGCATATGTTATAAAACTTCTCTCAATCAACTTTAGTTTAATGGTTAGAATTTCATTGATATAAGAATAATTATATTTATCTAAAAAGCCGTTTAATAGTTGTGCAATACATACCTATAATAACTTCAACATCAGTTTAACTGGTTGAACGTTTGTTTCACCCTAAAAGATTATAGAAATGGTTTAATGTCTTGTTTTATGGAATGATTGAAAGTAAAAACGAAAAATCATTGTAAAAAAGTATTGTAGAACTTAACGATGATAATAATGCTAGAAACGAAAATAAAGTCAATGTGAATTTAATTACAGGGTTTGAATAATGTAACTATATAATAATTATTATTTCAATTAAATTATTGATAATTTTTATTTAGTTTGTGCAGTCCATCATATATGGTTAGATTAATAAATAAATTACTTGAACTGTTTTATAATTATTGTTCGGATATATGTGACAACCAGACTAATATTAATATATTAAATTTACTAATTTGAAATTTAAATAACTTAGACTATAATTGATTTAAACATTCAAAAAAGATATTCCAAAGTCTTGAGTTTTCACTTCTGTTGGCAGTATTCATGATTGCCTATTTATTATTATTTTTAATCTGTTTATAATTTATAAAAGGCCGTTAAGTATCAACATGAAATTAATGGGGAAAGGACACATAACTGTTTTTTTTCTAATTAAAACATCAAAGACAGAAGAATGCAATAATTTTACATAGTCATGTTCATGAATGATCATCCACTCATTCTGATAAGCCCTTGATGACTCCTCCTCCTAAGTACTATGCGCGGGGGTGTTTGGAATCCATTAGCTCTGGCTCAATGAGTAATTAGTGCTCTCCTATCTTCCCTCACGTTTAGATGTACTATATGTTTTAAGAGCTTGCGATGAAAGGAGGGACCATTTAAAATTTTACTTAATAGTCACATAGTTAACGAACAGTGGATGACTTGTAAGAAATGTATAGGTTTATTGAGACATCTAACAGATGTACCTAATATGGATATGCAAGAGATATAAAAGAGACTTTCTTAAGAACTAACTAGTAGACTTATTTCTATGGACTACATCTAACTAAGAGATTACTCTCTAACATAAACTAACTACTACATCTCTACTTTCTACTCTCTTACCTCCTACCTTTTACCTTCTCTCTATCCTAATCTTCAAGCTATTAGATATGCATGTGAAGTAAGATGAGAGATCTTACGCTAACTGCTAGACTACCGGTGACCGTTACTCCCCTCTGGTTCTTTCTTAAGAAAATTTTATTATTTTAATCATAAATGATTGTAAAACTATAAACACTCCACTAAAAATTTGGTCCAGATAGCGATCCAATCTAGTAGCTCTAGAACGTTCCAAGAGTATCTTATATTTCGAATTTGAAAAAATGTGCATGTAGTTATTTTTGTATGTATTACTGAGCGCATGGCTAGAAATAAAACGCTTTACTAAATTCAAAATGAATAGTTACTCTCAGAATGCAATTTGATATTCTACAACTTTTATTCAGTAAGTTTTTATTTTTAGAACGACTTGGTAAGTAGTTTTGAGCCCCAATATTTTGAATATCTAGGCAATGTACAAGTTGAATTGTATTCCTTCCTTAATTTTAGACCTAATCTATAATAATAATAATAACTACTCATTCGACATACAGCAATATTGAACGCTATTTAACTTTTGCAATATTTTTACGTTGGGGAAAATCCATTTTTTAAATTCTTTACAAAGAATACAAATAAGCTTACTCGATTAAGACACCAACTCTCTCGTTTGAAAATCGATGCAGTGTTTTTTTATCAAAAGCAAACAAAAATAGAGGCGCTTGTCAAACGAAAATTGATTATGTTACACCATTCATTTACTTCGGATCAAAACAATTATCTTCGCCTGGTGGAATGGGGGAAGTAGTGTTTCAATAGAATGGCTACCAGCTAATAATAAAATCGTTCCCCGGTGACATTATTGTTTAATATATAAAGCTTTATAAAGTAATTTTAGTAATTTGTTAATAATAATAGAAAATTTGTTTGGTTTTTATTTACGTTTATTCTACATAGAAAAATCTAATGTCATATGCAAATAAAAAAAAAGTCCATTACATTGAAAAAAAAACACAATATTAATTATAAAGCGGTTTTAAGTTACTGGAAGAGCAGTGTATTGATTTTTTTTTGGGGGGGGTATTTTTGTTTATAAAAATTAATATTAAATAAGTCCGAAAACCTCTTCCTTGTTCTGGAAAAAATGGTAGCCGTCTACTTAATAGTGTTGTTTGAGCAACCTCGAAATAGTTATTGGACCTTTCGATGAGAGCTCCGAAATGGATAAGGAAAATTAATTTCTGATTCAATTATACCAGATCGCATGTCATTTTGAATGTAACCTTTTATTAAACTAATAACATCAATCAATGTTCATAAATTAAATAACTAATACTTTTGATAATGAAAACCCAATTAATTAAATTAAAAGAACAATTTAAACGCTTTTATAATGAGAAAATGAAGTTATTAAAATTAACTAAATTACAAACAACTAATTAATAACAAAAGAAAACAATTATTATTTAATCCTACGATAGTAAATTTAACTCTATTAAATTACAAATAAAATCTATTACAAAATAATGAATGTTTATGCGTTTTTCTGATTGCAATGATATAATAAGAAAACTCTTATCTGTCTGTCGAAGTAGTTCTCAGTAGATGGTAGATTCTCGGCAGGGCGAGCTGGATGTTGAGACGACAGAGGATTTTCGTCGGCAGGGCGAGCGAAGATGGTGAAACAATAGAGGTTGAGATGATCGACTGGGTCAATTCGAATTGGTCGAATCTATGACGAAGTTTAAACTAATTACACCTGCAGGTGGGCAGCAAATTAGTATCTTCTTCAAATTCACACAAAACAATTTTGGGCTCCTATAGAGCATACGATGTGCACGGCTAAGGGCTCGCGTCAACACTGTCTTCAAATTGACAAAACACAACTTTGGGCTCCTATAGAGCATACGATGTGCACGGCTAAGGGCTCGCGTCAACACTGTCTTCAAATTGACAAAACACAACTTTGGGCTCCTATAGAGCATACGATGTGCACGGCTAAGGGCTCGCGTCAACACTGTCTTCAAATTCACAAAAACAACTTTGGGCTCCTAGAGAGCATACGATGTGCACGGCTAAGGGCTCGCGTCAACACTGTCTTCAAATTGACAAAACACAACTTTGGGCTCCTATAGAGCATACGATGTGCACGGCTAAGGGCTCGCGTCAACACTGTCTTCAAATTCACAAAACACAACTTTGGGCTCCTATAGAGCATAGGATGTGCACGGCTAAGGGCTCGCGTCAACACTGACTCGCTCGGTCTAGCCGGAGCGAACAAAAGCCGATCGACTCTCTTTTGTTTTTCTCTCTTCACTTTTATAACATATGTTTTCAAACCCATTACAAATATTACACTTATATCCAAACAAAATAAAATTACCTTTCAAATTAAATTATTCTAAACAATTACGAAATAAACGTTTAAAACATTATATTAAATAAAAATGTGAAAAATAAGGAAAGATAATGTTCTTTCTTTTAAGAAAAAATGATTTAATTTTTCATGATTAAAACTAATAATACTTTATAAGGTTACAACTTCATCTGGCCTTAACAAGTGTTCTTATTATTTTTTGTCTATTTAGTCCTGAGGCAAGTGTCAGTAGGTTCACAAATAAGAACTGCGGATGGAATAAAAATATCGAATTTTATCTTAAAACGTTTCAAAAATTACACTGTCAGGAAAACGTAAAATGTTTATGGAATATTTACAACATGGGTATAGTAAGATATTTCAATTGTTTCAGTAAAATCAAATTTATTTTAGTTTAAAGGTTGAATATATACTAATGGAAAAACATAATCGCTGTCTCCAATATTGCCGGTTCTGTACTTAATAAGTATCTCTTATTTGAATTTATTAATAATGGCAATAAGATGGTAAAAATGACTGATGAAGCAATAATAAATAAAAACCTATAAATCTTAGCCTAAAAGGAAAACTAACGTTTATGTTAAAACACACAAGTCTCATATTGTTATAAGACGTAATTATTAAAACAAATTAGAACTTAATAATTGTAAGCTCAAAACTATTTCATTATTAAATTTCAATCGTAAAATTCTATTCCATTTGTTCTCAAAACATTTTTAAGAATATGAAATCTATATTTGATTATTGAGAGGTGGACCGTATAAATATCAGGTAGGTTAAAATAGTCAAAATAAATTCTTCAATTTTGTGCAACTCAATATCGTTGAAGTAGAGTGATCAATAAATGGTTGCTCATTATTGAATTTATTTATTACCTCCACCGTTTTCTCCCGCATTGTTTTTGTTTTTTATTAATAATAAATATCTCAGTAACTAGTTTCTTGCTTTAATAAAATGCTGTGGCTTTTCACAGTTATACAGTGACACGATTTATAGAATATAAGAGTAACATTTTCTCGAACTTTCTCTTTTCATGCTGCACGCACAACAGATTTAGTTCCTCAACCACTGAAACCACAAAATTGGAACATTCCGACTTTCTTGTCTTTGAACTCCCCGTCTGTAACATGGCCTATTAACTAATCAGTAAATGTAAGAAGAAAAATCACTAACATAAATTATATAAAGCTAGGTGTTTATTAAAAAAAATACTATATCGTAACCAAATATGTTCTATATATCTATATTTAGAATATATAAGTATAGCATAATTACTATAAATATAGCCTTGTTAGTGTCCTGTTGCATCGATTAACGAATTAAATTTTATAATATAGTTGTTAAAAAGGATTTCAAAATTAATTTGCGAATTTATTTATCTACCACTTATAGCATGTACTATATATGTTATATATTATATAAGCTAGCTTTTTATATACATCATGCATCGTCGTATATGGGTCTGTAGTGAAATACTGTAAGTTCAACAGGATTTATTTTACAATTTTAGCATCTTTCTTGATATATAAGTATCGTAAATGTTAAAAAAATAAAATAAAATACTTTACTTAAAGCAATTAAATAACCTTGAGACATAATTATTCGTTTATGTTGTTATAATTCTATAAGTATTTGGTATTTGTTTATCCGAAAAAAATCTAAAAAGAAATTTCTCATTCATTTATTAATTATTTATTATTTATTTATTTTCAATTTCTGTTTTAGTTTGGAGACTTAAGGGCGTTTTGTTCGATTTTTTTTACTACTAGCTTAACATTTATTTAAGGTCTCTTTTTCCCTTTTCATATTAATATATTTTGTGGAATATACATAAATCCCTTGGTTTCTTGATAATGTTCTTTTTTTCTTGCATTTTTACTTTCATTTTTTCATATGGTCTTTTGTCTTATGTTTTTGTGTTGTTTATTACTATTATTTATTTTATTTTATTTTCCTGGTGTGTTTTTAGAATTTTTGGTGAGTGAATATTGAAGTTTTAAAAATCTGGAGTATT
Source organism: Troilus luridus (assembly GCA_964056705.1). NCBI lineage: Eukaryota > Metazoa > Arthropoda > Insecta > Hemiptera > Pentatomidae > Troilus > Troilus luridus. The sequence goes on from OZ057413.1 coordinate 66,360,367, forward strand.
TATCAGCTGTTTTTATCTAACCTTATCCAGCTTGGGTCCAGTTACTTTCCTTATGATTCAGTAGTTGCATTTGAGCCTTGGAGGTGGTGGGATGTTTCTTGGCTGCATTATTCATGTTTTTCTTTGCTGTTATTCTCTTTCTACCCTGAGGATGCCTGAATGGGCGAAATATTGGACAGATATTTTCAATTTCTGTTTTAGTTTGGAGGCTTATGGGCGTTTTGTTGGAATTTTTCCACTAGCTTAACATTTATTTAAGGTCTCTTTTTCCCTTTTCATATTAATGTTTTTCCATCTTTTAATAATTTTCTTAATTTCATTTTCATTAATTACCTTTACATATTTTATTTTTTTAACTTGTATTTTTTATAATCCTGATAAATTTAATTAGAAGTTTTACTTTATTTATAATTTATTTCTCTCAAGGTTGGCTGTAATTACTTTCCACGAGGCGGAAATTCCATGATGTCCAACTTTACTCCCATTAGTTCTTATTGACTTTCAGTTTTATTTGTCCAAGTTGTTTTATTTAACTCAATGTTAGAATTTGAAGTCTTTCGAGGGAGGGTGGGTTGATTCAGAACAAATAATGAAAGATAAACAAATCCTGAATTTCGTAGTCCTCAAATATTTATTTTCCACTTCAACCTGGAAGAATGGCTTGAGTTGTGCAACTTGTTCAAGTCTATTTGTTCTATTATGTTTGAATCATTAAACTCTTCTTCGTTTAACCAGGTTCACAAAAACTTAAAATTTAACTTAAATTATATGTATATTCTTACCCTAATTTGTAGTTAGAAAATTGTATTTTTTAGTCAAGCTTAAGATTTTTTCAAATAAATCTATATTGAATTACTGATTTATTTCAATTCCGCAGTATTCTACTGTCCACTCACATTGTATGGCATTTGTACTAAATTACAACGTTTAAATTCCTAAGCTGAAGGTGGTTGGTTCAAATCCGGCTATAGCAGATAAATTATTTAGTTTGTTAACAGCCATGGATCGACAGTTTTGGATATATAGAACCTCCAGGGGCTCACCTAACCTCTATAAAGTGAGTACCCTAAATTTGGTGAAAAATTTGGCAAAAATTGAGCGTGGTCTCGTAGACATAATCTCTCTTCACAACTGTTGACCTAGAAATAATACAGCCTATACTCTACCACATCCTGAACCCAATGGGTTGTAGTTCTGCAGGGTTTTTTTTTATCCCTAAATTATCTTTATTTCATATTTTAGTTTAATTTACTCTAATCCATATGATAACATATCGTTCCTTCAAATGAACAATGTGATAACTCAAAAAAACTAAATTTTTCAATACAGGTTTTTGAAAGGTCCATGTGAGTATAAAAAAAGATTTAGTTCTCGGTATAACAAAGTACGCTGCCTTAAAATAAAGAATAAACTAATAAAATAAAATAAACAGATAAAGAATAAAGTTCAAATGTTGCTATTAATTTTTTAGCAGTTTATTTCTGTTTAATGTCGGTATTAAAATTATTTTATTAACCATCAGGATATTTTAAAAAACTTGAAACATTTTTTGATTTTAACTTATGTCATTCCATATTCCACCCAACACAAGATTACACCAAATCGAATGAATAAATTTTGTTTAATATAAGAATATTGAATACATGTTTCTTACGGTAACTTCACTTACGAATATTTTATAATTCGGTAGGAAAGTGGCGTGCTAGTTGTGGCGAAGTGTTTTATGTTATGAAACGTAGGCTACTTAATAAACATTTCTCCATATCAAAGAGAAATTTATTGACCTCTACCCGGACCATTTTCTTCCACATATTTTATTATGTCTATGTCGCTAGATTCTGATCTCATAAGAGACACTCCCGTTTTTCCATGGTTTCCTTTTCATCGATTCTTCAGAAATTGAGTAAGGTGGCGCCTACCTTTCCACTCATATTTTTATTTGGCTTCTCCCTTTATTCTATTTTCATATTACGTTTCCCCTTTTTCGTCTCCTCGGTCGCGGGTTCTGAATATGAGTTTTGGCAGTGCCTAGTCGCAATGAAAAAAAAAATCTCTTTGCCAAAGATATGAATATTAAGAGTTCATTATTAACTAATGATAATAACTACTAAAGCAGAAATGTGTAGTATTACAACCCGTGGAGGGGTCTTGGAATTCTGTGTATATTAGAGACTATACTGGTTCAAGGACAACGGTTGTGCAGGGAGGTGGTTTATCATATATCACGTTCAACCGCCAGATGTTTCCCTCATATTTTGTGTACCCACTTTATACAGAGTGAGCCCCAGGATGGTCCTAGATCCTATATGATTCATCTCCGGGTGCTAACAGACTAAATAAAAGTCTTGCTAGCAGATTTGAACCAAGATTTTCGGCGAGACAACTCAGTGCTCTATCACTGAGCCATGCTGCTCCCATATTATAGTATTACAGGATATAAATATATCAAATTATTAATAGCTACATTTTATTTGTTTTGATTTATCTTGTATAAATATTCGAGAAGCCAGTTATCCTCAATTAATAGCACTTATTTTGCAGGACCATTTGCTCAAAATTATCTTTGATTGATTCACATCTTACTTTGTAAGTGGCCTTGGATAGAAATGGACTCAACAGTCGTAAAACGGCCTCATAAGAGCTTACGGTGTGGAACATACGGAGGGTGGCGGTAAAAGAGGAGTTTTCAACATACATCAACTTCGGCATTATTAAAAAATTCAACGGGATTGCTATAACATAAAAAAGTTGTATCAATAACCGCGAAGGACAATATATACCAGAACTATACTCAAGTTTGCAAGACTGGAATTCGAACAGTTTCCATTAATCCAGATGCCGTGCTGAACGTGAAGACATACTCACTAAAGAATAATGTTCTGCTGGATCGGAACAAGAAATAATAATAATCATAACGGAGGGCTTGTCAACGACTTCAGATGAAGCCGTAGCGTGGCGATGAATCTATTGTATAAATGTCTCCTATTAAAAACCGATGTAAAATTACTGGACTATAAATTTTCAGAATTTTTCATAAACGGGAAAAAACAATTATCCAGTCCGTATAAAATCTTAATTTATTAAAATTATTAAGACTTTTGCCAATTGATGTCATTTTCAATCGTTATAATAAGTATCCTGGATCTATTAACATCATATGCAACGTTAAAAAGTTATAAATAAAAAATCTCATAAAATGCATTTTTAATATTTAAAATTTTTTATTTTCTTGGGGATCAGCTATCCTCCATGGCCAATTGTTAATATAAAAATGACATAAATTGTCGAAACGTCTTAATAATTTTAATAAATGAAGATTTTATACGGACTGGATAATGGTTTTTTCCCGTTTTTATGAAAAATGTCTCCTATTTTGAAAACAAAAAGGCGGATACGCCATCATCTACCTTAGCATGATCAGATATTTTCCGGTATGACTGATGTGATGGCCTGGGCTACAGACAAAAGCTTGTATATAATATTATATTTGAATGTAAAGGGAACGAATATATGAATTGGATTGAAGGCAAAGACTTTTCCAGCTATGCAAAACATAAACGCTATCTTATCCACGTAGGAAGACTATTTCTATTGAGTGATCCTCAAAAGAAGGTATATTTCATCGTGGTGAAAGGTATCAAACGTGGAATCAGTTCGAGCCCTCTAATTCTCTCCAGATATAATTTAATGTACGCCACTGTACTAATTACTTAAATGAATTGATTTAGATTTATCCGGTCTATCGTCCACAATTTAATTTTAATTAAAAGTGAATTGAATTCATTTTTCCTTCTAAGTTAATATCAGTCTTCATAATCAGTCTTCTAAATTAATAGTAGGATCCAGTAGTAGCATAGGAGAAGCATTATTATAATTTAAAAGCCAAATGATACAGTTTAAAATAATCTAAAACTAATGAAGATTAGGTTTTAATTTAAATTTATTTAACCACTGGCACAATAAATGAGTTTTAAATTAACATCAGGTTTAAGCAATGATTAAATGGCTGGAGTTAAACGAACTTATTATATTTCAATTAATGTATAAAACCAATTAGAATTTAAATTCATCCATTAATTTTGACATGTTCGATGATCCGTTTTTCATTAGATGAAATTTAATGAACGATAATCGATAACAGTTACTCTCGAGTTTTGATACTAATGGGCATATTTTAAAAACATTACCTTTTAATCACTGCTTAATTTAAGAGAAAAAAATCTTCATTGACCTCCTGTGAGAGTATATGTGTAAATGGGTTGATATTTTTTAAACAGTTTAGACCATGACAATTCTTTCATTTAATCTTAATTTAAACTTCGCAATGTTTATTTTTTAATCTTGTTTGCTTTAATAGCTTATGTTTCTATATGTTTATATAATGACCATAAATATATACTTGTAAATATATACGTAGTATTTATGGGTCATTATCTGAAAATTGGCAAATCGTACGTCTCTTACCTCTTACATGAGCACCAGTCCACCACCGGTCAATTAAAAAAAAAAAAATAATTACTTTTGGTCTAATATAGAGGCTATAGTTTACCTTGAATATAGATGCTTACAATTATTAAAATTAAAAACGACGGTTTTTTCTTAGCCTTGTCCGACCAGGTAAGGCAATTTTAAATGTGTATTCGATCTAGAATTGTTTGTTTCAAGTCACTAATCAATTAAACCAGTTAATACATGAAAATTCCATCTACAAGTATGCCCTATTAAATTTTATAGTCAATAAAAAAAAAAAACGAATGTCTTTCTTCTGCTTCTTCAGATGTTTTTCCTTCAATTCCTCACATAAAATGTTGACCACCAGGAAGAAACCCAGTCGCTTTCTTCGATCCTTAAGAGACAGAGTTAGTGGCGAAACTTCCCTGTGGTTTATTGCCAGTTCACACCCTCACTTCATAAAAACGGTTTAGTTTTAAAGAAACTCCGTTATCCTCTATTTTTTTTATGGGAAATGCTTCTGCGCTTTTGTTAATGTTTAATCGAATTACGGTTATTTAATTTAATGCATACCAATAGTTAATAATTCCTTTAGAGCATTACCTAACCTTCTTTAATATCATTCAACTTAAAAAAAAACAAAAAAAATCTCAGTATAGTTATTTGTTTCAAAGAAGAAACATGACTGTCCTACGATATTCTCGTAATTTTAAGGCGAAACTAGAAAAAATAATTTCACAGCCGCAAAAGCAACTCGTGTAATTACTAAATATAATGGACACCTTCTCCATTGACTAGAACACTGGGCGGTGATCGTTTCAAAAATTTTGTAGTCGAGGTAGAACGTTGGAAAGGAAGAAGGGCTCCGGGCGACCATTAATGAAGTCTGTCAGGAAGCTTTTGAGGCTAATCCATCCACAAGTACCCGCGAGCTTGGCAAGGAGTGTGGTGTGTCGAAAGATACTGTTAGTCGCCATCTACGCTCCATTGGGAAGGTGAAAAAGTACTATAGACTGGTACCTCACGAACTTACTCCTCAGCAATCTGCTAAGAGAAATTCGCGAAAATTAATGGAAAAACCCTTCTGATGTCAGATTTTACCGGAAGATTGTCACCTGTGTTGAAAAGCGGGTTTACTGGCTAGATCCGGATACCGTGAGCAATAGCTAAATTGCGGTCTAACTGATTTTGCTTTTGCCGGTTATTGCAAGGGGGCAATTAAAAAATAAATCCATCCTATTCGTTTTTTGGAATTTTGAAGGTGTTATTATTCACGCATTTGTTCCTGGTGGACGCTGATGGAACTCTATAGCGAACAATTGGAAAGATTATACGCGAAGTTATAAAATAAAAGGAGTTTTATTTTAACATAATAATGCTCTTCCTCAGACTTCCCGTCGAACCAAATAAAAGTTTAAAGAACTTCAAATAAATAAAAGTTGGTTCGAACTCCTGCCACATCCAGCAAATAGTCCAGACTTCGCACCATCTGGCTACTACTTGTCTTGCACTATTTTTTTCGAGGGAAAAATTTGATAATTTTTCGGAAGTTGAAATTTTGGTTCAAGAGTTTTTTTGAAATCCATCCCAAGGAATGTTATCAGCGTGGGATCGGGCAATTAGTTAGCAGATGGCTAATGATGGTAGTGGACAATGGACTACACTTAATTGTATTTTGTATCATAGAAATACTAAAACAAATATTTGGTAGATAAACGGTCATTTTGTTTTTTATTCGGAATATATACAATAATAAAAACCATGGAAATTTCACTTCTCTCCTCCATTCCCTCACTCTTTCATTCTAACATTTTATAAACTATGATTAATGGTAATCCAACTTGGACACTACGTGTCAAATGAAGGCACTCGGTCAAATTTTCTCAGCTCGAAATTTTGAATTTTTACCATCTAAAATTTAGGAAGTGAAGTGCAGCTTAAATAATGTTCATGGCAAATACTAATGGTACTTCGATTATTCCTTTTCTTATATATATGTTTTTTTTCTTTTTTCTTAGTCCCTTTGGGTTTGAAGGTTTCTAATTAGAATTGAAGATAGGATGGAGAGGTATCTCTTGTACTGTACGATGTACATTTTAAGAGGAGGATGAGAAGGTGGAAGGTTCTAATGTATTTTATTTATATTTATTAGCTTTACATTTTTCCGATGATGAGGCTCATCGTGTCCTTTTCTTTTTATTTGTTTATTCTATTTATTGTTCAGGCTGAGACTTTGTACGTAATCTTGCCACGTTTGTGGCCGTCCTGCTGGGGTGAGTGTCCGAAAAAGAGGGTTAGTACAGTATTTCAGGCTGTCAAAAAATGTAATGTGTCTACGTTTAATGAATTCTGTAACTGTCGGTATGTCGAGAATAGTGCGTAGGAGGTCCGTTTTTGTTTTGTTTAATGTTGTTTATCTCACTATGCGTTGCAGTTCGCCATTCTGAAACTGTTGGAGCTTTTTTGCTGTTGCCGGCGTGATGTTACCTAATATTGGTGCTCCGTAAAGGAGCGCCGGTCTTAGGATGCTCTTGTAGATGGTCAACTTGAGGTGGAGGGATAAGTAAGGAGATGTAAGCAGGTTGTTAAGTCTGTAAGACTTGGTCCTAATCGACCTGAGTATCTTTCCGCAGTGATAGGCTAGTTTAAGGTGCCGGTCAAGGGTGACACCTAAGTAGACAATGGTGGTCGCTGGTCTGTTTTCGCGTCCCGCTACCCTATAGACCTTAGGGAGAGGGCGGCGCTTTTTCCCCTGAAAGGAGAAAATTATGCAGTCCGTCTTTTTAGGATTCACTGTGATGTTGAGTCCTTCTAGCTTCTGTGTGATGCTAGCACAGACCTCCTCCGCCTGCCGTAGAGCTCTCTCTGCGCTTTTATATTTTATTCAATTTTAAAGTTTATAAACTGTATGTGTAATTTCGTTATTTTTCGAATGGCATTCAATTTATCATTTAAACCGAAGATTATGTAGTGGAGGTTTAATATAGGTATTGCAACACTCTGAATTCGATCCAACATCAGTGATACTGTCAATTTTATTTAACTAATACAGTTCTAATATTATGATTAACGATTGCTGACGAAATGAAACTAGTTCAGAAGTACCTCCGAGAACAGATTAGGGAACGATATTAAATAACTTAACCAAGTCTTTGACATACTTCTGTCTCTAAACAGTTCATTTAGGACGGGCAAATAAAGCGTTAGGAGGCACGCGAACGTGCGTTATGAGAAATAGAATTGAGAAAGCATGAAACACTTTGAACAAGTTGAACTCTAGTATACAAAACTGATAACAAAGTCTTTTAAAACACTTTTAAGGCAAGATTATAAGTAAAAATCTCCCTTTAGCATTTAATACTTCTTGAACTGCTTCACTTCTTCTATCTTCTTATGCTAATCCAGTCTTGTAATATATTAGAAGCCACATAATTGAAAAAAAAAAAAAAAAAACCTACCCATGAATGGTAGAGACAGTTCTGTTTCTTGGACAACTGCTGTGCAGGGAGCTGATTTGTCCTAGATCACGCTCAACCGCCAGATTTTTCTCCTTATTTTGGGTACCCACTTCATAGAGACTGGGTGAGCTCTAGGAGCGTCCTAGATCCCACCAGATCCATCTCTGGCTGCTAACAGATTAGATTTGGACCCAGGACCTTGGGCATGGCAACTCAGCGCTCTAACACTGAGCTAACCCGCTCCCATCATCAAATGAATCATTTTTAGCACGTGTTAGTTTAAAAAAAATTAGTATTTTAATTATCATTCAATTAACATAATTAGGAATACTTCTTTGATATCTCATGCTAATTGTATGTGCATAGTTACATCCCACGCCAACTGCCTCATTAAAAATTCATATTAGTTAATGTTAATTAATTATTTTAATATCAGTTCCGCAGGATGTCGCTTCGAGTTAAATGACAAGTTTTAACCTTTTACTCGTTTCTTTTTTAATATTCCCGAAACTAAAAATATTCGTGAGTTTTAAAATGAAAAAAAAAGTGTCATTATGAGAAATGTATGAATTTCGGTAATTAATTCATCAATAAATAAACATTTCAACAATATACATCACCTATACTTCAAAATGTTAGCTTTTTTAATTTATTTAACGTTTTTTACGTCATATTGCGAACCTTCGATATCACCCTTAAAAACTTACGTAAAAATGTCCCAAGTAGAATAAGTAAATATTAAATTTTGAAGAGTGCTAAATATTCTGAGTCGTAGAGCTATTTACGGTAATAATACCTTGCGTTTTTTAAGGAATTTATAATCCAATTTATCTGTTTTATGTTTAATTTATTATCTTTATGAGCTTTGTCTGACCTCTTTTGACTACGTATGTTCACTGGTAATTTTTGTATTTACAATTTTAATAACAATTATTTATGAACTGTGTACGTAAAATTGTATTTAATCTGGTTACGCCATTTTCTGAATTTATCTTTGCTATTAGAACGATTGTGGGAGTGGAATAGCTCAGTGGTAGAGCGCAGAATTGCCGTGCTGAAGATTTCATTTTATCTGTCAACAGTCGGGAGTGTATCTTGGGGCTCATCTATATATCCTCCATGGGCTCACTCAGCCTCTACAGTGTGGGTACCCAAAATAGGGAGAAAATGTGGCGCTTGAGCGTGATATATCATAAGTCACATCCCTATATAATCGTTGTAGGAGAAATAGGAGAGTCGCTACTACGTACTGACCCAAGACTCTTCACAAGTTGTAGAGGTATAGTGAAAAATGTTTTCTTTTCACATTTCAGTTTACTTTACTGGTATCCATGTCCATGTACCAGTATCCATATTAGCTTTGTTATTTACACCGAAATTGTCTTATTTTTACCATGTTAAACTTTATTTTGTATCTCTGATTTATTTTTCGACCTGAAAAAATTGGAACAATATTGTATTTCAGTTAAATAAATTAACACCTCAATTTTTATTCCATCGATTAAATGTTTAACTTCTATTTAAGTCTAATGAAACAGTTGATAATTGAAACTATACTGCGCAAAAACGAATAGGGATATTGTTAATATTGTAATACATACTTTGCCTAGCATTTATATTATATATTTATTTAATAAATACATTAATATTTAATGTAGTATAATTTCTAATAAATATTAATGCTTTTTATAATAAAAATAATATTAGAATGCTAGGCAAAGTAAATACAACAAAATAAGTGGTATCCTTATTCAGTTTTGCACTGTTTATAAACAAGATCATTATTATGACTTATTATTGTTATTGTTCTCTATCCATGTATTTTCGAGTCATACTCTTATTTATGAACGGTTGAGATGATTATCTGAATTAATATGAAGTTCTTGTGAAACGAAAGTGTTTTTCTGAATTTATCTCTGTTGTTGGAACTTTAAAGGTCTCATTTTTAAGCTGTGAATAACCCAAAAATTCTCCTTGCACTGCATTGAAGACTCTCAATCCCTTACTTCTATTGAAGCTGCGAAGGCCCTGGAAATAAAGTGGTGGTGAAGAATTAGAGGGCATGGGGTGGAAGAGCGCAGTAAATCCTTTGAAGGGCCAACTCCAATTTCGATCTCGCCCCCCCCTTACCCCTTCCTATATTTATGCTTATCTTTAAATAATATTTATATTATTTATAGAAATCTATATTTATATTTGTATAAAGCTAAGGATTTTTTGGAAACTTCATTTAAATATCTTTATCTTGGCCGCATTTGTACGATCTTGTTTAAATAATATGAGTTCGTACTGACAGAATGAGCGCCAAACTATTAAGTCACGTTGTGTTAGGCACATTTATTTCATTTAGTTAATTTTACACTTAGTGGATTTATTTATAAGAAGTATCTTAATTTCGAAGCGTCGCATTATTTATATTAAACTACAAACCATGAAAGGCCATGAGTTCAATACATGATAGGGACTACTGATTTGAGGACAACGGTTGTGGAGGGCGGTGATTTGTCCTAGATCACTCTCAACCGCCAGATCATCGAACAGATTTAGATTATCCACTGATGGAGGCTTGGAGGACCCCAGGAGCATCTGTAGGTCAAACAGGTTGAATAATTTATCTGCCATAATATTTGATCCCGAAACCTTCAATTTTGATCCTCGGCACTCAACACACTGAGCTTCTCTGGATTTATAGTGGTTATTAATATTTATTTATTCAATTACTACAAAATATTCATTGCACTGCTTCGAAGGTACTCGAAGTGATATAATCACGAAGATTAATATGGACTTATAATGTTTTTCAGCCGTATTAACGAACGAAATCTTACAACGATATTTTCCCCTCATATTCTAATATTTATTCCCCTGATAATAATATTTAGGGGAAGGCTGAGGCGTAGTTGGGAGGATTGCCTTAAGTGTGATCTTTTGCAAATTTGAGTTGGGGTTGATGCCTTTGGTCGGAAGTTCGCATAGTCAATAAACGGTAGACGACTTTTAAGAAAGAATTATATTTATTCTGTCATTGAACAATTTAACATAGATCTAGTAAATGACTTTCAGATTTGAACTAATTAGGTAGACTTATTTACTATGTAATAACATTATAACTTCGTGACTACTCTTAACATGCTACACTCTAATAATATCATCGGGTTTACTTCTATTTTTCGAGCTGTTATTTATTTATAAGTATAAAAGAGGAGTCCATTTTATAAACTTAATACTTTAGGTCATTAACTCTATAACAACTACATACAGCGATTGGTGATATCAGTTTCGAGCCTTCCAGTTTGCTTTGTCTTGTATTATTATATATTAATTTTTTTTTTTCGAATGACATATGGACTACGTTTGTTTCAACTGTTCTTTTCTTTTACTTTGAGTAAAAACCTCCAAAACTTACGGTTTTGGCTGTATCCTGGATTAGCTGAAACATAGATAACTTATGCCAAAAATCGATTTTCAAACGCAAAGAGGATGTCTAAGATGGAAAACTACTGAAGATGGTAATCAATCCATCATAGTTAAGAGGAATGCAAACAAGTCATTTGAATCCAGAGAACTTGCACCAACAAACTTCATGGATATAAAAATACACTCCCAAAATGAATATTATTATTAATAATTGTATGATTTATAAATAAAATTGTTGATGATAATAGAACTAGTCCGACGACAGTGAAAACTATGTTGGAACAGAACTAGTGTTTGGGATACGTCCATTATATCCACGCTCTATTGAACAAGCCAAGTGATGACCTCACTGTTTGTCCTCCCGACTGGAAACCTCCCGTCCGTAATTTGACCTTTGGACTCCCGACATCATCCTCGTGAGTCAGCTTACCCTCAACCCAGGAGGATGATGTTGACTGTGTCCCCAGACTCAGGAGTACATGAGCCAGCTAGTTGGGGTGTCCAATCCCCGCCGTCACCAGGACCCCAAGCTCTGCTAATGAAGGGTGGATTGTTTGTCCTGTTGGCGTTATCTCTTCCAACCACACAGCTATCCGGGATTAACTCCTCCTTTGTGGGCTACGAATAAAGGAATGTTTACATTCAGGTTTTTTATGATTAATTATTTTCAGATTAGGATCGACGACTTTGATGGATTGTTGTGCAAGGCCCACCAATGCACTTGTATTGACATTACAGCTTTACGCTACCTTATCAAGTGTTGATGTCATTAATTTACTCTTTGATGATAATACATATTTACATCCAGAATTTATAGCCTAAACTAAAGTTAGGGAAGATGAACTTTGAGTACTATGCCATGGTAGTACTCAAAGAAAAAATTCAACTTAAAATGTTGCTGACCATCTTCTTTTCTTTACATCTATGGCAGCCGGTATAAAGTACCATGCTGTGGTTGCTGTTGTAAATAAAATTAAAAATAAACCACTGTAAATAATTTAATAATAAAGAGCATTTTATATCTATCCATCATCTTTAGCAGACGCCTCGGAGGACTATCGGGTACTGAAGAGATAGTTAGTTTTGCAAATAGTGGGTTTGAGTGGGAATAAAGTTTGTCATGGAAGGACTGGTATCGGATTTGAGGCAAATCAGTTATGAAAGTTGGGGTCATTAAAATAGCTCTTATAATAATCATGTATATTAATCTTGTGCAATTAATTGGGAGCTTAACTAGCGTTTTGCCATTATGCGTTGAAGTGGCCTGAAATATTAGATACTCTACTTCCACTTTGTGTTTCTAACATACTCTGTTTATATTCCATTTCTGCCATTTACTTGTTGTATTGTTATAATATAGTTGTAAATTTCAACTAATAAATGATCCGAAAAGAAAACAGATCCTGGAGAATCATTACAATGCGCCTCTTGATTGTTGATAGTGCAATTTATTTTATTCTAGAATAAGCTATTACAATTTGGATAACTTCTGGTGTAGTGGTTAGCATTACAGTTTTTAATGCCCATGATAGCGGGTTCGCAGCCCGACCGGTGGTTTTAGAATTTTTTAAAGGGAGTAAAAAATCCTTGGTATTGCCGTTCTCCGTTGCTTAGTAAAATGGCGGTCCCGAGCCAGTCCGATGTCTGGTACTCGTTAAAAATCCCTTTATTAATTATACCTGGATAGGCAAAATTTAAGACTTTCCGCTTTAGCATCGTCCGATTAGCCACAGCAGCATAAAGTGCCGTTAAATTAATAAACAAACAATTATTAAATTAAAAAAAACTAATAAAGTAGATGGTTAATATTAGCATTAAAATGTTGCATTGCAAATCACTTTAGACTGAGACAATTTTTTCGCACACTATTTATTTTTACAATAATAATTATTTTCAATTGCCGTAAAAATCAAACTATTATAAATTAATGCCTTACCTTAAAAAATTAATTATTTTTCAATTAAGCATTGAAATATTTTTAATGCAGATATCTGGAACAAAAAATAAATAATCGCTCTAAAGAATGTAGGGCATTTTTCATGACCATTTTCATTTTCACTATCCATTTGTATCCACACATGTAAAATAAAAAAAAATGACAATCAGGAGATGGGCTGACAGTAAAATATTGACATGAGGGGCATGAAGAAGAACAGTACCCAGCGGCACCTCTCCCCTGGCTTGATTCAATTTTCTATGGTAACAGATCCGTCATCCACGTTATGACCGATTTATTTAAGTATTTGGTTGCTCTGTCGACTCCGAGAAGACTATTGCGGTTACATAGCTCATGAGGTTACAATGAGGTTACATTACATTAAATTTTGACCATAACAAAAAGTCGTTGACAACAGGCACAGTCTCTATGACCAAAATGAACAAACCAGACCTGAAAAGAAATTAAAGATAAGCGACATTCTCAGTACGAGCAAGCTGGTCCGCCACGTCAAGGCGATGTCTCTTAAGGGTTTACATTGTTGCACAATAAACCTATACCATACCATCCCAATACCAATACCATAATATCATATCAAGTGCACTCTGAACGTTTTCATTTAATATATAGAACATTTGTTTCAGATTGTAGGATATTACAAAGGGGACTCGTACAATACTGGAAATAACGAAATGCCGTAGACCCTTGTATTCAAGATCTCCTCCCTATGCAATATTCATAAAGGGTCATGCAATATGCAAGAAATAATTCTGATTCACTTACTGTAGGGCGATTCGTCGGGGAAGAAAATACAAAAAAATAACACTTCATAGCCATTGTCTCTTGTTACCTTAGAAACAATAGTCACGTTGGATATTCTTTTGTTTAAGAAGTACTGAATTTAGTTTCATTAGAAAATCAACATTTTATTTACTCAGAATTAAATTAGGAAGATTCAAATCTTCAAACGTCGGGATTGTATATAATACTTTATACAAATTTAAGTATATAAGAAAAGAAAGACCAGATCTCAAATTTCGAGAATGACAACAGACGCGTTGTTGTTTATTTATGTAACGTCACTTTATCCTACTATGGCTGATCAGACGATGCTACAGTCCTAAGTTCTGCCTATCCAAGGGATCTTTAACGAGTTATTGACACCGCACTGGCTCGAGACTACCATTTTAAGAATCCTCCGATGGACGAAATAACTAAGGATTAAAAATTCCAATTCTCCCTGCCAAACTGTGAACCCACACTCTTGGGCATAGAAGGTTGTTATGCTGTCAATACACCAAAAGTGACCCCACAACAGGCACATGCTCTTGGTAGAACTTCATTCATTTCTCATCATTAAAACAAATAAAGCATTTTTTTCACAGATCTTTTATTCTAGTTGTGGGTTTTGTACATCATTATCAAATATACAAATTTTATTAAATCGATCTTAATATTAATTGTTAACTTACGTGATCGCTATTGTAATAGTTAATTTATAATGGTGTGGTGTGAAGCTTAAAAAATGGTTCATCACCTTGTGGCCATTTGACAATATGTTTGTTGTCTTTGGTAATAAAAAAATTAGTTGTGTATTAAATATTTACATATTTTATATATTACATATTTCTGTTGATTGACGTTATGTCGCGCTAAAATACCTATAACTTGCAATATTATTTTATTTTATATAATTTTAAAGCACGTATTTTTTTGGGATGTAAACTTGCAGTTTACATTTAAATATTAAATTCTGGTCACTGTTTTAAACAGCAAGGTTTAAAACAGTGACCAGTTCGGTGAAGTGAACAATTCGGAGAAACTGAATCGCTCCTTCACTAAAACTCTGTACATACAGATATACCCGTATATCTTTAAAAAGAAAAATAATTGAGACCAATATTCCCTATAAGATTTTACGATCGGATCCGAAGCTATAAATATAGAAAGGTAGAAAGAAAGGGAGTTCCGCTATACATTTGTATTGATAATAAGAAATATTACTTTGTCTATTTGTAGCAATTTCCACTGTAAAAATACTGGTGATTTTGTATTAAGGCAATACAATACAAAGTTATAAATAAATTACCAATTGAAAGTACTTTGGTCCCATTCCACCGTTGAATAGATTTGAATAAAATAAAATTAGAGTAAATTTATATTGACGAAATAAACAAATAAATCTTATCTTGTATTAATCGAAATTGCCATTACTTAAGCCAATAATTTTATTTTTAAAACCATAGCCACTCGCACGAAACAAGAGGGTCGATTTCGACACGCGCAGGACAATGACCCACAAAATAAAATAATTTTTATCTTTCAGTTTAATAGATATTATGTTTTAATCAAATTTTAGGTTTAAATCCCATCTGGTACAACTAACAAATAGTATTGTATTTAAATTTTTACTTCATTTTTCACTTTCTTTTCCCTGACATAAATATATTTTTCTCATGTACTTTTTCAGATTATTAAGGCTCATTTAATGATTATCTTCTATTATTAATGTGTTAATTTTTTAAAAGAAACCTTATAGAAATTTGTTTGTGGGCAAATACGTCTAACATATTTAAATTTTGTCCAATTATTTTCACTACCAAGAAATATTAAATAATATTGATTGAATATTTTTGTTTTGAAGAGAAAAGATTTGCCCTAGCCGGGATTCGAACACGAGTCCTCTGCTTCTTCGTTAATAAGCCGCTGAGCTACCAGGCACCATATCCAATTCAGACAAATCCGTTCTCTTATATCCCCGTGTTCTCGCAATTTTTGCGATGTATACACGGGGAAGAATGTCATTGAACATCATTAGCGGGGATATAGGATCGGTGAAGAGAACGGATTTGTCTGAATTAGATATGGCCCCTGGTAGCTCAGTGGCTTATTAACGAAGAAGCAGAGGATTCGTGTTCGAATCCCAGCCAGGGCAAATCTTTTCCCTTCAAAACAAAAATATTTAAACATAATTACCATACAAATAACAATTAATAAAAATAAATTATAAATATTCATTGAAGTTTGATAAAAATTCTCTCTATTGCATAAAAAAGTTTTATTTTCAAAATAAGCACTAAACTGAACTTAGATTTCTAGAATAATATCGGAGAACCTTCAATAAAAGGTTATATGAATACTATACAATGAACAGTTTATAAATTTTAAAATGGGCAGGCAGTGGTAACTCCCCTATTTCAAGAAAAAAAAAAGGTCCTTCTACATTCTAAACCTTTTACGTGGGACTGCTGGGCTAGATTTTTTGAAATTTGGGTTTAAAATCAGGTTCAAGATATTTGGGTTTAAAATCAGATTTTACAGAACACTACTATCCGCCATATAACCTAACTACCTGAAGTTTTTTTTTTACCTCACGAATATAATGGGAAAATATAAAATTGTTCTAATCTGAAGTATATTTTCGAATAGAAAAAATAAGGGAGACTATTTTTTCAATAATTTATAAATTAAATTATAATTTATGAAAAAACAATTATATTTTTTCGCCTTTGATGATATATGTTGTTATGATTATAACTTTATTTTGAATAACATTAGAATGACATCAACTAATTCAATCCACAGTCACCTGTGGTGTAGTGATTAACATAATAACCTTCTATGCGATCGTGGGTTCGCAACCCGGCAGGTGGCTTAAGAGTTTTAAAATTGGAATAAAAAGTCCATTGTCATACCGTCTTTCAGAGGGGATGTAAATAGTTGGTTCTGAGCCTGTCAGGTATTCGTCAAAGATATCTATCCTAATTATACCTGGATAGGCAAAATTTAGGCCTCCGATTATAGCATTGCTATAACATATATTGCATTGCTATAATTGCTATAAAAAATTTGTTTCCTTTGACTTCACTTTATGCTATTATGGGATCATAATAGCATAAAGTGAAGTAAAAGGAAACAAATAAACAAATTTACTGACTTTTAGGTAAAAGTAGGTTTAATTGAAATAAATTATAATCTTCATTACTTGTGAAGTATTGTTTTTGTCATAAGTTAATATATAAAATTTTAAATATTTTATTTTAATGAGAAAAGATATGTCCAGGACCGTGATTCGAACCCGGGTCTCCCATGTTTCCGTCATGGTACTCTGCCACTTGAGCTGTCCTGGCTCGCATCTCGGTCGGCCAAATCCATTATCTTCACTGATCCCACATCCCTGTGTTCAAACCACTTGAGCCAGGATAGCTCAAGTGGCAGAGTACCATGACGGAAACATGAGAGACCCGGGTTCGAATCCCGGTCTTGGACATATCTTTTTTAAAAATTATAAAAATAAAAAAAATTATTATAAATGATATAATGACGTAGGTCAACAAGATCCTAATTAAAGTAATGCTAAATGAACATTCTTCCCCTTGTATACATCGCAAATTGCGAGAACACGGGGATATGGGATCAGTGAAGAGAATGGACTTATCTTACCGAGATGCGAGCCAGGATAGCTCAAGTGGCAGAGTACCATGACGGAAACATGGTACGACCGGGGAACGAGGGTTAGAATCCCAGGCCTGGACATATCTTTTCCCTTCAAAATAAAATATTTAAAAATTATAATAATTATAAATAAAAAAAAAAAATTATATAAAATTTTAGATATCTTGATATAAAAATTAATTGACAGGAAACCCCCATTTTTCTATCTAGTTGAAAACTTTTAAGTCCGAAGTTCACAGTAATGAAAAAAGAAATAGAGTTAAGTGAAAGAGAAATATAAAAGAATTGGTTTAACAGAGGCACCCCCAGGCTCTGGTTGATAACGTTACAGCCCCGAGGCGAACTTAGTCTTATCTTTTTCTTTGTCTGGGGCTCAATGTTACCTACCCCTTATCTCTCTAGCGATGGCTTAACTGTCACTAACTGTCCTCGCTTAATTTACCTTAATGGCATGTTTAATTAACCAGGGGATGAGAGATGCTTGTAGCGTGTAGTTGTAAATATAAATTCTTTTCTAACGCGTGTTTTAAAACTAATTTATTATATGAAGGTTTATTTAATTCATCATCTCCATCTGCATTTCACATAATTACATTCAGAACATTTCAATTATTTTAATTGAAATACTTTCCGAGAATCGTTCTTTGAATTTGAACTGGCAATAAATTCTCTACGCTACCTATCAAGTATTGGCGGTTGAGCGTGACCTAGGACAAGTCACCTCCTTGCAGAACCGTTGTCCATGAAACAATACAGTTTCTACCATGTACTGAACTCCAGACCCTTCATGGGTTGTAGTGGTACAGTTTTTTTATCAAGTATTGGAATAATTCGGCTCAATTATTTTTTAAAGTTTTATTTGGATTTTTTTCTCTGTGTGTTGGTGCCAACGATTCGATCCAGATAATGTTCACTATTATGATGTGGTGGACAAACATATCAAGGAATTATAAATACTTATGTTTGTTTTACCTCTTAGGTATGTTTAATTATTATTGGCAATATTTAAAATATTTATTACTTTGGATGATATTTTTTTTAACCTGCCAGAGGAGGAATATTTAATTGTTTTTTAAAATATAAACATAAGGTTAAAATAAACTAACATTTAATTACGACCTTTCATTTATTATTTTTATGCATTAAATTTTAGATTCGTTTTATCATCTCAGTTTTACATTAAAAAAACTATTGAAAATACATACTGTATTTTCATATAATTGTATGTATGGTATATATATTGTTCCTGATATGAATATAATAATTGGGATTTCTCTGTGGTATTTAAATGAAAGTTCTTGTATTCCTATATTGGTAGAAAGTAAAACACTGTTCAAATCAAATATCTTAGTTTTGAGGTTTTAGTTATAAAAATACAAAAATGAAAAGTATTTCATTAAAAATATTATTGCTCTTACCGAACATTTATACTGCTTTTAATATTGATTTTTTTTTTTGTTTCAGGTATGTCAAACAAGTTCCATTTCGATATGTCTCTGTGGATTGTACTCAATCTTTACCCGGTGATAACATCATTTGTTTCATATATTTCTTTATTTACAATTGAATGTATTTGTACTGGGGGAGTATTTTTTTAAAGGCACTTTTTTGTATTTCATAGAATGCTTTTTGGTGATATCCTGACCAATAATTAGGTTTATATTTATAAACATCTGTGTACAATATTCCTTTTCAATATTGGGGCTTTGTGATACGAGGGGGGTTTGTGGATCGTACACTACCCGCACCACACTGCATTCTTCGATTACACGTCGAAAATATTTTTTCATATACTATAAAAGAACGTTTTGTAATAGGGTAATTATAGGCTCAAATCATATAGTTATTAAAAATTGTAAAATATAATGATTACATATAAAATTTGATATGTCGATCAAATTAGATATGAATTAATATTCTGTTTCTGAGGACTAGTAGAGCTTTAAGTTAACTCCGTAGTCGAGTAGTTAAAAAAAAAATTTATATTTTTTTCTTATTCCCGACATCGAACATGTGTAATAGAACAAGAAAAAAAAAACTATTGATCTTATTAGAGATCTATAGAGGGTTGACATTGTTTCAATAAAAGAAAATAACATGTTTTTCAATGAAGGATTTTCTTTTGTGTGTAAGTGCTCTTGGAGTTGCTTAACGTCCAGGCTTCACCTATAAAAATTGTGTTCTTTTAACAGCCACACAGATTGACCATGTGCGATTCCCAGATCCTCCTGAGGCTCGCCCAGTCTCTGTAAAAAGGAAAAAACCTGGCGGTTGAGCTTCATTTGGCACAAATCACCTCCCTGCATAACCATAGTCTCAGAAACATTATATTCTATTGTACCATTTATTATTATTTTTTTTCCAAAACCCCAATTAATAAATATTTTTGAAGTGTCTTTTCTTGTTTTTCTTCTAATTTTGTTTGCCTTGTTCTGCAATCTATTGCATTTTAAGGGATTCTGTGAGGTATGTTACATTTTATTTTTATTAACAATAACTATGATGGCGTTGGGGCACACCAATTTGTTCAATTTCTTCTATACACAACTTATCTACGTACACACTCATATCAACATTTTTGGTGTTATTCTTGTGACACTGTTTTCTGCCACCTTACTGGTGGGGGCGCTGGTGATATTGCCTGAAACAGGGGGTTATTTTGGTATTTCCATGTATTGAAACCTTGACTTTTTTTTATTGCAATGCTGGCTAAAAAAAACAATGTCATAACTTAAAAAAAACTAATTTTTCTATAATGGCAATTACTATATGTCCCACGAGTTAAAAAAAAATTATAAATTTGAGTATTGTTAAAGCAAACGATTCCTATTAGAATGATACCATTACATTTTTTTTTATTAACCATTAGAAAATTGTTAAAAACTTGAAACTTAGTTGATTTTCAACAAAGTTCAAACATGATACAACTCAAAAAATTACTGAATTAAAAAAAAACTGGAAATGGAATAGCAGATATGTCGTCCTGAGTTAAAAAGCTTTACAATTTATACTGAAGTTTAAACTCAAAAACACACAGATTTTTGAGTTATGTCGTTTTGAAGGAGCGATGTGTTGTCTTATAAAAAATAATAGTTTTTGCTGTAGTAAGGCTATTTAATATAACCTCAATGTTTGGCAAGGATTTGCTATCTCAAGAAGAGCAAGGAGATAAAATTTCAGCTTATTGAATGACTGAAGTATATCCTATACGTTTTTTTATCTAGCATGATTTTTGCTATTTAATTAATAACAAATATATTCTTCTTATATTCAACTTCCGGGATTGAATATAAGAACAAATATATTGAAAAATTAAAATTCCTAAACGAAACATTTTTAGTTAAGATTCACCTTTTTTATTTTTACCGCTGTTGATTTTTCATGTCGAGGTATAAACCTACATTTTAATATTGTGAGAGAACTCCCTGGAGGCGTCGTATGACGTGCTTGTGCCGCTAGCGTGAGTTGGGCCCATAATGGTGCTGGTGCTCCAAATGGCACTCTTTTACCCTATCTTTTGTTTCTCATGGTGAGAAAAAAATGGGATCGTATTTTCTTTTTCCAGATAGCGTTTCCCTTTTTTCGAAGTAGGGTAGATGGTAAAAGATGTATAAGAGTGACTGTGGTTAAGGATTTTATGGTTGAGGTTTAATAATATGAAGGAAACAAGTATACTAACCAACAAGTACTTCAAACGATTTTTTTTAAATTTATTATTATTATTATTGTTATTTATTCAGAAGAGTGAAAACAGTGTAATGAGTTTCATTAAAAAACAGTGAATTTCGTCAAACGTATTTTACCTAATTCATTATACGTTGTTTTTGTGATTTATAGATGACTCGATATAAATTTTATATCAATTATCATATCTTCAACAATCGTTATACATCAAAAAAAGAAAATGTTTTTTTTTCATATTCGGTACTTAGCATTTTCATCGGCTGATATTAGGCCGAGTTCACCCTTAACTGCCTTATTTTTCATAAAATTAAGGTTATATACATTACAGAGGCTTGGTGAGCATCAGGAGTGTCTCTAGATCGATTCTTGCCAAAGAATAAATAACGCATCATCCAATTCCTGTCTCCAACTAACAACCTAAAATTAGTAACTCACCACCCTACGTGCTTAGCTGTAATCGCCATTCCGCTTTGAATTTTGTAATAATAATTTCATTATTTTACAATCGGTTTATTTATAGACAGAATAAACATATTTTTTAATTTTAAATACTCATGAATTTAATAAAGCTTATAGTGAAATTATTAATTTAAAGAAAAAAATATAACGCTTCTGTAAGTGACTCAGTCGCAAATGTATTTTCAATAATTTAACTCACACAATTTAAATTTTACTATCACATTTTTATATTGCCGAAATTTTTTTTTCTTTATCATCCATATTTATTTTCTTAACTTAGCAATGTATAAGTACTAACCCAATACAACATACAACCTTCCTTTATCATTAGGTATTTTATATTTGGGAGATCAAATAGTGATTTACTTTAGTACGCCATGTGATTCGCTTAGAGGATAGTCGACATTCTTTAATCATAGTTAAGAGCTTTGTTCTAATTTTCTTGATAATTTTAAACTATTCCAAATATGTACTACTTTAATCTTTTGTAATAGATGCATTTATTATCTATGCATGTATTAAGCCACTAATTTTTTTAATTTAAAATTAGGCTCCTGAACTCTGCTTTGGGATCTTGGTTAAGACACACTCAGATATATATATATACGCGTGTGCGTGTGTGTGTGTGTGTGAAATAACTTTGGAAGAGGAGAACTAAAATGGCTGATCGCTTCAACAGCTGGTATCGATAACAGCTGTAGCTTCCGCCAATGCGGTAAACTTATAGGCCTTCTGCTGGCCCTTCGCCCTGTTCCTTGTATTAAGAGTCCTCTAAAAGTTTATATATACATATCCATCTATCTATCCATCTATATCTATCTTTCTACCTATCTATCAATATATATATATATATATATATATATATATATATATATATATATATATATATATATATAGAGAGAGAGAGAGAGAGAGAGAGAGAGAATGAATAAACACAATTGGAATTTTGTTATCTTAATAGGATTTCCAGGCCATTAGTGATTTAAAACCCCACGTAAAACGATCATTAGGAAAAAATATAATCCATAATGATTATATCAATATATTTCAGCAATGTGTATAAATATCAATATATGTAAAGCAATAAAAAACTGTCAAAATTATACTTTTGAAAATAATACTGTTTAGAATTTTGATTCTTTAATTTTTCTCTTGTCTGAAAAATTGGATCAGTATTATCAAACAATATTTTTCTTATTATGTTGGATGCACCAACAGAATACTTTGAAAATGATTTGATAGAAAAAACATCTACAGAAGTCGTAGACGTTAGATTTGAAAGATAAGTAGATTAATATATAAATTGAATTATGTTTTAAAATATGAAATTATTAGGGGTGTATTAGTATTAGCTTAGCTCTTCCTATTTATAAATTATTTAATACTAATCAATAAAATTTAGGAATTCCATTATAGTAGTGACTGATTAGCCATAGCAGGTTAACAAAAAAACAACCAAACGTCTACCAATTGAACAGGTCTGGGGTTTAGTACATGGTAGAGGTTATACTGTTTCAAGGACAACGTTCGTGCAGGGAGGTGATTTGTCCTAAATTACTCTCAACCGCCAGGTTTTCCCCCTTATAGAGGTTGGGTCAACCCTAGGGGGGTTCTAGATCCTGCATGATCCATCTCCGGCCTCCAACAGACTAAATAAAAGTCTTGCCAGCAGCGGGATTTGATCCAGTATTTTTGGCATGGCAACACAGTGCACGACCGCTGATCCACTCCGCTCCCTCATAGCAGTTTATAAATTATTTATAAAATTAAATAAAATTTCTGTTTTGAACGATAAATAAGCAGCTAATTCTCAGCCTATTTTTGAACTTTTCGGAATCTAATCATTGATCAGATATTGTTGGCTTTGTGGAGGGTTACAGAGAAAACTTCCCCTAGCCTATAAATTAATCGCTTAATCCATCGGTTTGTTCGTTTAACAACTTGATTCAATGCTCCAAGGGGGAGGAACCAGATTTAAAGTACTGGTTTAAATTGAAGGGTCCTTAATAAAATCAAGCATTTTTTTCTTAACACCTCCACCTCTTAGTGCTTCAACAGATTAGCAGTTCGCGTCTCTAATATACCAGAAATGGAAGTCATTTAACCTCATGATTTCTTTAAAATTCAAGTCAAGTGTTCATATATTATAAATGGCTTTTATTTTATTTGTTTAAATTTTTTTTGTTAAAAAAAAAAGAAGCTTGTTACACTACAGACTCAGAATAATATCAATCCATGAATAATATTGGGCTCAGTACATGGTAATGACTGTTCTGGTTCTAAGTCCACGGTTGAGCAAGGTCGTGATTTGACATAGATTTGGTTTTGGTGAGTTGTAATTACCAACTTACTGGTACTTAACGTAGAGACTCAATGAGCCCAAGAATGGACTTAAAGTCGGACTAGGTCTAGTTAAGTATCCCAAACATGGCTAGTGGCAAAAATATAAAAATCTTTGAAATTATAATAATTGAGATCCTAATCAATTCGCTTCTTGGGGCTAATAAACATGAAACTTCAAGAATTCTGGAGAGTGGCAGAATTTAAAAGTTTTCAATATTTATAAAAAAGTTACTTGGAAGCGAAAGCAATCTAATGGGTGACGTTTTTTATAAACCTAGTAAATATAGGGAGCACAAGCATTTGAAAAATATGATTTTCTCATAATAGGTAACTCGCATTACCTCTTATTTTAATTTTTAATTTTCTTTTTTATTAACTTTTATATTTATGCGAATCGGCCTACCAAAAACATACAGATTTAATGGCTTTACACGCTCATTCTATCTTACCCTCCAATAATCCTTCATTTTCTCCTAATGTTGTCTTCTTCTTTCCCTCGTCCACCCCCCACATCCATGAGTCGTTGACTCCACTAGAAGAACACAGATGTTTTTGAGTGAGCTCCTAAATCTCTCTCTGCCCAGTCTTCATCAGTAATTCCAAACCTCTCAAGTTCTATTCCGTTCTTAGAATAACCACTCTGGTTTTTCATGCTATACCTGTATTTTATTAAATGTTTTAAGGTTATTTATTTATAGCATCTTTGTTATTTTATCGGTCAAAATTACAATAATGTTTGTTATTAATGTTAACGTAATTCCAACAAATGCAAGAAATAGCTTGTTTTGTAAAACAAAAATAGCTGCCTGGGGCCCAAGGAAAAATATACAAATTAAAATCTTTATTTTTAGACTCACCATTATGATTTCCATTAAGAAAGAACCAAACACCTCATTATAAAATGTTCAAATAACATCACTTGAAATAGGCAAACAATTTTACAATGTTTGCAAGGTGCATCCCTTTGATTTATCTAACGTAGGTTATTATCGGCTAGTGCGATTTTTTTTTCATGAAAATATCTCATGAATTATTATTTATGAAAAATTAAAAGAAGAAAGTATTTGAAAATTCATTTCCTAACGGAAACCTTTGATATCAGACCTTCACGTTGATGATAAAAAAAAATACACCCTATTCGTTTACTTTTTTTAGACTAATTAAAATCTTAATGATAAAAGAATTAATTGAAAGACTCTAATTTAATTTTTTCATAACTTCATAATGCAGTGAACACTTGTTCAGGCTAACTTACGTTACGTTTTAATTTTAATTACATTTTATTGTAATATGAAGTTGATTAATTTTTCCATCACTGGCCGACCAATAAACCAGATCACAATGCAGAGTTCTTGTTACGAGCGTAATTTTAAATTAAAAAAATAATGGCAAAATGTATCCATCGATAATAAATGCATCTATTAGAAAGGATTAAAGTAGTACATGTATCCATGTTGCTGTTTAATCTGCAATTACTAAAATACGAATGTGTACTATATATTTTTTTAAAAGTAATCCAATGTTTGGTCATTGTATTGAAATTTTCTTTTTGGTATAGTTTTTGTGAAAAATTCTTATGTCAGTTTTGAGTGTTAAAAGTTTTGTTTAGAACATTCCATGCATACGAGTATGTTATTTATTTATCTTAGAAAAATAATAATTCTTTAATAATGTGATTATTTTTATGAATGTATTATTGATGTATGTCGTCAAATATAAGTACCCTATGGCGTTGTTATTATCCATCAAACTCACCCCTTAGGGAGTTTACATTGTCGACAAAATCAATGATTACGTCCTGAGGTACTTCCGAATTGATGTTATCTCTTAGAAACATATTGAGGACTCGCCTGAACTTGGACACCTGTTCACATACTCCCCTTCGTCGAGAGCCCTCACCCCCTGTGGAAGACAAACCTCACGGAGGAGAACAACAGCAATCGCTATTCCATTAAAGGCAAAGGGTCCGAAGCCAGTGGGATTCCTATTAGGCTCCCAATCGCCCTCAGTTACTGGCCTACCTTTCATTCATTCCCGATTTACCACTTAGGTGCATTCCCCTTAGAACAAACTGTTTGGATTCTTGTAACATTCCTCAATCCATTGATCTTTGTGCACAGATACTAGTATCTTTATCTTAATATTAAGAAAAAAAACTGTACCAATGCACCCACAGCATAGAGACTGTACTGTTTTTAAAAATACGGTTGTACATGGAGGTGATATGTCCGAAATCAATCTCAACTTCCAGATTTCCCTCCAATTAAGGGTATCCATTTTACAGAGTCTGGGTGAGCCCCAGAAGGGTCTGGAGATCTCACACGGTCCTTTCGTGGTTGATAACAGATTAAGTTATTTATCTACTATAGCTGAATTCTAACCCGGAATCTTCAGCACAGAAACTCAGCATTCTACTCAGATATTTATGTTATGAAAATGTTATATTAATTTATGTAATAAAAAAGGGGCGTATCTTCCAAGAAATTAATATAAATTTCAACGGACTCAACACAAAACTTTTGTGTCAAAATGTTGAATGAATTTTACTCATCTTTTGTCGGGAGTCTTCATAAAAATAATATATGTACCAAATTTTAGACCGATTTTTACATTAAATTTATAATATTATTATTATTATTATATACATTACAAACCGAATTTTAGCTATTTTTATATCGATTTCGCCACCGGAAGTGCCCCATCATGGCATTCACAAATGGATTACCACAGAGTGCCATGGTTTATTATTTTTGGTGATAGTACGACTTCTGGTACTTATTCCTAAGGTTGCCAGGTTGATAGTATGTTTAGTTAAAGTCCCATCAGATATTTTTTCATTTTCCGTAACCATCATGCACGTTATGGAATGTATAGTAAAAAATTGAAAATACACCTCAATAAAACAAATTGACAGTTTATTTGAGAAGGCCTAACATTGGCAGAACTGCGTACTTCAATATGAGAAATTTCAACTGACCCAATTTTCTGTTTTCATTCCCCCCCTTTTTAATTGGAATGAAACCGACGATACAGATAAGATCGTGAAGCAGAAATGATGTAACTTGAGGACACTTAGCGTAATATGAACTACCTCTTTCAACAAGCTGGCAACCATCATTCCTTTGTACCTCTTAAATATAAAAAAAATGGGTGGTGAGAAAATTTAATCAATTTTCAAACATCTACGAAACATTGTGTTCCAACGTCCAAAGTTGTTGAAAAATTAATAAAAAAATACTTGTTTCCATATGATAAACGACCAATTTTTCGGCTACAATGCATGAAGCTACAGATCAATTACACAGTTTTTGTTTACTCTGGAGGAGCATATGAACTGTATGAAACTGGTGTACTTTTTTATTACCCTTAGGCCTTTGACCAAGTCAGGCAACAATTTTTTTTCCTTTGCACTCAAGTCCATCCAACTGTGCATGGATTTCCTTCAATCTTCAATATTTCCCCTTCAGCAGATTTCTTTCAAATTTCAAGTCCGTCAGGAAATCCCTCTCTTGTAGGGATTACCCCAAGGTTTAATACTCAAGCCTTTACTATACATTGCATCCACTCTCAAAACACCCCTTAACGATGAGGCATTGGCTGCTTCTCAAATTCAACAATAATTTCTAAGTTTGCCTCTAAATAACATTGGATCACTTAAATAAATTACAAGAATGGCATAAACTATGAAAAATTCGAAGTAACCTCACAACACTAAGCACACGATATTTACACATGTAAAAAATACTTTTCCTTCAGTTTGGATTTAAAAATCTTTAGACGTAAATCGTACTCTTATAACAATCGTAAACACAAATTCACATGGGAGTGGCCTGTGGTCTAGTGGTTAGCGTAACAAACTACTTAGCCCAAGATCGCGGGCTCGTAGCACGGCAGGTGGCCCTAGGCTTTTTTAAAGGGAGTAAAAAATCCTTAGTTACGCCGTCCTTCGGAAGGGTTCCGAGCATATACGATGTCAGGTACTCGTTAAAAATCCCTATCCTAATTAAACCTGCATAGGCAAAATTTAGAGCTCCCGATGTAGCATCGCCCGATTAGCCATAGCAGCAAAAAGTGACATTAAATGAACAAACAACTCAAGTTCACATACTAATAAAAGATATTCGGTATTGCAAAAAAAAACAAAAAAAAAAACACATTTCCAAAGCTCCAAACTTTGGAGTCAACAATACTTAGACTATTTGTAAACATGTTGTTGTTAGGTGGTAGTATATTTAATATGGAAGTAAAAAAAAAAAATTAAAATTGCTCTTAATTAAAAAAATACAAGCACTATTATATTCATTTATATATTTATTCTAGGACAGAAGTTCAATAAATCTATTGTTATTAAATTCGAAATCATTTATAAATTTAATTTTTTTACTAATCTTTTAAAGGCTTGAGAAATATCCGTGGTTTGGTAAATATTGGATTTACTTTTGGTTGAGCTATACAAAAGTTGTTCTAAATTAGGAAACTAGTTATAATTGAAACGCTTTACTAAAATTTTTCTTATTTAAATTGTTATTAATACGTTGCTTATAAACTTAAGTTTATATATTATGTACACGGCTAGTGGATTTGAAAGCATTTAACAGTTACCTTTGTCGAATATACAAGCTTTTAGCACTGAACCAGTTCCTGTAAATAGTTGCTATCGATCAACAAAGTAATTTATAGCAAACACTCTGATGATCCCACATCAAAGTGTTCTAAGCCCAGGTCAATTCTGTGTCAAAAGTTCTTTGATATTAATAATACAGAGAACCCAAGGTGTTGCGGAATATCCTGAAAGAGAGAGATTGGAACAGTCTTGTTATATTAGAGCTGTCTAAATATAAAAAAAAAAAAATTATGCGTTCATTTTCTATATAAACAATCTTTGAATACTATTTGGTAGACTTATTTTAAATTTTAATTACTGCAAACTTTTCTATGCTTAAGTCTTCAACTTGTGAAAGTACCCACTAATCATCCTTATAACTTCAATAATTACAAAAACATGAAAACGTGAATACTATATATAAAAATTGATTCAAAGACATTTTAATAAAATTTAATTTATATATGTTTGAGGTATGTTATTAGTTAATACTTTAGTAGTAAAATTCCAACAAAAAACCTTAAGTCTCTAAACTAAAACAGGAAATTGAAAATACCTGTCCAAATTTCTGTTTTAATTTAGAGACTTAAGGTTTTTAGTTGGAATCTTTCCACTAATGTATTAACAATTATTTAATGTCTCTGTTGACCTTTCCCTTTTTCAATACATATTTTATTAGGTTTTACAAGATTTTATCATAAGTATAATAATTAATTAATAGATTAAAAGAAGAACTTCTATTAATTAAAAAAGTTATTCATTTCATTTAACTTTAATTCATGCTACTATGGTTAATATTAATAACAACTATAGTTTTTATTTTATTTTATAGTGGCAGTTTTAATTTAGCGTTTCCGGGTATAATTAGGATAAAGATCTAATGAATATCTGACACAGCATAGGCTCGGGAACTCCTTTTTACGTTTCCTTCGTAGGACGGCATAACCAAGTATTTTCCGATCTTTAAATAATCCTAGGGATAACAAAAAAATTAAAAAAAAAAAAAAAAAAATTCAAACCAAGTAGTTTTCAAAGAGACATCTATTATTTTTGTGATTCGGCTATTATATGGTTGTTTCCCTTTTCAAAGAGTTTTTAATTAATTTGTATGATTAATGGGCCAACTTAAATATTCAAAGTGAAAAATAAATCAATTTCGATACAATAGGGACAGTGAATGTTTCTCTAAAATTTAAACTTAATTTAATTATGCTGTCACCAATTTATTAATTGACCTTCTTTTAATTTTAATAAAACCTTTATTTATTTATTTTCAGTCTATTAAAATCTTATTTAATTATTTCCAATTAAATTTTAAATGATATTCTGTATTTTTTTCATTTATCTTTCCAGTTAAAAGAGGGACTTATAAACTAAAAAAATATTTTTTATTTATTTTATTTTTCGTAGATGGGGTACTGCGATAGTAGCTATCCTGGATATCTCGGGTTCAGCAATTAGTTTTTTTGTGTTTATCCTTTGTGAAGTCTTCATTGTTCGTTTATTTTTTACAAATAAAGTCATCCCTAATGACCTTAATGGCTCATTCGCTGCTGATTTCGCCTGAACTTGATATCAGTCTTTTAATGACAAACTTTATTCCTACTCTAACCCACTTGTTTCAAACCTAGTTGCCTCTTCAATTAGCCATAATCTTCCGATCTGATAAAAATATAGTGTCCTGACCTAAGTTGTATTTATTATTTGCGTAATACCACTAGTTAGTTTCTCTATTTAACTTTATCTCATGTCATTATGCATCATTTAATCTATTTACTTGTCGTGTCATAATATGTGTTATAAATTTCAATTGATAAATTTAAAAAGTTTTTTAACAGGAACGGGTCGATTTTATCAGATCAATGGACCCTTATGAAAATTGTTTTTAAATAACGTCCTGAATTTTTTTTTAGTTTATAACTTGTTTACTAGACAACGGTTTATTCTTCCTCATTTGAATTTATTTATTTGAATAAAAAATCAGTTTAAAAAATATTTTTATTATTTAATAACGTCCTGAGAGAAATGATTATTATTATTGTTATTCTTATATTAGTTAAAATTGTTGAACAAAATGTGAATATTAGAGGTCGGAGGATGAACTGCCTGTTGATAGGCTGGGGCAAGGGCCTTCTCCCCTGAACTCGCTAATCAATAGGGTCAACCTGCCCTGAGGCTAAACGTCCTTAAGGACCCTGTCCTAAATCTATCCAACATCATGTACTTTCTCTATTATTTTTATATAAGGTATATTATCTCGTACCTGTCCAAGGTTGTTCTATTTCTTAAATGATATAATAAAAATAGCTTGGAGTCAATCAGCATATAGCTAGTACAGCAGCATATAATAATAATAAAAACACTTTTATTTATTCTGGGACAAGTCCCTTCATAATAAAAATACAGGAATAATGTATAACCAAAATGTTTTAGAATTAGATAGATTACATTTAATTAATTAGTTACTATTAAATTAATGAGGAATAAATAGAAAAGCTAATTCAAAAACTATCAATTACCTCCTAAAACAGTATTTAAAGGAAACTATTTCCTATAAAGGTAAAAGAAAATATAAATAAGCTAACAATAATTATAGAGAGAAACAATTAATAGTAATATATATACACACATACAAACACATACGCATATACATATATACATACAAATTTTTTGAAAAACAAAATAAGTACAAAACAAGGAATAAAAGAAAAATTATATGAAAAATACTAACTATGATAATTATTAATAAAAATTATAAATAAGTAAATATAAAGATATGCGGCTGGAAGTGTGAACAGCCATGTTAGCAGAGAAAGAAAAAGTATATGTATACACACCTCACTCACAGATGTATGCACACATACAATTATGCAGATACACACATATATACATCATTCATCCATCATTTAGAAAACTTTAATCTCAAAACTGAACATACTATTTCCGATTTTTTTGTGAATTCTAAGGAGATTAGGTGATTAAATATACGGGATTAAAAGGTTGAAAGATTATTGGAATGAGGAATGGAAGGAGGTATAGAGTTCCAAAGAGGCGAGGATGGGATAAGGAAAGCTCTGTCAAAAGCTGCCGTTCGGTGGTATGCTGTATATAGATCTGGGAGCCGAGAACGGGTGTTACGGTTGTGTTTTGAATTGAAGGAAATCGAAAATGTATGATAGTCGGCGGGATTGGATAACTAGGTAAGAAAGGATGCTGGGAAGTACTTACGACGATAGGAATGGTAAAACCACTTCAACTCTTCGTAATATCAGATGACCGGGGCATCTCTCGGGATCCCAAAGATAAAACGAAAGGAGCAATTAAGCAGCCGTTATATAGAAGATAGAAGATATAGAAGATTCTAATTCCATTACGTTGGTTCTTATAACGTCACATTATGCTACCATGGATAATCGGACGTTGCTAAAGTGGAAGTCCTAAATTTTTCCTATCAAGATATAAGGGGTCTTTACCGGGTACCTGACACTGCGCACGCTCAGGACCCCTATTTTAAGTCCTTTTCGAAGGACGGTATAATCAATGATTTTTTACTCCCTTAATAGAATCCTTAGCTGGGCTGCGAACCCGCGACATTGGGTACAAATGGATGTTATGCTAACCACTACACCACAGGTGACCCCCATATAAACCTTGTAAAACATATTTATCAGGAAAAAACTATTTTCTTTGTTATTTTAAATATTAAAACATTTTAATTTGTAAAAAGAATTATTTTTCAAGTTCGAACAAAAACGTATTTTAACGTATTTGCAACTATTCTTCAAGACTACTTATCCTATTTTCTTGAGATTTTTTCTCAAAATCACAGATAACATCCGAATTGATCATCGAAACTCTGGCTATTTTATAGGAAATTGACCGCTGATCTTAAATTCTACACAGTATTCAGAAGGCGGATTTTTAAAGAATTTTCAAGTTATTCCTGTTGCGAGCTCTTTAACCTTTCTCTAGTTAAATGATAACTCAAAAAGTCATCTTACGAAACATTTATAATTCTATTATTTTGAAGAGAAAAGATTTGTCCTGGATGAAAAGATTACTTTTATTTTATATTTTAATAGTGTATTAATACTGCATTGTCATTTCTTTTCCTTAATACTTGTTCCCACAATTCTGCGCCATTTTTCATAGATGTGTATAGAGAAACCGTAGAACATAAGAAAAAAAAAGCTGATGTTCCTTAAATGAATTACGAACATCACGTGTCTGCTCTTAAAATAACACGAAGCACTGTTGCACCTTTAGCTGCTACAGAACTATATAATTATTGGTAATATGATGAAATTATATAAAATGATTTTTTATTCATTTAATGCCACTTTATATAATTATAATTTACCTGTATTATGTATAATTAAGATAGGGATCTTTAAGGGAGTACCTAAGGTTCTGTACTGCCATTTAACGCCCCTTCCGAAGGACGGCTTGTGTACTAGCCGGTCTCCATAAAACCTACCTGCTTATCTGGTGTAATCTTTACTTATCACACGTCTCATTTGAGTTTTTTGTGTGTTTGTTATTTGCGTCATTATAGCCGTCTTTAAAAGAAGAAGCATTGAAATACTTCTTGAAGTTCGGAATAACCCCAAAGATGAAATTATTTGAAAAAGGTCTTCAAATGGATTATCACTATGATAGGAATGGAGAAGTTTTTGTCGAAAATGTAGGAAAAATATTTATACAAGAAGAGGGGTCTAGAAACAGTAGTTTATTATTGAATTTTTATATATTTCAATTTCTATTTCTTTAAATAAGAACGTTGGTGTAGTATCTGAAATATCAGTGTTCAGGTTATAATCGACGTCGGATAACAGTGCCAACAGACCTTAAAAAAATCTAAAAAAACAATGCTTTAAATTATAAAGCAAATCATGATTCAGACTGTTAATTTATTTTTTTAATTGATAAAATTGATGTTTTTCTGTCCTGTCCAATGTAATTTAAGAGCTACATTATTATTATTTTTTCCCATTTAGTTACTAACAAGATTGTTATGTTTTTGTTTTTCGGTATGATTCTTTTTGTGTTCGCTACGCACTTATTTTTTTTAGGATTGTGCTGCTAGCAGAGGTTGGGCAGAAAATGTGCTAACTTTCTCGACTCTAAAAGTTTTTAGCCGAGCCGCGGGCAAAGAGTAACCTGAATACCAATTATCAAAGTTTCAGTATGGTGGTTCCTCTCAGGAATTCAGATGAGTCTAGTCAGAAAAAAATCTCGAGTAATCCACTTTCGCTAGACTTTTCTCTCTAGCTATTACGACTTGAGCGTTTAATAACTATTTTCATACTTACAATGTTTGCGTATTCTGAAAGAAAACTCTTTTCTCTCAGCTTCTCTTGTGCGTGGTTTATTGAACTATTTGCGGGAAATAATGGGAATGGTTTCGGTAAGGAACAACTTGAGTTTCTAGGGTCGGGTAACATATTAAATGTAAATCACCGAAGGAAGAAATTATTCTTTGGCACTTTCAAATCCGTTACCCAGAATTCTAGGCTGATTCTGTTTCTACGATTCAGTCAACAAGAAAGTACAGTTCCATTAGGGTTTTGTGGGCCAACTACAAAATAAATCAATGAAACTTAGTGAGGTTATTTTAAACATATTTCTTTAAATAATTATTATAAATTGCTATCCTATGTTTTTTTCATATTAACTAAAAGCTTATGATAGAAAAAGAGGAAAACAGATTCCTTTAAAGATTTTGGCCATCTACGTGGTCGATTTCCTGATTATGAACATTTTTATTAATGAATAAATATAAACATTTATATAGCATATGTATACAGCATATTTCATGATCTTCACTCCATAACAACCCGGAAATTTTGCAAGAAACATTTAAAAAAAAAATATTTATCGTCCCTTAAAACTGAATTTTCTAACACAAGAAAATAATGTATGCAATTGCAAGTAAGTAAAGACAAATAGAGATTGAGTACTATTCGCTGATAGTATTCAAATAACATATTTAAGTTAGAAGGTCACGTGTCCATCTTCTTTTCTAACGTCTCGGAGAAATCCCGGAAATGGAAGAGGAAGCTAGGTTTGTAACGTTTGAAAGGTAGGTTTGGGTTGTAACAAAGCTTTTCATGAAAGGATCGGTATCGTGTTTGGGGCAAAAAAATGAGACAATAAGGTCACTATTGATGGTTTTATTCGTAACAAAGTAAGGATCATTGAGGATTTTGCGAAGGATTCTGGATTGTAAGAAATGGATATGAGAGAAACCCCAAGGTTCTACTCCGTAAGTGCAAATAGTTTCAAATAAGTCCAAATAATAGTCAACTATTTGATTTTTGTAATTAGTTGGGAGCTTAGAGCTGACATGAAGTGACATGTAGCAGCTGAATACTATTAAAGGATACTGAAGGACTGGAAAGCATTGGTTTACAACAAACAAATGTGAATTTATTTTATTTCTTCAGTTTTAATAATACTTTTTAAGGTCAGTGATAAGGAATTGAATAGTTTGGGATGTAACAAACGGATTAGGATTGACCGAGAACAGACATGTAGAGGATTGGCCTTGAATAACAATTCGAAAAACAAAACGAGAACTTTGAAATTCAAGAGCTTACTTTCAATTGTTAAAAATTTTGATTGAATGTGTTATAAGGGTTACAAAAATGTAAAACCGATTAGTTTTTGATTAGAAACTGGATTTCTTTTTTCGATGTTGGGGGTGATAGTTAAAAAAATAATTAATGTTGTACTATATCAATAATTCCCAATATCAATTTTTCCAACAGGTTAGTAAAAAGTTAAAATTAGGATAATTTTAATATTTAAAATCAATTAACATTTAAATAGCTAATTAAATTAAATATTTTAAAATTTAAATTTAATAGGTCGCTATTCAAATCAAACTGAGCCGACTAACGCGGGACAAGGGCTGGGTGTTGAGACCAGAGCCTCATTACGACCCTAAAGGGATTTAACTTAACTGCTACTTAGTTCTAGGGCGATAGTTGTTTGTCAAGATTGTTATAATTTAAATTAAATTAAATATTTTTTCTAATTGTTAGGAAATTCGGTTTATGATTAGATTTATAACTTCTTATCCTTCAGATGTTCCAATGTTTCAGATGTTTTATAATTTTGTACCGTTATTTAACACTCGTAAGCCTTTCTCGATTTTGTCATTGAGCGGATTATAAATAGTAGGATCTTACTAATCTTGTTAACTGATTTGTTGAAATTGGTGAATCTAAAATTATATTTTATAAATCTTTTTATTTACCTGTTATGAAAATTGTTTTATTGTTTTGGATAGTAATAAACCTGGTGTCGGATTTTGATTGGATATTGGAATTCACGATTTTGTTATTTGTTAATAATACCGATAAAGACAAAAAAATGTTTAAATTATAGTCTTGAAAATACTGTCATAAATTTAGGGGTAAAGATCTTAAGCTAAAAAATAATTTATTTATTTAATTATATTAAAATTAATAATAATTTTATTTGGTAAGTAAATACTATTAATATGTGCCGATGGTTTTTGGTCTGTATCTGGTTTTTGTGATGTCAAAGAAGGTTTTTCTACAATATTCATTTATTTTCTACATCTTCTTGGGTTCGTTACATGATAGACACTGAAACTGTTTCCAGGATAACTGTTGTGTAGTGAGAGGACTTGTCCTAGAGCAACCACCAGGTTACCCCCCAATAAAAGGTATCCACTTTATTTAGGCTGAATGCGCCCCAGATGGGTCTTTAGCACAGCAACTCAGCTCTATACACTCAGAGCTTCCCTACTACAAGTTAAGGAAAGTTATAATGCGCGAGAGATGGAAATAAAACGAATTGTATTGTATTTATTAACGGATCATTATATTACCTCAGCGAATAAATATGATCATCTTAACTTTATTTAATTATTCTAAAAAGTATTAATTTTACTAAAAGGGAATGCTATTATTGCAAATTAACAATCTGTACTAACAACTTTCGCCCTATAACTAAGTAGTACCTAACTAAAATCCCTTTAGAGTTGTAATGAGGCTGTGGTTTTCCCAACAACCAGGCCTCGCGCCTGTCGGCTTAATCTGTTTCGAATTGCCGTCGTTTAATTGTCTATTTTGGAGTAGTTTAATTTACTTCCAATAAAGCTTATTCTGTAATGTGTTATATTACCTATAAATGATTAGTTTTAAAAAATTACTTTCAGTCATTGGAGGTATTTGCTTCATCTAATATCTACTAATGGTCTTTCCTACACATATCTTGTATGATTGCCTAAATCTAGATGGATAAAAAAAACCATGGCTCTGAAACTAAAAATAATCTTTGCGGTCATATCGATCTAAAATTCCAATTGGAAGTGTTTACATTGGTATTCCTCCAATTTATTTTGACCCTCTTTGCCGGCATCTTTCTCCATTCGTTCCATATTCTTTTAAAATCAAAGTGGTTTAGAAAATATAATCATATAAATCATAAGATTGGAAACATTTTTAAAAAAGTTTGTGCTCTATATTTTATCATCATTAAAGAAAAAATCACTTTTCTTTTTAATACTTCTTTTAAGACAGCCTTAAGCTACAAAACGTTTAACTTAAACCATTGAGACATGGAACACAACTTGATTTTAAATCTCCTCTACCAGTACAACCCTAGGACAGCGGTTGTGCAGATAGGTCTAAAAACAAGCTCAACCGCAAAATTGTTCCTATATTAAGGTACTTATTTTATAGAGGCTGGGTGAGCCTCAAAAGGTATACAGGTCCCAAATGGTCGGTTTTATGTATACCATACACTATTAGTCGTTTGGATCACAATTATTTTTATTTACGACCTTATGTGAATTAAATTTTGTTTTCGTGGTAATTCTATTTGATTTCAGTGATATTTACATCTCATAAAATAATGTAATAATATTATTATTTTGTGCTATAATAAAAACTTATTCAAAATCATTAAGAATTTTTTTTAAACTGTTTATCTTTCTAACGGTATATTATACAATTATAATCATTTCTCCAGAATTTTGTATTTGATTGGGGAATGTGTTTTCTTCTCTTTTAGTAATTATCGAATTCCGATACTGCTCATATTTTATTACTCCTATCGAAACAAACGAAACTAATCGTAATTTAGAGAAAGAAATAATAAGTAGTATTCAATTGTGCGCTAGTTTGAGTTTAATCCTAAAACACATTTTTTACAAAATAAGTGGAACCGCTAATAGTTAAATTTTGAAAGAAATAATAATGA
This sequence comes from Troilus luridus, assembly GCA_964056705.1. Taxonomy (NCBI): domain Eukaryota; kingdom Metazoa; phylum Arthropoda; class Insecta; order Hemiptera; family Pentatomidae; genus Troilus; species Troilus luridus. Next base: position 66,398,411 of record OZ057413.1, read on the forward strand.
AAAAAACTGCTATATGTTAATTTATACGTCATAAATACATGTACGGAATAATATTACGTACTATGTAGGTATACTAGAATATTTTTAGAATAAGATGATTTCTGAAGATCAATGGCATCCCACCTTAATGAAAAGTTATTTTATTTTTAGTGTGTTGCAAATGTTTTCAAAGTATATTTAAAAAATGTATGTAGTTGTATTTACTTTTGTACCGTTACAAAAGAAAAAAAACTACTACTGTTTTAAAGACAGCCTTGAGCAACAGAATATTTAACATAAATAATTTATACATAGAGCATTACTTGATTTTAAATATAAAGCATCTGGTGTAAGCACCTTAAAATAATTTATTTAATTTTATTGTTAGATATTATAATTTTTTAAATATTTTATTTGAAAAGAAAAGATATGACCAGGGCCGGGATTTGAACCCGGGTTTCCACGTAACCGTTGTGGGGCCTAGCCACCTCGGGTAATTATTTTAATATTTTTAAATATTTTATTTGAAAAGAAAATATATGACCAGGACCGGGACCCGAACCGGGTTTTCCACGTAACCGTCGTGGGGCCTAGCCACGTCGGGATTTCTTAAATATTTTATTTGAAAAGAAAAGATATGACCAGGGCCGGGATTCGAACCCGGGTTTTCCACGTAACCGTCGTGGGGCCTAGCCACCTCGGTAATGTTTAATGAACATTTCCCCGTGAATACATCGCAAATTGCGAGAACACGGAGGTATAGGATCAGTGAAAAGAAAGGATATGCCTGAAGCGAACCAGGATGGCCGAGGTGGGAAGGCACCACGACGGTTACGTGGAAAACCCGGGTTCGAGTCCCGGTCCTGGTCTTATCTTTTCTTTTCAAATAAAATAATTTATTTAAATTTGTTACTGCAACACTTTGTTGCGATTTCTTCCACAATCTTTTTTTTTTTTTACTGTTCCAAGTAATTCAAATCTTTAGAACTGTTCTCCCTTATTTAATGTAAATATGCTATAAATTAATAGTATAATATAAATGACAGATGAAAAGCATTAATACAATTATTTAAAGATTAAAAATTCCAAATTAAACTGCCACGCCCAGAAGAAAAGCAAAATTAGTTGCTATAAATATATAAAAGAGAATGGAAACTGTTTTTCGATTACTTTTATTTGAAGATAATTCTCAGGAGGAGTTGGACAGTTGGGCAAGAAATTTCCACAAAGGAAGGCAAAAGTTCTGAATACATTTCAAGAGGGAATGATCCAACCGCAAAGCTTCCTTCTGTTTTATCATTCCTCTGGCGAAAAGTTTTTAATGAAATTCGATTTAAATGTTTCCATCACCAAAATGTGTGGGCTGTAATGGCATTATGGTAATTATTTAAGGTAATACAATTTCCTTATAATACAAATATAATTTCTATCTATAGTATAAAGTGCATAATACTGTATTTCTCACTCATTAATTTGACCTATGACAATGAAAAGCAGTTATTTAACACTTGTTTTTAGACAATGCATAAACTTGTGGGTTCGAGTCAGAAACATACTCGACACTTTGTGGACTGTGCTTATACAATTCTTTTAATAAATTTTAATTTAAATGTTAGAGTCGTTTAATAGTTGTGGATTGATACTAATAATAACATAAAATATCAATAACAGGTTGAACTTTTCGTTTTCCCTAAAAGATTTTAGTATATGTTAGTATATATAACTATAAACTAATTATTATTTCAATTAAATTATTGATAATTTGTATTGAGCTTGTGCAGCCCATGTTTCGATTAATAAATAATCTATGTAAAAATGTAAATAATTATTGTTCGGAGTGTTAATGTAGGTGATAACAACAGTTATGTTAATATAATTTACTAATTTGAAGCTCAGACTATGATTGGTTTAGAAATTCAAAAAAGAACACAGTCCTCATGACTGCTTATTTCAAAATGTTTCTTACTTTACTACGAACAACCCTTTTTGGATATAGGCATTAAGAAATTTGGTAATAAAGCTAGATGATAAATGACTTTAAATAACTGTAGAAGTGAATACTTAGCTGGTATTCATTATAACGGAATGGAAAACAATTGCAGTAATCGGTACGAAACGTTCGTATTCAAACAGCACAATTATCATTTTATATTGTTATTTTATTCATTAGAGAGCTTTAGTTTTCACGTTTGCATTCAAGAGACTGAGAAGAATAAAGCTGACTTTATCGATTTCCGTTTTGTATTCATTTTTTTCTCGGTCTTACAAATAGGTTTTTTATTTCCCTCCCCTAGACACTCCCCTCAATATCATAGGACTTATCATCCTTGTAAGAGGATTCATGGGAGCTAAGCGATGGCGGTATTAAAGCCTACTAAAATAGAGATATAAATGAATGACTTGAAGCTCCATGATGGTGGGGTGGATGAAATGATTAATTCAGGAAAAGATGAGTCAGGCACTCCGGGCCCTATACATCTTCCGCTCTGGACCCTTTATTGACTTCAGTTGTAAAAATGCGCAAAAGGTCCTTCTTCTTCCAGGGTCTTAATTCAGAGAAATAGCTCTTCCTAAGAGGGAACCAAACAAGGGACGTCTCTGACAATGCTGTCGTCTCGAGGGTAAACCTTGTTGATGGAGGAGGAAAACATCACAAAGCCTCTCTTGGTTTGACTTGTTCCTCCGTTGTTTCCATTTGCGATCGAATCGTTTCTATACCTTGGGATCTGAAAGAACCTTTTTTTTATTCTTTTTAATGTGTTTTTTTTTTAACGTGTTATCTGTGTTCAAATTGGAAACATACCACCTCTTTTCGTGGGAAATGGTACATCTCTGTTCTGTATTTGTTGATATGATTTTATGTTGAGTGAAAGACCAGTGAAATAGGAGGCATACAATGAACATTGGTTTAGACGCAATGATTGAAAAATATGCTATAAATGTAATGATAACAACAAAAATTAGGAACTTATTATTAAAATCTGTTTAATTCTGAGATAATGGCCCTCAGGCATTCTGTGAGTTACATACTTTATATACTCCACCACAGCTTACAATATCCTCATGAAATACACACAACGCACATGAGGTTGGTGGTAGAACCTGATCTAATAGGGCATCTAGTCTATTATCTAGGAATATTAGAGGGTCTCTTCTTTTATGGCATAGAAATAGAGCAGATCCAGGTGTGAGATTATTTTGTTGCTGACCGTTCCACAATCTGTATTTTATATAGAAGTTATTCATGATTTCTATTAAATATTATTTAAAACTCAGGGTGAAACATGAAAAGACAAATAGGTTTCTACATGCACATGGTTTGGATGGACCCCAAAAGGTTAAATAAGCAATGAATTGAGAAGATATTGGGTGGTTATGCTAAGCAGATTAAGGAAGAACTTAAGATACTTGGAATTATTGATGATGTCTGAGAGAGACTGAGAGAGAACTGAGAGAGATTTAGGATCCGACCCAAAAACATCAGGGTTCTTGTGGAGGAGAGAATGGAGCATGGCCATGGAGGATGGACGGATGAGAGAATTAACGATTATTGGAAGATTAGAAAAAATGAGAGTGTTGAAACATGATATCAGCGTGGGTCTTCATGGGCCGGTTCGCCAAAATAAAATATGAGAAATATATTTTAGGTTTGAATTTTGTTTGGTAATTTCCTATTGTCATTTACGATATTAATGACGTCTGTTTTCTATCTACTTCATAATTTACATTGAAAAAATTGATCATTTGACGGTGAATTTACAGGATACATATAAACAACTAATTTTGAGAAAGTTATAAATAAATATGGCTTATAAATAATATGCAGAGGAAGATGTTATCAGTCAATAGGCGGAGGAATTCTCCCAAGAGTATTTAAACCAGAATATAACGATTCCAGAAGAGAAACAACCGTTGGAACATATTACGTTCGTACTTCCGGACACAGAAGAAACGTACGATTGGAAACTAACGAATTGTCATTGGGCCGAATACTCATAAAGTTCCAAGAATATTGGGAATTCAGGCAGAAGTAATTAAATACAGCAACGAATTCTCGGGCCAGCTGTACCATCTTATATTTGACATATTTGTGGTAAGAGAATGAGATCCTGGATTCGCTTCGCTTCTCATTCTATCTACGAACAAAAAGCTAAACTTAAGAGTAGTTGGCTATATAAAGCGGGACGCATCAAATAATTTTGAAAAGTGGATAGTTGGTAGCGGTAGAGCGGTTTGCGAAATCAAAATCGTATTTCGAACGACATCCTTGAAGAGTAAGAATGTCCTTTAAGGACGCTGAGGCAGATCGGAGTCTGGTGTTGGAGGGCTTCCTCGACCGAGAAGAGTAGCGATGAATTATTGAAAAGTCGCAGGTTCCAGGAAGATCCCAGCTCCTTGAAGAGCAAGAAGTAAGATAACCAACTTTATATCAGCGAGCTGTCAGCTCAACTTTAAGTTACGCCTGAATTTATTTTCTTCTTGGTCCTTTCTCATTCTACTAGGAAGTCTCGAATTTAATAAAACCCCTCCCTTGGTACATCGTAAGCTGTCCATTAACCTTCAAGGAATGCCCTTAGTTTTATAATAACTTCCCTGAAGGCTAAATCTATATTAGGAAATTCTCAGAATATTCTGCTTGTGTTTCGCTTTTGAACCAATGAACTGGCAACCAACATTTAGGTGATGGGATGTGCTAAATTTTAATAATTCATCCCAACTTGAATTGTTTTTAAATAATGTTTAAAAAGTAGACAAAATCATCAAGAGCAAGTCCCATCTCTTGTCACTTCACTGATCTTTTACGTTAAGCTTTTGTCTAACCACAAGTTGCTAATAATGTTAATAATTGGATTGAGCATAACATTACACTTATTTTCCAGTCTTTTGAGCATAACATTATGTTTTCCAGTCTAATGCTTATAAATACAGTTATGTTACACGGACCCTTTCCAGTTCTAAAGTTCTTTCAGGGCGTTTACAGGAACATGGTGAAGGAAAAAAAATGAATAATTAGTCCCATTATTATATATAAGGTCACATAAATTATATTAACCCTGTAGTCAATGGTTGCCACAAGAAAACTGCGACCAGTATCGATCAGTATGTTTTTTTTTAGTGAAACTCGTCATCTTCCTATGCACCTACCATATCTAGCACTTAAAAAAAAAAAAACACAATTCATCATGTTTGTTTTATTTAAAGTCATTGTATACTGTCTAGCCGATACAAGGGTTATCCTAAATACTTTCTATCCAGGTATAATTTGGATAGGGTTGTTAAATGCATAGACTCGGACACTCCAGTTTACACCCACTCTGAAGAACAGCATTAACATGGATTTTTCACTCCCTTTAAAAAATCCTAAGGCTAACTGACTCGCAATCTTCGGCATAATTGTTATGCTAACCACTGGTGATTCTAAATTAATCGTGTAACATTTATTGCATCACCAATCTAAGCGCAAAAAAATACATAATTTTGTGGAATAATAATATAATATTTAATTATAAATTATTAATCCTGGTATTAACACCTATGTATTCATATAAAATATTCATGCCATGTAATGAATGCTCTTAGATATTCTAAAAAAGGTATATTTTTAAAATGAAATTAATCCGTTGGATCTTTTATTTGATTGGAAGGGTTTGAAAGTGTTCAAATAATGCAAAACCAATGGAATGACGTCCAATGATAATCCGATCATTCGTAGTTCCTTTCTCACCTGGATTCTTAGACAGGTGATATATTTGTGTATTGTGTGTGTTTTTGTGATTGTATGAATTTTAATTTTGCAAAAATAATGTTATTTTGTTTAATATTTTACTTTATTTATTTGTTTATAATTTCGACTTGCTATTACTTGCTGTAGGATATATTTCTCATTTGTAGAGCGAAGTGGCTTAACAGTAGAGCGCTGAGTTACCATGCCGAAGTTTCTTGGTTCAAATCCGGCTCGCTGTCAGAATTTAATCTGTTAGTGCCCGGAAATGGATCCTATGGGATCTAGGACCCACCTCGGGCTTACCGAGCCTCTATAAAGTGGGTACCCAATAAGGGAGAAAATCTGGTGGTTGAACGTGATCTAGGACAAGTCACCTCCCTGCCCAACCTTTGTCCAAGAAACATTACAGTCCCTACCATGTACTGAACCCTAGACCCTTCATGGGTTGTAGTGGTACAGTTTTTTTTAAAAATAACAATGTTGTATAATTAACTATTTTTAACATACAATTTATTTAATTTTAAACGCAAAATTAATTAATTTTCGTTTATTGAGTAAGGAGATATCGATATCACTGATGCAATCAACTTTATTTATAGATATATGAATTTTTTAAAAGTGTATTTATTGAAATTCACAACTGTATCATAATACAACAATTAAGTGTAATGTAATAAATAATCACACGAGACAATGGCAAGTTAACAAATATCTCAACAAATATTTGATCTTTGACAGAGCATATGACCCTGGAAAACTGTTGTACAAGATGTACAATGTAACCATGTACTGTAAACCAGACCCTTCACGGGTTGTAGTGTTCTTTTTCTCATTTGTGAATAATTGATTTAAAAATTTACTTTTTTCCTTAATAATTAACGAATGTAATAAAAAATTTAATAAAGTAAAACTTCACTGTGTCTCTTAGTATTAAAAACGATGAGAATAAACAGAGAAGGTATTATTACTACACCCATACGTAGTTCCCTTGTCATCGTGTCTGGGATTATTTTGTAATTTAAAGGTTCGTCTCGCAGTGGGTGTATTACATAGACGTTATAAAACCTTCGGCCTAAACCAGCTTAGCAACCTTCCTGACCTTAATATTTCCTTCCAAAAGGGCTTCAAAGAGGAACGCCATTTTCTGTTATAATTTATTTACAGGCCCTATTGAAGCTTGTAAATGTTTGAAACTTACAAGCGTAATGAGTTCAAATAGCATCTGCTCAGCACAGCTATAGAATAAAGATTATTATCTTCATCTCATTCTATAAAAATTTAACGATATTTTTACGATAAATATTTAACGATGTGGTAATGGGGTGTACAAGCTAGCAAAATATTAAATCTGTTTTATTTAACATTAGAAAAATTAAAAAAGAAAATGTTTAAAAACTTTCTATATAGGGTTCTCTTTAGAGCATTATATTTTACCTTCATATCCACACCTCACGGTCTGGTAGGTGCGGGCAAGGTGACACCTGACTACGCTGGCAGCTGACGCAATGTGTTAGGGAGCACTTACAATATAATTATAGAGAATATAAAAAGTATATTTTAAGCCAAGAAAAAATTATCCTCCTTGAATTGCATTTAATTGAAATTTTTTATTTTAAATTTAATACTTATCTGCTTGTAACGTTTACTTGAGTGGTTGCCCAGCGAATATCTACTGTACCATTGAAACCCAAGAAGGGTTGAGTACATGTTAGAGACTGTACTGTTTCTACGGTAACGGTTGTGCAGGTATGTGATATATCCTAGATCACGATAACCGCCAGGTTTTTCTCTCAATTAAGAGTACACACTTAATACAGGTTGGATTTGTCCCAGGAGAGTCTGTAGGCCCACAGGGTCCATCGATGGCTGTTGACAGATTAAATAATTTATCTCCCACAACCGGATTCAAACCCAGAACCGTCAGCACCCTTAAAAACTTAGCTACCGCGCTCCAAATATCTACTTCAATTTATATACATTTTTTAATCTTTTGGAATTCTGTACAAAGCAACACGGCTTACGTTCTCATGGAAAATTTATCTTTTTTTGTATAAAAAAAACTGACCTTGGTCCTAATTGAGTAATACATTTAAGTTTTCAGAAAAAATAAAATACATTATATTTTGATTTTTTTTTATCTCTTTCTTTTTTCTAAGGTCAACCTTATCATCATTGCTATTTTTTTTTTACGAACCTGCCAAAGCGGGATTCAAAAGGGCAGACAGTTTTGTTTTTCGATGTCAGATCTCTGATATTATAAAGATACTTTTGTATTTTCATTATCATGCACTTTTTATGTAAAAGCTCATTAGGAAACTCGTTTAAATCGATCTATCGATAGTTGCCGATATACATCTACAGCTGTCAGTTATATCTTTAACAGCCATTGCCTTCAGTGACAGGCTGAGATGTGGGCTATCAGAGCGGCCGTTTAGCTGTCGTTTGGAAATAGCTTTTGCCGTAATGCCAAATACATTGACATTTAGGGCCAGAAGGACGTTCTCTGCTTCCTATTTAGCTCTTTTATTGTTGCCTAAATAGCACTCATAGGTTAATTCACTTTATTTTGATACCAGGAAGAAGTTTCAAAAATACGACAAAAATTATTTCCTGCATCGAAACTAAATTTATCTGTAAATATACCAGGAATTTTTATCTATTATTACGCCGAATTCATTTTGAAATAGAAGCCTTACGAAATCGTTTATGCAGTTTGGTTAAATAATGAATTAGGGAGCGCTGAGTCGCCGTGCCATGGTCCTTGGTTAAAGTCAGGATGCCGGAAGATTTTATTTTATCTGTTCGCAGCCATTACCCGCCAGAAATAGTTAAAATTATCAGAGAAAAAAGGAAAGCAAGGAAAAAAATGGCAAAAGTCTCGCACGCCAAAAGCAAAAATTGAATGGAACAGATTAGCGGCTAAGCTTCGGAAGGCAATCAAAGAATTAAAAAATGAAACATTCAACAACTTTTTGAGTGAAGTGACGAATGATAATAACACTGAGTATTCACTCTGGAAGGCAACTATGACCTAAAGAGACCAATATTACAGGCTGCACCATTGAAGGATACTAATAACAAATGGATTAAAGATAATCAAAGCAAAGCTCAAGTCTTCGCTCCCTACCTTGCGAAAATCTTCTCCCCGCATGATAGTGAAGTAGAACTTTCCGATGAAGCACGACTAGCAGAAATGAATATTAAAATTCCACCAGTCACCATCAAAGAAGTGCAAAATACTAATAAACAGGAAATCACTACCAAGAAAGCGCCCGAGTATGAAGTCATCACAGGAGAAATATTAAAAGCTCTTCCACGAAAATATAATTAAAATAATAAATAATAAATGCGGCATTCCGACTTAGCTAAGTTTCACCGCAGATGTGAAAGGTTGCAGAAGTAATCATGATTCCAAAACCAGGAAAGCCACCTTAAGAGGTAACCTCGTGGAATTACTTATGAAATTGAGAAAGCGCTGGAAGAAGGAAAAGTCTGTTCAGCTGTATTTCGAGTCTTAACGCAGGCAATTGACAAAGTTTGGCGTCTAAGGGCTACTCGAAAAGCTTAATAAAATTCTCCTCGGACAATATGTTCTTATATTAAATTCCTACTTGTCTAGGATAGGATAGGATGTGTGATATCAGAATAAGACATGAAGATGCATATTCTGGGCTCTATGAAATAAGTGCCGGTGTTCCGCAGGGTAGTATACTAGGCCCCATACTCTTTCTGCTCTGTACCGCCAATATCCCAGAAGTTGAAGAAGGCGTCAGGGCCATCTTCGCCGATGATACAGCTGTTCTTTCCATCGGAAATTAAGCCACAAGAAAATTAAACATAACAATAGCCAGTATGCAAAGATGGACCACAAAATGGAAAATGAAACAAAACGAATCAAAATCAGTGCATGTTGATTTTACTAACAAAAAAATCAACTATCAAATAATAACCATACACAATTCAAATCAGGCTAAATATCTTGGGATGACTCAGGATTCAAAACTCCGATGGAAAGAACACGTTAAATAAAAACTAATACAACTCAATTTGAGTTATTAAAAGTTTTATTGGCTCGTAGGCAGACAATCCACACTGTCTGTAAAAATAAAATATTAATTTTAACCAAGTCCTGAAGCCAATCTGGACATATGGAATCCAGCTGTGGGGATGTACGAGGGACTCCAATAGAAAAATAAAGTGTTAAGGAGCATCGTAAATGCACCTTGGTACATCAGGAATGATGATCTCCAGAGAGGAGGAGGTAATCCTAAAATTCGCCCAGACACATAGTAAATAGTTTGATTGTAATATAAATAAGTAAATAAAAATATTTTTAAAAAATCTGTCCGCAGCCGGGGATGGGTCTCTTTGGGCTGGGAACTTCTTTGGGCTCACTCAGCCTCTGTAACGGTACCAGATACAGCATAGTCTGGAGACCGCCGTTTTATACCCAATCCGAATGAAGTTTTAAACTCCAAACTCCCTTTAACCAGAGAGGCTACCTGCTGGCTGCGAACTGGCTACTTTAAGTAGAAGATTGTTATTTCAAAAACTACACCACAAATGATCCCATTTCTGTTTCAGTAATTTGTGTTTTAACGATATAAACTGGTGTCTTGTGGAACTTTAAAATCAATATGTTGTGGTTATTCGTGGATTCTAGTGGTACAGTTTTTCTTTTTTTTTAATTACATATCGTCGCTATCAAAACCGCCTATCTGCACTTTGGGCGATTTTACAGGAGAGAAATAAAACCGAGCCATATGTTATATTATCTTATGTATATCGGTTATCTTTCAATCGCTATTACAGCACTTCCTTGCGTTCAACCTTGAAAACTTCATAGTGTGTAACTCAACCTGTAGAATGCGTTATGGTTAATAACTCATTTTTACCAAAAGTTTTAGATAGGCGATATTGTTTTGACAGTGACAATTATTTTAATATTGATGATTAGCTGCTGTTAAACTTCTGCTTATTACATATGACCACTATTATAGATCTAGATTCGCATTAAAAATTCCAAAGCCCTTTATCTTACTGCTATCGCTGGTTCGCGTGCCTCACGGAGCTATCCATTCTGGTCTGATTTTCACATTGAATATAACTTGACTACTCTTCTCAAGTCTCTAGTCGCTATTCCATTATCTGATTTAATTAGAAAATAAACGATTCAACGTTCATACAACAAATAGTGATCACCAAAATCTCCAAGGTTTAAAATTATCAGACGAAATTTCTAAGGAATTGTAGGAATTCATTCTGTGGAGGTCGATGATGCAACGAATCAATGATGCTAAGGAGCTTCCCATTGACTTCGGATTAGCCCCAATCCTCTATACTTCCTTCCCTCCCTTCCAGGAGACCAATAATGGTCTTGATGGTACCGCGGATATTTTTATCTACAGCTTCTAATTTTGTAAAAATGGCGTATTTTTGTAAGGGGAAAGGTTAGGTAATTCTTGGGAGCAAGAACTTGAAGACTATATTGTTTATCTGAAGCTTTAGTAATCAAAGCTCAGTAATTTGTGTAGGTTGGGAGTATGTCTTTTCACCACATTCTTGTCGGTTCTCTCACAAGAATATGCATCCTAAATTCTGATGGCATCTCCTGCCTGTGACCTTTGATCTTAAGGATGAGCGTCGACTTCACCATTACTTTAAGTAACACTCACAATTTTTCGGTTTGTCGTGGTTGGTCCTATACAATTTTTTTATTTTGTTCTAAGCAAACTAAGCCCCATAAATCGTATTTGTTTGTCCTCACTCCATTCCTATCGCCATTAAATGTAACCAATCAGCAGAAACAGATTTTATTCTTGGTTCCAGACGAAGGATACTTTTTACTTCTTTTTTAATTTCTGTTTTTCTGTGGGCGTTGTCAATAGATTCCAGTGGTAAATAAAAAATAAATTTTACTTGGTACAGTTTAAGCAAACTGAAGATTGTTTTTCCGTATGGTATTGCTTTCTCATTAAAAAAAACGCGGCTATTCAAAATATTATCTCATTTCAAGTTAACTTTAATATGCAATATTGATGAGAGTAGATTTTGGAAAAATGCCCCTCATGCATCAATTATATGCAATAATTTAACGAGATGTTGTATGAAAGAATATAAATGGATTTTCGATGTACCAGAAGTTATAGTAGCAATCGGGAATGGAAGTTCACAAAGTAACCTATTGTCCATCAATAAGAGATAGGATATGTTTGAGGCAATCTTAATTAATTCGTTCAATTATGAGGCACTAAAAAAAATATTTCAATGTCAAAATATCGTTTTTAATAAGCAATAAAATTTATTTTTCCGGAATTGGTTATGCAGCGTGGCCAATTATCAATAGTACATTTACTGCTAACCATTATCAATCAGACATATTTTTATCAACTTTTACGTCATAAAATATTTTAAATATTAATCCAATTTTTAATTTTATTTTTTTAACATATCTTCTACAATTTTTTAATTATGATTTTGGTTTTATAGTCTTATACAGAGTTTCTAAATTTTATTCTAAATCGACAACTACTTACTTAGTCATATTACACTGTCTGTAATATGAGACACTAAACATAACCTATATAGGATAGAAATATTAAAAATAATGGTTCTCTTGAGAGGAAATAGAGACCGAGGAAACTTATTATAAGTATAGATGTAGCGCAGAAAAGAGGAAATGAAATGATATATATCTCACATCATCTCTTCTGTGTTGCTATTTTATATTAGCTTTGACAAATGTATCTCTTTCAGATGAATTTTTCTTGGGAAATTGAATGTTGACATGTAATATGCTTCTCTTTTGTTCCAGTCGTTTCCTTAATGAAAGAAGTCTTGTGATTAAATTCTTTACGAAGGAAAATGGTTTGATTTTATTTAAATAAAAATTTACTTGCAAGTCTTTTAGATATTATTCAGCATTTATCCAGTATAAATACTTCTTAGCTCTGTGTGGTTCGGTTTGGAATAGATATTTTAGATCTACCTATAATTTTTATTTCTAAACTAAAACTATTTAGCGAAATAATTTATGATTGTCGAAGCAGTGACCTTTTTAAATGCAACTTACGATTTTGGAACATTGCAAGTATTGTAAGTTTATAATAGAAATGGCCCAATCCGGATTTGACGTTTTAATTATTGAAATTTACAATTGTTTAATAGTAATGCACGAGTAAATATAATGTAAGATATATAATGGCATGAGATAAAGTCAAGTAGAGAAACTACCTAATGGTAGTACTCGAATAACAAATTTAACGTAAAAGTTCACGAGGGTATCGACGCCTCGGAGGATTATCAGGAATTGAAGATGCTGCACTTGCTAGTGGGTTTGAGTGGGAATAAAGTTTTTTATGAAAAGATTGATATATTGGGCCTATTCAATAACAAATGAGACATTAATGTCATTAAGGATAACTTGGTTCGTAACTAAGTAATGACCAGCCTGCGACACACACTCAGCAGGGCTGGTCACCCACGGCAGTACGGATCGACCAAAGGCAGGGGAACCGCTGAAGCGCTGCTGCAGGTACGTAATGACGCTGAAGCGAGGGCAGAGAAGTATGTCATGTTAGTCCTCCGCCTTTGACATATCATCCGCCTTCGACAGTGTGTGTTGGCCGAGCGTCCTGCAGCTGCTCCAGAGGCACGAGGCGCCGAGCAATATCTTCGCCCTGGTGAAGAGCTACCTCGAGGACAGACGAGCCACGATCCGGGGTAGCTACCACAGGCATGAGGACAGGGTGGAGCAAGAATGCCCACAGAGTTCGGTCTTAGGACCGGCCATGTGGAAGCTGGTATTCGAGGAGTTGCTCGGCGTCCTGGAGGAAGAGCGGTTCCCTGCTAGGGCATACGTGGATGACCTCGCCGCGATGGTCTACGCGAATAGCAGAGCCGAGATCTCAGTGGAAGCCAAGAGATGTGCCAGCTTGGTAGTTGCCTGGTGTGAGAGGAAGACGCAGGCCGTTCTATTGCGTTCTATTGGGCTCATCCTATCACTAGTAAACCAGGAAAGGATCCGGGCAAGTGAGGTGGTCACTTACCTCGGAGTAAGGATAGGAAGGAACTTGGACGTGACCCTTCAATTGGACCACCTGGCGTTAAGGGTGAGCCAGACGATGAACGGCCTTAGTCGGATTGGCGGAGCTTTGTGGGGCCTCAGGTACCCAGTCAGCATGACGATCTGCAAAAGAGTCACCCTGGGTATCCTGAGGTACGCGTCCCTCTTCTGGGGCAGGAACCTCTCACAGCGGCAAAGAAGAAAGCTGGCAACGGCACAGAGAACGGCTCTGCTGCGAGTGACCCGGGCGTATCGCACAACTTCTCATGAGGCGGTGCAGATCCTGGCGGGAGGTATGCCTGTGGACCTCCTGCTGGGTGAAGATGCTACTAAGCACGATGTGAAGAGAAGAGGCTTGGCAGCTCTTCCGGATCGAATCCAGGAGAGGATCCGGGCAAACCCGAACAAATGGAAAGAAGAGCTCAGGAAGGACTCAATGACGGAGAGGAATGGACGGTGGGTGACATCCGAAAAAGGTAGTACCCTTAGAAAGTACTTCCCCACTGTCGAGTCAAGGTTAAGGGCCAAGTGGGTCCTTCCTGATTACTGGATGTCGCAAATCCTTACGGGGTACGGTGGGTTGAGATGGAAGTTAACCAGCACGGATATGATCTGGACCCCAACTGCCCCAGCTGTGGAGTTCCGGAAACTGCCGAGCATGTAGTAGCATCATGCACAGCACTGGAGGACTACAATGACGGAGAAGACCGAAGGAAAAGACGAGGAAGGATAAGGTGTAGACCTAAGGTGCACAACCGTGCACCGAGCTACACCACATTTCCAACGGTTTTTATAAATAAATAAACGAAAAAAAACCCAGAATAAACTACCCGAAGTTGTACCTCGAGTGGTGAATCCCCACTGAAGGTGACCCTGTATGCCTCACAGGCAGGGAAGGGAGTAAAAAAAAAAGAAAAAAAAAAGGTTCGTAACTAAGTAAGGATAATTAAGGATTTTGGATTGTAAGGATTGAATACGAAAGGAATTCGATGGCTTAGCGAAGCCAGGTTCGACGATTTAAAAATTTATAGTAGTAGGTAGTTTGATCCTTGGAAGACTCATTCATGAATTTTCATGTAAGATAAAATTGTAAGAAAAAAGAATATTCCCAAAAGCCTCTACGCAGTATCTATTTCTATGCCTGATTTCAGTTATGTTTTAGCTTTTTGGGGCGGATTGGCTCAGTGGTGAGCACTGAGTTGCCATGCGACTAAATCTGATTCAAATCCCGCTGCTGGCAAGACGTTTATTTAGTCTGTTAGCAGCCGGAGATGGATCATATAGGATCTAGGACCCTCCGGGGGCTCACCCAGCCTCTACTTAGTGGGTAACCAAAATAAGGGGAAAATTTGGTGGTTGTACTTGATCAAGGACAAATCACCTCCCTGCACAACCGTTGTCCTTCAAACAGTCTCTACCATGTACTGAACTCCAGACCCGTTCACGGGTTTAGTGGTACAGGCTTTTTTTTCACCTTTTTAGTCCTAATGATCTGGACCACACAAAATTTCGACTGCTCAATCTTTAAATTTAGCTTTTAGTTCTAGTATTCCAAAAATCTATATAATGAAATGGTTCAGTCCGACTGAATTCGTGGCTTAGACTTGCTACACCATCACAACTAATATTCCACTGCTACAACATTCAACATAGCATATCCACGGCTTCCTAAATTACATAAGTATCAAATTGAGGCAAAGTAATAATTTTAATGTATTTATTTATTACTATATATGCCTTCGCTGACGATTTAGCCGTCTTATGCCATTCAATGATAAATCAAAATAAATGGAACTAAATCGAGCCACGTCCTAGAATAAAAATTGACAACGACTAAGTACCTTCTAAAATTATGCATGTTATCACGGAATATACTTGGGCTTCCATGGAACATACGTATACAATTAAAGTGGCGAAACTGACTACGAAAAATTAACACATTTCTAATCTACAGATCTGTACTTGACTTACGAAAAAAGCCTACCTACAACAATATATTAAGTGGACATATGGAACAGAACTTTGGAGTTCAGCAAAACACGTTCATATATACAACACAATCCAAAGTCTAAGATAAATAGTAAATTCTCCTTGGTTTATTTCAAATCACACTATGCACAAATGAGCATTTCCACTGTAAATTCAAACACTCATAGGACATACACATTTCACACGTCAACATATTATTCAAATTCTCATCTTTCTCTTTCCTATTCTCTGTTACTTGGAGTTCTTACTCTTAGGTATATTAAAGGTATAATGTACTAGAGAGCTGCTTAGGAACTAGTAACCAGTTATCAAAAAGGCAATTATTTCGCACTTAGTCGCTTCGAGTTGAGTCATAACAAGTTTTACTTTTTCATTCGTTTTTCTTTTAATATTTTTCAAAAATACGAATTATCTTGACCTTTAATATGGAAACGAGAATGTAATAACGGGAAATGTGTTTACTTCGTTAATCTTTTCATCTAGAAATGAACGTTTCAATTAACATATATCATCTATACTTCGGAATATTAGTTGAAACTTTCGGTTTCTTAATGAAATATTTACCGAAATCTACTCATAATAAATAAATTCATCCTTTTTCCAATACAAGTTACCACAATAAAGCTCACGGTAACTTGTATTTTTGAAAATATTAAAAATGAAATGAATAGACCGTTGAGACTTGACGTAATTTAACTTGAAGCGAACACCTGCGGAACGATAGCACCTATAATTCCGTATTCCTGCAAATCGAGAAGGATACATCATTCAGATCATATTTGCTTGCCGCGATACTTTAGAGGCACAAATATAACATAAAAGAAAAATAAAAAATATTATTTAGTATTATCTTTATTTGTTTCAGATTTATTGATGATAATTACTATGAAAGCTGATTTGATCTCTTAAATTTAGTTCATCATATTGAGCATTGATCAGAGACCTCTAATTTTTTTAATTCCCTCACTCTTAATCACTATTCTTCTGAAATTAGGTCATTTAATTGCGGATGACAGCAATTGGAGTGCAAACTTGGAAAGGGATGATAAAATTGAAGCGAAGTGAAGAGATTCAGTTACCCGAGGTGGATGATTGCATCTCTCAGGAGATTACGTTGGATTAAGTTTCCAGCTTCCTCCAATTAGCTCATGTTCTAGTTCAATTCGACTTATCGACTTATATTAAGCTATATGAAGAGACATCCCGCAGATTATTTTATAAGTAATGGCTAATCGATTGATTATAACAATCGATAGTTTATATATTTTCGTTGTATTATTACTTTATCGGACGTAATCCATATTAAAGATTCTTTTTTGATCCCCTTTTTGCGAATAGTACCTATTTACCTTTTTCAGCTTAGCTTTACGAAGTGAAGAATATTTCATATGTAAGTTTGAATACTGGCGCCAAACTTAGTCATCTGACGGAGACGTGAACTAACCTTCAGGGGCAGATGTCAGTGAGGTTACAATAGACATTCCTTGCTGAAAGGCTCTCTCGAGTAAACATTTGTTTAATTTTAATTGAGTGCTATTACGGATGTGTTGATTCAGTTCTGAACTGCATCCACAAGTGTGTTATTTTATTCACCTCATTGGTTAAGTCGTTGAATTCGCGACTTACACATATTAATTCATTATATGTTTTTTACAACATCTGTACCGCTAGAGCCCATGAAGGGTTTCAGTATAGTACATGGAAGAGACTGTAATGTACAACGGGATCTGAGTCCAGGACTTTCGGCCCGGCCACTCCGCTCCCTTTAGACGTCTTATACTCTTGACAAACTCGATACGTACTCTTTTTACTGTTTATATCTGGTATTATTATTAATCAAAATCATCAATTCCCTTCCGATACTGCTGATAATTTCATATCAAGAATCTGCAGGTTTTTTAACTATTAATAGGTTCTGACAGAAAATGGCAGAAGAACGAATTGTATGTTACAACCGGCCTCGTACCCGTGAACCATGTATTTGATCTGAAACCTTTAAGACCCGATAAACTAAAACCCGAGGGAAACATGCTGAAACATTATCTCAATGTCATCCCTATGTTATATCTTCAACCTCGGTGAATAAGTGGTGAGGTCGAATCTTATTCGAATTGAGTTCTTTCTACTTAAGGAAGCGAATTCGTATTATTTTCGTAATGGATAAGTGGATAAGTCAGCCATTGGCTTCAAAAGGATTTATTGGTTTTATTATAATTGCATTTCAACCAAAAGCTAGAAGAATGACATGATTCCGCTCCCCTCAATGCAATTAACTTTCTCTGGGTTAAATTCGACTTAACTACTTATTCACCGGGGTTGCAGATATATCTTCTGTGTATTTTTCTGCCTATAATGAAGTTGTCTTTTTTTTTTATTACAGCAAAGTGAGACACTGTATGTTCCATAATGTTTTGGAATATTTAATAAATTAATATATTTTAATAAACACTCACTCACACATGTCTCGTGCATCGCCACACCCTCCGAGAGTAGAAATACCACGATATATGCAACAGTCCGTAATAGATTTAATATTATAAGTTTTGTTTTACGTAAAATAGCAACACTAATAACACATAGATCTGCATAAAAATATTATTTCGTAGGTTTATGGAGTAATATCTAAGTACTTTTAAGTATTCCAAAGTGAGAGAGTAAATTCCAAAGATTATCTTGGATGATGGACAATGGTCGAAACCAGATTCAGCAAAACATTATTCGACTATTTGTGGAACAAAAAGACGAGGACGACATTTATTATGGGAGTTCGTAAACATCCAGGAGATTCAAGTGCTAGTTAGGGTTACATTTCTCCCCATGACTGTGATAGTTGATAATTCGGTGATAGTTGATGTCCAAAGAACTATGAGGATGGGAAGAACCTTAAAAATTGAACGTAAACTGCACATGAAGGAGTATTGAAGGAAGAGGTAACTTTGTACAAAGAAGATATGAAATTGTAGCTTGGACTCCAAAAAAAAAGATTTGCCGACATAAATTCATAAATTTACGTGCACGAAAGCTGTTGAAACGTCTGGAGGAACAGCCGGCTTAGGGCCCATTTATTTTAACCGCTCCTATTCAACTGGCTCTATGAGCGCCATTCTATGCTTTACTGCCTTCCCACAGAACCCTCCGTCGTTTGTCTCCAAGTAGCGAGTAATCTCGAAAAGTGGTCGCCTTTTGCAGAGGAATCCGGGCCGCATCTTATTGTTATTTTTTATCCTTGTACCCTTTCGCAGAAAACTTCTTAGTGGGCCATCTCATAAGCCGGGGACAATCAAACTGAGTAGAACTAACTTAAATAAACAAGAAAATTCAAACTAAAGGCTTTTACTAGTCTTAGTATATTTTTCTATTTATATTTCTTAATAAAGAAGATTATTTGCATTCTGGAATTCTGAACTAATATGTTCTCAGAAAGCACATCTATCCTTGAAAATCAGTGCTGTTAATTTAATTTGGTTTTTATTTATACCTAAACTATTCTTGCTTTAAAATATTTTTTACAAACAATATTTATAGATATTTAGTCATAGTGATGGTAATAAAATATATAACAAAAAATACCATTACTTAGCCTAACGTTAATCTTGGGTTTCATACAGTTTCTAGGGTCTTGAAAGATACTGGTCTAAGCAACGGTTGTGCAGGGAGGTGATGCTCAACCACCATGTTTTTCTCCGATTAAGGGCACTCAATTTCTTCAACTAAATGTAAAATTATATCTCAATAAACGGGAAGAACGAAGCATATATAATTTAAAATAGACAGAAATGTAGTAATATTGAAAATCCTCAAAAAATAAAAAACAATGGCCTTGGGAAAACAGTCGGAAATTTAAAATTGGCTTCTGATTAACACATGGAGAATTATCAAAAAATGTTTGAATTAATAGAATCCTTTAGAGTTTTATTTTTATTTTTTCCCAATGTGAGTCTAACTCATCTAGGTAAGAGAGAAAAATCGGGCTGTATACGACTTCAAAGGAAGTCTTTAGCCAACAAAAAAAAAAAAAAAAAAAAAAGAGAGAAAAATAATTTATGGATGGAACTGAAATCTTTTTGTTTGTGTGTGTAAATATATTTCAGGTGCATTTAAAAGTCATTGTTTTTATTTATTTTTTTAAATTTTCCTTTGCCCTAAAATTACGATCATACACTTATGAGGAAAATGCCCATTTTAGCTACTAAAAAGGGGACAGAGAGGTATCACCTGGTGACAGATAAAAATAATTAAATTGGCCCTAATTTATTTGCGAAGCTGATTGGCCTCCAGGTCGTTAAAGAACCGCGTTAATTCAACGTAAAGGCTCAAGTGATTTATGGATTGATCATGTGTTGCAAGATCGATGGTAGTGACTTGATGGATTGCTGCGCCACACGGCAGCCAGCTCCGACATTTGACCGACTAAATATTAACTTAATCTTGTTACGGGTGAAATATGTTTTTTTTTTTAACGACAACTAATGTAAGCACCATAGGGGAAATGTCAGTTAATATTTAGGTACATTAAAGAATTAGAACCTGTTTGATAGGAATTGAGGAACAGAATAGGTTTCCATTTTTTAAAGCCGTATCAAAGTTGGGCGTGAAATATAGGATAAATCACCTCCCTATAGAAACGCTGTCTATGAACAGTACTGTCTCTACTACGTACTCATAGGTCTTCAGCTCATTCAGCTCGTCCATTCATTCATTACTACACAATACCCTGCGTTATTCTCAAATTTGGATCTGGATTCGGAAATTATTGGATGATCTAAAATTGGTTGAACAAGATTAGTGCCTAAATTTAACAGTATATATTGCAGAGGTCTTCGAAATGAGCTTCAGTTTTTTTTAGCGTTAAAAAGTAGAATTATTCATGGTGAATCCTCTATTGTCTGAAATAAAAAAAAAAATAATAAAAAATATATATATATATATTTTTCTTACCCTTCTAATTTATTTATTTACAATACAAAAAAAATACAATATAACACTTGTAACTGAGGCCTTCTTTAACCCTAGGGTATTATAAGGCAATTGTGCTCTGTCCGCTGTATGCGGGATCTTTTATTTTGTGGCTTTGCCTTTGCCTTGGTTTTTACAACGGGGAGGGGCCATTTTCGGGCTCCGCTTAAGTTATAAGAAGAGGGAAAAGGAATTGGAAAAGAAAGGTAGGAAAAGGATGAGGAGGGGTGAAGGGATAGTAATGGAGAATAGAATTGAGTGAGTTTAGACTGGACTTCCGGTTTAGACTGCAGAGCCCAGCCCCCGCCCCTCAGTGATAACGCCTAACAGGGGGATTGTGGCTTGCCATCTCCCAGGCCTGGGAGAGGGTGATATTGCGTTAAACAGTGGATTAGTGCACACCTTTGGCCCATCGAAGAATTTGATGTGCCTCCGACTGATGTACTTAGTAGGTGGTCTCAGTTCCTCACGGATGATGCTGTTCCGTGCCGTTTCAAGTGAAGTCCCCCCGACTATTCGCCTAAGGACGGAGTTCTGGAAACTCTGCAGTCTTTTGAGGGATGACCTGTACAGCGGTGGTGCACCGTAGAGCAGTGTTGGTCGAATAATGGCTTTGTATATTTGTAGCTTGAGCGGTAGTGAGAGCTGCGGTGAGCAGGTGGTAGAGCCTATGCGACTTCTGCCTGGCTAGCTTGAGTCTCTTCATGGTGTGACTTGTGAAGGTGAGATGTCTGTCCAGAGTAAGCCCAAGATAGAGTTTAGATGTCGAGGTGCTTCTTTCCTCGTCCTCCACAGAGAAGGTCGAGGTGCTTCTTTCCTCGTCTTCCTCAGAGAAGGTCGAGTTGCTTCTTTCCTCGTCTTCCTCAGAGAAGGTCGAGGTGCTTCTTTCCTCGTTCTCCACAGAGAAGGTCGAAGGTAGAGGTTACTTTCCGCGCTGATACATCACGATTGCGTCCGATCTTCTACTATTTTTGTCGAGGCTCTCTGCGCGATCTTCACTGCCCTCTGCGCATTGAAGCAAGATGCGCTGAAATAAAATATCCTTTTGTATGGTAATTTTAAGGCAATGGAGATATGCCGTGATTTGGTGCATATCCAAGTTTGGTGCAATAAAAGGATCGATACCCCTATGATAGCCCTACCAGGCTGTTGTGATAACTGTGACCAGACTTATAGAAAATTTTAGATGCGGAACGTAAAACTAGTTTCCTTCTACGACTTAAGGACAAAGAGTGGCCCGTCTTCGCATTGTAACAGATATACTGGATTTGTCCTTAAAGCTCCAATCCAAAGCCTTAATACAGCGTTCTGGATCGAATTCAGTTTTTTCTACAGAGTTTCGCGAGTTGATGAAAACTAATGCGTCTAAAGTTTAGCTAAGTTCTTAATAGAGTCCTGTATGAAGTTAACATAGTTTTTCTCTCTGGAGCAATTATTAAAATATTCATGCTTTACAGCAGTCTTGTTTTAATATTCCAATGCAGTATTTCATTGAATAGTTACGATCCAATTGGAAGGTATCCAACTAACTAACTAACTGCTCGGCTCAACAATCCTTGCTGGATCTAGGACTCCACACCTCTCAGCCCGTCACCTTGTCTCTCCCATCTTGCTTAAAAATTAAGCTCTACGTCATCGATCCACCATAGAGGTGGTCTTTTTCGTTTCTGCTTTCCTCCTGGTCTAACATTGAGTATTTTCTTGATGATCAAGAGGTGGAAGATATCATCAAGTCTAATTCGTAGTATCTATTTTGGCAATACAGATTTCAGAAAAAAATACATTTTTCCGATATCCTATCTTATTCTGCCAGTTCAGATATGTGTTAATTAGAAAATTTAAAATACTTGAGTACTCTTAATGTTATGATCTGAATAACCAGTAAACTGCTTAAGTAACGGAACTTACATAGCAACTAAAACGTTTGTGTAACTTACGCTTAAGAGTTTTACTAACTATCCCATCTCCCAAGATGGAAGTTCCTTGGCAATAATACTCCGGCAAATTATTTCATCTAAGAGAATGGATTGAAACATGAGGGAACGTAATACGTTTGGAATTGCAGAGCAGATGGTACAGAGTGATCTTGTTAACTGACTGCTCTACACCTAACGTTTTGTTTCTCTTTCCGCTCCAACGTTCACTTCTGGTGTATATTACACTTTAGTCCCCTCATGGCTTCGCTTTGTTGTTACTGTCAAGGCCTTATCCAGCCAATTGCATAATTAATTACGCCTTTAATCTAACAATAACACATTCGGTATATTTAATACTAACATACCTCTGTTACATTACTTCAAGACCACTACTTCATAATACCTATCTAAAGTAGTCCAGTATGACCCCTTCCTTTGTTTGTTTGTTATATTAGCGTAATTTGTGGTGAGAGATTTACAAGAAGGAACTTTATTGGTTCTAATTATTCATTAGTTTAAACTATCGTTCAAAGTCATTAATGTCAATTCTGATTTTCATCTAAAAAGGTGTACTCCCTGTACTCCTTAAAGCGGACCAATCCCTATTAAGCAAATTGTACAACTGTTCCTTTCACTATACCACTGTGGGTACTCATACTTAAGTTCAGTTTATGAGTATCAAATTTTATAAGATCCAACTAAATAATCAATACCAATCCAGCAATTATACATAACGTCTTTGACTGAGGTTCCTGTCTCTTATTGATAAGTCTTTTTTGGACCTTGACTAGTTTTTCTTAGTATCTGCAAAATTTGCGTTTTGGGATTTCTTTTCCAATTGCATTCTAATTATTATTTAATACCTCTTTTTTAGTTTTGCTCTTATATATTTAACAATTTGTTAGACAAAATTTCATTCGAATAAATCCTCTTAGGCAAAGCAGTATTATATTCAGTTAGGTGACTGCAGTTTCAGGTGTAAGTATATCGATATAGCCAAAAATGTTCCTATAATTTTTCAATATTCCGCCAAGAGAAATAATCTTTAGCTTAATTGGTATTAAAGTCGCTATCCTTTTTTAAATTAAATTTGTGATAAGTACTAAAGGAAAAAAATAAATATTGTTGATAAAATGTTTTTGATTGAGGAAAGTGGGTATACCAAAATCCTTTGGTGCTACTTAAAGGCCAGTTCTGAACGCACTAAAATGCATTTAAAATATTTAGTTAATCTAAAGTCTCCGTACCATGCTTAAGGTTAAAGAGGAAAATACGGCTCAAATTCTATCGCCACATAATGAGACTTCCGGAACACAGACTGACTCTCTCGTTAATGGAGGAGAATGGATCCGAAATGTTAAAAAAGACCTGAAACTAGCCAAAATCAACAAAGAAGAAATAGACGCAAAAAACAATTTTAGAATAAAAATTGAAAAATGGGAGGTTAAACCAGAGACAAAAGCCCCGAGAACTGGAACAAAATGGAGCGATGAAAGAAAAATTAAATTCTCGCAGAGAATGAAAAACTGGTGGGCAAATAAAAAGAACCAGAGGAACGGAAAATGAACCATTATTACTTAGCGTCTACGACTCTGGGAGCTTTACGACTAATAATAATAATAAACACTTAGCGAACCCGAAGGCTGGATGCCGATACCACCAATTTCCGTTTACAAACCTCCGTCCACGGACCAAGACCCAACCCCAAATCCGCCAGATTAACATTCTTAACACAATCCTCCTAGCTACGCCTCGGTCTACCCCTCAGACGCACCCCAGTCGGCACAGCGCCTATAACTAGAATTTAATAGTTTTTCAAATATACCAAAATCCTTTGGCGCTACTTAAAGGCCAGTTCTGAATGCACTAAAATGCATTTTTAATATTTAGTAAATCTGAAGTCTCGGTACCTTATTATATAGTTTTCTAATTTAACTTATACCATTTATAATGTTTGAATATCCTTGTTAATATGATTATGTTCGTCTGCCTGCTGGCCTTGAGATCTCAATAGCTATGATTGTCGTAGCTAATTACAGAGCAGAAGACGGTGGGGATCGGAGAAGATGGAATTGTATAGTGCGCTTTGTTACTGGAGCAATTAGCAGTCGAGGGCCGGAGAAGGTTCGTTAGACCTTCATCGATCCCTTCCTACCTACGAGGCTCGACTTGGCACCTTTCTGTCCCTTCCAGTTAGAGCATATTACTGGAGGGTGTATTCCATAAAAATTTATTTCTAAAATAAGTTAATGTACAGTGGGTATAATTTATAAAACTAACCTTATGTATTTATATAATACATTTATATATATAATTTTTTATGCATTTGTGTGGTTTTGCATTATGTGTGTGTATGTATATGCATATGTGTGGTGCAAAAATTTATATAATAACAAATACACTAAAAATAATAAATTATAGCAGTACCAATAAAGTGATTGGGCTTACTGAGAATATAACTTTCATATAATTCAGATGTGGCTGTATGGAATATACCAATGCCACCCCTATTGGAGAAAAAAGGAAAAAAAAAAACCTTATGTATATGTCGTTAAGTCCTTAAAAACATTTCGGTGATTATTCTGGTGGTTGGAGCACTTTGTACAATATAATACCTCTTAAGATGCTTCATTGGGTAATTATTCCACAATTTGTAGCTTCAAGTTGAGTCACAATAAGTTATAACGTTTCATTCGTTTCCCTTTTAATATTTTCCAAAAATGCAAGTTATTTATTTATTATTTAAGTTATAGTTATTTATTATTATAGTTATTTATTATTTATTATTTATTATTATTTATTATAGTTATTTATTATTTAAGATTTAGTATTGTAAAAAGAATGAAGTAATGGGAAGTATAATAGTAGAAATAAACTTTTCATCTGCATGTACTTAGAAATGTTAGTTAAAACATTTACTTCTCGAAGAAATGATTACCGAAATCTACTCATTATCAATAATTATATTCTCTGTTCTATACTAAAGATCACGATAACTTGTTTTTTAGGAAAATACTAAAAATGAAACGATTAAACAGTTAAAATTTGTTGTGACTCAACTCGAAGCGACAACCTGCGGAACAGATACCAACATTTGTATAAAAAATATTAAATTGTCACAAAAACTGTACAGAACTTACTAGTTTTTAAAACTAATCTCATAACAAACATAATACAATAGCTTTTGATTAAAATAATTTACTCATCAAAAGAGCCATACAAATAGTAAATACATATCACACTAATAATATCGCAAAAAAATCATAAAGATATTAAACATAAATTAAATATTTTTACTTTAAAGAGAAAAGATTCGAACCCGGATCTCCGCCTCACCGTGGCAACGCTCTAACCATTTGACCCACCGGGGTCGCTCCCTACCTAGGACAAATCTTCTCTTCACCGACCCCATATCCCCCGCGTTCAATTTTGCGAAGTATACACGAGGAAGAATGTTCATTGAACATTACTTTTAATTTGATTTATGATTTATTATAATGTTTTAATCATTGCTTTAATTTTTAAATATTTTTATTTTGAAGAGAAAAGATTTGCCCCCAGCCGGGATTCTAACCCGGATCTCCGCCTCACCGTAGCAATGCTCTAACCATTTGAGCCACCGGGGTCGCTCCCTACCTATTTTCTATTCAAAATAAAAAAAAAAAAAAATTAAAGGAATGATTAAAAAATTATAATAAATTATAAATATAAATTAGTTGATTTTTATTATTATGAATAAATATAAAAGAACACTAACTGATATCCTACTGCCATGGTGACTTAGTTTTTAAGTCGAATTTTCTCCGAAATGAGTTTGTTATTGTTAGGGAACCGGAATCGTGTTATTTTCATAGCGAATCAAGAGCTAAGTCAGGTATTGGCTTCAAATGTTGTTATTCCTTATCTTACAACTCCATTTCAAACCAAAAACTACGAGAATGACACCATTCCGCTTCCCTCAATACAGTTAATTCAGTCTGGACATTCGACTTAACCACTTATTCACCAGGAGGCAGATATACACTCGAGGTAAAATTTTGGCAGAATTATTCGACCCATTTCTTATTAAATCTTGGGTGATACATGGCGATGTTATGCGAAAATATATTACTGGAGTAGGTAGCCGTAGCGTGTTGGATTGGAAGGTAATGTCAAAAAATGAGGTAATGTCTCAATCATTCTATCCATCACTTAAACCCTGATTAGTCTATATATACAGGGTCCCTTTTTCTCTAGTTTTCTCTAGATAATATTCGAACACGGACGACGAAGGACTCCATTAAATGATATCAACTGCTCTGACACTTGGTAACGATTACCGTATCTCTCAAAAGCATTCTTGAATGGTTCACGGCAAATGGCCGGAATAGTTCATCCGTTATAGCAACATTTGGTTGGTGCGAGGGTTGCTGGCTTTTCACGTTAACGGTGAAAAATACCATTACTTCTCTCTCATAGTTGCCCTCTAGGAAGATGCATAGCACAGGCAAGAAAGGAAGGAAAATTAGTTCACGAATATTGCATTACCCTTTCGTTTGAGCGGGAAGGCATTTTCATAAAGTTAATATTAATCGAATGCATATTCAATAATAATACTATTGAATTTTAAATAAAACCAAGTAATTAATTAAATTATCAATTAATTAAAATTAAATTAATATTATATATATATATACATATTTAAGCTAAATTTTATGGCTAAAATTGTTAGCTAGTGATTATGTTTTGTCTTGTTTTGATATAAACTTAACATTATATTTAGAAATAATGAATAAGTTCTATATTTACAGGTTATGGGAGAACGGGGTATTCCCAGCGAAGGAACAGTTTCTAGGAGAATAAAAAAGAAAAATTTGAGCAAGAAAAATCATGTTTTTTTTATGATACCTGAAAAACTGCCATTCGCTGAAAGGTTTTTGGTATAGTTATACCTCTCGTGGTATCTAATTAACAACAAAAAATCCTTCCAATAATATAATCTATTAATAAAAATGACAGCTAAAAACAATTATAAAATTCTAACACATAATGTCTTATGTCTCTATAATGGATACAAATTAGCGTCACAGCAACCAATAAACGTATTCTGGAATCATTAGTGCATACAGCGAAAATGAACGTCACATGATAAAAACAGCACATCTCACACATCAGGGCAGCAACATCACTACAATACGTCTAATCAAATCATTAATTAAAATTTAAACAATTTGTGATCACGGTCTATCGATAATTATGAGTACCTGTTTTACTTCCATTCCGAAACTGTTAGTTTTATCAAAAGTTTTATAAATCCTAGTTAGTTTTTAATCTATATAGTTGGGCAATGCGCGTTTAATTTTAGAGTTCAACGCCTTTTAAATAATCAAAATATGGTTAAAATGTTTCATGCCTTACAATGCAGATTGAACTCTAAATCAAAACTGACTTTATCTTTTAACCATCAGAATAATCTGACATTACATTAGTTACTTTATTTTAAAAAAAGGGTTCATCTGAATCATCATTAATACTGATAATTTTAGTTGATAAATTATTTAATTATTTCACGGCATCGGATGAAACCTGTGGGATTTACAGAGCCTTCTGTAGCTCACCCTTTGTTAAGGAAAAAACCTAATAACCTAAAATAGTCATATCATACAAATCACTTCCCTGCACAACCATTGTCCTAGAAACGGCATAGTCTCTAACATTTACTAACCTTGGGTACCATGCTTAGTGAGTGTTCATTTATAAACCCAATCAGTTTTTTTGGTTTTCCATTTCATGGTTCAACCATCTCTCTCCTCCTTCCTATCGCGAATGAGAAAAAAATAGGATTAACAACACTATGAAATAGCTATTTGTACTACATCTAAAATTTACTGTATCCACTTTTAAAAAGAAAATAAATTGGATATGCCTCAAGAGGAGCAGTATTTTCACATCGTCCATCTTCACTGTAGACTGCCTGAATTCTTAACGTTTCTCTATTGTATTTATGGATGTCTATAACACAGTAACAGTATATATTAACCATGTGCACGTCCCTGGGTTTAGATAGTTACTTGTTTTCGAAAAAAAATAATTAATGAGGGATTATAGATTTTGACCGATTTTATTTGATCCTAGTTTTTATATAGAATTGTCTATATAAAAATATTACCATTTTATTTATTTTTTAAATATAATTAAAATACATTATTCAAAATATAACCATACAGTTTTTCTCCACTATTGTCATCCATTATTTAACCTGTAGCTCGATGCCTATGCATTGGGATACGTGTTGAAGAATTCATTGCACCACTTAAATATTAAATTTTTTCTGTTGAAGAAAGTTTTCTTTCGAAAGGTATTTTATATTATATGAAATGAATGTTGAACTGAAAAAGCTAGATCTAGGGAATATTTGATCGAATGAGCAGATCGTATGAAGAGAGTGGATTCTCTTATGATATCTAATTTGGCAACTCTGATGCGTGCTATGTGTTGTATTGTTATTGGCTGATTGTTATTCGGCAAGAACAATACAATTTGAAGAGCTTTACGGTTAACCCTTTCTCTTGGGAGTAAAGTTCAAAGTTCATAGAAACTACGTCAGAACCTCATGTAACTCAGTTGATATCCATTGTATATATGTCACCCTGGCGCCAGACATATATACATATTTTTTTTTGTTTATAAACAATTCCATTTATAATTCTTGTTAGTTACGCTTACTTTATTATTCTCGTTAACGTTATCAAGACACTCTTTTTTTTTCTTTACTTAAACTCGTTATTTGCTACTGTTGATAATTAACAAGAATTATAAATGATATTGTATATAAAATGAAGGGTATAACCTGAATGGCAGGAATACACCAATCAAGTCATTTATTTATTATTTATTTCTTTATAAGGGAAAAGCCTACGATTAGATTCTGCCAAAAGTTTAAAACGTTACACTTAATTAGTTTTCCCTTTTTCCTTCTTTTTAATTTGATTATAAAACACGATTTATGCCAACAATACATTTGACATTCAGCTTACAAAATTATGTTTAGAAACAAATACTTTAAATACAAAAACATAAAAAAGAATGTTCACCAGATTATATCTGAAATACGGTCGCAGACAATCCGCTAGGATAAGCTTTTTGAGATAATTTATTAACATACAATAAATAAAAACATACAATAATTAATTGAGATATATTAAGCAGTCAAAATTATCGTTAGTAGATAATATCATTAAATACGTCTACAAATGTATCAACGAAAACATAAGTGAATAGGAACGTGAAGCTAAATAGAAAATTAAGTCAATCGTTACTAAATTATAAAACCAAGACTGCTTTAAAGCAGTTGAATCGATAAAATCCCGAAGACCTAGATTTCCAATATTTTTGCTGTGTTTAATTGCTTGTCGGCTCTTTTTCGCTTAAGCAATACTGTTAATACACACCCATTGTAAACATAATAGATGTATATATTTATATTATGTTAATATACTATATTATTTATCCTAAGTCTCGATAATTTGCCAACCCAGTAATAAAAAATATATCTTTTTCATATGATCAATTGTTAGTTGTGTAAATATTTCGACACCATTAAAATTCTTTATTCCTAGTTTTAACCTCCAAATAGTAAAAACATTTTAACAATAAGTTATTAAAACTTTCCCTTTTCTTTCCATAGAATATTATACTTGAACATTTTAGTTGGAAGAATCCATAACATCACCTTTCTGGAATTTAAAAAAATCTGCTGTAAGTATACACTATATCATACACTATAGCAGTCACATCTGCCTGTTTTTAGCTACTTTGATTTATTGCGTGTAAAAACATAAGCAAGGGTCATTTTAAACATACTAGTAACATCACTGGGGACGGATCATTTGGGATATGAGACCCTGCTGGGGCTCACTCAGCCTTCATAAAGGGGTAAACCTGGCAGTTAAACGTGTTCTAGGACATATCTCCTCTCTATACAACCGTTGTCCAGGACCCTGTACAGTTCCTACCAAGTACTCAAATCAAGACCCTCTTCTGGGGATTTAGTGGTACAGATTCTTATTTTTTGCTTTGATAATTAAATGATATAATAATTATATTGTTGAATCAGATAAATTATACATTTTGAAATACATTACATTCTGTTGGTTAAGTGATACACTAGTTTGGTAAACCTATATAGAGGAAAAAGAAGGAAAGAAGCTGGCTCTAACTCAGGTATTTTATCGGTGCGGTTGTTTGGTCTGCTAGCGGCAGGCTTATCAGCTGCAGGCATGTCCGTCACAGGCCGCGAGTATTATCGCTATATATTTATATATCGGGTTCGGGTTACGAGGGTTGATACTCTATGATATCGCTGCCTAAGGCGGGCTAGATAAATAACCTATCCGCTCCATTTGTGAATAATGATTATCTCCATTACCGTTAAGTAATTATTTAAGGATCACCTGTTCGCAGCCCAGCAGGTGGGTTGCTCTTAGATTATTTTAAAAGGGAGTTAAAAATCTTTGTTTATGCTGTCATTTGGAAGGGAAGTAAAATGGAGATACCTAACCTCAATTGTGTCAGGAACTCGTTAAAGATATTTCTTATACAAGGATAAGTAAAATTTAGGATTTTAGACTGGCTGTAGTTGATAAATTATTTATTCTTTTAGTTCTCCTGGATCGACCCTACCTGGCCTCACTTAGCCCCTATAAAGTGAGTATCGATGAATTGGGAAGAATTTGGCTGTTCATTGTGATTTCCGCCAATTCAACTCCCTTCTTATAAACGATACCGTATCCACGATCAATTAAACTGGAAACCTTCGTTGTGTGCTGTATGTATGATTTATTTGTTCATTGTAAGAGTTTATAAACATCTTGGTATCAATTTTTCTTTACTTCCAATCATGAATTCAATCTCTCTATCTAATATGCTAATTATACCTTTTAGATTTCCCCAACCAAATACTCCATTTGATGATTAAGATTTAGTGTTAAATTTAAGCTATTTGGTTGAAGAAAATCTATATAATAAATATAGCGTTTATTGCTGGACACTCTGTCTAAATACCATTAACTCATTAATTATTCTTAAGACACCTTCATGATTATTCTTGTTTTCTGATGCGCAAATAAGAAGCTGACTTGTAAGTTGGACCTGCAAACTGTAATATTGCGTTGAACTCGCTGTAAATGATGAAACTTGAGGAAAAGGCGGACAAGAGGGGTTTGTTTCCTCCTGCAGTGTGAATTATTACTAAGCCTAAAGAGGGCCTCAGTTTCTTCCCTTGTTAGAGCCCTTTAATAATTGAAAGAACATTGAGCCACTGCCCCTTCTGTTAATCTTGACGTCTTTACTCTTCAGCCAACCGTATTCCCCATTGCAAGACATTTATTAAAACCCCTGCTTAGAAGTTTATTATCGCTTTTCTTAATTTTAGATTACATTATCTTATCAATATTTGTATCAAAAATACTCCAAAGCGACGATGGATAACTAATCGGAATCTGCACACTATGAAGTTCACCAAAGAAACTAAACCAAGAATAATGTTTGGTAATAAGTTTACATCGCAAAACTGAAACCTATGGATTCCCATCTTTAGTATAAATTAAATTAAAAATCTATAAATCTCTTATATCATCATGAGAAACTCATGGACGAAATCTCTGTCATTGAACAAAGTTAATTCCCGTAAAATGATATTGTATGAAAGAAAGATTTTAAGAATAATACGAAGCAACCCGAGTTAATAACGAACGGGGAACTAAGGATAATACTGAAATTATTTTCATAGGCAAATAATATCATCGAGTGTATCAAAATAAATAAGCATGGCGAAACCACCGGGGTCGGAATTAAGGGTGAAACCTTGTAGAGAAACGTATGACCTTCTGTGAGTTGAAGTTGAAAAACTTGCAAGATAAGGAGAAATAAAGGAGGATTGCTCAGTTTTTGTTTCTGTTTTATGGATGTGGTACATTTTGAAATATTTTCGAAGACTGTCCACGGCTAATTGGTAGACAAGTTTTAACAAAATAGACTAACTCATACAAAATGAAGAACATATTTTTTTTGTTAGTCCATTCTTGAATACCTTGAGCGTAAAGCAATGTTAAGTGTGTAAAATAAAAATAAAATGGTAAATTATTTTCAGTTGTTTTTCGTATTCACGGGTAACGTATTCACCAATAGGCTTACGCAACAACGTTGGAGGCTTCTCTGTCTCCAATATTCCTTCTTGAGTTCAATCTTCCGACCGACCTCCTCTGGTCTTTCTTCATCCTAAACCCATTCTAATTTTTTCACTTAGCTCTTAAATTCCACTTATTTCTAACAATTGAGACTCTGTGGTATTCAACGTATCTAAATCTTTCCTAACTTCTTCAATACACTTTATTGAGGTCTTCTTCTTCCAGAAATAGCCGAATATCTGTTTGGGAATCAATGCTTGTTCATTCTGTATACATGTCCGTGGAATAGTTCGGAAAAAGTAGACAGATTTTTGTCTAACAATATTTTTTGTTTAATTTTATTATTTTTTACACTTTAATTTTAATTTTATTATTACACGAAGCCATCCTTCTGTTGAAGTTGAGTATGATGATGTGTCGTTTTCTTCTGAAAAATGTCGTTTTCTAATAGAGGTTTCTAGTTGAAAGAATTACGTTGTTGTTTTGTTATTAACATCAATAAAACTATAAAATATAATAAGTTTAATGAATACATTACTTGCAGACAATCCAGACTATACCCCTACTTTAAAGAAGATAGAAAGAAGAGATGAATACATTGGACATTGGACGGAGAACTGTCGGAACAGTGTTCTATCGATCTGGACCTGGCCACTCAAGCTTTGCTATTCAACGACCCACTTGTCTTATTTTATCGCCTCCTTCATAACATCCTTTCGGATTATACTTTAAATACTCTTTTATGTATGCAGATATATAACATTTATTTTATTTTGAAAACAGAATTCGGTAAAATCCAGGTGGTTAAAAGATTTAAATATCTGGGCAAAAAAATTAACTAGCAGAAATTTATTAGATATATAAAGGGAAAAAATCATCGAGTACGTGATTAAAAATTTGGATAATTTATGCTATTTAACGAGTAGCATCTATAATAAAAAATGCCTTTCCATGTAGGCCAAAATCAGCACTACAATTCAATGGTAAGACCAGTGAAATGGTACGGGACCCATACTGTGCTTTTCCCGGTCTAGAAAACTGCTGAAAATAAAGAAAAGAAATCTTAATAGAATCATAGGGCCCAAAATAACATTAGAAGGATGCAGAGTTAAAACAAACAAATAAATTTACAGTTAAATCCCAGACCCGGAAACAGAAGTGAGGGTAAGAAGACTCAGGTGATCGCAGAGGATGAGCGAGGAGGGATTAAAGAAAAACATTTTCAATATAATTATGGGGTACAGATTCAAACGCGGAAGACCTGGATGGAAGAAAGAAGGAAAAATTTAAGCAAAATCACGAGGCAAAGATATACCAAGACGAAGGAACTAAAAAAAAAAAAGAACCTTCCTTCAGGACTGTGCGTCAATAATAAGAAATCTATTTTATTTATTGTTAATTTACTTATTGATAATTGCAACTATATAATAGTAATACGGCAGGAATGATACACAATAGCATGAGATAAAAGCAAGTAGAGAAAGGACCCACTGGTAGTACTCGAATAACAAATTCAACTTGAAAGGTCATGTGGTCATTTTTTCAGAACCCTCGGAGAATTATCAGGAATCGAAGAGGAAGCTAGGTTTGAAAAGTGGGTTTGAGTGGGAAGAAAGTTTATCATGACAAGATTGATTTCGGATTCGGGCCAAATCGGTCACAAATGGGAGATTTGTGTCATTATGGATGACTTTGTTCTTTACAAAGCTAGGAGCATTGAGTTTAATGCTATAACAAATAATTAAATAACTTATTAAAGTAAAATCATTCACTTGTGAGGTATAAAAAAATACAGTTTTCAAATATATTAATTAAGTTAATCGTTTCAAAAGATATTATGTTTATAAAAAGTTTTTAATACGTCCATTAAATTTAGGAAGCCCTTTATTACAATATGAAACTCATTTGAACAGTTGATTTACCTTTTTGGAAATTAGAAGATTTAAAATTATATCTTTGGGTTTAAAATTGAATAATCTTTAATAAAATAGATGGTTTTAAATTAATTAATAAATATTTTTTCAAATTTCTGGTGATTACCTCCCTTGAATTTTACAGTTTATTATCATAATTTTCGGAATGCAATGTTGTTTATTTAACTTTAAGGCAGCAAAGCCCATCAATTGTTCCAGAAAATCTTTTTCTTATATACATTTAAACATTTTGCAATTTGATTGTGAACGATTAATCGGTAAATAATTAAAATGATTTAATCTATTAAGAGTGAATATTGTTAGATTAGCGGTTTTTATCCTTTTACAGCCTTTAAACCCGCCTGAATTATTTACTAATCATGTTAGTAAAATTATATGATTCACTGAAAGTTCAGTAGAAGTAATTAATAATATTTAGAAAAATTAAATAATGAACTATTAAAACTTTAAAACATTTTAGATAACTTTTATTCCGTGTGAAAACTTTATCTTAATTACATTTTGAGCTGCTCCTTCTTTTAACAGAAATCAGATTGGCTCGAAAAGTTTAACCTGTTTTATCTGAGGGAAAAGTTGATGAATTTAATTTAATTAGTTCGCAGCCTAAATGATAAGTGTTTAAGAAGAGCAAAATATATTTTCTTATTTAATAATTAATTATTTATTATATTTTCTCTCTAATTGCTGAGCTGATTTTAATAATAATAATAATAAATGTTTACATGAGAATAGTATAATTTACATGAGGTCTTCTTTTGAAACCTCCAATTTATAACACTTCTAGCGTGTTTGATCTCTCTGAAGCTAGTTTCTTTATTAAACGTAAAAATAATTGTTCATATCGGTTTTTAAACAAGCTTATAGTTCCATGGATCGGTAGATGACATATAACAAATAAGTCGTGCTGATTTAGCAAATATCGGGAGGATGTAACGTCAAGTTATGCTACTAAGCCTAATCGGACGATGCTACAGTAGGAGTCCTGAATTTCGCCCATCCAAGTAATATTGGTATAGGGATCTTAACGTGAATATGTGACAGCTTAGTTATAGGCCATCATAGTACAACCCTTAGAGAATTGAAACCTTTATTTCCGTTTCTAAATAGTGGTCAATAGAAAATCTAATAAGGCTACAGCTTGGTAATATATAGATATAAAGAAAACATATTAACAATTTTGTAATCAGTGTAAGGCCTTTTTCCTGACTGATTAAACAAATGAAAAATTAATATTTTGGACTAAGGGAAAAATTCAAATCATCTTATTTTAATTGAAATTAAAATGAATTGATGAATTACTTAGAATCATAAAATATAATTTCCGAAATGCCCTAATTCATAAAAAATTATAATATTGAATACAAATCTGGCTAAATTTTAATAAAAGTCAGCCAATGAATAATACTTATAAAATAAAAACAAAATTTATCAAAATGGTACTAGTAATAGCTTAGTTATAGCGTACTGAACTTTATAGGCTTTATCTCATAGCCTATAAAGTTTAATAGATTTCATATAAAAATATAAATAAATCATTATTACACTACAGTTGAATTTATAATTCATACAGGAGGTTGGATATAAATTTGAAAATACTATGATACAGTAAGAAATATTTGTAAAACTGTTACCATTTAAATATAAATGTATACAATCAAAACATGTTGCAACGGACATGTACGCTTGCTTAAAAAATATTTGTTTTTAATGATTTTTTTTTTTTTAGGTAAGACCTTTAAACTGAGATTACCATTGCAGTAGTTTAAGTAAGTAAGATTTTATATGTACATTATCGTTAATGTAATTTCAGTTTAGTGTAAATAATAAAGCCTCAATTTTCTATTATAAATTTTGTAAATACAAAAAGAAGACTGGGTAGCTTATTAAATTATATTAGTTACGGATTCAAGAAAAATTGTGGGAATTAAATAATTTATAATGTAGTCCCGAGGACCGACCAATATTAGTTCGGACGCAGGTTTCAGGGCTCACCCAGCCTCTATAATTGGCTACCTTTGATTAAGAAAAAATCCGGAGGCTGAGTATTGTCTCGCCCAAATCAAATCCCTCAACTATAAAGTCCTTAACATTACTGAATCCTGTATCTTGGTTTATATTGGTATAGTTTTTACTTTTATTTTTATTTCATATATAATAGTATAAAATCATGATTTTTTCCGTTAAAGTTGTCTTGATATAAGCAAATCAAGAATAAATTCGACGAAGACCTATAAATCTGCTGTAGGATGTAGCCAATATTACTTATTGTATAAGAAGCAAAACTTTGAAGCAGGTTTGCTTAGTGATATTAAATTGGATCCTGCATCGATTAGTTGAATATTGAAACTAAGTGATGAAATAACTTTTAATTGAATAAGTTTAGGTTTCATGATCAGTGTTAATTATGGTCGCTTTGTGACATTGCGACTGCAGAATTTTTTTTTCCATTTTGTAGGAGTTATTAACATTCTTGCTGAGTTGGGAATAAAAAAGTAATGAAAAATATATCAAGTATGTTAGAGTTCAAAAGTTTGAATATTTTTAAATGATCGTAGCAGAATTATTTCAAAAGAAGTTGATCCCGTTTTATTTTTTTAATATATATTTTCGTTGACTTCCTTCATAGGGTTAGTGCTATGAATATGTATTCAGCTCTCATTTTTTATTTGTTGCTCTATTTGAACATATTAAAATAAATAGATTTATTACAATTTACAACGATGTTTTAATCTTTTATCATTTATCTTTTATTTATTTCAATGTAGGTCTCAAGTCCTATGTAGTAAAGTATATCACCATATTAAAGTTGTTAAAGCACAGTACAAGATAATTAAAAAAAATTGGTTAGAAAATAGAATTTTCATTAGAAATATAGAATGATATAAACCTATATATTAAGATATAATATATTCAAACCATTTCTTAATACCATCAACATGTTATAATTATCAGCAAGATTTTGTACGATTATTGAAGTGAGGTTATTTGTCTCTATCTTATATTAATTTGAACTTATTTTGTACGGTTCAAATAATGCCTAAATTGTCGAAAAGTTGACGAGTATTTAGGCGACTCAATATCATTTTTTAAACTTGCACCAATTTGTTTCTCTATTTTTTACCAGCTCTAGTTCAATTCTGAATAGTGGATGTTCTACTTCAAATCCAGAAGTGGCAGATAAATTATTTAAACTTTTAACATCCACGAATGGACCATGTAGGACCTGCAGACCCTCCTGAAGCTTGTCCAGCCTCAATAAACTGGGTACCCTTAATTGGAGGGGGGGGGGGTACACCGGCAGGTGGTAGAACGTGATCGCGGACAGATCAGCTTGCACAAGCTATGTTCTAGAATTAGCACAGTCTCTACCATGTAATGAACCTAAGTCTCTTCATAGGATCTTGTGGTGCTTCTTTTTTGTTTTCTTTTATAGTTCTTGTTAAATAAGGGTAGGTAATTTTTATCAATAGAATAATTGTTTGTGAAAAATAATAATTGTTATATGCAAAAAAATGTTTGTAAAATTAGGATACGGAGGATGAGTTATTAAGTAAATAAAAAATTATATATTGTTAAATTATTTGATTAATTAAAATTATATTTACTTAGTGGAAAAAAGTAGTTATCATTTTTTCATTCCAATATAATTCTTTTTCAATGTAAGTTAAGCTAATATAGCAAAATACATCACGACATTAAAGCTGATATAACACACCATAAGATAATAAATTAATTGCGTTTATATTAAAAATATCGAAAGGAAGGAAACCATTTCTTAACGTCATCAACTATTGTTGTTCCAACAGGAAGATTATTGTCTCTATCTTGTATTAATGTGATCTTATTATATACGGTTCAATTGATGCCTAAATCCACGAAAAGCGTTTATTCTTGTCGAAACAAGTTAATTGAAACGAATCTAGTTTTAATATAATTATATTAATAAAACTATATTTACTTAATGAAGAATTATAGTTATAATTTTTTTATAAAAATATAAAAAATACCATTATGAATTAAGCACGTAGGCTTGAGGTAAGACCGTAAGACAGCAGGTTGGTCTTGTGAAGTTGATCGATCAGTCAGATAAGATTATCTTCTAGCTACTGAAAACCTTGTTTTCGGAAAATATTGTTTTCTTGTTTGGAAGCTCTATTGAAAGAGTTTAAAGTCCCGTTGTACGTTTAATATTATTTACTTATACATTTGTTTTATTAAATATGATTTATTGAGAATGATATAAAATATATTATCTGTAGTATTATCCCTAGGACATTGATAATGGAGGAGATAATTTTATGGCAATCGAAAGCTCGTTCCTTGGCCCCGAAGGCTTCGGGCTGTTACCAAGCAACATGCTTGAGAAATTTGTCATAAAATTATGAGCCATTAGTCAATGTCCCAATGATATTCGGCGGAAAACTTTTTGACAAAAGAATTTATAACTCAACACAACGAAACATATATTTATTTATTAAAAGCACCTACAGTGAGTGAAAATACAATTACTTAAATTTTTTTTTTTTTTTTTTTTAAATGATTTTATTGAATTGTACAACTGTAATATTATACATCTAGTACAAAGGCTGTA
Source organism: Troilus luridus (assembly GCA_964056705.1). Taxonomy (NCBI): domain Eukaryota; kingdom Metazoa; phylum Arthropoda; class Insecta; order Hemiptera; family Pentatomidae; genus Troilus; species Troilus luridus. The sequence goes on from OZ057413.1 coordinate 66,437,732, forward strand.
TGAATAAACAAATGCATGAAAGGACGTGTAGAGGCACTACCCATTGGCAGCACTCTAATTACATTTCTATTATAGAAGGTCTCGAGGCCATCTTCTCTTCAGACGCCTAGGAGGATTGTCCGGGATGGAATTGGAACCAAGGATGGAAACTAGTGGGTTTGGATGGGCCTGGAGTTTATTATGGAATGATAGGTATCTGGAATGGGCTAAATCGGTAACATATGTAACGTTCAGGTCATTATGGATGGTTTTATTTGTGACAAAATAAGGAGCGTTTAGGATTTTGCGAAGGATTTTGGATTGCAAGGATTGAATACGAGAGGAATTTGATGGTTTGGTGGAGCCCCATAGTTCAATTCCGTAAGTCCATATAGGTCTTATAACAGTAACATAAATAAGTCTTTTGTAATTGATTTGAAGCTTTGAGCGTTTGTCTAGTATGTGTTGAAGTAGTCGGAAGCGTCGAGCTGTTTCTTGTCTTTTCAGTCTTGTGTGAGGGTTCCAAGTTAGACGTTTGTCTAAGTTGAGTCCTAGGTAGCGGATCTGTTCAACAGGGATACTAAAATTTAACTTAACATTATATTCGTTGCTGTTCTCCACTATAGAAGATCTATCACTAATCGTAATATTTATGATCTTGTTGTGGTGACCAGATATTTTCAGCAGTTGTTGTTCTTTTTGCCAATTCGCTAACAGCAGTTGATCTATGGGAGTGGTTTGTTATCTTTTTGGTCCTTTAAATTCAAGCCAATCGCCGCAGCAGGAGATTTAGTCCATCCATTTACTGTATTTCTTCCAACAGGTGGATTATCGTACCATTTGTCAGTTTCGTTTATCCAGTGTCGATTTGGTTTTAAGAACAGTCATGGTGAGGTTATATTGTCGCCTTGTTTTGATACCAGCTTATAAAAAAGACGTACAGGGCAGCTTTGTCTTTCACTATTGGAAACCAACCATTTATTGCTTGTACAACTATTAGAACCACCTTGGCACCTTTTACTGAACACCGGATTGTATTCAATGCGATTTGTTGGAGAGTCATCGTTATTTTTCTCGATTTGTAAAAATCCACCATACAAGCAACTGCCTCTCCTCCTCTTCATTCTCCTGGTAATTCTACAGTGGCAAAATAGTAAAATTTACACATAAGAGCTCCAGGAGTATTTTTATCCCATAGCAATATTATTTTGTTAACTTCAGACAAATTTAACGAAACTGAACTGAACTCACGTTTACATGGATCTGCTTGTAGTTTCTTCCTGATTGCATCGCGGGCATCTCGGGCTGGTTTAAATACTATATTGTTAAACGGGTCAATCATAATATTATAGTCATGATAGTACTTTTCTTGCAAAAGTTTGTACGAAACATTCCACATTGTCTTCATATATTCCAATTTTCGTAATATATATCCATTTAATAATCCCTAGGTACGATTACAGACTTTTAGGAAATGTATGATGCATGTGTATAGTAAATTTATATAAAAAGGGCTTTTCATAGGCAGAACAATACAAGAAAAAGGGAGGACACTCTTTCGACTAGTTTACCCAAGATTTATGGTTTTTAAAGCTAGTGCGTCTGTACACATGCACACAAATATTTAGTGAACCCACCTCAAAACGATAAAGTAGATAGATAAAATTCATTTCAAAATTTTTAATATATATTTATAGCCATGGGCCAGGCAGGGATGAATTGCATTTTTTTTTTTTAAATTTGTTCATTGATATTTACAACCGTTTTACAATAATACATCAAGTAAATAGGCTATGTGGTACATAATGACATGAGTTAATGGCAAGTAGAGAAACTACCCACTGGTAGTACTCAAATCAATAGTTCAACTAAGAAGGTCACGTGGCCATCTTCTTTTCAGACGCCTCGGAAGATTATCGGGAATCGAAGAGGAAGCTAGGTTTGAAACTAGAAGGTTTGAGTGGGAATGAAGTTTGTTATGAAAGGATAGATACCGGGTTCGTGCCAAATCAGCAACAAATGGGACATTAAGGACATGACTTTATTCTTAACAAAATAAGGAGCGTTGAGGATTTTACGAAGGATTTTGGATTATAGGAATTGGATACGAGAGGAATTCGATGGCTTAGTGGAGCCCCAAAGCTCTATTTCGTAGAATTGCATTGTAGTATTTTAATGATGACGGATTTTTCTATATTTTTTACTTATCACCACCTCTTGGTTTTTCATATTTTTTTAGGATTTCAGAACCTCTCCGAGTTAGTTGAACACTATTAGGAATTGGCACTCTTTCTTTCAGATCATCTGAATTTGTAATACATTTTTTGCTCCAGTGCTTTTTTATTTTTAAATCTTTATTTTTATTTAAAATTTTACCGTACTGGAGTAGTTGTGCACTGATGTCTGTAACACATACATGGAGAGATGTTTCAAAGCAAACGCAGATAGATGCTAAATGAAACTCAACACCCCTCCAGTGTTGGCAACCTGTCATGTACCACCCAGGCGCTATAACACCTTCACCTCTCTCTTCTTCATAGAGCTTCCTCCTTATAACCAGGTGTCTATTTGAGAGCTTTTATTCATTAAGTAGATTATATTTTGACAATATTATAATGATATTATGTAACATGCATCACACTTTGTGGTTTTTAATTAGTTTATGTTTTCATTTAACCATCTTCGATTTAAAAATTCACACATGCATTCTCATTAGCAAATTAACTCATATAAAAAAATATTTAATTTACCATATATCAATTTACTAGCTTTTGCCCACGGCTTCGCTCGCGTGGACTTTGGTCTGTCCCATAAAGTTTCATGACAGTTCAATTTAAATAAATAATTTAATTTTTTTAAACTATAAGTTACCAGTACATCCGAAATTTCAGATGTCTAACTTCAAAAGTGATGGATTCCATACAATTAGCGGTTTAGGCTGTGCGTTGATATTTAAGTCTGTCATTCAGGACAAAGCATTTTATGTGTATAGATTATACATAAAACTGAATATAATATAAATGTATGTTTGTTTTTTGTTACTATAGTTAAATATAATTTATCTAGTATACATAATTAATATATATATATATATATATATATATATATATATATATATATATATATATAAATAACTGAACTTTTTAAAAGTGTGATTGCAATTACACAAATGTTATAAGTCATCTTTTTACTTTAAAAACCACTGTAATCGTAAATTGATTCTTTGAAAAGTTTGAAATTTTGTTTGTGGTTTTGGCTAATGTTTTTTTAAAAACATAATTATCGACATTTCGAAGAATAAATTTTATGCAAAATATCGTCGTATATATATAACATATATTCCTGACTTATTTTGGAAAAGAACCGATTTATGTAGTTTACCTTTATCGAAATAATCGAATTATAAAGCGATCTGAATTTACAACTATATTATAACAATGCAAAAATTAAATGTAATGGCAGGAATGTTACATAATGACTAGTAGAGAAATTACCCAGTGGTAGTACCCTAATAACAAATTCAAGTTGGAAAGTCACGGGGCCATCTACTTTTCAGACGGCTCGGAATATTATCGTGAATTGAAGACGTAGCTAGTGGGTTTGAGTGGGAATAAAATTCGTCATGAAAAGATTGATATCGGACTCGGGCCAAATAGGTAACAAATGGACATTGGGGTCATTGATGACTTCAATCATAACAAATTAAGGAGGATTAAGTATCTTAGAGTGTAAAGCGAGAATTCTAGAGGAATTCGATGGCCTAATGGAGCCCCAAAGCTCAACTCCGTAAGTCCAAATAGGTCATACAATAGTAATGAATAAGAGTCTTTCGTAATTAATCGGGAGCTTATAGCGTTAGACAAACAACTTTAAAGAAATTAACACAAATAAAAAAACTGTAATTTACTATAAATGTATAATTTTCAACTTTTATTGTTGCTTCGGTTTTCTATTTTCACTTTTTTTCCTTAGCTCTTGCAGCCCTTTATAAGAAAGAAGCTATTGGATATGTGTCCACCATTTTAAATGTACAATCAGACGATTTAGATTAAAATCGGCGATGCATAGTTCCTGTATCCCTTCTATAAGATAATTCTAATAAAATAAACGACAAATAACTATTGATAAAGTGATTATTTAATTCATAATAAGTCATTTATTTATGAATATTACTATTATGGATAACATTTGAATCTTACTTTATTTATGTGTTGGTTAGCTTTATATTAAGCTATCTTTATAACTTTTAATAAAAAGATAGTTATTGTTAGAATCCTGTATCTTTTTTGTTTATCCGGAGCTTACTTCTTTTTGACTGTTGGTTTGATTTATGTCGGAGCTCTTAAGTGGCCAGCCTCTGGTCTCAAGCCAACCCATTAGCTGCTTTCTTAACACTCCTTCTAGATGCATGGTAAATGGTTATGGAAGAAATAATATTCACTTGTATATATATATATATATATATATGTTTTCAACTACATGACTCGACCAATATACCTTTACAGTATTATCACATATCCTGCAATTACTGTTCAAGACTTGGTGAGTATTGAAATTTGTCAAGTTAGATTTGTTTTGTTAAATAAAAAAATATAAATGTGTTTTATTAACTGCTGCTAGTATAATAATTTTGATTTCGTATAAAAAATACATTTTGTTTTAATTCCTAGATTATTTTTTGCCGTGTTTAAAAAACTTTCGACTCTTATAGACCTCGATACGAGGAAAGTTTCCTACAACTAAGTTTGGAACTACAAAGGAAGTCCTACGTGTCCTTCGAGCGTCTCGTCTTCCTCAAAGCTCAACGAACTTAGTGCGTTTGCAAGATAAGGCGGCTCATTATATTACTTTTGCTAAGTATAATTTGAAAACTCTCTGTTTTATTTAGATTTTCTGCCACTATTTTTAACTATGAACGGGATTTTTACCATCTAGCGGAGACATTCTGTTATCTTTATCTGACCAAATGTTCTTACTTTCAATTCTGTTTTTCGAAGCTCGAGTTAGATACCACTTGAAGATGTGTTTTTGTATGATTATGGTTGCTGTGACATATTGATCAAGACACTAACAGTATCCTTACAGCTATGTATCATCGATTTTCCTCAACCTTTATTGATTTTTATAAAGTGAAACAATACGTCATATCTTTGAGGAATGTCCTAGATACAGCAAGGGCAGGTAACATGTGGTCAGTCTCTGTAGTTCTTAAGACCTTGGGCTACAATGAGCAATATATCAACAATACCATAAAATATGGTTAAAATATCAGGATATTTCAGTTAATTCGAACCCATTAATATTTGACTTACTTTGTAGTTTTCTCTGGTAGCTATATAGGTTTTTTGTTTTTTTACTTAGTTAACAAATATTCGGTAGTCTGCTGGGGAGTGTTCAGAACCCTGCCCTAGAAGATAGTTAGGATTCTTACGCAAATAAAAATTACAAAGAGTGTGAGCTTCTTTACCCACCAGATGATGAGGAAATTGAGGCTGAAATTCAGAAGCTTAGATATAACCAACCACCATGATGTGATGCCATACCAGCTGAATTTCTGAAGCCTGGTGGATATGAACTGATAAAGGTGATCCGAGAACTGCTACATAGTGTTTGGTATGTCCCTTCACAAGAAGGGGGATCAAATGCAATGTGATAACTACCGTGGTATAAAACTCCTAAGCTCTGCCTACAAAGTACATTCGAATGTGGCATACCAAAGACTACTCCCCATGCCCAGAGAGAGATAGGAATATACCATTTATGACTGGTAGATCTTGTATTGATCAAATATTTTCCTTGAGAACTCTTACGGAAAGGACTAGAGATTACAATATAACGACCCACCACCTTTTCGTGGATTTCAGCAATGCCTACGGCAGTATCATCACGGGGAATTTGTATCAAAGTATGGAAGAAATGAATGTCCCCAAAAAATTGATAAGGCTTGTTTCCAGACTTCCTAAAGAGGAAGTCGAGAAGCCAGGTCAAGATCCAGAATGACTTGTCTGAATTATTCAATACAACTGGGGGTCTGAGACAAGGGGGACAAGAAAAGAGACCCAGGGTTATAACTCACTGATACGATTCTGACTAAGACCATCCACATACTGGCCTATGAAGATGATAGACCGAACACCGAGGGATCTACAACAGGCTTTTCTTGCTTTGGAGAATCCTGGAGGGTGTATAGGTCTTCAGGTAAACCAGACTAAGACTAACTATATGGTGGCTAACCCTTCAAGACAATCGGATCCCGCCATCACGTTTGGTGCCTACACTTTCGAAAGTGTCGGCAGTTTTGTCTACCTCGGTTTTCTGGTCAAAGCAGATAGCTCAACCAGGCCAGAAGTTCAAAATAGAGTTTCGGCCGCTAATAGATGTTATTTTGAGATGGCCAACATTTTACGAAGTCGTCTGATATCAAGAAGAACAAACGTCATACAGTAACCAATCATTGGGCCTGTTTTAACTTATGGATCCGAAACCTGGCCTCTATCTAGGGCAGATGCCAACAGTTTACTGCTCTTCGAAAGAAAAATATTAAAAAGGATGATGAAGCTGTAAGAATTGGCAATTAATTTAGTCTCAGACAAAATGGAGAGCTGTATCTGATGTATCAGGAGCCTGACGTGGTGAAGCATATAAGAGATGGGCTGGACATGTGGCCAGAATCGAGAACGATGCTATCCTGAAAAGACTGCTGTTTGGGTACGTCGACGGAAAAGGAAACATGCGCCCTTAGATGATAAGATGAGGTCAAGAGAGATGCAGGTAGCATTATTGGATCCAGATCTTGGAGGGCCTTGGCGCAGGACAGAGAAGGCGACGCCTTAATGCGGTCAGGACTCATACTGGGTTGTAGACCCAGTGTTAAAAAACTAATACTATAAATATAAAATAATAAATCGCTAAAATACTAAATAAAAATAAAACAAAATAATACCGATTTTAACTCGTTATGATAGCTATAATAACCATAAGTATCTTCTTCCCTTAAACACACAAACACGATGCACCATATGAGGCGTTCAGGATCAAAAGCGAATAACTCCAAAATGTTTACTATCACGTTTTTCAATAGTTTTGTCAAAAAAATTTATGCTCCCGAAATTAGGGTTCAGATCCTGTCTAAAACCATGATAAATTAGGTGGTATAAGTGTCGTATTACACGAAATTGGTTGACTAAAGTATTGAAAAAGTTAATTTTGGAAATTTCGGAGCTATCCGCTTTTGATCCTGAGCGCCTGAATGAACAACATATCATGGCGTATAAGATTTTGTGGTACGGATATCAATGAGATGGTCCTTATCCTTGATCGATGATGTACAATGTGGATGATGGAGTACTTACTTTTCAAAGATGCTGACAAGAGTTCAGTAGTGGCGAAGACCTGGGAAAACTCCCCCGGGGAAAATTAAGACTTGAAACCGACCGATCTCGGCGTACCACGTGACCAATAATTCCCGGACGAAGGAGAGGGGGCATTAAAGCTGATTAGGGAGGGAGATTTGTGGGGATGACTCAGGGAGAGGGAGCCATTAGCGAGTTAATCAAGACGGCACTCCTGTCCACTCCTTCCTAATTGAATCCCCACTTCCGCAATATAGACGGTTTGCCAGCGACATCTACAAACATCAATTGTCTATGTTTGTCTATCTTATGCTTGGATCGCCCTCCATTATCCCCCTATCGATTGTCCTATTCGTATTAGATACGTGGCAGTAGTAACATTGTTCACTTCAATCCCGTTATATATTAATTACTGGCGGATTCTGTCTTAGATCTCGTCAGTACCTGGAAAGGGTTGGTCAAGGGCACAAGGTAGGAAAGAAGGTACGGTCCGAAGAAACAAACCCAAAGCACTGTGACCAGGTTTGTAGGTTTTATGTTCAAGGTCCAAATAAAAAAATATAAAAAAAGAAGTCGATATATTACGAACTTGTATTAATTAGAAAAATAACATGACCAAGCATAACACCAAAGCACCAACGCTGAGCCGCAAAAACAAAAATATCAATATCAGTAAATGTTAGCTACTTCTTGACCAAATAAAATAACTAAATTGAGGTACGATATACATCCACACACGTCGATATTTCGCCGCAAAATGAATTACAGATGGTGTCCTTCAAAACCCCTTCAGTCTACACCGATAGGTAGAAGCGCTTGACGGACTAGATAAGCGATAAAAACAAATACTCGGTACTACATCATCAAATCTAAAAATATAACACTATTCAAACAAAAAGCAGTGGTAAACAACTGTCAGTAATAATATTAGCAACCATAATAGCACTAATACTTATTAACAATAATAATACTTTCCAATATTCAATCAATAATCTCATCTGGTTAGTGATCGAGTCGTTACAAAAACAAAAATATTATTTGATAGTCATGACTAGCTTATTCATGACTAGCTATTTCTTCAGCCCCATCCGAGACACCTGAGTACCATCAGACATCGAGGACCAGTCTTCAATATCTGCCCTATTGGAATAAATTGGCTCTTTATGTATATTAATTCTGGGTGGCATGTATATTACCAGATTAGTCTCTGTCCGCTTGATAACATATAATAATAAACCGAACATATAATAATAAATTATATTAAATCTTACAAAATCCAATCATTTAAGAAATAAAAAGAAACACGCTGACCAAACAGTGAAACTCCGAATCTGTAATGCTATGATCAGGCCGACATTGTTAACAGGTCTATCGCTCCGCTCTTTGGTAAATCATAGCGCTCTTTAATTCTCCAGTGAGTACGTAAGTTCCAGAAATCCGTCCACCGGTCAACCACTTCCCAAACTTGATTGTAACCTCGACGATGGTATTATCTGTGGTCCACAGAACTATTGAAAACCCTGCTTCCAACAGCAAAGATATCGGATCGCCTTTTGTGGTCTGTGTTGAGGTTCACATTTCCCATAGCTTATCGTTTAGATGTTCACTTAACGGTTATTCCTAAAAGGCCATTGGTCTATAGTTTAACCTTCATCCCTAAATGATCCCCTTTCTCTCAACATACTATGAGCGGCAACCTGCGTGCATTTGATACCCATCATAGAAGCGAGATCCTACGGCAGGGATTAAGGTCATAATCCGAACTAGTGCAATAGGATCTGATTATTTAGAAGGAGCTCAGTAGTAGAGCTATGAGCTGCCGTTCCGAAAGTCCCGGTTTCATATCCGGCTGTGGTAGATTTTATTTGATGTGTTAACAGCCAGAGATGGATCCTTTGGGATCTGGGACCCTTCTGGGGGTCACCCAGCTTCTAAAAGTTGCCACTCGAAATAGGGAGACGGGCATTTGAGTGTGATCGTGGGCAAAACACTTTCCTGTACAACAGTTGCCCAAGAAACAGTACAGCTCTACCACGCACTGAGCCCAAGACCCTTCATGAGTTGTAATGGTACAGGAACTAGAAGGGGTGAATTGAAAATCTAATTTCAAAAATAATTTCTGAGGGTCATAAGAAGAAATTCGATTATTAGAACCCTTTCAATCCTTTTATTTCACTAAATACGAAATAATTGAACAAATAAATAAAAACAATTTCGTAGACCTTTTAATCATTTTAAATTTTTGATTCTGAAAATAAAATTCCTAGATAATAATAATAATAATCACAAGACCCTAGCTAACACGATATTACGTTTAAAAAATTGTTAAACCATTATTAGACATTGCTTGCTTAATCTGTTTATTCTTCCATGAAATCTGAAAATATAAAACATTAAATTTGAAGAAAGAAAATTTATGACCTTTTATAATGTTATTTTCTATTTATGTGTATCAATTAATTTACTAATTATTAAGATAAAATATTTTTTCTAGGTTTCTAGGTCGTTAAAGGTCTATTTGAAATCGATGATTACTTTAAAATAAAGGTACATGGTTTATATGGGTCTAATGAGCTTTAATTTAATTAATTAAATAAGTAACTATGTTAGAAATTTTTATTACTCTACATTTATAAATTATTATGACACTTCTTTATTCCTAGAACGTTACATTTTCCTCTTTTTTCATCTTGTTGCTTTCAACAAAGTTTTTGTAGCTCCCCTAACAAAGGGTTAATTGTTATTGTTCCGTCACAAAGCTTTTGTAAATTTATTCTCTTTTTTTTTAGTTTGCTTCATACCAAGTAAGATTTATTATTGAACTTTCCTTTTTCTATATTGTAAACCTCAATTAATTATTTTCTATTGTGCTTCTATTAGGAATGAGTATTTTTTGTTTATTGTTATACTATATAATGCTTTTTAAGGAAGCGGCTTAGGTTAAAGAAAGCAGGAATTGAAAATTTTCGGGAACCAAATGTAAAATAGTGATGCCTTAGTTCAAAAATGTGATAAGTGCAAATTTTCAAAAATGGGTTTTGTTATATAAATAGTATTGCAAAGTTGTGATCAGGAAGTCATAGATCATATGTTATTATAAAATTAATAGAAGCTGTACAGATTACAAAAATATATTGTCTGCTTAAACTTGAACTGTATTTCTTGTGTTAAATTATTACCAAAGTTGACTCATGTAAAATCTTGTTTTCGGGACATAACACATTTGTGAACTAAGGCATCGTTATATGGTTGAAAGAAAAATGGTTCGGCTGATTTATGACTCAATTTAATAACTCAATAACTTTTTAATAGTATTTTTTTAAATTAAATCAGTCATTTGAAAAATGCCTCATCTCATGAAATGTAAATTTTGCTAAACATTGCTTAGACATTATTGTACTTTACATTCATGTATTTCAAATAATCCATTTAGAGTTCTCTTAATTCTTTAAACAAAGAATTGCACACAAAGAAACAAAATTTATTTATATTGCGCCAATGTTTCGTCCTAACTTTCAGCCAATCTTCAGGGTTGTGAAATTTAAACTATAAAATAATTAACAAGATACAATGATTCGTTATAATTAAGCGAACAAAATTAACAAGAATAATAATTAAAAACTAACAAGAGTGAAAGAAAATCAATAAAGAAAAAAAAAATAATACCGTCACCAAAGAAATAATTTTATAATCAATAATATACGACATGGGACTGGTTAAAGTTTAAAGAAGATTAACATCAATTATAATGAAATCGAAAAATAATCTATACATATGTTTCGATTTCATGGTATCGTACAATCAATTAACAAATCATATAAGTTTTTTGAAAAAGAATTGGATAACAATCAGGAAGAGGATGAAGAAAAAAAGATATAACAAACTATGTCATATTTTAAACATTATATCAAGTTTTAAATTCTATAATTAAATACAAATTTTAAACTTAAATTAAAATGTAACAGTAACGTGTCTTTAAGATTTTTACACTCAAGTCTATAACGAGTTGTTCATCGAGTGAAGCTAATTACACAATGTTATTCAATTTAATAATCATAATATTATATGTCCAAGATCGCGGTTTCGCAGCCCGGGAGTTGACTCTAGGATTTTTTTTAAGGGGTGTAAAAAATCCTTGATCATGCTGTCCTTCAGAAGGGACGTAAAACGGGAGTAGCGACCCTTTACATCAGATACTCGTTAAAGATCCCTAACCTGATTATACCTAGATAAGAAAAATTTAGGGCCCCCGCTTTAGAATTGTTAGCCATAGCAGCATAAATTGGCGTTAAATGAATTAGCAATAATAGTAGTAATCCAATAAATTTAAGTTTTTAGTTGAAATTATTTAGGAACAAGCCTTAAGCTATACAAATTTATAATTAAAAAAAAAGAAGAGAAACGGAGTAAAATAAAAAATTGAATTTGCTTTAATTCTTTGTCGCAAGCTTTTGCCGCGAATTGGTCCTAAGGCGGTTTTTAGAAATAAAAAAACAGCTGTATCTTCTCTTTTTGCATTATTCGCGTTATTTTTTTTTCTCCTTAGTTCCTCTTGTGTTCTCATAATGGCCGCGGGTGTATTTCGGTTTACTCTTCCTTAATTAGTGGACGTTTTGCGATGGGGCTTCTTTCTTTCCCTTTGGTAATGAGTTTTTTGTAAGTTGAGTTTCCTTCCTAAACGAGTTTCATCTCGGTGTCGGTATCCCTCAGTCTGAAAAAGAGAATGATGATTATCATTACGATCTTTTGATGCTTTAAAATGTTAAGAATTATTTTATAAGCAAATACTAGTGATTTTTGAAATGCCTGTTTATTTGAAGGTGTACGCTCTCTTATGTGTAAGTGTCTTTATACTTTTTCTGTTAATTCTTCTTGGTCGACTATAATCTTTAAGTTGGAGTAAATAATTGAGTTACGGTCAATGTAGACATTTCACATTCTGAATTACAATAAAACATAAATTTCCTGTTGTCACCGTTGGTGTAGTGTTTACCATAAAAACGTACCATGATCAAAGTCGCGGGTTCGGAGTCCGACAGGTGGTCTAAGGATTTTTTAAAGGGAAAAATAATCCGTCCGAAAAAATAATGGTTATACCGTCTGTCAAGGAGTAAGTAAAATGGTGTTTCCAACCGTGTACCTTATCAAGTACTCGTTAAAGATCCTTGTTCAACTATGGCTGGGTGAAGTTTAAGACTATCGCTGTAGTCTTCAGGAACTAATTGTTCAAATGGGGCCTGTCTACAAGAAGAAAGGAGACTCTACAGAATGAAAAAATTACAGAGGGATAAGCCTACTGAATGCTGCCTATAAGATATTCTCCATAACTCTGTATAATCGCCTACTGTCCTATGTTGAGGGAAGTATTGGAGAATACCAAGGAGGCTTTAGATCTTACAGATCTACTAAAGATCAGATTTTTTTCCCTCAAACAGATGTATGAAAAAATGAAGGAGTTCAACAATACATTTTGGATGCTGTTCATAGATTTCAGCTCGGCTAATGATACAATTTCCAGGATTGAGCTTTTCAGAGCTACGAGCGAAATATGTATTCCATCCAAGTTGGTGCGTTTGGTAATTAGCACGATGAAAAACACAGTTTGCAGCGGAAGGGTTAATGGCTCAATCGCAGAAAAATTTAAGATTAGTACAGGACTTATGCAGGGAGACTCGCTGGCACCTTTACTATTCAATATTGCAATGCAAAGTGTCATTAAAAGGGCAGGATTACTGATGGAGGGAACCATCTTTAACCGTAGTCTGGGTATTCTTGCATATGCTGATGACCTTGTATTAGTAGGAAGATCGCTGATTATCTTAAAAGAAGCTTTTGAGAGGCTGGAAGTGGAAGCTGGAAAAATTGGGCTACAGTTGAATGAGGAGGAAACCAAGGTCATGGTAATAAAGAATAGTAAACAAAACCGACTACTCCATATTAATAACACGTTTGGAAGATACAGTTTCCAACGAGTGTCAAGTTTCCAGTATTTAGGAAGCCGTATAAACGAGAATTTGGATGATGAGGAGGAAATCAGAGCCAGGATAGTATCAGGTAATAAAGCATGTTTTGTGATATCTAAGATCCTGAGAAGTAAGCTCCTTAGCCAAAATTCCAAGCTGATGATATATAAAACCGTCATTAGGCCAGTAGCGACATACGCTGGTGAAACCCTCTCACTGAATAAATCCAGCGTGGAAAAGCTGAATAGATTCGAAAGGAGAGTTCTTCGCCAAATATTCGGCCCAGTTCGAGAAAATGACCAACACAGGATCAGAAGGAACAAGGAGCTACGTGAGTTATATGGAGACCTAATGATATCGAGCTTCACCAGGATTCAAAGCATCATGTGGCTGGGCCACTTATATAGGATGGACGAAGAAAGAACAGCTAAAAAGCTGTATAAAGGAAATCCGGATGGAGTAAGACCTCGAGGAAGGTCCAAAGCTAGATGTAAGGATGCCGTCTGTGAAGATCTGAGGCTGAGCAAGGTCTCCATCACTCGAGCAGGCGATCGGGACGATTGGGGTAGAGCGGTTGAGCAGGCCAAGGACTTCTTTATGAGTCTGTCGCGCCAATAATGTAATGAAAGCAGAACTTCCAATATAACATCGTCCGATTAGCTATGGTAGCATAAAGGGACGTTTAATAAATAAACAGCAATCAAACTGTAAGTTGCGAGAATTTCGTCAGTATTCTCTTCGTTAGTATTTTATATAATAAAAATATAACATACAATTTTTTATATTCTTTTTTATACATTTTGATTTAATCTGCCTTCATCATCCTAACATTTAATGTTTCTTAAATTTTACATAGCTTGCAGCTTCTTTTTTTTTTTTTAGTACTGGAGTATATGGTAATATGATAATGAGCGAACATTTTTTTTCGTTTTTATTTTTCGGTTATTTATAGAATTTGTCATGTACAACTTTATCATAATTAATGGATAGTTGGATTGGGTTGATGACTATAGCGATATTGTGTATACTTGCGGGCTCCTTACCTCTAAGTTATGAAATATCTTCCGTGTTGTCGGCAATGTAACTTCCTTGAGCTCCGCTCACTTTTACATGTATAAGTATTAGCTCTAAGATTAGGTAAGAGAAGGTATGATGTAGGAGAGTGGAGAGTAGAGATGTAGTAGATAGTTTATAGCATGTAAGAGAGTAGTCTCTGAGTTGGATGTAGTCCATGGCCAATAAGTTGTAATGATAGTCAATAGTCAAAAAGTCAACTAGTTAGTTCATAAGAATGCTTCTTGTATAATCTATTATATATGTTCAATATCTCAATAAACCTAAACATTTCTTACTAGTCGTCCGCTTTAAACTTCATGATCATGTGACGAATTATGCGAATTTCCATCGCAATGTAACTATAAAAAATTATGTAATAAAAAATTGTAAAGGATCCATTATTAGCATCTTCTAATTGAGACGAATGTAGCAAGACGATATCTTCACTCCCCTTAAATGTAACGAAATAAATTTAGATAAAGAGGCATGTATGATAACTGACGAAGGCTTGGCAGAAGCGTCCGCATTCTTGAAGGAGTTCCCATTCGGTAACGGGCTCGTAGCCAACTGAGCCAACCGATAATTAATTATATAATATTATCTTACCTTTGTTGGTAGCCCTGGTGTACCAGAAGTTGATGACCTCAGTCGGTTCCAGCTACCACCTTTTCATGTCCATTCTGATTCCATCATAGAGTGTATATTTAGTATATGATTAAAATCAGTCAGATTATGTTTTGAAGGTCTAGGGATATAATATACCCGTATAATTCAGGGCGTTATTATAAAAATAAATATGAATTTACAAAATGAGCAAATGACGTTTATAAGGACTAGGTAACTCAGACTGATAGAAAGACCCCACTGGAGAGGAGGTTCAAAAGAGGGGTGGTCCCGGATTTCACTTTTGGAAGAAGGCACTCTTTGGATAGATGCGGAAGAAGAAGGACGGAGAGACACTTCTGTAAGGAAGATCGGAAATAGTTGATAAAGATAGGAAAGCTGGCGTGGAATAGAGAAACAGACCCGGCGAAAACATATCTCACCAAGAACTCTAAATGCATTCCTGTTAGACCAGATAAGTTTTAATTTATGTTCTGTACCTTTTTTATGGCAACCCTCTATTATATCTGAGTCATTAATGCTCATATCCAAATATATATATTAATTTATAATCCAAATAAGATATTGTATTAATAAAGTAATTCATTATAATTGTTATTATTATTCAGGTGCTTACTTAACCCAGGTGCATTATATATTTATGAATACTATACTGAAGGTATAGGTATTAATTAAGGTATTAAGGCGCCTGGTTAGAAAGTTGGAAAACACACAACCAGCCTCTGGAAAAGAATAAAATTTAAAATACAGTTTGGACATTAAAATAAATAATAAGTTAAGTAATTATCTGACATGATTCCTCTGGCATTCCAAAAATAAATAGAATATTTAATATATATATTTAAAACCCCCAAACATAGCAATTAGAATTCTATCTTGTACGGAATATTTAGTATATGATTCATATTTGTCAGCTTAATTTTCGAAAGTGTAGGAATTTACTATGAAATGAATGCCTTGTTTCAGTCTTAATTTACTGATCTTGCCCCTTCTGACGGGAAATTTAAATACTCGAATTTATACAACTATCAACTATAAGAGTTCTTTATCGTTCTGAGCTTCGGTTAACGTTGAAGGTTGTGAATTCTATTTATTATAACTATAACTAATGTGAGTTGGTTCTTATTCGAAAACAAGATGCCATTGGAGAATTAAGGAGATTAATCAACGCAGCATTGCAGATCATGCACCCTGTTAATGTAATAAAAGTGATATCACGAAGGTTGAGGTGAGCACATAAAGTTGGGCTCAGTAACGGATGAATTCATAAAAATTATTAAGCTTTGAGGCAACTGGTAAACAAAGTGTAGACCGATGCGCAAGTGGGAGGAATGCCTAAAGACTGGTCTAACGGATTTGGGTTTTTGTAGTGGAAAGCTTATAAGCAGAAATCAATGATAGAGGCATCGAGTCATCGGATAAGCCTCATTATTATTTTTTTATGTCATTATAACAGTAACAATGATGCAATAATATACACCATTTTTTACGCATTGTTACGAACCATAAATTTAAATTAATTTTTATTTATTGTTCTTTTGATGGTGATTATTTTTAAATATTTTAATTTTGAAGATAAATTATTTGTCTTAGCCGGGATTCGAAACCGGGTCGTCGGTATCTCTAGTGCAGTGCTCTAGCAACTTAAGCAACAAGGGGTCGTTTCCAAGTCAGACCAATCTATTCTCTTCACCGATCCTATATCCCAATGTTCTCGCAATTTTTGTGATGCATACACAGGGAAGAATGTTCATTGAACATCTTACGTATACATCCCGAAAATTGCGAGAACTCGGGTATATAGGATCGGTGAAGAGATCAGATTTGTCTGACTTGGATACGACCCATGGTAGCTCAATGGTTTAGAGCACTTCACCGTAGATTTGGACGACCCGGGTTCGAATCCCGGCCAGGACAAATCTTATCTCTTCAAAACAAAAATATTTAAATATAATGACCATGAAAACAACAATTAATAAAAATAAATAAAAATATTATAATTTACTGATCAGAGTTTTAACCGAAAGGCTATATGAAGAAGAATGTAATGTAATCGGGATCATGTCTTTTCCGCGTGCGCAAGAAGGAAGAAGGGAACATATTTCTCTTTTTTTTTTGTTTTAATTTTCCGGGTGAGTTCACTTGAGAAAAAGTGAACTGCAAATTTAGGGAGTTGTTGGTTAGGTCGGAAGGTTAGCCATAAATCTTGATGCTGGAGTGAAAAAAGGCAATGATGCTTTCCCATTGGCAACAAGAACCTCCACAGCTAGTGGTTTCGCCACTATCTTCCAATAGTTAATTATATAATATAATAGTCGATATTTTTGGTTTTTGCCCGTCAAAATGTTTATACATTTTTATATAGAGAATAATGTCTCGTTTGTTAGTTCAGTTGTTTTATTATAGTACATTTTTTTTAGTTTAACGAGATTAATATTGTTATTGGACAAAATGGTTTGAATCGTTTAACGTAATCGTTTTACTTAATGCTGGTATTAAAGCAATTATCGTTCCATCTCTTCTCTATGGATGTGAAACTTGGCCGCTAACGCTGAAGGATGAACAACGTCTTCAGGTATTCGAAAATAAGGTGTTACGTAAAATATTCGGTCCAAAATAGGATGTGACTACTGGGGAATATACGAGATTACATAACGCAGTGAAAAAAGATTCGCGGAATTGCGAAGCATGCATCCGGTAAATATTATTAAGGTGATAGCATCGCGAAGATTAAGATAGGCATGTAAAGTTGCTGGGCTTAGTAACAAACGAATTCCCAAGATGTCAATAGGTGCTGTACCGACTGGGAAGCGTCCGAGGCGTAGACCGTGGCGTAGGTGGGAGAATTGCGTTGGGAATGATCTAGCGAGTTTTGGTTTGGGTGGTACTCCATGGACGGAGGTTTGTAAACATAGATTGGTGGTATCGGCATCGAGCCTTCGGGTTCGTTAAGCCTTTATTTATTTATTTAATGCTGGTATTGCTGATAGAACGATGCTGCAGTGGGAGCCCCAAATTTTGTCGATCCGGTTATAATTAAGATAAGGATCCTTAACGAGTACATCGCACAGACCCGCCACCCCTTTCTTTGTCCGTCCGAAGGACAGTATAACCAAGGATGTTTTACTCCCTTTAAAAATCCTTGGGCCACCTGCCGTGCTCGCAGCCTGATATCTTGGGCATAGTAGATTGCTAGCTATACCATAGTAGATCCCAGAACCGTAGTAAGGTATACCGACAAATAAAAATGATGAATAATAATCTATGGTACTGGTTTGTTTATTTTTTCTTGTCTGTTTTGCCTTTTGGTGGTTTTATTAAATGCAATATAATAAAATATTTATGATTGATTTTGGATTCAATTTTTTGAACAAACATATGAAATTCTGTTTATCTACCTATAATCTATTTATCTACCTTGCTCTGAACCCAAGATCCTTCATGGGTGTGTTACAAGATTTTTGTTTTGATAATAAGAGTGTAGAGTCGTTCAGTTTATTGATCTCATATTGGATTGATAATTGTTCCGAACTTGAGAACAGTTGTTGGAGATAAGTTATTTATTATGCTAACGGTGATGAAGATTTTTTTTGTTGTCTTAAGAGGAGTAAATTTATTCTAGTGGGTGCCTTTAACTGTGGGAGAACCTGGAGAGCGTTTTCTCGTCCAATTCGCCCTCAGGCACAATAGTTGGCTTAGAAACAGTTCGGTCCTGCCACGAACGGAACAGACATTACTTTTCATGGGTTTTGGTGGTGTAGGTTTTTCTGTTACTGCTAATAATAAATAAATAAATAAATATTTTAAAATGAAGTGATATACTAGTTATCGTACTTATTTGGAAGCGTTTACTATAATATAGCACTTGATTCACATAGTGTGAAAAAACTGAAGAACAAATTGTTTACGATAGCAAACCCGAGATGTTTCTGAAAGAATCTACTGCCCTCCACTGGGATTACTTTTACTTTTACCATTCGTTAAATTTCAATTTGTTTAACAGTGTAAGTATGGCAAATGTCTTAGAAATAACTAAACATGATTCATAACCACAATATATATGTATGTATCTTTTATGAATAGTTGAGATGTAAAATTAAAATATAATTTTTTTGTTTCAGGTAAGCTTAACGAGCTTAAGATGAAGCTTAAGATGAAGAATTGCAGTACGGTAGTATAAGAACATTTTAATGCTTTTTTACATTATAAAAGTTCAATTGATAATTTTGTAGTTCTGAAATTTCTCTTTTAGGGTAACAAAAATTTTCATATCGAACTCTATTGTTGTTTTTTCTAGGCAGTGTTCTTTATATTTCATTTCAGGCATTTAGTATCAAAAGCGGATTACTCAAAATTTCAAAAAATGACTTTTTCGCTAGTTCTGTCAAGCAATGCTTTATGCTTCGAAATTTCATGCTCAGAACCGGGCTAAAGCAATAAGAAATAAGGCGCAAGAGTGTTGTGTTAGACGAAATTTCTCGACTAAGCTACGACAAATGTGAAAAAGTTATCAGCTTTTGATCCTGAACCTCTCATTTGAAATATTACAAAAAGTTATCAGCTTTTGATCCTGAACCTCTCATTTGAAATATTACAAATAATTTTACCCTTTTAGCTAATTCACGACTAAAAAAATATAAATTCGTAATAATGGAAACGCGATTGTAAATTAGGATATTTGGATACTCGACGTACAGATTTATTACACTTAAGTTCTTATGTCATTGTTTAATTAAATTGTCCTATAATTATATTTTAATTATTCGTACTAATTATATTGTACACTTTGGGGAATTGATCGAAAATTTTGTCCCGATAAAATATTTTTTTCAAATTTATTTGAATGGGAAGGATGCCATATAAAGGGATTTTACCATTTTATTCATATCTCCATGTAAGTCGCCTCCTTCAATATTATTTTATATTATGTATTTAATTTACGTCAAACTGCGGTATTTGAACTTCAAGTACCTATATGTACACACAAATGTAAAAATGTTTCAATCAACTGGCAAATTTGTAAAGTTAGATCGATAATCCCTCCTTATTAAATCGAGTTAATATAGAATGTAAGGTATATCTAAATATATTTGTATTTAAAGTTTTTGTATTTGCTATCAGTCGAAATATATCTTTTAAAATTTAATGTGGATAGATAAAAATGGAGTGGGGTTGATGATTGATTAGAGCGCTGAATGGCTGAACCGAAGTTTCCGAGTTTCAGGTGTGGCATATAATTTACTTAATTACCTTCTTAAATCAACACGGTCAATATTTTTAGTCCATTCATCACGTATTTCTCTAGTCTAGTTTCGACGGTGTCATCAAGTTGTTTGCCGAAGTTTCGCTGGCCGTACTGCTAGCTTCCTCAGGACTTAATCTGAGACTGAAAATGTTCGTCTCTACTTCAAACTCTACGAAGCAGAGAAGAAAATTTTCATGGCCAGCGAAAGGTCGGCAAACTACTTGATGACACCGTCGAAACTAGGAGAAATACGTGATGAATGTTTTAAAAATTTATTTAATCTCTTTTCAGCCGTGGTTGGACCCCACGGATTCTAATGACCCTCTTGGAGATCAACCAGTGAGAACCCTTAATTGGAAATAAAACCTTATGATTGATCATGATCTCGGATTAAGCATCTCCGTGCGCAACCATTATTCTAGAAACAGTACAGTCTCTACCATTAACTGAACCCAATATCCTAGGTTTAAATGAAACTTCGAAAACATTTCTTTTAAAATCGATCACATTTTTATTCTATGATCGAAAATGTTAAATTACTGTAAGCGATGTAAACTTCTAGAGGAGGCTAAGGTTCGTGAAAAATGTGGGATTTTATTAAAATGTTTGAGTTGCTATTGGTGAAGGGGGAAGGAGACATTAGGAACACTCGGTTAGAACTGAAAGTTCGGAAGTGGGTGTTCCTTCCAAGGCGCCAATTCTTTATCGCCCTCCTTCTCCACTTCCTTCCAACTTGTTATTTCAATTTAGCTTGGTTATTATATTTTTGTTTTATTACTTTATTGGATATAAATTAAAGGATACGTTCTAATGACAACTCATAATTAATATTAGTTATCCCCCTATTCAGTTTTTATGTGTTTATATATATAATAGTTCGGAAAATCTAAACACTTTATGCCTTAAGTCTTTAACAATTAATACCACCACTCTACTATTT
Organism: Troilus luridus; assembly: GCA_964056705.1. Lineage (NCBI taxonomy): Eukaryota > Metazoa > Arthropoda > Insecta > Hemiptera > Pentatomidae > Troilus > Troilus luridus. The sequence goes on from OZ057413.1 coordinate 66,458,891, forward strand.
TCTTCCACCAAAACAATAAACATTCTTTCAGCAGTCCTGTATTTCAATATTTATTTATTTTTTTATGTGAACGGAGTCGCTCAGTGGTAGAGCGCTGAGTTGCCATGTCCAAGTCCCGGGGTTGAACCTCGCTCGATGGAAGACTTTTTTAAGGCAGTTTGCGATCGGAGATGGATCCTGGGCTCACCCAGCCTCTATAAAGTGGATACCCAAAATAATTCGAAAATCCAACGGTTGATCGTGATCTAGGACAAATCACTTCCCTGCACAACCGTTGTCCAAGATACAGTACAGTCCCTACCACGCACTGAACTTAAGGCCCTCCATAGGTTGTAGTGGTATGTTTTTTTTTTTAAATTTTCAATACATTATTCACTAAATAAAATAACTCATATCTTCAAAAATTACGATTGAATCAAATTAAATCGAGCAACGGCAAAGAATAGACAGATCAGCTATTAAGTATACATATGTGCTGTGAATATTTATTTATTTATTGGCATATCATCAATTTTAAATTTTTTATATATTACGCCTTTCACTAAATGACGTGTAAGACAAATCAATCTCATCATTCTTATAAAAATAATTTAAAATTTCACATCCAATCAAGTTACTATACGAAATCAGAAAACGAGGAGCAAAAGGCAAACTTAATTGTCGAAATTTTTTAAATAATTTTTTTATGTGAACTGTAAGGGCAATCTTCAGGTTTTTCAAATGCCACTTCCAATTGATTATCATAAGTTTTCCCAACTAGTCTCTTGAACCCCTTCTGATCTATTCTATTTTTATATGACGTGTACTTCTGAATGCAGAAAAACATAGGATTTTTTTTCTTCTTCATAGTTCATCAAAATAATAACGCTAATAACAGTCGATTACGATAGGTGCAGAGTACTCTTTTGTTAGTAGTAGTTTTAGAAACTCTTATATTTGAGTTTATCAGAGACGTAATTTTTTATTATATTCCTCGATAATTCATTTGTTTAGTATTTAGAATTGAACAAATATTTATTAATATATGTTTTGTATGTTTATATTAATATTTGTATGTTAACTTTGAACGATATGAGTTATGTTCTAATTTGAGGGATTTATAATATAAAATTAATTCGTTGGATAGTGGAATTGCGGAATTTTTTGCTTGTTTTAATCCATGAACTAACGTAAAATTGCAATTGCTTAACAACTTAAAGGAATCTAGCTTGAATCTACGTATATTTAATACGTTTTTGAAAAAAATGAATACACAAATAATTTGCTAGTCACTTTCTAAAGTAATCCAGGTGCTTCTCTCTCCCTTTTCCTGGATCCTGGTTCCTTGGACCAGACGGTTTTAGAAATTTTCTTCGTTTCTCCGGGAATGGTGATTAAATTTTCAGTTTCATTCGATTAAAGCATTTTTATTCAAAGCCTAAATCAACATTAATGGGGAGGGGATTGTCTTTTAATGGAGCCTATTAACGGGAATGGCTAACGTTAGTCACTTCTTCTCGCTCATTAATGGCCCCTTTTTAATTGACGCTCGTCAGTTAATGGCAGTTACCAAAGTCGCTAAACTTAAGAAATTTTCCTTCTTTTTTTCTTCATTAAGTGATAAAAGTTTACAGTACTTTATATAATCTAATTGCAACTAGTTCCCAACACAAAATAAATAAATGTTCATGTAATATCTGAGTATTTGCCTTATTTAAAATTATACGTTGAATAGTTAATTTTTAAAATTTTTGAGTTCAAAATCTATTCTTTCATATTCGCGATATCTAAATTACCTTAAAAATATAGGCAATTGGGCAAAACTTTTTGTCACATGGCACTTAGCAATGATGTTTTAAACCCTATACACCTTTTAAATTTTATTATAAAATAATAATCATTAAAATCATTTTAATCAATAAACCTTTCTATTCCACTTTCAAAAATAACAGCCCAACTATCCAATTCCAACCTCTGAAAACGATTTTGTAAATTTGTAAAACAGTTTTTACATCATTTCTAATAAATTCTAAGCCATTGCTACTCCCTTGATCCATTATTATCCTCTTATCTCAATTGAATTCAGTTAGTTTCATTGTTCTACAAATTACATAAATTTAACTCAAAATTGATTAACCTTCTTTTGAAAGAAGGAAATTATCAGATGACGCTTAATACTTGACCTACACTCTCTTAAGATCTTCCATTTTTGGAATTTATAGTTGAATTTTTATTTTCAAAGAGCTCTTATTTCCCACTTTCTTGAGTATCTTCCAATCCGCATAACTCAATAATTGTATAGGCTATATCATATGACAAATTTTTATGGTAAGGTAGGTTCTATAGTGTTAATTTCTACATCGCCTACTTCTAAACATTAGTTTAATAAGGTAGCTCCTGTGTAAGGTTAAGAATTTATATAATGCCACTATTACACAGTGTAACATCACCGTCCTTTTTTACGTGTCTATTTTTCTTCTTTATTCTCAATTTCTAATAACTTCCATAACGTTAAATAAAGCACTGCGTTGATTTTATAAAGCCTCTAACTTCAACTTATACAGCTGCGCTGATATTATAATCAGTCAAATGTTATTTTACTTATTGACTACCTTAATGATTTTCATTATATTAAAAAACAAATGATAAAAAAAAAAAGTTTGGGACCGAGACTTGAATGGTTGCATCAGGAAAACTAAGTTAGTTCTCTGATCACGTCAACCAGCTATCATCAACGCTTGTGCGATAAATTACGAATGATTATGATGTACCGAGTGGGAAGCGCCTCCGGGGTAGACTGAGGAGTAGGTGGGCGGATTGCGTTAAGAGTGATCTGGTGGGTTTGGGCTTGGATGGGGCTCCGTAGACGGAGGTTTGTTAACAACAAATTGGCGGTAGCGGCATCTAGCATTCGGGTTTGTTAAGCCTTTTGTTTATTTGTTTATTTATATAAAGTCAACTAATACCATTTAAGATAATTTATTAAGTGTACATCTGAGGACTATTGAGCTTAACTAAGTAAAAAATAATGAGTTTAAATCCATGCACTTTATAATATTTTTTTTTACTGTTGTACAATTCATTACTAGCAGTATTTTAAAAATTATCTTATCGCAGCCAGTACGTCTAATATTATAATGATATTATATTTGACTATAACTGTTATACTGATCCAATAACTATTATTATAAATGAGTTCTCGGGTTCAAAGTTTGAAGTGCCTTGCTAAATACGAATAATTTACCAGATGACTGCTATTTTTACCTGTTTGCATGTTGAAAAAGTATTAACAGGGAAATCGAGTAAAAGTTTGACAGTTTTCTTTAACTTTTTTCTCAGAATCGTAATTCCTCAGCGCTCTGATTAAAAGTTTAGAAGTTACCTACGCGAATTTCGTTACTGGTTAGGACACTTATCTCTATATTGTATAAACATTATTAGTGTTGTAATATGTTATCGGCGTTGTCTAGAAAATACTTTTTGTTTAGTTGTTTTCCTTGCTCTATCAGTTAAATTAAAATTATTTTTAAATATTGACTAAACACGAAGCACTGCTCCTGACTTCTTTAAGCCATTGCACAAGATAAAGTCCTATTTTGAATTTAAATATAATTTTAACCTGTACCACTACAACCCGTGAATGGGTCTGGGGTTCAGTACATGGTAGAGAGTGTACTGTTTCATGGAAAACGGTTCTGCAAAGAGGTGACTTGTCCTAGGTCACGCTCAACCGTAAGATTTTCCACCCTTATTTTGGGTACCCTATTTTTATAATGTTTTATAGAGGCTGGGTGGGCCCCAAGAGTGTCCCACTAGTCTTTAGTCATAGCATGAATAAATACTAGTAGAGAAATAACTAATTCAACTTAAAAAGTCATGAGACCATCTCCTTTTCAGACGCCTCGGAGGATTATCAGGAATTCAAGATGTAGCTAGGTTTGAAACTAGTGGGTTGGAGTGGGAATAAAGTTTTTCATGAAAATACTGGTATCGGCTTAAGGGCAAATCAGCATCAAATGGGTTACTCAGGTCATTATGTATTGCTTTATTCGTAACAAAGTAAGGAGGATTAAGGATTTTACGAAGTATTATGGATTGTAAATAAGAGGAATTCGATGGCCTAGAGAAGCCCGAAAGCTCTAGTCCATCGAAGACACATTGGTCTTATAATAGTCAAGTTGATTAGTCTTTTGTAATTTATTGGGAGCATGGAGTCTAGTAAGTGTTGCAGGAGCCTGAACTTTTTTTTCTGGACTTTTTTTTCCAATACGAAAAATGCATTATAATAAAATTAAGACTTTTTTCTTATAAATAATTTTGATTATACGACAATATTTTGTTTAATACAAAATACTCAGCATCTAGTATAATATCGGGGTATCTCTAGTAAACGTTAATTACCTGCATTGATATAATTTGCAGTCTTATCTACGCATACTTCAAAGTCGGTGCATTCTCTTCTGGTCACGAAAGACAAGCTCATGATAATAAACTGACTAGAAAACATGCCACGGTACTTCATACTGTCCGCGTTCACTCAATGAGTTGGCAATGTTTTTACACACGCCAAACATCTGTTGGCAGGAGCCCAGTCTGTAGTATTATCGGATCAAGGATGCACAACAAGTATTTGTGCTCTTGCTTAACGTTCTCGTCAATTATCTGGTATTACAACAGAGTCTAAGGCTAGTCAGAACTCCTTAATTGATAACTACCAATATCTATTAAACAACAGATAAAATTTATTAACTCCGATAATAATTTCTCGAGTTGATTGTATCCCACATTGATCGATGATGCCTTATTATTAAATTTTAATTGTCTTTTTTATCCATAAAAATTTAATAGACTGCAAATTAAGTCACGGAAATTCCTTGCAGACTTGTTTTGGTATTACTTTAATTCTATTTCAGAAAAAATATTTATGATCAGTTAAATCGTGGTTCAAATCCCGCTGCAGCCATGACTTTTATTTAGTCAGTTTGCAGTGGGAGATGAATCATATAGGATCTTGGACCCTCATGGGGCCCACCCAGCCTCTATAAAATATTATAAAAATAGGGTACTCAAAATAAGAGGGAAAAATCTGGTGGTTGAGCGTGACCTAGGACAAGTCACCTCTTGGCAGAACCGTTTTCCATGAAACAGTACAGTCTCTTCCATTTACTGAACCCCAGAACCTTCATGGGTTGTAGTGGTACAGGGTTTTTTTAAGTAGAAATAGTATTATTTCCTGAATTTTGGAGAAGAAAATTAAAATATTCTAGTTTCAAACCTAGAAACTTCTTCAATCTCTGATAATCCTCCGAGGCGTCTGAAGGAATATGGCTTCGTGAACTTTCAAGTTAAATTTATTGTTCGAGTATTACCATTGAGTGGTTTCTCTACTTTCCATCATCTCATTTGACAAGGAGACTGAAACGTTTTTGGAGGCGGAATATACTTGAGTTCTACTGCAGGGAGATCAAGCTAGGAGTGCCTTCAATAAGAGATTTTCCTATCCATGCTCGGATTTCAATTCCTAAGAATTAAAAACAGGTTTTTTTTATTTTGTTTTTTTAATACTTATTATTGGTCCAAATCCTGACTTAGTAGATCATTCTTCATTCAATACTAATCATTACCTTAATTTAATACTAACAGGTCTCATGGCTTATTCGAATTATCATCTGAGTAGTAGATTAAGGGTGCACACCTCTCAGTCAGATTTCAAAATTAATTACTCGTATTGTGTTTGTCTTTCAATGATTCAACATGGCTTAGCATTAAGTTTGAACTGTCCTTTTTATTAGGGAAGCATCAAAAATCAATAGACTGCAAAGGTTTTGGCACCGCTGCAAAATGTAAAATTAAACAAGTCATTAAAAATGTTAAAAAAATGATTATCCTCAAGGTAGTATCCTTGCCCCAATCCTTTATACAGTTTATACAGCTGACATCCCAACTCATCCTAATACTATCCTTACCACTTATACTGATGATACAGGTGTATTATCAGTCAACACGAATCCAATTATTGCATCCCAAAGCCTCCAATCCCATATCACTGATCTTGAAGAATGGTGTCAAAACTGGAGAATTAAAATAAACTCTCAAAAATCGCATCAAATAACTTTTACCTTACGTCGTAAACCAATGACTTCCTGCCCTTCAGTATCCTTTTATAATATCCCACTGGTGACTGTAGAACAGATCCGATACTTAGGGTAGCATCTTGACAAAGGATTAACCTGGAATCCTCATACGAGACTGAAAAGACAAGAAACCGCTGGAGGTTTCAGGCTACTTCAACACTTACTAGACAAACGCTCTAAGCTCCCAATTAATTACAAAAGACTCATCTACATGACCATCATACGACCTATTTGGACCTACGGAGTAGAGCTTTGGGGCTCCACTAAGCCATCGAATTCCTCTCTTATCCAATCCTTTCATAACAAACTTCATTCCCACTCAAACCCTCTAGTTTCAAACCTAGCTTCCTCTTCGATTCCCGATAATCCTCCGAGGCGTCTGAAAAGAAGATGGCCCCGTGACTTCTTAGTTGAACTTGTGATTTGAGTAATACCAGTGGGTAGTTTCTCTACTTGTCATTTTCACATGTCATTATGTATCGCTTAGCCTATTTACTTGATGTATTATTTTAATACAGTTGTAAATATCAATAAATAAATTAAAAAAATAAATTATTATTTTTATTATGCTTTACCAATACCAAAATTGTAAATGCCTCTATTGAAAAAATTGTTTTTTTGAGTTAGGACATAGTTCTTTTGAAGGAGCGATGTACACTATTTAGGATGCCTAAGCTATTCTAAGTTTGTTACGTTATCACTTTGTATTAGAAGGAATTTATGATTATAAATAAAGCATGGAGTGAATGAACCAGTCCAACATGGTTGATGCAGAGGGGGGCACGCGATCCTACAACCCTGACACAACCGCAATGCTGTTCTAGGTATTTACCGTTCAAAAGACGTGGAATGATCCTAGCTATGTGGAATCAATGCTGATTACTTCATCTCACACTAATTGAATCACTAATTATCTTCCCCAATCATAATTGGACAGAGAGAGCTATAGATTTATCTACTTTTTCAAAATTATATTTTAATAAAAAAAACTTGTAAAAATGAAATGTCGAGATACCTTACTATGATAACTTTTCTTCTTCAAAGTCAGCTTCACCGTTAAGAAAAAAATCTAAAAACTAAAATTAATATTAAAAATTGCAGACGCAAATCTTCTGATACTATATATGTCGGATTCACGAAATTTTCGGACCAATAAAAGAATATTTAGATACTATTTCTTTTTTTTTTGTACTATTTTACAGGATGATATATGTTTCCACTAAACCATCTAAACACCATACCTGTGTAAACATAGTTAAATTACAATAATCTGATTGATAAAAACCATTTTGATTGGGAGCTTAAGTCCGTAAGACGCAATGAATGCATGAGTATGGTTTAATTGGTATCAGGGAGCAAGCTAAATGTAAAAAAAAAAAACCTTATTTTAAATAATAAAAATTCTTCAGAATTATGCATATCGCACTTGTATTCCTAATGTGACATAAGTCAGAAGCCTACATTTTTGGAAAAACTCTTGATGAGTTCGGTAAAGCTTTAGGTTACAAAGAGTGACTGACGTAAGTGCCTTCTGGTAGACAAGCTATGAATCTAGGTTGATACAATATTGATGTGTGATTAAGAGTAATTTACCCAAGAAATAATAGTCCAATATGATGCTAAGGGAAAATTATCGTATCATCTGGAATATTTACACCTGAACAGCAAGGTAGTATTCTTTATCTTCTCAATAATAGTGTATTCACATAAAAATATCAAAATATATTATAATGGTAAAACAACACTTATTGCCACCTACTATACCCAAGATCGCGGGTTAGCAGCCCGGCAGTTGGCCCTAGGATTTTTTAAAAGGGAATAAAAACTCCTTGGGTATGCCGTCCTTCGGAAGGTACGTAAAATGGGGGGTCCAGAGCCGTAGAATCACAACATATAGATTTTATAGTTCAATTAGACACCAGTTTCTTTCGGTGACACCCAAATTACCCTAACGGAAAAGGAATCACCTATAGTGTAGTACTTGGTGTAACAATCTTCAACCTTCAAGCCCAAACGCGCGAGTTCGCTGCCCAGCGGGTGCCCCTAGAGATTTTTAAAAGGAGTAAAAATTGTTTCATATCGGACTTAAAATGACATTCCCAAGAATATGCTGTGAGAGGTTCTCCTTTAAGATACCAATCCTAATTATTATCCGATTAGTCATAGCAGCATAAAATGAAGTTAAATGACTAACAACACTTGGATCATTTCATATGAATTGGCCCATACAGGCAATTTTCTAATACTCTCTCAAAAGTAAAAACGACAGGAATTTTAATTTAATAGAAGAAAGAAGCCATTGACAGATAATAATCATTTATAATTTATGTTATTAACGGAAATAGGCCGATCGCCGTATTCGAAACGGTTTATTGGAGCGAGAGACGTAAGTTCATTAACCCGTGGTAACTCGATAACACAAGCTAATCAATGCCGAAGCGAAGCGGCCTATATCACCTCCAGGAGTTTACGGTTCCCTGTATTCCTATTATTAATGGGGATTCTATAGTGTAATATTTTTAAAAAATATTTATTTAAATATACAACTGTATCAAATAATACAATTAAATATTACGATTGATATATAACCACAAGTAAGAAAAAGAAAGTAGAGAATCTACCCACTGATAGTAATCAATCAGGAGATTCAAGTTAGGAGGTCTCGAGGCCATCTTCTTTTCAGACGCCTCAGAGGATTATCGGTTTGAAACTAGTGGGTTGGAGTATGAAAAAAGTTTGTCATTGAAGGATTGATAACGGATCTTGGCCAAATAAGTAACAAATAAATATTAAGGTCTTTATGGATGATTATATTTGTGACAAAGTGAGGAGAATCGAGGATTTTAAAGTTAGGATTGGATACGAGCATAATTCGCCAAAGTAGAGCCCCAAAGTTCTACTCAGTAAGTCCTAGTGGGTCTTATACTAACCATATATGGTTGTTTTGTAATTAATTTAGAGCGTAGAGCGTTTGTAGTATGTTTAGTAAATGTTGAAGTAGCCATAAACGATAAGCAAGTTCATGTCGTTTCTGTCAACTAGCAATAGGGTAGCCTTAATTTTAAATTTGGTTCTATTTCTCATCCTTTAAGAACTGTTATAACTGCAGATAATTTTTTCCTTACACTTGCTGAAATATTTAAATCTGTTCGAACTTGTTTGAACCGTTTTCAAAAGAATCCAATATTTATTTTATCATTCTATGTTCAGACATTCTTTGTAAATTACCATAAAAACTTATTATTTTTTAAGACATTATCGAACCAGTTCCAACCTATAACCACTAATTCTCTAAACTAAAAACAGGTAACAAAATACCTGGCAATATTATGCCTATTCTGGACAGAAACAGAATAATAGCAAAGGAAAAGAAACAGTAAATTAATAAATAAGGAATAAATTAGTGGTTAACATTATAATCTAGTAAGCCAAATATTGTGGGTTCGTAGCCCGGCAGGTGGGTGTAGAATTTTTTAAAGGGAGTAAAAAATCCTTGGTTATGGCGTCCTTCGGAAGAGACGTTAAACGGGGGTCCCGAGGCTGTTCGATGTCAGGTAATCATTAAAAATCACAATCCTAATCAAACCTGATATGCAAAATTTAGAGCTCCCACTGTAGCACCGTCCGGTTAGCCGTAGCAGCATAAAGAGACTTTAAATTAACAAACAACGAATAAATCACAACCTAAACTCAAAATTCTGCAAGACATTGACCAAAGGAAACATCCCACCACCATTCTTTGCTGTCATAGTATCTGAAAGTCCTTAAATTTTCTGAAAGAGTCTGATTTGAACTTCTGCATTTAATGTTAATATTTTTTAAATGAATTGATTCAACTAAATTTCTATTATTATATTATTAGTTTCTAATTAACTAGCCATTTCCCTGATACCCTTCCATACTGAAGCCAACTATTGTTCAGTATTGACGCAGATCCACCTCCACTCATCAGAAGACAGCTACTTATACCAGACTGAACTTGAGCTAAGCCGTCCATTGGAGCGCCTATTGCCTTCATCAGCTCCTGTAGTCACATCCCGTCCGCAGCAGTAATCCAGGACAAGATAATCCGGAAATGGACCATCCCGGGTTCCTGCGATGCATCAACACTATGCTCCCGAAATACTAATAAGTCCCTTAGGGCGGATTTCTAGCGGGGAGCTTAGTTTCTGGTTAGGGCTTAATATCTAGTTAGTCAATAGTCAATAGAATAGTTCAATAATCCAATGAATTTCGTTTATGGCTCACTATAAAGGGGATACTGTTAACTGAAACAATTTTTATGAATTTTCCAATTGTCTAAAAGAATTAATTAAAATAAAAGATATCACTATAATCCTTAAAGGGTCTTAAATTATGGGTTCAGTACATAGTTCCTAGATAACTATCAACGGTTGTGGAGATTTGAGATCACACTCAACAGCCAGATTTTCCCCCAAAATAAGAGTACCCAGTATATACAGGCTAAATGAACCCTGGGGGAGTCTGCAGATCCGGCAGGGTCGATCTGTGGCTGATAACAGATTTTTTTTTTAACCGGATCTAAACCTTCAGAATAGGAAATCAGCGGTCTACACACTGAGCTACGCTCCTCCCCAATTTTGTTTTCTTAATCTCCTTTATTTAATAATATAATGCACTTACAATTACAAATATATCCGTAATACAATAATTGCAGTACTTATTCTCCCCAAAAAGATACCATCGGTAAAAAAAAATTAGTTATCTTGTGCGTACAAGTGCGTTGGTACAACATCTATATATTGATACAAGATAAAAACAAAAGAAATTACTTTCTCATTATCAAAAATAAACAACTCTGGAATTATTGAAAAATATTTGTTATCAATCGTAACCGTTGTCTTTCATTATTTTATTTTATTGATATTTACAACTATAATAATATTACAACAAGTAAATCTGCTAATATGTACAGTATGACATGAAAAACACTTGTGGAGAAACTACCTATCGGTAGCACTCCAATAAAGATCTATAGTAGATGGTCTCGAGGGAATCTTCTTTTCAGACGTCTCGGAGGGTTATCAGTGTGTATGGAGCTTGTCATGGAAGGATAGGTATCTAGTTTGGGCCAAATCAGTAACATATGGGATATAAAGATCATGATGGATGAGTTTGTTTGTGACATAATAAGGAGCATTGAGGATTTTACGAAGTATTTTGGATTGTAAGGATTGAATACGAGATGAATTGGATGGTTTAGTAGAGCCCAAAAGCTCAACTCCGTATGTCCAAATAGGTCTGATAACTGTCATGTAGATGAGTCATTAGTAATTAATTGGGAGCTTTATCCAGTAAATGTTGAAGTAGGCGAAAACATCAAGCACTTTCCTGTCTTTTCAGTCTTGTATGAGGATTCCAAGTGAGACATTTGTCCAGATGGAGTCCTAGGTAATATATCTGTTCGACAGGGTTCACTGAGATATTATTAAAGGACACAGTAAGGCAGGAATTCTTAGGTTTACGACGAAGGGTGAAGGTAATTTGATGGGATTTGTTAGGATTTATTTTAATTCTCCAATTTTGACGCCATTTTTGAAGGTTTGAGATATGGTATCGCAGAGATTGAGATGCAACAAATGGATCCTTATTTACAGATAACACACATGTGTCATCAGCGTACGTAGTGAGGACAGTGTTTTCATTACTTAAAATAGAAAAAAAAATATTATAGAGATATGATATGAAGAAATAGTTGTTCTAGTTAGTCCTCCATTTAAACAATGTTATTAAACTAATTATATTATTTTGGTTCAAAATTGAAGAGGATAGTTGTTGTTTTTTTTACTTTTTTGTTTATATATTTTTAAAACTTCGTCGTTTGTATTTCACAATTATTTACCGAAAAACAACTGAAATAATAATTTTGGAACCTTCTTGTTCACATGACTAGAATCACGAAAACTCAAGCTTCCTGTTGAGAGAATTATGGCCATTTCATTAGGTCATATCAATAAATTCAATATTGATCAATAAACGATTCCGTCATAATAGTGTTATGTTATGCAGTAATTTAATTTAGTGTTATTATAAAAATTATTAATTTATATATTAATATTATACTAACTCATTAAATCATTTAGATAATCCAAGATTATAAAAGGAATTCAATTCTGCATATTTTGTACATATTCACGGTACTCATTATCTCTATTCTATTGGAAAATAATTTAGAGAGTTTCTTTAGTAGTACATATACAGTACCACCCAGGTAAATGGCTGCCTTATTTTTTGGTAACACATATGTGTTTTTCTCATAATTCAAAAGGTCATGTTATAATAATATTTTTTTTAATGTATTAAATTTCAATTATTTTACTATTCCCCGCACCAGCTAGTTTATTATGTTATTTATTATCACATTCACTGTTGGCTTTCAAACTGAATAATAACATAAAGTCATAGCATGTTTTCAAATAAAGATAATTAAAAAAATACAATTGAATAATAATCACTATTCTTCTTATAATGTTAACATTTTCAGTATTTTTAATCAAATATTTATATAGCGATAGACGATTTTTCTTGTGGTTTATTCAATTTATTTTAAACTAGAAACCCAACCCGAGTCTTTGAGAGCAGGGGTAGACGATGCTTGAACTCAAGTGGGAACGAGTTGATGGCTTGGGGTGGATGAAATGTCAAGTCCCTTTGCGAAGAATTCTTCTCTTGTTTGAATTCATAATCTACTGTGGAAAAACATCCTTAAAGAATCGACATGGTTATTTCCATTTGTTAACAAGAAGTTTCTACCCTCAAACTGATGGGTCTTTTCATTATCGACATCTTAAACATAAAAAAACTGCACTCCTAAAACAAGGGTCTGGGGTTCATTAAAATGTAGAGATCACCCTAAATTGTCAGATTTCTCCCTTATTAGGGTACCCACTTTATAGAAGCTGGGTGAGCCCTAGGAGGGTCCTATATCCCATAGGATCGATCTTCGGCCACTAACAGAATAAGTAAAAGTCTGTCAACGAGCGGGATTTGACCCAGGACCTTCGGCATGGCATCTCAGTGCCATTTATTTTAAACATTACTAAATAAACGCAATTAAACGTTGCTGCTTCTTTTCTTTTTTTATCTTCGAAATAGATTTTTTCTAATTTTATCTAAGTCAAAAAAATGATATATTTTCATCTGTTATTTCTCTCCCTCTGACATAGGGTGCATAGTTGAGAACCCTTAACTATTTACAGCCTTTTTAAGGTGTATTTGCGGAGAAGCCAATAGATAAACGTGGCTTTATTGAACAGAGTACGTCTGATTTGATAGGCCTTGTAAGCTTGTAGTTGTAGTCATAGTTATTGGGCCGATTTTAATAACTGACGCGATTGGAAAAGCATTTTATGAGATAATATTAAATTTTAAATTTATTATAGAAATAAAAATAATGATATCACTACATGATGAATATTAAAATACAATTATTTGTTTAAAAGTTATTACCCGGTAGACACGAAATATGGGGCGACAAAATTGAGCTTGCGTAAGATAGACCCTAAATTGGTCCTAAGTAAGAAAATTCATCAATAAAATATATATTTACCAGCCCCTGCAATAAAAATTACACATAGATTTGTATTAAGCCGCCTGGAATGTGATTTCTGCCACTGTCATACGGCGAGGTGGTCGCAACATATCTATCTGAAGCAGTTACATGGAAGGTTTGATTGAACCAATCATAAGTCCCTCAGCACATTCAATCAAATGGACCAATCAAGTTTCTAATCAATAGCTCTGACCGATTCGTTTTCTTTATTATCCAGTTATAGAGCCCCGTTGTTTAACTTTCAAATTGATTTTTCTTATCAGTTCACCTCCCGTGGTTATTTGATCATGCATATAGCGAAGTGGTGTACCAATACTTTCCTATACTGCGCGAAAATGAAAAGGGATATTGATAATTTTGTAGTATATACTTTACCTAGCAATCATATTATTGTATATTAAGAACTACATTAATATTTAATGTAAGAGAAGCGAGGGATGGTTGACTGGATGATCGATGTAAGGAAGAAAATAGTTGGGGGTGCAGTCAAATAAGACACTAAATAAGTGGTTACTTATTTTAATTACGTGCCGACGTTTCGACCCACTTTGTGGGTCATCTTCAGGGCTGACGAGCAGGAGGCTGACGCTAGAATGATTCTAGCGTCAGCCTCCTGCTCGTCAGCCCTGAAGATGACCCACAAAGTGGGTCGAAACGTCGGCACGTAATTAAAATAAGTAACCACTTATTTAGTGTCTTATTTGACTGCACCCCCAACTATTTTCTTCCTTAATATTTAATGTAGTATAATTTCTTTCTTTCTTATTCAGAGATCTCTTCTACCTTGCGGTGTAGAGATTTTGCATAAGGAGCCCTATCTGTCGCAAGGCCCACCTGCCCATCCAAAAAAAAGTATAATTTTTAATAAATATTAATGTTTAAAAAAATAAATAATATTAAAATGCCAGGCAAAGTGAATAAAACAAATTTAGTGGCCAATTCATGTTTGCGGAGTTTATGTTTAAGGTAAAAAATATTACCAAAATAATTGGAGAAGAGGCGTTGTATAACGTTACTGCAGGAAGATTTAAAAACAAATACAAACAGTCATGATGATTATAGGGGAGATAACGGTCCGGGTCGAGGTAAAAAATATCATAAATAATTATAAGCTATTTATTGGATCGTCGGTTTCCTATGAATAGCTGGTTTCCAATTCGACCCACATTGCAGGTCTTCTTCAGAGCCTATAACATATTTAAAAAACCTCAATATTTAGGGTCAGTTTCTTCACCGCATAAACACGGTGAAGAAATAATTATTCTATTATAGAGATAATATATTTATTCAAATAGAATGATAAAGAAGTCAAATACTAAGCCAAGTTAATTAAAAATAATTAAGAATTATAAGGTGAACTTTATTCAAATTATGTGAAATTTGACAATTGACAAAATTTACAGTTTTCTTAATTAATTTTTATGATAATATTTTTTGATTTTGAGTCGGAAAGGCATTCTTATAAAACGATTTTAAAATAACGTTCAAAATTTCTTTTAAGTATAATTATTTGAATAAACGGTTTTGAGGGTGATCACTCGAATAAAACATTGGCCGATTGAGAAAATAAATTGAGTAAATCATTATTTAGAATTGAATAGAATAGAGTAGAAAAAATGAAAATATCTAATTAATTTCTTCTTCTGGGCCTCGTCAATCCATTAACACCAACGGTCCTTCGCCAACGCTTTCATTGCATTCAACTGCTTGTCTCTTTTTTTCTCCTAGCTTGGTGATCTCGTCCAACCAAATTTTTCGAGGTCCACCCCTTGGTCTTTTCTCTGTCGGCTTTGCTTCAAAAAACATCCGGGGTCCCCTCTCTTCGTTCATCCTAGTCATGACCGGACGATTTAGCCAACCATTTGAGCCTTTTCCTCTCCAGAATTTCTAACAATGGTGAGAACCTTACTTCTTCTCTAATCCGTTCGTTGCGAATATGATCTCTTCTGGTTCGGCCAGTCACTCTCCTTAGGTATTTCATTTCGGATGCGGTCAGTCTGCTTTTGTGATTATTAAGTAGGACCCAGCTTTCAATTCCGTACAAAAGGGTTGGGAGGTACAGTGCATTGTATATATTAAGTTTGGTCTTGTTTTCAACCTCTCTCTTCCCTAAGACAGTATTGCAGATTTGATAATAGGCACCATTAGCTTTTTGTATTCTATTCGATATTTCTTGGTCTATTTTTCCATTTCTTCCGACTACTGTCCCTAGGTACACATACTCATCGACCATCTCCAAAGTTCTATCCTTACAGATTATCTGTATTTCTTCGGCATTTCGCCCCATCTGCATAATTTTGCTTTTTTTCCTCAGTTATGGCCATTCCCTTTCTTTCCAGCTCAGCTTCCCATTCTATGATGGCTTTTTTTAGTGCTGCTGCTGAGTCTGTAATGAGGACAATAGCATCTGCATATACAAGAGCTTGTGCGAGTATTGTTCTCATATTCGATTTGCCTATTATTCCTCTTGCTGTTCTACTTTTTCAAATCTTGACGATCTCATCCGTGATTATAATAAATTGTAGGGGGCTGAGTCTATCAAGCTTTTGGATTCCTTCCCATTAATCCTTACTATCCCTTTTGATTCTTTGTAGGTATACTGGATTGGTTGGATAATGTCTCTTGGAATGTTATTTTTTTAGTCCGCACCAAATTTCTTTTCTTGGATAGAATCACAGCCGCTAAATTCCTAATTAAGAGTAAAATTCATATGAATTTCTTGATTTTAATATTTTCATAAACTGCTAAATCTTCCCTAGATTGAGAAACATTGGATTTTATTATGACTAGTTTTAGTTTTGTAACATTTTTTGTTTTAATTTGCAGTCAAGTCATTGCATGTTTGAAAATTATAATTAGTTATCTACCACATGATTAAAATGTTTTGCGAAATTAAAATAGCTGCATCTCCCATTTATCCTCCATCGACGCCATGAGGAATTCCAGCGAAATAGTTTCGTTTTCGTTCGTGATATCGCTGGATATTGTTGGAAGGGCCATTTCTGCTTCCACGGAGTAAATTCCTGAAGAAAATGAAAAAATTCTGAACATTTCTATAATAACTCAGTGCGATCTATAAGCCTGTTACATACTTAGAGGATTCATTGTTATTTCTTATTTAATTCTGTGTTAGTCCTAATCTGAGTAAACCCAATCTTTTTCGAAAAACATACCTTATCGGTCGATTTATACGAGAGTAATTTCACAGAAAACGTATTAATAATTTTAACATGGAAATAATTACGAATAAGAGCAATGACATGTATACATTTTTTTTTAAGATTTGTTAAAATGACAATTTAACTTTTTGGAGAAATAGAGTTACATTTCTCAGAGAGATATCTTCCTGGGCTTTGGTTATTATTTATTTATTCTGTTACTACATGTCTTCAAACCTGTCGGTCAAGCGGTAATCTTGTCCAAGCTACCGTTTGCCTACTAATAGTCCCCGTTCTTACCAAGTATATACTGAGCTCATGATCTCTCATTTATTAGTATCGTGATTGGATTTATATTGTTTTTCTTTTATTATGTCCCCTCGGTGATTTAACACCATGATATAATATTAACATGTGTGTATGTATGACATCAAGTGATATCATAACATGTGTGTATGTATGATAACAAGTGAGTTTATATATGGCATCTACTCGGCACGTGTTCTCTGCAGTATGGCCTGCAGTCTCCACTGCAAAACTTAACGGGAGAAAGCTCAAGAGGCCTATAACTACAGAATCTTAACCAGAAATGAGCTTAGAGTTCTTTATCATTATTTTCCTGTTATTATTATTACCAGATCTTTCGTTCAGATATATACTTTCTTTATTATATACTTTCTCAGCAGGGCAATGTTTCGTTTGAATAATCCATTCTCAAGACCAAGTCAAATTTAAAATAAGTTTCAATAATATCATTCAATACTTATTTAAAAAATACCAAATTATGCACTTAATTATATAAAGTCATCCTAAAATTGATGATTCTATATTTTACTTTTTTTTGCTTCTCTATTGAAATAAACAGGATATAACGTGTTTTTATTTTTTGTTGACGACTCCTGTACTAAGCTTATATAAGACTACTTCCCCGATTATTAGGGGTAAAGTAGTTACTTCCAATGCCTTGTTCTATTTATAGCATCACTTCGATATATGCAGAAAAAAATAGTTCCGAAGGGATTGTCATAGGGCAGTAATATGTATTTTAACAGCCATGCTAAAAGGGCAATTGGTACGTAGTTTATCATGTATGTTAAATAAGTTGTTAATGCTAACATATTCCAGGGATACTAGTTTTATTTGTGCACAACTTTATACTCCTATTTATTGAAACAATTTTTTGTGAACAATTTCTGAAAATTTTAAATAACATTTTTAACCGAGTTATTCTGTATGGGTAAAGTGAAGAAGCTTGTTGATCAGATGAATATTCAGTAAATAAAATCATTCTGATAAAATATAAACTTATATTAATATAGACTATACTTAAGAGATAGCTCAGTGGTAGAGCGGTGAGTTGCCGTGCCAAAGGTACCAGGTTAAAATCCGGAGAGACCTCAGGATATAACAATTTAGTTAATGGAAGTAGATTGAATAGGATTAATATACATTGATCAGTTTGTTTGAGTGTAAAAACCATAATTAAATAAATTAATACTACAGCCTATTATTTTAGAACACATACTACGTTTCAATTTAAACTATACCATTCATTAGTATTCAAGACCTTAGCCCAGGCATGCCAACACTGCCTTAATTAAACGGGAGGCAAAATATCCAATTCAAAATCCTTAAAATATTATAAATATTTCAATTTTCATGAAATTCAATTACAATGTTTTGTTTTATACACATAGTTTATTTTAAATATATATAAATAAAATGTATATACATCTTATGATGTTGATATAACCCAATAAGCCAATAATTTTTACTTATCACTACCATAAAAAATATAAATATACAAATTATTATTGTATTATATGCAAGTAATTCCTTAAAAAATATTAAATCTCTTAACAGCGACAGGTAGACCCTGTGAGATCTTCAAACCCTTCTGAGGTTCACCCAGTATCTATAATTACGGTATTCTTAATGGAGAAAAAACCTAGCACTTCTGACTACTCACTTCCCTTCACAACCGTTATCATAGAAACAGTACAGTCACTACCATGTACTGAGACACTTAGATAGTAGTAGTAGATGCTTTTATATGAGCTGCTCAATCTTCCCTAGTTCGATAAAAGATGGGGGAATATATTGCAACCGCGATTCAACATTCAGGAGACCTATCAGTATTGATTCTTGTTCTGATACAGACCATAAATCGTACGCCTCTGCCTGATAAAGAAAAATCGATTATTTAAAATGTAACTTTCCCTTTCTACTATCGATGCATTTTTAAAGTATTCAAATCTTGAAAATACACAAAATAAAGCGGTCAAAAATTTCAAAAGGTGGGGCCCGGATGACAAAAAAAAAACATTAAACAGTGACATTGATGTTAATATATATTTTTTTTTATCGAAATAACCTCTCTGTGAAAGATCCAACAGCGCATAGCCGTGACTCTTGTCAGATTAAATATATCTGCCAGAGCCGGATTTGAACCGGGAACCTTCAGCTTAGCGCTTTGAGCTAGTCCGTTCCCCAAATATTAATAAAATCTGTATATTTAAAAATTATGCAAAGTCCAGTGCCATATAAAATACAAGTGATGGGACAGAATTAGGAATAGAATTGAAAAGTATTGTTTTATGATGTAAGGAAGTATTATAATTACGAAATTTTTATTTTCATGTTTAACTAAACTATACTTTTGAACATTTCTGAATCCATTTTTCTTCGTGTTCTACGTAAACATCAGCGTAAACTCAAAAACATTGAGCCGTTTAAACATTTTTTCTGCTACATTTAATTGTGCAAATCTTTTTGTTCATTATAATTGAAACTGTTAATTTATTTGAATAACATAATAGATTTTCATGAAAAAAAACTGCTTGTATTTAAATAAGAACAAATATCTAGACTTGAACAAAAGCAGAGAGAAAAACACTTTGATCAAATTTGCTGGATGCGCAATTGCGCAGGTGCAAATGAAAATAAAATAAGAAATTAATAAATATTATATATATATATATATATATATATATATATATATATATATATATATAATATTATAATATATATTAATAATTTAATTATATCATAATATTATCATTATTAATTTCATAATATTATAACATCATTATTTTGAAATTAGGAACATAAGGTTATAAATGTTAATGAAAATATTTTTTTTTAATGCTGCTACAATGGATAAACCAGAAATTGTAATTTGTTTAAACATCAAACGAAATTTTGTCAAAAGATGTATTATACAGTTTCATATCAATTAAATTAAATAATTTATTAAATTTTTTATTTCCTTGATATCCAGGCTTCATTAAATTGGAAATTAATACTTAGTGGAATCTCCTAACTCTTTTTTTTTATCTTCCACAACATATCAGGGTATAAATAATATGTACTAATTAGTAAACAGCATAACATAATAATTAATGATATTATAGATAACAGTATCATTAATAATTACTGAAGTACAGTTATTAGAAATAATGTTAATTTAGTTATAATTTATGTGGCAAAAGTAGATTTTACTTTGGTTCCATTCGTAATCATTTTTTTTTATCTTCCAGTAAATAAATAATTATTCGTACAAGGAAATAATATCCGTATCGGATACATTTATTCTGCTGTGGTTTTTAATTTATAATTTTAATTATTTCATTAAAAAATAGATCAATTACTCACATTAAATACGAGTTGTCGCACTATTTTATGCCAGTATATGGTTGTTATAATTATTAAAGCATCATTCCGGAAAATCTTATTGTTTACTACAAATATTAGTATTAAAAGCACTAATGAATTGTTAATAAATGTGACCCGAGACAATCAATAACCCTCATTCCTACGTAATTATTTAATCTGATCCATCAGTGGTTTTCAACAGCTCTTCCCTGTCAATGTCAGGTCACGGTGCAGTTGTGGGTATTGATCTGCTAATTGCCGAGCTTTCAAATGATTATATTTCAAAAAAATTAAAATAAATATATATCTTTTTTTTTTAATGTATGAAGAGTATTGACACATAAGCAATAGTCTATTTTAAATATTTTAGACAATAATTTATAATAACAGGATATATATATATATATATTTATATCTGGGTGGAGGTCAGTGAAAGAATTTCTTATATAGGATTCAACTATTTATTTGCAACCAACTTTCTACCCATATTGCAGGTCTTTTTCAAGGCTGAATAGACAAGATACAAACAAATTATAAATTGTATATTATATATTTACTATACCTATTAGGTATTTAAGATATTATAAAGCTATTATTTTTTTCATAAATAAAATCATTCCTACTGTTGTATATGGTTTACCCCAATAGTATGATTTCATTTTTTCATAATTAATTTATTCATTGAAATGTAGAACTGGATTATAACAATACAAAAAGTAAATGGCAGGAACAAGGCATAATACTATATCTATTCTCATTCTTAATCATTTTTAATTTTTTGCATCTTGATTATCCAGCCCTGAAGAAGACCTAGATTGAGGATCGGTACGTTGGTTTTAATTAATAGTTAAATCTTATTTCAGAAATCCTTTCACTGAACTCTAACCGGAACATTTTCTTCCCCATAATTAATTGTAAATATTTATGTATTTTATATATATTATAAGTACAAAAAAAATGTATCGTATGTATACTACTATGAATGCTCACGGATTCATTACATGTTAGACACAGTACTGTTCTGTTCTTTGGAGAACCTCTGTCCAGGGAGGTGATTAGTCTGTGATCTCCCTCAACCGTCATGGTTTTCTTCCAATTAAAAGTACTCACTTTATATATACTTTGTGGGCTCGAGATAGGACTACATAGGATCGGTATGTAGTTGTTAACAGATTAATTAATTTATCTGTTACAGCCGGATTTGAACCCGGGATCTTCAACATAGCAGCTAATAGGTCTACCACTAAGCTAACCTGCCCCCAATACATTAGATACTTCATGCATTTCTTGTATTCAGTATGCATCCTACAATTTATAATATATTATAATAAAATACAATTACTATACAAATACGACTATGATATAATATAATAAAATACAATTACAATTACACATTTTATACAGTTTTTAACAATTTTAAGCAACATGTTCACTAAGTTTTCTCTGCATCTCAATATTAATTTAATGTTTTCAACGGTTAATAGCATCCGGAAGCAATTAAATACTTAGAAAGTTGTGTGGGGTTGGAGAAGTTTAAGTTCTCCCAAAGTTTCCCCATCCTCATATTTAAAGGGATTGGTGAGAATAAATCTTTATTTATAACTTTCGTGCTTTCGTAGATTTTATTAATTTCATAACACCTAATGTGCCATGTTGAAAAAATATCATAAAGTAGTGTCTGTAATTAGTTAATATACCTATCTATAATTGTGCCCGATAAGAGGCATAGCGTTCCCAAGATATCAATATTACTGCATTTATGTATAAAAAATGATATTTTTTTATAACTAGTTATCAAAGAAGTGGAGGTTGGAGTAACAGTGATCACAACATATTGTGATGTTTATTCTTGTGCTAATGTTCTCTTTAACGTTTTCCGTAAGTTTCGAAGGCATTTAGTGTATTCTGATATACCAATGTATATATATTCGATACATAAATGAAAGTGATGAATGCTTCTTAATTAAAAGAGAGGTTTTAATCTGGACTTGTGGAATAGAATAATTAAAAGGTTTCATATTTGCCATATATTTAGTATCAACATTAAGTAATGATAAATAGCTTATAACTACCAACGTTTGAATTTATTAAAAAAATGTTTGAACGGAATGAACAGAGTGATGAAACGGAATAATGGATTGTAGAATCACAATACCTCTATTAAATATTTGATTTTTTAATCAACTTAGTCCATTATGTGGCGCGCACTGAACCAGATGTTTTAACTGATTATAAATCGTAATTTAAAAAACTGCTGAATAGAGTTTTGGTGCTCCACTAAGCCATTGAATTCTACTAGTTTCCAGTCCTTACAAACCAGAATCCTTCGTAAAATCCTTAATACTCCTTACTTTGTTATGAATAAAATCAACCATAATGACCTCATGTCTATGCCTAATTACTGATTTGGCCAGAACACGATATCAGTCCTGACAAATTTATTCCCACTAAAACCCACCTCTTCAATAAGATAATCCTCACCCGATAATCCTCCGAGTTGAAGAAGACTTTCGAAAATTTCAATTACAACATTTTGTTTATTTTAGAGATTTGAATAACTTGAATGTTTAAAAATACATCGATAGTAGAAGGGGAAAGTTCAATTTTAAATAATCGATTATTATCGATGACAGGAACGTAATATTTATGGTCTGTATCAGAACAGGAATCAATACTGATAGAACTGGAATCGCCTGAATGTCGAATCACCGTAGCTATCTATTCCCAACCTTTGTCGAACTGCGGAATACTGAACTGTTAATATAAAAACCTGTACCATTACTACCCGAGATGTGCCTCAGTACCTCTGACAACAGTTGTGCAGGTTGTCCTTAATCACGGTCAGTTCATGAAGTAGAGGAGTTCATGAAGATACCTAAATCAAGAAATATATATGAAATACCAGAAAACTATTTAAAACTCGAAATAATTTACATTTTCCGAGATTCATTATTCATTCTCTATCTCTAGATATATATATATATATACATTAAATATATATTTATTCTATTAAGTAACACTTAAAATAAGCTATAGTTATAAAAAGACCTTCTAAACCATAAGTTGTTATTTGAGTACAAACACTGGGTAGTTTCTCTACTTGCCTCTACCCATGCCATCATTCAGTATATTTACCAGTTACATTGTTATAATGCACTTGTAAATTTCAATAAATATATTTTTATAAATAATTAAATGTTTACTGAAACAAATTCTGGTAATTAACCTTCCGCCAGGTGATAATAGTTTTGTAACACGATCAGGCGCTAAATGATGGTTTTGTTTGATAAAATTATAATAGTACATTTCTAAGTGAAAAAATTAAAAGTAAATAAATATATATTTTAATAAAGTTGCTTAAAATTAGATTAAAAAAATAGTTGACAGAACACACCAACAGTTGAGCATACCAAAATTTGTATTATATTTACAATTAATTTTACAAATCTAAATGATTTTTGGGTATTAGATCTATTTCCAACAATGTATATTGTAAAAACTATCGTCTCACCCAATTAAAATCTTCTATTTGAATTGAAAAAATTAAATCACAAACGAAATAAATGTTATTCCTATTACTAATAAATGTTGCCACTAGCAAATTATTTATACTATATTACCAAAACTTTCAAAAAAATATATTATAGAAAAAAAAAATAGAACATAACATTAATTACAGTATTATTACTTACTTAAAATATATTTTTAGCTTCCTACTAACTACAAGGAATTATTATAACAGTCTTAAAAACTTTAAACATTTGTATTTTATTAACAGCATTATAGAATAACATGAATAAAAACTTGATAAAAAAACTCCAATTTCTACTTATATTTTTTTGATAATTTTGTTACACCACCAGGCGCTAGCCTTACTACGGACAGTAGGTTGCAACTTTTTCACTTTATTGCTTTCTCTTCCCTGTACTATTGGGAACTGAGGGTACTTTTACAATCTTACAATATGAGGGGACTTTTACAATCTTACAGATGAGGGGACTTTTAGACGTTAATCGGCCTGTCGGGTGTCAGGTACTGGTTAAAAATCCCTGTACTAATTAAACCTGGATAGGGAAAATTGCTGCCTCTGTAGCATCGTCCGATTGATTAGCCATAGCAGCGTAAACGGCCGTCCTATTCTTTCCGATGCGAGATTTACTGTAAATGGTCTCCTCCAGATCAGCTTCTTCCTCCCTTCCGAGAATAGGACGCCCTGCTCCCCCTAGCGGCCTCGACGGCAAGCATTGGGGGCCGTAAATATCCCCAGTGATAGGGAGTGGATCGGGGCATTATCTTGGGTAAGCAATATCCTAAGATGGAGGATTGAATGGTACTGTCATGTTGGGAGCAGTGTTGGGGTAATAAGATGTCTGTGTTTGGACGTAGCGGTAATTTATGGTGACTGGCCCGAGTTCTGTGGATGGTGCACTAAATTACTGAGCCATCACGAGCTCGGGCAATAAACAGTGGAAATTAATTATATCTGAGCTCTTTAATTAGATTGTATCGTGTGTAGAAGTTCACTTCGAATCCAATTAATCTTTTTTATCGTTTGAAGAATATCGTGCTGCACATTTAACGGTTGCTGTCAAAGATTATAGCTTTTACTTTAACCGTAATTTAGAATTTAATAACGCTATTTTTACTTGGGAGGGGGTAGCTCAGTGGTAGAGCGCTGAGTTCCCGAAGGTCACAAGTTCAAATCCGTCAGATAATTTATTTCATCCGTTAACCATCACCAGGAACATGCCCAGGGATCTGGAAAACCTGGGGTTCACCAAGCCTCCATTTACTGGATATCTTTAATTAGGTGAAAACCTTGAGTTTGAACGTGCTCTTGGATAAATCACTTCCCTGCACAACTTTGTAACATACAAGGTTCTAGAGTAAAGAGTAAAAATAGTGCACTGACTGCACTCTGACTATTCATTTAGACAGATCTACTAACTAACATCACGCCTGCGACCACCGTTTCAAGATTCTTATAGAGACAAATAAAGTGCTGCAAAGGTGTCAGGAAATAGTGCAGTCTGTATCGTGTACTGCACCCAAGATCCTTCATGGGTTGTCAATGCAATATTATTATTTATATTTACATATAAATAATAATATTGAATATAATATATAGCATTTCCAAGTCTATTTGAACCTTTTCCAAGTCAACTGTAACCTTTTACAAATCAAATGCAACCCTTTCCAAGTCACAAGCAACCCTTTCCAAGTCACAAGCAACCCTTTCCAAATGAGTTGAAACCCTTTTCAAAGCAAACGTAACGCTTTACAACTTAACTGTCACCCATTTTATTTCAATCGTAACCGTTTCCATTTCACTTGTCACCCTTGAAAATTTAAGGTCTCAGAACTCAACGGGATTAATTTTGTTATTTTCAATACTATTATTGGCACAAAGCAGTAAACGAACAATATTAATATAATTTTCGAAAAGCAATGATTATTGTTTAAATAACACTGTTCTGCAAAAAAAAACATTTCTCCCCTCCCTTGAACAATTTTGCCTGTTTCTCATGTTTTCAGGTGTGCTGAGTCCGAATCCGAACTCAGAAAAATTCTATCACCCTCTGATTTTGAGAGAAAAGAGGTGAAACTTGGAAAAAATGAAAAATTGTATTTGAAAATTATTGTCTTTATTGTAACAGATTTTTTTTCTTTTTCAACGATAAAATATAATTAATTGAATTCTGCATGCTATCAGGTATAATACTAGATATGACACAACTCAAAAAATATACACACATCGTCAATGAGTAGTTTTTTTTCTTTTGTACTCTTCCTCCTCTGTCTCCCGCTGCAGTGTCCAGCAGTAATCCGCCAGCATCTTCTCATTCCATTTTCCAGAATATCTTTTTTCCATTCTGGATATGTCTTAGTGGAATCGTTCTCCATGTTCGTCCGAAACTGCACCCAAATTTGGAGCGAAAAAGTCTAGGTGACTATGCAGGAAATGTATTTTTAAGGACATATTGCATCCCAATGTTTTATATGAAGTAAGCAGTTCTTGGACTATTTTTCGGTAGTCTCTAGATTTTTTGTTTCCCAAAAACTTAGCACATACCTCTCGAAAAGCAATCCAAGCCTTTTTCTCAGTAGTATTTAACTTTGCTTCAAAAGTGAGGTCCTTGAGTAGATGTCGAATTGAGGTCCTACGAAAATTCCCTCCTTTATCTTAGCATCGCTGAGATGCGGAAATTTTTGTTTCAAGTACATGAAACCTTCTCCTTCCTTGTCCATTGCTTTTACGAAGTTTTTCATTAGCCCCAATTTTATGTGGAGTGGGGGTAAAATTATTTGGTTTTTGTCCACTAATGGAGGATTGGCAATGTTTTTTTACCTACTTTTTCCTTACGCTCTGGCCATTTTTTTACGACATAATGGTCTCCTCTTTTTCTGCTCTCCCACTCGCACAAAAAACAACAAAATTTAGTGTAACCTCCTTGGAGTCCTGTAAGCATGGCTACCACTTTAAGATCTGCACAAATGCGCCATTTGTACTCATGGTACTGGATTTTTTGTAGAAGTATCTTCATGTTGTCATAGGTTTCTTTCATGTGGACCGAATGAGCTACTGGGATAGATGGATGTTTGTTTCCATTATGAAGGAGTACTCCTTTTAAACTAAACTTGGAGCTGCCAATGAATAGTCTCCATTCCTCTGGATTGGTTGGCAGATCAAGTTTCTGGAGCAAATGAAATACATCATTGCAAAATACAAGATTTTCTTCCATCGAGAAAAAGCATAGAACTCCTGATTCCCGTTTTCTGAAGAAAGATATATTCACGCCTCCTTCCAAGAGATTCCATTGTTGCAACCTTGACCCAAGAAGCTGAGCTTTTGATTTTGGGATATCTAAATCACGAACAAGATCATTCAATCGGCTCTGATTTATGAGCTGTGGCTGAGTTTCAGAGGGGCTGGACGAACTTGAAATTTCTTCTTGTTGACTGGTTCCAGGTTGAGGTGAAACGCTTTCAGAATCGCTGCACTCCTCAGAACTAAGACGGAACTTACTCGGATTTGGTGGGATGGGCATGGAGGCATCATGTGGAGCTGGCCTCATGGCAGAGGGGATGTTGGGATAAACAATTTTCTTTTTGCTCTTGAACGAGAAACCTTTGATTGTGGTCATGCAAAAATAGCAATCGGTCACGTGATTTGTAGGTTCTCGCCATATCATGGGAACTGCAAATGGCATTGACTTATGTGTCCCATTTAGCCAACCACTCAGAGAACGTGAACATGAACTACAGCATATTTTAGGAGCCCACGATTTGTCCTGATCACTTACTTTACATCTAAAGTATAACTCGTATGCCTTCTTCACCAGCGGAGTCAGAGGTTTCTGAGTGGACTTGAATGTGACTTCACCACAAACATAGCAAAAGGAATCAGGCTTATTTATACACTGTCGTGACATTACAGAGAAAAAGTGAACTGTTCCAAAAACAATGATAGCACAACTGAATATCCAACTAAGTGAGTTTAGCGAAAGCCTCGAGAGTACTGATCAAATCCTAGAAGAAAATAGTGACAAGAGGTAAGGATTTGAATGAAAAGGGTACCACCATAAAAGACCATAAAAGATAAAGGAGGGTCATTCCCCTAAAGATCCAGGTAGAGACCAAATCCCTGCCTCAAGCTCAAAAACTGAAAAAACACTTTTAGCCATATTTCTTTAACCACTTGTAATATTCCCATCAAATTTTTTTCGTTCAAATTCACAAAAAAAATTCGTTCAAAAAAAATTCGTCAAATCCACAAAAAACTCACCTTTTTGGATAAAAAAACTAGAATTTCTCAGGAAACTGTGCGTGATAGACAAAATCTGACTTCAAATTCGTGTTCAGCATATCTGATAACAGTAAGAAAGCATGTTTTGGTTTGAAGGAGGATTTTCGTGCAGAACAGTGTAATCATTCTTTTTTTAAAGAAACCCATTAAAATAAAACGCATTTTTTTCTGAGAAAGTAAAGCTACGTAAACCGAAGTTATCAACAGTTTCTTTCTTAGATTTTACAAAAATAAAAACTCATAGCAAAATTATCGCACTAATAAAAACTTCTTTGACCATGAGGAGAAATGAGAAAAAAAAACCAACTTCTGTTTTAAATTTTTTACTTAATTTTTTGTAAACTAGAATATTATTATGATAATTATTTTATTATCAAAACTATAAAGATACCACTGTTAAGTACATATTACATGTTTTTACTTTTTTCAAATAAACTTTCTCAAACAAAAAATCATTTATAAAAGGGTTGTGATGATTTTATCCTTGCGAGTCCTGAGGCCCTAAATTTACCTATTCCCCAAGATGGTAAATTTTCAAAACATTTTCAAGGGTGACAATTGAAATGGAAACGGTTACAATTGAAATAAAAAGGGTGACAGTTAAGTTGTAAAGCGTTACTTTTTCTTTAGAAAGGGTTTCAACTCATTTGGAAAGGGTTACATTTGAATTAGAAAGGTTTGCTTGTGGCTTGGAAAGGGTAGTATTTGATTTGTAAAAAAGGTTACAGTTGACTTGGAAAAGGTTCAAATAGACTTGGAACGCTATATTATATTTTATATTTATTCAATTCAATATTATTTTTATCTTAAGACAATGAAGGAGTGTTATATAAAAAATATCCTACACACAGTAAGAACAGTGTGTGAGAAACTCAGCCATAACGAACCTTTAATTTGGAAAGTCAAATTGTTATAATTTACAATCATTCAAAACTAAAACATTAACATAAGGACACAGATATTGAATCTTATGCATCACAGATATGTGGATCAGCTGATAATACCAACATTAACAAAGTTCAAAACCTTTGGGGGGAAATCACAAAATCGTTGATGCATTTGTAACATAACCAACGAACAATTCTGCATTCAATTACACAAACATCCTTACCTTACTCACTAATCAATTGCAAAGGAATAGTTTATTACAGAAATCTCTTTATTATTTACAATTTTTTTTTTTTTAACTCTTCTACTCATCACCATAAGAACTTTATGTTACAATAATTTCAATTGCCTATGGTGTTGTTGATTCGAAGAAAGAAATTTGATATCGACTGTGTCCTTCAATATTCAAATCCATCTAATAGGAATAATACTGTCTGTTGGTACTATGTGATGTTTTTAATCATTTTAACATGTTTTTGCCTGTCTCTAGAAATTGTATTTAAAGCGTTGTAATATCCTTGTTATTCCTATTCCATTAATGTCTTATCTGCAACAAGATTAATATCAGTATAACTGCGGGAGACAGCATTTTAATGTAGCTACACCCACTACGGCCAGATAACAAATCTTCCTGGAGCCAGGTGTCACCCTAATCTGGTCTACGGGACTCCACTCCCTTGAATGCCACCATTTTGTCCGAGTTTTTTATTTAACATATTGTATTATGATTTAAAATATCAAAATTTTTTTTATTTTTTTTTAGGTAGTAGAGAACATAATAATTTTTTTAATTCCGTGCCTGTTATTGTTGATTTTTTCTTCACTTTCCGGGCCCGTTTTAACCATAATATTCTTTCAACACAGTTCGGGGTAAGATGACAGTCATACTGTCATAGTTGATTACCTCAAGTCATAATCTACTGAAAATCTCCTGGCTAAACCAAGAATCTAGTCATATTCGAGTAAAAAGAGATATTACTATTGCTACGGCCAGAGAGGGGAGAACGACCGGCAGAGAGGATTAAGACGAGCTGTGGGATTAAGCAGAAGGGATCAAAGATCGGTGTAGAAAGATCTAGACAATTCGAACTATCTGGATCAACCTGGATGAATTCAGACAATTCGCGCCCCACCGCGACTAACCTTGCCTATATAAAAGGCCAGCTGTTTCGGAGTATCGGTCAGTCAGCAATAAGCAGTAGTAAACTAGTGACAGTCCGTGTGAATTACAGTAAGTTAGTGTCAGCCAGTGGCAATGTGTTAAGTAATTAGTGAGTGTAATAAACTGTGCGTCAGTTTGTCATATTTGGAGAGTCTTACGGTCGGTGGACTTTAATTAGCGAACTGTAAGTGTTAATTTGTAGTTGTAAACTATAGTGTAATATTATTGTATTTGTACAAATTTATTTAAATAGTTTAGTTATTTAGTATTAGCAATATCTTATATTATTTGTATATTATTTTAGTAATTAGATAACAGTTAGGCCTAGGTTATAGTCTGTAGAATATTGCTATTGTAAATTGTTATTAGTTTAATAATTTAATTGTTTTAAATAATTTCCTTGTAATCTTTTTAATTTCATAATAAATATTAGTAACTTGAATTTAGTAGTAGTTTAGTTTATTTTACACCCAGTAGCCCATAACACTATCTTGAAAGTTCATCTTCCTTCCTGTCGGATCACTACCATTCTCGACGGGAGAACCAGTTGGGGGGAAAACTCGCTCTTTAAAAAGGTTAATTCCCGCAAGGGTACACATTTCAGTACTCTCCTGTAAGGTGCTTCACCCTAATGGACACGTTCGGCTAATTTCTTTCTTTCCCGATGGAATTAACTTACAAAATCTGATCACTTCCGGTACACGAGTCTACAATGTTTGTAGAAACTGCGCCTGGGAACTGTTGGGTTGCACCGTCTCGATCACTCATAAGATTTTTTCCCCTTTGGTTATAAGTTATAAGCCTCTTCATTCACACTGAATTCATTTCGATAATCATATGTACTCACAATCGATCAGGTTTAAAGTTAGAGATAGTAACGTTATCTTCTAGTGCAAACGATAATTTTGTAAATTAAATTTTAATGGAAACCTATTTTGCTTGTAGTTAACATGTTTTTGTTTGTTGTAGACCGAAAAAAAACACATTACTGTAACATTTTCGAGACAACTGGAATCAGCCTGTTCGAGTGGCGTTTTTGGGTTTGTCATCAGCTCGGGAAGAATTATTTATATTTTGAATAAAATTTCCTTGGCTCAAAGTATTCAAACTATTTGAATAGTCATTATGAATAGCTTTATTAGATCGATTGAACCGAAGATCACTCTGTATTCCGAGCAAGGTTGGGCTCATAGTGAATACGCTAGATGGAGAAACAAACGGGAGAGATTGGTTCATCTCCCGGTAGCTATTGATTGGACAGATGAAGACGTGCCGGGACTGCATGAGAACCGCTTCTGTAATCTCCACCGTCGCAGGGAATCAATCATTCTCGCTCCGGGTCTCTTCTAATTTTCTCCTTTGTCCTTGCGATCCTTCGGGATCAAAGTGTGACTAGATGTTCTTTGAATTGTAATACCAATCATATTTGGGTGTCTGTACGTTGATTAAGTAATGCTGCATTACTTTATACTCCTTACCTAATTAGAACCCAAATCTAACTACGATCAATTTCGTCTTACGACGTAAATTTTTTAAAGCACCGATCCTGTTGTAGTGTTTCCTAGAACCGAATGTTATCTCCCCCTCAATGAATAATGGGAGTATTGTGGGGTAACCAGAAACAAAAGAATATGTTGATTTTATTTTTTTGTATCATTTTATTTCTATAATTTTGGCTCGTATGCCCAATATTCATTCATAATCTCTAAGTATTGTTATTATTCTGGCTCTACATTCCTGCAAGAATCGCCTCCACCACAACCAACCTACCTCTGTGATGTTGCGCTACTCTCCTACATTCTTGTCCACCTCCTCATCGTCCAGCCATCTGATCCGAGGGTGTCCTCTACTTCAAAGCCCATAGAGCATTCTCATTGGTATACTGTGTTCTGCCATTCTTTCTACATGTCGCATTCATCTAATCCTGGCTAACTTTATCAATGCCACCATATCTGGCTCTCCAGATCAGCTCATCATTCCTTCTTCTTCTCCATACCCCATTTTTGGTCACTCCACCCCGCATTTCTTTCCCAGGAGTTGACCATAAGTCCTGATTTTTTGGTCAGAGGTCATGCCTCACACTCATGCATTAGTACTGGTCTTACAATGGTTTTGTATAATTGTATTATTTTACAGGGTGATTTAAACTGCAATACTCTTTGCAGTGAGAAATCACCTAAATCTCTAAGTGTAAACAATAATTATAAATATAAAATTCAATATACCGCACTAAACCTCAATAAAATCAATTCAACCCATACAATTAGAAATAATAATTCGAATAGAATTAAATAATTATATCAGGAATTGTTTATATCTCCGCTCATATTAATCCGTATAATTTCATACATATATCCCGTGAAGTAATTACCAATGTCTAGAAGAGTAATTATATGAAGATAGATCAGACTCTCTCAGGCGTGTCTCTTACGACCATTTGAGGACTGTGAATCAGTCCAAGGGGATTAATGCTTCAATTTAGCATATCCCAGAATTACTTCGGTTATGACTTCACATTAAATTCTCATATCCGTAACAACTCATTACGTGTAAGAGTTCCCTCTCCATGTATTACTGTTCATTAACGACGTCAATATAAGTCATTTATTCATATTACCTGTTCATAAATAAGTATTATCTATTAAGGCACTGTAACGGACTCAGATAATTTAAGTTAGTTATAATTTATTAAATGTTAAGGAATGTTAGTAGGGTATTGTCTGCCTGTGGCGATGCCGAATCATCACTCCTATACGGAAATTACGTCAGCATTCCCGTCAGCTACAAGTCGAGTCGGATCGAATATTTAAAAAGTTAGATTTAATTTAAGAGATTCTCGGGATAACCATGACCACCAGGGGGCAGCACCTCACTGACTCCGGGATAAGAATGTTGACGTTAGCTCGAATAAGCCTTCAAATACGAGACCGTTTTCCCCCAAAAGACAGAGTTGAAGACGGGTACCAGTGAGAAGCCGAGGGACCTGAGCAAGAAACCAGATGGAAGGTAGGACTCTGCTTTATAATGTAGTCAGACTTTTTATTCTGGGTGAAGCCCGTTTGTAGTTCAGTTGAAGGTAGAGCGAGTTAATTATTTTTGCCATTCGGCGCGTTTCGGCCACAGAACAAATGGGAATCTTTTATTTAAGCATAATCCTTATTAGTGTATATGATTAGGGTTGTATGTGAGGGATCGAGTTCGATTAATTAGCGGTTATGAGGTAATAATTACTGATGGGGAATAATTAAATTTGTAATTATTGTTAGTGCATAAGATTATTGTTATAGATTA
This sequence comes from Troilus luridus, assembly GCA_964056705.1. NCBI lineage: Eukaryota > Metazoa > Arthropoda > Insecta > Hemiptera > Pentatomidae > Troilus > Troilus luridus. The sequence continues at coordinate 66,492,537 of OZ057413.1, forward strand.
AGGAAATTGTTTTATTATTAATTTATTAGTGGTTTTAGCAATTATTATGATTATTGAGGGAGAATCTGGGATATGATTTCGTTCTGATCGCATGTTATTATTTAGTACTATTCTTGAAGGTGAATCTTATAATAAATTAAAAGTTTTAGTTTTCCAGTTGACTGAGAATTTCTGTTTAAATTGTAATAATTATTTTATTAATCCCTTACTAATGAATGTATCTGTAATTGATATTTTATTAATACCTTATCTAGAATAGATGTATGTAATTTTTATTTCAATATAATGCCGCTTCATTTTGTTAGATAAATGTTATGGGGTTTATTTCTTCATCCATTTTCCCTTATGTGTCCTCGATTATACCCTGTCCTATCCCAGCCCTTTGCCCCCGCGGGTAACAGCACTATTCATTTCTTGGAAACCTGCAATATATATAGTGAGATTATAAAGAAATACTTTGGGAGGAAGGGTTATGTCCCTGAAGAATTCGTTAGTTTATTAAAAGCTGCTATTGGCTAACACAGACGGATTACCCATTGTCTAGTATTTTTGTAGAATTTTAATGATTTTTATTGTATATATTTTGTTTAATGAACACTTTCATTTATTCAAATAAATACTGCAATTTCAGTTAGGCGTAAACCACGAAGTCATTAAGGCTTAAACAAAAATTGATTTGAGATTTCTTTGAAGTAACTAACTGGATATTTTTTTTATATTCTTATATATATATATATATATATATATATCAGTTACGATTAGGCTGGACATAATACAATTCGATTAAAAAAAGGGTAATAGGTCGTAGACACTCTCGCGCTATAAGCATAAAACTAAATCTTATTTCACTATCCTCAAGTATTCAAGATCAACATCTGTTATTGGATAGAACATACGCATAACTAATCGTAGTAATAATTGTGAATATTAAATAAAAGTACCAGGAAATCAAATTTTAAATAAAGTACTCTTCAAAATTATTATTTTAGGAATGGAATTGTCGACCCTTTCCTTATACCTATTCCGCGAAACCAGTTCGGATAATCGATGCACTAAATATATGTTTTATTTGTAATTTTCAATTCGTTTTGACATAGGCAAACCAGCAAGACCGGACGGCCATGCAGGTGCGGCCTAGCAAGCGCCTTCCTTCCTCTGCTCTCATTATTATTCTTTGTTAATTATTAAAGATAAAAACCTTGTTATGATTAGATGTAACTCTTATTAATGAAATCCGATGTTCGATACCGAGAAGTTTTTTTGCTCATTAAACTACTGCTGTTGAATGAAACTTGAAATCAAAAAGAAAAAGAAAAAAAATCTGAAGTCTCTAAAATACTGGTACCCTGCTGATTACACATTCAACAATTAATTTCATTTATTTATTGAAATTTACAACTGTATTATAACAAGACAATTAGTTAATAAAGTGGCCGGAATGTTGCATATGACATACATATGAGTATTGTAATGATGGTGTTGAAATTCTTTTCTTAACCCTTTCATGCCTGAAGTAGCCGTTTGGTTACAACATCTGTACATACTCCTGTTATGGTTTTAATGCACAGTATAGCCAGTATTCTTCACTAATAGTTCCAGAATATGTCACAGATTGCAGCACAGGCAAGCTAGTCTTTCTAACCTCAGTTTGGACGGATTATTGAATTAATTTTTTTTTAAATGGTAGGGCGAAAAAATTTAAAACAAATGTATGATTATTTAGGCCGTTTTTAACAGAAAAAGTCACAGAAGATATTTTATAAATTTTATTTTGAACTTTTGGCATGAAAGGGTTAACCACCAGAAAATTTTTAAACGCTTAAAACTTTTTTGATTTTAACTTATGCCATTATTCCCATAAAACTTAAAGTTCAAAATATGACAGATATCTCGTTTCTGAATTGAAAGCTTCGAGTAATACAATCGTTACTGAATGCTTAACTACAAAAATTTCAATTTTTAAGGCTTTTTCGCTTTCTTTTGAAGGAGCGATATACCAATCATATGAAATTGAATTGTTGTTTATTGATAGAAAGATTTTATTTTACCCTAATCAAGAAATATCGATCCCTTTTTGAGTTTCCTTTTGAGTTGGGTAACGACTGGAATAAGGCCAATGAGAAGCATGAAAGCGCTTCAAATGCCTCCTAAGCTCTATTGTGCAGGAGGTCGGTTCTCCTTTGCCTCAAAGATGGCAGTGCGAATATGGGTACGCTTGTGGATGACAAGGCATTAAGTCTTCATGGCATTTGAACCGTATCGCCAGAATACACTGCACTGCCTAATACTCGGCAATGTACCTCAAGGATTAGGCTAAAACTGGGCAGTATTTTGCCAGAAATGTATTCACTGTCTGTTAGGGTATCTCTAAATTTAAATTAAATAGAAATTTTTATATTTTTTAAACAAAAATAGTGTAGTTGTAAGTGTGTCTACTGACGTCGCTGCAAAAGAAAACTATCGAATTTGGAAAAACATATTTTTCAATATGTTCGATCTATATCGTTTGCGTTAGGATCGACATAAATTAATTTAAATTTGTGTTTATTTAATTTACGAAATCGAAGGTATTTATAATTATGTCGTGAATCTATGGATTCTCAGGTAATTTATTCGTATAGCAAATAAAAATCGGCTTTGTACATCACATTTTTCTCTGTATTTAATACTTTTTTTATTTTTTAAGATAGTTCGATATCTTGTATCTTTTCTTAATGATCTCTTCCACTTCCCTCTTATTATATTTATCGCGATGTTATTGAGTACGAATAGAGCGATAAGTGCCCGCAATTATTACTGTAACATTGATGAAGCCCTTGTGATTGCCTTATATTACCTCCATTAGTGAATTAACCACCGTCAACGGCAGCTTTGCCAACGTAATTTCGAAACGGGTAATTATCACGGTTAATTAAACTGTTCCTCGAATTATTATTGAAATTAATTTTTTTTTAATTAAAAATTAAAATTTCACAAAAACTACAATTGTACACAGAATTTGAAAAAACTTATCATTGGCACTTTAATTTTTTTTTTTATTCAATTACAGTTTTTTTTTAAATATTGTAGGTTGAAGGTATAAGCTGACTGATGCACGTAATCTTCCTGTCACTCGGTTTAACAGGCAGGAGATTAAACTGGTTCCTATATGTCATACCTATATAAATACATATTATTGAATAACTGAGGTTTATACTGATTTTATAAAAAATAAAACAGAATTAAAACATAGATGTTTTGGATGCCATCCATCAAATATAGGGAATAAATTGTATTTATAAGCTATTTAAAAGTAATTTATACGTAAATATTATTTATTTTCCACCGACAGTAGATCTTTGGATACGAAATATTCTTGGGGGACCACAGACAACCTACATGGGCTCATTATTCAAATTGCTACATGCCATGATTTACAGATTCTCTACCACGTACTTAACCTTAATACTCTTAGTGGGTCTTAGTGGCACAGGTTTCTTATAGAAGCCATGGTATCTGTAGCTAAACAGCAGACTGCTCACATAGCTCTAAAACCTTTAGCAGATCCACCATTGTGCTTCTCACTAACCTGGACACAAGGACAGCGACTAATTTATCTAGAGTCCATTGATTATGGCTATTTGGGGTCAGCAGGCGCGTCCAACTTTCCTTGATATAGACCGAACCTTTCCTTCCTCCCAACCATGGCTTGATAGATCAGACGAACTGTTATAATGTTTTCCCCAAAGTTCATTCATGTCTCGTTTCTTATTAAGTTTATGGACTGTATAAGAATTTTATAATTATCCTTCTAGATCAAACAAAACATCAGAAATTGATGCTTCAAACAATTTATTGAATTGATTAACATTGAGTCGCCCAAAATAGCACCTGTTTCGACGTCGATTTTTAAGTTTCGGTTAACTGTATCGTTAAGTTTACAGACTATAAGTTGTAATAGATAAGATTATAAAATTGGGTTGATGACCTGGGGTTATTGAGTGTACTTGTAGGACCCTAAGTTGTGAAATAGCTTCCATGTTGTCAGCAATGTAACTTCTTTGACTTACCCTCCTCTTGTATACTTATAAATATATAAACTCTAAGATATTGATAGATTAGGGAGAGAGTTGAGAGGAGATACTGTGGCTAGACAATAATGTGTAAAGATATTTGACAATTACTGATAGTAGACGATATCACTAATTTATGTTGTCAGTCCATAGTATAAGTCTGCCTAGTTAGTTAATAAAATAAAAGATCTTGGAATATTAATGTTATATCTTTCAATGTCACTATAAATCTATATCTTTCTTATAAGACGTCCACCGTTCGTTATCTTTTATTCTTTTCATGGAAATATGACCATCTATTACTGCAATGTATTAAGCGGTCTCTGAATTTTTTATTCCTATGGATGAAAGGTACTCAGGATTCATCGTTTAGTATCAGTATTGGCTCAGACATCGGCCTGACGGAGGCAGATCCATCACCCGTGGAGCCTCTTGGGTTGACCCGGCAAACAGCTTGATTTATCGCCGTCGCTCCATAAGTAGCCTCCATCCTTCAACCCAAACCACACAAAGACCTCTTCCACATTATTCGACAGAACTAATATTTTTTTTTTAATCGAATGTACACGAATTATTCAAATTAGTTTATTGATAATTTAGTAAAATCTTTCAAGAAATATCGCTCCTTCAAAAGAGTCACGACAAAACTCAAATTGGGCATTTTTGAGGTAAGCTTTCAGTTTTTTCAGTTGAAGTTTTTTAAAACAGGAACGACATATCTGATATTCCATTTCCAACGCTTTTTCTTTATAATTTTTAAAGTCATATTTTTAATTGTATCATGTTTGAACTTGAAGTTTTAGGGGAATAATTACATAACTTAAAACTAAAAAAAATTCAAGCTATTAAAAATGTTCTAATGGTTAATGAAAAGTGTCAATATCAGCATTACAATAGGAATCCTTTCCTTTGCCTATAACCAATTTTTTTTTAACCCTCATGGAACTTTCAAATACCTCCATTGAAAAATTTTTTTTTTATGTTATGGCGTTTTTCTTTAGAAGGAACGATATGTTAACTAAGTTCTATTCATATCTGTTCTCTAACACCGGAAAAAAAAATCAAGGAGTATGTTTCTTGTTATAGTTTTAGATCTCTTGAAGAAGATCTTCTCCTTAGTTCAAATGAACAAATGAGATAGTTAGGTTTTAATAGAAGGCAATACAGGTTAGAAGAAGTACACGAACGATAAAGTTGCATGCCACCTGTCACACTTACAAAATACTAAGTTGCTAATGAAACATAACTATTATGTAAGGTGTGCCATGTTCACTTGAGCATTGATCTCAAGGAAAAGTCAGATCCTTTTAACTGAATTATATTTAAATAATAAAATGGGATCCCACCATGAGATCGTTATACTTAAAGTATAGTAATTGTATATCATTATGAATAAGAGACATCCAAAGGTTGACTTGACTCCTGGCCAGGTGACTCCTTGTATCAGGAGTTGTTTATTAAATAATAATAATTATTGAATATCATTATATTTATTTGTGCTGATCATGGTTACAAAGATAGCTTATAAAACTACTTACAAAGAAAGGGGGACGCTATTTCTCGACCATTGTTTCATCCAGTTTGCCTCTTGGGTTGGTTGGCTGCTTCTCCAGCCCGCACCTTGCCAACAACTGCATATTCTGTATCCTCAGAGTGAAGGTACCGCCCATAAGAGACACTACCTGTTTTATGCCCATTAACCAATTTATCTAAGGTACTCGTAATGTTCCAGATAGTGCCACATATAGTAGGTGTTATATGTTCATGAGCTATTGCTTCCCATCGGCTCACAGCAAAAGGTTATGTAAAAGAGTCGTGACGTATTTACATCATCCATAGAACGTTTTTATTCGTACTATCCTGATAAGAAAATACAACCTGTACTACTACAACCAGTGAAGGGGCTGGAGTTCAATACGTGGTAGATAGTCCTGTTTCTTGGACATTGATTGTGAAGGGATGTGATTTGACCTAGATCATGCTCAACTACCAGAATTCCCCCTTATTTTGAGTGCCCACTTTATTCAGGCTGGGTGAACCCCAGGATCCATAGGATCCATCTCCGGCGAATAATAAGAGTTCCAGCGAGTGGGATCCAATTATTCTGATAATTCCTAACTAATCCCTGCTTATTGCCAAAATTGGATCTTCATAATAAGGTTGTTTATTTTAATAAAACAGTCAAACGAAAATTACCTAGAGCATTCAGACATTCTAAAAATTTTTTTCATCTCCAAGCCCTACCATATATAACTACTAAAATATTTGGGATTTTCATATCATGGAATAACTCTTTTTATTTAGTTTATCATAGTCGTATTTTCAATAATTACCATATGAATAAATCTATTGGTATTTTTTATTAGGGACTATTTCAAGACTGCTTTGTAAATTTGGGAGATAATTTGTCCTCGGTATTTTCCAGTTTCTCTAACATTTCGATACTGATTTTACAAGATCCAAGAAAATAAAAATATTTTTAACTTTACAGACAATTCAAATCTTTCACTCGAAATTCCTTCGTTATATTACACATCGTCCCTTTTACCTTACTAATAAATCATTACACAAAGATCTCAACATTCCACTCGTGACACCCAAACTTACTGGTACAATCATTACTGACCGACACATTGCCACAGAATCCGACAAGAAGACTGAAACGTCTCTAGAGCAGGGATCTACCGAGAGATCAAACACGCTAAGAATGCCTTCAAGTTTCTCCACCCATGCTTCCACGTTAAACCCTTGGGAGAGGTTCGGAAAAGAAGATAGCAGATATAATAGATGCCATAATGTCTTAAATAAGTATTTCTATTATTATTATTATAAGTATATTGTTATAAATCGACCAAATAGCTAAAAGTATAAATAAAGTTAAAATTAGAGGAAATGGTGCGGGTAGAGGTGAAGAAAATTCTCTTATATAGGGAGAACTTTTTATTGGTAAGCCAACGTTTAAGTTAAAATAGCTTCAATAAAAAAAGTTTTAATTAGCAAGTAAGAGCCACATAGTATTATGTTATAATAACAATAGAAAGTATTGAGAGTATAGGAAGGATAAACCTTTGCAGCCGTAGAGATCCAAGCGATGTGCAAGTAACATACGGTTCATTAGAATATGTAGGCCTTTATGGCGGTTCCTACAGAATGGCTCATCCGCTCTTTCTGACCGTAATTCGAGATCAGAAATCAATGAAATCTTGACGAACCGTTGTATAGGCAGAGGAGGGTTGTGTCTTACCCTCTTCTTCAACCTGACCTTTCTTTTTTTATTCTCTCTTTTAAGTACCATCGAAAGAAAAAGTCAAAGCTAAGCCATCTAATGGTTCTTATGACCTTTCGAATAAAATAATCAATGCTTGCGAATCGTGCATTCCCCCAATGGTTTCCAAAGATTACATCAGTTGAAAAAAGTGGATGAGATTGTGCTTATAAGTAAGATATGGCTTTTTCCATGCTTATTATTCTGTATTCTACCTTCTATGTTATGTGTAATTATATCGTAGGTTGTCGCTTTGGGTTGAGTCACAACAATAATTAACTTTTCAATCGTTTATTTTAATATTTACCAAAAATGCAAGTTATCATGAGCTTTAGAATGGAAGCCATAATGCAATTATGGGAAATGTGTATACTTCGGTATTCATTTAATCTAGAAATGAACATTTCAAAAACATATATCAGCTAAACTTCGCTAACTAAATGTTAGTTGAAACTTTTATTTCTTGACGAAATGATTATACATTTCCAATAATTACATTATCCTTTCCGTACTGCAGCTAATGATAACTTTTATTTTTTTTGGAAAATATTAAACAGTTAAAATTTGTTGTAAATCATTCGGAGCGGCTCGAACAAATAAAATTAAATAAATATATCTAATGAAAGTGTCGTTTTTATTAGCTCGCTTTCATTTTATTCATAAATAATATTTTTCGTATATATATATATATATATATATATATATATATATATATATATATATATATATATATATATTATTTATTTTTTAAATTAAAGAATAATCTAAAAAACATTTCAATTGATGATTTTATTCATTTTATTCAAGTGATTTTAAATCGTATGAAACTCGATTTGAATTTGGTCTTGCTTTAAAATACTAAAAACTCCTATAAAAAACACTTTTTTTTAAATTTCCTTAATGTTTGGTTTTAAATAATTCTCTTATATTTTTAACATACTATCGCTCACTAGTCCATTAAACTATAACTCTAGAGAATAAAATCCTGGAAAAGTATAGATTCGTTGTTCCGACGTATGTAAACTAATAATGAAATTCTGTACACCGATCGAGTCGTAGTTAAGTTCAAATGAACATAAACTGATTATTAAATGGAGCATAATAATTGTAATTAAGTTAACGAGGTAGGCGTGTATAATGTAATTTTAATTTTAAATTACATTAATTTATTTTCATTACATAAATTATATTAATTGATTACATTAAGCTAACAATGATTATCCCTATTGGGTTATTCTCTAACTGAGGTGAAAAAAGTACCACAAAAGTGTTGTATTTATGTCTTGCAGTAAAGCACTGAGATAAATCTGTTAATATTATTAGTTAATAATAATTAATAGCTTTAATAAGTATAACTTGTTCCTGAGAGGCTTGTGAAAGGGAACGACTCTGAGCTTAGGTGCTTTCAGGGAAATGTATTACAGCGTCGGTAAAGGTGACGGGGCTAGTAATAAAGGGCACCGAGTTTACAAAATTTATTTATGTTTTTCTTTGTCTTTATTAATTATTTATTTACGAAAATTTATTTATGGACTATATATTAACGTTAGCTCTTTTACCTTCTTAAATGTTTATGAATATCCTGCATTTTCTCTATAAAAAACATTAATTTAATCGTTTTTTTCTTAATAGTTTAGGAATCAGTTTTTCTTAATATTTTAGAATCAGGCCGGTAGGAAACTCATTATTGTTTACAAGTTATCCTGTTTTTATGAAAATTTTTCTTGTAAATATTTTCGTAGAAATAACATTTGAAAAAAAGTTCCAAAGCATTATCATAAGGATCCATAATAGAAGAGGTACACCTGAAAAATACTTTAAAAAAAATTTATTTATTGAAATTTACAAGAGTAATAATACAACAAATAAACAGAATGAATGGTATGTAATGGCGTGAGACCATGAAAAGTAGAGAAATAACCCACTTGTAGCACCCAAATAACATATTTAATTATAGAACGGCAGGAGGTCGTCTTTCCAAACGCCTCAGACTATTGTTGGGAATTGAAGAATTAGCTAGATTTGAAACTAGTGGGAATAAAGTTTGTCATGAAATGATTGATATCAGGTTGGGGTCAAATAAATAACAAATAGACATTAAGGTCAAAATGTTTTGTCTTTTTCGTAACAGAGTAAGGAGCATTGAGGATTTTTACGAAGGATTTTGGATTGCAATGATTGGTTACTAGGGGAATTCTATTACTTACTGAAGCCCCGTATCCTATCTTATAGTAGTCATGTACATGAGTCTTTGGTAATTAATTGGGAGCTTAGAGCGTTTGTCTGGGAATGTTGCAGTAGCCTGAAACGGCGAACAGTCGTATCAGTCCAGTTCTGTAAATTACTAAATTTAATGGTTGTATGTTAATACTAAAAAATTGGGCCCCTTTTCTCCTAAAGTGAAGTCAATCATAAAAAATCCCGGCAATGAAAGCATGAAATAACAAGGTTATTCAGCAGGAACTCAACGACAGGAAAAGTAATTTTTTCGAATTCCTTAGTTTTATTAATTTTTCAAAAGAATATTTGAAAAATGAAATCTTATTAGCCTAGGGCTTATATAAAACCCAAAGATAAAAGAAAAAGAAAAGATTTGTAGTGGGGAGGATAGTATAAGTTATTGATGATCATATATTTATTTTTTTAACATTCATTATTTTAAATGTGGTTTTCTTCATCTATGATGAATTACTCATCTGGAGAGTTGTTTTCGATTAAATCCTTCAGATCCTTCCTTATCGAAAACCCACAAGTTTTTTCGGAGACATTATATATTATACATACAATATCTTGTGTATATCTCAGGTTGTTAGTGGAACACTTCGGCCTGGAAAGATATTATGCGCAACCTGGAGCAGTAATCAACCTGTTAGTTGTGTTCCGGACTCGGTGTCATCATGGTTTGCTCTCAATCTTTCTGAGAAATCTTATTTCTGCTGATTGTATTCAGGTTTGATGGTTCTTTGTCAATGTCCATGATTTTGAAGAGTACCTGACTAATGTTGGCTTGAATAAAGCCACATTCGTTTCCTTTTCTACTTCTCTCCGGTTTATAAATCATCTCCTTGTAGCTTCAAACATAAAACAACGGAGCTGCGATTCGCTCGGTCACTTCCGAATCGATGTGTCGGTTTTCGTTTATGTGCGCTCCAAAGTATTCAAAGTACAAACTGAAATAAAAAAATAAGGTAAATAAAAAATAATTTAATATGATATGTTATGTTGTTAGAAAATATTCGTCCGATGTTACATAGTGAGGAAAACATTTCACTTATTTTAATGTAACCTTTAGGAGTATACGTCATCCACGAGGTTCTTCCTCAAGTTTTCACTATTTATTTGTTTAAAACTCCCAATTAATATTTACTGATCATGTATTTTGATGTAAACATGAGCAGTTAGATAACAATTGCTTCGAAAACGGTATGTACTTACCAGAGGAACTCCCAGCGGACCTTAAGGTATTTGCATAGAGGGTTTCCATGGTTACGCCCCTGTAAACAAGAACGACCGCTGTTGAGTGGAAATTGGACCCCGAGGCTGTGTCCAGGTTGCGCGCAGCCCCTCTTTTAATTTCGCTCCGTTTGTTGTTCCGGCTCTGGGGGATTGTTCAATGGCCACTAAATTTACTCTTGGTTTGTTCATGACACGTTTGTAATTGGACTGTTTATGCATTACCTTAATTAATTGTCTATAGTGGGCGATTGGAGATCAAATTTGCAGTTCTAATATACTTGATTGACTAGACTACACAAATTAGCTCACAAAGTGTGGTTAGGCTTTGTTAGTGTTTATAGAAGCAATTATAAATAAAACTTAAATCATATATAACAACAAGGATATACTATACAATAGATAACAACGGTACTATAGACAGCTCAGTATGTATATTACTGAGTTGGATGAACATTGCGGGATCTACAGACCTTCAAGGGGCTCACCCAACACGTATTTTCCCCCATCCATTACCACAACTCATGAAGGGTCTGGGGTTCCGAGCCTAGTAGAGTTTCTTTGATAACTGTTTTGCAGGGAGGTAATTTGTCCTAGTTCACGCTCAACCGCCAGATTTTTCTCCTTAAGAGGGTCCTAGATCCCATAGCATCCATTTCCGGCCGGTAACAGATTAAATAAAGATCTGGGAGCGAGCGGGATTTGAACGTAGGACCTTTGGCACAGCAAATCAGGGTGTTACCACCGAACCACTCTGCTCCTTACCATCCAACCTGTACAAAGTAGGAAAACCGTGGTGGTTGAGCATGATCTTAGATGCTTGAGAGTGAAATTAGCTACCTGTAAACCGTTGTCTTAGAAAGATTACAGTCTCTACCGTGTACTAAACCCAAGACCCTTCATGAATTGTAGTAGTACAGTGTTTGTATATATATAAAGTAGAAATTATATTAATTATACATTCAGCATCTTTAGACTACAATTTAAACAAATGAATTTTGTTTATTTAACATTGAATAGAATTTTTTTTCAAACGAACTCGACTGGTTTGTGTCATTGAAACCACTAAAAGAGATTGTGATTATTATTTACTATGAGTTTTCAATAATATAGGGGGGAGACCTAGGCATTCCTAAATTACTGGACATTTTCAGTTATGATTGACACTACCTAAGTTGTTTAACTAATATTTTTTTTCAAAAACAAATTTTGGTATATTGTACATTGAAGTAAATTATATCGCTAAAATGTCTAAAAGAAATATATAAATAGTTGTACATGATTGTTATATTTCAGTGTAACAATGCTCCCTATCATCACAGCATTCACACCGAACTGTTTCCCGATTCTATACAAAGCATCCAAAAAATTATTATTGGTATAGAAGTTAATTTCGTTCTTCAATAATCAATTATCTAGGAAATGGCGGTCCATTATAGTCTTCTGAAACTCAACCGCTCGTGGGAGAGAACAAGGAGTAAAGCTATAATTCAAGGAACAAATATATTGGTAGAATACTCGTAAAACCACTGAACTGATTATTTTAAATCCATTCAGTATAATTAAAAAAACATTCATTTGTTCACAAAAAAAATATATATCAACATAAAAGAACTCTCCAAGGCACATAAATCTGTTAGATACCGAAAACAAAGACAAACTTTTTATTGTAAAAGTTTTGGATTAGGGGAGTATTTCCGAGCAACGTCCAAGATGTAAGATACATGAAAGAATGAATTGCAAATACAGAAGTTGTATTTTGTATTTATACACTAGCAAAGTATATAAATAAATCGTTCATACCAAAAAGAACCATAAATACCTTAAGTCACGTAAAGAAGTATTGAGGAAAATTAAGCGAACGGTAACTAACTCAATCAATTTTGATAAAATTATGTTTATGCATGACTAACTAGTGAAAATTGAACTTGAAACTCACACCATGTTATATAATAATCAAATATAAGTCCTCAGGAAGCCATTAATCGAATGGGGAGACAACCCATCAGAAAAAAACACCAAAGGAAATCTCCAACAATTCTTGTTTTATTCCAAGAGGAACTTAAGATATTTGGTTGTAATGAATAATTTTTCTTTCCTTTTCCTTTTTCCGTGCATTATACTTTTTTATATGAGATTAACCATACAACTAAAAAAATCTTTTTTATCTGAGATATATAATTGCACGCTTATTTTTTATTTTCCTAAAGACTTCCTAAAGTTGAACCTTATGCAGATCGTATCATTTGAATTTTAATTTATTTAGTGTGACCATTAACGCTTCATTAGTTAGCATTTTGTTCATAGGAAATTCTTTTATTATGGAACTCTAGGTGAAGCTGTGAGTTGGACAATTTAACATCTCCTTAATTGGAATTCGCGAATATCATTAATATTACATTGCATAAAAATACGTGAATCTCACGAAAAGGTCCATAGGATCGTGAAACATATTAATGGAATAGGCCTAGATTTTTTTTTTTTGGCATTTTTCTGCTTTGATAATTATCAATATGATTATAATCAGACTTTTCCTGAGATTTACATAGGAAACTCAGTATTTTAATATAATTGTCGATTCGTTAATTGGATATTCATCAATTGGTTAACAAATTTTACAAAATATTTTATGTTTCGGCTTAGTAGAAATAGTAGGGAGCGGGGTGGCTCAGTGGTAGGGGGCTGAGATGCTGTACCGGAAATCTTGGTTCAACTCCCGCGGCAGGCAAGACTTTTATTTAGTCTGTTTGCAACCGGAGATGGATCTTCTGGGCCTTCCTGGGGCGCCCAGCTTCTATAAACCGTTATCAAAATAAGGTACCCTAAAAATTGTTGTTCGAGTATTATTGAGTAGTTTTTTTACTTGCCTTTATCTCATTTGACAAAGAGAATGAAACGTTTTTGGAGGTGGAATATACTTCAGATCTACTGCAGGGAGATCACCTAGGAGTGCCTTCAATAAGAGATTTTCCTATCCATGCTCGGATTTCAATTACTAAGAATTAAAAAACATGTTTTTTATAATGTCTACAATATATTCCTAACAGATTTTGATTAAAATTCCCACATAAACATACATTTAATATTAAAATTGAATAATGACAGTTCGAGAATATCATTAAATAATTTATAATAGTGGAAGTAAATGGGTACTGCAACACAAAATCTAATTTTGCTTTGTCGCATAAAATAACTGTGACAAAAATTAGTTGCACCAACGATTTATCCGCTCCTCCTGTCATGTAATTCTATTCAATTCAATTGCTGGCGGAGCTTAATTGTCTTTTGGTTGTCATTGGGAAATTCGGACTAGAGCTTTTTAGATATTGTGACATTTTACATGTGCGAATATGGGCTGAATGGATTTTTTTAATTAATTGTGGGTTTTTTTAATTATTGATTTCCATATTAGTTATTTTGTGTTTTAAATTATCTTTAGGATAGAAAAAATAACTATACTAATCGATTATCTTTAAAGTTGTTAGTGCATTTTTACACTTCCCACTTAGGGAGGGGAAACCATCAGTATATTGCTCTCTAAGATTTGTGCTTGGTACTCCGAAGCGATCGCGCGTCTCCCACCTCTATGATGAGTTAAAGTGGCTCTTCCCTCCCTTCCGAAGACAATATTTCCTCTGTTCATTCTTATACCAATCCATTCACTCTCAACACCCTTCATATATCTACAGTCTCCTCCAATTCAAATCCTCAGTTCAACACCATAAAACAAGATCCCACCTTTCTGATCTCTATATACGTTCACACAGAACTAAAGCATTCGAACGTTCATTTCTCGCTAGCTCCACCACAATGTGGAACTCAATCCCTCCTGATATCCGTTATACTCCCTCTCTATCATTATTCAAATCCTTGCTGTATCAACATCTCTTAGCTTCCCAAAAGGATAGTCTTTAAGCAGGTTAGTCATTTTCTTAGAATACAATGTATATAATAATTCATTGTGTTATCTAGTTCTTTTAATTCTGCTCTTTGAAAAGCTGTACATCATGTAAACAAATTATTGAATGCTAGCTCATGCATCTAACAAAAGCTATGGATTTATCTATTCTCTGTAATTGCTCAATATCCTGTCAAGATCTGTACTATTTATTTACTTACTATTATTTTTGTTTATATATTTCTTTTTAAATTGTTTTCTGTCATGTTTTCACGCTTTATGATTTGTAACATTTAGCCTTCTGGCCAGATAAATATTATGTTTTATCCTCCTGTTCACATCTGTTATTCTTAAGGGACTTTGTCCCAGAATAAAGTTACTTTTCTATTCTATTCTATATTCTATGAATAAGTCTTGGGCTGAGTACATGGCAAGGACTTTTTGTTTCTTATTCAACGGTTTTGCCGAGAGGTGATTTTCACCCTTTGATCTCCAACTGTGGTCCTTACCTGGCGATTACAATGCATTCGGAGGCCTAAAGAACGGATGATTTTACAACCGTGTTTAAGATTCTTGGAGGGACACCTGGACGAATAGATACTTCGACAGGAGTGATAAGGTGTCTTCGGATTCTCCCTTTGGAGCGCAGAACTTAGCTGCAAAGTAATTATTTGTTGGGATTTTTCGTATGGTGTTGTCTTTAAGTCGGATTCTATGTAGGGCCTCTTAGATATTGGTCATAAGTCAGTCTTCTGGATAATGATCTTCAAACCCGTATTAGCTGCTACACTATAAAGACTCTGTTAGCTGTAAACAGCATCCTCTATATTGCTCACCATGTAAATTAGATCATCTGTAAAGACTAAGCATGGTTCAGTGACACAGTTGAATAGAATGGAGGACAGACCATCCCCCTTTCGTACTGCTGTTCTGGGCAGAAAGCACTCAGATAGCTCACTTCTGAACCTGACCTTGGAAATTGTGTGCCTTAGAGTAGTTTGAGCTAATCTCCAATCCACGGTAGGACATCTCAATGAACTTTCCGTGGAGTGTCTTTCCATATAGTCATAGGGCATAGGCCTTCTGAAAACCTAATAGGACAACCAAGTCGGCTCGACTATATACCATGCATGATCAGGGATGTCCATGATATAGATATAAGCTATTTATAAAATCTTTCTAAATCTTGGAAAGAATAGCCTATTTCATGAAATAAATGGAACAACATTTCCCTTCTCCAGTTTCTATACTCAGTTTATTTACTTATGTATCATTTAAAAAAATATAATTAAAATAAATTAAATTCACGCATTTGATGATACAATATTCATGCCTCAATATTTTTTTTTTCGATTTCAGGTCTGGTGAAGCTTGGGGTTCACTGTGTAACAAGTAAAAAAGTAGCAATTAAGATAATCAACCGAGAAAAACTTAGTGAGTCGGTGTTAATGAAGGTAAGCAATTTCTTTAACTCAGTTTGAGTTTTTGCATAATGTATATGTATGTGTATGTAATGTGGATGATTCACAAAGGATTGGACACTATTTCGTCATAATTTTTATTTCCAATTAGGGTAACACAGTAATAAAAGCATAAATATTCATATTATTTTTAAAATTAAACACACGTACCAAAACATAGCTTTGAATAAACCCAAAGTCTGGCCGTAGTTCACAGGGTATTCCCCTGGAAAATTTTAAATCTGGATTCCCAACAGTATCCTGGTATCTATAAATTAATAAAAATACACCATCAAAAACATAAATTCCTCAACTACCATCCATTATATTTCAACTACTCTAACTTTATAATCTAATCATTCAAAAAGATAGATTTCCAAAAAGATAAAGTTATGATTTTATTATTAACTTTTCTGTCCCATTCCTTTGGTACTATTTATGTTAACATTAACAAGCTGTTAAAAATTGTACTCCTTGTATTCTTTAAAAATAAAATTTCTGAAAAAGCTACAATGTTCATTGCCTGTGTTAGTAAAATATAATAAATATAGTAAGAAAATAAAAACAAATTGATTGTTGTAATTTAGTTTTATAAATCTAATTTAGATGGCAGTATTTCCCCGTATATAATTTGCTGTTATAATAGATGTTAGGAGGAAGATTATAGAATCAATTGGATATTAAATTTATTTTGTCTCGTTTATTCAATGGAGTAGTGCTAATTCTTCTTATGGTTAGAATTCGATGGAATCTATAATGCAGTGCATACATTTTGTCTTTTTAAAACTTTGATATACTGACACCCCTACATGTATTTTTTTTAAATTGATTAACGCATAATTAGAATTCCGTATGAAGCATTTGTTTTATTTTATGAAGATATTTCTATATTAAGGTATTTCTAGAGTGGCACAACTCAAAAATCGGTGGCTTTTTCGCGGTGAGTTATGACTTTGAAAGAAATGGTTTTCACTCAGAAATTTT
This sequence comes from Troilus luridus, assembly GCA_964056705.1. Classification (NCBI taxonomy): domain Eukaryota; kingdom Metazoa; phylum Arthropoda; class Insecta; order Hemiptera; family Pentatomidae; genus Troilus; species Troilus luridus. Next base: position 66,509,649 of record OZ057413.1, read on the forward strand.
TATCACTCATCAAAACTTTATAAATTTAACTTCAGGGCTTGCCTGCCAGAAGGCAATTGTCACCTATTTCATGCTATTCTAAGCTCACTAATATTTTTTTCCGAAAACTTAGGTTTTTGACTAATGTCACTCTAGAAATACTAGTGCTATATATTAAATGCCCATTTTTATGAGAATGTCTGATACATATGGGAGAATATTGATTATTTAATACAATGATACTCATTGCCCAAGATAGTGGCAGAGTGTATTATTTCTCAATAAAGCAATAAAAAAAAAAAAAAAAAAAATACAATGAACACATGAGGGAATATATTTAGCATCAAGAATATGTTTTTTATTTTTTTTAAATTTCTGTACTCACTTCTTTGTAATTTTGTGTTTCAGGTGGAACGAGAAATAGCAATTATGAAATTAATAGATCACCCACATGTATTAGGTTTATCGGATGTTTACGAAAATAAAAAATATTTGTAAGTAATCCCATTTTTATTTTTTATTTATGACTTACAAGTACACTTCCAAGCTGTTAATAATTATGATTTAAAATTATCCGAAAAATTGTTATTGGGCATGACAATATTATATCTTATTTTTTGTTTAATTAAGTTGAACCAGATGGTTATCAAAGCCCGTGGTTACGATTTGTTTATTTTTGAGATTAAAAAAGATAAATAAATAAAATAAATGAGGAATTTTCCTTAAACATTTTAAAACAAACTTAAAATAATGCTGACTGGGATATGAGAAAGAACCGCTGATTTAATTAGAGAGAAACTGTGAAATGGACATTAATACATACTGCAGGGGTGTTATTGCAGTGTATGCAAGTTGGTGGATGCACTTTATTGATAAAATATGAATGAATCCAATTGATATGTCCTATTCTCAATGTGGTTTTAGCGGTTTCCTCTCTGTGGTTGGTTAGATCGATTTAATCAGAGCCTTGCCTTCGCTGATTTTTTAATATCGTTGTTAGTAGTCGCGAAATCTCATTCCACATAGAAATCCAGCTAATTGAAATTTCTGTTTTCAAACAAAAACTAGTTTCTAGAAAAAAAAAACAACAGTTGCAGAATGTTTCGAGGATGTTGAAAGTTAAAAGGGATTGAGTAGGATATAATTAGGAGGAAGAGTTCGACTAATTTTAAATTTTAGAAATACTACTATTAAATCGATTTTAAACTGATTCAAGATTCCAAAGATAAGTTAAAACATTTGTGCTTAAAATTCATAGTTCATGAAAGATGAGAGATTTTTATAAAATTTATTTAGGCTGTTGCTGCAAAAATAATTTAAAAAATACCCATTTAGATTTAAGGATTTGCCGTTTCAGGCTACTTAAGGACATAACCTATTAGGACTTGCGGAGTAGAGATTTGGAGTTGCAGTAAACCCATCATCAAGTGGTCCAGCATCATTACAAAGAATCTATCATTGTTTGTGCATTGGATAGAGTATTAAAGAGACGTTAGAGTTATATTTTCTTAGATTTTACATTACAATACATTTAGATTTTTTCACCGAAGAAATTGAGACCAATAGATAGGAACTAGTTGAGTCTATTCTCCTGTAGTTTATGATGAATGATAATAATGTTGCTTGATCGACAAAATCATGACATTATTTGCGAACAATAGAGCGATTTGACATCCTTTTAAAAGGTTAATGTGAATAGTGCAATCGACATAGCCCTGTGGGAAGCAGGACACAACAATTTAAACTCTCTGATGAATTTGGTTCCAACTCAGGTTTGCATTGTATTTTTTTTCTCTTTAAATTTTTGTCCATAACTGTCAAATACCAACGATTGAGCAGATTGGCTGGCAGGAAAATATTTACCTATTAACTATTATATATACCTCTCCATTGGATTGGTGTAATTTCCTACTGTAATAGATCCCTCATCCACGTTCTTTTTAGTCTCCTCCTAGTGTTCTCAGGCATGAGAGTTGTGGACTTTTGTCCTATTAATGGGATTGGATGTCCGAGTAATTTTCTTGAAAGCGTTTGTAGTATGTTCGTCAACAGTTTGTGGTTTTAAGTACGTTTGCAAAGTTTTGTTATTGACATAACAAGGAACTTTGGAGATAAGTCTAAGTACTTTTGACTGAAAGGTTTGCAGTTCTGTGAGTCTGTTTAGCGATCCCGTAAATTTGTAATCCATATGTGAGTAAGTGTAGTTGCATTGGATATAAAACACTTGACTATTTCATATCCTAATTGTAAGTTATCTTATTGTGTTTTGTTAATTATTGTATTATTAATATTGTAAGGTGGAGTAGCGGGTTAGCTCAGTGGTCGCTGATTTGCTGGACGAATTTCCGAGGTTCAAATCCGGGTGTGACTGAAAAATTATTTTTTAACAGCCGAGGGTGGACCCTGTGAGATCTGAAGATCCTCTTGGAGCTCCCTCAACCTCTATAAAGAGGATACCTTTAATTGGCGGTTAAACCTAATCTCAGATTAATCTTCTATCTCCCAACTACATAAACAACCGCTGTATTAGAAATAGAATAGACACTACTATGCATTGAACCCAGAAAGATTTATGAAAAGAGGTATTTCACTACCATTTTTAAAGCTTAAGTTTTGTTTTACGCTTAATTTTAATTAAGTTTCAAACCTATCTTCCTCTTCAATTCCCGATAATCCTCCGAGGCGTCTGAGAAGAAGATGGCCACGTGACCTTCTTAGTTGAACATGCGATTTGAGTACTACCAGTGGGTAGTTTCTTTACTTGTCATTTTATCATGTCATTATGTATCACTCAGCCAATTTACTTGTTATATTACTGTAATATAGTTGTAAATATCAATAAATAAATAATAAAAAAAAAAAATTTAATTGTATTATCAATAATTGGATAGGAAGAAATAATTCCTTTTCCTTTCTTCCATTTTCATATTCAAAACCCAAACAATGGATCACCCTTTTGCGATTGTGTATTATGTTGAGTTGAGGAATTATCTGGACTGGCCATAAGCCCACTAAGTCCTAAGTCCACATGAGATAAAGAGCTTATTGGACTGTTGTTCATTCATTGTTCGAATCAATAGAGACCTGCGTCCGACAGATTTTTTTTAAATTCCCTGCTTCGTTTGAAATATAATTTCCGGATTGAAAAAACAATTTATTTTATGCCATCGATGGTTTGGCGAGAATAAGCAATATTTGAGATTGTTCTTTTTTTATTACACTTATCTTTAGATTACTAACCTATTAGATTCTGATAGAGGATACTCCTGAGGTGGTCTACCTCCTCTGCCCTTACCATCGAAGACCCTAACGGCTAAACCATGTCCGAGGCCTATTACAGCTTACTCCTCTTGAACTCAATTAGCTCTTAACACGACAGTGCCTTACTCCCTGCGGCACTCCTTGGGCACACTAAATTATTACTGCAGTCTGGCCCCTCAACGAGAAGTAAAGGACAGATTTTAATAAGTTGTAAGTGGTATGTTTATCTAATTACAAATTTTAATTGTGTTTCGGTAACACATTACCTTCTTATCCACTGTTTTTTGTTTGCTCCAATTGGATTAGCCCTATGGTAAAGTGGCTATGAAAATAAATAAAAAAGTGGCTAATGAAATATTAACTCAATCAAAAGGCTACTTCCAAGTGGTGTTTCTTATTATTATGCGTCACTATTGAGCTACTATCATATGTGGAGTTAATTTCAAATCCGGTTATATCCATTTACAAAAATATATCAGGGCTGATCAAAAAAGATTCAATTAAAAAAAAAAATCAATTTAACAAAATGTTTTTATTATTATTCATTATTTTTCACTTCAAACAACAATAATCCTGCTACTCACAACAATAATACTCACAATTTTTTTCTCTTCTCTTTTTAAAAATCTCATTTAATACAAAAAATATGTTGGATACACCTGACTTTGATCATAAAATATCAATATCTGGCACATTTTTAGGGCATACACCATCAGTTTAAGGTAGACCTTCCGCCTCGCAAACATGACCTGGTCGTCAGCGAAGAACAAGGACAGTATTTGTTCACCATTAATGAACGGCCCAACATCCCCACACTGCCTGTGCCATGGTTTCACAGCCTCGTGAAAATATATCTTGAAGAGAGTAGGCGACATGCTACAACTTTACTTCAATCCCTTAATACCATGAAAATGGTCCGAAAAGTGGTCCCCGCATCTTATCTGATAAATGTCGTCGCCGTATAGGTGTCTCACAGCCTTTATCAGAGCCCCACTATTGCCTGATTCTTTGAGTGCCAACCACAACCTCTCTCTAGACACATTGTCTTATGCTTGTTTCAGGGCATTAAAGGTCATGTGTAGTTCCTGCTTCCTTTCCTGAGACTTCTCAATGAGTTAAGGAACTACAAATATATTGTCCGTACATGACCGGCCCGCTGTAAAGCCTGCTTGTTCCTGAGGGGTAGAGTACGCTTCCTCTAATTTCCTCTAATTTGTTCCAGAGCATCCTACCAATAATTCTGGAACCACAACTTTGTTCGCAGATTCCGCGGTAGTTCCGGCACACTTTCCTATGTCCCTTCTTCGATATAGACGATATGTACCCAGGCCCTCAGGTCATCCGGTATATCATCTCCCCAGAGAACAAGGTTAATCAAATCCGTCAAAAAGGTTATCAGTTTTGCTCTTCCAGCTTTCAGGAGCTCCATAGCAATTCCACCTGGTCCCTGAAATGTGTCAATATTTGCCTTAAATAGGGTACGCTGAGCATCACTCTCCTCCACTTCTACCGGTTTCTCCGCTTCTTCATGTTCGGTGTCATTTTCCTGGGTCACGAACTGAGGTCTATCTTCACGTAGGAGGGTCTTGTAGTGATTTTCCCACTCCTTTTCGTTACTGGGAGATTGTAAATTTCCCTTTCTTGTTGTTCTCATCTTTTTCAGCACTCCCCAAAACTCCCGGATTCGATTAAATCCTAAAGTACAGTTGATTCGCTGGCAGCATCTCACCCATGAGTCGTTTTCCGCTTTTGTCACCTGTTCTTTTACCTGCTGGTTCAAGGTTCTATATGCTACCCAGTCATCGTTTCTGATGGAAGAAAGATACTTTCCATATGCCAACTTCTTTACCCTTACTAGTTGGGTCATTTCCTGTGTCCTCCAATCCCGGCTTGCATTATGTTCTTTGGTGGACCTTCTTATGTTACAGAAGGTGTTTTGGATTTAAAAACCTCTTGTTTCTTGTTTGATAAGCTCTGTACATTCCAAGTTCCAAAATGCCGTTTCCAAAGTATTTTTCCGTACAGCTGTCCTGATCATTCAAAACTGTTTTTATTTTGAGATTAGGCTCTTTACAATTTATTCACCCTTATCGACTATTCTAAATACATAAGTTAAATATCAATCTATTTTAAAATGATTGTTTCCTTTATTTGTTTTGAGTAAAGTGATAAGGTTTTTTTTTTATCTTTCTTTTTTTTTTTTTACAAAGTTTTACAATGTTTCGGCATAATAATTGCATAGCTTGCAATAATAACTTGACTCCTTTTTTTTGTAAATGATCTTAGGTTGAAACATTTTTGCTTAAAATGCATAGTTCTTGAAAGATGGGCGATTATTTAAAAGTTTATTTAGATTTTAATTGTAAAAAACAAAAATCCAATTTAGATTGAAGGATTCGCGGTTTCTGGGTACTTACTAGCAAACGCTCTCAGCTCCCAATAAGTTACAAAAGACTCATGTACATGTCTATTATAAGACCTATTAGGACTTACTTAGTAGAGCTTAAGGGGTCCACTAAGCCATCGAATTCCTATCGTATCCAATCCTTAAAATCTAAAATCCTTCGTAAAACCCTCAATGCTCCTTACTTTGTTACAAATAAAGTCGTCCATAACGACCTTAATGTTCCATTTGTTGCTGATTTGGCTCGAACCCGATATAAATCATTTCATGACAAACTTTCATCTCACTCAAACCTCTTTAGTTCCCGATGATCTACCTCCGAGGCGTCTGAAAAGAGATGACCTCGTGACCTTCCAAGTTGAATTATTATTTCTAAAAGCAGAGGGTAGTCTCTACTTGCCTTAACATATTACTATTATATATCATTCATAATATTTACTTGTTGTATTATTTAATAGATCGTAATTGTAAATATAAACCCTAAAACCACTACGACCCGTGAACGAGTCTGGGGTTCAGTACATGGTAGAGACTGTACTGTTTCATGGACAACGGTTCTTAATATAAATAAATAAAAAATAAAAAAATGATTCATGAGTATTCTGATGTGTTTCCTACGGGAAAAGTTTAAGAATAAGCCCGTTTGACTGTAACACTGAAGTGAGCAATTTCTCTTAATAAATCAGAGGCTGCCTGATGGATTCTTATTGTATTTTTTTAAATTACTACTAACAAACAACCAAAATTATTATTCAACCAAAAATCAGTATGTTTGATACGATTGTGCCTATGGGCTTATAAGAGAATTTTTTAAATAATAATTCTCAAGATTTACAAAATTAATTATTTTTCAATTAAAATACAAAAGTACGTTTGCAGATCGATGCAGAATGCTTCCTTTCATGAACTTTTTAACTTAGACTATTGCTTATTTATTCGTTTCATTTAACATTTTTTTAACATAAACGCCTGCTTGTTTAGGAAGAGCCATCGTCCTAATCATTGATTTTTTTAAATACTACTGACTCATGATGAATACCTCATGGAATTGTATAGTAGTTTGTTTATTCATTTCTGCATACTTATGCTGCCATAGCTAATCGGACGGTGGGAACCCGAAATTTCGCTATTTTACGTATAATGGGGATAAGTGTCTTTAACGAGTACCTGACAGTGTACAGGCTCGAAAACGCCATTTTTCCCTCTGGAGGACGGCAAACTTAAGATTTTTCATTCCCTTTCAAAAGTCCTGAGGCCACCTGCCTGGCTGCGAACTTGCGTTCTTAGGTACAGTAATTTGTTATGATAACCACTACAACGCAGGTATACTATTGAATGCCTGATTAAATATACTATTGCCTTTCTGCTTGCTCTTTTTGTGCAAAAAGATATATTTTTTAAATTAAATAACTACCAGGTCTATTTTCGGAAGATTTATCTCTAATTTTATAACTCAGTTATCTAATGACAAGGTCTTACAGTTTCTTTCAATTTTTTATGTATTAAAATCTTAAAAAATAAAGTTACAAATGACGTGAAAATCCTGTGGAGAAATCTTCCATTAATGAATGAACCCGGTAACAATGTTTCTCCGATATACCTTCCTTGAGATAAACACCTGTAATTCGGTAATATTAAGGAGCCGAAGACGATGCGATTGTCCAATCACCAGTTGGACCAACTGTTAGCAATATCTTAACAGGATTACGAGGTTTATCGCCAGCTTTTAAGATTAAGTTTCCAACCTCCTCGAAGTGGAGAGGACTTCGCGGAATTTAGATTATCTCCTATCATAAGTTAGCCGACTCAATTAACTTAATCAATTTCAGAAGCCCCTTTGCGGCTAAACGATAATGAAGGCTATTGAAAAAATATATATAATTATATAAATAATATACTATTAACTAAAACCAAACATTCGAATAAATTAGAGCTAAACTCAAGTTTTTTGTACGGAATAGAGTGTGAAGATGTGTAAATACATACTATTTTGAAACATCCGAACGATACATTTTTTTTTCTCTTCATATTTTCATCTACTCCTGTCAAATGCAATAATTGGCAATGAAAGTATGAAGAAACAGCGTTCCTATTGTAACAGATCCCTCATCCACGTTCTTTTTAATCTCCTCCTAGTGTACTGGCATGAGAGTAGTGGGCATTAATGTTCTATTAATGGGTTTGGATGTCCGTGTAGTTTTTCTTGAAAGCGTTTGTAGTATGTAGTATGTGTTCATCAACCGTTTGTATTTTTAAGTCCGTATCCAAAGTTTTGTTATTCGCATACCATGGTGCTTTAGTGATAAGTAGAACAATACTTAGAACATATATTGTTCTAACACAAATGCAGTTGTAATTCAATAATGAAAAGTCCTAATAAACCAGATCAAACAACTCTAACTACAGATTTTAGAAAAACGAAGCATACGGTTAAATTTGATAAATAATATACCAAGAGAAGAATAGTTTCAAAGAGAATATAAAAGAAATGATGACTATAGAGAATACAAAAATAGCTCTGTAAAGAATAAATCAAATGTTAAGGGTCGAAGTTAGAATTTTCGTATTCATAAATCTTTACAATATTAACATTACATGCAAGTATTGAAAATCTATTTGACTCATTAATGTATTAATATCTATTCGTCATCAATTAATGGGTACCACTTAAGTGTTAGCATCTTACACGTATTCTCTAAAAGCTCATTTTTTCTCTGTTAGAGCATGATTAAAAAGCCAAAATAGTCTCGAAACGTCGCCAAAAAGAAATTAAAAGAATTTACTGAATCTCTAGAACCATTTATATATACATATATGGTAAATAAGTATAAATATACGTATATTTATATATGTGTATATATACACACCTATTTATTTAGTTATTTATACACATATCCTGTTCCATTCATTGTGACAACTGGAAGGCTAGTTGGCACCTCTTTGCTGTCTTTCGCATTAATTACGTTCTGTGGATTCCAATTCGCTCCAATCAATAACGCAAAATTCAGTTCACTGGCCCGAAACGTGCTATAAAATTTTAGCACAACGTTTACTATTTATTATTTATCATCACATTTTATAAAAATTAAATTTTATTTCAAAATTTAATAATAACTTGTAGCAGGTGAATTAGTTAAGGAGTTTTTATTGAAAAAATTAACGCTTTGTATATTAGAGTTGACAATATATTTTAACTTGATCATTGAACTTCGCGTTAAACAGATGAAAATATTATCTATATTTTTTTTCCAACCAGGACCATCGGCCTAGTATTATTGTCTTTTAATATTCAAAAACATGCGAATATTTTTAGAATTTATTTATTGAAGTATAAACTTCTATAGCCGTGGTTAGCGACTTTTGGTAGAGGGTAAGCTATTAAGTTAACGTCAGCAACATGCTCGAGACTGGCGACGCCTTACGGCCGGTCCTTGAGTTATATAATTTCTTTTAATCAAGTTTAGATCTCCATTGATATATTTATTTTTATATTTATATACAAAGTCGTATAATAGTTGTGCTATTCATACTAATAATAACTCATAACATCAATAACTGGTTTAAAATTTTATTTCCCCTGAAAGATTTTATTTGTAATAGTTAAGTTTCATGTCTTATGTTATACTTGAAAGTACATATAATGGAAGTATTGTTGAACTTAACGATGATAATAATGAAAAAAAATAAAATAAAATCTATGAAATACAAAGTATAAATAATATAAATTTATACTAATTATTATTTCAATTTATTAATTGATTAATAAATAAACTACTTGAAAATATAAATAATTTTTTTCGAAGAATCAATATATGTACAATAACGAGACTTATGTTAATAATTTAAATTTACAATTTGAAATTTAAATGATTCAGACTATCCTTGATATAGAAAATCAAAAAAGAACGCAATTATTCCAAAGTCTAGAGTTCACTTCTGTCGGCACTCTTACGGTTTTAAGTTTTTTAAATGATTATATTTTGATCTGTCAGGAATGTCGACTATCTGCTAACAAGATATGTTTGTTATTTTATTATGGACATTTTAACAAAAGGACACTTAACAAAAAAGGAACTTAACAAAAACATATAATTATAAACAATTTATTCCATAAGGTCCCGGTTTAATGTTGTTTGAATTATAAATCAAGTGCCTAAAGATATCAGATAACTGGATCTGGTTTCATCAAGTTCTCAGATTCCTCTTCCGTTGGCCAGGCCTTCAAGGTTTTCTGGTAGATAAGTTTTCATGTCAGCTGTTACGTACTCTGGTTTAGGATGAGTTGAAGCATATTAATAAGATAGGTGTATATTATTAAATAATATTTTACCGTTAGAAATGAACAAATACTCAAAAAGATAGATAGACGATGAAGATCAAATGTAGCACGCCTCACATCAACAGTCCAAACAGACACATCAATCAGATACTGCAATATTGTTCCATGACGCTCAATCAAATACAGATGTATTAAAAACCGGTAATTGAAATGGTAGGACGAAATATTAAATAAAATTAATCTAATGAAATAAATCTAGGTAGAAGAGAAAAAAAGGATCAGCTAAGATAGTAGAAAGGAGATACCAGCTATAGTTAAATTGAAATGACATGAACACCGCTAGAGAAAAACGAGGTAACTCACTAATAACAGCGGGTTCTTGTAGATTTGGTTACATGATGAGGTGGTCAAAACAGTTAAAAGTGAAAGTTACTGACGAAGAATGTGCATACAGTGGATAAACAAGTTTTTCCGAACAGTACTGGGGGAGAATGAGGGAACGTGGCCATCAAAACTCCTGCAAACCTCATTTTTCTCCTGTTTCGCTCAGCTTTTGCTTTCACAGCTGTATTCTGTAGCCTTATTTTACTAAATTTTTTTCAAATGTGAAAATCGCATGTCTTACTTTGCAAAGATCATCTGAAGATATGTTTGATTTGTTTACCTTGGTTCATGTGAAAGATTCCAAAGTTCATTTTGATTTTCTGTAACTTACATAAAATTTAAATATTATATATTATATTACATTTTAAATTACCAATCAACCATAATACCAATTCTGCGTTTCCAAATGTACGAGGGAGAATATAATATGATATATCGTACTGTATCATATTAACCCCGGTGAATAAGTGGTTATGTCGACCTTACTCAAAAATGAGTTTCTTTTACTTAGGGAAACGGAATCGTGTTATTTTCGTAGTGAATAAAGGTTTATGTCAAGCATTAGCTTGAAAAGGAGTTGTTGCTTATATTACTCTACTCCCTTTCAAGTCAAAGACTAGAAGAATGACATGATTCGGCTTCCCTCAATACAGTCTACTCCCTCAGGACAAAATTCAACCCAACCACTTATTCATCTTGTATCATAAAAGCTTATGTTTTATTATACTTTGGACATTTCTTAAATATTTTGTATACTCTTCAGTTGTTTTACGTGTATAATTGATCAAGTTCTAAGTGCATAAGTGAGTTCAATGTTTCATATGATAATTATTTGATATTTGTGATATGGTAGAAAAAGGTATTCTTAAGTTCCACTTCCGGACATTAATATTCCTTACTTAATAGTACTTAATCTGTTATTAGGTACCTAAAAGTTGATGACGTGTTTATCTGTTCTAAAGTGGCTCACAGTGAAATTGATACACCATCTTGTAGACAAAAAAAGTTAATAAATGGTTATAGGAAACAAAACAATAAGCTCTTCACCCCATTTATTTATATCAAATTAAATATAAGCAAAAAAAAAAATTTAAATGCATAAAATTTGACTTAGACACTTAGGCTTTTTTCACACTTATATGGTTTGGTTCGGCTCGTTGGGTATTCGATTCGTTTTCGGTACCCGCCGGACAAAAAAGAAACGGTGATAAGGTGTGTGTTCGGTACAACTAATAGACAACTGGTAGAACCGAAAGCCCCCTCGGCACGAATCGGTATTTTTCAGTTTCTATTCGGGTCCAAGGTTCACAAAAGCAATTGGTCGTTCACACATACACGGCTTAGTTTCGGTTCGGTTACATTTTCGGCAAGCGAAAATATTATTTCATTTTCATTTTCTCATTTTAAATTTTGTTTTAATGAAAAATTAGTGATTCACTTGATATTGATATTGATCGTCTGATTTCATCAGTTCAATCAAGTGCAGTGCTGTTGGACAAAACAAGTGAAAAGTACTAGTGAAGTCGATTATTCCTATTTCGTTTTTTGTTTCTTCTATAGAGAAACAACATAGCAATAATTTGTCTTATCTCCATAGTGAGCATTGTAGACATAGTGGGTGACTGCGTATTCGATGATTCGGTTGCGAAATCAAACCAGATACTAACCGAGTTGAGTTTGCATTCGTTTTCGGTGGCTACCGAACCGAACCGTATAAGTGTGAAACGAGCCTTTTTCATCGGGGTTCATATTTTATTCATTCCGTGAAGTTGGAAAAGCAAAATTGAGGTTAGTTACTTGTATTATATGAAGAAAAAAAAATTATTTCATGGCCGATATTTTGATTTGAATATAATCTTATAATAATTTTGTTGATAAACCAGAAGTTATAATATCTTTGGACGGTAAGATGTGAAGGGATTAAGAAGTTTGTAGTGGCTTGGTTGGGGTGAAGTGCTAAGTGTGATGAGGTGGGCCCTCTAGACCTCGAGTCACTCATAAGTCTTCATATTACGCTTCGCTCCAGCAGCTCACCAGGCTACGTTACAGGTCCTACAACAACAACAGTATCTAATTTTTCATCAACAAAACAGAAAAATAGTTTATAATGCAATGTAATCTATGAAATATGTTTACATTCAGTTAACAAAAATAATTAATATCTATTATTAATATCGAAAAATTTATTCATTTTCTCAGGTTATCACTTCGAGTTGAGTAACAACAAGTTTTAATATTTCCCAAAAATAAAACTTATCATGAGCTTTAGTGAGAAAAATATAATGTAATTGTGGCAAATGTGTCCACTTCTGTAATCAATTCATCTAGATATCATCTGTACTTCAAAATATTATTTCAAACTTTCAGTCTTTGTAAAAATGATTAATGATATTTACTCATTACCCATAATTACATTCTCTTTTCCACAATAAAGCTCACAATAACTTATACTTTTGAAAATTATTTTAAAAAAAAACAGTTAGAACTTGAGTTCACTCGAGTAACTCAACTCAAAGCTACAGCCTGAGGAATAGGTATCTTTTTCACCCATTATATCACTTCATAATTACCATTTTCCTTAATCAGTCTCGACGGAGCATCTTAATGTCATTTCCGGTGTTTATGAGTGATGCGTGGGAACCTCAGAAATTTATGTAAGCCTTGCGTTTGAGTTTCGGAAATGTTGGGCTTGACATTGGATAGAATATTAAGACATACGCAGCCGCATAAGTGGATTCATATTATAGGTTGTCTACATAAGTACCACAACTCAGCCCATGGATTGTATTGCGTTCAGTAAACTGTAGAGACTTTACTGTTTCAAGGACAGCAGTTGTGCTGGGTGGTGATTTGTCCTACATCAGGCTCGACCGCCCCGCCCGGTTTTTTCCCACTTTGTAGAGGCTTTGTAAGCACCGAAGGGATCTCAAGATCCCGCAAGGTCCACACCAGGCGGTTACACTATACACAGTGTAAGCTGACAGTTTACAGTGCGCCATATCTTCGAGGATTGCCATAGGTACAGTAGAGTGATGGAAAGGTGTGGCTCGGCAGATGCTTAAGGCGTTGGGCGATAACGAACAATATGTAAATATATTAATTTATTATTAAAAACATCAATATATTCCAGTCAATTTGACGTAGACCTATACATGTATATGTTTATGTGTGATGCATATTAACAGATGAGTGATATATAGAAATATAAATTAATATATCAATATGTATAACGGTTTAAACAATGTTTAGACTATTAGTTAATATGTATAACGTTTATATTAATATAAATTTTATATTATATTATATTTTAAAGTTAATATAAATATGTATAACGTTTTATTTTAATATGAATTATTCTGTATGTATTTTTACATTATATGTTTAATATGTTAATACGTTTCTATTATTTAATTATTATTTAATATTATTTAATATAGCATGGTATATTAATAATGTAATATGTAACAATATTTTTACTAGGACATTGTGTAGGTATGTAATTATGAAGGAAATGTAAAAATGTATATTCTCTAGTGGTGAGGGCAATAATAACCATTTGTAGTTGTTTGCCCTTAAATTAAAACAACAGCAAATTATCTGCCACAGCTGGTTTAAGCCTAGTACCTTCGGTATGGCAACTCAGCGCCCTACCAGTGAGTTACCCAGTTCTCTTTAAGTAAGTAGCTTATAAGAAAAGTACAGTTCCTTTTTAGTGTAGTTTCGAAATGTATACAAAAATAAACCGTGTTTCTTCTAGTTCTTGGATTACCCATAATTTGCAATATTTTGGATATTAGTAAATATTATTTAATATTAAATATAATATTATATTTATATAATATATATATATATATATATATATGTATATATATAATATTTAATAATAATATTGTATTCTTTCAATTTTATCTCAGGAAATATTCTATTTTCTTCTCATTAATTTTCATTTTGATTTAATTGTATGATAATCAATATAGAAATATTTTAGGGTCGTTCTTTTTTAACTGTTAGATACTTTTTTTATTGAAAATGTTTTATTTCTATAATTAAACTTTTTTTAGTTGTATAATGCACATTGTTTCTCTATTTTATTGTATAAATAAAAGACCGAGATGATTTCGCTACCACTTCAAAGTATTGAGAATAATAATCAAATTTTAAAATTTCCGTGCCATGGTACTGACTCATTCATCCACGGTATTGACGTAAAACAAATTTGATAGACTTTCTTCAGAAAAATTATTAAATATATTTATGAATTTAGCATTAATATTTATGAATTAATCCGTTTGGGTTATTTATCGCGACAGGCTAAGTTTTATAAAAGTAATGCGTATATCTTTTTATATTAAATTCTTCTTAGGTGCGGTCCATAGATGGCCAAATTCATAAATTAAATAAAAAATCCTCTTTTCGTGTCTACGTCATTGAACTCCTCATAACTTTTTCATGAATTTTTTGTGAAGATTCAAGCGTGTTCAGGGATGATTTAGGATTTTTGATTGTTTGTTTTTGTTAGTAACCACAGTGTATTTGATGTACATCGGATCCGGTTGGTAATGCAGCGATAGCGGTATCGAGAGTTTTGAATTAGTCTATCACACAATTATGAAACTATACTTTTAGTTACATTAGTGAAAATACGTCCACGTTTCTGTTATGTATATATTTAAAATGTTACCCAAATTAATTCTTTGTGTATTTATTGCAGAAAAATGATACGACATGAGTTAATTCTTTCATGCTATTGATTAAAACAGTTTTAAGTTTACACTTAACACAGTTAAACGACAGATATACTCATACTCATTTTAATTGGTCAAGTTGTGATAACTGACGCAATCGCGTCAGATATTTTAATCATTTTTTTTACATAAATTTTCATCCAAACGGTCCAAATAATTACAATATACTCGTATTTAAAATATATTGTGATTTTCGGATTTAAATGTTTGTTGGGTCTGCTAGTATATATTAATAAAACCCGTTCCTCTCCTCACCCCTAAATTTAATATCTACTCGTAAAATCGATGAACCCATGGAGGCTCAACAGTTCGAGCAAGGGCTGCGAATTAGCAGTTGTAAACCAGAACATGGTCCCTGTACTCCGGCTAAGTCCATTTAACATTCTTAGTGTGAAGGGAGTGCGGGGAGTTCCAAGTTGCTTTTGGGTCGTTAAGCTTCGCGCTTTGTTTCGTTACTTAATTTGCTTTATGAAGCTGGCCGGAATGTTTTTACTTCCCTCTTGTTGTTTTTCAAGTAAATATCTTTTTTCATTTGAGTCGCAGAACCTTTATCTCCTTCCTTGGCGACAAAATCGTTTCCTGTTTCTTTGTTATGAAGGAATCTATGAGTTTGAGATGTTCTAAGAAGTATTGATAGGCTCGCGCTATCAGCTTTCACCGTTACAGTAAGCTAATGAAAACTGATTTTATATCCTCAGATTTTTATACTAAAATATTTTATGTAATCACAACTTTTTTTATATGTGCATCATGAAATATAAGATTGTTGATTAAAAAAAAAAAACTTTACCTTTAGTGGATTCACATTACCAGTCTTTTCGTTGTTTAATGGTTGCTCGTCGACGACAGATCTCTCTCCGTTCATTTTTTTTTCACTTTTATGTTTTATTCACATACCTTGAAGTAAAAATAAATAAAATTATTAAAAACCTGTACACCACAATCCATGAAGGGTCTTAAGTTCAGTAAATGGTAGAGACAGTAGTGTTTCTAAGACAACGGTTGTAGAGGGAAGTGACATGGTCGTCACAACCCACTTGGTACTACCAAGATTGATATCAGATTATTATTATTAATTCGGCACAACACGTTGCGGATCCAGGCCTCCTCAATCAGTATCTGCATCATCAAGATTTGTAATACATTGCCAAAGTAACACTTAACAAATTAAATTTTTAGTTATT
This sequence comes from Troilus luridus, assembly GCA_964056705.1. Taxonomy (NCBI): domain Eukaryota; kingdom Metazoa; phylum Arthropoda; class Insecta; order Hemiptera; family Pentatomidae; genus Troilus; species Troilus luridus. The sequence continues at coordinate 66,525,885 of OZ057413.1, forward strand.
GCGTATTCAGTTCAAAACAGGTTTCCTCAGACCTATATATATTTCAATCAAAAGAAATAAAAATATATATTGATTTCCTTAGGGGTGTTTTATATATAATGTTGCCTATGCATATCCTATGAAGGTTGTTTCTGATAACCTCATCCCTTTACATTCTGGAATGTTGAGAATATCAAATGGAGACTGAGTTGGTTAGGGACCTCGGTAAGGTTTGGCGTTCTAAATATCTTATAAGCAACTTTAGTATCCTTCCAGCAATTACGATTGCGATTTTTTTCAATGAGATGCATATATGTATAGACGCCCAAATCATTATAATGTATTTCACATCTATATTTCATTTTGTGTTTAAGTTCTTATAGCAATCGTTAATTTTGATGGTTCTCTGTTCCAGATATTTAGTTTTGGAACACGTTTCCGGCGGCGAATTATTCGATTATTTAGTTAAGAAAGGAAGGTTAACACCCAAGGAGGCGCGCAGGTTCTTCCGGCAGATCATCTCAGCGCTTGATTTCTGCCACAGTCACTCGATATGGTAAGTATTTTGTTTTAATGAGTATTTTATTTATTTTGCTTTTTTAAGTATCTTATTTTACTTTGTATGTCAGTAAAATTAAGTCGATATATATTCATTCATTAGGAAGTGGTTGGCTGTAGTTGTAAGTAAAATATTTATTTATATCTTTTTGACAGTTTTGGTATTTTTAAAATTCTATGTTAAATCAGTCTGTTAATTCTATTTTATAATTTTGTAGCTCCTGTTAATATTAGTTTGTTCAATATAAACTATTCGTTAATATTATTAATAATATAATATTATTTATTATTAATAAAAGAGAAAGCTCTTCGATTCGCCGATCGATTTCCTGTTTAAGAACTATTAATTGGATGCAGAGCCATATTAATTCTGTTAAACGTGGCCTTTACATAGGTACTAGAGTAAAACATTATTTTGTAACGTGGTGTCAATCATAATTCTATGAATTCATTTATTTTTATCAAAATTATTTCTCTTAATATAGTTTTCATATTTTCAATGACAGGATTCAAACCGAGTTCTCCTTATAAAAGTTTCTACCAACCAGTATTTAATTATAATTTTTAAGATATATATATATTTTATTACACTCATCATATATTTAAAAACAAGTAGTACTTATTAATTACGGACCAATCACTTTAGTTTTTCGCCAAGGTGTGGCTCAGATGACAACAGCCTTAATGATTGACTGCTTTAACCATCATTTCATAAATTAAGGAAGTTAGATAATTAAAAAAATATAATTATAATCAACTGCATATTAACTAAGTGTGCTAACACTATAGTTACAGGGATTATTTCCTTAAACATGAAACAACTATTAAATTATCCAGTTTACTGCAATGCGGTTGAAATGAAAAAAAAACTATTAGCAGGAAATCCATGCAGTAATACACCTTTAGATATGAATTCAGTCTATGTTTTATGCATGTACTTGTAAATTGCAATTATGGTTCTGTATTATATTTGACTATTTAAATAATAATAACCATAAAAAAAACGGAATGCCCCTTCACAATTGAATGCCTCTCGATGAACTTCTTTTTTTATTCTTTCTTTATTCATTAAAAAAAAAAAAAAAAAAAAATGGAAGTCCAGAAAAGAAGAATTCTAAGAAAAATCACGAGCGCAGTTTAGATTTCAGGCGGATGGAACTGCAAAGTAACCGAGAAATCTACCAGAATCTGGTAGAATTCTCAGAGACTATGAGGCTGACATTTATCTGGCACCTTTACAGAACGAAATAGCAAATTTTTGGATGTTTTTGGAAAAAGAAGACCACTACAGCGTGTACTAAAGAAGTAAGGAAAGACTTGCAAGAGTATAAAATTACAGAGACTCATTTCTAAAAGGAGGGAATTCAGAAGCAGGGTGAAATATTTAGAAGGGGGTTTAGGGGGGGAGGGGGGAGAAAGAGCAGAGAAGGTTGGACGAAGCTGGCCACTGAAGGCATGAAAGGAATATTGACGACAGAGAAAACTCCACCAGATGAATAATAAAGTATCAACTCCGGTAGCTTAGTTGGTAGGGTCCTGTCACGGTAAGACAGAGGATCCGGATTCGAATCCCGGCCGGGGCATATCGTTTCTCTTCAAAATAAAAATATTTAAAATTAAAACAACTAACTCATAAATTATAAAGAATAATAAAGTTGGTCCCAAGTGGTCAACGATGGAAATAAAAACAACAATAAAATCATGATTTAACCCAGCGAAGGGCGCGAGATCATTTTGATAAAAGTGAATAGTTTTCTTCGAATTTGAAGCCACAAGATGGCTGAGTGGGGCTCATCTCATGTACCTCCACGACAGTTAACAGTCAAACTATCTATCCCGTGATATTCCCGACTCCGGCTGGTGTTTTGTTTTCTTTGGAGACACTTGTTTTTATCAAATTAATACTTGCACCCATTAGTGTGTTTTTCAATAGATGAACTAATTGAAAGATTATTTTTTTTAACTGATTAAATATTTGTTCCTATTCCAAAAAAGAGCCTCGTTGTAACATTAAAACTTTTAACAAGAACAATGGTTGTTTATTTATTAAATATTTAAGGTTTGCCAATCTCGGTTCATTGCTCCTTTCAGGGGTGCTTCCATCCACTTGTCTGCTCCCCAACTTTCAAACTGAATACTTGATCAAGTCCTTTAGTTAATAATTAAGTTGTTACGTGGCAACAGGCGTTGGCCAGAGTGCTCCCGTGCTATTGAAATTACTTTGAACATTAATAAACCATATTCCGCTGTTAGAAGGAAAAGGGAGAGGGGAATATTCAACAGGATATCGCACTTCAAATGCAACGAGCCCTCTGAAAGGATAACAGAGTTATTCTGTAATTTGAGAAGCTTTTACAACCGTTTCCGTCCGCCACAATTCCCTTGTGGGAGAATGAATGGGGGAATTAGGATCAAGAAAGTGAAATGAACACTTCATCGAGACTTGAACGGTTACAGTAACATTAGCTACATTGGCTTCACTGCTCAAACAATGATCCCAAGGAAAAGTCAGATATTTTGCTGGATAATATTTAAATAATAAAATGGGACGTCACCCTAAGATCGTTAAGATTAATATATAGTAATTCTCTATCATTAATAAATAAAATACATATCCCTCTCTTTTCCAAAGGTTAACGTGGTTAACTGACTAGGAGTGGTTTATTAAATAATAATAATTATTTAATAGCATTATATTTATTGTGCACTGATCATATTTACAAGGTAACTTATAAAACCACTTACAAAGAAAGAAAAGGGGGTCCTTTTTTGCTAGTTTTGACAGACTACATGTTCAGTTGCCCGCTTCTTTCTTACAACTGCCGCCCTGTCTCTTAAGAGTGAAGATCCATTCCCAAGATACATTTAAGCAACCTGCTAGATGCCCCTTACCCTATTTACTTAGTTACTCCTAATGTTTCATATTTAATGATTTCCCCCAAAACAGCCGTTCTCCAAGATTGTTTATATAGTTGATTGCGTTTTATAGGGTGGGTAAAAGACGTCAAGGTAAGAACGGGATTGATTTTGCTTCCTTTTTTTAGATCTGAGTATAAAGACATCAAGAAGTACAATCGAACAACAAAATCAAATTGAGAGTCGCTCTTCATCTGTATTCAGTTGCTAATTTGTCAAGCATGCCAATCTATCTTAGATTGACAATCTTTTTTAATTGAAGGTACAAGGCAAATAATATATTGAATAATATTAGTTGACCTTGTATACATGAGGAAGAAAATGGTTCGGGTGGAGGTCAAGAAAATTCTCTTATATAGGGAGAACTGTTTATTGGTAAGCCAACGTTTCGACTCACGTTGCAGGTCTTCTTCAGGGCTAATAAGATCGGGGGTTGACACTAGACTAAAGGGGTCTAATCTTACCAGCCCTAAAGAAGGCATGCAATGTGGGGCGAAACTTAGGCTTTCCAATAAATAGTACTCCCAATATAAAAGAAATTGTTTGAACTCCACCTGGACCATTTTCTTCCTCGATTAATAGTAAGGTTTACATTATGAGGCAGAAAATACAGGTAAATCTCTGCGGTACACCTCTACATGTATTAAAATATGGTGATTGCGATTTTTTTTCGATGGCGTGTCGAAGTCGCCCCTCAACAACAGTTGATTAAATTTTTTAATGTCTCTTTTGTATGAGTCCCACAATGATGCAATATGGCTTAGCATTAAATTTGAACTGTCTTTTTTTTAGAAATGTATGAAAATTGTATAGACTGCAAAGGTTCGGAAATTCTTAACAGACTACTTTTGTTATTAATTTAATTCTATTTCTAAAGAATAATATTTATGATCAGTTAATAATTATTACCGGTCTCAATGTCCCCGTCTTCTCGCAAGTTTTGCGATGTATACACGAGAACGAATGTGCTTTGAACATTACTTTAAGTTTACTTGTTGAGAACTTGTTGACATACGTCATATTACTATTTAATAATTTTCATTCTTTTTATTTCAGTCATAGAGACCTTAAGCCCGAAAACCTTCTTTTGGATGAAAAAAATAACATCAAAATAGCAGATTTCGGAATGGCATCGCTTCAGCCAGGAGGAAGTATGCTGGAGACCAGCTGCGGATCGCCTCATTACGCATGCCCAGAAGTTATTAGGGTTAGAATTTTCATTATTTTTTTATGTTATATATATAAACATATTTTGGTTCTCACATTAAAAATATACATTTATGATTGCATTTTATATCCTCTTCTCAATCACTTCCTCTCACACCGTTGATTGATCAGTGTTGAGGATCCCGTCTGTTGAACCTGATCCATGTATCTCCCTCCTGGACCAGCTGACTCGGTCGCTCGAATCTATGCCTCTTTCTTCTCTATTGTTTGGAGTTTGATTTGGTACTTGGAGGTTAAAGTCCAGGTTTCACTAGCGTAGCTCAGAATAAGGATGAATGTGATTTTTAACATATTTTTCATTTTTTTTATTTCCCGTCCCCCCCCCCCCCAAAAAACTGTTTTAAGTGAGTGGAATCAATTACTGGCCAGTCTTTTTCTCTTCCTGAGTTCTCCTCCTATCCACCAGTTCTCGTTCAGGGTGACCCCTTGAAGACACTTTAAGTCATAGACATTTTTCCAGTTCTTTTCCCTTCAATCGGTGTTCACGCCCACAGCTCTTCTTCCTATTCTCATCACTTTTCTTTTCCTACAGTTTATTTTCATATTCAGCTGCTGTAGTTCTTCCTGTAGGGCTTGGGAATTGTATTCTTCTGGATCTTCCATTGTTCCCGAATACCAGTATTCGCGAGGAGGACGAGATTAACTGATCTCAGTTCTCTGCGGTCTATAACATCTCATTTTCATTTTAACTATCCTCCGTGCCATGTTGGGAACCATTATAAAGTCTGCATCGTTAGGCCTGGGTTGACTCCCTGGTCGTTCAGTCCCCTTGAAACATCTGTCTCTATGTTCTTATCGAAGGCCTGATTGTGCTCAACGAAACAGGTTTACACCTTTTCATCCTTTTTCACCATCTTTTTGGAAAGCTATCATTCTTTGTAGTCTAAAATTCGTAATCGTATTGTTCATCTTCAATTCTCAATTAATCCGTTTAGCCTCTTATTTATAATTTAGAAGTAGAAGTAGATCTTAAAAGAACACTAAGCTTCAAGATGCGTTGATGATTTAGGCAGTTTGTATGTCTCACTTTTGTGTATAGGTACTCCCGGTTTATGAACGATGTTTTTGGGAACTTCTTTTTTTTCCGTGCTAATTTCAGTAATTACTGGAATATTTATTGGGGTTTTGCTTGAAATTAAGCATTTCGTCGATGAAACCGTTTTGACTCCCTACCTTGCCTGTCTTCTTTCTTCGTCAAAATCTTCCTTATCTTCGTCAGTGTATTCAGTAATGATCATACTTTGCTCTATCGTTGACCTCGCTGTAGTATAGCCATCCAGCACTTTCTCAAAGTGTTCTCTTTATAGTGGTGAGAATTTCTCTTTAGCGTGTTTTATCACCGGTTCCTTTTCTTTCTGAATTTTTTGCCGGCATCTGTAGAAAATCTCATGATTTCCACTGACACCTTCCTCTTACTTATTCCCGAAATATTTTGAACACAGTAATTTTTTCTTTTCTCTGCTCACATTTTTCTCTGCGCCTTGTGACTATCTAAATGGATATTTTGTTTTTAATTGAAAACTAATGTCATTTTCCATTGTTATCAAATTTGTATAACCCAATATTGTTACATATAAGCTTATTTAAATCTCCTTAATTTAGTGGTAATATTTTTTTTTCAGGGAGAGAAATATGACGGGCGACGGGCAGATGTCTGGTCGTGTGGGGTCATCCTGTATGCCCTCCTTGTTGGAGCCTTGCCCTTCGATGACGACAATCTGAGGCAGCTCTTAGAGAAGGTCAAGAGAGGAGTGTTCCACATTCCACATTTTGTTCCGCCCGACTGTCAGAACCTCCTCAGGGGTATGATAGAAGTCAACCCAGAAAAACGACTGACAGTATGAACTATTTTTTGTTATTACTTTTAGTTTTCGTAAATTCTTTTTATTGGATTGAAATAGATGAGATAAAGTACGAAACCTTTCAACAAGAAATATCAACTAGTTTTACTTTCTTTTTCAGTTATCAGACATCAACAGGCACCCTTGGGTGACAGCGGGCGGTAAAGGGGAACTGGAACTTGAGCTGCCGATGATGGAAGTGGTCCAGACTCACATCATTCCCTCAGTGGCTGATATGGATACTGATGTGCTCCAGGCAATCACCTCCTTAGGCTGTTTCAAAGAACGGGACAAACTCATACAAGAACTCCTAAATCCTAAGTATGACCAAAAAAAAAAAAAAATGTTGTTTCATGTTAATACAATTCAGTTATGATAAATAATTCTTATATCCTATTGATTTTATAATACTGCTGATTATCCATTTCAACACAAATTTGCCCCCTCCAAACTTAGCTCACTCTATGTTCTTAGATGCCTCTTTCATCTCTCCCAGGAAAGCATAGAGCAAATCTTGTGCCATTCCTGCTCTTGATAAGACTTCCTATAAACAGCAAAGAACATGATGAATGAAGGCCCTGAAAAACTCCATTCTCATCGGTTCAAGCTCCTTCTCTAAACATTGTTATTTCAGGCTAACTCTATATTATGGGTATTTTGAGATAGTGTGGTTTGATCAAATGACAATACCTTATGATGTCTTTTTGTTGCAAGTCGTAAGAACCAAAGACCTTCTTATCGCTTGATGTTTTTTTAAGTCCAGGTGCTTATGCTTAAACTTATTTTACGCAAAGGTTCATCGGTAAGAAAATTATAACCCGAGCCTAAAAAAATCGTTGTCTGCCATCACGAAGTCTCATGAAGCCAGGAATACAATTTGTGCCTTCATGGCTACATAAAATTGAAGTAATTCGGGTAAGCATAAGTTATTTTATATTGAAGGAATTTTTTGTATTGAAAAATTCATAAATTTAAAAATATTTGCCAACTGCCAGCCACCAAATCTTCACAGTAATTACCACTAAATTTCCGCATTTTATAATTATGTCTCCTTTTCAGTTTTTGCTAACTTTATTGGTAACTTTTTTTATTAACTTATGTAATAAAAAACTTCATAAATTGTAAAACATAATAATATCCTTCTACTGATTGCTGGCTATCTAGATATCTGGCTATCTATTGGTGATGGTGCTTTTCAAAATCCGATTTTTTCTGATTTCCAAAACGATTTTTTTGGAATATGGAATGTGGAAGCGTCTACCACAGAGACTTGGCAGCTGGCTGAAGGCTAAAATCCGTTGACGTGTTTTAAATTTTATAAATTTCTTAACCATAGTGTAAAAAAAAATAGCTACTTTTAGAAAATCCTTTATTGCTTCTTCTACCTTCAATTAAAATTTGTTATCTATCTCCATCCTTAAAACCTTTCTACATTGGCAACAACACTGCATCATGAATTTCTTTAATTACCAATTTTTTGGTAATGTTGAATATCCTCCATGAAAGGCACTTATTTTCACTATTAGGCCTGTATAATGACATATTCTTGCCTAGTGGTTCGTTTATTTGGCTTTATCTTCTATGAGTGGACATTTTGTCCCAAGTATGTTTCATAAAATTTAATTTATTATTATAGATAATAAGAAAAATTGGGTTATCCCTTGTTTATTGTCGCTAGCAATACCTAATTTTATATTTATTTTTATTTCAGCCACAATACTGAAAAAGTTATTTACTTCCTCCTTCTTGAGAGGAAAAGGAGAAGACCAGCATTGGAGGATGAAGCAGAGCAGGTGGTAGCTAGAGTGCGCGCTGAATCATCGGATCCACCGAGAAAAAGAGTAGATACATGCCTCAATGGTGCTAAATCCCTCCAGTACGCTCAGATATCAGAAGGCTCACCAATAACACCAAGGCGGCAACAAGGGTGAGTCTTACATTTTCAAGTTTAGTTTACCCTATTCTTTTAATGTTCAATTTTTTAATTGTAATTTATGTAGTATTATTTAACAATTGCTGCCTCACAGTTCAAGTCTTGTTAATGTTGCATTTAGCACTAAATTTTTATTTAATTAGTTGTTAGCAATTAAAATAGTTATAATAACATATGTAACAAATAAACCCTAAAATGTAAAATATCTTTTAAATAATAATCATTATGTCTTTTAGTATCATTGTATGACCCAATAATAAAGTCACGCTAAATAAATTTCATTTTTTCACTTCATTTTTATCATCCATTTTGGATGAAAATAATAATATATACATACACACTAATAACTGTAACTTATTATTTTTGTGGCCTAAGTAGTATAAAATAAAACAATAAAATAGTAAAAATTGGTAAAGATATTTAATTTCTTCATATATCAGAATAATAATCAACCTTTTTTTTCCAAAATCCCTTTTTACAACTGACTAATATGTGAACCCTTTAAGGGAGGTTTTCAAATAAAGAGCACATTTACAATTTATGGCAGATTGTATTTGTATAATTTCGCAGATGAGCATTATTTGTAATTGATATTATTTATGGTATATTCCTTAGATTCATAGCAAGATGTTATTAAGCCTGGTGCCCTGTCGATAGTCAATCTGACATAAAAAAATTGCAAGCTGGATAGGTTGCTCTTGAAATTAGCTCATTCAAACATAAAAACTTTGTTTTTAACTATTACTATTGATGTGAAAAATCTTATTTGAAAACAATAAATAGCTAAGCATTGATATGAAAAAAATCTTCACTTTATAAAATACCTGGTTTCAGTAATTAGCGAACAAGGAGAAGGGCTAAAACTTAGTAAACAAATCAGGGACATAAATGTAGTAATGTATATATGTAGTCAAATAATCAATTTATGTCAGATAATAATTGCTCAGTCTGAAAACTAACTGCTCACAGGCTTGCATATTTACAGACTATTTTAATAATTCAGAATTACATGGATATCGAATCTTACTCTTATTTATTTATTTACAGTCACCAGAATAGACGAGGTAGTAACTCATCAAGTAACTCTAACTCATCAATTTCCCTCCAGCCACCATCTCCTACTGGAATGCAAATACCTCAAAGGTAAGAAAATATTTTTATCTCATTATATGTGCTGATTAGAAATACTAAATTTAAGACAGTTATAACAAATTAGTACAACTGAAAATAATAAGCATTGGCTAATTACAATGGACAAACTGTTATCAATCTGGCCAATGAGTTTAATGAAGATAAGTCAACAATCACTGATTTAAAAAGAAATCTTATGAAAACTTTTTTTTATACATTGACATCTCAGGAGGTACTAGCAAATTTCTAATCAATTCCACTATTTGTGAGAGTTTTGGGTTTATTATTATTACTAATGATTCTTTGTACTCAGCCAAGAAACAAAAACAACTCCCCCCCTCAAAATTTGAGGTTTTACATCTCAAAATAAGTAAAATCAAAAAATCAAACGTTTAAGAATAAGTTAAATCTATTTGTCAGTCATACATCATTCATGTTTTTTTTTGTTTTAGTAAACCGAACAGATTTTCATGAAATTTAAAGTACAATTCTCCAAACTCAACTTTAGTATCTGCTTAATTCTTTTTAAAAAATTACTATTACGTTACATTTAGTTGACGAGTGATTTTTTCCAGCTAAACAAACAATTAAATATTAAAATTCCATGGTTTTCCTAAAATTTGTTCCTTTGTCTCCAAAAAAGTGGCGGTTTGAAATTCTTTTGGTTTGAAAATATTTGGAATTTTGAGTTTTATATAAATGTCCTTCATTCTGGAATTATCATAACTTCTCTACTTTTTACTGATATTATATAACATCACTGTTATCTGTTTATGTTATTTAAGGGCAACATCGAGCAGCCATCAAACGAACCACGCAGGATCGCCCCTGCACAGCCCTAGACCCGTCAGTGTTGCAGCTCCTCCCGTCCTTCAAACTGTCAATAGTACAGTAATCCCGCCGCCTTCGCCTATGCACCTAAGACCTCCACAGGCAGTGGAAGCCATAGAGCCTCCAACAATAAGCATTGCTGGTCAGTTCTGAAATTAATAAAAGACATTTCTTTAATATATTTTCTCACAGCTATATTTGATCCCGAAAAGTTATAAAAACATTCAAAATATTAATTTTACTAAATTAGTCATAACTTTTGCACACGTTGATAATCCATAATATGTATTTATATTTCAGGTTTATGTGAAAAGCTAATTAAAAAACTCAGCGAACTTCAATGAGAATTTAAATTTTATTACTTATCGCGATTCTACCCGACTATGTAAGATTTTAAGGAATTGTATTGTTTGTCGAGCTTATGATTGCCACTAACAAATTATAATTTAAGGTTCTTTAAGTTTAAAAAAAAATAAAACAAACAATATTGCGATTGATCAAAAACTTTCAATGTACTTTAAATCAAGTCCCATCAGAATGTTTCAGAAATAAAAATTATATGCATGTAATGTCCTCTTCCAAGTTGACTAAAACCAATACCAACTACGTTTGTAATTTTGGCAAAAAGGACCACTAAGCCTTTTGTCTTTGAATTTGTCTTTGTATTTCCCTTTGTCTTTGAATTTGTCACCAACCTGTATCAATACCGTTCCAGCTGTTAACTATTATCTTAAATTCAAAGTCACTACAATAATGAAGTTATAGTATATTTTGTCAAATTTGAGTTGTGGCCTTATAATAATAAAATTAAAATAAATCTGCATGCTCTTCTGCTAGCTTTATGGATGAAAATATTGATGTGTAAGAGGGTGTCTTATAAATATCTTGAAATTATTGATGGATCAGTCTTAAATGAGAATTGAAAATAAAAATGGCATTGTCTGAACTTTATGGCATGATGCCTTATTGAATTATGAATGCTTGAATAATCAGACTTATTTATATTAAATAAATTAATGCATTTATAATTAATTATCTCACAAATACTAAAGTTTGTTTGAATTTATAAAGTTTGATAATATTTTCGAATGTGTTGTTTTGTTAATTTTCTATCTTACAAGAGGATGTTTTTGCTATACTTTTTCTTCTGTGCTGGCTAAAGAAAATTTTATGATCTGGTTTGTTTATTTGTTTCAATTTTATTTAAAAGTCTAATGTTTTCAGTTGAGTTTTCAAAATATACTTTCATGCATTCTATCATCTGAATTACTATTGTGAACTAATTAACTTTGGACTGCACAATTACTAATTTACAAATTATCTTTATATTTCCTTGATTTGTGACTTTTACCATAATTTTGATTTTTTTTTTTTTTTTGTGATTAAGTCAAGCAAGCACTCCATAATTGTCTAAATGTAAATCATTATATAAATTTATTTATGAGCTTATCATATTTTCAGAATGAACAAAGAATTTTATTCTTGTGTGGGGTATATTCTTCACAGTTTAAAAATTCTATGTCTGGCTAGGGTTTTTTTTTAAGTTTAAAAATATTTGTTGACATCAGGTTTTTAAAGATCTTTTTTATGACCCTGTACTCAGCTGGTCTTGCAGCATGGGTGAAAATCGAATTTCATGATGCACTTAAAGACGACAATGCATTTCTAAAAAGTATCATGTTTAATGAAAAATATTACTGAATAAATGAATGGTGCTTTCAGACTTTTAAGTTATTTAATTATATTATGGGTAGTGTTTGAATATTGCCCAGGGTTGAGGCCAAGGAAATATGGTAGGTCTATTGAGGTGTCTTCACAAGAAAGTTGATCTAATTTAAATTGTATGGTATTTGAAAAGATTAAATCATATTTTCTTCTAATAGCCTTTATATTTGAATTATTTTTTGCTTTCATAAACCTAACAATTTGTAGTGTTTTTGTTTTATCTAATTTTTTTAGATGGTTTAATAGTTATTTGAATGTTCAAAACCCTTATTATAGTTATCTAAATGGAAAAACTAGACATTTTTAAGGAGATGAGGGGTCCAAGAAAAGGAAACTATTTAGAATGAAAATTTAGAGACTTTTCTAATTAGGCATGTAAACTGATTCAAACTAAATTTTATTTTATTTTCAACCTTTTTTCTGTATAAAATGTGATCCTTCGTTAGACCAATTATAGTTCAGCTGTTAATGTTGTGACTAATTAGCTTTCTAAACCATACTACTTACATATAAATATTTATTATTATTGAATAACTACTTATGTAATGTATTATGTAATGTAATGTGTAATATATGGTACTATAACATTACAGGTACACATGTACTTGTTCCTCCAGGATCACCACACACTTCAAATCATTGGAGGACGAGGTTGACAACTATCAAAAACAGCTTTCTTGGATCTCCAAGATTCCATAGAAGAAAGCTACAAGGTGATAACTTAATTTTATTTGTGCTAGAAATGGATTTATTAACTAACTCAAATCATAACTTTGAATGTGTCTTTTTGTGCTCATTTATCAATGATGTACATTAAAAAAAGAAAAAAAGAAATAAGGCACTGAATGTTTTGAATGTAATATTTGCAAGTTGTTATTATATGAATAGTTGCCTGGAAGAAGGGCGTATGTTACACTTTTCAGTTTTTTTTTGTGGAACAAGGTCCATGTGATGGCCTCTAGCGCTCTTTCGTCAAGAAATACCCGTCCACATGCAAAATTTCTATAGACTCTTCGGTTTTTCAATGTCATGTCAAAATAAACATTAACAATTTTTTTTTTTGCTTGTTTTACAATCGAACAAGGGCGTAAGTGCAAAATCTATAAAATGTGAGAAGGGCGTATGTGACAGTAACCTAATTAAATGACCCCTTTTCTTATTTTGGCTCTCCCGTAAGCTTTGAAAAATGTAACATGCGCCCTTTTTTCAGGCAACTATTCATATATTAGATAAGCATTATATTCTATATGATATAATAGTGAATATATTTTCAATCATAAAAGAAAAGAAATTCACTTGTACGGTTGAAAATAATAATCAACTAATTCTGATTTTCGTATATATTTTATTGTTCTTTTTCAATGTTATAAATTTAAAAAAAAAATATTTAATTTTATCTGATGATTTAAAATGGTCTGGCAAGAAGTTACTTTAAAAAAAAAATGGGATAAAAGGAAATGCTGAATCTAGCACAAGATTGTGCAATTAATATTTTCTTGCAAAATTTCTTTGTACAGATTTTCAATTTTAAGTTTACAAGGATACAATTTCAAAATTTACTTCCAGATCTCCGATCATGCTAATGGTTTTCAATTTAATATTAATATTTATGTTTTATATTATATAGAGGTTGTACTTATTAAATTAATAAGTACAACCTCTATTTATTTAATGAACCTAAGAAACCCTGTATTTATTTAATTAATTAAATAAAAATAGGTTTTCTCGGGTTTGGGCTCAATTTAAAAAAAATAGATTTATGATATAATATTTCAAATTACCTTTACAGTTTACATTGTTTTCGATTAAGTATTAAATAGTTTATGTCAGGAGAAGAAAAATCTGGTTTAATTAAAAAAATATACATTTATTGTTTAATAATTTTTAAATATTTATTAGTTAAATTTATTTAAAAGGGGTAAAGGCCCGATTTTATAGATTTATGTATTATTAAACATCAATTATTTAATAAACCAAAAATAAAATCAGAAAAATTATTGTAAAAGTCAATATCATTATTAAAATAAATTTTTCAAGGTATGAAGAAATAAATTATTATATTTATGAATAAGTTCAAGTCTGCAGCAAATATAAGTTAAAACTTATTTTGGAAAATGGACTTCATATTTCACATTAGTATTGTTTCATAAATCCTAGTAAAAAACATAATGGTGTATAATATTTTGATGTAATCCAATAAATTGAAATAATGCTATTTTTATTTATAATCATTTGTTGTTAATTGGAGTTACTGTGTTTTAGCATCCTCAGAAGAAGTTGGGCTCACACCTGAGTCATCTCCAGAACTTACGAAAAAATCTTGGTTTGGAAGCCTCATGACGTCAGAAAAGGACGAGACTCTGACAGTTTTGGTGAAAGGAAAACCACTAGCATCCGTGAAGGCAGACCTAATTCACGCCTTTCTTTCGGTATGGTATCATTTCTCTTACCTTCAATATTAACACCAATTGCCAAGGTATCTTAAACCACAATATTAATCACCTAGTTGCCTATAAATGTTTCACTTCACTTTTCTTCAGTTTTTGTTAGTTTCACTCATCATTCACTTACTCTAATTTCATGGCGTACTTTTTATTAAATCTTTGTTTTGATTCAAGGAAAGACTCATTTATAGCAGAAAAGAAATTTTTTAATATTTTAATTTGAAAAGAAAAGATATGTCCAGGACCGGGATTCGAACCCGGGTCTCTAGCATGGTGCTCTGCCAACTGAGCTAACCTGGCTCGCATCCTGGTCAGACACATCCTTTCTTTTCACTGATCCCATATCCCCGTGTTCTCGCAATTCGGGATGTTTACAAGGGGAAGAATGTTCATTGAACATTACTTTAATTAAGAGCTAGTTGTTGTTGAAATTATAACAATTAATAAAAAATAAAATAAAATAAATTATAATAATATATAATGACGTAAGTAGTAAGGTCCATAAGTTTCCGGCATGTCCTGCTTCCCCTCTTTCAAACTTGCCAGGACCTGCACGCCTATACAGGTCCATGCCTGCTCACTCCATACCCATTGCCCGCACTTCCTCAGTCCTGTCAGTTAGTGTCCAGCCTTGAAGGAAACTCCTCATTTTTACAATGTTCAAACTCGAGTACCGTGCGGTTATTAAATTCTGTTGTAAAGGATGTCTTTCTCCTCCCCAAATTAAAGAAAGCTTGGATTGTGTATACGGGCAGTCCTCCCCCTTGTATTCCACAGTGAAAGAATGGGTAAAATTATTGAAGTTAGGGAGAGAACGTCTAGAAGATGACCCCCGTCCCGGTCGCCCATTGGAAGCTGTCACGGGGGTATAGGATCAGTGAAAAGAAAGGATGTGTCTGACCAGGGTTGCGAGCTAGGTAAGCTCAGTTGGCAGAGCACCACGCTAGAGACGTGGGCGACCCGTCAAATCCCGGTCCTGGACATATCTTTTCTTTTCAATTAAAAATATTTAAAAATTATAACAATTAATAAAAAATAAAAATAAATTGAATTTTTAAATTGTTTATCAGAAAATTTTAAATCTACTAAATCTAATTTAGATTTTCAGTACTAAATTTGTTAGTTAATGAATAGTCTTACAGATTTTCATTATATATATTTTTTATTATAAACTAAAACAAACTTTTTTTATAAAATTTTTGAAAAATATAAAATGAAATGAAACTGCGAAAAGCTTTCAAAAGCACTCTAAATAAGTTTAATTAAAAGAAAGGAAAAATAATTTCTAAGCAATAGTTAAAACAATATTTTTAAAAAAGAAGAAACCTAAGCAAATTCTTGGTGTGTTAAATATTCTCCTGAAAAATTATATTAACAGTTCTGAATCATTTGATAATTATTTATTATTATGTCTGTGTTATTTTTGCAGATTATGAAGGCATTGATATACTGTTTATACCAATTTTAAGGTTGCTTGTAACATAAATTATCTTAATATTTTTCTCTGAATCATATAAAAATGACCCTGCATGTGATCCATTAATCCTACTTTTTAATTGACTTGGTATAAAAAGAATATGTGTTGTTCACCTCTGTTGAAAACAAAAAATTATTAATTCATCTATTACAAAAATTTTAAGCTTAATTCTCAAAATATGGACCCTCATCTTCAACATAATTGTATTTCTTGTTTTATACTATTAATAAAAATTAAAAGTGAAAAACGTATTAAAATACTTTAGATCCCAGTATTAATTAAAATTATATTGTATATATGTATTTACTTCCTCACCCTTAATATAATCCTTTAACAGTTTTTTTGTTAAAAATAATTTTAAAATGTAACTGATATTTAAAAATGAGGTGTTCAACATAAAAATTGGATAACTCTGAAAATTCAGAAATTTACTTTTTCACATTTTCTGCTAGTTTAGTCAAGAAATTTTGTCTAACATGACACTTTGCTTCCTTACTTCTCATGGTTTTAGACTGGTTTCAAATCTGAAGTTTAGAGAGCATAAAGCATTTTTTGATTGAACTAGCGAAAGATGTGAAATTTTAATTTTTTCCGCTTTTGATCCTGAATACCTCAAATAAACGCTATTTATTTTCCAACAAATTTTATTTTTATATTATATTAACGTTGCATGTTAATTATCTAGTTATAAGGGTTATATATTTGAACATATGAAATTTAAGTATTTGGGGTTTATGATAACTAGAGAACATGATCAGGGGGAAAGAAAGACGAGGAGAGCTTGTTATTTTTCCATCTAAGTATTACTTAGCTTTCACCTTTTTTGCTGAAACTTAAAAATTGGAATATATAAAATTATTATCATTCTAACGGTTCTATATGAATACAAAATATGGCCATTAACTTTTTATGAAGAACGTCCTAAGGTCTTTGAAAATAAGGAGATTCGTTGGATATTCAGTTTGATAAAGAGTGACTCGAAAACGAATTTAGAGAATTAAACAATGTTAGCATGCACCCTTATCAAAAATTTGATGTTCTAGCGATATTTATTTGTTTTTACCTGAAGTAACAGATTAATTATTTCAAAAATATTCAATGTTTATTGTTAAAAAGTAGTAGCTAAGTAAATTAACATGCTTTTAAGTTGCCAATAACTAGTGTAATGCTACTGTTGTTTTTTAATCTATCCATGCTCCATAATCGTGTTCATAAATGCTGTTATAGGTCTTTAACGATTAGTTGTTATAAGTGTCCTCAGTGTTCAGATAACAGCTTCAGATAAACTGCTTCTAGTTCAGTTTCGGGAGCATGAGTAAATTGAAAAGTATGTCCTTGATAGGATAGAGAAACTTGTTGTCAAATTCAATTTCTTGATGAAAGCAATTTTTTAAAATATTTACAATTTTATGAAAAATTTTACTTTCCTTGCCACTTAATTTTTTTTGTTTCAACCCTTTTTATCCTTACTATGTTGTGTGAAATAATGTAGATCTATTATTTAAAAATAAAAATCCTTAGCAATTTTGAATTGTTAACTTTTTTCACTGTAAGCCATAATCACAGAACAGGATTTGATTAGTTAACTCTATAGATGAACTAACCCTTATTTTTATGTTCAATGGTTTCAAACGATTTACGTTATTTTTTTAATCTCCTCCTGTGACTAATAAATAAATTTATGTTTTGTTTTATTATTAGCATGGACATTCATTTTCTTTCTCCCATATTATAACCTTGTAATCAAGCTTAGCATGCTTCTTTGTAGACAGTCAAGTATTTTGACAAAGTACTATTAATATCTTAATTTCGAAAAACTAATGTAAATATTTATTGATTTATTTTGGTGCTTAAAAATTAAATTAGTATATATAAGTAGGCTGTATTTTTTTTTATTTATTCGATTTATTCAAAAGTCCTAGCTGCTGGTTATTTTCAGCTGTACATATTTATTTTTTACTTAGTTTTTGCTAGGATAATAATTATTGTATATTTTTTATTTAATTTACTGATGCAATAAAGACTTAATATGGTGTTGTAGCGGAGATAGCAGTCTTCGGCTTCATGATGAGCTTGGACAGGTCCATTCTCTCCCGCCCTCCTTACTTCCTCTCTCACTGTGTGTATCTTAGTTTCAGGTTCTCTACTCCGTTCTGACCGTCTCGGTCTATTAAATGTTACCCATCTTCTGTTGCAGATAGCGGAGCTGAGCCATAGCGTGTCTAGCCCGATGTCCTTCAGGGTGGAGTATCGACGGGGCGCTACAGGAGCAGCAATGTTTCAGAGGCAGGTCAGGTTCCAGGTCGATATATCTTCAGTCTCAAAGCCTAATTGTCCCAAGGAATACCTATATGCAGTCACATTCACCCTTTTATCTGGTAGGAATTTACTCATTTTTTTTTCTTTGTGAATGCTTTATGAAGAGAATCTATCAACTATTAACCTTTTTATAGAAAATTCTTAATAAAATGATACTATTAATATTTTGCCTTGTCATTTTTGCTGAACTTTTTGGTTTACTTTATTGGTTCTCATAACGCTGAAACATTTAAATTCTATTTCATACATCAGTTGTTTATTATTGATTTGTGATAATATCTATTTTCAAATAAATATTCATATATGGATAACAAGTATGAAATTTATTGTTTTAAAATGTGTGTTTATGGAAAACCTTTCTAAATGTTGCAGTTTAGCCATGTAAGGCATTTCTACTATATAAGATAGTATAGTATTTTTACAATTACAAATAACTCTTTAGTCTATAAAAAGTTTTTGTTTCTAATTAGTTCTCATGGAAATTTTTCTTAACAATATGAATAAATGGAAACTCAAGTTCTTATGGGAAGAACATTTCATAGTATCACCGCATCCTTTTTTTTTTTTTTTTTTATTTAATTCAATGATATTTACAACTATAATGGTATTATATCAAGTAAATGTGCAAACATGTAGAATATGACATGAAAACACTTGTGAGAAACTACCCATCGATAGCACTCCAATAAAGTTCTATAGTAGATGATCTCGAGGCCATCTTCTTTTCAGGCGCCTCGGAGGGTTATCAGGAATAGTATGGGAAGCAAGCTGAGAGACTAGCGGATTCAAGTGCGTATGGAGCTTGTTATGGAAGGATAGGTATCTAGTTTGGGCCAAATCAGTAACATATGGGATATTAAGATCATGATGGATGAGTTTGTTTGTGACATAATAAGGAGCATTGAGGATTTTACGAAGGATTTTGGATTGCAAGGATTGGATACGAGATGAATTGGATGGTTTAGTAGAGCCCCAAAGCTCAACTCCGTATGCCCAAATAGGTCTGATGACTGTCATGTAAATAAGTCTTTTGTAATTAATTGGTAGCTTAGAGCGTTTGTCCAGTAAGTGTTGAAGTAGGCGAAAACGTCGAGCAGTTTCTTGTCTTTTCAGTCTTGTATGAGGATTCCAAGTGAGACGTTTATCCAGATGGAGTCCTAGGTAATGTATCTGTTCGACAGGGTTCAGTGGTGTATTATTAAACGATACAGTAGGACAGGAATTCGTAGGTTTACGACGAAGGGTGAAGGTAATACCGCATCCTTAGAATTAAAATCTAAAGTATTAAGAATGAGGAAAAGCCATTAATATTTCATTAACAGATATTATATAATCTTTTCTTGTTATAAAAGGTCTCTTTAAAAAGATATTAAGTACTAATAACATCATTTATTTTATTTATTACACCTGTATTTATCTTGAATATTATCTTTTTTTATTTCAGGTAACATAAGAAGGTTTAGAAGAGTGTGCGAGCACATCCAGTCTCAAATTTGTTCAAGACGACCCCCTTCTTCACCAAGGGCTACACGGAAATTTGCAACAGATTTGTCTGAAAGTAGCAGTTGTGGAAGTGATACTTCAGATCGCCTCTCACCATACCCGACGAACAGGGTAATCTTCTGTCTACCAATTTTCAATAATATTCAATTCCTTATGGATAAACAATTTGATCTATTGTTCAATCTAAGATATATGACAAAAACTTGTATTTTATATATTTTTTAAATCATAATAATTTAAATTTTGTTCTTAAAAAAGTTTTTGCCTTAGCTCTAATTACTGAGTTTTTAATAATAAAATATTTTACCAGAATTACCAAAGAGTTTTAGTAAATATTAGCTGAAACCATCTTATCATCTTATTTTACCATGTTATTAAAAGTATAATAGCAACAAAATAATAATTTTTTATCACTAAGTGTCAGGTGATTTCACAAACAAACATAGATTATACGTTGAATTAGTACAGGTCTGCTCAGTTTAATTTTATCATGTTTTTAGAAGTTTATGTGAAACTCAAAACTGGACTCTAGGTTGAAATACACTTTTGGGAATCACCATGGTTGTTTCAATTAGTCAATAATTTTTCTAATACTACTTAATGTTATTGGTGTTTTTCCATTTAATTCTTTTATTAACTATATCGCATCATAGTATTTTTATATGTATGTCATTTTGATAATGAGTTTTATATAAAGTTTATTACTTGTTATCTATTTTGTAGGGAGAGTCTGACATTGAATCAGAAACTTGTCTGTTCGAGATGAAAAGTATGGGAAGAGAAAATGGCAGAAGAAGAAGTAGTTCGGTTGTTACAAACAACAATAATAATAACAACAACGGAGCAGAAGAAAAGTCTAGTCCAGATGTCGTTCCTCCCCTTCCTATCCGATCAACGTCTGAAAGATCGTCTGTAACACAGCAACTCCCTTGAGAAAAGGTGTCTTTGATACTTTTCTGAAATGTAACCATAATTCTATTAGCAAATTTGCATCAGCTACCTAAAGACAAATACTCTTCAAAAGTTCAGCTGTAAATACTATGAATAAAATATTATATATTTTGTGATGCGCAACAATTTACATAATTTATTTGGTGATTGTTCCATATGTATAATGATGCAAATGAGTTGTATAACTGGGTTGGTTTTATATTTCACACCAAATATTTATGAATTACATTTTTTTTAAATTATTACTCTTATCGGTTAGCTACTTATCCCTTCTTCTTCTGCTGACTATTGGGATCATTAACATATTTGTTATAGAAATGACGGCTTAAAGCTCAGACTATTTCAAACTATTTGCATTGCTTTCCCAGTGAATAGGAGCTATCCCCTTTCCTTTTGTCTTATTTACTTAGTTAAAATTTATATATAATGTATTGTTCTCTACCTCAATAAAAAACAAACAAACATCAGTATGTGGTCATTACTATTGTTTCTTGGACAATGGTTGTGCAGGGAGGTGATTTGTCCTGGATCATGTTCAACCTCCAGGTTTTTTCTCCAATTTAGGGTACCCATTTTACAGGTAGGGTCTCAAAATCCCACACAATCAATCCAGCTGTTAACAGATTAAATAAATTATCTGCCACTGCGGAATTTGAACATGGGACCTTCGGCACAGTAACTCAGAGCTCTACTACTGGGCTACTCTAATTCTGTTTCCTATCTGAGTCTAAGCTAAAGGTTCCAGCTGAATATGGGAGTCTAATCGGAATCAAATGTAAAGATCCCTTGTAAAAAAATAATTTTTATTCTTTTCTCATGACTCCTACAAGCCTTATTTGTTTAGAAACCACTCATATCATTATAAATATGATGCAATACCACAGTGGTCCATAATAATCTGGACAGTAATAATCCCATTTAGAATCTTATTCAGTATGGTTTTTTAAGTGGAAAAAAATGTAAAATCTTACTTAAAATTTCAAATTTCTAAATATTATATATAAAATGCATTTAATGATCGAATTGTTTCAGCAATTTAATATAAAGGAATAGTATGGTTTTCTTATGTTATTTTAGGAATGTCCATGAAAACAACTGAGGAAAAACAATTAAAATATCTTTCAAACAATTATGTTATTCTGAATGAAAATAGTTGACCTTGTTGAAATATGTGGAAGAAAATGGTCCGGGTAGAGGTCAATGAATTTCTCTGAAATCACCCGGACCATTTTCTTCCACAAATTATGTTATTCGTTTGTTTGTGTAAAAAGTCAGCATGAGTGATTCCCTAGTTTGAAGGGCTTAGCTGCTGGTGTGTTACTGAAATCAAAAATTGTTTCACTAATTCAATATCTCCATCCAAAATACCTTTGCATAATTTTTTCCACTTTTCTCAACCAATGTATTGAATTTGAAAACTCTTCAGTCTTGGCCACTGTACTCAGCACTAAAAAAGAGCATGGATTTCTTTTAACAAGAAATCTCTTATTCAGTTGGAGTCTTAATGCTTCAATCTTAAGAAAATTGTGAAATTAAATTGACATATAAAAAAATTATTTTTTTAATAATCGAGCAAAAAATATTTGCCCAGACACATAAAGCAATACACCTCATTTCAACTCATCAAAAAATATTTTCAGTAGTTCATTTTTACCTCTAAACCATAAATACTTCCAATTTAATAAATTCGAACATTTTCTCATAAATTTTCTATTTAATACATAAATATACATTCTTTTACCAATGAAACGTGTAAGTTATTGATAAAACTCAAAAATTTACTTTATAATTTAATAAATTGAATTATAGTATACATATATGAATTACAATATAAATATGTGAATCGTAATTTAAATATATTTTATTTGATATATAGTCCCATTCCAATCCATTGCCACAACTGTATTTCTGAAGTAGACAAAAACAATAATAAACATTAAAAATGTCATATCGATAATTTTGAAAAAAACTGTATGCCAATAATTGATTTAAAAATTAATTTCTGCAACATAAATATAAACTTTTTTTTTTGTTCCATTATTATTGACTATAGTCTTTAACTTTGTGGTTAACGTTAACATAAAGAAAAACAGGCCCGTTAATTGAAACAATTAAAGTGAGAATTTTCTTAATAATGAGTTTCTATTATAACTGTATTACATCCAGATGTTAAATGAGTGCTGGTTCTGTGAATTACAAATGACATGGTAACTAAACAACTTAAACCAGGAAAGTTTACTGAGGTTTATAAATTATAGATGGCTCAAATACCAAAAAACTGATTTTATATTCTGAACATTTTTAGTAAACTTATATATATGTCAAGTATTTTAGTTAGTTTAAAAAATTTAATTTTTTTTTTTTCATATTCAACAGGTGAACTTACTAGGATTTTTGACTAAAAGGCATTCTAATGCCGAATCCAAGAGCTATCAGCTTCAGAGGATAACAGGAACTGTTTAAATAGTTAAAATGATTATATATATGTATATATATATATATATATATATATATATATATATATATATATATATATATATATATATACACACATTTACAAGAAATATGAATGTATTTTATGCACATATTATATTTTATTTAATAAATCATAAGACATAGAACTTTATGTTGCATCTCCAAATTAACAGTGCCATAATTTAGGTTACCTTTTAAAATACATAGTTAGAAGAACGTTGATATTTGTTTATGCTCATTAATTCTCAAATGTAGTTAATCTTTACATTAATAAATAAACTGTAAAAATAGGATTAAGACATTCGATAAGGATTATTTAGTAACTTAATTTATAAGTAGTGTATTTTAGACTTGCAGATTTTTTCACTCGGTCCATTAGTTGTGAATCTATCTGTTACCAAGAGGAGTGTAAAACAATATGCCAGGAGGTATTCTAGGATGATGACAAATACTTTCCTTTACAAGTAAAAAAATAATTATATGAAAGATATGTAATTAATTATATCGTCCATGGTAAATTACTATTTATTAACTATATGGAATTAAATAAGATCCTAATTGTGGTTCGGTGGCATTTTGATACTTGGTTTTTAAAAAAAATAATAATAAAAAAATGTGAGTTGAGACTCGAAGATGGTGGAAAGACGATGTGATTCAAATCGAGATTACAGATCAATCTGCGTGAAGTGATATTGTGTAAATATATACGTTTAAATTAAAAAAAAAAAAAACCTGCTCTCTGATTTGCTACGTACGACTTTTCTGATATATTTTATTAGTACACCAATAATAAAGCATATCGATATGTTCAATAATATTATTGATTATGTGTGATAATAACAATTGTATGTAAAATTTTTTTTTAATGATTCATGTATACACTGTATGTAAATTTTGGAAGTTAGCTGTAATTGCATAGTATTGTACTGGCTTGTGCCCCCAAAATTGTAATGGGGAAGAATTGTAATTTATTAAATCGTAATTGAAAATCATGAAATTTAATATGTAAAAATATATTGCAAAAATATTTAACTTAAAATTGTCAGTATATTTTTTATTAAATTAGCTCTTTTAATTAATTGAAAGTTATTTTAAATTAGCTGGAGACATTTTAAAGTCTTTAAGGTATATAATATTTTAATGTGAATGTTATGATTGTTAATTTGGTGGTTGTTGAGAATCAATGGTAGTTCTTATTACTTTGAATCTTTCCCTCCCCCCTTATCTAATAATTTCCTTATGGAATTTTGTTTAATAGATTTTTTCTTTATTTGATATGTTTCGTGTTATTTAATTTACTCGGAATATCATCAAAGATAGAACATTAACACAGTTTTAATTGTTTACCTTGACTAAGAGGCAAAGTAATGTGACAATTATTATTTTTCCCCATTTCCAAATGACTAATAATTGATATTTTGAAATTATCATTATTATATATATAAAATATGTAAAATGTTACAAATTATGAAAATTGATTAAAAATTGAAAGGAAATATATATGAAAAAACATATTGTAATCTGTATGACTTATCAGGAGTGACAATGTGGTTTAATTAAATATATATTGTATATAATAATATATAAATATATAATTATAATATATATATATATATATATATATATATATATATATATATATATATATATATATATATATATAGGTTTTGATTAAATCTTTTGAAGGTAGTTTTACTTATTAAGATTGGAAAAATCCTCAATTTTTCAGAGTTTACTTGTGTACTATCGTATACGGTGCCATAGCTATCTTAAACATCAGATTGATAATATGGCAGATGGTTATTTGTTAACTATCAGTATTAGTCTTACCAAAGATTTAAATTTTTAAATAAAATAAAGTTACAACGTGATTTATTATGTTATGTTTCTTAAGAATATCCTTATAAATTTTTAATTAGTTTATTTTAATCAATACACATTATAATTTATATGTTAATTGATTTCATTTCAAGTGGTTTATTAAATATTGTTAATTGATTCTCAACAACAGATATTTTATACAAACATTGTTGATTTTTTTTTAATTGTAATATATTTATCAGCCTCTTTAATTAGTAAGTCTCAGGGTAAAAAATAAATTGAATTTGTTTAACAAAAAGGAGTATGAACTGAACCAACCTGGATTTCCTGTGGAAAATTATTTGCACCAGTTGCTACGGATTTGACCCGTTTAAGTTGATAATCTATTTATTATTATTTTATGAAGATTGATTTTCATCAATTGTATATAAATACCATAGAATAATTATTGCCAAATGACTCGGACACAGTAATAAAAGATGCTGTTTACCTCAATTAATATTAATTTTTTCAATTCAGAATTTTCTGTTAAGCCATGCATTTTTATTTATTACAAACATTATCTGCAGATCTCTTTATTCTGTAAAAGTCAGTTGACTGCTAGTTTTGTCAAAATTACTGTGTCACTTTTGTTAAATGTTATTTTCGCCAAGTTTGTACATATATACATACATATATTTTCTAATTTTAGTTCATAGTTTTGAATAGTCAAAGAATCTAAATTATTTGATTAAATCAGTGCAATAGTTACTGTAGGCTAGTAATTATTGAAGAGTTGTGGTTAATTTTTAAAATATTGATATGTTTATATTTAAATCAAATTTTGTATTTTATTTTACTTCAGTATGCATATTACTGACAATGTACTGTGAAAAACGCTTAGTGTTGTTATGAATATGAATTTTGCTTGTTTGTTTTTTTATTGGCCCCATAAAATTTTATGGAAGTTGGCATTACTAATTAAACGCCTATCAGGATTATAATCCCTCTTTTGATTTTGATTTTGATTTCTCCTTAAATTAATTGAATTGTTATCATAGCTTGGAATTAAAAACAATATTAACCATCTATTCCCTCTAAAAATTTATTTTTTGGCGAAACACTGTTATTTTATATATATAGGATTCCTTCTCACTCTCAACATTTTCTTATATTTTTCCTAAACAACCTAAAGCAAAGCAATTTTGTTAAATGATAAAAATAAAAATAAATAAATTTAAAGTTTTAATTAATTCCTTAGAAGAGGAAGAGATTTGGATTTGGCTATGAGGATGACATCATCTATTATTTATTTTTAAAAATGGCAAAATTAATGAATTTTAAATTCTTTATCAACAAATATAGGTACTTTTCTGTTAGCGCAAGCGAAAAATCACCAAATAATGTAGAATTCTACAAAATGTATTACAATCAAAAGGGGAATGTTCGTTTGGGGTCATGTGTTCTATTCTCTGAATTCATTTAAAACTAAGCACGTTTTTTTTTCAGACTTAATTTTTGTAAAAAAAAATAAGAAAATTTAGGATTTAGCTAGAACTGAAAAAAGATGTTTTTTTCTAGGGAATGGTATATTGGCAAAGAATGCAACATCTGATCAGAATAATGAAATGAAACTGTCTTTTTGTGATAGAGTAGGTTGGCAGTGCAATCTTTCAAGAGCATTCTTAATGATATGTGGTTCAAATCGCCCGATTGAGTTTTCTAACATTTTTGAGATTTATTTACGGCTGTAGCAAAGAGAGGTCATCAGTCAAATGTTATAAATAAACAACTGGATATGAATCATAATACAGTTGTAGATTGAAACAACTACTTATGAGAAGTTTGTGTAGAAGTATTAGCGGGATGTAAGAAAAAAAAAATCGGTAGTCCTGAAAAAATAGTTGAGATAGATGAGAGCTTATTTACAAGATGAAAGAACGAAGCCAGTCGAATCGAGTTTGGTTGACAATTGACAACTTTTGTGCTAACGGAAAAGTACCCAAATATATATTGAGAACAGCAAATAAAGAATTTATTCATTTGAAAAGAAAAGATATGTCCAGGACCGGGACTCGAACCCGGGTCTTCCAGATCACTAGTCTGGGACTCTACCATTTGAGCTATCCTGGGCCCTAATGAAGTACGCTTCTCGGCCATGGTCATATCTTTTCTTTTTGATCCCAAGTCCCCGCGTTCTTGCATTTTGCGAAGTATACGAGAGGAAGAATGTTCTTTGAACATTATTTTAATTTGGATCTAGTTGACTTACGTCATTATAATTATTATAATTTATTTTATTTTAGTTTGAGAAGTATACGAGAGGAAGAATGTTCTTTGAACATTATGTTCAAGAATAAGCTTTTCAAATGAATAAATTTAAAAATTAATAACAACTAAAATAAAAAAAACAAATAAAGAATTGTTAAAATATTACAATTCATGGAAAAATTGTAAACTGGTTATAAGAATTACTTTAAATAATTAGCTAACAATGATTCTTGATATAAATATAGTTTTAATTTTTTTGCATAATATAAATCAGGTTTACAATTTTTTGGACATCAATGGTGTATATAAATGAACTGTATAAAATATTAAGACAAATTCAGTTAATTTGCAAGCAAACAAACCATCAAGCAAAACAAAAATATTCAAAAACCATCAAAATTGTTAGTTAATTTTTCTTTGTTGTTTTTAAGGTAATAAACCTATACAGAATAATACTTATTTTATCTCTATTATAAAAAAAAAAACAGAATTTTTTCCTCAGTCCTGATGAAGTCTAAAAATTTGGCCGAAATGTTTTCACAAAATAAATAAATTTACCTATTTTTATAAAATTCAAAGACTGCACCCCCAGACAATCGTCAAGGATATAAGACTAATATTCAGAAAATTAAAGATAGAGAATTAAGATAGAATGAAGAAATTTTAAACAAAATTGTGTTTCTGTTTAGAAATAAATGTTGAAATTAATATTTCTTATCATTTACCGAAATAACTATATTAAAATGGTTTCAGAATCGTTATGCCAATATTAGAGAATTATTTTCTTTTTTGATTTAAACCTTAGGTATTCCCATACAGTTTCCTGTCATGTTCTACCTGCATATAATCATCATAAATGGTCAAATTATGTTTACATAAAATAAAGAATCTATAAATACATGTTATATCTATATTTTATACTTCAGAAAAATAATGATACTGACGTTGCCATTATCAAGGGCAAAAATGGGTTGATAACAATAAAAAGAAATGAATAAATAAAATAAAAAAACAACTTGTACCACTATAACCCATGGAGGTTCTTGGTCCAATATATGGTAGAGACTGTACTGTTTCTAGGACTACGATTGTGCAGGATGCTGTTATGTCCTAGATCACACTCAACTGCCAGATTTCTTCCCCTTATTTTGAGTACCAACTTAATACAGGCTGGGTGAGCCCCAGGAGGGTTCTGGATCCCATAGAATCCATCTTTCGCCACTAACAGATTAAATAAAAGTCTGCTAGCGAGCAGGATTGTAACCCAAGATCTTTCGAGCGACAACTCAGCACTCTATCTCTCAACTCCCTTATAACAATAATAAAAGTAATTATTTTCCTCTCGACACACTGAATAAATATTCTTTGCTATAATTAATATAACACATTTATATTTATAAAAAAACAATCTGATATTTTTTGTGATGAATAGATTTATATAATATTAGTTTTAAACAAAAATTAGCACTAATCACTAATTTTAATAAATTTTTTCAAAAGTTGTTCAAAAAGATATCAAAAGGTGTTAAGTAGAAGTAATGAATTATGGGAGACGATGGAGAGGTAATGCCACATTTCAGGTTTAAGTCTTTTCCAAGTTCTGTCGATGAGCTTGTAATTTGCATTGGGAAGCATCAAAGAAACTGTGCTATAGCGAAGTCAAAAATAATTTATCTCCATTTAGCTTAATCGTTGAATTACAGGGTAAAGTTACCAGTGAACTTGAATGAATAATGTATGGAATAGTGATGATAAATAGGCTAGAACCTGAAGGGTGTTTCTTACTTCGAGCCAGTTGCCTCAGTGAGAAGATTATTAATTTTATAACACCTTATTTAATATGACTGTTGAGAAAGATGGATTAGATGATGAATTTTTCTACGATTTCAGAAAAACTAGAAAGTGGTACAAAAACTTTGCTGGGAGCAGTATGTCGAAGCAAATGAAGCCTTCTATATTTCTGGACATCTACCATATATTCGCTTTTTTATTCCTTGTAATGATGACCTTTATGTTTTTCTTTACAGCATTATTCACCACTGAATATTTAGCAGACTTTTCAGAAGCATTCCATTATTGTTGCATACTTCTCACAATGGCCATTTACATCCCTGTTGAGAGACGAGCTAAGAATGATATAGATAAGACTTTTCTAAAACTCAAGAAATGTTTCTATCTTTACAATGGTGAACTGAATGATTCACAAAAGGACATAAAGCGAAAGACAATTGAAAATATAAAATTTATTGATAAGGTTTTTTTCTGGGTACTTATTTTTGTTTGTATTATATATTCAATACTTACTCCGCTGAAAGACTATTTCTATCCCCATCTCAGGCTTGAGCGGTCCAAAATTATCGACAGGAAATTGCCTATACCACTTTATGTCCCTTTCGAAGACAGCTATGGTATCATCTTTATCGTTTTGTTCTTGATGGAGTGTTGTTGCAACATGATGGTCCACTCCCTGATCACGTCCATTCATGAAGCATATATTGCCCTCACTGGACAGATTTATGGTGAAATGAAATTGCTTAACTATTCATTAAGTCATATTGAAGAGAGAGCGATTAAACTTTACATGGATAAAGAACTGAAAAGGGTTCCTAAAATTAAGTACATTTACAGATCAACTACTTTCCAAAAATGCTTTGAGGAATGTCTGAAGGAAGATTTGATACATCATAAAACATTGCTCAGGTAAGGCATACCATGGATCTATCATCTAGCAGCAAATTTAAATATTTCTTTAAATAATTCACATGAAATGTCAGTTAACTTTAACATTAATATTATACAAATACAACTTAATCAAATATGAAAACAATTTATTGGTGAATAAATAAATTTTACTTTTATAATTTGTGCAAAAATAACTTTTTTTCCAAAAGCATGAGGAAATTTTATATTACTTATAATGACCTATATTTTGAGATTGACCACACAAAACCTTCATGAATTAAAAATTATAGCTCTATACCACTCATCATTCTATAACAGACTATTTCTTGCAATGGATTCTAGAAATCTAACTTCTGTGTGGGCCACAAGGTTTTACAATGAATAAATTTAAACTTGTTCATGGAAAAATTTTATAGTAGGAAAGTTGTTCTGAAAAATCAAATGTTCATGTGATACTATTTTAAAACTAAGATGTTTGAAATCATTTATTGTATATTTTGTAATATGCAATTCATACATACATTTCTGATTCACAGTTGCATAAAACTGGCCAGGCCATTCACTGGGCGAATAATAATCAGCGTATTCACATTATGTTCCATTGTTTGGGCTGTAGGTGTTTATGTTATTTCAAAGGTATTAAATCAATTATTTTAAAATAAATTTAACTAAATTCTATTTGAATCATATTTTATTATTAGTCATTATTATCAAAGTTCTCAAAATTTCATTTTGGTGGTTTCAGATGATAGAACAGAGTTCTGCAATGGATAAAGTACTAGAATTTTTACTAATGCTCTTTACAGAAGGTGTATATGTTTTTGACATGTGTCTTTTCAATGAAAAAATTAAGTCTGAGGTATAAAAAACGTTTCTAGATATTATTAGCCTTGAAGTTTATTGAAACTTATCATAATTTGTGTTATTAATAATTTCCCCTATTATCCACAATAGAGTCTGAGAAAATTTAGCCAATTGTCTGTTGTAGAAATACCTCTCATACGAGCAATCAAGTAGGGTTGTAAAGTCAAAATATTTTCTTTTTCCTTTAGCACCTCATCATTTTATTTATATTTGTCGTTTCACTAAGTTTTTAGTTAATCAATGTTTACGTTCCTCCTGATACTTTCTCAAAAGAAAAAAAAAAGAACTTTCTCAATCTCCCTTCATTTTATTGTGCCAGTTATTATTATAGTTTTTATTGATTTTTAACTATACTGGTTTTCAAATACATATAGAAAAATTCTCATTTTCTAATGAATAGTCTAATTACTATATAAGACTATAAGTTTATAAATTATGATGATTGCTATTTTAAACGATTTAGCCAAACTTCCCTAATTTCTCAAAAATTCTTCAATCCATAATTTGAAATGCCCATTATGCTGTTCAGATTTTTACTCATATCAACAGCAACAGTAAATATTTTCAATGAACTTGATAATCAGGTGTTAGAATAATGGAAGAATATGAAAATAATGAATATGAAATACTTGATTAGCGAAGTGCTTCATAAATTAGAAGTAAAGGAATTACTCGCATATAACTCAATTTTATATATTTAGTAAAATAATTAATCCAAGTTTTCTCCTAAATTCTGTTGGTTTTTGTTTTGTTATAATATTTTGTTCTAGTAATATTCCTAATTTTTTTCCAAAGAACACTGTTAATATTGCAGTGCATGCATTAATCTTGAATAGACTGGAAATCAGATCTTATTAACTTCCAATTATAAGAAGAGTTAATTCTCCCTCCCCCTTTTCATTGTGTAAGTTACACTCACTGTCTTAACTTGAATGGGCCCAGAGGTGAAATGGATCCAGGCGCCTTAGAGATAGTCATAAAAATAAAAATATTCCATATAAAAACAAAAGGAAAATAAATAATTCCATTTTTGTCATCTTTACTGAAAATAAATCTATAATTAAACTAAGGGTAAAAAATTACTTTAATACAAAGAAGCAATATAAAAGGAATAAAAAAAATAAAAAAATCTCCTTTGTTTGTTTTAGGACACTTAAAAACAAAGTAAATTAAAGAAACCTTGCCTCTGATGACCATTGTTTACAATTTTTTCCCTTTATATTTCCTCTAGTGTTGCTGGTTTTCAATTACATTGCAAGGTTTGATGTTTTTTAGAATTGCCTTATTAAGGATCAGACTAATTACTTTGTTCCATTTTATTATCGAGCAAAGAATTGGTCTTGTTTCATACTATTTAATAAGTGGAATTTACTTTTTTTTAAATATTAATTTAATATGCTAGTGTAAAAAACATTTCATTTTTGAAAATCTTCATTACCCATTGTAGGTATTGTGTTTATAATTTCCTTGCCTCAATTAGTGAGACATTAATTATAACGTTTTTGAAAATAATAAAATGCATAAAGCTCTATCTCTCTCAAAATATCAAAGAGCGGCGTAGGATCTTTTGGTTTAGATACATTTTTTGAAGTAATAATAATTTTTAAAAATTAAAATTGAAAGAGTCTATAAAATAAAGTTTAAAATTATGAATCACAATCAAAGGAATTATTGCTCTTGGATAAGTTATTGCATCTTATATTATGCTTATTTCAGAATGATAAGCTATTTATGCAGATATATTCAATACCTTGGTATAATTGTGACAAGAAATTGTGTCAAAATGTTCGTTTAATGCTGATGAATACAATGAAGCCAACACAATTAAATGAAAATTTGTTTAATGTCTCTGCTTCATTCGAAACATTGATGCCTGTAAGTTTTTTATTTTATTCGAAATTAATTGTATTTTTTTTTCTTTATGTGAATGCAATTTTCTTTTTTCAGATTATTAGTGCTGCATTTTCCTACTTTAATGTTCTGAGAAAACTAAAAAATGAAAGTTAAAAAATATATTGGAACAGGCACAGGGGAGATAAAACTTCAATGGGAAAGTGTTATTTTATTTTTAATTGAATAAAAAATATTTTATTTTAGAAGTAGTTATTATTACAAATACTCCATTATAAACAGATTGATAGATTATCATATATATATATATATATGATATATATAAATAAAAGGCTTAACGAACCGAAGGCTCGATGCCGATACCACCAATCTATGTTTACAAACCTCCGTCCACGAAGCACCACCCAAACCCAAACCCGCTAGATGATTCCTAACTCAATCCTCCCATCTACGCCTCCGTTTATCCCTCAGACGCTTCCCAGTCGGTACAGCGCCTATTGACATCTTGGGAATTCGTTTGTTACTAAGCCCAGCAATTTTACATGCCCATCTTAATCTTCGAGACGCTATCATCTGAATAATATTTACCGGATGCATGCTTCGCAATTCCGCGTTATGTAATCTCCTATATTCCCAGTGGTCTCATCCTTTTTTGGGCCGAATATTCTAGGTAACACCTTATTTTCGAATCCCTGAAGACGTTGTCTATCCTTCAGCGTTAGTAGCCAAGTTTCACATCCATAGAGAAGAGATGGAACGATAATTGTTTTATAAATTATGATTTTTAGATTTCTTGACAAAAGACGCCAGCTTAGTAATTTCGAGACCTAATAGTAACAAGCATTTCCCGCCTTTATTTCCTCATGAATTTCGTTTTTTCCAGTTACCATTGACCCTAAGTACTTAAACATCTCCACATGTTCGAACTTATTTCCTCCTACAAGAATATCACCAAAATTTTCCCCTTTCCTTCTACTGACCATATACTCAGTCTTATCCGAATTTATTTCCAGCCCTATTTCCTTAGCAGCATTCATTAACGCTTGTGTATTTAGCTTTATAGTTTCTTAGTCCTCACCCAACAGTACCAAATCGTCCGCAAACCCAAGCACGGATATTTTACTATTCAAGTTCAAATTCAAACCTCTTTCGTTGTGTATCACCTTTTTAAGAACGTACTTGAGTGTTAAATTAAATAGTAAAGGTGATAGCGAATCACCGTGTTTAAACCCGAACGAACCTCAAACTTCTCCGAAAAATTGTTACCAATTCTAACCTTGTCGAAAGTTTCGCTCTTACACATCCTTACCAGATTTACTAATTTTTTTGATATACCCAGTTCAATCAATACTTTATACATAATCTCACGGTCGATAGAATCATAAGCTTTTTTAAAATCGATATAAAGCTGATGAACGACACCATTGTATTCTAATTTTTCCTCTAGTGTTTGGCGTAAGGAAAATATCTTTACTTCATTTTTTGGTGTGTAAGAATGAAAACCGAGATTTTTTTTCTTTAAATTCTTTTTTGATAGTTGAAAAATCTTCGCTACTATATACAAAGGTTGTTTTGTTTCCAGAGCACTTCATATGTACTTCATTTACTTTAGTTTTTATTTTATTAATTATTTCTTTCATGCTATTATATGACCCACTTACAATTATTGGAGGAAATCGATTATTCTTGTTGCGTCTAATGTTGGCGGCTGATAATGCGGCGATAACTTCTTCGTCGTCTTAATCAGAAAATATGTCGTAGCTGTTTGAGACGTCTATATTATATTGTATAACGTCACCCCTTTTTCTTTTTGGTGGATTATTAACACCTGATGTGCCTGGTGCGGCCGCATCCATATCGGTTACAACCCCCCCCCCCCACCCTAGGGGCATTGTATAGGATTTCGTAGTCCAATTATAAATAAGGAATAATCGCTTGTGAGATAAAAAAAATAAAGAAAAAGAAATATAAAAGTCTAAAATAGTGAAAACTATTTGAACTGAGAGACTGAATATTGGAGTCTTATCTGGCTGCAGTCCGTCGGCATTACTCTCCTTTCAAAGGGACTTCACTGGACAAGGAAGCTATTGTTCTAACAGTTCAAACAGTTTAACCGCGATCTTCACTCGTCGCCAGTCGGAGCACAACTGAAATAAATATATAATAATAAATAAATAAATATATAATAATAATAATAAATAAGGGGCAGCTGATGATTGCAGTTGCTGGGGTCTTACGCTCCCCCGGACTCCTGAGTACAGTACACCAATCACAAAAACGCACAACATTACACCGAAACACACACACTGACATAAAGGACATAAACAGTACATACCTTAGGGGGCTCCCTTCCCTAAGTAGACCTGGCAGTAGGTATAAAATGCACTTTACCCACAAATATGGAGCTACGCCATAGAAGAATTGCCTCGGACGAATCCAGAGTTAGGGCTGCTCTGGAGGGATTGGACCAACAGCCTTCGACATCGGCAGACAGTGCGAGCGGTGTCCCGATGCCGTATGGAACCGTAAGACCGGCCACTCAAGGAAATATGCCTGTCTCTACTTTATGCTTGGGTTCTCTTCAGTCTCCCGCATTACAAAGAGATATAACACGCCGAAGAAATAACCAACAGCGGATGAAATGGACGCGTGAAATGAACGCAGCGGCAACAAATCTTGAAACCAACAAAATAGGATATAGATCAAGGATTACTACATTTTGGAATGAAAAATTTCCTCAGCTCCAACTATCCTCTCAACGCATTGCTGATCAAGTAAAGGAAGTACTCAGCAGGAACTTCCTATCAATGGCCGAAATTAACGACATTAAGAGAGATGTCGGACGTAAAATGAACCAAGATGCGCTACAACCAATAGAGGAAAACAATGTCCCCGTAAACACTGGAAACCAGGAAAGCCCAGTATCGAATATTATCAACGAAGAGGAAGCCTTAAGTAAAATAGACAATGCAATTATTCGTAATTTTTTAATGACTGAACATATCAAATATCATGGTATTCCACTACAGCTACGTCCGATAATACCTAAAGTGCCATACTGTAAAAGAGCATTGAATACTGTCACAGCAGTAAACAGTATTTTAGAAGAATACATTACAGAAGATGAAATTGATGAGATTCGACATTGGATATATGTAGGTGCAAGTACCGTTACAAAGCAATTGGGACTAGTGAACAATAGTGAACCTAGGAAGAGAAAAAATATTTCAGAAAAAAACAATATTGATCCGCCGTGGAAAAGAAGATTGAAAAATAAAGTGAGTGATTTGAGGAAGAAAATAGGAGTTCTCACAACTTACCTAAACGACCCCGAAAAAGCATCTCTAAAGTTAAAAACAAGTATTGATGAACTCATTGTTAAGCATTTAGGTACCATCAATAGATCTGAAGTTAATGGAAAATTGTTAATGCTATCGGATCGATTAAAACAAAATCTCGCTGTTTGTGCAAATAAACTCAAAAGATACTCAAAAGCCGAGTCCCGTAGAAAGCAAAACTATTTGTTTAAAATGAATGAACAAAAATTTTATCGCTCTCTAAAATCAAATAAAGACGAATCATCAATCTTCCCCTCACATCCAGAGGAGTCTGAGTTTACTAGTTACTGGGAAAATATATGGAGCATACCAAAAAATTATAATAAGAGTGCATTCTGGCTGAATAATATATACGAAGAAACTGAACATGTTCCGATAATGGATACTGTTAATATTACAGAAGAAGATGTTCGAAATGCAATTAAAACAACACATAACTGGAAAGCGCCTGGACCAGATAAAATTCAAAATTACTGGATGAAATATTTTACAAGCTCCCACAAAGTATTAGCTTCTTATTATCAGAAACTACTATGTAATTCAGTTATTACATAATCTCCTAATGACTTTTGTTTAGGTAAGACGTATTTGATTTTGAAACAGAAACAAGAAAAAGCAGAACCAAAAGAATACCGTCCATTAACTTGCCTAAATAGCGTTTATAAATTATTGACCGCAATAATAAGTTATAAACTAAAATTGCATTTAAGAAAGTACAAATTGATGGCAGATGAACAACTGGGATGCAAAGAAAATTCAAAAGGATGCAAAGAGCTTCTGCTCATCGACTCATTTATAGCGTCTCAGGTATCCAAAAAGTGTCGGAACATTTCCATATCGTG
The DNA here is from genome assembly GCA_964056705.1 of Troilus luridus. NCBI lineage: Eukaryota > Metazoa > Arthropoda > Insecta > Hemiptera > Pentatomidae > Troilus > Troilus luridus. The sequence continues at coordinate 66,562,843 of OZ057413.1, forward strand.
GATCGATTACCAAAAAGCCTATGATTCGGTTCCTCATGATTGGTTAATAGAAGTCCTTAAAATTTATAAAGTTAATAAAAACGTAATAGAGCTCTTACAACGACTCATGAAACTATGGCGAATATCACTTGAATATCCAACAAATGAGAAACTTGAAGATAATAGAACCCTTCCTGTAAAGAGAGGAATATTTCAGGGAGATACATTAAGCCCATTGTGGTTCTGCCTGGCCATCAATCCATTAAGCTCCATACTAAATAATTCTGGTATGGGTTACGCAATTGACAAAGAAGTAATCATTTCACACTCACTTTATATGGATGACTTGAAATTATATACCAGGAATGAGAGAGACATGAGAAGTTTGCTTGAGTCAGTGAGCTCTTTTACCACCGATGTTGGCATGAAATTGGGAATGGACAAGTGTGCAACTGTTAACATTCACAGAGGAAAGTATAAAGATGCAAAGAATATAGAACTTTCAAACAGAGAAGTTATCAAGCAGTTAAAGAAAACTGATTCATACAGATATCTGGGTATCACGCAGCTTCTAAAGTTCAAGAAGGACGTAAAAGAAACAATTGAGGATGAATTCAAGAAACGAGTTCAGAGGATCTTAAAAACTAATTTAAACTCTGGAAATTTGATAAAAGCTTTGAATACATGGGCTATATCAGCGGTCACGTACTCCTTTGGTACATTAAAATGGTCAGATACCGATCTTAAAAGAATGGACCGTTTCATTAGAACGCATGTGGTGAAATCGAGGCAACGGCATCCGAACTCCTCAGTCCCACGACTATATATAGCAAGGAAACAAGGAGGAAGAGGTCTCACTAGTTTATTAAAATCGTGCAGAGAACAGGAAGCACAACTTAAGGCCTATGTCATGAGCAGTACTTCACCTGTATTATCTGCGATTACAAGGCTTGACCACGGATATACGGCACTAAACTTGCTTCGAGAGGAACAAAACGAGAACCTAACTGAACAGAGTCTTACTGAGTCATGGAAATGTAAACAACTTCACGGCAGATTTTACAACGCCTTAAAAACCTCTGGAATAAATTTAGCAGCATCTGTCCAATGGTTGAAAAATGGAAGTATGTTTCCAGAGACGGAAGGATTCCTTTTAGCTATACAAGATCAAGTAATGGCAACGCGTTCGTATAGGAAGTATATCTTACAAGAGGCCATTGATGATAAGTGTCGTCTTTGCAAATCTACAAATGAATCAATACAACATGTGACCTCAGGCTGTCAGGTACTAGTGGGAAAAGAATACCTCCAAAGACACAATAATGCAGCGAAGGTCATTCATCAAGCAGTTGCTAAAAGATGTGATCTAATTAAAGATCACCAACCTTTCTACAGATATCACCCTGAAGCATTATTAGAAAGTGGTAATGTTAAATTATATTGGGACCATACGATGATAACAGACCACCATATATCTCACAACAGACCTGACATCGTGCTTATTGACAAGGTAGCAAAGAAAGCACAGATTATTGAGATAGGAGTTCCTTTCGACGATAACGTGCACAAAACAATAGGAGAAAAAATTCGGAAATATCAGGAGCTTAGCGAAGAGTTGAAGCATCTTTATGGACTGGTGAGGGTTGAAGTACTGCCAATTGTAGTGTCTACGAATGGACTTATCCCAGAGGAAACAATAAGATCCTTGAAAATCCTTGAATTAAACAAGGAAGTTGAAATACTACAAAAAGCAGTGTTGTTGGGAACTGCTAGTATTGTACGGAAATTTCTAAATATCGATAAATAAGACGATTAAGCTTGACCTTGACCATGGTCCGGTTAAGACATATCAACCAGCAATGCTGAGAAGAAAAACATTAAATAGAAAATAATAAATATATTATTTATAATTATACTTTATACATTTAATATTTATCAGTTTGCATAAAAGCAAGTTACCACTCGATCACTAATGGTTTTCACTGTAGCTAGGGTTACCAGATCAAAAAATGAAAATTCCGGAAAAAATTCCGCTTTTTGAAAAAAATGCTGGACATTCTTTTAAATATATAGTTCATGTCGTTTTGTGAGAAAACGAAGCTAATTCTAGTATTTTCTCGTGAGAGTATGTAGTATGTGTATAATATTAACAATTGACCATGGAGGATAGGTAATCCTCAAGAAAACATATATATAAATTTTCGACATTAAAAATGGATTTTATGAGATTTGTAATCTTTTTTAAGGTATATATAATTGTTAATTGATGGAGAAGATTTTTTTTTAGAAATATTGAAAATGACATAAATGTGTCGCAACATCTAATAATTTTAATAAATTAAGAATATATACGGAGTGGATAATGTTTTTTTTTCCATTTTTTATGGAAATTGAAGATTTATAGTCCAGTATTTTCTATCGTTTTTTTTTTTTTTAAATATGTCTTGTGAAATGTTCTTTAAAACTATTATGAACCATTCGGAAGTGTTAAAAGGAATTTATCGGAGCACAAAATATAAGAACGATAATCTTAATAATAATGTATAATTTATAATAATGTAAAATGGATTATTAATAAAAATCTTGAGTTTATTTGTTTTTTTATTTATTTCTTTACCTGAATTGTAGAAAATCCGGACGGCTTAGAATCCCCCCCCCGCATTCCGGACTTAGACTGATATTTCCGGATGTGTCCGGAAAATTCTCGACGGATGGCAACCCTAACTGTAGCCAAGACACGGCCAAGGCTGTGAAACTTGAGTGGTGATTCCCTTTATGCTACAGGTATGCAGAAAGGGTGAATATACAAAAATTTGTCCTCTATGATGAAAAAAAAATCCATGAATATATTTTTAAAAAATTCATGAATATAATAAAAAAAAAATTCTTCGAATAACTTCAGTGTCAAATCTTCTGAAACATTATAGCTAGTCATTTGAAAGGTAAGAAAATTTGTAACCTATACAATTTACATACAGACACAAAGGAAAGAAATTCTCAAACTGTAAACATATTGATATAGGATGTAAATAGTTGGGGGTGCAGTAAAAAAAACACACCAAATAAGTTGAAACTTATTATATTATATATGTGCCGACGTTTCGACCTACTGTGTAGGTCATCTTCAGGGCCTATAGGAGTGGCTGCTCGGTGCAGAAGGTAACTGACCAACTCATGTAAACATAGTATTGTAAACATATCCGGAAATATCGGTCTAAGTCCGGAATGCGGGGGGGGGGGATTCTAAGCCGCCCGGATTTTCTACAATTCAGGTAAAGAAATAAATAAAAAAACAAATAAACTCAAGATTTTTATTAAAAATTCATTTTACATTATTATGTAAACATAATATTGTAAACATATTGATTGAACAACAAAGGTTCAACCCATATTGTAGGAAGCCATGAGGACTAAATGAACAAATGTAAGCTATAAGAATATAGACGGACATACAATAACAATTGTAATGTTAAAAAGTAGCAATAAACAAATTGAACAAAATATTACAACGAAAACAGATTTGTGTAGAATACTGATGTCTCTTATTATTACTCAGTGTTAGGCTTTTACCGGTGTATTTAAACCATGCAGATTTTATCATCTTTACTTTTTTGTTTTCTACTTTGTCCAGAACATTACTATAACTAGGATGTTCTTGACTTACGTCAATATATTATTTATAATCTTAATTTTTTGTTAATTGTTATTATTTTTGTTTTGAAGAGAAAAGATTTGCCCTGGTCGGGATTCGAACCCGGGTCGTCTGCTTCTCCGTAGCAGTGCTCTACCCAACTGAGATACCAGGTGTCCTTTCCAAGTCAGAAAAATCCGCTCTCTTCACCGATCCTATATCCCAGTGTTCTCGCAATTTTTGCGATGTACACACGGGGATGAATGTTCATTGAACAGTACTTAAATTAGGATCTTGTTGACTTACGCCAATGTATTCTTTATAATTTAAATTTTTTATTAATTGTTATTATTTTTAAGTATTTTTCTTTTGAAGAGAAAATATTAGCCCTGGCCGGGATTCGAACCCGGGTCGTCTGCTTCTCAGTAGCAGTGCTCTAACCAACTGAGCTACCAGGGGTTGTATCCAAGTCAGACAAATCCGTTATATTCACCGATCCTACATCCCCGTGTACTCGCATTTTTTGCGATGTATACACGGGGAGAATGTGTTGGATAATCGATTTGTGTATCCATGGCAACCATCCGCTCAAGCCTGAGATATAGTGTGTGTAGGAGGGTCCAGGTATATACTGACATTTCTGGATGACTTCAGTCATAAGTCATTCATATATTTCTTAAAATCTAAGGATCAAGTCACTGATTATTTTAAAATTTTCAAATCTCATGTTGAAAATCAGACTGAAAGAAAAATTAAAATTCTGCGCACAGACAATGGAGGAGAGTATTGTAATAAAATATTAAGGGAATTTTTGAAGTCGTCAGGTATTGTGCATCAAACCTCCTGTCCTTACTCTCCCCAGCAAAATGGAAAGGCCGAGCGCCTTAACCGCTCTCTCTTAGATCGTGCAAGATGTCTGCTGATAGAGTCAAGACTCCCAACCGTTTTTTGGGCAGAAGCAGTAAACTGTGCAACATATCTTTTGAACAGGTCGCCGTGCAAGTCTGTAGTTACTACTCCAGAAGAAATGTGGACAGCTAAGAAGCCTTCTCTACAACATCTTCGAATTTTTGGCTGTGAGGCGTATGCACACATCCCTGGACCGAAGCGAACTAAACTCAGCCCGAGGTCTACTTGCATATTTGTGGGATATTGCCAAGACCAAAAAGGGGTATGCGATCAACATCGCACCCAACAGTGACTAGACCGGTAAGAGACAGAAGACCGCCTACTACACTGGACGACTTTGTGACGTATTCAGCTTACTCTACCGGCTCCGAGCTGTCAGATCCAGGGTCCTATGATGATGCGTTACTTCGTCAGGACAATCAGTTGAGGTTCGGTGCCATTGGAGCGTGAATTGAAGGCTCAAATGGACAACAGTACCTGGGAATTGGTCGAACTCCCAGCTTCAAAAGAACCCCTTGCATGCAAGTGGGTCTTCAGGACGAAGAGGGATGGCTGTGGTAAAATAACCGGTTATAAAGCGAGACTTGTTGTCAAGGGATTTGTCCAAAAATTAAATGGAGTTTTGCAGGAATTTGGCTTGACACAGTCAAAATTTGACTCTTGTGTTTATTTCAAAATAACAGAAAAGTGTATGATAATAGTGGCTGTCTGGGTAGATTACCTGTTGATTTTTTCAAACAATAAAAAATTGAAAAATCAGGTCAAATTGCAACTTTCAAGATCATTCAAGATGACTGACCTTGGTGAGGCCAATTCATTTTTAGGCCTTGTGCTAACCCGTGATCGTCAATCAAAGAAAATTTGGCTTAGCCAACAAAATTATATTGAGCAGATTCTCAAACGGTTCAAGATGGATGAAGCAAATCCAGTATCAACTCCGATGTCCAACGGTTGAGAAGTTTTCTAAAACTCAGGAGCCGCAAACAGAAATAGAAAGGGAAAATATGAGAAAAATCCCTTATCAAGAAGCTATTGGCAGCCTCTTGTTCGCAGCCCAAGTCTCAAGACCAGATATAGCGTTTGCTATAACAATCCAGGGGTGTTGCACTCGGCTGGTGTGAAACGGGTATTGAGATACCTCCGTTGAACCTCCTCATACAAGCTAAAATTTGATGGATCAAATGTTGGACCCATTCATGGATACTGTGATGCCGATTGGGCTAGTGACCCAGATGAAAGAAATTATGGCAGAAAGAGGTTTATCGGAGGGAGATTGGGAGGACAGAGATTACTAGTGACTAAATGTATTGTGTTTCGGGCTTATGATCCAAGATTGTAAAAGCCCAAAATAAAAAAAAAAATTAAAATGCACAAATACGATAGATTTGCAAATCTCGTTCCAAATAATTTTTTTTTAACGTTAATAAAATGGTGAAAATTTTATTTTTTTAGCTTGCAGAATTGAGAAACAATAATTTATACCGCTAGGTTACGAGACCTCCGCCTATGTGTAGATTGGTTAGTATTTTACCAGACTTCAGTTCCAGCTAGACAACCACAGACAGAGGATTTTTATTTTTATTTGATTAATTTTATTTTCGTTTTGGTTAGTTAGTTTTACCCAGTATTTTAGAGATTTAATGCAATGTTTTTTGAACTTTTGCAATGAAATCTATCATTAATACGATATATTGATATTCAAAACTACTGAAGGTGACAATAGACGATCGTTTAAGTGATTACACCATCAACCAACCTGCAAGTTATTCATATACCGTCTGGTTTTAACTTTGTAAAAAATTACACATGATCAATTAGCACAAAGGTAAGATGTAAAAAGTTAGATTGTGAACATGCAAGGAAGCTCCCCACACCTGGCTTTGAAGGAATTTTGAACGTTCCGTTTTCTACAAATATCCTGGATTACAAATAAATTCACATTTTAAAACGTATCCCAAACAAGATAAGATTCGGTGAGTCAATAATATAACTTCAAATCCGTAGTAAACATTAAATACTGAAATAACAATTATCTTTTATACTCTAAAAGTATCGTTAAATATTATTCAAAATCAATTTAATTTTATGAATTACTTGAATGGTTACATTAAGAAACCTTGCATTTCTCTTTGGAATATATCATGTGGATGTTCAACGAGTCGTAATTGATTACAAGTTTTTGTTCTCTGTAAGCTATCCACAACTGTAAGGAAAGGATTTGTCATTCAATTATAAAAGGTATTATTACGGAATGACATTAACAATAGTAACTTATTTCTAGAATATTAAATGTAAACAAGTTGATAGAATATCTATTACCTCAGGACTAGGATAAGTTTTATTTAACTTTAATTAAATTAAACATTTTAATTTAATTTAAGTATCAGGTTTACTATTATTCTTAATTGTTTATTTTAGAACTTTCAAAGAAAACTGAAAGTTTCAAATTATTTTCAATAGCAACATGATGCAATAGCTTCAGTTATTAATATTTTTGTATTGAATCCCATTTTATATTTCAGATGTTTCCTCTAGTACTCAGAGCTCTATCCAGGTATGCACCCTACATTACTTTACCAGTCGCTGCAGTGATTGGGGTCGTTGGTTATCACTTGGAAGAGATAATTTCTGATAAATATACTCCTTCTGAAAAAAGGTAAGATTGGTTTGTCATTTTCACCATTATTAATTGTCCCTACTATCATGCTTATATGGGGTGTTTTATTACATAACAGAGTATGAAATGAAACAGTCTTTTTTTTTAGCTATAAAGTTCATCTTTAAGTAAAATATCACCCAAATCAATCAAAAATCAAAACTGGCTCTACAACCCAGTACGGGTCTTGGCCGCATCAAGGTGTCGCCTCCACTCTTCTCTGAACTGTTCCAAAGTCCTCCAACCTCTGGATCCAACTATTCCACCAGCATCCCTCTAGACCTTGTCTGCCTGAATGAAAAAAATCCTGTCACAAATCCCTCTGTGATCTTTCGATTATGTATTATCCATGGCCATTATTTGGATGGACTTTGTCAGAATCATATGGGTAACTTGACCATGGGTAACCCTGAGTCACTTAAGACCATTTCAAGTACAAAATAGAACAACAGGCATGAGATCCCATCCCCTACTCTTAGACCGCTAGTTGTCTTGAATTCTTCTGACAAGTCATTCTGGATCTTGATATGGCTTCTCGACTATCTCATCAGCAATTTCACAAGACTTATTAACCCTATCAGTAGGAACCGTTGATAAATCAACTCTCTATTAATACATATAAATTGGGGAGTGTCGGAATATCAACTATTGCGTAGTTTGATTGTAGGTATCGATCTGTGCGGACGTGTCGTAGCAGTAATTAATAAGGTACTTTTTTTCAAAAATCCTTTTGCAATTTATGCTAAATATGTAAAAATTAGCTCTGCGCTGAAACGGTTAATCTCTGTGGACATTCCTTTCTTTCATACGTTGATACTGTCATAGACATTGCTGTAATCCACCATAAGGCAGTGTCGTAATATTGTACTCTCCAGTCCTTTCCATAAGAATTCTGAGGGAAATATTTGATAGACACAAGACCTACTACTAAAAAATACAAATTGGTACATTCATACCATCCTACAGGTCCTCCAAGCTCTGGATCGAACAATGCTACCTGCATCCTTCTCGACCCCGTCTGCCCCCCCAAAAAAATCACCCAAATAATTAAACATAAGTACCAGTTTCGATGGCAACAATTTAGGCTTTTGATATATAGCCTTTAGCCTTAATGTAGATAGGAATCTAGGTGTATCCAAACGTACATGGAATAGAAGTTTTTTTATTTTTTATTATTAATTCTTTTAGTTTAATGTTATTATAAATATAGTGTTTTGGATTATTAATTATCAGAATTTTGAAATGATTAGAAGAATCCATCATGTTTATAATTCATTTTATTTCATCAAAAAATTCTAGGATTTTTTTAACAACTTTTTTTAATTGTAATTATTAGAAGGTAATAAATTTACATTACATTACGTTCTAAGGTTATTATGTATTAAGGTACATTATTTCTACTCACTTCTAAAACATATCATCAATGCTATTTTTATTATTAACTTAAATTTATTTTTAAAATGTTTGTGGTTATAAATTTAACCCATTGAGGCTCGAAAGTTGGCATTTGCTGTATCAGAATTAGTGTTATCCAGGGTGCACCACTTGAAGGCCTGGTGCGTTACGCCCCCATATATCCCTCTCAAATTAAATAACAAAAACGATCCGTATAGTTGTTTAAGGATTATAGTTATATTTTTGAGGAAGTATTGAAGATTGTTCACCTATTGTCTACTTTTTGACACCCATTTCATCTACAGTATAAATATTAAGTTCTTCCTATCAATCAGGAGCATACTAGTAAACTAGTTTTAAAAAATATATATTTGTTCAACTCATTTTAGTAATATAAGACAATTAAGCTGAATAATTTATTTTGGGAAAGAGAAAACCATTTTCCAGTCATTATATATTCTTAATCCTCATTGATCATTTGAGACGCTGAATAATATAAATAGAAAATAATAACAGATATTGTATTTTTCAGCACCACACAAAAAAGAAATGAAAGGCTGTTACAAAACGAAGAAACAACTGTGAATCTTAAAGAAAAAACTTCTATCATGTCAGGAGTCCTTGACAGAAACTTATCACCTTCCCTTCAGGGTAATGTAACCTGAGGAGTAATGTGAACTAAATTCTAAAATAAAAAAAGTTATATTCTTTTAATATTATTTTATTATGTAGTCTAGTCAGTTTGTATATGAAATAAATTTAATTTGTAAATACCTGGTGTTCGCTATTCTATATTTTGTTGTATTTTTTTCTTAGGATTGAGAGTAAAGTAGCTATAGTAGTTGTAACTAAATTGTAACGCCTTAATTTTGAAAAAAACCCATGCTGTGAAAAGTAAATCTTAAATAAAAATGTAAAACTAAAACAAACTGTTCAGGGCGAGAGTTTGTGTGTTTTCTTGCCATGATGGCGATGCTTACTCTTACACCACAGACAGTATTTTTACATATTAGGAGCTGTTGCTCTGTGTGTGGATCAAGGGAACTAAACAATCCAATTTTTAAGTAGAGCACTGAATAGCCTTTGAAACAATATAGAATTGAAATGTTTGAATAATTAGTTGTTATACTACTTCATTAATGCTTAAATATATATCAAGTGAGCTGTAATAAGCTCTTACATCATTGTTAGATTACATACACCAAACAAGGTGGCAATGTCCTAGACACTTCCTTGGATCGGCTGACACTCAATGGTACAAACTAGTCCAAGTGCAAAGTGAAAATTCCCACCCTGGTTACTCTTACCCCTTGCGCACTCTTGCCTCTATCTATAGTTTTCTTTTAATTTTTTTTTTTTCATCTGAGGAAATATTTTTTTCTTGAATTGTAAAAAAAAAGGAGAACTTTTAATGCTGTTTTATTACTTTTCATTAGTTTTATGACTGTCCTGGACAAGGTTTATTTATTGATCTGTAGAGTTTTAATTGTATCAATCTTGAATTCACAATATTTTGACTCAATCATTTATGGATAATACTAATAATTTTTTTTTGATCAATATTTCAAAAAATAATTTTAATAATAGAATCAAGGGGACATTTATTACACATACGTAAGTATTTAATTAATAATATGAAACAAAATTAAATATTTCTTAATTTTAAACATAGAGGTTATTGACAAGACTTATAACCTAAGTACTTATAATAAAGTCTTAAAATAAAACAAGGTGTATTAAAATCAAGACTATTGATCCTCACAGCACTCTTGAAATCACATTTATGTTAAAAATAAGAAATAAAATTAAAAATTTGATCTTAGATTCAAACATAAAAAATAAAGTTATCTTTGGTAATAAACGATTAAAAAATCACTCAATAAAACACTTCTTTTATGTTTCTTAATTGCTTCATGACAACAAGAAAAGGAGTAATCTGTCAGTCTCAGATATTGAGAATTTCATTAAAAAATTCTAATGGCTTAAGGAAGAAGCTTCATCCTAAAATTAAAAAAAAATTAGATTAAATCTAATATATACATATATAAAGATCGTAAATTTATCGCAAATAATTCAAAATTAATATAAAACATCATTTTAAAAATACTGGAACCAAACACAACACAGATCGTATACAACCAGAAGAACATGAGGCTGACCAAGGGTTTAAGAGGATTTCATCAAGAGAGGACCCTATTGGCAGAATTTGATCATGGTTCAAGATCCTCATAGTCAAAGATTTATGGAGCGATTGAAGTGATTTTGTATCACATTTTACGGTCTTCATGTTTAAAAAAATGTTATTAAAATATATAGTTACCTCCTAAATCGAGAAACATTTTATTTTCATCAGGTACTGAATCATTTTCATGAAGAGATTAGTTCACAGATCCATCAGAAAATTGAAATATATAAAAAGGAAAGTAAAGCCTTGGGCTACATCTAATCGCAGTAAACGCCATGAAGAGGTGGCTATTGCTCGCCTTAGAATAGGACACACCTGGCTTACCCACGCACATCTCATTACAAGGGACGCACCTCCGATATGCCTTAGGTGTAATAAAAATCTTTGTATCAGACATACGTTTGAGGAATGCTACTCCTATAAAAAAATACTAAATCAGCTCAAAATACCACCCGATGTTAGAGAAGCACTTGGAGACAGCAAATCTGAAATCGACAAAGTGGTGAAATTCATTACAAACTGTAAATTAATAACCAATATTTGATCATCCATTGTCCCTGCTATAGATGCATTTGTTGTTTTTTCCGATTGTTTTATTTATTATAGATGTATTATTTGTTAGTATGTGCGTGTGTATATGAATATTTATTTTTTTTTTTTTTTTTAAAGATAAATAATTATAAAAATCAAAAATCTACAGGCGTTGATGACCCTAGGGTTTTACGCCTCTAAGCAACAACAAACAAGTTCACAGATCCAAAGAAAAAAGTTTCAAGTAAATATCTTTAGTTAAACAATTACACTATTACATTTATAAATATAATATATATTATATAATAAGTGTTTCTTGCATTATAATTTTGTTCAGCTCATGAATCAGGTATATAATGAAAGTAAATCAATTTATGCCTTAATTGAACAAGAAGTTCTTTAGACAAGCCATAATGCAAGAGGTATTAAAACAAAAGAAATGAATGAAAATAAGATTCTACTCAAGGAACATTTACACAGGATGCAGATAAAATGAATAAATGTGAAAATCTTGCTTGAGCAAAAATTGTAGTGTAGCATAATCAAAACACTGGTTAAGTACTAAGCAATATCGTAAAAAAAAATATTTTTTAACTAATAAAATGATAGTTGCCTCTAGTGATGTGACGGATCGTTAACAAAGTATATCCGGGGATATGGATTCCAATATGGATCTTTGGTGTCAAGATCCGCGGATACAGATACGGATCTTAACTTTTTTACTCAATCGATGTCGGTGCACGTGACCTTGATAGTTTACTTTTATTTTTTTAAGAAATAAAAAGTAATCTGAACAGAATTCAATAGTTTTTCACTGCTACTTGATAACCTTTATTCAGGGATATTTTGAATTTACTAAAAACCTCTTAGGTACGTGTTAGTAAGACAATAAACAACAACTTTTGTTGTTTATTGTCTTACTAACAATCGAAAACGAAAGAGAAAACTTCATTTCTCCTTACAAACAAACATCAGCTGATCGGTCATTTGAATGGAGGACTGAATTTGTTCTCATTTCGACGTTGGCCAGAACCAACGTTGCTGTTTATAGTGTTCTTAACACGTATCTAAGAGTTTTTCAGTGATTTTCATCTATATATTGAAAATTAATAAGGTAAAAGATCCGCCAAAAAAGTCACGGATACGGATCTTTCTTCTCCCTTGGATATCCGCAGATACAGATACAGATACGGATATCCGGCACATCACTAGTTGCCTCACATGACAATTATAGTTAACAAGTCATTACCTATTTTTGTTGGTGATCATCCATAACTTAAATGGTGGTGTTAAAAACCCACCAATCATAATCTGTATAGGTTGATACAAAAGCAGAGGTAGCATGATTTGAGAAAAGTGTGAATAGCCAGAAAACAATATTCGAAGAATAGGAATGCCTAAGAAGTAATAAACTAATGACAGTTAAAGTGATTATATATAAAACTATTAATTATTCCATTATGGATTAAAAATAAATAAAAATAGCATGCATGGAGATGGGGAGAGAAAGAAGCTTACCCAAGGTTAAAGATTTGTAACTTGAGCAAATTGTAATAGCAACAATATCTGAAGCAGAATACCAAGGAAAGCACTGTGATGTATGAAAACAAACATACATAGACATCATATGGAACAGTAAAACTAAAATAAAGAAAAATGTATGGATTAGACCTACTTCATGGTATCAATAAACTTTTATAGTGTGAACAACCTCTTTTTTAGATGTATGAAGAAATACAACTTCCAAGAATAAGTAATTTAATTACGTATAAGAAATACCAAATATATCAAAATGACATACATTGCAATTTTATCAGAGAAAGCAAGTATCTCAGTAATTATTTATGATACAAGATACATTACAAGACAAACTACCACAAGAATTATTATATGACAAAATATTAAATGAACTTTCTTCATACAGAAATTATTATGTAAATAATATTCAGGCTTATTGAACAGTTACTGCACAACTTAAATTTTATACTTGTGAGGCTAAAGAAAGCTCATTAAAAACTCTTACCAAGAAATATAGACAGTACGATATCCATTGCTGTCATAGAAGTGTCTTTAGCATCAATGAACGCATCACAAAATGTTGTGTAAATTATGAAAAGAAGAATAACCTGCCCGATGAAAGTCAATGGTAATGATTTAGTGCTTCTGACAATTTTAAAATGTTTCAGAAAGATGCCTACAATCAATGGAATAAGCACTGTTTGTCCCAACAGTAACATTGAACCAAGCATGAATATGAGGGCAGTCGATCCTGACTGAAATAAGACAAAACCAAAATATTATTACTCAGAAAACTTTGTAAAATTATTAAACCTAATATTACTAGGAAGCAGTAAGATACTTCAATGGGTAATGTATTCGACTCCTAACTCTGGGCGAATCCAGCTATCTCGAGAATTTTTTTTTCTACAAAACAATATATGAAAGGGTGATATGTTTATCAATTTATTTCTAAATTAAATTAAAGTGAGCTGAATTTGAGGACCATGATAATTCCTCCAACACCTAGGATGTTTATCATTGGCTCAGAGCTTATTAATTTAATAGGATTCATTTGTTATTAAGGCCAAAAACTTTGCAGCTTATCTAAGTCTATCACAATGCTATCTCTTTAATTATTTCAACAGTGGGAAACCTCCCGAAATTTGTATTCCTAGGATTCTCCATTTATTCCACACTACACCTCATTTTCAAAGGACTTAAAATGTTGTTCTAACTTCAAAGTTAGTTGTCACATTTCATACCCATACTGAAAATTTGGAAAGATAATAGTTTAATAAATTCAAATTCTCAAGTTATACGACAAAAAGTTATTTTCTCTTCTATTTTGTTTTTTTTGTTATCATAGACCATCAATTAATCAATACAAGCTCTACAACCCAATACGGGTCTTGGCCGCATCAAGGCATTCCTCCACTCTCCTCTGTCCTGTGCCAAACTCCTCCAAGCTCTGGATCCAACATTTCAACCAGGATCCCTCTAGATCTCTTCTGCCTGAAAAAAAAAATCCAGCCACAAATACCTCTGTAATCTTTTGATTATTATCATCCACTTAGGACATTATTTGGATAGACTTTGTCAGAATCATACAGGTAACTTGTAACCCTGAGTCACTTAAGACCATTTCCAATACAAAATAGAACAGGCATGAGATCCCATCCTCTGTTCTTAGACAGCTAGTTGTCTTCAATACTTCTGACAAGTCATTCTGGATCTTGATTTTGCTTCTCGACTCCCTCATCAGCAATTTCACAAGACTTATTAATCTCTGAGGACATTCCTTTCTTTCACACCTTGATACAATATCCCTTTGATGATACTGTCATAGGCATTGGTGAAATCCACAAACAGGCGGTGTCATAATATTGTACTTTCTAGTCCTTTCCATAAGAGTTCTGAGGGAAAATATTTGATCGACACAATACTTACAACTTGCTTACCTACAAATTAGTACATTCCTAACATTCTCTGAAATAGGAGAGGAGTCTTTGGTATGTGATATTAGAGAGGACCTTGTAGGCAAAGCTTAGGAGCGTTATGTTACGATAATTTTTACAGTTCATTCAGTCGTACAGGTGAGTTTTGCTTAACCAAACACTGTATAGGAGATCTCAGATCACCTTGGTCACTTCTTTTCCACCAGCCTTCAAAGCTTCAGCTAGTACCCTAATCATAGACCATAATTACATAAATTTCACCATGTGTTAAAACATCCCCCCCCTCTCTTATCTACATTATACAGTAACAAATCAATAATTTTTTTCTTAATCGAATTTACTTTGAGTCTGACTTTTCTACTTGCTTCCATCTAAGTCAATGATTTAGTTTATAGTATCTGCGCTATATCATCTTGTATAATGAATCATTCGCAAACCCAGTTTCAAACCTGTTTTGGGGAGGTACGGTGTATCCCTGCGTCAGGAACTCAGTACTGCAATAAAAACCTGTTTTGGTACTCACATTTTTAATGGCATACTTCATTCCTAAATTAAATAGCATGGGTGAAAAATAATCACCATGTTTTAAAGTAGATAATCACCTATTCAAACTATTGCTTATTATTGAATGTTTCTAGTGTGTGTATTTCTGCTAGATTTACAAACTTCTTCCGTATTCTCTGCTAAATCAAACTCTTATTCCGCATTTGGTAATCGATGGAATCATACGCTTTTTCGAAAATTATATGCTTTCATCATGATACTATGTTATTTGTACGAATAAACATGTTTTTCTAATATCTCATAGTGGTTTCGATATTTTATAGAACAAGCAGATGAATATTTAAGATTTCTTTGATGGATATGCAAGTATTATCTAGAACTACATATTAATTATTACACAGAGTGAAATTGTTAATTATTCTGCAGGTTGTTGCTTCGAGTTGAGTCACAACAAGGTTTTACTTTTCATTCGTTTCATTTTTAATATTTTCCAAAAATAAAAGTTATCGTGTGTCAAAGGATGGAAAAGATAATGTAATTAGGGGTAATGAGTAGATTTCGGTAATCATTTCATCTATGAACGGTTAACTAACATAAATCATCTATACTTCAAAATGTCAGTTAAAACTTTTATTTCTTGATGAAATGATGAACCGAAATCTACTCGTTACCAATAATTACATTGGTTTTTCTATCCTGCTCATGATAACTTATATTTTTGGAAAATACTAAAAATCAAACGAATAAACAGTTAAAACTTGTATCTCAACTCGAATGGACAACCTGTGGAACAGATACCCAAATTAATTATACAAATCTATATAGTGTTATGACTAAAGGCAGGAGTAATAAAATAATATTAATAAAAGAGTAGTTTACTAACAAGTGCTTATGATGATGTTCACAGTTAACAGAAACAATGGTAAAAAAATTAATATCACCTTTCAGAAACTAAACCATATTTTCATAGATCATGAAAACATACATTATTTAATTGAGGTAAGATGTGCAAGATTAAAAAAAATCTTAAAATCAAATGATTTTAACAATCCAATATATTTAAGGTGAAAAGTATTTCCTCTAACTGACCTTTAACCTTCATTGATTGCAAATAATTTTACTTTCAGAACTGAATATTCACTCATAACAGATCCCACACAGACCTGTAGTGTTCTGTACTTACAAAGTACAGCAGCAAGATAGGTGATATTACGATTCCTATAAAACTCCCCAAAATTGAATTAAATACAGCTGCAGCTTCATTTCCTCCAATGGCTTTTGTTATTATGACAGCGGATGAAACAGGAGGCGGCATGCAACTGACGGTAAGTAAACTGAAACACAAATATAATTGTAAAATAAAAAATAAAAACACTTTCCAATAGCTATGGAAATGAAATTACTGAGTTTGGTATATGTTCCGCAGGTTGTTGCTTCGAGTTACGTTACAAGTTTTAACTGTTTATTCGTTTCATTTTTCATATTTTCCAAAATAATAAATTATTGTGAGCTTTAGTCTGGAAAAGAGAATTTACTTATGACTGATAAATGATTTTCAGTAGTAATTTCATCAAGAAATACAAGTTTCAAATAACATTTCAAAATATAGATGGTATATATTTGTTGAAACATTCATTTCTAGATGAAATGATTACCCATCTAGATGAAGTATGCACATTTCCCATGATTACATTCTCTTTTCCATCCTAAAGCTTACGATAACATGTATTTTTGGAAAATATTAAAAATGAAACGAATAAACAGTTAAAACTTGTTGCAACTCAACTCAAAGGGACAACCTGTAGAATAAATACCCTGAAAATAATATTTTCATTTGCAAAACTTTTCTTTTAAGTATAGTTTGGAATTCACTGTGAAGAACGTAAGTAATTATTTTGACCAGTAATAAATTTCAAATTAATAGTGGGAAAAATTGAATTACCTAACATTAATTGTTCTAAATTTGTTGAATATTAGCTTAGATGAACTACTACTACTAAACTAAATGATTCCGGGCTAAAGATTTAAAAAAGTGATATTATATGCTCTCAAACTCAAAGATCAGACTAAAAACTAATAATCAACTTCGGAAAAAGCTACTATTTTTCACTTAATTTGAATCTGACCACTACTCCAAATTACTTGACAAGTAGAAATACTCATAACATATATTCTTTACAGCACATCAATAATCAAATCTTACCCTTGTAATATCCAAACATTTATTCCACTGAAAAGAAATCGTAAGATTGAAGTTAATACAAGGACCATGACAGGAATACATATAAAAGTGAAACACTGTATATAAACATGAACATGATAACTTGATGCCGCAGTTAGCAATTCATCCATTGTCATAGAAATACCAGATATGAAGAATATAATTCCAACTGATAGGTATTTTACAGTCCATTCTGGGTGTAGTATCCCTGAAGCATACAAATAAAACAGTTTCAATTTCGAATACACACCAAGAATTTAAATTTAAATATTGTTGCAAGCTATTAAATACCTCCAGTAGCACCAAGTGAAGGAAAAGTTTCAGCAAATAAAATAATAGGGAAAATAGCAATGAAAAACCAATGTCGTCTTAATAGTACTTTAAGATTAACAGCATAGTAAATTTTCTTTTTCTCCATTTACATTAAATGATGTTTTATAACATTAAAAATTATCATTTGTGATTTATATCAGATGTACTCTCAGAAAATACAAATTAATTGTACGTTTCTTTTCAAATAAAAATATTTAATTGTACGATTAACCTGCTAAAGGCAACAGGAGTTTATTGAGAACGATCAGGAACGATATACTCATTCCACTTTACTGTTCCACAAGTATTTTAATTTATATCGGTCTCACAGATTCATTTTCTACCTTTAACTTTTTACAATTAACTTTAACTGGGGAACTTCGCTAGTTCAACTTTCTGGTCATTGTAAAATAATAAAAATAAAGCAGTTTATTAAAAATATTAATTTTTAATTCGACCTGTCTTATTAGTCTTATCTTCTTATTTTCCTTCCTCCTCAGTGCCTCTCAGCGTGGAGGTGCCTCGATCCAAGCGTTCCATCTGTCTCGGTCTTTCGCCAATGCCTTCATGGAATCCAATGGTTTTCCTCTTTTCTCCCCTATTCTAGCCACATTATCCAACCATGACATCCTTGGCCTGCTTCTTGGTCTTGTCCCAGTCGGTCTTGCTTCGAAGAACTTGCGTGGTCCACGATCTTCGTCCATTCGGCACACATTTTTCAACTGCCTCTTCTCTAGAATTTCAGTTAGTGGTTTCACCCCTACACCTCTCTTATTCTCGCGTTCCTGATGTGTTCCCTCCATGTTCGGCCAGCTACTCTTCTGAGGTATTTCATCTCTGAGGTGGTGATTCTGTTCTTCAATCTGTCGCGAAGTACCCAGCTCTGACTTCCGTATAGTAGGTTGGGAAGGTAAATTGCATTAAAAATGTGAAGTTTTATCTTTTTCTCAACTTCACGATCCCCAACAACAGTATTGCAGATTTGGTAATAGGTATTGTTCGCTTTTTTTATACTATTGGATATTTCTTGTTGAATTTTACCATTTCTGCTGAGAACTGTACCTGGGTACATGTTGTCTTCTGCTGTATCTATGAAGTCTCCTCCGCATGTGATATGTACATCTTGAGGTTCTCGTCCTATTTGCATGACTTTACTTTTACTTGCATTTATTATCATGCCTTTTCTCTTCAGCTCCGCTTCCCATTTCACTACAGCTTGCTGAAGATTCTGGACGGAGTATTCTATGAGCACAATATCATTACAATAGAGAAGCGTCTGAGCAAGAACTGTTCTCAAATTCCATTTCCCTACTATTGTTCTTGCCGTCCTTCGTTTACATATTTTTCATCCATCAGAATAATACAGTGAAGAGGACTCAGACTATCTCTTTGTCTGAAATGCATTCCATATTTCGACCCTTGGTACTGAGTCAAAAGCAACTTGCAGATCTAAAAATGCTAAATATATATTTTTATCCCTATCCCAAGCTTTTTCTATGATTGTCCTTATTGAGAATATCTGATCTTGGGTTTGTCTAAAGGGTCTGAATGCGGCTTGCTCTTCTTTAAGGTCCTTTACTACTACTTCTCTGAGTCTTTTCTGGAGGACTGATAAATATAATTTGTGGACCACCTGGGACAAGCATATAGGTCTAGGTTGCATTCACTTTGGCTTCCTTTCTTATGTATTGGGGTAATGATATTATATTCCCAGTCTTTGGGAATGCTTTTCTCGTCGTATATTTTCTGAAATAAGCCCTGTAGCACCCCTCCATATTTGATGAGCAATAGCTACCTTTGAGCCATATTTGAACGTCTCCTCCGGCTGATCTTCCTGTCTTGAGTTTCTCTATAGCCCGCATCACTTCTTCTTTCCATATGGCGCCGTCAAAGTCCGTGGTTCTTCTTTCTATCCCCTCATTTTCTTGATATTGGGGATCTTCGAACTTCTGTGCAAAGTGCTTTCTCCATCTGTCCAGCAAATCGTTTTCCCTGGTCAGAACTTTTCCTTCGCTATTTTTCACGTTTCTTATGGGTTTACTCTTTTTGCCTTTCAGGGTTTTTATCTTTTTCCAGAACATTTTTATATTTTCATTGAAGTCGTTTTGCAGGCTTTTTCCAAATCTTTCCCAGCTCTTCCTTTTAGCTTCTCTCACAATTAATTTTGCTTCTTTCCTCCGTCAGACGTACAGTTCCCAGGTTTGCTCGTTTTTGCTGTTTAAATATCCTTTCCTCGCAATTTTCTTCCTTTGTACAGCTGCTTTCACCCGCTCATTCCAACATTCTGTTATTTTTGCCTTGGAGGAATATTTCTTTTTGCCGCATACCATTGTTCCAGTTTTTAGGATCTTATCTTTGATATTTTTCCACATCTCATCTATCGGTGCATCAACGTTAATTTTCCGCAATTTTGCTTCCAGTTTTGCCACATAACTTCTTGGAACTGTGGATTCTGGAGGTGTGAAATATCAATTCTTGTGTATTGTGTTTTTGACATTCTCCGGGGCTTCAGAATTTGTGTATCGGCTATGAGCATCATATGGTCTGATCCGATTTCCGCTCCTCTGATGACTTTTACATCTGAGAATAATCTTCTGACGTTTCGGCTCTAGAGGAAATAGTCTACTACGCTAATTCCATTCCTTTCTTGGGCGCTGAAAGTAATCTTGTGCACTTTCTTGTGGGGAAATAGCGAGTTCCCAATCAGTAGGTCGAAGTCAACGCAAAATTCAATCAGCCTCTAACCGTTGGTATTTTGGTCTCTTCTCCTCCATGTTTCCTCATCACTCCGTGGGATCGGTTGAAATAATTTCCTGTCCTCGGATTGAAATCGCCAATAATAATTATCTCTATATTCCTATTCCTGTTAAGGCACAGATTAACCACTTCTCTTTCCAATTGAGCGTAAAATTGTTCCTTATCTAGGATGTCTGCATGTTCTGTAGGGGCATATACCTGAATAAAAACTAACCGCTTTGATGATATTTCGGTAAGCATTGTTATAATCCTAGAGGATGCTGGGTTCCATTCTTCAATCTTTGCAAATATGTTATCTTTCATGATTATGCCTACTCCTTCCTCTGCTCTGGTATCCTTTGGGACTCCCGAATATATCGTGCTATGGTCCCTGGGCAGCCCTAGCTCTCCGTTACCTTTTTTCTTCACCTCGCTAACACCTAGAATGTCTACGTGGTAAGCCGAAATCTCTGTAGTTATCTTTTCTTCCTTTACCGTAAGTGTCCTTATGTTCCATGTAGGTAGTCGAATTTCCTTATGAATGCTTTGTCGTAACCTTTGATTTCCATTCTGTCCGAGGTCAATTAATAAACTCTGAATCAATAGAACTAATTTGTAGGTGATTAGCCCAGCAAAGTAGGCCCCGTAACATTGGGGCAACTGGCCTTCCGAATATTTACATACCCTCCGAGAAAGGGTGGCCGGGCTATACCTGGGTACCTGTTTGTCCACGGGTCCTTATTCATTATAGGTATCAGTTCTGCCCACAAATGTCTATTTTCGCGCTAATACAATTGATATTTTTTTTATCAGAGGCAAAGCTAAAGTAACTATCAAATTTAAAAATAGGACATTTAGAGAATATATGGTCATTGTTCCGAATGGGAAACTAGGCACTAGGGAGCGAGTATGGATTCTTCATCTGAGCATCGGTCTCCAAACAATGACTAAGTGGTAACCAGTTCCTTTTGTGTTTCAAAAATTGATGTCATTGATAAAGAAAGTGCTAAGTAAAAAGTTCAATTAAGACGTCAAGGAAAATGGAAAAAACTATATTTCAAAATATAGAATTAAAACATCAGATCAAGTTGGAAAATCTTAATAAAATAGTTTAAGTTTAGTTCCCTTCATTTAATTTTTCTTCCATCTTCTCTTTTGTTTCATTGAAATTCATAACGCCGGCTTAAATGTAAAAGACTTAGAAGCTTGTTTTTTAAATAAACTTTATTTAATTAAAAATAATACATTTTTTCATAGAAGGTCTAGTTGGCAATTGTCAAATCATATATGTAAGAATTCTGTTAGAAACCTGGTAAAAAAGAAAACCATCGGATTATTTCTTTTGGAACCAGTATGTCTCAAGATTCACGTGGCAACCTTGCCTCGTGCATCTAAGGCAGAAAAGCCCGTTTTTAATTATGGAAAGTTTCATAATTATCAAACCTACACTATATAGTGTAATTAATATTTATAACAAAAGGAAATGCTAATGTATTGTTCATCCTTATTAACATATGATTATGCTCAACACCTCCCTTGAACTCTCGATGTAATTTAAAAAATAATTTAGTTCTAACCGGTAGGTTCTTTAGAGAACATTCACCTTTATTTATTTAAGGTATTTTTATGTATTTCTTAATCACTATTTCTATCCGTCTCATTTCTAGATACATATAATTTATTGAAAATAAAAAATGAAAGAATTTAAATGTTGAGGTATTCTTAAAAGTGAAATTATTGGATTTCAGCGATTGTTCTCAGACACAATCGTTGCATCGTTTCCCATATTTAAAAGAAAAAAGATGTTTTAAATTATATATTTCACTTTTTTAAAGTTTAATAGTGAAGTGAGGTTTACACTGATAATGGTAAAACAACTCGCTCGAAAATTCAAAAACATATTTTTCACTTCCTCCCAGATTCTTTGATGTTCATGGTTGTATTTATTTAGGTAATTATTCCGCAGGTTGACGCTTTGAGTTGAGTCACAAGTTTTCATTTTTCATTCGTTTCCCATTTTATATTTTCCAAAAGTACAAGGTATCTTGAACCTTAGTGAACGTAATCATGGGAAATGTGTATACTTTGGTAATCATATCAAGAAATAAACGCTTTAACAAATATATATCATCTATGCTTCGAAAAGTTAGTTAAAACTTTTATTTTTTGATGAAATGATTCCCGAAATCAACTCATTACATTATTTTTTCCTTATTAAAGCTCCCAATAACCTGTATTTTTGGAAAATAATAAAAATGAAACGTATAATCAATTAAAACTTGTTTTAACTCAACTCGAAGTGACAACCAGCGGAACAGATACCTATATTTATGTTCAGTTGATCCGACTCCTCTATGATTATAACCGAAGATGTGACCAATTATTATTTTTAAATTATTTTTAATTATATACATTTTGTTCTAATGTCGCTTCTATGGCTTTTTGTTTTTCTGATAAAAAAGAAGGACCAGTTCAAGAAATCAAATGATTATGATTCTGCGAATGGTCACATTAATTTACTTTATCCTATTCCAATAAAAAAAAAAAAAATTCACGATTAATTTCCTTTATTGGACTATCAAGTTTCGGTTCATTCTAGTCCTACAGAACCTTGATACCCCTTCTAGTTTCTGTAACAGAACTACAGTGGCTCATAGTGAAATTGGTACACCCCGTAAAATAAAGAAAAAAAAATTGAAATGGTTACAGGGAACAAAAACAAAAACTCTTCAAGACATTTATTTAGTACATAGATTCAAATATATACAAAAAATAAAATTTAAAATATCCAACTTTGATTATTTAAAAAAATTAACAAACAAAAAATTTATAAATAATTTCACCTCACAGTCAAAATGATATACCTCACTTCTTATTAGATTCTGAGTAATATTAGCTTATAAACTTTTTATATTGTTAACTGTTAATTTAGTTCAATACTTCGTTGGCACGTTGTACTTTGTTGTGTGCACTCAAACGTGGATTTCATTTTATTTTTCTGACGGTTCAAATCTCATCCCTATCACTTTTCCTACACTTTTAACTTTTTTGCTGGCTGTCTTTTTCCTTTTCGAGTCTCCCCACTACATTCTGGACAGCTTTAGCATGTTGAATGACAAATTCACCTTCTTTAAACGTGGCGTGTACTCGCATTACTGAAAAAAGTTTCAATATGCGTTAGATTTTGTGGAACTGACTTTGAAAACAACCTAACATTTTCGATACAAGAGTTTTACTAAAAGTAAATATTTTAAGTTAAACAAATATTGGGAAAAACAAAGGTGTATCATTTTCATCGTGAGATTAGTAAAAATAAATAAATGAGTTTTATTTTTATTTTTAAATCCTTGTTTATTTTTATATGTTTATACACAAATAATGTATTACTAGGATGTTTAGTGATTATAGTAAATTATCCTTTTTAATGTAATATAATTTGAACTATTTATTTATTCAAACATTCCAATCAATATCCATGCATATATTATTTTGACTGTGAGCCACTGTATGTAGATTAATGAGCAAGACCAGTGATTAATTCATCTGACTAGTTTATAGTCATTCTGTTGGACGAGAAAGGGTCATTGTACTTCATAATAAATCAAATAATCACAATTAAGTGTGACAATGTATCATCATGATCAAGAGATCGATAGAGCATAACACCATTGATATTTAAAAATATGATTGGAAACTCATAGTTAGTTAAGTCGAGAACAATATAAAGAATTACCTTCAAATTGCTAGTATTAATCTTATTGAAACAATGTAAGTATAAACTAAATAACATATGCATTTACAAACATTATTAAGTTTTACTTTTATACAGTAATATAAAATGTGAAAGAACCCTTAAAATAGCGAAAAATTCGAAATTAAATATTTATTATAAGTAAATAAACCTTCAGTTTTGTGAATTCGTGTGTCTCGTCTGTGTAATGCTAGTAGTTAAAAAAAAAAACGGTTAAAGCTACTACAGGTAGTGTCATTTTAATTTTGGAAAAGATATCAGTTTCACAGGTTGTCGCTTTGAGTTGAGTTGCAAGAAGTTTAAATTGTTTATTCGTTTCATTTTTAATGTTTTCCAAAAATACAAGTTATTGTGAGCTTTAGCGCATGGAAAACAAGTTTAGTAATACAGTTAAACAAACGACCTATAGAAACATATATAAACTTTTGTAAGCTAAGGAGATCTAACCGACATGTTCATCCCTTAACTGGCTCTCTCTCGAGCTCATATTTTCAATTTTTCATTTTTAAAATTTTTTTACTGCAAAAGTAATCTTATTTATCTTTTATATAGCTTGCAGGATCACGGGGAATAATGGGGTTTTCTTACTCTACAGTATTAATTTATTATGTTGCAGTCGAACTCCCATAAAAGAAAATGAATCAAGTGCCTACCATTCCTGAGTTTTATTCTCAACAGAAAATTTTTATCACGGGGGCTACTGGATTTATGGGAAAGGTTTTGGTGGAGAAACTGTTGAGGTCGTGCCCTGACTTGGAGACTATTTATGTGCTAGTGAGGAATCGGAAGAATAAATCTGCAGAGAAACGATGGCAGGAAGCAAGAGAATCCTTGGTATGTATTGTTGATTGGGTAATTATTATTATTATACATTATACAAGTTATCATGAGCTCCAGCAAAGAAAAGATTACGTAATTAAGGGTAATGCTTATACTTCAGTAACCATTTCATCTGGAAAAGACCGTTACAACAAACATATATCGTCTATATTTATATTAATCGTTATTATGATAGTGATTATTTTTAAATATTATTGTTTTAGAGAGAAAAGATTTGCCCTGGCCGGGATTCGAACCCAGGTCGACTGCGTCTCCGTTGCAGTGCTCTAAACCACTGAGCTACCAGGGGTCGTATCCAAGTCAGACAAATCCGTTCTCTTCACCGATCCTATATCCCCTTATTTTCGCAATTTTTGCGATGTACACACGGGGAAGAATGTTCATCGAACAACAGTTTTAATTAGGATCTTGTTGACTTACGTCAATATATTATTTATATTTTTTTTAATTAATTGTTATTTTAATAGTGATTATTTTAAAATATTTTTTTCTTGAAGAGAAAATATTTGCCCTGGACGGGGATCCCGGGATCCGGGGATATAGGATCGGCGAAGAGAACGGATTTTTCTGACTTGGATACGACCCCTGGTAGTTCAGTGGCTTAGAGCACTGTGACGTAGACGCAGACGACCCGGGTTCGAAACCCGTCAAGGGCAAATCTTTTCTCTTCAATGAAAAAATATATCATCTAGACTTCGAATTGTTTGTTGAATTTTTTATTTATTGAAGAAATTATTACTGAAATCTACTCATTACCTATAATTGCATAATTGAATTTGCCACAGCATATTCGTATCTTATTAAGAGAAAAACGCAGAGCAAGATCGAAGTGGCATAGAACTCGATATCCAGCAGATGAAACTACCTACACAAAATTAACTAACAAATTAAAAGCAGAAATCAAGAAGTTCAAAATTCAAAATTTAATTACCTGGACTGAAAATCTCACAACCACTCACAAAACATTGTGGATGACCACCAAAAAACTCCTAAAGTTGAAAGAATTTAATCATCCACTACTTACTGAATCAAATAACTGGACAAGATATGACGG
Source organism: Troilus luridus (assembly GCA_964056705.1). Lineage (NCBI taxonomy): Eukaryota > Metazoa > Arthropoda > Insecta > Hemiptera > Pentatomidae > Troilus > Troilus luridus. The sequence continues at coordinate 66,589,002 of OZ057413.1, forward strand.
AGAAAAATCACAGTTATTTGGTCAATACCTTTCCAAAATCTTTCATCCACATCCTGATATCATTAACCTAACTCATATTGAATATATAAAATCAGCGATAGATGTTCCCCTCCAAATGTCCCTTACACCCAAAGCATTCCATCCTACAGAAATATCCAACATTATTCACAGATTACCTTCCCGCAAAGCTCCTGGGCACAACCTCATCACAATTCATATCTTAAAACACCTTCCTAGAAAAGCCATTCTATTCCTTACCTATATATATATATAATGCTGTACTCCGATCCACATATTTCCCTGACCCCTGGAAATCATCCATTGTAAAAATGTTACCTAAACCTAAAAAAAAAACCGAATTCCCATCCTCTTACCGTCCTATCTCTCTTTTACCTTGCATGGGTAAAATCCTAGAAAAACTCATCCTCAAACGATTGTACCCCATCCTTCATGCAAATCAAATAATACCAGATCACCAGTTTGGATTCCGAGCATCCCACTCCACTATTCAGCAATGTCATTGTGTGGTGGATGTAGTCTCCTCTGCATTAAAACGTGGATCATACTGTTTGGGGTCTTTCTTGATGTGGAACAGGCATTTGACCGAGTCTGGCATCCGGGATTACTTTACAAACTCCGTCAATTCCTTCCGCCTACCTACTTTCTCATCCTTCAATCATATCTCACAAACAGAACTTTCCAAGTAAATCATAATAATGTCTATTCATCCCTCTTTTCCCAATCTGCTGGTGTTCCTCAAGGTAGTATCCTTGGCCCAATCCTTTATACAGTTTATACAGCTTACATCCCAACTCATCCTAATACTATCCTTACCACGTATGCTGATGATACATGTGTATTATCAGTCAGCACCAATCCAATTATTGCATCCCAAAGCCTCCAATCCCATATCACCGATCTTGAAGAATGGTGTCAAAACTGGAGAATTAAAATAAACTCTCAAAAATCGCATCAAATCACTTTACCTTACGTCGTAAACCAATGACTTCCTACCCTTCAGTATCCTTTAATAATATCCCACTTATGCCTGTAGAACAGATCCGATACTTAGCATCTTGACAAAAGATTAACCTGGAATCCTCATACGAGACTGAAAAGATAAGAAACCGCTCGACGTTTCAGGCTACTTCAACACTTACTAGACAAACGCTCTAAGCTCCCAATTAATTACAAAAGACTCATCTACATGATAGTTTCAAACCTAGCTTCCTCTTCAATTCCCGATAATCCTCTGAGGCGTCTGAAAAGAAGATGGCCCCGTGACTTTTTAGTTGAACTTGTGATTTGAGTACTACCAGTGGGTAGTTTCTCTACTTGTCATTTTCACATGTCATTATGTATCGCTTAGCCCATTTACTTGATGTATTATTTTAATACAGTTGTAAATATCAATAAATAAATTTTTAAAAAAGATTAAAATATCAAAAACCCAGAACGTATAAGCTTATATCAAGAATTATGTTATGCCTGTACTATATACAATAATATATAACCACGATTTATATTGAAAAATATTTCAATCAACTGGTATCAGCTGGTATCAACTCCGGTAGCTTAGTTGGTAGAGTCCAGTCACGCTAAGGCAGAGGACCCGGATTCTAACCTCGGCCGGGGGCATATCTAATCTCTTCAAAATAAAAATATGAAAAATATTTAATTTGATAACCAATTTTTATCAACCAACTTTTCACATAACTTTATCTTTGAAAACAAAATAAGCCTCTTGTGCCTCTTGGTTTCCCACTAATTTATTTCTTTTGACTCATATTTGGTAAACAATTTTAAAATAGTTTCATATAAGATTTTCTAACATTTTAGATTTTAAACGAAATCCAAGGGAAATACTTTATTTTTATTTTGTATTTACAAAATTATATATACTTCTTATTCTACACGAAAAAGAATACTTTCCAAGAATTAAAATATTTATATTTCAATCAATCAAATATTACCATGGTAAAAATTATTATTATGGTATAGGTCTTCGATCGTCTTAAAAAGGAGCGGCCTGGAATTTTAGAAAAGAAAGTCGAAGCTCTCAGCGGTGATGTAAAGGAGAAAAGTTTAGGACTGAGTAGCGAAGATTGGCAAAAACTGCAAGAGAATGTATCAATAGTTTTCCACTGTGCTGCAAGTGTTAAATTTAATGACCCACTGCCTGAAGCTGTGTTCATCAACCTTAGGGGTTCTTATGAAGTAGTGAGGCTGGCTCTCGGAATGAGGAAACTGAAAGTAAGTGTTGTATATTATATATGTTATCTACTATTATATTGGTAAAAAATGTTTAATTATATTATTCAGTTAACGAATTCACAATATTGAAAAGTTCAGAGTGTACAATCGTGGTCATAGAAAATTGCATTACCTATGATTGTTACCTTTTTGATCCTAAATGTGCAAACAAATGGTAGGATTGTATTTGTTTACCTATTAGTATTAGATTGAGATGGAATCAGTGACTCATAGTTTAGTTGTGCCCAGAATATCCAAATGAAGCACGTATTTCTTATTATTATTTCCAATAGGCTGAGTTTCAAACAAATAGTGACGTTTGCTGAAGCTGGACTTTCTTCGCGTGAGATAGCAAGGAGGGTGAGGTGCAACCAATCCACTATGGTAAGAATAATAACCAATAATCTTTCCCAGGGATCTACCGAGCGGAAGTATTGAGAAAAAGATTTAGAAATAATAAACACTGCTTTGTTTTCATTTAACTTTATAATAATCACTTACAAGAATTACAAACACAAGAACCTTCCTAACATGTGCAAGCCCGGTGACCGACAGACGTGTAGTGGTGAGAAGTGTTGTTAACAAAACAAAAATATAAAATGTCACAATGCTTACTATCCTAACAGAAAGAAAGGGACTGGAAGGAAAAGGAAGGCAGATGAGCGTTTAGTTCGCATGATGATGAGATTATCCTTAGAAAATCGCTTCAAAACTGCTAAACAAATATCTAGAGACCTAGTAGATAGCAATTTAGCAGAAGTAAGTCGAGGAACAGCTGGCAATAGATTAAGAGAAAAGGTTTATGGGAAAGAAAACCAGCCAATAAGCCATATTTTAACAAAAAAATGAAACAATCTCGCCTAAATTAGGCGCAGAATTTTAAAAATTGGACATTTGATGACTGGAGGAAAGTGATGTTTCATATGAGAGTAAGTCCAATATCTTCAATCCTGACGGTGTTCCATAAGTAAGACGTCGGCCAAATGAAACATTTGACGCATTACGTACCATAAAAACCGTGAAACATCCGGCAAGTGGATGGTCTGGGGATGTTTTTACTGGCATGTTCGACCGCAGTATTGCTTGGTGTGGCCGTATTCCTCGCACTGGTAGCATTGTACAGGGCCACGTTCTTCTTTAAAGACAGTTGCGTTAAATTTATCACGACCTGCAAACCTTAGCTTCTTCAGGTCTTCGATTTTGACTGTGTGGTCAGTTATTACTAATATGGCCTCGGTGGGTCGTAGTGTACCCGTCCTTTCGCATTAACTTCTTGGCAGATTTGAATCTGTTTAAGCCTATCATGAGGTCCTGAGCGATGGGTTCCATGTCTGCGTCGATATCGTAACCGTAGAGGACGAACTTTTTCGACCTCTTGGTACCTCTTGGAGCATAGGTGTGGTACTGCGTCGTGCCATCCGTAGTTAGTAGTGTAGTTAAATACGTATACCCTCAGTTCTGCGTCAGATGAATTGGTGGCATAATTCGTGATATTTACTTTGTCCATCCTTTCCGTGAGCGCTCGCTGGGAGATCGGAGGCCTGATCACAATCGGGGGAGTGAGCCGAGTCCTAGTAGCCGTGTTGGTCGCCAATGTGCTTGGTTCACTGGTATTGGTGAAGGTATTAAATTTGCACGCAACTTTAGTGGGTGCAGGTCCATTGTACACAGGGGGTCTGGAACGGTCTAGGTACCGGCTGGAAAGCTTCCTCTTCGGTTGGTCATCCTGACCTCTTCTCTCCTCTATTTAAATCCTATCATGAAAAAACAAATAAATATTGCAAAGCCTAAGAATAAAGATGAGCTATAACAGGCAATCGAAAAGGTGTGAATGAGGGGGTTAGTGACGAAATCGGCTCAGTTATCAGGGCTAAGGGCGGTTCGACAAAATACTAGTTTATATTAATATTTCAATAAATATATTTTTGATGTTTTTATAAAATTTTTCCAAATAAATTCATATGAGTACGTAAAAAAAATGTTTTCTTAAATTCCTCGTTAACACTAAAAATTTCCTTTATCATTTTATGAATATTATTTATTTTTTGTTTGGGTTTTAACCATTTTTCACGCCTAATAACATAGTATTTTCATTTGCAAAACATTTTAAAATTATCAAAAGGTAAGAACAACATCGGTTAAAGGAGATCCTCAATGAGAGTATTTAATTTTATATTATTATGTCCTTATTGTAATTGTTGGTCACTGTGCAATATAGTTGGCATTGGCGAGACTGTTGGTGGTTTGCGCGGTTCTGTCTCGTAGAATATATACGTTCATGTTCATGTTCATTGTGCTCAATAAACATGGTTACATTTTATACCTAAGTGTTATTAGTTTGCTCCTGAATCTATTTTTTTTTCTCGTATCCTCCATTATTTTTAAGTGATGTAATTTCTTTAACCAGGACTGTACCATGCCAAGTTGTGCACTGGAAAAATAAATTGAATTGACAAATTAAAAATCAATGATAAATTGTGGATTCATTTTATCAGTAATGCACTGAATTAGAATTTAACTGTTCAATTATTATTTTATGATATCAATAATAACATTTGGTTGTTATTATTTTTAATAACACTCACCTTTTATCACATTCATCCCAAAATTCCGGGTTCCACTATTATTTAATTTGTAATCATTGAAGACTAGACTCTTTCAGCGACATAACATATTGTTACGGGCTACTGGGTGTAAAATGGACTAAACTATTACTTAATTCAAGAATCTAATATTTATTAACAAATTAACAAGAATACAATGAGATTATTTAAAACAGTTAAATTATTAAACTAATATCAATATACAATAATAATATTCTACTAAATGTTATCTAATTTCTAAGATAATATACAAATAATATAAGATATTGTTTATACTAAGTAACTAAACTATTTATATAAATTTGTACAAATACAATAATATTACACTATAGTTTACAATTACAAATTAACACTTACAGTTCGCTAACTAAAGTCCACCGACCGTAAGACTCTTCAAATATGACAAACTGCCACACAGTTTATTACACTTATTACACGGTCACTAATTGTCACTGTTGCTCACTAAGCACTTATTACAGACTGATACTAATACTAACTAACTCACACACACTGCCACTAGTTAACGACTGCTACTCACTGGCTTATTACAGACTGCGGCGGCCAAAACAGCTCGCCTTTTTATATAGGCAAGGGAGATTGGGGTGGGGGCACCTAGAACATTCCGGGCCGATCGAGTAGGCTCTACGACATTCTATAATCCCTTCCGCTTAATCCCATTGTTTGCCTAATCCTCTCAGCCGTCCTCATCCCCGCTCTGACCGTAACACTGCCCCCTCCTTAAAAGTGCTCTGCCCCAGAGCATAGTCCGGAGAAATCGGGCGGTTATGAGCTTCCCTCGATGGAGACGCATTTCCTTTCCAGGGGTTGAACGTGCACACCAATATGGCGACTCCAGAGTTGGCGAATATCTGTTCAAGCATGTTCCTGACAACCTTCCACTCCAGGCCGTCATATCCACAGCCCAACTTAGGGATCGCGAGCTTGGTGACACGCAGTCTCAGAAGCTTACTCCGCAGGTCGTCGAGGCTTCGCCGCAGTGCGTCATATGTGGGCTTCTGATCAGTAGCACACTTGGTAACTAAGTAGAACAGGTGTCGTCCTTCGTGCGTATGGTGGAGTGCTTTCCCGACGCTTGGTCCTTGGCGTTCCAGTTCCTTAGTTCCAGCAAACTTCTTCCTGAAGACCGTTGCAATCCCTCGGGAAGTCCTCAGATCTTCGGCGACACAATGGGCCAAAGAATAGTCCGCGGGTAACGAGAAGATATCTCTGTATACTGTCTGAGTTACTCCACGGGAACCATGTACCTTAGGTTGTGCAACTGATACCTTACTGGTCTCCACGTTGTTGAGGTACCTGACTTGCTCGTCTTCTGTCGGGCCATGGTCTCCTTTGTAAGGGGCCAGTCTATTAAAATGGACTACCCTGGGTTTTCCTTTTGGCTGCTTCCTGATCCTATAGATGACGTCGTTTATCCTATTGATGATCTCAAACGGGCCATCCCAGGAATTCTGAAGTTTAGGTGAGTAGCCTCGCCTTCTTCGAGGATCATGTAGCCAGACCAAATCTCCAGGTTGGAATCCACCTTTCTCTGCCCTGATGTCGTAACGCTCCTTCATTCTGTCACTGGCTCCCTGGATGTTTGCACGAACCTTCTCGTGGATATTATCCATCCGCTTCCGTAGATTCGTGACGTATTCCTCTCCGTTAACTTCCTCGTCTGGCTTGAACCCGAATTTCAGATCACAAGGCAAACGAAGTTCTCGGCCGAACACCACATTTGCGGGGGTCTGCCCCGTTGCTTCATGGACTGAACTGCGGTAGGCTAACAAGAACAAGTGAAGATACTGGTCCCAGTCTCGCTGATGGTCGGAAACCACTTTAGACAAATATCGACCCATTGTCCTGTTCATGCGCTCCACCATGCCATCCGATTGAGGGTGAAGAGGTGTCGTCCTGGTTTTCCGTATTTCCAGTGCTTCGCACATCCCGGAGAAGACTGCAGACTCAAAGTTTCTTCTCTGGTCAGCGTGAAGTTCCATGGGTACTCCAAACCGGCTGACGAGGTGCTTCACAAGTACGTCTGCAACCGTGACTGCCTCTTGATTCGGAAGGGCATACGCTTCCACCCACTTAGAAAAATAGTCCATGGCCACGAGAATATATCGGTTACCTTCGTCCGTCACAGGGAAAGGGCCAGCGATGTCGATCGCTATCCTCTCGAACGGTGCTCCCACGTTGTACTTCTTCATAGGGGCCCTCTTTCTTCTTGTTGGTCCGTTAGAAGCCGCACAAGTCGCACAACGCCTGCACCAGTCCAACACATCGTCCTTAAGGTTTGCCCAGTAAAAGCGTTCACGAACTTTTTCCAATGTACGGTGAACTCCAAGATGGCCGCCAGTTACACCGTCATGTAGTTCCCTAAGCACTTCGGGCACTTTATTCCTTGGAACGATGAGCTGTAGCCTACGCTGATCTCCTTCCGTGTTCTCCAATGCCCGTTTCAGCAGCCCGTTGTCCACTAAAATGGAGTTCCATTGGGCCCAGTACGTTTTTACATTCTTCGACATTGGAGCAACATCTTGCCAGGTCGGTCTACCTCGCCCCGATATTTTCCATTCCTTTATTTGTTTCAAGTCCGGGTCCTCGTCCTGTTCCTTTGACACCTCTGCATCTTGCCAACTGTCGATGACAACTGTAGTCCTCAGCACCGCTGCCTGCTTCTCTTCTTGTCGAGGACAATGGTTGCAGCCTTCATCACAAGGTCTTCTTGACAAAGCATCCGCATTCCTGTGGCTCGTTCCAGAACGATGAGCAGATTCAAAGTCGTACTCTTGAAGGCGCTCGATCCACCTCGCCACTTGTCCCTCCGGTGACTTGAATCGCAGCAGCCACATTAGAGCCGCGTGGTCCGTTCTCAGCAGGAACCTTCTTCCGTATAGATATTTATGGAAGTGCTCTATGGATTTTACTACTGCCAGAAGCTCTTTCCTTGTGACACAGTAGTTGCGTTCCGGAGCTGAGAGTGCTTTGCTGAAATATCCAATCACCCTTTCTTCTCCGTCTTGGAGCTGAGAGAGGACACTTCCAATGGCGATGTTGCTGGCATCTGTGTCAAGTATGAACTTGCCCTCGGGACGTGGATAGCTCAGAATAGGAGCACTACTCAATTTGCTCTTCAGCTCCTCGAAGGATGCCTGGCACTCGTGATCCCAATGGAAAGTCCTTTTCTCCTCGGTTAGCCTGGTAAGAGGTTTTGCGATGTTAGCAAATCCTTTCACGTACCTCCGGTAATAGGTGCAGAGCCCGAGAAAACTTCTCACCTGGTGCTTATCTCGAGGTACTGGCCAGTTGGTGATCGCTGCTATCTTCTCTGGGTCAACAGCAACTCCGTTGTCTGACACAATATGCCCCAGGTAGTTGACTTGCCTTCGGAAGAGATTACACTTCTTCGGGTTCAACTTTAGGTTCGCTGCACGCAGTCGTTCGAAGACCTTCTCCAGATTCTTCAGATGGTGAGCGAAGGACTTTCCCAGCACAATGATGTCGTCTAGGTACACCAGGCATACCTCCCAAGAGAGACCTCTTAACACGTTTTCCATCAGCCTCTCGAATGTGGCAGGAGCGTTGCAAAGCCCGAACGGCATTACTGTAAACTGCCAGAGCCCAGTGCCAATTGAAAACGCCGTCTTCTCTTTATCCTCAGGTGCCAATCCAACCTGCCAATATCCACTGCGGAGATCCAAAGTAGAGAAAAGTTTACACCTCTCTAGGGTGTCCAGCGTATCGTCAATCCTGGGAAGCGGATAACTGTCCTTCTTGGTGACGTTGTTCAGAAGGCGGTAGTCTACGCAGAACCTTGTTGTGCCGTCTTTCTTCTTCACCAGTACAACAGGAGACATCCAAGGACTACTCGAAGGCTCAATGACACCATCCGCCGCCATCTCCTTAATAATCTTCTCGGCGTCCTCCCGTTTGGCTAACGGTAACCTCCGCGGGACCTGTCGGATGGGCTTGGCATCCCCGGTGTCAATCCTGTGCTGGACGATATCCGTTCTACCACGTGGTCCTGGGCCGATCTCGAATACGTCATGCCATCGGGTAATCATGTTTTTCACCTCCTCGCTCTGTTCAGGCGAAAGGTCGCGACATGATTCGTCCACAAATCCTTTTAGTTCCTCTGGGAGCCCTCGAAGCTCGGAGGCATGACGTTTCAGCTGACGAACCACTGAGGTAGCGGTGGTACACTCCCCGACCGGTGTTCCTTTCTTCAGCGTTACCGGGAAGCAGTTCAGATTCATTAGCCGAATTGGAGTGGTGCGTCCTACCTTGATGAGAGACCTAGCAACCAGTACGCCGCGTCCGATCTCTTGTTCTTCGTGCCTTCCGGGTTCAACTAGTACACATTGACCCTCCGGTAGATGTCCTTCGACCGTCCCATGTGTTACGATTTGGCTCCGTGCCGGTAAAGTGGTGTCTTCTGGTAGCAGCACTCGTGCGCAGAAGTCCTTTTCCTGCCGAAGTATGACTTCCTCGTCTCCCAGCGTCATCACACCTCTCGACATATCCAGCTTGATCCCGTATGCGACCATGAAGTCCATGCCCAATATGACATCTTCATCGATCTCTGCCACGAGAGCGCGGTGCTGCAGATGTTGACCCCCGATGTGGAAGGTGGCATCTGTCTCCCCGTAGACCTTGGCTGGCTGTCCCGTTGCAGTCCGTAATGCCCAAGTGGTCGGTATGATCTTCTCAGCTGGATGTGTCTTCGAGTTCAAGATCGTCATGCTCGCGCCGGTATCCACTAGAAGACTTCGCAGCTGCCCGTTCACCATCCCATCAACATAGAAGCTGTTTGTTCTGCTTCCTATTGACGCAACTCTGATGGCAATCCTGGGGGCTTTGACGTAACGGGTTGGACACTTGCTTCTAGGGTGTCCAAGCTGGCCGCAGCCCCAACAGCGTATCTCCTTCTTATGGGTCCTGAGAGCATCCAACACTTTGGTCACTATGTCCTCGACGCTGGTTACCGCATTAGGCTCTGCTCCTGCTGCTCGAACTCGCGCATGGCCCCGTTCAGACTGTCTGACAGCTTCAAACTCCATGGCCTGAGATAATGCGTCTCCCAACGTTTTCGGCCGGGCGAGCTTCACCGCTTGTTGTGTCTCTGGGTCCCGCAGTCCATCCAGGAATTTGTCGACTGCCAAACTCTCGTAGACATAGTCAGTGACCGATGGGTAGGCGTTCCTCACCAGCCGGGCAATATCCGCTTCAAATTCCTGCAGGTTCTCGTTGTCCTTCTGGACCCAGTTTCTTAACTGTGAGCGATATAGCTGGTCCGTGTGGCGGTGTCCGAAACGCATTTCCAGTCTTCTAATCAGCTTCCCGTAGTTGGACCGCTCCGACATGGGCATCCCCTGCAGCACTCTCAAGGCGTCTCCACGCAAGGCCAGGCACAACGCTGAAGCTTGGGTCTCCTGTGACCACCCGTGGATCGAAGCCGCTGTCTCGAAGAGAGTCATGTAGTCCTCCCACGGCGTCTTTCCGTCGAATACTGGAATGGTGTTGTGAGCTGGTGGCGTCCCATTATAGGCGGATAGAATGCTATTACGATGGCTGCCCTCGGAGGAAAGGTCGGTGTCGTTCGTCGGTGGATTGCTCTTACGTCCCTCGAGAGCTTCCATTCTTAGCCTAATTTCGTTCACTTTTTCTCCTAGCCTAGATTCTATATCAGCTACTTTATTATTTACATCGGCTAACTTATTATCTACATTAGCTAACTTATTATCTACATTTTCCATTAACTTAGTCTCTAATGTGCCTAATTTAGACTCTAGCCTATTTTCTACATTGCTTAACTCATTACCTAGCTCATTTTTAACATTGCCTAATTCCTTACCTAGCTTATTTTCTACATTGCCTAATTCCTTACCTAGCTTATTTTCTACATTGCTTAACTCATTTTTAAAAGTTGCAGACAATTTGCTTAAATCGGTTTCAAACAGAACATCATCTGGATCTTCCCCTAACTCTACAAAAAATTGACGCAAGCGATGTTGCAGTACACTTTTATTTCCGGAAGAATCCAGTTCACGTTCTTCTAATTCCCGTTTTAAATCCGCAACTTTTAAATCCATTAATTTAAGACTCTGAGAAGCCATTTTCATACAGTAGCCCAATAATTACAAAATAATAACAATTACACAAAATATCCCACTTCTGACACCAATTTGTTACGGGCTACTGGGTGTAAAATGGACTAAACTATTACTTAATTCAAGAATCTAATATTTATTAACAAATTAACAAGAATACAATGAGATTATTTAAAACAGTTAAATTATTAAACTAATATCAATATACAATAATAATATTCTACTAAATGTTATCTAATTTCTAAGATAATGTTACGGGCTACTGGGTGTAAAATGGACTAAACTATTACTTAATTCAAGAATCTAATATTTATTAACAAATTAACAAGAATACAATGAGATTATTTAAAACAGTTAAATTATTAACTAATATCAATATACAATAATAATATTCTACTAAATGTTATCTAATTTCTAAGATAATATACAAATAATATAAGATATTGTTTATACTAAGTAACTAAACTATTTATATAAATTTGTACAAATACAATAATATTACACTATAGTTTACAATTACAAATTAACACTTACAGTTCGCTAACTAAAGTCCACCGACCGTAAGACTCTTCAAATATGACTAACTGCCACACAGTTTATTACACTTATTACACGGTCACTAATTGTCACTGTTGCTCACTAAGCACTTATTACAGACTGATACTAATACTAACTAACTCACACACACTGCCACTAGTTAACGACTGCTACTCACTGGCTTATTACAGACTCGTCTTATTACTACTGCGCGGCCCGAACAGCTGTCCTTTTTATATAGGCAAGGTAGGTCGTGGTGGGGCATTACTCGGAACACGGACGAGGACCACCTAGACCGATCTAGAAGGTTCTACGCCATTCTATAATCCCTTCCGCTTAATCCCATTGTTTGCCTAATCCGCTCTAGGCAGATCAGAAGCCGGTCCTACTTTCCGCTCTGACCGTAACACTGCCCCCTCCTTAAAAGTGCTCTGCCCCAGAGCATAGTCCGGAGAAATCGGGCGGTCATGAGCTTCCCTCGATGGAGACGCATTTCCTTTCCAGGGGTTGAACGTGCACACCAATATGGCGACTCCAGAGTTGGCGAATATTTGTTCAAGCATGTTCCTGACAACCTTCCACTCCAGGCCGTCATATCCACAGCCCAACTTAGGGATCGCGAGCTTGGTGACACGCAGTCTCAGAAGCTTACTCCGCAGGTCGTCGAGGCTTCGCCGCAGTGCGTCATATGTGGGCTTCTGATCAGTAGCACACTTGGTAACTAAGTAGAACAGGTGTCGTCCTTCGTGCGTATGGTGGAGTGCTTTCCCGACGCGTGGTCCTTGGCGTTCCAGTTCCTCAGTTCCAGCAAACTTCTTCCTGAAGACGGTTGCAATCCCTCGGGAAGTCCTCAGATCTTCGGCTACACAATGGGCCAGAGAATAGTCCGCGGGTAACGAGAAGATATCTCTGTATACTGCCTGAGTTACTCCACGGGAACCTTGTACCTTAGGTTGTGCAACTGATACCTTACTGGCCTCCACGTTGTTGAGGTACCTGACTTGCTGGTCTTTTGTCGGGCCATGGTCTCCTTTGTATGGGGCCAGTCTATTAAAATGGACTACCCTGGGTTTTCCTTTTGGCTGCTTTCTGATCCTATAGATGACGTCGTTTATCCTATTGATGATCTCAAACGGGCCATCCCAGGAGTTCTGAAGTTTAGGTGAGTAGCCTCGCCTTCTTCGAGGATCATGTAGCCAGACCAAATCTCCAGGTTGGAATCCACCTTTCTCTGCCCTGATGTCGTAACGCTCCTTCATTCTGTCACTGGCTCCCTGGATGTTTACACGAACCTTCTCGTGGATGTTATCCATCCGCTTCCGTAGATTCGTGACGTACTCCTCTCCGGCCACTTCCTCGTTAGGCTTGAACCCAAATTTCAGATCACAAGGCAAACGAAGTTCTCGGCCGAACACCACATTTGCGGGGGTCTGCCCCGTTGCTTCATGGACTGAACTGCGGTAGGCTAACAGGAACAAGTGAAGATACTGGTCCCAGTCCCGCTGATGGTCGGAGACCACTTTAGACAAATATCGACCCATTGTCCTGTTCATGCGCTCCACCATGCCATCCGATTGAGGGTGAAGAGGCGTGGTCCTGGTCTTCCGTATCCCCAGTGCTTCGCACATTCCGGAGAAGACTGCAGACTCAAAGTTTCTTCCCTGGTCAGCGTGAAGTTCCATGGGTACTCCAAACCGGCTGACAAGCTGCTTCACAAGTACGTCTGCAACCGTGACTGCCTCTTGATTCGGAAGGGCATACGCTTCCACCCACTTAGAAAAGTAGTCCATGGCCACGAGAATATATCGGTTGCCTTCGTCCGTCACAGGGAAAGGGCCAGCGATGTCAATCGCTATCCTCTCGAACGGTGCTCCCACGTTGTACTTCTTCATAGGGGCCCTCTTTCTTCTTGTTGGTCCGTTAGAGGCCGCACAAGTCGCACAACGCCTACACCAGTCCAAGACATCGTCCTTAAGGTTTGCCCAGTAAAAGCGTTCACGAACTTTTTCCAATGTACGGTGAACTCCAAGATGGCCGCCAGTTACACCGTCATGTAGTTCCCTAAGCACTTCGGGCACTTTATTCCTTGGGACGATGAGCTGTAGCCTACGCTGATCTCCTTCCACGTTCTCCAATGCCCGTTTCAGCAGCCCGTTGTCCACTACAATGGAGTTCCATTGGGCCCAGTACGTTTTTACATTCTTCGACATTGGAGCAACATCCTGCCAGGCAGGTCTTCCTCGCCCCGATATCTTCCATTCCTTTATTTGTTTCAAGTCCGGGTCCTCGTCCTGTTCCTTTGACACCTCTGCATCTTGCCAACTGTCGATGACAACTGTAGTCCTCAACACCGCTGCCTGCTTCTCTTCTTGTCGAGAACAATGGTTGCAGCCTTCATCACAAGGTCTTCTTGACAAAGCATCCGCATTCCTGTGGCTCGTTCCAGAACGATGAGCAGATTCAAAATCGTACTCTTGAAGGCGCTCGATCCACCTCGCCACTTGTCCCTCCGGTGACTTGAATCGCAGCAGCCACATTAGTGCCGCGTGGTCCGTTCTCAGCAGGAACCTTCTTCCGTATAGATATTTATGGAAGTGCTCTATGGATTTTACTACTGCCAGAAGCTCTTTCCTTGTGACACAGTAGTTGCGCTCCGGAGCTGAGAGTGCCTTGCTGAAATATCCAATCACCCTTTCTTCTCCGTCTTGGAGCTGAGAGAGGACACTTCCAATGGCGATGTTGCTGGCATCTGTGTCGAGTATGAACTTGCCCTCGGGACGTGGATAGCACAGAATAGGAGCACTACTCAATTTTCTCTTCAGCTCCTCGAAGGATGCCTGGCACACGTGGTCCCAATGGAAAGTCCTTTTCTCCTCGGTAAGCCTGGTAAGAGGTTTTGCGATGTCAGCAAATCCTTTCACGTACCTCCGGTAATAGGTGCAGAGCCCGAGAAAACTTCTCACCTGGTGCTTATCTCGAGGTACTGGCCAGTTGGTGATCGCTCCTATCTTCTCTGGGTCAACAGCAACTCCGTTGTCTGACACAATATGCCCCAGGTAGTTGACTTTCCTTCGGAAGAGATTACACTTCTTAGGGTTCAACTTTAAGTTCGCTGCATGCAGTCGTTCGAAGACCTTCTCCAGATTCTTCATATGGTGAGCGAAGGACTTTCCCAACACAATGATGTCATCTAGGTACACCAGGCATACCTCCCAAGAGAGACCTCTTAACACATTTTCCATCAGCCTCTCGAATGTGGCAGGAGCATTGCAAAGCCCGAACGGCATTACTGTAAACTGCCAGAGCCCAGTGCCAATTGAAAACGCCGTTTTCTCTTTATCTTCAGGTGCCAATCCAACCTGCCAATACCCACTGCGGAGATCCAAGGTAGAGAAGAGTTTACACCCCTCCAGGGTATCCAGCGTATCGTCAATCCTGGGAAGCGGATAACTGTCCTTCTTGGTGACGTTGTTCAGAAGACGGTAGTCTACGCAGAACCTCGTTGTGCCGTCTTTCTTCTTCACCAATACGACAGGAGACATCCAGGGGCTACTCGAAGGCTCAATGACACCATCAGCCGCCATCTCCTTTATGATCTTCTCGGCGTCCTCCCGTTTGGCTAACGGCAGCCTCCGCGGGACCTGTCGGATGGGCTTCGCATCCCCGGTGTCAATCCTGTGCTGGATGATATCCGTTCTGCCCCGTGGTCCTGGTCCGATCTCGAAGACGTCATGCCATCGGATAATCATGTTCTTCACTTCCTCGCTCTGTTCAGGTGAAAGGTCGCGGCATGACTCGTTAACAAATCCTTTCAGTTCTTCTGGCAGTCCTCGGAGCTCGGTGGGACGACGTTGCAGCTGACGAACCACTGAGGTAGCGGTTGTACACTCCCCGACCGGTGTTCCTTTCTTCAGCGTTACCGGGAAGCTGTTCAGGTTCATTAGCCGGATTGGAGTGGTCCGTCCGGCCTTGATGAGAGACCTAGCAACCAGTACGCCGCGTCCGATCTCTTGTTCTTCGTGCGTTCCGGGTTCCAGTAGTACACATTGACCCTCTGGTAGATGTCCTTCGACCGTCCCATGCGTCACGATTTGGCTCTGTGCAGGTAAAGTGGTGTCTTCTAGTAAGAGCACTCGTGCATACAGATCCTTTCCCTGCCGAAGGATGACTTCCTCGTCTCCCATCGTCAACACACCTTTCGACATGTCCAGCTTGATCCCGTATGCGATCATGAAGTCCATGCCCAATATGACATCTTCATCGATTTCTGCCACGAGAGCGCGGTGCTTCAGATGTTGACCCCCGATGATGAAGGTGGCAACTGTCTCCCCGTAGACCTTGGCTGGCTGTCCCGTGGCAGTCCGTAATGCCCAAGTTGTTGGTAAGATCTTCTCAGCTGGAAGTGTTTTCGAGTTCAAGATTGTCATGGTTGCGCCGGTATCTATTAGCAGACTTCGCAGCTGCCCGTTCACCATCCCATCAACGTAGAAACTGTTCGTTCTGCTTCCTATTGACGCAACTCTGATGGCCTTCCTGGGGCCTTTGACGTTACGGGTTGACAGTTGCCCCTTCCCATCAACCCTACTTAGTTTTCCTGTGGCTTTTCTTGCTTCTTCGATGGACACTTGCTTCTAGGATGTCCCAGTTGGCCGCAGCTCCAACAGCGTATCTCCTTCTTACGGGTCCTGAGAGCCTCCAAAACTTTAGTCACTATGTCTTCGATGCTAGGGACCACATTAGGCTCCGCTTCTGCTGCTCTAACTCGCGCATGGCCCCGTACGGACTGTGTAACAGCCTCGAACTCCATGGCCTGGGATAATGCGTCTCCCAAAGTTTTCGGCCGGGCGAGCTTCACTGCTTGTTGTGTCTCTGGGTCCCGAAGTCCATCCAGGAATTTGTCGACAGCCAAGCTTTCGTAGACTTCGTCGGTGACCGATGGGTAGGCGTTCCTCACCAGCCGGGCAATATCCGCTTCAAATTCCTGTAAAGTCTCGTTTGTCTTCTGGACCCTGCTTCTCAGCTGTGAGCGATACAGCTGGTCCATGTGGCGGTGGCCGAAACGCATCTCCAGTCTTCTGATCAGCTCCCCGTAGTTGGACCGCTCCGACATGGGTATCCCCTGCAGTACTCCCAAGGCGTCTCCACGTAGGGCCAGACACAACGCTGAAGCTTGGGTCTCCTGTGACCACCCGTGGATCGAAGCCGCTGTCTCGAAGAGAGTCATGTAGTCCTCCCACGGCGTCTTTCCGTCGAATACTGGAATGGTGTTGTGAGCTGGTGGCGTCCCATTATTGGTGGGTAGAATGCTATTACGATGGCTGCCCTCGGATGAACGGTCGGTGTCGTTCGTCGGTGGGTTGCTCTTACGTCCCTCGAGAGCTTCCATTCTTAGCCTAATTTCGTTCACTTTTTCTCCTAGCCTAGATTCTATATCAGCTACTTTATTATTTACATCGGCTAACTTATTATCTACATTAGCTAACTTATTATCTACATTAGCTAGCTTATTATCTACATTTTCCATTAACTTAGTCTCTAATGTGCCTAACTTAGACTCTAATGTATCCATTAAATCATTTTTTACAGTACCTAGCTCATTTTTAACAGTGCTTAACTCATCACCTAGCTCATTTTTAACAGTTCCTAAATCATTCTGTAAATTACCTAGCTTATTTTCTACATTGCCTAGTTCATCTTTAACAGTACCTAATTCATTTTTAAAAGTTGCAGACAACTTGCTTAAATCAGTTTCAAACAGAACGTCATCTGGATTTTCCCCTAACTCTACAAAAAATTGACGCAAGCGATGTTGCAGTACACTTTTATTTCCGGAAGAATCCAGATCACGTTCTTCTAATTCCCGTTTTAAATCCGCAACTTTTAAATCCATCAATGTAAGACTTTGAGAAGCCATTTTTCAAACAGTAGCCCAATTATTACAAAATGCAAGACAAAATAACAATTACACAAGATCCCACTTCTGACACCAATTTGTTACGGGCTACTGGGTGTAAAATGGACTAAACTATTACTTAATTCAAGAATCTAATATTTATTAACAAATTAACAAGAATACAATGAGATTATTTAAAACAGTTAAATTATTAACTAATATCAATATACAATAATAATATTCTACTAAATGTTATCTAATTTCTAAGATAATATACAAATAATATAAGATATTGTTTATACTAAGTAACTAAACTATTTATATAAATTTGTACAAATACAATAATATTACACTATAGTTTACAATTACAAATTAACACTTACAGTTCGCTAACTAAAGTCCACCGACCGTAAGACTCTTCAAATATGACTAACTGCCACACAGTTTATTACACTTATTACACGGTCACTAATTGTCACTGTTGCTCACTAAGCACTTATTACAGACTGATACTAATACTAACTAACTCACACACACTGCCACTAGTTAACGACTGCTACTCACTGGCTTATTACAGACTCGTCTTATTACTACTGCGCGGCCCGAACAGCTGTCCTTTTTATATAGGCAAGGTAGGTCGTGGTGGGGCATTACTCGGAACACGGACGAGGACCACCTAGACCGATCTAGAAGGTTCTACGCCATTCTATAATCCCTTCCGCTTAATCCCATTGTTTGCCTAATCCGCTCTAGGCAGATCAGAAGCCGGTCCTACTTTCCGCTCTGACCGTAACAATAATATACAAATAATATAAGATATTGTTTATACTAAGTAACTAAACTATTTATATAAATTTGTACAAATACAATAATATTACACTATAGTTTACAATTACAAATTAACACTTACAGTTCGCTAACTAAAGTCCACCGACCGTAAGACTCTTCAAATATGACAAACTGCCACACAGTTTATTACACTTATTACACGGTCACTAATTGTCACTGTTGCTCACTAAGCACTTATTACAGACTGATACTAATACTAACTAACTCACACACACTGCCACTAGTTAACGACTGCTACTCACTGGCTTATTACAGACTGCGGCGGCCAAAACAGCTCGCCTTTTTATATAGGCAAGGGAGATTGGGGTGGGGGCACCTAGAACATTCCGGGCCGATCGAGTAGGCTCTACGACATTCTATAATCCCTTCCGCTTAATCCCATTGTTTGCCTAATCCTCTCAGCCGTCCTCATCCCCGCTCTGACCGTAACAATATTTTATTTTCAATAGCTTATAGGACGAATATAACAAAACGCAGTCAATTAGACATTTAATTAATTTATCATTTCTTTCTCGGCATATTTTACTTCCACACGATCCAAAGGGCTAAAATACAATAACCACTATAAAATAAAAAGTGGTGATAGTCATCATCATCATAACCAATCCTCTTTACCGCCTTAGCAGTGTGAGGAGGAATTCTGCACAGTCTTCTCCAGCTCTGCCCGTCCTACCCCGTTCTACCAACTCTTCTGCTCCAATGGAGTCCCATCTTCTCAAAGTCCTTCCTCACACCTCCTTCCCACTTCCTCCTAGGTCGTCCTCTTCCTCGTTTTCCCTCCACTTTGGGTCGGTGACCGTATTTAGCGTATTTTCAGCCGTGATTTACAGACCGTTTGCAAGAAATTAGTTTTGGAAATACAGTTTTACTTAGTTTGGAAATGACTACTAAATGTGTTCAGCTGCGGGTTTATAAACTAATTGAAATATTCAATTGAAATATTCTACTCTACATAAATTTTTAAGCAGCTGCAATATCTCAAAGGATGCTTAAGTCATACAGGCATATAAACAAGAAGTGGAGTTTTAAGCATCAAACAATTTCTTCTTCTTCTTCTTTGACTTCCTCTTATGCCATTGGCATCAAGGAGCCTCCATCCAATGCAGCCATGCATGGCTTTTGCTTATTTTGATTCCTTTGAATAGAATTTACTACCATGTGGGTTATTAGCCCAGCGATGGAGGCCCCGTATCCGTGGTACTAATGGCCTCCTGTATATTTATGTAACTACAGGAGGAAGTGTGACTGGACTATACTCCCTGGGTACTCGGTTTTCCCCAGCCTGGAGCACCAGTGGCTGATTGCAGTGTGATAAGTGGGCAATGGGGCCGCTAACTCCCTATGCCGATCATCATTCAATTTTCGATCCAAAAATATATTTTAAAATAAACAATTCTGTCTAAATTTAGTATTTAAGTTTTGTATCTTGTAAACTGAAAATTATGTGAATTACTTGAAACTGTAAACTGCTTTTGCATCAGATGATAAGTAAAAATCTTGCTATGCTAATGTAAGGTTAAAGAATCTTGCTAAAAATATCTCTCAAGCTAATTTTTTTTTAGTAATCAAGCCTAATATTTTTCATATATTTTTGAGTATTCTGTAATAAATAATGGATAATAATTTATTAATAGTTGATGTTATGTAAACATATTTTAATTTAATACAAAATAACTTTTTGAGCCACCCATTTATAATTTAATAAGCACACAAGCAAGTAAAAGGTTTGATTTAGCTATACATTTTCTTTAATAAATAGCTCCACACTTTATTTCTTGATTAATTTTATAAATTTAAAAAAATGAGTCTTGGTAGATTAAGGAAAAGCTATTCCAGAGCTCACCTCTGTTAAAAAAAAAAATGATTCATCTTCATCATTATTTTATTTCTCTGAACAATATTAAAAAATATTTCAGGTTTTGGTACACATTTCTACCACATACTGCAATAACTTTTCTACATCAAGTGGTGAGATAATTTATCCAGCACCTGCTGATTGGAGGGAAGTAATCAAAATATCTGAAGAACTAGACCCCGTAACGGTCAGCATTCTATCAGTTAAGTTAGTAACATTTTTGAAAGTACTAGAGTCTAAAAGAAAAAATGATTATACATGTTGATAAACTCATGAATTCAGTACATGTAATAGTTTATAAGAAGTTTTTTAGAGGAAGAAAATGGTCTGGGTGTTTATTTTAAAGCCAACCCTTGACCCTAAAGTAATAATATAATAATAAGAACATACTCGTAGTTTAAGTCCTGAAGAAGACCTGCAGTAATGTGGGCCCAAATGTTGGCTTTAAAATAAACAGTTCTTCTTACTAAAAATATTTTTTTCTGAACACCCGGACCACTTTCTTCGTCATATATACCTACAGCCCCGTTGAATAAGAGGGTAAGTCTAATTTTCTCCAAAATGAGGTTCTTGTACTTAAGTAAGCGGAATCATTTTCATATTTAATAAGGGGCTAAGCAAGGCATTGGCTTTAAAAGGAGTTATTGTTTATATCATTTCAAGCCAAAAACTACGAGAATGATACGTTTCCGATTATCTGAAAGCAGTTAACTCTCTCAGGACAAATCCGGCATAACCACTTATTCACCGGGGCTATAGATAGATAAGGTCAACATAAGATTTTTTATAAATTTGAGATTCTTTTAGGCTAGAAAGACAATTAACACTGATGAAAATTTGAATCTGGGTGTTAAAACAAGAAACAATCTTCTTAAAACAAGAAACAAGAAACAAAACAAACAATTTATATTGACTGCACCCCAACTATTTCCATCCTACTATTTATTTAAGTTGGTAAAGAATCAGGTCATGGAAGGAATTCTAATTACATGAAATATAATGTAATAGAAATGAGATATGGTCTTTGAAAATATAATATGGCTTGGAATATTTGATCATGAACCATCATAATATTATTTCTTTATAATCAGAGATGTTCTAGACATAATTAAGAATATTAAAACACTGGATAAATAATGGTATTTAAGTTGGATTACTTCTGAATTGGTTTACCTAGTCAAATTATTTGCAAATAAATAAATTATTAGTAACTAAATAAATGACTATAACATATAGCATGAACTTCAGAAAATGGAACTTTGATAAATTTTTCTAATGGGAAATCCTGTGTGTTCTTTGAGTAAAACTTCTTCCATCTTAAAATTTTGAAGGTTATTTTTACATAATAAAAAATAAAACTGTATAAGCTGATTCTGTTTTATGACTACATTTGCCTCTAATTTATAGCACCAAAAAGGATATAGAAATGTTTAATTAGAAATAAATTAATCTTATAATAAAATTAAATGGCTTCATTTGATTTATAAAAAAATACACTCAAACTGATTATTTAAGTCATAGTTTTATTTAATATAATTTTAATTAGATTAATATTGTTTAAAAGTTAACATGAATTTTTGAACAAATTTATCTAATTTAAATAATAAGAAGCTCTGTTGAGCACTAGCATATTGAAACTTGGTATTTTAATAAGTTCTCATTATTTAATCAATTATTCAGTTTCTAATTATCTTGCTGAAGCACTAATTGTTTAATCAATTTTCAGATATCTTGGAATATTCCCTAATACTTACACATTTACCAAAAATCTGGCTGAAAGAATGATTTGGGATCATCGTGATCAATTACCTCTGGTGATAATAAGGCCTTCCATAGGTAATTCATATGATTTTAAATTTAAATTTATCTCGGTATAACTAACTATGAGTCTAAATTATATTGGCACTTTTAAATCTTATTTTGTTCATTTTTATTTTTTCCCTGTCACTTATATGATTCTTATATTTCATTCTTTAATTGTTTTTTTACTTCATCATACTTGTTTATAACACTTGTTATTCATCTCTCTAATCTATTTTAGCCATGGGGATATCCCCCTGAAAATTTTTGTTTGAATATTTAAACAAAATCTTACATTTTAATTACCTACTTTATTTCCTAAAATAGAAGCTGCACCAATCAAATATAAAATAATATTGGTTTTTTTTAGTAATTTGTTCCTTAGAAGAACCTATGCAAGGTTGGATAGATAATCTCTATGGGCCTCTTGGGTTAATGCTTGCTACTGGAAAAGGTATCGTGAGGATATCTCTATATGACAAAGATGCTATTCCAGATTACATGGCTGTGGATGTTGCAATAAAAGCTATGATTGTAGCTGGTTGGAAAAAGGCAATCAGGTAAAACATCAAATTTAAACAAATATTTCTAAATTAAATTTAATTTTTTTCAATTAGAAATTTGTGCATATACATAAAAAAACAACTTCTTAGAGGTAAATTTTTATAAAATTGGTAGAATTAATTATATATATACACGTAGTAAGGTCCATAAGTTTCCGGCCTGTCCTCCTTCCCATCCTTCAAACTTGCCGGGACCTGCATATGCAGGTCCATGCCTGCTCACTCCATACCCATCGCCCGCGCTTCCTCAGTCCTGTCAGTCAGTGTCCAGCCTTGAACTCCCCATTTTTACAATGTTCGAACTCAAATACCGTGCGGTTATTAAATTCTTTTGTAAAGAATCGCCCATTGGAAGCTGTTACTTCTGAAACAATCCAACTTGTGGAATCTGAATTTCTGTCTGACCGGTGACTGAAAACCAAGGAAATAGCAGCTTGGTTGGGGCTTTCAAAAACAAGTGTTTTGAGGATCATCAAAGAACATTTGCATATGAACAAGGTTAGTGCAAGATGGGTTCCAAAAATCTTTCAGCTGCTCAAAAACAGGAACGAGTTTACTGCTGCAATGAATTTTTGCGATTTAACACCGAAGAAGAGCTCCAAGGAGCAGTGGAAGACATTTTTTTAACAAAGAACAAAATTATTTTTTTCATGGTACAGAAGCGTTTTATTAAGTGTGTTAAACTTAGAGGAGAATATATTTAAAAACTTTAAGACCAGTTTTTTCTTTCACCTTTCCTTCTATCCCAGGCCAGAAACTTTTGGACCATACTACGTATATATTGGTTTCTACTTATGTTGACTGTTATAGAAAAACTATATTTTCTGATTCTTGAGTTCCAGTCCCCATAGTAAATTCAAGAACTGACTTGAACTCAAGAATCAGTAAATATATATATATATATATATATATATATATATATATATATATATATATATATATATATATATATATATATATGCAAAAAGTATTTGCACACGCAGTTTTTATAAAACTATCAGTCATAAAGGGATATAATAATCCACTGAACTTCAAATTAATAAAATGTATAATTAAAACTAAAACAATTCTACATGTATACAATAATAAACTTTTTAGATTATAGGGAAAAATAAAAAAAATTATGAAATCCTCTGGCAAAAAGTATTTGCACACTTCCGATTATTTTTTTATTTTGAGAATAAATATAAATTTAATACCTTGTAAAAAGTCCATTGCCATCAATAATTGCCTGTAGACGTCTGGGCATGGAGAGGACCAAGTTTTTAACCAAGTCGAGACTGATTTTTTCCCATTCTTGGACCAGTACTTGTTTCAAATGGTGTCTTCCAGTGATGTGATGCTTTCTCACATTCTGATGCAAGATGTGCCGTAAATTTTCTATAATATTTATGGCAGGTGATTGAGGAGGGGTGTGCAGCTGTCTTGGCATATTAAATACCAACCATTCCTTGGTTTTGTAGGCAGTATGTTTTGGACCGTTGTCCTGCTGGAATACGTATCAATCCCGGATATTCATTTTTTTGGCACATGCATGCAGGTTATGGCGCAAAATGTTCACATAAAATTCTCAGCATTTAAAATTCCATCAATGAAAACAAGATTTCCCACACCGTGGTATGAGACACACCCCCATAACATAACATGCCCACCACCATCTTTTACTGTAACAGAAACATTTTGCTTTTTCAATTCTTCCTTACACCGCCTCCAAATACTCTTCCGCCCATTGGAACAAAACAAATTGAGCTTGCTTTCATCAGAGAATATGACATCCTCCCAAAAGCCAAGCGACTTATGTAAATATTCTCTGGTAAAAGCATGACGCTTTTTACGGTTGATTTCATTAATATAAGATTTCTTTCGAGGTACTCTACCATTCAGGTCTTCAGAATTAAGGTAGTATCTGATAGTCCTGTCACTAACCTGAACACCAGTAGTTGTATGGATCCTATTAGCCAGGTCTCGAGAACTTACTGAGGGATGCTTCATAGCTTCATTTTTTATCTTTCTCCTCATCCTATAGTTCAACTTTTTCGGAAGGGCCTTTTCGCTCACTATTTTCAGTTGTCTTACGTTCATCATACCTCTTTATGACGTGCCCGACCGTGGAAAAATTTATATTTAATAAATCTGCAATCTCACGATATGATTTTTGTTGACCCCGCAACAAAACAATTTTTTCGCGATTTCCCAAATTTAATTCACTTGTTTTCAGCAGGATAGTTAACCAGTGACTAAAGAATTTAATTTTTAATGCTTTATCATTGTAGGAAAACATTAGATAGAGTAAATAATACAGGTATAAGAATTAATTAATAGTAAACAAAGGATATTATTGATAGTACATAAAGTGTGCAAATACTTTTTGCCAGAGGATTTCATTATTTTCCCCCATTAATCTAATTAAAGTTAATTATTGTATACACATATAATTGTTTTAGCTTTAAATATACTTTTTATTAATGTGAAGTTCAGTGCATTACTAGTTCCCTTATGACCGATAGTTTTATAAAAACTGGGTGTGCAAATACTTTCTGCCGCTACTGTAGATTAAGAAAATAACTTTAAAATAACAAATTTGATGATTAATATATTAGTGCCTCATTGTCATTTGCTTATTTATTTGCTTAAAGCCCTTCTAATGGAGATGTTCCTGTCTATAATGCTGCTTCAAGAAATAAAGGCATTACTAATGGTGAAATGACTGTACATGCGCTAAAAATAGGTCATAAATACCCGGTAAACGATATACTATGGTATCCATGCGCGGGAAGCACTAAGAGCAAAGTTTGTTATAAATACCAAGCCATACTTAAGCATTTATTGCCAGCTGTACTTGTAGATCAGGGACTAAAAATTATTGGGAGAAAGCCTATGTAAGTACTTATAATTATTTTAAAAGGATAATTCTTTGCTTATAATTCAAGTAAATTAAAG
Source organism: Troilus luridus (assembly GCA_964056705.1). Classification (NCBI taxonomy): domain Eukaryota; kingdom Metazoa; phylum Arthropoda; class Insecta; order Hemiptera; family Pentatomidae; genus Troilus; species Troilus luridus. The sequence continues at coordinate 66,614,408 of OZ057413.1, forward strand.
ATGAAGTGCAATAAGAAATTACCTGGTATACAGGAAACACTTTAAGGTCCAGTATGTTAATTATCTTTTTATTTGTTCTGAATTAAACATTTATACTGCTTTTGAGGTTGATTAAACTGGTTTGTAAATCAGTGGTCTTGGGATGGGGCGCTATCGAGTGGTAATCATTGTTATAGTAATGTAGATCATTGAAATTAATTAATAATTGAAAATAAGTTCCTTTCCACATTGAGAGGTACAGCTTTTATTGATGTATCATAGGAACCATCTTTTAAACAAATCCCTTCGAACTCAAGTTTCCTTTATAAGGGTAAACTTTCAAAATCAGTATCAAGAGGGGTATTTATGAAGAAATAGGTTTAATCCTAGCTAAATCATCTAAATAAATATGATATTTGTAGAATATGATTTTGATTAAGAAAAAACGGTACTTGTCCAATATACATATATGCTGGTAACACTGGTTATTCTAGGGACTGTCAAACAAGAATCAAATCTCGGCCGAGATCGGCTCCATTCGGATTCCCGAACCCCTATAAAAATTATTTTATATCCCTCAAATAACTAATAATAACACAATAATATAATTGTAATAACAATAAAAGAATCGTTTTATTAATAATAATAATAAGAAATATTTAATAACAACACAATTTAATAGTAATCAAAATAAAAGGAACGATACAGCATAAATTACAATAACAAAATAAACAATCATTAAAAAATAATTAATAACAACATATAACCATTAATAACAAAATAAAATATAGAATCATTAACATAATGAAATATAGAATTAATAACAAAACATAGAATTAATAACATAATAATACAGTGGTATATTAAAAAAAGAGACATACTCATATCGAACACAATAATACAATAATAATTTTTAAAAAAGGCAATAGTCATCTTTAAAAAACAGGAACATGGTGATAATTAGCCGAATAATGCAATAGTAATTTACATATCTACAGGTAGGGTGGCCATACATCCGGAATTTTCCGGAAATATCGGTCTAAGTCCGGAATGCGGGGGAATTCTAAGCCGTCCGGATTTTCTTCAATTCAGGTAAAGAAATACAATAAAAAAATCAAATTGTAGTTAGGTGTGTTAACATGGTTTTTATCCACATCCTCTGACCAATCTTCGTGTCCTAAAAAAACAATATAACCACCAATTGTCTTGTAGTACCTGGGCGCCTTCTGGACTTCGGCCGGCCCCTTCGGGCCTGGGCGCGCCTCTCGCTTCGTTCTTTCTCGGGCCCGGATAGGTGGGTTACCATAGCAAGACCTAAATCTTAATAACCAACGGGCGTTGATGACCTAGAAGTTCTATGCCCCCTAAACCCCAGGAAACAAACAAACATATTCTTGAGGGAGTATCTCATTTTGTGTTTTTATAATCTGTTGTTTTTCACTAGCAATACAGTGTACAATGGCATTGTTTATTCAAATTTATCCCTTCTCGTCTTTAAAATATAACAAGTATAAAAATGTGAGAAAATTCTGAAATAAGAGGAAATTGAAGATTTATTATAAAGAAATCATAAGTATTGTTAAATTATCAAAGTAACTGACAGTCTTATTTTCATTGGTTGATTGGTTGAATCAACTTAATAATGGTATTTTTACTGTTATCTTATCAATAATATATTATTAAAAATATATTTTTGTATTTTATCATTTCCTTGATAAACTGTTTTAGGCTATTGAAGATACAGATATCAATTTATAATGCTATGATGGCTATAGGATATTTTGCAACCAAAACATGGATATTTTCTAATGATAATTTCTTAAATCTTAAAAATCAAATTCTTGATGAGGACAAAGAACAGTTCAATTATGATTTTGATAACGTATCACCTGAAGAATTCATGGAAATTGGTATCAAAAATGGAAAAACTTACCTTTTGAAGGAAGACCCAAGTTTATTGCCTAAAAATATTAAGAGGTTGAAGAGGTAAGACATGAAAAAAATATTTGGTACAATTCTATTCAATATTATCAGTTTTATTTGATTGCATGAATTGCAATTTATCCACCTTTCAATTGAATAATAATAATTATAATGGTTAACATCATGATTATACTATTTATATTTGAACAATAATAGTTATAATGATGTATGGGATCAGAGTGGCTCAGTGGTAGAGCACTGATTTGCCATGTGTTTTTTTTTCTTTGCTCAGTTTTATTTGTCATTTTTTTTTTTCCGTTACCTCATTTTTTTCTTTTTAATGTTATCCATTCTTTGTTTATAGCAAGCTTTTTTTAATTTAATTTTTATGATTTTTTTTTCTGTGCTTAACAGGTTGTATTGGCTTGACAGATTTACTAAATGGTCATTCAAGTGTTTCCTTGGTTTTTTGGCTTATAAATACTTTTTTTAAATCTTATTTATCAACGAGGTATTGTTTCATTCAATAAATAACTTTTATCAAATATTTATAGCTTATAACTTAAAGAATAAAATTTTTCAATGTATGCTGCTTTATTTATTGTGGTTCCTATGTTATTTGTACTTCTCTTTAAATACCTATATATGAAATTAATAGAAAGGGAAAGCATTGCTATCATCAAGTATTTTAAATCAGAGTTTTCATTGAAAACATGTTTTAAATCCCTGAGTCCAAATCACCAATTCTCACAATATAGTCACTGGCTGAGCATCTGAGTGTGTGTACAGTATAACTCCTTAAAAAAGCTGAAATTGTACATTTAAGATTTGTATAAACCAGTGATGTTAGAGCAACATTTTTACTAAAATGGAATTTTTTATCCAAGCTAATATCGTTGGTAGTCATTCGGATAATCAAAATTCACTTAAAAGAAAGAAAATGCCAAACAACCACCACTTTCATCACTTTATTTTCTTTCTTGAGGGTGAATTTTGATCCATTTTTGCAAGGGCTGCAATACTACTGATGTAGTAATCTCAAAAGATAATAAACAGATATAGAAAGTAGTGGCAGGAACCACTGAATAATTCAAAGTACTTTACATATTTAACCTTAAATTGTAACCATAAACAAGATGGACTTCACAGACAGCAGCAGTAGGCACTTAGCTAAGATGATCACAAACACTGGAGAATATATTAAACATTATATTATAATGTTCCATATTTTTCAAACTTACTGAGCATGTATGGAATGAGTTCTAAAACTGATGGATTGGATTAGATCTCTAATCTTCCTCATGCTCTGAGGAAGGGATCAATAATATATTATGGTATCTCTGAGCTATGAGCTTTTGTCCCAGGCTATTGTGGGATTTGGTCTTAGCCTGAGTTGTAGCACTGAACAGAGAGAGGAAGCCTGATTTCAACATGGCACAAAAAGTGGTTCAGAACAACTAGTAAGTGGTACAGGTGATCAGGAAAAGCAGTTTTTATAGTTTTTAAAGAAAGCAACTCTTAGTATACCAGCCCATTCTATTATTTAACAAATGGGCTATACATCTAGGCTATTAAATAAATTTAGGATGTATAGATTTTTTTTAAAGGATTGGAAAAGGAAATCACCTAGGAAGTATTTTTGATGGAAAACTGGGTAAAGCCGCTTCAAGCAAACCATTAAGAGGTAGTGTAGCATCCAGAAATCTCGATGATAAATCTAATGAATCCTTTCATAAGTCTTTCAATGTTATCATTCCCACACCAGAATACACAGCCATAATCGAAGAGTTGTGTGGGCGAAATGATGGATGAAACTAGGAGTTAATGGCTTTTGAGGGAATACTATCATAAAATCTTAGGCACTGTTTGAGAACAGAAATGGATTTTTGGATGATTTAAAAATATATGATTATTCCAGAAAAGGGGCTGATTAAAAATTAGTCCAATATTTCTAACTGAGTTGGGACACATGCCAAACAAAACCAGTTATGAAAAGGTATTTTATAAATTGATTTATTAACTATAATTTTTATTTAATTCTTTTTTTTTTCTTTGATAATTTAGAAAAAAGGATAAAAAAAAAAATAAAATAAATGTAACAAGTAAATCCAATGATGAAATTTTATAGATCTTAACTAATGCTAATTTTAAGTTGTTTAGAATAGTAAAAAAGTTTAACTTTTTTAAAAATATATCTACAATACTTTGACTTAAAGAATATAAAAGTAATTGTTTTATTCTGTACATAACATATAAAATCATAAATAAAAAAATGTTTTCCTAAGGTTCCTACACAAAATTATTTCATACATCTAACATCACATTGGCCCTAATTATAATTCAATGAAATACTTCTTAGCATACAAAATAGTCTTAAATGTTAAGTTATTAGCTACCTGAGAACGTTATAAGTACACTCAGCATTCACTAATATAATTCTTCTTCTTCACTATTTGACTCAAATCACTAAGAAAGTTATTTATAACTCCTTACAAATAAGGAATTGTACTAAAGCATAATTATAAAAAAATGACTTACATGTTCATAAAATAATTTAGTGAACAATTAACACCTCTTTTTATGCAGCTAGCTTGATATACTAATAAAATTATTTTAACTTAGTATATATAGTATTATTTACATAATTTTCATTTGTCATAGAGAAAACTTGTTGCACAATCAATAAATTAAAATTGTTGAAGTATCTTCAGTAACTTTTTGTACAGGAGGTTCACGGCATCATTAGCAAAAAGGAAATCCATATGGTTGAAAGCCGGAAAAGGAACTTTGTAAACCATAACTAAGTTTGGCATTCTTTTGATGAGTTTAGTAACATCCTGTAAATATTTAAAAAATATTGTCAAAACCTATAAATAGAATAAAAAGTAGGAATAATTTGTATGTAGGTAATTGAGTTAATACATGTTTTCATGCAAATTGTAATCTACTACTGATCAGCTATATCATATTAGGTAATGTTGGTATAACTTTAATTCTTTAGTTTTGTCTGAGCATGAGGTTAAAAAATATACTAAAATTTAAAATAAGTCTGACCGAGAAGCGAACCAGGATGGCCTGACCCCACGACGAAAACCCGGGACGAGTCCTGGTCCTGGTCATATCTTTTCTTTTCAAATAAAATATTTAAAAATATCAAAATTTAAAATAATTGTAATATCAGCCTTGGCAGGAAAGAGGGTTTAAGAGGAATATCTTTAGATTTCGGTTGTAGAAGAACTAACAACAAGTACTAGAGTATTGGCAAGAAAGCTGCTCAATCAAAAATGTGATGAATAACATAAGACAAGAGAATCAATCATCAGAAGTGGTTCTACATGAGTTGAATCCCACACTGATTTAAAAGGAAATACAAATTAACAGATTTGTAATTGGGTAAAAATCTGTAAACAAATTTAGAAAAACTCCAAACCATAATTTAAATAAAATAGTTGATAATTGTAATGAAAAGTGAATATGCAGCAGAAACTTCAATATTTAGAAGTAATTAATACAATGCAATCTGCCTAGTAATTTTTTGATTAAGAGGATAATTATATTTGTATTTGGCCCATTATATTTTGGACTTGGCATCTCATTTCAGAAGGTTGAACCAATTATTACAAAATTTATAGTCATCAGATACCAAAAATGCAAGGTGTTGTGATCCATAGTTGCCCAGAATTAGGCCCTTGTTACATGATAATGCCGGTGTAGACTCTGGACAACATTTAAATTTAACTTAAATAAAGAATAATTCCATTCAAAATCCATAGAGTGCTAATGTGAAAAAAAATAACCCAGATAGCCTTAAGGTGACAGTAAACTAAAGAACAAACTACTTATTACTTTGAAAATTTATTTTTTAAAATGTTTAAATTAGTAAAAACCAACAAAATTTTAATCCTCTTATTAATTGATTTATATGAGTAAAACATCAATTTATTATTCACGTGTTAATAGGATTGCCTGGTTAAACTAATTAGATTAAGCCAATTAATGATTGAATGAATAACAAATATTTCATTTATACTTACAGTAGGGACAGCAAGTAAATCGTTAGCGCCAGTGAAAAAAACCGATGGTGCCGTGATTTTTTCGATATCATAGCGTGGTGGAACTTTAGTCCTATAAATAAACTTATTTCCAACAGACCCATAATCAAACATACGAAAATCACCTAAAAAATAAGAATAGTATTCAATTAAGCTATAATAATTAATAATCATACATTTAAAAAATCTTATAATTAGCTTGGTACAGGCTAAAATATTATATATATAGGTATAGGCAGTACTAATGATTTTTCAAAATAGATAAGTTAAGTTAGTTGCACCTATTTTTCTGTAATGAAATGAATATTCTAGACCTTTATGCCTTGCTACATAAGTGGAATATTAATTATTCATGTATAAGCATAGTAGACATTTCACTTAATTAATTTAAATTTTTTTTTGTATTAATCCAAAGAAACACTGAAATACAGGGGTTTTAGTCTTGTCAATTGTCATTGTGTGTTTTGAACAATGAAAGATACGTCTTATGTATCATATTGATGGCCATCCAGTTATCTACATTGACCAACCTGCAGACCTAGATGTGTTCGGCTGACATTTTGGCATCGTTTCGTTCGGTGATGGATTTTCAATGGAACTTTCTTTGGTCCTCACTATCTTATTTAGATCTTTTATGTTTCTATATTCCTTTTCTTATTTTTCTTTAGATGCAGCTATATTGTTTACGTTAATTTCTCTCTGCTATTTATCTCAATCGTATAACGTTATGGCTTATATTTTAATTTTCACCATAATTCGCCCAGTAATTTATTCTTTTTGCACATCATCTTTCCATCTTATATTGATAATTTCTCATCTACTACCCCCCGATGTCTAGGCTCCTGATTTCCTGTCATGTTAATTCCCAATCTTTACCGGCCTATATCTAGATGAATTCCAGCAATACTTCACCAACAACTTTTACCATATTATGGCAGCCTCTGAAACATGGCTCAAACCACATATTCCCACCTCATCCATCACCCAACCTGACTATGTGTTTCTCCGCTATGACCGGGTTAACCGGACTGGTGGAGGCTTTATGTCCATCACACCTTAAAACCCTAAATCCTTGAATCCTCACTCCCATCTGATGTCCCTTATATTGAATTCCTGTTCACTGAAATATCTTGTAATGGACTCCCGCTCCTATACATAGTGGTATATCGTCCTCCTCTAGTGCCTGTTGACTATACCTTTGAATTTCTCCTTTACAATTACATTCCTTTCTATGGATACAATTCCATATCATTATTTCTGGCGATTTCAATACAAACCCCCTTGCTAAATCCAATGACACTCTATACCTGGAAAATCTCTTTCACTCACTAAACCTCTCCATTGTTCCATTTTCTCCTACCCATCATACTTATCGATCAGACACATGGTTGGATCTATTCATCATCGATTCTCCTCAGAAACTACTCTCCTCTTCCCAATTGCCAGCCCCCTTTCTCTCCTCTCATGACCTAATCCAAATTTATTATGATATCCATCCTCCGAAGTTACTATCTAAAACATTTACCTTTCGCAACCTAGATGCTATCAATCATGATAGTATCCTGCCTTCCCTTGAATCCCTGAACTGGAGTGAAATCTATTCTTGTCCTACTATTGACTCCATGGTTGATACACTCACCTCCTATCTTATTAGTATCCTGGACACGCATGCTCCTGTTAAAACTTCATCCCTCTGTCGATTGCATGCTCCCTGAATGTGTCAAAACATAAAAGAACTGCAAAGGAAGCGCGGCGCAGCCCGCAGACGTTATAGACGGACAAGACTGACTGACGATTATCAAGTGTTCAGGACTCTCCAAAACTTAACACAATCTAAAATAAGGCAGGTGAAATCCAAATACTTTCATGAAGCCCTTTCCTCTGCACTCGATCCTAAATCAAAATGGAAAATCCTTCAGAAACTCTCCCTTTATAAATCCCCTTCTCCTGTAGTCTTTCCGGTTTCAGCTGATGAACTGAAAGTACATTTTTTGTCCTCCTCCTCTAACAACTCACAATCTACTTCTCAATAATTCAACTACAACAATTTTTATTTATCTGGGATATCACCCACTGTCCTAATCTCCTCCCTAATGAAATCCCACTCTAATTACATAGGTTCTGACGGGATTCCCGTCAAATTGTTAAAAATATGCCTTCCCCGAAATTCTACCCGCTCTTCTTAACATTTACAATTTTTTCCTAGAGAAAACAGTTTTCCCTTCCTCCTAGAAAAAAAACAATAGTCCATCCTAATTAACAAATCATCCAATCCCTCAAACCCAAATGACTTCCGTTCTATCTCTATTCTCTCTAACCTTTCCAAACCTCTTTAAAGAATAGTTCAATCCCAAATGCCAAATTTTCTGGAACAGTCCAAACGCCTTGATCCACTTTAATCAGGGTTCCATCCTGGCCTCTCCAAACAATCTGCCCTCGTTAAAATCATCACTGACATACATACCGCCATGGACGAAAAAAAACTAACAGTACTAATTCTTCTTGACTTTTCAAAAGCTTTCAACTCACTAAACCATTCCATCCTTTTTTCTAAATTAAAATCTCTTTCCTTTTCCAACAGTTCCATATTCTTGGTCCAAGCTTTCCTCTCGGATAGGACTCAAGCTGTCTCCTTCCTAAATCAACCCCTATCGTCTTTCCATCCGCTGAACTCAGGAGTGGCTCAGGGTTCTAGTATTTCCCCAATCCTTTTCAACTGTTACATTAATGACCTTCCTAAATCAATCAACCACTGTTCCCACCATCTATAAGCCGTCGACTCCCAAATTTATTTCTCCTTTCCTCCCTCTGAGATAGTAGCTGCATTTGCTAATATTCAGCGTGACCTGTATAGAATCAGTGCCTGGGCTGACCTGAATAAACTGATGTTAAATGCTGCTAAAACTCTTGCCATTCTAATTGGTTCAAACACTCTCCTTAAATCCATCAACTCTCTTCCACAACTAATCTTAAACGATCACCCTATTACTTTCAATTCCTCTGTTAATAATCTCGGTATCGTTTTCGACTAAACCCTTTCCTGGAAACCCAACATTTCCCAATTTCCCGTCGATCAATAAACTTCCTAAAGTTATTCCATCGTTCCCGGCATCTTCTAACACTACCAATCCGTAAGCTCTTCATCACTTCTTTCATCTTTCCACACTTTGACTATGGCTGTGTGGCTTATGGTGGGCTCTCGAACAAACTTGAGGAAAGACTGAGACGAATTATGAACACCTCACTTCGGGTTGTATTCGACATGTGTCCCACCTCTATGATGAGTTAAAGTGGCTCCTTCATTCTATCTGTAGACTTTATTTCCTAGGTTCTTACCTATACCAAACCATCAACCCACAACATTCATATTATATCAATAGTCTCCTACAGTTCAAATCCTCTATCCAATCCCAGGGCACTAGATCTTGCCTTCCCGACCTTTATTCCCATTCCCACAGAAATAAGATAAAGACGAAATAAATGAAGACAATAATATTGTGCATGGATCCCATTTTTTTAATATAGTAAAATTTCTCCTACCCTTGTCCAAAAGGCCTGTTTAGAAAATTGTAATTATTTTTAATTACTTATAAACACTGAACCAAAACTTTTGAGCGCTCTTTTCTCGCTCGGTCTACCTCTCTTTGGAACTCACTCCTATCTGATATCCATCATGCATCTTCTTTATCCACATTCAAATCCAAACTATTCCTACATCTCCTTATTTCCCAAACAGATGCTCTCTAATCAATAAAATAAATAGCTATATTTAACACAATTGATTGAGAAAATACTGTAAATATTCCATACTCATTATGATACTATTATTCATGTTATTAGATGTTCGTATCTACTTTTTTATTTTCCCATTAGCCAAATTCTGTTTATTCTAAATTTGTATTCTATTATTATTATTTTTTTTTTTGTTTTATATATATATATTTTTTTTTCCCTTTCTATCAGTATATATATATATATATATTTTTTTTTTTCTTATATGAAATAATTAATATATATAAGTGTTTGTATGTATAGGTGTGTGTGTTTGTGTATAATATTATTATTATTGAAGATTGTAAATATTTCACACTCATCATTATATAGTTATTCATATTATTAGATGTTCTTATCTACCTTTTTATTTTTCCATTAGCCAATTTCTGTTTATTGTAAATTTGATACTATTATTTTATTTAATTTTTTTGTTTTTGTTTTATATATATATATTTTTTTTCTCTCTATCAGAATATACATTTTAGTTCATATTTAATCTTAGTATTCCAATAATGTAGCTGTTTGGCCAGACATTTTCTATTAATTTCTGTACAATATTGTTATTCTTAAGGGACCTGGCCCCAGAATAAAATTATTTTTCAATTCTATTCTATTCTAACATATACAATATGTATACATGTGTAATTTGAATTAATATTTATTATGATTATTTTCGAAACAGCTTACCTGTTTGCATGCTTTGACCATAATGAACTAGACTAGCAGTTGATGTTCCTGCTGGCAAATGACCAAATATTACTGGTAAAAGTGTCTAAATAAAAGAAAAATCGATCAAGAGTATTAGTGAAAATGAAACATAAAAAAGGTATTTATTATGCACTAATTATGAGATATTTACGACCTTTGGATGCCAGTTTATGTACTAATTAGTAAATAACTAAATTTTACTAAAATTTATTATCAATCAAATGAAATTAAATCAATCAGAAAAAAAAATATTTATGAATTGTTAACAATTTAAAAATGGAAAATAAAATATAATAAATAAAAGGAAAACTAATCATATGTTAATTAAATGATTGATGTTTTTACCTGATTAAGCTGTTCAGAATCATAGCCAGCTATTAAGAATAGAACATTAGAACATACAGCTCCAAAGGGAGAATTCATCTTGCAAAGTTCTCTGTTTAGTTTTGTGATTAGTTCATTTTGCGGTACAAACTCATGGAAGCCCATTTTCATTAATGTATGCTGTCAAAAAAGTGAAGTAATTAAATAAAATAACATGCTATGTATTTCTTGTAGGTTTGCTAAGTAGGTAGTCAGAGACAATAGAACTTACAATAGTTATATCTATGAAACCAATATTTAAAAAAAGATATGTCACATAAATAAATACTTGGACTCAAAGTAGTTTTATAGGCCATCATATAATTTTATTACAATTTATGATACTTTAATTACTTTATATTTTGTATTCTTGCAGTTTCCTGTGTTTATTAATTGTTGGTTTCTTACAATTTTTAAATATAATAGAAATTATTTTTTTCTATTTCAAAATAATATAACAAAACTCTAATATTTACAATTTTAAAAAAATGTATTAAACTTTATACGAACTTAAAAAAATTTATTTATAATACAAACTTAAAGTTATTGAATGTCCTTTTGTGTATAGTACATATATTAAAAAAAAATTTAAAAGCAATTCTATAAGTATAATACATACTCCAAGTGGACCATAAAGTATTCTGAATACACTGCTTCTTATGTGAGACATGTAGGCCACCGGTGATAGCGATACAAATAAGTTTATCCTAGAATTATACTCTGGTCTTACAGACAACAAAACATACATCATAGTGGTTCCCATCGAGTGGCCAATGTAATAGAGCTTAGATCTGCCAGTCTTAGCAAAGATATAGTTAAACTCTGCAGGTAGGTCATAAACACCCATCTCGTGCCAGCTTCAATAAGAAACAGTAACAAAATAAGAAATTTTATTATTCATTAATTGAAATTAACCAATAAAAAGTAAAAATAGATAAGTCCAAATCGCATTAGATCTTAGTACTATGAATATTAATAAATACCTAAATGCCCAATATCGTGGATCATTCGTAGAAAGAGCGACATGTTGCTTTGAATATATGTTTCCTCTTGCATTTCCCATCCATACATCATAACCCTTATCAGCTAGGACAAATGCTAAAAATTCGAAACATATTAATAATTAGTAGAGTAATGAATTATATGATATCTCAAGTAATATTGATATTTGGTTGAATCGAATGGGGGAATGTAACAAAAAGGTATCAATTTGGAAAAACAAAATAAAACATTTTTAACTTTTGGTTTATTTTTTTCATTTTCTTTGTGAAAATGAACTTGGTCTCAGAACTGGAAGTTTGGTCCTAAGCAACATCAAAGAATAGCTGGAAAATAAATTAAAATATTATTGGTGAAATTTGTTAAATCTACTATTTTTTTGCAAATATTAACTGATATTGGAAGTCTAACCTAGCTCCTATTGAAACTTATATCGAGCTGCCAAATTAATATTTATGTGTTTAAAGTTTGGCCAAAATGTTTTGTTTTTTTCAATTTCCTTATTGAACATTTTTATTAAAAACATAAAGCTTTTAAAATATCTTTCTTTATATTCTGCTTGAAGTTTATTAATTTGTAGTTGGTAAATATTGAGCTTCAGTTATCCCTTTTTCAACTTGCAGCTAATAAGTAAAGAAAGCTTGATACCAATAACCAAAAATAAATTTAACAAAACTACGAACCAAGTGCTTTTTGGGGTCCACTGATGACAAAAACCGCTGAGCTGCAGAGAATGCAGTGCTGCAAGAAGATAACCTTCTTGGACTTGATGGTGTTGTTGTACCTGGAGGAAGAAGGGATCCTGTGCATGGTAAGGACATATCCATCTTCAGTTGTGACCTTGTGAGCTTCTGCTGGGTAACCATACCTCCGTACGATCTCCAACTGTAATGCAATGTAAATTATTAGTAAAATATTTATTTATTAGTTAATTTACAACTAGGGGAAACCCCAATACAAAGATTTACTACTGTATATCAATGTGAATAATTTAAGAGTGGATTTAAAAATCTGATTTTGGCAATAAATGACTTCCTTGTCCGCCATTATTTTTAACAATTATTAATTGTTACTGATCGATAATTCGATGGAACAAATTAAATATTCTGGGAGCTCCACTTCAAGTATTAATAAATTAGCACTTATTACAAAATTTAAAATTATATATACAAATATAACAGATTGAATTACTGAAGATAAATTTAAGGAGGTATAAAATTATACTCTACAATGCAGTCAGTATGATCTAATTTTGTGAAATAATTGTAGTGCCTTTTTTAGTGTTCCATAATAATTTGTTCAATAATCAGTTTTTAAAAATACAACTGACAAAAAAAGTAGTACCTTGGTGTTTGATTTACTTTAAACTAAAAAAATATTTATTAAAAAAAATGAGCTTTTTAAGTTTAAATTTTATTATTATTCGCCTGCCTTCCTCTTCCCTACACATATGTGTTCCTGGATTTTGCAATTAAATTTGGGAACTCTCATTTACTGGTTGATTGTAAAAGGGATGTGTATGTATGCTATAAAATATGGTTAGATGATGGAATAAAAATTAAAATGTATTAATGGTAATTTCCAACAATAAAATAAATAGTGTAGAAAATGTTTGGTGGTATGATCATAATAAATAAATGCAGCAAATAATAAATGTGTTATATAAACCTTATTGGTCTATAATTATATTAAATGCACCCAGGATAAAGTTCTAATTTACACAGGATATCTATGGTCATCCATTTACCAACCAATGATATAGTCTCAGTGTGTAATTAGTTTAATCATAATTATATTGAATACCTATTTTTGGTGCACTTAACTATTCAATATTTACAATAATTTAATTTAATACTTTGACTATGGCTGTGTGGTTTATGGTGGGCTCTCGAACAAGCTCGAGGAAAGACTGAGGTGAATTATGAACAGCTTATTTCGGTTTGTCTTTAACGCCCCGAGGAAGTCTCATGTGTCCCACCTCTATGATGTGTTAAAGTGGCTATTCCCTTCTATCCGTGGACTCTATTTCTTAGGTTCTTTCTTATACCGAACGATCAAATCATAACATCCATCATATATCTATAGTCTCCTACAATTCAAATCCTCAATCCAATCCCAGGGCACATGATCTCACCTTTCCGACCTTTATACCCATTCCCACAGAACCAAAACTTTTGAGTGCTCCTTTCTCGCTCGGTCTACCTCTCTTTGGAACTCACTCCCATCTGATATCCGCCATGCATCTTCTTTATCCACATTCAAATTCAAACTATTCCTACATCTCCTTAATTCCCAAACAGATGCTCTCTAATCAATAAAATAAATAGCTATATTTAACACAATAGATTGAGAAAATACTGTAAATATTCCGTACTCATTATGATACTATTATTCATATTATTATATAAATATTATAATTGTATGTTATTATGTAAATGTTGCAGTATTTCAATAATGTAGACGTTTGGCCAGATATATTTTTATTAATTTTTGTACAATTTTGTTATTCTTAAGGGACCTGGTCCCAGAATAAAATTATTTTTCTATTCTATTCTACTTTTTTTTTTGTATATTAAACATTACTTCGAGAACATTCTCATATCAGACTGAAAATACAATAACTAGCTTGTCATTTCATGGTACTTCAAAACTTATTGGATCAATGATCTAACCTCCCAACTAATTAGAAAAGACTCATATACATGGCTATTTTAAGACCTATTGAACTATTTGACTCCCCTCGTCCCACAATCCTAAATCCTTCCTAAAATCCTCAATGCTTCTTACTTTGTTACTTATAAAGTCACCCATAATTACCTTACTGTGCCATTTGTAGCTTAATCCAATATACATTTTTTTCATGACAAACTTTCTTTCTACTCAAACCAATTAGTTTTAAACCTAGCCACCTCTTCAATTCCTGATGAGTCCTGAAAAAAGAAGATCTGGTGACCTTCTAAGTTTAATTTCTTATTTAAGTACTACCATTGGATAGTATCTCTACTTGCCTTTATCCATGGCATTAGTTATCATTCATTGTATTTACTGATTAAATTGTAATAATACAGTAGTAAATTTCAATAAAAAAAAAGTTTAAATAAACCAATCTTTTTCAGCAAAAAATATCTCTTGTCCTTTGAATCACTTACAACCTTAAGCCTCAAATAAGCTACCATAAATCCAACCAAAAAGTCCTCCTCAAGCATTAAGTTACCATAATACTGAGCTAAGGCTTAGCTCATAAATAAATGTGCTTAGCTGCTAAGCACTCGCGGGGAAGGTTCTGGTAGGTCAAGAAGAACATGGCTGCTGAAAAGTTTCCTAAGGTTATGGTTTCATTATTTTCTATAGTGTTAGATATCTCGATGAAATGAAGATGACAAAATTTTCATAATTGTATAGAAAGAAAACCGACTATCCATAAGGTTTATACAAACCACGTTTTGATGAATAGAATGCGGATTTAATCATTATATTTAATTATATCATTATGTTGGTTTTAATTGAGTGAGTGTCTGCCGAAGGAAATAGGAAACCTTTCACCTAAACCTGTGTCGGTCGATCATTCGTGGTGATCGAATCGATCTTCACCCATTCATATTGGCGATCGGGTCAAAATGATTCGATCATTCGGGTCTTAGTTTCGTTGTATGCTTATACGCAAAAGTTAAAATTCGTACTAATATTGTAATTGCGAAATTGTGTCTGTCATTCTGTTATTTATCCATTGACGGCTTAACTACTGTTTGTGCAACCTCGAAGTAGTTATTGGACCTTTCGATGAGAGCTCCGAAATGGATAAGGAAAATAAATTTCTAAATTCAATTATACCAGATCGCAAGTCATTTTGATTGTAACCTTTTATTAAACTAATAAAATAAATCAATTTTCATAAATTAAATAACTAATACTTTTGAGAATAAAAAAAACAAAACAATTAATTAAATTAAAAGTTTTTATAATTAGAAAATGAAGTTACTAATATTAACTAAATTATAAACAACTAATTAATAACAAAACGAAAACAATTATTATTTAATCTTACGATAGTAAATTTAACTGTATTAAATTACAAATAAATGAAATGTTCAAATAAAATCTATTACAAAATAATAAATGTTTATCTGGTTTTGTAGTTGAAATGATATAATAATGAAAAACTGTCATCTGTCTGTCGAAGTAGATTCCAGTAGATAGTAGATTCTCAGCAGGGCGAGCTGGATGTTGAGACGACAGAGAATATTGTCGGCAGGGCGAGCGAAGATGGTGAAACAATAGAGGTTGAGATGATCGACTGAGTCAATCGATGACTAAGTTTAAACTAATTACACCTGCAGGTGGGCTGCAAATTAGTATCTTCTTCAAATTCACAAAAACCAACTTCAATAGAGCATACGATGTGCACGCCAAGAGGCTCGTGCCAACACTCTGGATCTAGCCGGAGCGAAAAAAAGCCGGTCGACGTTTTTCTCTCTTCACTATTATAACATATGTTTTCATACTTATGACAAATATTAGGCTCATAACTAAACAAATAAAATCACCATTTAAATTATTCTAAACAATTATGAAATTAAACGTTTAAATTATTATTAAAAAAAAAAGGAAAAATAAAATTAGGAAAAATACTTTTTTCTTTACAAAAAATGATTTAGTTTTTATGATTAAAACTAATAATCTTTTATTAGGTTACTACTTCATCTGGTCTTAACAACTACTAACCTCATTTAATGAAATTATAGCGTATGTATTTAGTTTGTCCATAACCAAATAATTAACCATAAAATAATTAAATACCATCGTTAAATAGATGAATAGATCATGTAATGAATGAATACATTTATTTGTTAATTGTTTTGTGTATATTGGTAAATAAGAAAAAAAATCAGATACCTAAAACTTATGTATTTTTAACTTTAATATTTAACCATTTTAATATTTAATTTTTATCTTTATTACCTTATTCTTTAATTTTTCACACTTTCTGTTTTATTCTTTATTATGTATTTTACTACCTTCCTGTCACTTGGTTATTAATACTATACACTCATACATTTTAACCTTTATATTTACCAGGCTTAGCAATTTTTTTCTATTTTTTAATTTTCAATTGTCTGTATTTTGCATATTTAGCCCTGAAGAAGACCTGCAAAGTAGGTCGAAACGTTGGGTAAGTAATAAACATATCTCCATATCTAAGAGAATTTTATTGACCTCTACCCGGACCATTTTCTTCCACACAGATTCTTTCGATCCTTTGTTGACAGTTTGACATTACCTGATTTAGAGAGAGTGCGACGAGCGCGCCAGCGGCCAGACTATGAACGAAAGTGATAGAAACACAGATGCGCGATAGAAACAGGATCGAATCTTTTTAAAAACCGTGATTCTATCACTCGTGTAAGGGTTACGATCGAATTAAAAGGATTCCATCAATCAAGATCGACACAGGTCTTTCACCGCTCCAACTCCCAGCATGCAGAGCAAAAGAAGATGCATCGAAACCAAACAACCAGGGCATTTCGAACTATTGAACACTTCTGAACAGCTCTCTGAAAGCTTTCTGAGGTATAGTAAAATTCCAGAAGTAAATGTTGACAAAGAGCTTCCTGGAAACGACTGGTAAAGTCAATTATATCTTCAATTTACGAAAAATGGAATGCCTTTCAACAGTTATCAACAGTTACCGAGCTATAAGTCTATGGCTCTTCCCTTAAAATTTTCTGAAGAACTCTATATAATGGGTTGTATAAAAAAAATGACCGTTTCACCTTCCCAATGGAGAGAAGATGGCGACTTACAGTATCTTTCAACACACCACACTCCCTCCCAAGTTCGCGAAAACTTGTGGACGAATTTGACTCAACAGCTTCCTTCAGAACCTCATCAATATCCGTTAATGGTCGCCAGGAGCCCTTCTTTCTTTCCAACGTCGTATCTCCACTGCTAAATTTTTCAAACCAACGCCGCGCAGTGCGGTGGTCGAGGACACCTCCCCCTTCATATTTAATAATTTCACGAGTTGCTTCAGCGGCTGTGATTTTTTTTTCCAGTAATGTATTAATATTTCGTAGGACACTGTCATGTTTCTTCTTTGAAATAAATAACTAAACTGAGGCTTTTTTTGAAGATGTCCAGTGTTAAGGGATGTAAAGGGATTATTAAGTGTTGGTAAATAAAAAATACCATTAAAATATTTACAGACTTTTGAACTTGAACTTGATGAAACGGTCATTTTTTTTTAAACGCCCTATTAAGTGTAATCCAGAAGCTGTACAGAGGCTGATACAATACCAGGAAGGATCAACTAAGTTTAAACCGAACATAGACCAAAGAACGATAGTCCGAATCATTGTAATTTTATACTTCCAGAGAAATATAAAATATACCTAATTTGCACACACATCTTCTTTATATAATTTAAATGATCATATCATTTCATACATCTTAAGAAGGATACTAAGTAGATATACAAATATAAATATATATGCATATCAGAAACCTGTTGGAATGACTATGGACGAAAAAGTTTTTTTTTGTAAGGAACCAGGTTTGGAAAAGTGGTCAACAACATTGACAGGCGTAAAGAAGCAAGTTTGTTCTTCTCTGGTAGAACTCCTCTCAAGTCAAAGCTACAATGGTTTCTGGTAACCAGACGTCAGGAACCCTTATAAACTGAATGCTTAAAAAGGTAATTGGGTATGTTGTGGTTTTAAAATACTGTGCCATTATTAATTCATTTTATATTATTAATGTAATATTCAAATAAATTTGAATATCCAATGCCTTGTTGTTTCTTTTTGGGGTGGGAAGGTGAGAGGAAGGATTTGCAATATTATAGTACGATATAAAACATAAATCCAATTTTTATTTTTACCCTCTACTTCAATGTATAGCAGCAATTCACCATACTTCTGCCTCTGCTCCATCCCTTTGCCATGGAAGTAGAGTCATCTCTAATCCACCTGGGCCTGCTACTGGGGCAAAATGCGTTCAAGCACATTGCATATGTGCTCAATTGCCAAGGCTCCAATTCAAACTATGATGGAGTAGAAAGTCTTAAGCAGACAGCAACCAGAGTAAGGAGGAATCCACCAAGCCAACAATCAACAAGAGTATGTTACTTATTTACAGCGAAGACTAATACCGTTTTCGGATATATTATCACCCAGAGCTAAATAGATTAGGTAATAATTCATAAATAATATATATCATGCCTTTTCTTTCACTGATCATTTACTCAACGTTTATTTATATCATTAAAAACAGCCCACAATACCAGAAAGGCTTACATAAATGAAAGCTTACAATATCCCATATAAAGGGATTGTATATTTCCACTTCGAACACTTGCGATTTCAAGGTGTTTTGTAAATTTTGTTTTACAGCGCAAGTCACCACGGATTTCACTGAAGGTGAATGTGGAGTAACTAGCCGATGTGATGACAAGGCAAAACATGAACAGGTATTGTTCAGGACAAAGGCTTTATTCAGTCTTTCTACCCGCTATCAAGTACTTGGTACAGAAAAAAAAATACTTCATCCCGTTTCTTTTCAATATGAAACTGGAATAGCAATACGAAGGTTAAGAGAATCCTTGGGGATACCTGTAATTTTCGCTAAAAAAAAAGAACAATTTGTGCTAATGACGGCAGGTATAAAATTTTTGACTGCCGTTATCTTAAAAATATATCTGCCGTTTTTAATAATATTTCGGACTCCTAAGCATTCATTACGAATCTGATCATTGTCATTAAAATCGCTCACCTTAAAACAGCGAATCCATTTGTCTTGAACTTTCCGATCAACGAAAAAGTAATAATTAATTGATTAATTATAATAATTTAAAATTAATAAACCGTTCATTACCACACAATAATTCTTTAAATACCCGAACATCTCACAATCAAGTTCTCTTTAATGATCGACCTAAATGCCAGATATAAGAACATTTATCTTCTCTTTGAAGTCTTACCAATTTTATAGAGTTTATGGTTTTTACCTTGTCAAGGGTACAGTACCACGTAAACTAAGAGTACGGTAATTCAGACCCACAGACTTGTGTCGATGCTGTGGGTACACGCATGAATCGCATTGAAGGACAATACCCTCATATTGTGAGAATTGGAATTATTTAGAAAAAACAATGTATAAATAAGTTTAATTGATATTTATATGGCGAATAATTATAGGAATATAGAAAAAAGTTCTAAGAATGATAGACACTTATAATTTAGAAGAAGAAATGATTATATGTAACCATACAGACGCTGTTTCGAAATAACATAACATTTGAGAAAACTATGTTATCTACGAGTAATATGTGCAGATATGTTACTGTAATGTGTGGAAGATATCGTATGCAACTTTACAATCGATCCAGATAGTTGGAACGAATTAGGAGAGTACTTATTTATATGTATTGAATGGGATTAAGGCTACAATAAATAAATAAATTAGGAAGTCGAATTCCTACATAACTCAGGAAGTAGAATTTATGACAAAGACAGCGTTCATTTAATGGCATCATCAAATATACTGCCAGAAAATAAGGTTATTTTTCAGAAGTTCGGCCGTTTTCATATTTTAGGTATTTAATTTTTTCAGTTTCTTAATAGGCATTAAGATCGCCTCAAAGCAGAATATTTAAATATTTACTATTGCAAAAAAATAAAACAATATATACATTGTTTTGTAATATTTATATTATATTTTTGGTGAGTCATGTCTATCTTAAGTAAATTTCGAAGTTTTTCACTAAATAGTATAAATTAAAAGAATATCTTAGTACGAGTATATCACAAGTTGATAAAACATAATATGTGGTTCTGCTATAGCAAGTACATTAAGAAATTTGACACAAAAAAATATATATTAAAAACAACAATAAAATGGCTAATGGTTATGAATATTTTTTGTGTTGTTTCTGTTGCAATATGCTGGTCACCGTCAATTAGTAACACACCTGTCATGAAAACGAAGGAAAATAAATGACTTTACCTGAGTAATGATATGTTTAATAGGTTTTACAGGTTATATAAAAGGATATTCAATTACTTGATCAAACCAAATTTAGTGTAAATTAATTACAAGTATGTATATCACAATTATTATACATTGGAGTATTTTTATACCAACTTCTAACGTGACTATGATTGAAAGATGTTTACGTGCTGTGAAGTACAATAAAAAGTTTATCATATTATATTTTTTCGTTATACAATTTTTTTAATGAGATTATTTTTATAAATAAAATAAAAAATAAATAAAAAATTTGCAGCCGCGAGGCGCCGGTAGAAGACCTTGCTCTTGCTACGGTTTCTGAACTCACTTTCTCTAATCGGTCGAGGTCTGTTTCTTTCTTCTTTTCCTAGTTCACCTATCATCTTATTAACCAATGCCCATGTAATATGCTCTAGTTTTGTACCGGGTTTTATCTATGTTTTGTGCGGATTTTTGAGCGAGTGTGTTTTGTGGCTGTGTGTGTGTACGAGCGTGAGTGCGTGTGAATTCCTCCTTCACTATAAACACTACGATCGCTACACCGTATACGCTACACGGACACACGCACACACACACACCCAGACACACACAAATATATATACATATATTTCTTTTTTGGCGCTAGAGACTATGTAGATCTTTGGCCGAGCGATGTGGATAACTTGTAAAAATATGTTGTTTGCGGGAGCACAGACTGCCTGGATGGTATCACTCAACTTCACCTTACTGTGAACCGTGTTTTCTATGGTCCAACGGCAGGCTGCCCATAAGCTATAGCTCCATAACCAGTCCTTTCCGCCGATGTAAATTCTGAACAAGCATTTAGGTCAGAGTCAGGCGCACGAAGACCTGTATTTATTTCCCCGAAGTATGGATCAAACCTCTGGTTGGCTATTAGGCATCCTCGAAAGCCACACACTATTCCCGAAGGATATATATAGGGTCATCACTTGTGTACGCCCAGTCTTTGAGATTTGGCTCCTGTAGCTTCACAGCCTCACAAAGCTGAGAGGGTGGGTTGAGTAATCAAGGGACCGGAATTTGAACTCATAGCCTTTGGGTTTGTAAGTAGGTGCACTTACATGTATTATGTATACACAATACGCACAACTGCATTCAAGGCCTACTTTTCACCGACGTAGTTTTAATTATTTATACCAGCTTCGCGTGAATATTGAGCCCGTTTCAAGCAATTAGAAGATTTGAGCAATCGTTAAAACAAAGTGAAAAAAACTGTGCAACTACAGGTGACTCATACATTTTTTTTAGTCCAGTACTTCAGCACCTTAACTGAACAGCACCCAGTACAGTACTGTATCAGTTAACTGTATATTGTATATGTATACATATTTTCTAGAACACATCTAAGCCTCTTCACGAGAAATATAAACACTGCAACTGTTCCGCCAGAGGTTTCGCTATATCATACTTATATATCAAGTTTCATATTCTAGATCTTCTCTTACTCACCCATATTCATATTATTATTGCAGTTACCCACATTCAATTGTTTCTTGATTTGTAATGTTTTTAATATAAGCTCTCAAACCTATAATGAATTATTACCTACATTCACCATAGCCTTGTTACATTTAATCAGTTTCATCACATCTAACCTGGATCTCTCGTTCCCGGTAAATATTTTCCTGAATGACTAGCTTAAGGAACTTTCATTCATTGGACTGCATAATTCATCGCTCTTCCGCGTAATCCACATTCTCTCGCTCCAAGAAAAACATCCGTGCTGAGATCTGTTGGATACGATGCTGAGGACACTAGATAAATATGCTGTGTATTGTTTTATTTTGGCAACAAATAAATTATATTTAAAAAAATCATTCTACAATATTTTAATCATCTTCCGAAACGATCCATGTTGCGACGACGCAAACGAGTATCGGTAGCGGACAAAAATGAAAATATTCTGCATAGAGTTATCTACTATTATAAAAAATAAAATTAAAAAAACCTGTACCACTACAACCCGTGAGCGGGTCTGGGGTTCAGTACATAGTAGAGACTGTACTGTTTCATGGACAACGGTTTATCTACTATTGTAAATAAATAATAAGAAGACTTAGCGAAGCCGAAGGCTCGATGCCGATACTACCAATCTCTGCTTAAAAACTTCTGAGTCCATCAACCACTACTCAAATCCAAATCCGTCAGATCACTCATTCCGATCCTCCGCCTACGCCTTGATCTACCTCTCAGACGCTTTCCAGTCGGCACAGCACTTAACAACTTTTTAAGAATTCATTCGTTACTAAGCTCAACAACTTAACAATCCCATCTTGATCTTCGTGGCGTTATCACTTCAATAATATTAACCGGGTACATGCTTTGCAATTCCATATGTTACCGACTATTGTTCTGTAGTTCATAGATCATGAATTTCTGCCTTACAGTATCGGTACTTTACAGTTAAAACTGTTTAGTCATATTTTTTCTATTATTAATTTGGGCATTATAAAATATTTATATATTCTCAGGTATTGAGGGAACAGGCGATGATAGTTAGTTATACTGTAGTTTATTTAACTGCCAGTTTAAATTAGAAATAACAGTTAAAATTACTCGATTTTAATATGTCATTTTTAAAAGTGGTAGATTAAAACTTTTTCTATTTTTTCTGCTCTCTCATTGTCCACAGATAACATGTAAAACTAAAAATAATAATACTAAACTTATGTAGCCATACAGACAAATAACTAAATTCAGGAACCCCGTCCTTTGAGAATATCATACATTACAAATGGATAACAGAAAACATATCAGATAAATTAAATATATATATATATATATATATATATATATATATATATATATATATGAATCAACAAAAAAGAAATTACTCTCGTGAAATCACAATCATAAAATCAAAGTACTTTCTGAAAAGTTAGGACGTCCTAAAAGGATATTCGATAAGAATTTGAATGAGGTCAGGGAAAAAGCCTAGCGGATACTATAATGAAGGAAATTCTAAAATATATTATTCGTTATTATATACAAGTAATGAAGTATATGTATAATAATTGATGATTTTGCAATAAAACCGAGTAAATTCAACCCATTGTCAGCCTTGCCAACTTTACGTTGCACTTCTGTTTGCTTCAATACTTAGCAGCTTGTGCATTCACTACTTCCTCTATTGCAATATCCTGCGCACTTTCACAAATCATCGCATCATTGAAAGGGCAGTGTCACAGGAGTTTCGCGTTCATAACGACTTCCATGAGAAAGAGGCGTGTACTTGAGATTAGAAACGGGTCAAAAAGATAGTTATGGATGTCATGATGACTTTCCCTAACTAGAGATTTAGAATCACGGGACATTGTTCGGGATACAGGAAGTCTAGGAAAGATCTGGAAGTCGGCTGATCGATAAATGTATTGTAGTATTCGTTGCAACCATAAGTATTGAGTAGCTTTTCCCTTGAGTACCTTCAGTCCCTTGAATTCAAGTTATCAAGCAACTCAAGTTGTTAGATGTGGAACTACGGTTGCAATGGGAACATCAAAGCTACCTGACGCAAAATATCGATTACCAGATCTCTAATGATATGATAATGTTGCAGTTTGTAAGTACAGCCGGCTGCTCCTCAATACAGGGTGGCCTTCCTTTTGTCTTCGACCAAGGCTCATAGCGGAGTCATTCTCCTAATCGATAATGGTTCCAAGTACACCTTTAAATATCTGTCTCTTTTTCCAAGGAAATTAATAAACATAATAAATAATATTTATAATTTCATAAACATTAATGAGTCGGGAGCCTTAGAATGTATTGAATTATGTGAAGGCCCTATACGTTTATGGTATATACATGGAAAATGGGGTTATAGTTAAGACCCTTTTTTTTAAATTTACATGCTAAATGGAAAAATTAAAAATATAATACAACGAAACACTGGAGCAGAAAATTTTGTGATAATAAATATATTGTAAGCAACTTAAATCTATTCACGAGATCGTCTAACGCAGAATTCTAACATGCCCTATAGAATGTCGATAATATTAGTATATAAAGAAATATAAAACAATATCGTTATAAATAAAGATCAAAATTGTTTATAAAGTGAAACACCGAATAAGATGTTGTGTACGCAAGATGAAAGTAAAAATGTTCATTTCATAATCATTAATTCTAACTGATTGTAATATAATGGAAAGTATACTTATTACATTGATTACTTGTAAAGTATCAATGTAAAAACTGCATTAAGCGACCTTTCCGGTAAGACTACAACCCTTGAAGTGTCTAGGATTCGGGATGTGGTAGAGATTATAATCTTTCTAGGACAACGGTTGTGCAGGTAGGTGACTTTTCCCAAGATCAACCGCCAGATTTTCCCTCAAATACGGGTATCCGCTTTATAGAAACGGGATGAACCCAAGGACTCAAGATTCCATAAGGTCTATCCTCGTCTGTTAACAGATTTTATAAATTATCTGCTACAGCCGGATTTGAATCTGGGATATTCAGCAGGACAACTCACTATTTTTCCACTTAGCTGCCCAGCTCCCTTTAAAGTTACTTAAAAATGCATAGTTAAATAGTATACAAATTTGAAGTTGAATAAAAAAATCGTAACCAAGCCAATGCTTGCACGGTACCGCAAACCCTGATTTCATAGGGTATAACTCGCCAAGTTGTAAGTAAAATCATCTGAGTTGATGCCTTACATATGAAGTTGGTTTACAGTTTGGGTATACTGAGATTACCTTGAGCATAAAATTAGATTACATTTGGAATTTGGTCTGAAATAAAATTAAATTATCTGTAATGTCAAGGTCTGATCCTTGCATCTATTCCACGAATTTATCCTACTAATTAGAACTTTATTAATACGTTATCCCTGAAATGAAGCACGACTGTAAGTGGAAATTACGTGGAAAGATGGAGGATTCCGCTGCCATAACACATCGTCGGTATGTAACTGGGTCACGGGCTTTGCCTAGAACTTGGTAAGAAAATGGCAAGGTAAAAAACTGCATTTTAACAGATCAGCCATACCGCTCCGTAATTTGATATCTTAAGTTTCATTTTATATCTTAATTATTTGAGTTTTTCACCATTGTTGTGCCCTGAATTGACTATAAAACTGATGAATCTAATCAAATCTATTATTGCTATTATTATTTAGGAATGTCATAGAAAGGAAGAAGTATTAAAACATTATAATTTCCAAAAAGAGAACTTCATACCCAATGTCTATTTATTATAACAAAACATCAGAGTGAGATATCCTCATAGATATTCATTTGTCATGAGATAATCTCTATAAGCTCTGCCTCATTCGATCCCATTTCAAAATTAAACAAAAAAAGGGAAATAGTCTAAAAAATTATGGTGTATATTTGTTAAACACTAAATACTGAGGAATCAGTCGTCACTCACTGTACTGTCTAATAAATAAAAAAAAACGTTAAACATACAAACAAATCTTCTAGGTGGATAGTAAATAGCTATTTATTTGACAAAATTTCAAAAACGACTCCATCGTTGGTAATTAAACGAGGGTGTTATAAGCACTTTTCTCACGTGTTAAATATTACATTTTTCCTGCAACCACTTTAAAATTAAGAAATTAAAGGTGAAACTTCGGATTTGTTAAAAGTACACTAGCGCTAGTGGGTAACGCTAATGCTAGATCTCCAAATTTCTGATGTGTGATGGTTCTAATACATTTAAGGTTATATAAAATATTTCTATAATATTTCTATAGCTTCAAAATAAATAAAATCTATCTTGAATAAAATAGTTCTAAAATTATTTATTTTAACATTTTAGGAATATAAAATGAATAATATTATAATACCGCCATTTAACATTTAAAATAACAGAGTGCTGATTGTCAAATTCGATCTAGGTGGCTGTTACTTTTCCTCACTAGTTAGGGAAAGTGGGAATTTCCACACCAGTTTTAAATGAGTAATGGATAACATTACTCAATGGTTGCAGGAAAAAGGATATTTTTTTCTTCACATGTTGTAATCGCTAAACAATTATATCAATTATGAATCATTCATTAGCTGTAATATAGATATCACATGCCTATAAATATATAGAACTTTTTTTTTTCATCACCTCTATCTTATAATAATAATTTTTTTTTTATGTAATGCTTTTTACACTTATTTTATGTACATTTGTCCTTCTGGACTGTCTCCTTTTACATTAGTAGGACTACATTTTAAGGAATATAGAACTAACTAGGTTTCGAATTTTTATATTACACAAACCCAGACATAAGCAATCCAAACCTCCTGAAATGAGTAGTGTATGAGAATTGACGTTATCACTGATTAGGATTTGATGAAATTTTTGTACTCGATGTCAAATAGTTTAGGCAGTAGGCAGTATTTTTCAAATAGCTTCTTTTATAGATGGTTTAATTAAGAAAGTGGAGTTGACCTTAGTTTTGAGGATTATACAAAGTTGTTTATCGCCACTTTATGCAGCTTTAAAACGTTTTATAAAGATCGTTTAATATTATCGGAGGCGCTACAGTGCGAGGTCCAAGTTAAAGAAATAGTTCCTGACACTGCACAGGCTCAGGACACTCATTTTACTTCCCTTCTGAAGGGCGCCACAACCAAGAATATTTGAATCGCTTTAAAAAATCCTATGATCCCATTCCGGACTGCAAACCCGCTACTCTGGGAATGTATGGTAAAACGGGGTATTATGGTATGTATGTAAAGCCAAATTATTATTCAAAATTGTTTAACGATAAGCATTAAAGGCTTGAAAGAAGCTGATATAAAAGTTCGAAATGTTAGAATAATAAGATAGAATAATGTAATAATAGAGCCTGTTACTAGTATAGTAGCTTAAAAAAAGAAAAAAAAAATCTTCTATCTATTTTTCGTTTATTATTTCTTTTTTATGTGAGCGCAATGGCAGAGGTAGAATTGCCATGCGGAAGATCCTGGGTTCAAACTTTTTTTAGTCCAGACTTTTATTTAATCTGTTAACGGCCGGAGATGGTTCCGATTTAACGATTAATAAATATCCATTATATATTATTACACTCTGTTAGAATTAATGAATAATAAATAATGAGCAATTATTATCTTAATTAATTTACATTAGAACCAATTCACATTAATCAAAATAGAACTAGTTGCTCCTCAGATTTAGAATCAATAGGGACATTAAGGCCCATTTAGACTCCTAGCGTGGTCCCTCGAATTATCATCGCATCGCAGCATTTACCTACCCCAGTTTACTCCAGTTCTCGCTTCTGCCAATATCAAACTGCGTAATTATTTATAATGGGATTTAATTACTCCGTGAGGTAATGTACCTTGAGATTTATTTAGTAATTGACACTTGGGATCGTCCATTTGATTTCATAATTATTTAATTTAGCTAGCTCGTTTAAACCGTAAAATGAATTGATTCGTTCCAAAGTTTTTTAAAAAAATGTTGGAGCTAACTCGCAATTTGTTTTCATTTATTATTTAAATTGTAATTCATTTATAATATTCTACTCTAAGAGATTATAGTTTATATAAACTGCGCAAAAATGAGTAGACATTCCAATGATTTTGTTGTACTTACTTTGCCTAGCATTTTAATATTATTTTTATTATAAAAAGCATAAATATTTGTTAGAGCTTATACTACATTAGCTATTAATAAAGTTATTAAATATATAATAATATAAATCCTAAGTAAAGTATATACTACAAAATTAGCAATATCCTTATTCATTTTTGCACAGTAAATTTGTATTGTCATTCTTAAGAGACTTGTCCCAGAATAAATAAACACTTTATTATTATTATAATCTGTGTACAACTAATAAATCTAAAAATTTCATTAAATTTACTCAAGACTTGGTGTAATGTATAATTTTTATATTCAACATCGGAATATTTGTATTAAGTATCTTCTGAAATTCGATCCACGACCTTAGACATCAAGTAATATTCTACACAACGTTCTGTTAACAACCCTCAAATGAACACGATGGTCTATGTTATGTGTTACGCAATTCTTCTCCTTAACAGGAAGATTGTCCAATCATAGGACCACGAAGGAGAACGCCAGGAACTCGGCCATTTTTGAACAAGGAAACGTTAAAACTAGAGGTTGGAATTTATTTGGAAAAACTCTAATAAAATATTTGTTAATATTTATTGTTGTTTCCCATGAAACTCAAGCCATGAATGAGAAGTGAAGAATAAATGTTTAGTTCGGACTTTATATATATTTATAATAGACCTTTTTTTAAAAGATTTTCAAAAAAAGTTTCCAAGGTTGTAGTGCTGTATAAAGAAAAAGAAAAAAAAAATGTGATCAAGCAAAAAATTGTTTGCAATTAATTTAATCGATTTGATTGTAAAACAAATCATAATCAGTCTACTTTAAGTTTAGTATTTCGATTATAAAGTAGCAAATGCTAAGGACCATAAGTTCTATGAAATAACAATATACGTACAAAATCCTTAATACCAGTGGTTATAAAAACGGGTGACATGAATTTAAAAAAAACCTTGACCACTACGACCCCTGAGGGTTTTGAAACAAAGTTAGTTAAGAAATTAAATTATACAATTAATTAAAAATTGTTATATGATAATTATAACAAAATGTGTATTGGTTTTAATCACTAAGTAATTTAATTAAGGTTCTCAAATTTCTTCGTAAAATCGTATACTTACTATTATCCCATGTTTTTTTCAGGTCTAAAATTTCCCATTCCCTCAGATTCGCAATCATATAACTGTGAATACTAAAAAATACGACGTTATTTCGATTAATGAAAGTTTAAAAACAATATCAACGAGGCTATGCAAAGGCTCATGAAATTTTTCAATGTGCACGAAATTTTTATCATCCTTCCAATATTTTGTTTATGTTTATGTTATGAATATGTATGCACGATGTTGAAAATTTTTTCTCATCATCTGGATATTATCTTCTAATGTTCCGTCAATTGACATATTTATAAACACTGTTCTGACACGGAATTCTCATTATTGTTATTCCGTAAAATAATCTAATTCTTTGTAAACGTATTAGCATGCAATTAATTAGAATTCAAAGATGAATGTATGATATTTTCTCTCTCATTGTCACATAACCTCAAGTAAAAAGTTCACATGCTTTGTGTGAAATCTTATGTAAGTACAACGAAATCTACCAGTGTGAAGTTATTCGTTAATTAATTTGTTTTATTTCTCTTCAAAATATTTTTTTTAAAGATAACTTACTTAATGTTTCGCTATTATTATTTAATTTTTATTTTTCAATTTTTATGATCTTATATCTCTGTTATAACCTGTTGGTTCTGCTATCGACTTATCAAATAGAAGGCTTATGAGTTTTTAACGAAGTAATAGAATGCCAGATAACAATTTTTTATTGTATGAAAATGTAATGTTTTAATTTAAATATTTATCTCAAAAAAATTGCTAGTTCAGTTATAGTTGTACTGGTCCGAAATAATAACTTCAAATTATGAAAAAGAGAGAGTATCTTGATAAATGTGATAATGTTACATGAGCGATGATATCTCTTGATAATTATGTTTATTATTATTTATACTTAGTTGGGCCAAACATATTGCAGACGTGTTTAAATGAAAATATCATTACTAATATTTAAAAAATTATTTTGTATTTAAAACGTTCAATAACACTGGAATTTATCTGATTTATTTTCAGATAAAGTTATGATTAATGAAAAAGGTTGTTCATATGTAAATTCTAGAAGAGGTGAGTTATTTCTTCATGAATACCTTCCCTATCCGGTTGATGATTACTATATAAATAAAAAGAACAATTTTTCTTCCAACAAAATATTACATTTATTAATTTTCTGTCTAGTCTTAGTATTTTTTTCAGTTAGTTGCGTGATAGTGGTAAACCTAAATAGGCAAACTTGAAACATTTCTATAAAATTATATTTTTTCCATTTTACTTTCGGTAAAATATATTTATACAAAACATATAATGTACCTATTAAAACAAAATAAAAACTGAAAAATAAATCTAACAAAAAAAAAAAATTAAAATTAAAAAGATTTTTTTAAGTATTCCAAATAAAGCCAATAAAAACTATAATGATAAATATTCATTTAATGTTTAAAAATCTGACTTCTATAGTTTACCCATTTACAATTAATACTTAAATAGAAATACTTAAGTTAATAACTAACAAACTGCATAACTGGAGTAGTTGCATTTGAGCCTTTGGAGGTGGTGTGATGTTTATTGGGTGCATTATTCATGTTTTGCTTTGCTGTTATTCTCTTTCTACCCTGAGGATACCTGAATAGGCGAAATATTGGACAGATATTTTCAATTTCTGTTTTTAGTTTTGGAGACATAAGGGCTTTTCGTTGGAATCTTCCACGGTCTTTGGTAAAGTACATCTTAGAGACTGTACTAATCCTAGAACAATGGTTGTGAAAGGTCGTGATTTGTCAACCGCCGGATTTTCCCCCTAATTAAGGGTAGCCACTTTATGAATGCTGCGAAGAAACCAGGAGGGTGTTTAGATCCCTCAGGGTCCATCCGTGGCTGTTAACAAATTAAATTAGTTTTTATGCCATAGCCGGATTTGAACCCGAACCTTTCAGCGTAGTAACCCAGAACGCTACACACACATCTACCCCAGCTCCCATCTAACAAATAAAAATAATTACTATTCTTCTTAATCTCAAGAACGTATTCATTGATCAAAATACGAAACAGTTATTACGTGATAGAAATTTTATTGTTACATACTATAAACAATTTGTTTATAACTGGCATTGAACCTGGGAGTTTGTATATTTCCCTAGCTCCTGTCACGTATTGGCACCTTCAGATACTTTTACCTTTGTAGGTGCTAGGATGCTCCTTCAATTATATGATTGAGATTTATTTCGAGGGAGCACGACATGGTAACGTGTCAGTTTGGAACAGAAGGCGACATCGTAATAAGATGTTCTAGTTTCCTGAGGATTACACTCTCTTAGCACCGGAGTATCCATACATTATTATCCATAATGATGGAGTTTAAACTCTGAAGACTATTTGATCTTTATTTTATTTTTAAGGGATGAAGAAACGTGTAAGTAATTTGCTTAATAAATCAGATTAACTAAACTCCTCAACATTTCAATAAGTAATAGAAGTTGAATCATTTTAAAGTTGAATAATTAATTAACAATCCCTGAAGTCATTTACTTGCAATTAATTAATTTATGAAGAATATTTTTACTGTGCTGGATTATAAAAGACCAAAAACTAAAAAAAAAATCGATTAAAGCTAATTGTTTATTACTTATAAGTCCTAAGTCATTTTTTAAAAACGACTTCTATTTTGTTGCCAACTTTGTTGCTTTTAGAACTAAAATTTTATGTAAAATCAAATTGCAGGATTAAAAAAAAATCAAGTAATCATTTTGTTAGTTATTATTTAAGAAGTGTTAACACTAGTAGTCCTAAGTTTCTACCCAGCCTTTTTTTTTTAAATCAAATTTAGATTGTCAGAAAACAACTATGCAAGACTTTAAACGCCCAAAATTAAGTGACATTGCTTCATAAAAAATCTTCGGAGTACATTTTTATTTATAACTAAATTTAATAACGTTTAAAAAGAAATTAATGTTAAAGAATTCGTTTTTTTAGTTCTTAAACGCTTAGATTTTTTTAATTAGTAAATTTAGTATTTTGTGCTTTTAAAAGTTAATTTTAACAACACATTCAGTATTTTAAATTTAAATGTTAAAATATTACAATAAACAGAAAATACTTTATAAGTCCAGTAAGAAATTGATGACAAAAATAATCAAAACAAAATTCAAAAAATAAAAAGGTAGTAAACAAGCAATATCAATAAGCTACTTCAGTATATATCACTAAGTTAAAAACTATAAAAATTCTTAATTAGGTGACAGATGAGGGTGTCCTATGGCTACATCACAGGAAAAAGTATGAAAATTCAATTTTTCTATTGTTTAATTTTTACTGTACAGTTATGGAATATAATAATATAATATGTCATAGAGTATATCTTTATTAAATGTTTATAAATTACGTTTTAATTAAGAATTAAAATGGTATCCCGATGTATTAATTAGTTAGGTGAGAGCTAACTAAATCTAATTAAATCCTGTTTTTTTAACACTACAGCAGTTATAAATTTGTCCTAATTAATCTGTAAGTGGTATATACCATCGTAGCGGAAACAAGGAAACTTTTTTAATTTTCCCCTAAATATATACCAATTAGTTTCCTTTAGTTATTTTTTCATCAATTAGTTTACGGTTTTCTTTTTTTTTTCCACTTTGAAAAGCTGGTTATAAAGGTCACATAACAAAACAAAAACAGAATCTAGAATTTTAAATAGTCTAAATCAGCATCAAGGATCAAGAAAAAACAAATGCGGAAATATTAGAAGGCTAACCGCAAAAATTTAATTTTACTTTATTTCACCTTCAAGTTCGAAAGTTTTAATATTTATTTTTTTATTTCTTACCGAAATTCCTTTTCTCTTCTATTATTGCTAACGAATGCCGACGAAGGTGAATTTGGAATAATTGAAATTAATAGAAAATGCAAAACGTAAATAATCATTTTGGGAAATACTATAGCTGGAAAGTAGGAATTGAATAGTTGCTTGGAAAAAGGGCGCATGTTACATTTTTCAAAGTTTACGGGAGAACCAAAATAAGAAAACGGGTCATTTAATTAGGTGACTGTCACATACGCCCATCTTACATTTTATAGATTTTGCACTTACGCTCTTGTTCGATTGGAAAACAAGCAAACAAATAAATAAAAACTGGTACATCCACGATGCTCTGGTCAAAATGTTTATTTTGACATGACATTGAAAAACCGAAGAGTCTATATAAATTTCACGCCCGGACGGGTATTTCTTGACAAGAGAGCGGTAGGGGCCATCAAATGGACCTTGCTCCACAAGAAAAAAACCAAAACTGAAAAATGTAACATACGCCCTTCTTCCAGGCAGCTATTCAATTGTTCTTTGGTATTTCATATTTGGGATATTTAATATTATATTATGATGTTATATTATAATATCTAGGACAAATAAACTCCTTGCAAAATCTTTGTTTAAAAAACATTACAGTCTCCACCATGCACTGAACCCGACACCCTCATGGGCTATTGTGGTCAAAGTTTAATATTTTGTTACAAAATAAAAAATAATACCAAACAATGTTTAAACTTTTAGTTTGGAATTTTAACAACAAAATAATGCGAGCATATATACATTTTTTTTTAAAATCACCTTAGATGTATACATCTTAGTAATAATAATAAGTTCAATCCCTTGGAAGTAACAGCAAATAATTTAATGTAAATATAATGTAGGGTTTTATAGTCAAAATAAATTTACGAAAAAATTAAAAATTAAATCGAAAAGAAGTTCCTATGTAGTGTTCATTTGTAGTCATTAAATTCTGTAAACTAAGAATGAATCCTATTGAAGTCATTAAATTCTGTAAACAAAGAATTTAATTTTTTTTTAATTCTTTTTAATGTACGAGTCAATTAATAATATTAAAATACTAAATCCAAAATTAATATATTTGATCCCAACTCGCATTCAAGAGATGTAGTATTAAGAAAATGTACTGTCTTCATTCATTTATTAAAATAAAAATTATAGTTAAAAGTTCATTTGCTAAGTAATTTTTCATAAAATATGTGTGTAATACAATTTAATATGCGAACTATTTTTTTTTCAGCTGTTCCCTGAAACAGATGTCCTTTTGTAAATCATCGAATATATACCAGTATAAATTAGATCACTTAGCAAACATATATATTTGAGAATCATTTCGAAAAAGTTATAATACATGAATTATAAATCTTAAAATTGTAAAAAGACATACAAATAAAATGACAATTGAAGAAGAATTGAAAAATAGTTCGAGGTGTATACGAGTAGACGGATTAGGAATAAATAAATCGCCAGTAGAATGCCCCACAGAAGTATTAAAAGTAGGAGGTAAAGTCAAACAAATTGATGACGATTGCAATGACTTTTACGCCAGGCTAAGGAACATGTACAATAAGCCTCAGGCATCAGTTAGCAAGTCAAATCAGAGTACGGCATCTGAAGTCTTCAGTGGTATTAAGAGGGATCGTGAATCGCTTGCATCGGATGCCAAGAATTTTCTTAAAAACATGAGAAAAGACAGAACCAAAGAAAAGTTAACAACTAAAAGCTCCAGCGAAAAAATCAGATATAAGTGGAATGAATTCGACGATGTAGAATGCAATTCAGTTCATTACGAAAAAGCGTCTCCGGAACCGATACCGGTGTTTACAAACATAGGTTTTGACAAAGAACCCGATCTGGAAGATTTCGATGAAAAATTTCCAACGATGGAAGATCTCCCGAAAGACAACGAAGAACTAGAAAAGCTGTTCTACAGGTACGTGAACAAGCTAGAGAGTGTCGCTGATTCCATTCAGCGACGGCACCCGAACCCCGAACCTGGGACCGAAGCGTCTGTCCTCAGCTATCAGTACAAGCTGGACCCACCCAAGGCCAATAAGGACATCAATGAGGCAGTTCTTGGGGAAAGGAAGTGCACATGCCCGGACACCGTGGAGATCAACGGGGACACGGCAGACCTGAAGGTCATCAAGCAGGCGGTCAGGGAACTGAAGAGCAACCACAAGGTCGGAGCGGTCGTCGTCAGTGTCAGCAAGGTAACCTTTATTTCATTTTAACATAATTACCATAAATTATATCCTTCTTACTACACTTATAATGTTGTTCGCCTTTATTTTATTGTGCAGAGATTGTTTCAGCAGGACATATCAGTAACTGTAAGAGAATAGTATATCAAAAAATGTAGTTCGTGTATACCAACCGTTCCTTTCTCAACCCATTTTCGAGATTGGATTTTCCCATAAAAACACGTTTTTTTTCAATAAAAGTTCTAATTTCTGTATACCCTCTTTTAGAATTTCGCTCTATACTTCCAATCAATTACAAAAGACCCATATGCATGACTATTGTAAGACTTATTTGGACTTATGGAGTAGTGTTTTGGGGCTCGAAAGCCATTGAACACTTCTCGTATTCAATCGTTATATCCAAAATCCTTACTGCTCCTTGCTTTGTTACTAACTAAATCATCCACAATGAGCTCAAATGTCCCATTTGTCGCTGATTTTGCCTAAACCCGATACTAGTCCTTTCTTGACAAACTTCATTCCCACTAAAACCCTCTACTTTCCAACCTAGCTACTTCTACAATTCCCGATGATCCTCCGGGGCGTCTGAAAAGAAGTTGTCCTCGTGACCTTCTAAGTTGTATTTGTTATTCGAGTACTACCAGTGGGTAGTTTCTCTACTTGCCTTTATCTCATGTCATTATATATCTTTCATTCTATTTATTTGATGTATTATCATGATCGAGCTGTATATTTCAATAAATAAATTTTTAAAAAAATCATAAAAGGTAGGAACCAATTTCTCGAATCTTTAGAGGATCATAAAAACCAAAAGGTATAAGGGAAACCGCATAATGTAATAGCCTTTTCAATGGTATTTGTATATCCGACATAATTTCGAAAATATTTGAAGTTCAACACAAAGTACAAGGTTGTTGAAATGATGAGATTGAAGACTCTCCATCTCCAAAAAGTCGACGTTTTCTAAAAAGATAAATAAAAAGCCATGACTGTTTACTCCTCATGTAATGTCAAGTTTAACTCATGTAATGATTGAAACCTACTTGCAGAAAAGAATGAAATTCTTGTGAGATGGATGGAGGGTTTTAAACAAGTCGTTCATAAAAATGCAGAAGAAGGAGGGGGGGGGGGCATTTCCAGGTTTGAGGGCGACAGATTTTCTCTATAAATGAAGAAGTCGAGGTGCCCAGGAATCGACGATCACTTACCTGTGCAGCAGCTGAGCTGCGACGATGATAAATTACTCCTGCTGGGTGGTGATACTTGAAAGAGCTTTACTATCTCATACTTTTAACGTGAAATGGATGCATGAACAGTAAAGATGATGCAATCCACATCACAATAAAGGCAACCGGATGAAATGTAAAAAATACAAGAAACTATTTATAAGCATTTTTTAACTTATTTGAAGATTCCTTCGGCGTTTCTGGTTTCTGCTTCATCTGCGTCATCTCCAGGACTGCATTTATTTCATCTAACATCATACTTAATTTGCCATTTCTTTAAAAATTGATCCTTTTTATATAATGAATCAATTTTTTAATTAAAAACGTCTATGTAAATATGCTTTATATAAAGCGATCCAACGTAGTTTGGCAGCAGGACCTTTTTACATTTGCGATTCTCTCTACCAAATTGTAATAGGACTAGTTCAATGGTACGACTCATCTTTCAGTATGTTCGATGCTTTAGAATCGTTTATTGAAAAAAATGTACTTCATAAAATTTAAAACTAGTTCCAAATAATTATATCATAAAATTTATGAATCACGATAACGAACTTACTAAATTTGGTGATAATACAAGATAAATACCGGTGGCATTGTTTCGATTTCGGAAATATTCTGAAAGAAAGTACATGAAAGCCGTGAGCGTCTAAATTCCTTAACAATTCTTTCGAAGACTCGACGCGAAGTACACCTGTTTGGACTTGGCTTCAACTTCTGCTCCATTACCGGGATCAAACTTTGTATTGAAATTGACATTTTTTAAAAACTATTCTTTATCCTCAAGTAACATATAATTTTAAATAATGAATATTGTTTAGTTTTATGGATGTGAAACGTAGCAGTTGAGGCTGAAGGATGAAACATCGTCTTCTTGTATTCGAAAATAAATTGTAGTGTATTATATTCGGTCCGAAAAAGAAGGAGACAACTGGAAAATTTAGGAGATCGCTAAATGTGGAATTGAAGTGCGTGTATCCGATTAATTTCATTGAAATGATTGCGTCGTGTTTAAGATGGACTTGTGAAGGTGTTTGGTTGTGTAATGAACCAATCGCAAAAAAGTTAACAGATGTTGTGCGAACTGGTAAACGTCTGAGGATTAGACCGAGGTGTAGGTGAGAGGATTGCTTTTGGAGTGATCTGCCGGACTAGGGTTTGATTGGGGGTCCGCGGACTTTTTTTAATCAGAGATTAGTCGTATCGGCATCTAACTCACTAAGTCTTATTATTATTATTTTGTTTAGTAGGAGCTGAGTGGTTTACAAAGTAAATCTTTAAGTTTTGCATTTTATTTTTTGGGTACTCCGCACCACATATTTTCCTGATTCCTGGAAATTATCCATAATTAAGATGATTCCAAAACCTAAAAAACCACCAGAACTCCCATCCTCTTATCGTCCTATATTTCTCTTGCCCATAATGGGGAAAATACTTGAAAAACTCATTCTGAAACGTCTTCATCCTATCATAGAATCCAATCAAATAATCCCAGATCACCAATTTGGTTTCCGAACATCACACTCCACCATCCAGCAATGCCATCGTGTGGTGGACGTTGTCTCATCTGCATTAGAGCGCGGAATGTACTGCACGGGAGCTTTTCTCGATGTAGAGCAGGCTTTTGATCGAGTCTGGCATCCAGGACTGCTGTACAAACTCCGTAAATTCTTACCTTCAACTTACTTCCTTATTATCAGTTCCTACCTCAGTAATAGAACCTTTAAAGTAAGCCATAATTGTTCCTACTCTTCCCTCTTCACCCAGTCTGCCGGTGTTCCTCAAGGTAGTATCCTGGGGCCCATCCTATACACGATATATACAGCTGACATCCCAACCCATCCAAGCACTGTCCTCACTACTTACGCTGATGACACATGTGTGTTATCAGTTAATAAGGATCCATTTGTTCCATCCCAATCTCTTCAATCCCATATCTCACACCTACAAGAATGGTGTCAAAATTGGAGGATTAAAATAAATCCTAACAAATCCCATCAAATTACCTTCACCCTTCGTCGTAAACCTACGAATTCCTGTCCTACTGTATCGTTTAATAATACACCACTGAATCCTGTCGAACAGATACGTTACCTAGGACTCCATCTGGATAAACGTCTCACTTGGAATCCTCATACAAGACTGAAAAGACAAGAAACTGCTCGACGTTTTCTCCTACTTCAACACTTACTGGACAAACGCTCTAAGCTACCAATTAATTACAAAAGACATATTTACATGACAGTCATCAGACCTATTTGGGCATACGAAGTTGAGCTTTGGGGCTCTACTAAACCATCCAATTCATCTCGTATCCAATCCTTGCAATCCAAAATCCTTCGTAAAATCCTCAATGCTCCTTATTATGTCACAAACAAACTCATCCATCATGATCTTAATATCCCATATGTTACTGATTTGGCCCAAACTAGAACTTCCATAACAAGCTCCATACGCACTTGAATCCGCTAGTCTCTCAGCTTGCTTCCCATACTATTCCTGATAACCCTCCGAGGCGTCTGAAAAGAAGATGGCCTCGAGATCATCTACTATAGAACTTTATTGGAGTGCTATCGATGGGTAGTTTCTCCACAAGTGTTTTCATGTCATATTCTACATTTTTGCACATTTACTTGATATAATACCATTATAGTTGTAAATATCATTGAATTAAATAAAAAAAAAAAAATTTTTTTTTGGGGGTTTGGCTTCGCCCAATGACATTTGTTCTATTTCTAGAAGTAGACCTAGCCCTCCTAGTTCTTGTAAATGGGTCATTTTAAAAAGGCTGAAGGCTAAGGCCATGGACAGCTTCAGCTTAACTGCGTCAAGGCGTAGGACCGATATCCTTCATGGATCCCTATATATTTCGTAGCGCACTTCTGTCGAGAAAAAAACAAAATAAATTTCTTGAAAAAATCGTCATTAATTTCTATAGTTACTACTGCAATACTGTTCCATTTGAATACACTATACCCACACATTCTTCGTCCAAATAGTGAAATGATATTTTTTATTTTTTTATTATATCACGGTAAACTTCCAATACTAAGCAGAATATTTTTAGTTGAGATCTATAAAAAGGCTAATAGAAAATCCGTAACATCTTGTCTTTCACTTCCATAATAATAAGACAAGTTAATGTATTTTAATTCTGGAGAAGAGGTAAGCTTCAATAACATTAAAATGACATGTTTCATTCGTCAATTAGGCATGTTAAAATGGGGAACAGCTGTGGTTTAGTGGTTAGCATAATTATCTTCTATGGCTAAGAACGTGAGTTAGCAGCTAGTATTTTGGCCTTAGTATTTTTTTAATGGAGTAAAAAATCCTTGCTTCGCCACCCTTCGGAGGGAACGTATGAGAGGTGTCCAGAATCTGCGGGGTCAGCTACTCGTTTAAGGTACCTATACTGATTATACAATATATACAATACAATATTGTACCTAATGTAATTAATATCTATACTAGTTATATGTATAGACAAGATTTAGAACTACCACCGACAAAAGAGCGACGTCAAATAAATAAACAAACGTTTAATTTGAAACGTGTAAATATTACCAATAACTTTGAGATAAAAATAGTCTCTGTTTTGAAGGGATTTTTAATAGCTGTTAATAACTACATACTGTTAACTATCGATAGACAGTAGCGGTCCTTTAGGGAAAAGAAACAAAACAACAAACCGACTGATATCACTAAATGAGTAGGCATTATTGGCAATTCCTCTCCGTACTTGAATTTCTTCATTATTGTAATTTACACCTCATATCAAAGTTTCTTTTTTTATAATTTTTTCTTTGAAATTTACAACTCTATTACAAGTAAATCGCAGGAATGGTACATACTGGCATGAATAAAGACAAGTAGAGAAACTACCCAGTGATAGTACTGAAATAACAAATTCAACTCAGAAGGTCACGAGACCGTTTCTTTTCAGATGCCTCGAAGGATTATCGAGAATTGAAGAGGTTGCAAGGTGTGAAACTAGTGTGTTTGAATGGGAATACAGTTTGACATGAAAAGATTGATATCCGATTCGAGCCAAATAAGTAACAAATGGGGCGTTAAGGTCATTATGGATTACTTTGTTCGTAACGAAGTAAGGAGCATTGAGGATTTTACTAAAAACTTTGGATGGTAAGGATTGAATAAGCGAGGAATTCGATGGCTTAGTGGAGCCCCGAAACTCTACTCCGTAAGTCCAGACGGGTCTAATGATTGTCGTGTATATGAGTCTTTTATAATTAATTGGGAGCTTAGAGCGTTTGTCTAATAAATGCTGAAGTAGCCTGAAACGGCGAGCTGTTTCTTCATATCAAAGTTAAAATGAAAAGTAAAAAACAAATTAACAATCGAAAAAACATTCAAAACAGATAATTTACATTAGCAAAACCCAAAAGTATAACTCATTTCAAAAAATATCTGGTTTATTAAAACTATGCGAGATAGGAAACCACGAAAAAACAAACAATTATAATAAAAAACAGGCAACAATTATCTTTATAATTGCCGTTATCTAACTTTATTTATTGACATCCCAACATCATTCACTTATTAATGGGAACTACCGTCCTTGAAGAACTTTGGCCTCTTCCAATTTCTTCCACCATTCGCCTCTGTCCGTCGCAAGGCGCCTCCAGCGGATTATTCCGATCGCCTTCTGGTCACCCTCCTCATCGTCGAGCCACCTGAGAGGCCTCCCTATTAATCTTGAACCCTCATTCGGCATCTCATACATCATCCTTCTTGGAGTTCTCGTTGGGCTAATCCTCTCCACATGGCCCAACCATCGTAGTCTTTTGAGATGGATGACTTTTATTCATATTATACTCTTCGTGTAGGTCCCTTACCTCTTTATTGGAACTGATTCTTCACTTTTCCTTCACTCTCATAGGTCCGAAAATTTTACGCAGGACGTATCTTTCCCATACTTCAAGGATCCTTTTGCAATTTTTTGTCAGTGACCAGGCCTCACACCCGTAAGTCATAATTGGTCTCACAATTGATTTATATATGAGACACTTTGCTTTTCTTTATATCCTTTTACAGCACAATATTTTCTGTATGCCGAACAGACATCTATTCCTATATCCTACCGATATTCGTGCCTTAACATTCTTATCTACTCCGTTTTTCATACGTTATCATACTGCCC
This sequence comes from Troilus luridus, assembly GCA_964056705.1. Taxonomy (NCBI): domain Eukaryota; kingdom Metazoa; phylum Arthropoda; class Insecta; order Hemiptera; family Pentatomidae; genus Troilus; species Troilus luridus. The sequence continues at coordinate 66,656,280 of OZ057413.1, forward strand.
TTATCATTTTTGAAATCTTCGAAAATCCTTAAGCTCCAGTTCCCAACCTGTATTTCTTCTTCTTTTTTTTGCCATCTCTTGATGTTCGCATGTAAACGCTCTTTTTTTCGTTAATTTCCAGGCCCAGATTTCTAGCTTCCCTGAGAAATTCTTCAAGAGCGCCTGATTTAACAATACGGTTGAAAGTGGGTCTGCTTGCCTAAGTTATTTTCCTTTTTTGAATTTTCGAGAGGATTTTTCATTTATCATCACTCTACTGTATGTATTTGCTAGAGTCATTTTAACCAGCTGTGTTATTTTCTTTGGAGCTCCCAACTTCTCAAGGCACTCGTACCCTTTTCCCTTTTCACTGAATCATACGCTTGTCGGAAGTTCACGAACAGATAGTGAAGAGTAATATTGTTTTCGTACGTCTTCTCCACCATTTGTCTCACGGAAAAAATCTGGTCAGTGGTGGACATCCCCGGTCCTCACTGGTAATCACCTAGAACAGTTTCTGACCAGTTTGTCAATCTTCTACTAATTGCTATAGATAAAACCTTATACACCAAATTCAGCAATGAAATACCCCTATAATTGTCACATTCCGTTCCATCACCCTTTTTGTCTATTGCGCAAATTAAGGATTCGGAACATTCTTCAGGCATTATTTCATACCTTTATACATCAAAAATTATATTTTCTTTTATCTCTTCCCGGCGTCAAGCGGAGCTTAACCCTGTTGTCTCTTTCCTGTACTAGCTAATTTCTTCTATTCCAATCCATTCGTTTCATCCTACAAGCCTCCTTTAATCCGTCTTACCATTTTAGTCTTAGTCTTCCTCTCCCTCTATTGTCCTCTACTCTTGCATTGTATGCACATTTTGATATGCGGCTTGGCCCCATACCTAACACTCCAAGCCATCTCAGCTAGTTCCGCTCTAAAGGATTGGTATGATGAATCGACATAATTATGAAGAATATTTTTGGATTAGAGATTACTTTTACCAATAATGTCCAATGAATCTTCAGGCAACAATTCTTGTAGTCTTCATCACTTACCTTCTATTCCAGAAACATTTGCAAGCTATCTATTTCTAAACGTCAACATAACGTTATTTGTACAGATCTAAAAAGTTATTCGGAGTAATTTATTTTCTATTTCGTTATTATAGCCATTTATTTAGGTAGATCTCAACATTTGCATTGATATATTTATTTATTTTAATGAGGCTAAATCTACATTAGGGATGATTTACTCACAAAAGTCGAATTAATAAGGGCGGTACTTAGAAAAATTGCATCACTATCTCAGCAAAAAAGGGTTCAAATCTAATAATATAATATTGTTGTAAGCAAATATTCTCTGATATTACTAGACTCGTCACTCGAAAAACTTTTCTAGGGTTTTGAATTCTTGACGGCTTTTTCGAAACATATAATTTAGAGGAAAATATGCAGACAACCCACGTCAAAACTCAAGGACTGGGATCCTTAAACATGCAATTTGAGATATTTTCTATTCCTTGTACCCTCTATTAGAAGTATTAAAACAAAATGCTCCTGAATATTTTCCAGGCTTCTTATATTCCAAGGACTTCTTACCACTACCAAGCCCCCCTTATTATATTATGTATCCAAGTTTGTATCATTAACCATACCTTTTTAGGGAGTAGGGAATCCAGTAGGGTGTACGTTAATGTTTAATTAATATCGACCTTGAGCATGGAGAGATTCCAGAGAAGAGTGAAAATAGAACTTGGGACGACGTGATTTCGAAGACAGAAAGAAGCAGCACAGTAAAAAAAAAAAAAAAGGATCTGGGGTTCAGTACATGGCAGAGACTGTACTGATTCAAGGACAACGGTTTTGCAGGGAAGCACAGTAAAAGGATGGAAAAATATTGGAAGGAACGGGAGAGAAAACAACAGTATGGAAAGGATTACAATTGGCAAGTAGTTCCTAGTAGGCCTCATCCAAATAAGAAGAGAATGTCTATTAATCTACTTTATTTTTATATTTTTTAATTAATCCTATCACATAAACTAAAAATGTACGTCTGAACAGAAAGAATATTGATTGTAAATATTATTTTATTGGACATATTAAAAAAAAAAAACAAAAAAAAAACCTACTTTATTTGCAATTTTACATATACAAACAGCATAATACTGAATACATGTTCCGGACTACCTTTACATGTTTAAAGAACAGTGATTTTAATTAATTACAGTTACCTTTTATAAATAATTTTTACAATAGCAGGAAAAATGTAGAATGGACATATTATTGTACCTATGAAACATTATTATGTCATTAGTGTTTTAGGTTTGATCCTATTTCTGTAAAAGAACGCTAAAATTTCGACAGGTTAGTGACCTATCCTGAATAGAGTGGGAAGATGAAAATTCAATTCGTTTGCCCCAGGCTGCTGATAAATTTAAATCCGCTTTAGGTCAGTTTCGAACCGACGATTTTGCTAAGGTGATGCCATAACACACCACCATCACGGCAGTAATATTCAGGAATCCGTGATAAACATACATTTAGTAAGACCAACTTATTTTGATTCCTGTTCCATTGAAACAGTTTCATCATCATGTTTTTTCTCTACATTGTTTTCGCTTCTTTAAATAATTATATAATAAAATCATAAATTATGAACATGGGAGAATTCTCTTTCCCTTGCTCTAAATACAGATGCTAATGTTATGATAATGCCGTTTGTTCGTTGATTGGGAATTCTGTTTGGGTCTTTCTAACCATGCCGAACATTTCAAAGCCTCCACAATTAGTCTGTTATTCTCCCAACTTCAAATATTCCGTGGCTTGCTGGAAAAGGCTCACTAGAGCATGTAGATGTTGAGGAGCTGTTTGGTCGTTCCATATGGAATATCCTTTTTTATTATTTCTAAAATTCGATGTGGAATTCTGTTGTTTACTCTTTTTATGTTTACAGATCGTGATGCGCTGTTATTAATCATCCCTTCTTTTAATAATATTAGCTATCACTACAATTGAACGAACGTTGATTAGTATGCCATCAAATTTGTCCGTGCAAACAAGCGATTTTCGTGTAACTTTTTTATGAGTTTAAAATTGGTCACTCGGAGCCCAAGCTCCAAGAAATCGCCGACGTAATACCGGGACTCATGTCTAAATGAAATTTCCATCCAAAAAATCATTTGTTTCTGTGTGGTGGACACTGTAAGAAATAATTTATTTATCCTAGCTACCCAGAGGTGAAACCACCACATCTACATCGTACTGGAATATTGCAACAAAAAAAGGTCGTATAATAAAAAATTAAAAAAGGCCGCATAACACCTAAAACGCCAAACCTCATGTTTTACGACAGACAGTGAAGAAAATAAACGAACAGGGTCGCGAAGTCCTCCCACACCCAGCTTATTCGCCAGACTTATCTCCAACAGATTTCAAACTGTTCAGTTACTTGAATAACTTCCTTAAGGATGAAAATTTTGAAAATGGTTCTCGAGTCAAAAATATTTTCAGACTTTATTTCATCATAAAACCCTGTATTTTTCAGTTCTGGAATTGAAATTTTGATAATACGTCGGAAAAAATGTTTAGAAGTAATATAGCTTTTCCTTTGAAAACAGACACTTCATGTGAAACGTCCTAATATTTCTTCCCAGTTGCTATAGATTAATAAAATTTTATGTTGCAGAAGAGCCAGTCCGTGGATGACACTGTGGACACCTCAACAAAGCTTAAGGAGAAGAAAGGACCAGTCCTGATGACAAAGTACGCTCTGGAGTTCCTGAGCAGCAAGATTGCAAAGCACCCGTGCCTCGGTAGCATCACATTCAGGAACGTGCCACTGACAAGTGCCGTCCAAACTCTTCTCATCCCGGCCTTCGCAAACCTCACATCGCTCAAGCTCGTCAGTGCTAAGTAAGTCTTTCATTGGATAAAAGGAAACAAAGTTGTTTTTTTTTATAAAAAATTGTACCCATATATATTCTCAAAAAATATACTGAGGGAGAAACCGACGGACGGAGAGGTGTGGAGGAAGCTCGCCAGGGAGTCCTATGTCCTGCGAGTGCTGTTCCGTAGACCAGTCAGTTAGTTATATTTTAGTTAGTTTTAGTTTTAAAGGCAACTTGGGTTCCCTCTACTTGTCAGATTAGAGCTCCATCCCTCCCAATCCATCCAATCCTCTTCCTGGAGACCTCGATCAGCCATTTCCTCCTGGACTCCCTCCATCCACCTGATTTTGGGCCGTCCACGTCCTATCCTCCCTTGGGAAGCCCAATTCAGAACTCGGTTCGCCCAATATTCGAACGACATTCTCTTAAATGCCCGTACCATCTTAGGCGGTGTGCCCCGATTTAATTTGTTGACATATCAACATCTATCCTCTGTCGAATTTCTTTGTTTATTGGTTTTTCCAGCTTGGTGACACGGAGACATCTCCTCAAGAAATCCATCTCAACCCCCTGGACCTTTGAGTACAGACGGGAGCTTATAGTCCAGGTTTCCGAAGAATAAGTCAGGGTTGATTCGACTATGGTTGTGAAAATACGGCGTTATTTCTGTAAATATCTCTGTACTCCAGAGGACCGGATGTAGCATTCGGGTAGCCTTTCGGACTTGCTCAACCTTTCTTCTGATGTAATAATCTGACGACCCGGTAGTATCAAAATAAGAACCCAGGTACTTTAATGCATTTACTTTTTTACAGGCCTTCCTGTCTATTAGAAGCACACCAGTATATGGATTTCTAATGGCCATATACTCGGTCTTATTAAAATTATTTTTTTCCCACCGTTTCGTAGCACATCTTTAGGGCATACACCATCATTTTTATTAAGTGGCCTTAATCAAATTCTTTGTCGGTTAGATCTACAACGAATAGTGTGGGCTAATTGAGGTAATTTGTGATATATATTACATGATATAATTGAGAAAACCATAAGAAAAAAAAATAAGAGATTCGTAATAATAGCTGCGTATAGATTCGTAATTGAATAATAGCTGCTTCAAAAAACTACATAACTAATCCAGTTTAAAAAAATGCTGAATAAACTAATCACGAATTGGCCCATTTATTCAGTTATAATATGGATTATGTAGAGGCTCAATACTGGAGAATTTTTTAGTAACCATTCCGTGCTTTTATTTTCAATGCTTTCTTGTCAAATTAATATGCATTTTTTTAGCGATGGCTTAGAGCCATACCGGAGCGGGTAACTCATTGTGCGGAGCGTTGAGATACTGAGGTGTAGATGGGCTCAAACCGACTGTGGCAGATCAATTATTTTATCTGTTGTTAGCCGTGGAACGAACCTATAGGATCTGGAGACCATCCTAAAAGGAGGAAAAATTTGAGGGTTAAGTGAGATCTCTGGCCATGGATATTATAATTATAATAATAGTGATACATTATTCGTATTAATTAAAAAATGATGGATGCTACCTTCATAACTACAGAAAGATTCATGGAAACATTGTGTTGTTTTTTTATATTTATCATGTTGTTGACTAATTTTTTGATTACAGATTAAAAGATGACGGAACCAAAAAACTCTGTCAGTATCTTTGGAGGTCCAAAAGTCTCCAAGTTATCGACTTCACAGACAATCATATTACTAAATCAGGAGCAGAGAAGATCGCAAAACTGATCGAAAAGAAAGGGATGTTCAAGACAATGGACCCAGTGTTTTCAGCTTTGAAGAGGTTGACTCTAAATAAAAATCCGTGAGTAGTACTCAAATGTTATCTTGATTTACCAGCGATACAATGTAACGATCACTTTATGTAACAAGTAATTCTCGAGATCAAATTACCAGTTATTAATCCAGTTACCTAATAAACTTGGGGGATTGGGATATTTAATAGTCATATGAACGGAAGATTAGCACTGGTGAGATTGATAACAGCTTAAAGAGCTAAGTAGACTACACGAGCAGTTTCTTTATTATTTTCCGACATACAAATTATTCTAAGAAACCATAGATAAATTCACTGGTGGTTGTCATGGAACAACTATTTTCCCCAAATCATCCCAAAATCTATTGGTAACAACAAAATCCATTAATGAGTTTCTAGTATTTTGTGACGCCATGCCTCCTAAAACTATCAGCTTCTTGTTACTTTTCTCATTCCCAACATTTTGGTTGCCTTGCCTCATTGCCTCATTGCCCAACAATATGGTGGACTATCTGGTAGGATTGGGATGAGACTGGGAAACTAACGAAGTGTTTCCACGGTTCCAGTTCGTATGGCAAGCTGCCTTGCTTTCCAATAATACTCCCTTGGTATTCTTCTAATTCGGCCTTTTAGAAAAAAAAAAAAAAAGGCTGCCAACATTCTTAATTTGTTTACCCCTTGTTTCTTTGTCCTCTCTTTAAATAAGAAATCCCCTACTACGAATAAGCATTAGGCATAACCATTCTCATTGAACTTCTTCCTTAAATAACAATTTATTCGTTCTACATCAGTTTGGAATTCCTTACACAACTACATCGCAAAATCTCGTCTTTAAATTCGATGAAAATTAATTATTACACTACCTTCATAACTACTGTATTAATATTCCCCATAAATGTGATAATTTTAATTGTATTTATGCTTATTGTAGTTCTTTATTTTTTGCTTTTACTTAACAAGTCTAGATTATAGCTTATCTAGTTATGTAATTATGATTTCACTGTTCTATTCTATAAGTGTCTATCCTCTTTGGATTTTGGTGTTTATAACGGCCCGTCTTATTTTAATGATAGCTGGAAGGAATAAGTCTACCGATGTTAATCAATACATAAACACGATGCATAAATAATCAATATAATACATTACTTCCAAATAATATATCAAACAATAGGCGTTAATGACCTGAGGGTTTTATGGCTTTAAAAACAAACAAACAAACCATTACTGCAAATCTTCCAAATGTACTGGTACTGTCAGTTTAAGTAGCGGTATCCCAGGATAAAATTGAATCTGCATGCATTTCAACAGTAGATTGTGGTAAATAATATCAAAAATTTTGAGTTAACATTGAAAAACACGAAAAAATTAACAGTAACCATGGCCAGCGTTGAAAATAAATATTTCAGGATCAGAAGCAGATGACTCCAAAATAAAAAATAAAAAAATTCACGTTTTTCGCTATTTTAATCAACCAATTTTGTCTACCACGACACTTTTCTGCCTTAATCTTCATGATCTTAGTCCGGTTTGAAGACCGCAAACTGAAGTTTCGGAAGCACATAGCATTGCACGACTAAACTAGGGAAATTGTGAACTTTATACAAAATAAATTTTTAAATTTGGAGTTATCCGATTTTGAGCCTCAAAGCCTGATATAATGATATATTAACTAGGGTGAAGTAGGGTAAATGAGTATCTGAGGGAAATGTATAATTCTTCCAAAAAATGTGGGAATGTGATGATTAAAAGCTAGTTGTTGTAACGCATTTACCCTACATACACATTTGTTCCATGATAATGTACATGGTGCGAATAATAATAAAACGAGAGTTATAAAGTATAAACATATTCATTCTGGTTTTTAGGATTGAAACTGAAGGGATGAAGCACATCCTGAAGGCTCTTAAAGTGGACTACTTCATGAAGGCCATGGACATGAGGGAGTGCGCCATCATTTCCAGCGCTAAAGAGATCCTCGACTTCCTCTACCAGAACTTGGACCTCGAGGTCCTCGATCTTCGGGGGAATAACATCCAGAGGCTGGACCTCGTCATCAAGAACGTTCTCCAGAACCGTACCGAGGATAACATTTACCAGTGGGAAGACGAAGAGGAAATATTAAAATATAAGTGATTCCGAAATCAGTTGAAATCATAATTTTTATAGTTATAGGTTACTTTATGTCAAAGAGAAGTTGGAGTCTTTTCTTTGTATTTCAGTTGAATGGAGAGCGTTAGCTCAGTATGTTCAGCGCGAGTTGCTATACTTAAAATTCGGGTTCAAATCCGCCTGTGGCAGATAAATTATTTAAAATGTTAACATTGCTATTTAGCGCTATTACTTATTCCTCACAAGTGGCAGATTGTAATATAAAATGTGTGTTTCTCTCTCTCTCAAAAAAAAAAATATATATATGTTAACAACCATGGATGAGCCCTCTGCAATACACTCATTTTCGATAAATAGGTAACCGGGCGCTTCAGCTTGATCTCCTACAAATCTCCTCACTGCTCAACCAATCTTCTAGAAAGAGTGCAGTACCTACTAAGACTCTTCATTAGTTAAGATGTCGTGTATTGTAATCCAATTTCAACTCAATACAGATTTGCTGGAGTTAAAAAAAAAATATATATAAAATTACATAATGTTTTTCTTATATCAAATGTCAAAAGAAAATGAGCACTTGATATAAAATAGTTAAAATAAAATATCATAAAAATAAATGTAATATAAAAAATATAAATGTGAATTAATTGGTTTTTCTTTAGAGGTCGTTCATTAAATGCTGATAGGGTATTTATGTAGCTCAGTATTTGGAATGCTGAGTTGTTAAGCCGAATGTTCCGGGTTTAAATCCGACTGTGGCAGATAAATTATTTCATCTAAGTGGTCTTCTGAGCCTCCTGGATACCACCTATTTTTCTATAAATGGTTACCCTAAATTGGGAGAAAAACCATGGTTTTTGAGCGTGATATTGGACAAATCATCTCAGTGCACAATCGTTGTTCTAGAATCATTAGAGTCTCTTCCATGAACTGAACCCAAGACCTTCGTGTGTTTTAGTGGTACGGTTTTTTTAAAAATATTCTTGTAAAATTACGTGACTCCCTAATAACTAGTCTAAGACATAACTATGGCGTTATATCTGGGTGTAGACATCTAATTATAAACATAGATATAAATTTCTATACATCGAGGTAATAAAAAAAAATCAGTCTCACAGAATCTCTTCGAATTTAAAAATTATTTTCTTTTGAAAACCTATAACACTGCCCACAATATGCCTTTGGAATAGTTATTTACATCTATAAGTTAGGTAAAAACGGTTATAGCCAAATGCTTCATGAAACTAAATCGGAAAAAATATCCCTCTTACCTTACAGAATACTGATCTATTTCTACATTCATAAAATATAGAACTTGGTTTCAGCTTTCATGGAAACGCCATCTTATTAAAATTAATGTTGGGTCATGGTTAATTCCATGATTCATAGCTATGAAAATAATTAATATTTCGCAGGCCTGCAGAGCACATTCGGAATACTTAGTAAAAGTGACTCAAACTGGATCTGCCTTCAAGATCATTGTTCTGAGAATTCGAGGTGTTGAAGTGAAAAGGAAAAAAGATTCAATGGAATTATAAATATTCCAAAGGACAAAGGAGCAATGTTTTCTTTACAGATATATTGTAAAATATGAATAATAAAAGAGAGAAATGACCAATAGAAAAATGTTAAATAACTTACTCATTTAAAATTCTTACCTAAAGACGTTGCTTTCTACGCAACTATTAGGGTTTCAAAAATAATATTTAAAAAAACAAAGAGTTCCTTAAATACTTATTTACATCATACTTTATGTCTTATTTACATCATACTTTCTTTTAAATTAATAACGGGGTGCCCCCTGTTCGACAAACGGTGGACCAACTCCATTTTATATATTATATAACTATTCATTTAATATTCATATCAGTCTAGTTTCAACCCCCGATCTTTCCAGCCCTGAAGAAGACTTGCAATGTGGGTCAAAACGTCGGCTTTCCAATAAACAGTTCTCCCTTTGTAGTAGAATTTTTTTTTACCTCCACCCGGACCATTTTCTTCCTCTTATCGAATTATTAGTTGGACTGTCTTGCTGGATACCCAAAATACTGATGCAATCATTACTAACAGACTTATTACAATAGAATCCGACAAGGATACTGAAACGTCACTGGAGCAGAGATTTACTACAGAGGGATGAAGCACGCTAGTAGTGCCTTCAATGGGAGGTTTCTCCATCCACGCTTCCACATGAATCTCTAAGGGTAGGTTTTCGAAAGAAGGTCATAAATACAATATGTGCCAAATGGCATTTGTATAATTTATGTTAATAAATATTTATTATTATATTATTATTAATTAATTTTTATTACAGTAAGTACTAAGTTTTATGTACCTTGATATTAATCTAGAGTTTCAGATTAGTACTTACTTTGTACCCCGTAGTGAGCCAATTTAAATATGAGCACACACTTATTATTATTTTGAGATACTTAGTATTTCGTATTATATAAAATTTTGTTTTTTTTAGTTTACTTTATAAATGAAAAGAATATATAGTGAGATCTAGACAGGGATTTTTCTAAGCTGTTTACCGGTAGATTTTGGGAACATAAAAGTATGTTTCAATTGAAAAATAAAATTTGAAACTTTTAACATCAACTACTTATTTTTCAAAAATCGACATAGGTATAATACCTGTTAAAAAAATTAAACGACGTTAAGACCAAGGTCCTGGAATCTAACCGTGAACTTGAAACGTGTTATGAGGGCTTGCCGCTCCAGTGTCCTCCAAAGCGTTGTTTGGGAGTAGACCAAAGTAGGTCATGTATCACGATATAAATACGTGTTTATAAATATATATATATATATATATATATATATATATATATATATAGTCATATTAATATTAACATGAATAATATCAATAATGCAATGCTAATAATGAATCAGTTCAACTTGTTTCCCGAGCTGCCTTACAAAAAATCATAGACAAAACTGACCTAAAATCGTTTACCAGGCTGTAACCGAATCCTTCGGAACGTATATTATCCATAAACAATATAAAAAATCACGTTTAATTGCATTTGGATCATACAATGATAATGAATTTATTAACATTTCCCCCCAAAATATTGTTCGATGACAATAGGGCAAGAAGGTAAAGAAATCATTAAAACTGATTTTACCGTCCATAAAAAATTTGCCTACAATAGTATGCGAAGATTAGGAATAATCAACACCTCTGATAATTGACATGTATTTCGGAATAATGATTCGAAAACACATTGGACTGTGTATTTATTTATTTATCTTGTCCTGGTTTGAAGTATTAAAGTATTATAGAAATAGAAATAAAAAAGTAACTTAAAAGTAAAGTAAAGTAAAAAATAAAAATAAATGATTGACTGAATGTTTTTTCCTCTCTTCCGATAAAAAAAACAACTGTAGGTTATAATTTAGTGTGCCTAATCAACGTCGGTCTTGAATATTTTTTTTGCTAGTTTTTTGCCCAAAATTACCCTAGTTTAAGTTAAAAGTATTTAAGATCGCTTAGCTAAGGCTAATTCGTTGACGATAACAGAAAATGCCATGTTTCAAACCAATTCCCTTGAATATAACAAGCATGAACAGAAAAACAAAAACATAATACGTATCTGGCCAGAAGGCTACATAATACAAATCATAAAGTATATATAAAAGTACCAAACAAATGTACAAGAAAAATAGTACATTAAGTGACAAAATACCAAGCAAATAAAAATAATCATAATAAATAACAGCAAATAAAATACATGAGCTAGGATGTAATAACTTCTTAGCATACTGTATATCTTCTTTACAATAAAAGAGTAAACAACAAAAGTCATTGTCTAATAGTGATTCGTTTAAGCAAATGATTAACCTGCTCATTAATCAGAGAACACTTAATCAGATGGGAAGTGAGGAGATTTTGGATAGATCAGGGTATAAATGGGCATAAGGAAGAAGCATGACGGATAATTGGAGGGATTGTGTTCCATATGGTGGAAGAACGGGCGAGAAAGGAACGCTAGTACGTACACAGATCGGAAAGGCGAGATCTTGTTTCCTGGTGCTGGACTGAGGATTTGAATTGGAAGAGGCTGTAGATATATGTAGGGTGTTGGGAGTTAATGGATTGGTATAAGAATACACCGAGGAAGTATTGTCTCTGAATGGGAAGGAAGACCCACTTTTACTCATTGTAAACATAGGACACGCGAGACCGCCACGGGGTACCAAGGACAAATCTTAGAGAGGAGTTCATTATAGTATGACTATGCATAGTTTCGATGAACATACTTGCATGAATACTGACATGCTTTAAAATAAAACTTAAAAATTCTCGGAGAAAATCCGGAACAGACGGGTACCTATATAGTTTTTTATTTTATGCATCTTGAAGCAAACAAACTCAAATTTTTAGAGTCATTAATTTTTTTCTTAACTACAAACTGTAATCACAAAAAATCCTACCAGCCAATGTAAGCGATAGGCAACGAAAATGAAGACTAAATATTAGCCAGCCTTAAAATCTCAAAAAATAAAAATAAATGATTGATTGAATGTTTCCTCTTCTCTTTCGATAAAAAAAAAACAACTGTAGGTCATAATTTAGTGTGCCTAATCAACGTCGGCCTTGGATAGTTTTTTTTTTTTTGTCGGATCCAAAATAACCCTAGCTTAAGTTAAAAGTATTTAACATCGCTTAGCTAAGGCTAATTCGTTGAAGATCACTGAAAATGCCATGTTTCAAAGTGATAACAATGTAACTTGATGATTTCTATACTAGAAAGTGGGCGTCAACTCGTTAAGTTTTCAATTTCTCAATGAAGATTTCTTTACAGAGATGAAGAAAGATCAAGCACAAATGCCAGTATGTGGAGGCGTTCCGGATCAAAAGGGGATAACTCCAAAATTTCAAAATCTTCGCATGTTTCGCAAGTTTAGTCAAGTAATTTTCCTAAATCGACACTTTCCCGTCTCATTTCTCATAGCTTTAGTCCGGTACAGAACCTGAAGTTTCGTTCAGCAAAAAACATTGCTTTACTAAACTAGTGAAATTGTGGACAAGTAGAACTTTGAAATTTGAACTTATTCGCATTTGATTCTGTACGCTTTAAATGAGAACTCTCAATATTTGACTCTCCTAAATATATAAGGCTACATAGTGGTTTGATTTTTAAACATTATAAACATGGTAATGAACTCAAAAATAAAAAAAATAAAGTAAATATAACAGCCCAATTATTATTTATTTGCATAATGAAGTTGCGATCGGGTTGATGATATGCGAAATTAAAATATAATTAGTCATTTCCTGAAGACATGGTAGCTAACAATGCTTGAGCGTTATATTATTATATAATTATTCCAGAGTAAGAGCAGGAAGAAGCGTAACTAGGTGATATAAAAAACCTAATACTACAATGGTTTATTATTTGTTTAATTGGGAGATGAGCCCAATTTTGCTAAATTCGAGATTCCCCATAATCCAAAGTAAGCAATATAGTAAAATTCTCTACTCTCCTATAGAACATTGAGAATGTTATTTGTTACTGATGATCAGATTATCCCGAGTTACTGAGCTGTAGTCCTGTTAATAAAGTCCTATTTTTATGATTTTCAAACCTGCACTTGAAATTAGAAACCACAAACAAATGCAAAATTGTTTTCATGTAATTTCGATGTTTTGGGTGGTTAATAAAGTTATGACAGATTTTTATTTTTTTTTAGGAAGTAGCATTAGGAAATGTAATGCAGGCAATGACCCATTCTCACGTTAAATTCTATGATGAATCATTAGAAAAAATGTTTCTCCAAAAGGGCGGAAAACGCTTAGCGGAAAACAAGATAATCTATACAAACAAAATGAGTAAAAACCAAAAATATTCCTATTTTCGTGACCCATAATGATATTTCATTGAGCCAAATCCTCAATGCGTTTTTGGAGGTTGCCAACTTAGAGGGTGTACTTGACCGAATTTTAAGTATGATACTCAGTGAACGATCAATTTGATGCTTCACAATTTTCATCTCATGGGTTTTCTCTTAGAGGATGTCTCTCCAAATTATTATCGTATTTAGTACTCTTCTCTGCTTGCGATTATTTACTAATTACTTGAATAATGGATTAGACAGGGAATTGTATTTTAACCCTCTATTTCTCAACTCTAGAATATTTCATCTAAAAAAAATATAGTTTCTGAATAATTGAACAAATAAAAATTAATCCCTAGTGGGTTTACCCACTTACTCAAAATTTTTATCGAAAATTATTTTTTATTTTGAAAAATGGGAGGCTAATCGCTACCTGAGTATTACAAAGTTGTATGATACACAAATATGAAAATGAGAAAAATGATTTTGAGTATCTTTTTGTTTTTGGTTTTCGGATGATACCCGGTCTTGATTTTTTCACGTTTTGAAGATCTATGTATAGTTTTCGACCCACAGAACCATTTGGTATCAAAATCTTTGATTTTTCAATTTTGTAACATACAACCTTCTAATACTAAGGTAGCGATACACACCTTTGTATTTTTGGCCTTTGGATGATACCCTTGTGATGATTTTTTGACGTTTTGAAGAACTATGTACAGTTTTCTACCTAGTTCACCAACGCCCGTTGGTTATTAAGCTTTAGGTGTTGCTATGGTTAGTAAAAAAAAACAACTTAATTATAATCTTTGTAATACTTTAAATATAGTAAATAATTAAACAATGGTGTGGGGGATTTTGAGTTTTACTCTAGTATTTTGATGAACTATTTAAAAAAAAATTATTATAAAATAATAATTATTTTAAAAAAGTCATTGTGTTAATTCTTCAAGCTCCTTCCTTTGGCTACTTCAGTTCGAAAGTTCAGGAGAAGATATTAATTTTTTTTTTACTCGTTAACTTTTATTTGGCTTAATTAAGCCAATCTTCACGTTATTTTAGAAAAATAAAAAGACCTTTTTTTAAACGTTTCACATCTGCATGTGAGTTACTAATTACTCTAAACAAATTAAAAACATAGTATGCAAGTTAAGACTTCTTATCTTGAAAAAACATTTGAAATTATTAGTAACTAAATAAAAAATAAATGATTCTTTTGAAGTCATAATTATCGAGCGATTTTCTTGATAGCCTTTAAAAGAGACCGTGTGATTTGTTCCACACCCGAGCCTCCGTTATGATTTCCTAGGGGGAGTCCGTCATTAATTCTAAAACGTGTCTTGCAAAAGCTTATTAAAGAAATTAGGAAGTACTCATTTTTTCCTGTTCTTATGTTGTTTTATCAAGTACGAGTTCAGGGAAAGAAATAACTGACAAATTTTAAAGGGCTGTAAGTAACTAAGCAAATAATAATCTTCCTGATGTTGATCGTTATTAAAGTACCTGGAAATTTTTCATTAATCGATTTTGAACGGAATGGCATTGGTTTCTAGCCTAAGTGATGAAACATATTTTCCTTGAGAAATAGCCTCAAAATCACCTGAAGTTAATCTAGTGATCGTGCCAAGTCAACCAAGTGGACAGATGAACATGTCAAGGAATACTAAGCTAGAAA
This sequence comes from Troilus luridus, assembly GCA_964056705.1. NCBI lineage: Eukaryota > Metazoa > Arthropoda > Insecta > Hemiptera > Pentatomidae > Troilus > Troilus luridus. The sequence goes on from OZ057413.1 coordinate 66,671,557, forward strand.
GGACTTGATGACTTAGTAGCTAGGAAGTCATAGCTTATATTTGTTCTCTTTACCTCTGATTTTGAAATGAAGTCTTCCCACTTTGGGAGGTCCTACTCTTACAGGAAGTAATTACGAAGTTTTGAATATCATGTGAACTTACATGGGGCAGTGTGCTACGAATGTTTGTAATTCAGGTTTTCTTTTACATGTACATAATTTACATAACGAGCGATTCTTTCATTTTTTGTCACACGCTCTCCTTTCCATTATAATTAAATTAGTTAAAAACTCCACGACGTTTGCTTTCCAGGACCTGTGCAATCATTTTATTTTTTTAATATATTATTATTATTATTTTACGAACAGGACCACGCAGATATAATGTCTATCACTCATCCTTACTTCTCCTCGAAATCCTCCATTCTCTTCGAACGTTGCATTCTTCTCACATCCACCCATCTCTCATGCCCATGCCTCGTTCTCTCCTCCACAAGAACCCGGTTGTTTTTGAGTTGGCTCCTAAATCTCTCTCGGCCAAGACAGTTCTCATCAGTAATTCCAAGTTTTCAATATATTTTTTATTTACTTAGCATAACTACTCTGGCTTTTCAGGTTGTATATCTTTTCAAATAATTGCTTTATTGGTTTCCAGATCAACCAAAGTCAATTTTAATTATTTTGGCTTATATAAGCTAAATACATACATGATGATTATTCTAAGAATGGATCTAGCAGACCCCTCATTCTGGGTAAAAGCATGACCTACACCAATCTCCTTGGTTTTATAATAGACTTAACATTTAATAAAGTCTAAATCATCTAACGACCATTTTCTTCCAAAGCACTTCAGAGTCTTACAAGGAAGAAATTCTTTGCTGATGAATAATTTCTTGTTCCGGGTCTGGTATGTAATACAGAGGCCAATTACAGCTTTGGTTGAAACACCAATTATGCTCGGGAAAATGTTACATATTATTTTTTTTTTAACTATCTGTGATTCTATAAAAACAACTGCACTATGTTCAAAGTGTTGCTTCGTCCAGGAAGTATAAAATTGATACAGTATTTATATATAGTTGAAGGAGAAAAAAAAAACTTAAAAAAACAACGAGGAAAAAGGTCTAAATCCTAAAACTGTAGGTCAGACTAAATTGAGTGAATTAATTGATGGAAGGCCACCCAATGCCCCGCACGATGGCACATTATAATTAGGCTCGTAAAAACGAGACTAGCTCAGTGGGATTTCGAACGTAATATTTTATTTCACAAGGTGGAGTAGATGAGGAAGAGGAAACATTAGCTGCTAATTACTCGTTTCAATACCTATAATAAAAATATTTATATTTCATATGGGCTGTGATATGGCTTCGCAAATTAAACCTGAAGATTAAAGTCGTATGTTTTTAAGTAAACCAAAAATTTTCTTGGCGGGGATCCTACTATTCAACCGCAGGATTGTTTCAACGTGTCATTAAAATTAGAGGACGGAAATGGTCAGGGTGAAGGTCAGAAAAAATACTTAAATACAAGCACTGCTTATTTTAAAGCCAAAGTTTCACCCCACATTCCCGGTCTTCTTCAAGGCTAAATGAATAAGATACTAAAAAATTAAAATAATATATGGTAAAGAATAAAATTATATATATATTCATATAGGAATATGGGTGATAAAATAAATAAAGAAAAATTTAACAAAAATGGGGAATCCTTTAGGTATAGTTCTAGGTATAGTTCTAGAGAGTTTTCGAACTTATTAGCAATAAGGAATAAAATATGAAGTAATAAAAAATAATTAAGAATAACATAATACAAAGTCATTGTTTAAGTAATCCTTCCATTAATCGATAATTGGTTAGTTGTTCCAAATTTGAGGCGTTTTTACTATATTTCATTTTAATTTATATTATATTTTATATATATATATATATATATATATATATATATATATATATATATATATATATATTATCATATTATATTATTATGTATAGACTGATTTGCTGACTTCGAGTATCTCAGCCTATTCTCGAAGATTGTTTAATAGACCAGCGCCCAGGTACAAAAAAAGGGCTTTAGGTCGCAATAAATTGAAGAGAGCTGCATTTATGATATGTTGTAAGGGCATGCCTGAGTAGTGTAAATCCAAGTTCGCTACCGAAAAAACACATGGGAAAACTTTTGGTGTCCGAAAAACCTCGACATTTTTGGAATTAATTCAGTTCTTGGCCTTTATCTCCTAATAGGTGCGTTTTTGATAAAAAACATAAGTTATCACTTTGAATTTGAATTAAATTTCCTACAATTTGATACAACCGCAGCTCTGGAGCTCTGATAGACTCTGAGTTACGCGCCTTTGAAAATTGGTAATTTTTTCCAAAAATCCAAATATTAAGTTTTGGCCCACTTTCGTAAGGAACACCGGCCGAAGGAGTGATCCTAATATGAAAGTCATGGGAGATGAAGCTGTAGTAAATTTAATTAGCTTTAATTTAAGCACAGACCGAGGCCTGTAGGTCTTATAGATTCTGAGTTACGCCTCTTGGTCATTTTTTTCAAATAGTCCAAATATAGGCCAGCGGCCGGATGTTTGAGGGTCGCAAAAAATTGAAGAGAGTTGGATTTTTGATAGGTTGTAAGGGTATGTCTGAGTAGTGTAAATCCAAGTTTGCAACCTAAAAAACGGATGGGAAAACTTTTGGTGGCCGAAAAACCTCGGGGAAACTGGGTGGCTCCCCCCCCCCTCCTTGCATAGTTTTGCCCACTAGTATACCATTATTTTTTGTATAGGTAATTTACAAGTAAGTATTTATACTTTACAATAAACAAGCTGCTTAAGATGGATTCGTGGCGTACAAGATCATTTTCTTAAAACACCCACTTTCCCCGATTTTCCTTTTTTTTAATTGACAAGAGAAGTATAACAACTATAGGCCTCGTTATGTGCTTAATTTAAAGCCAATTAAATTTATTACAGCCCCATTTCACTTTACTTTTATCGTAGGATCACTCCTTCGGCCGTCTTCCTCACGAAAGTTGGCAAACAATAAAAATTTGGACTTTTTGGATAAAATTGCCAATTTTCAAAGAGGCGTAACTCAAAATCGATTAGACCTACTGAGCTGCGGTTGGATTCAAATTGTAGAAAATTTTATCTACTTTAAAAATGGTTACTCATGGTTTTTTTTAGAAAAAAAGCTGTTACAGCATATCAAAAATGCAACTCCCTTCAATATTTTGCGACCCTCAAACACGCTGGCCTATATTTGGACTATTTGGAATAAACTAACGATGGGCGTAACTCAGAATCTATTAGACCTACAGGCCTCGGTCTGTGCTTCAATTAAAGTTAATTAAATTTACTACAGCTTCATTCCCTGTGATTTTCATCGTAGGATCACTCCTTCGGCCGGTGTTCCTTACGAAAGTCGGCCAAAACCTAAAATTTCTACTTTTTGGAAGAAATGACCAATTTTCAAAGGGGCGTAACTCAGAACCTATTAGGGCTACAGCTGGGGTTAGATTCAAATTGTAGGAAATTTAATTTACATTAAAAATGGTCACCTACGTTTTTTTAATCAAAAACTCACCGATTAGGAGAAAACGTTGTTTCGGTAGCGAACATGGATTTACAGTACTCAGATATGCCCTTACAACATACCAAAAATACAGCTCTCTTCAATTTATTCCTTCAAACACCTGGACGCTGGCCTATAATGATTTTCTTCCACCATTGTCATCACCGAGAAAAAAAATTTCCACCGCTTCCTATGTCTCTGAAAATCTCTGGAATCACCGATGAACAGTCCACTCACTTATATTGTGCCCCCAGATATGTGCCCGTTTGGGCTCCATTCCGGTCGAGTTTGAACTTATGATGAATCTTAGTAAATACTGAATTATTTCTAAATGGGAAAATGTTACAGAGGTAAACAAACATTTTTGTTTGAATGTAAAACAAATGTATTATATCAGATCAGCAGGAATCAAAATAAACGTCATTTAAATTATTTATTTTTTATCAAAACTGGTTTATATGATATTGACAAGTTATCGATGGGAATCATAAATTAAATTTATTAAAATAATTTAACGGAAATGGTCAAATAACTTAATTATGCAAAAATATAAGAAGCAGGAAGTATATCAAAGGTTATAACAAAATTCGGTTCCGGTTTTCCAAATATCAAGGATATTGGGAGAAACATCAGTGTTAGATATTTTGAGGTCAAAAACACCAAGAATTACGATTTGTTGAATTTTTACGGTTTGTTGTAAATCGATTAAATCTGTGGGTATCATACATTACTCACACATGGAGGAGCCATAGGTCTATCTTAAGATAAGGAAAAAATAAATTAAAAAACAGTGTCTTTATAAATCATGAAAGATATTGGGTTCAGCATTTCTTAGAAACTCCAATGTTTCTCTCTCATACTAGACTGAAAAGACAAGAAACTGCTCGTCTTAGCAGGCTACTGCAACACTTATACTAACACACCAAACCCAATAAATGACAAAAGACTCATATAGATGACTAATATAAGTCTATAATATAAGGCGCATTCGGCACAAAAATAACAGCTCATCCAAGAATAGTCCTCGACACTAATCACTGCCAGTACCCGTTTTGTCCGAAAATGGTAGCCGATCAAAGGTTTCACACGGCATTTTCTCGGCCAGTTTTTAGAGATAGAGCTAAGGGAATCAGAAAACTTGAAGAGTAATTTTACCAATGACTTGTTCTTTGAATTAAACTTACGTATTTACTTATTATTTATAATGATACTCATGAATTAAGCTCTCGTGTAAATATTAATACGTGTTTTTGTGTGTGTAAATCTATTATTTTGAACTAACTTTTATTTTTGCATTTATACTTATTATTATTGGACAGAACTGTTACTTGCCCCAAAGACGCCATGACCTACTACAAAGATGACAGCTATATTTCATTACAGCAAGGACGATGCATATCTAATTGAGTCATAGGTCCTATTCTACAGCGGGTGTCACCTATTGTTATTCGGTTGATTGGAGATTGTGCGGTCGTTGTTAACCTTCTTGTAAATAGATCACAGATCATTAAATCCAGACTGAACCTATCTTCTTCGGATTCAAGCTCACTGAGCTGGAATATTTACAGACTAAAGTTGCTTCTTTACCTACCGGTTCATAGGATAAAGTGTCTTAAATGTCGAAAAATAGTTTGAAATAGACAAAAAAGGGAGAATGGGGTTCTAAAAGGTCAAAACAAAAGTTGTAAGATTTCAACTACTTTAAACAGTATAGGGTTTCCTAAATTGAATATATATATTTTAATAATGCCGTTTTGTCTTCGTTCTAGTTGCTCGCTGTTTAAATAGCCGCTCGTTCTTTACGATGAAGACAAACGTAAAATGTAGCATTTCTTGGATTCAGTACATTATAGAGACTATATTGTTTCTAAGAAACCTGTTTAGCCGAGAAGTGATTTGTCCGAGATTACTCATTAGTGACAGATTTTTCTCCAATTAAGGGAATAATATCTATTCCCTTATAATATAACATAAAGGGGTGATTCTCAAACTATGGGCAACTTCTTGTCACAGACTATTCAGAGATTCGAATCGTAAATCCACCTAGTGGGAGTTCAGTGATCCAAAGAGGAAATTTCAATAATGGCAACACTGTCGAATGAAGTGATAAGTCTTTCAGCGCATGGCGACGTATTCTTTCATCGAGAAGGTAAGTTTATGTTTATTACCATCATTATCATGGTCTCAGTTTTACTGCTTTTCTGTGTGAATTTAAAACTTTAAAACGTTTTCTGTTTTTTTCCCCTTGTTTACTCGTTAAAAATTATGACATTCGTTCTTTGGTTCATGAAATATTTTTTAATAGGGAAATTCGTGAATGCCGTTTCGTCATTACCATGGACATAACCCCCATCATTGTCGTGGCCAACTATTTGTCTACGACAATGGCTGGATTCTACACTGATGACGAATTTTAGCTCTATCCCCACATTTAATTTAATTTATGTGATTGTATCTTTTCCAGTACCGTTTAATCAAAATGCCAACACATAAAATGTAAGAAAACTGATGTAAGAAAACGTGAATCGGAAAGTAAACGGAGAGCAAAAAGAAGGGACAACTTGGAGATGAGATTAGAAGATAGAATCAAAAGGAAAACAAGGTATGAAAGAGGTAAAAAAAAATCCATAAAAAGGATAGGAGACATGTCGGCAAGAGAACAAAGAAGCAAAAGAAAGAAGTGGAAGGTAAATAGTAAAAATTACATACAGAGAAAAAATTTCTAGATCACCTAATTAATGAAACGCTCCCTCAAACTCCTCCTTTGCTAGGAGTATTTAAAAGAAATACTAACTTTGGCAGAAGGAGGGTCATAAGGGAGAAAGCCAAAGTGTACGCCAGATTGGCACAACCAACGATAAAAACCATAATTGTAATTCCCGCAGCAAATAGGTATAGACAGATTATCGATTATTAAAACAACACAGCAAAACCCTTAGTCCAAAAAAAGAGGTCAACAAATTAATGAAAGACATCCGTACTAAAGAAAGAAGAGAGCTCGTTTTCTCGTTCGCCCTAAAACGTCGAATCAAAAATAACCTTCAGATAATGACTTATTCTCAAAAACAAATTTATAGTAAAGCTATACAAGGGGACCTTGCATCATATCAAAACGATGTCTTTATATCAAAACGATATAAAGTTATGATGGCTGCTGGGGAAATATTCCCCTGCAAAATATACAGAAGCAATTAAAGACAAAACATTATTATATAATTATATTTACGAACGTAAATTTAAAAAAATCTTCTATATCGAGAAAAAAGTCACATAGTTCTTTAACGATGAACAACATTCCCGGATAAGACCAGGTAAAAAAGATTATATTATAAAAAAATAAATAAACATCAGAAAAGGTCTTTAACAGATACAATGAAAAATCTTTACAAAAAATTTGTGCCTTCAACTAAAACAAAACTAAGCAAGGCTTTTTGCCGATTTAAACCTTTTTACATAGAGCTGATTTAAAAAAGGGACACCTGTTTATGTATTAAACATGAAAACATGAATCTATTAATAAAATAATTGAACTATTTAGGAATCGTCCATAAAGCGGATACTAATTCAGTGTTGAGGAATTTATGTTGCTTGCCAGACTTGAATGAGGAATGAGGAAACCTGATATTACTTAGGTTTTTGTATTATACAGTGATAACATTCAATAATTATTTATTATTATTTTAATGATGATAATAACTACCATAATTTGACATTTATAAGTTTGTTCAATATTTTTATAAATTTATAAGTATGAATCAATACTCTGATTCAATGTGCCTTTTTTTTATTGTTTTTAATAAATGATATTTTATTTAAAACGTGTATTTGTCTTATCCTATGAATAAATCAATGATAATAAAACAATACTTGATGCAATTTAGGCAGTTTTAAAATTAAAACCCCAATCGTCATTAACATGGTCTATGAAATCATTGATAGGGCATGAAATTTTAGATTGAATTTTATAAATTTCAAGCAATGGTCATGAACTGCTATAATGCTAGATTTGCTGTGGGTGGGTCCATATACAAGTAGAATTTTTTTTTAATCCACATTGAAAAATTTCAAAAGTAACATGAAAAACTTTCCCGTAGAATGAGAATCACCTAAAGTACTTTGTAGAGGCTGGGTGAGCCGTAGAAGAGTCTCCAGATCCCAACGGGTCTTTTTATAAGGCTGTATAATGATTAAATAACTTATCATCCACAGCTGGACTTAAACCCAAAACCTTCAGCCTAACACACCTCTGATCTACAGCGCTAAGCTACCAGCTATACTTAGCGATAAAGAAGGCAATGGCAGACAGTCTGTCAATATTTTTTTTTTTTACGAGTCGTGGTATTTCTCATATGAAATTATGTACATCATTTCAGGTTCGGCTTAGAGTGTTTATTTTTTTAAATGTATAACTCATTTTGATTACAATGCGATCTTAATTCTTTTTAGAATTTCAAAAATAACTTTTATTTATTAACATATCTTTTTAACTATAAATTTCAGAGAATTTTTTAGTAATAATTATTAGTGCCAAATAATTAGTAGTACATAATAACTATTTTATTACTATTTTTTTAATCTTCTATCGAAACTGGCCTACAGTTTTCGCTTTCTATATTTACGGAAAAGCATTAACGAAGTAATCGAACGTTTTTTAGAAATAAAATAAAAATTATAATAAAGAATATTACAGTCGTGATTTTAAGATCACGGCTGTAATATTCTTATATAATAAACTGAACAATCAAAGGCATATTTTCTGGAAATGAGTAAAATTCATAGAAATCTTTATGAATTATAATAAATCTTTAAACAATAGAAAAAATGTTATTTAGGGTTAAACTGATGGAAGGAAGTTGGGTCTTATTCTTAAAAGGAATTAGTAATATCAAATTATCGTTTGAGGAAACTATATAATATATATATATATATATATATATATATATATATATATATATATATATATATATATCAATCATTAGATGTATAATTAACTATTAATTTGGTTTGAGGAATATCAATCATACGAAAGTGAAAGTTCATTCGGAATATTGATCATAAATGCTTGCGAATTTATGATTTTTAAAATTATATGAATAAAACGAAATAAAGAGAGCCAATCATATAAACACAGTACTTACCGCAACGTAATACAACACACCGCTGCAATTCAAAGCTATTATTTCACTAGGTATTATCTCGTTCAAAGACCGTGGAAAATAAAGGAAGGAAGATAAAACGAACATTGAAAAATTTATTTTTAAATTTCTGAATGTCACTTTGTTAAATGGGCTTAACTCAATTTCATCGGATATATTTCTTCAAGTTATATTAAAGAACAATTTTATAATAAAATATCAATTTAACAATTATGATACTATAAATATAAATAAAAATCAAATAGTTTTAAGTAAACCATTCAGATAAAGAATTAACAAAAAAAAACCATAACGATTCTGCCTGTCTTGTTCCATTTCCTGTAGTTCCTGTTTTTCCTGCTTGCTTTGTGGAACAGCGATTTATAAAAATTAATTATTCAATCCAGAGGATTCTGCCTGGAGATAAGCAAGTCACACCCAGAATTGATGCGAAAGCATGACGCGGAATAGGATGACCTTAAAAAAAAATTAATGGATAATCGCATCACAGCGACTAAATTGGCCTTAAGTTGATGGTCCGGATAACGACATAATGACTACAATAAAAATCACCAGTAACGTCAATGGGGTAGGCCTTTAGCGCATTCCATCACGAGATGTTAGTAGATTTCGAGCGTTGATGTCAAATCGTTAAACTGACAATTTTAAAAAAAAATCTGAAAAACTTTATTTCTTCGGGAAAAGTTCAATAATTTAATGACCCGTCAGCCAAAACTAAGAAAGAAACCAACAAACAAATTTAGATAGGCAGTCATGAGGACTGTTTACAGAAGTGAAAATTCAAGACTTTGTAACAACTTTGTTCATTTTTTAAATTTCTAAATCAATTATACTCTGAATTTTTAAATTCTAAATTTGTAAATTTAAATTATTAACATTAGTCTGGTTTTCACATATAATAACACTATGAACAGTGACTATATACATTTTCAAGTAGTTTAATTATTAATAAAAACATAATGGGCTGCACAAGCTCAATACAAAATATCAACAATTAATTTGAAATAATGATTAGTATCTAGTTATTATTTATACCTTGTATTTGCATTTACAAAAATTGTAATTTCATTTTAACAATCCTTAATTAATAATAGAGGATATTAATAATACTATTATTTTATAGGACAAACCATTTTGAGATTGACCGAACAAACTGCCAAAACCGGAACTATATGGTATTAATACTTTTAACCATTTCATAAAACAATACGTTTAACTATTACAAATAAAATATTTTAGGTAAAACGAAAATTACAACCAGTCATTGATGTTTTTACTTGTTATTAGTATCAATTTCACAACTATTAATCGAATTTAAAAAAATATATAATTACTCTTGTATCAATGGATTTTGAAGTTGATTAAATGAAATTGTATAACTCATGCACCGGCATACTCTTTATATAAAATTTTACCTTTTGTACATTTTTTTTCTGCCTACCCCAAGATTATTATAAACCAAACAATGTTCCATCCATTTTTTTTTTAATTCCTGCAGATATTGGTAAGTTATCCAGATCCGCAATAACCCGGTTCTTCTTTAACTGGCAGTACTCCAACTCTACAGTCTCTAAAGTGTACTCGTAGAGTAGTAAGCCTACTATGGTATGTTTTTCCCATTATTACGTAGGTAAAGAAACAGCTTTTTCGTTACTGAAAAGGGATTCGTCTTCTTCGGGCAGAACTTGATTTCGTTTTGAATGTTAAGTGGTAGATGCAACGTGAATGCATATCCACCGTTTCCGCATTTACATCTGTCAACTGCAATATTTAAACCACAAGAACCTGAGAGTCAGGCTAAACTACTCTTTCTGAACCAATTGTTGTTCAAGGAAGTAAAACAGATCTTTTAATTCATGAATTTAGGGAACCTACTCTAATTAGGCTGGGTTAATAGAGAGGCGTGGCAACAGGAAATAGAAATTGAGCAATATAAAGGAACAGATATAATAGAATGATTATTTGTCACAACCAGACTCGAACCATGTCCTGGAGATAAGAAGCATAACGCTTTGTTATTGTATGATACTTATTATAGTTATAGTATCACTGTTGATGTTAATATTATATATTATAGATGATCAAGCAAGCTGAAACGTGAAGGACTACTTGTAAAGGACTTACTCATCTCACTTAGAGTTATTAGCAACAAAGTTGTACATTATGTACATATTATATACATTATATTTACAACACTACCTTTACTCGATTATCCGTTGACACAATAAACTATATACACCACCTGATTCAAGGTCCGTATTACATTTGAAGGTTGTTAATAAGAATATTTTGTTTGTTTGTTTTTATAATGTGTGGTTTGATTTTATAGTGTTTTTTTTTAATTTTGCCGTTTCAGAGAGTACTTGTTTGGCAAATCACAAGTCAGATGGATATTAATAAGGTTACAGGAATGGCAATGATTTGGTATAACTTAAACTTTCTTTCAGTAAGGAAAATTTATTGTACTTTTCTAATTCAGTATATTTAACGATAAAAAATAGATGATATTTAATTGTTATAACATTATATTTAATTGTTAAGCAGACTATTGTGGGTAGTATTTCGTTTATACTTCCAGATTTATGGATCGTTATAGTACATGAAGATTAATATTTTAAATATGGGAGTATGTAACTGACTTTCCCATAGATTCGGGAAGAATCTATAAATATTTCAGACAGTACACGAATACGTTCTGGGAATCCGAGATATGAAATTTATGTTTTAAGTTGAGCTGTTAGATAAAAATTATTTAGGACAGCAGAACATAAATTTTGAAGGGCGTCATGGATCTATTCCCTTAAATGATTAAGGACGAACCGTTTTTAGAGTGACCGAACATACTGTCAATACCTGGCGGTACAATATGATATTATTCTAGAAATTTGAAGAAATGAGTAAATCTAGCTGTTGTGTAATAAATTTACAATAATTTATTATTTTTTTAAGAATGAAAGAATGTCCTTATCTTCGCATTGTTACTTTAACTACTCAAAATAGATAGATGAGTATAAACAAAATTAAAGTTAGGTTGATGACGAATAGGTTGTACACTTCAAATTTAAAACAACCATTCAAACAATGTTAACTTCCTTCTTAACTATTTTATTAAGAGGAAGTAAATTAATTAATTTGAAGACGTTGGGTTGTATCCATTATTATTCTATTATTTTTTTTAACCAGAAATATTTACATTCCACACTTCTGTAAACTAGTGACTCTAGTTAAATAGCGCGATGAATCAAAATTTAATCGATCTCGAGGACCGTACTTCTTAGGGTAATTGTGTATTAGCCGGTCTGCATGAAACCTACCTCCATATCTCGTGTAACATCTTCCTACCATTCGTTTCACATGAGTTATTTGTTTGTGCGTTATTAAATCATTTCCTTTATTGTTATACGCCGTTTTTAAATGGAGGAGCTGTGAAATACTTCCAGAGTTCCTAATAATTCCAAAGACGACATTATGCGAAAAAGTTCATCAAATGGGTAGAAATGGAGATGTTTGTGGAAAGTGTCAGGAAAACATTTATATGAGAAGAGGAACGTGGCAAGAGGGGTCTAGAATTAGCAATTTATTATTACATTTTGTGTATTTCAATTTCCATAATTATTAAAATGTAGGTAGGTGTTATCAGTATTCAGGTTTTAAATAATGGCGGGTAAAAGTCCCTGGAGACCGGCTAATACACCAGTACCTTTTCAACAAACATTGAATTATTTGAAATTAATAAACAGATAACATCTCTGTTGCAATCCACGAAAGGTAAAAGCATTTTAGCTTGTCGGATATGATATAAAGGAACTTCAAGTTTTGTATATTTCAATTGTCATTAATATCAATAAGTAGGTAGTTGTTATCAGCATCTGAATGATCAATGTTGAGGTTATAAACAATGGTGGATAACAGTCCCTGCAGGCTAATACACAAGTACCCTTTTAGAGGAGAAAGAACCATTATTTCAAATATAAACTTGGTACCTATTTATCGATGTTTAGTTATAAATATGGATTAGATACTTATACCTTCCTAGTTTTACATCACTACAAGATTGGAATCGGAAATTGTCAACGTTGTCAGGATCAGCGTGTTATTGCTTATCATTATCTTCAATCTATAGATTTAAAAAAATTCCAAGTAACACTTCGCCGTTTCATGGTAGGTACTTTTACATTTACTAGACAAACGCTCTAAACTCCCAATTAATTACAAAATACTCATATACATGACAATCATTAGACCCATCTGGACTTACGGAGTAGAACTTTGGGGCTCCACTAAGCAATCAAAATCCTTCGTAAAATCCTCAATGCTCCTTACTTTGTTATGTACGTTCCATAATGCCCTTGGTGTCCCTTCAGTTACTGATTTCGCCCGAATCCGATGTCAATCTTTTCATGACAATCCCGCAAGTTCCAATCCTAACGACCTTTTGAATTTCGAATAATCTTTCGAAGCGTCTGAAATGAAAATGGCACTCGTCGTAAATTGAATTTGTTATTCGAGCACTGCTTGCATTTACCTCGTGCCATTATATATCTTTCATAATATTTACTTGATAGATTGCTATTGTACAATCGTAAATTTCAATAAATACATTTTTTTTTAAAATCCATTAATTCATTCTATAAATGAAGAAAATTATCTATAGGCTGCTATTGAGTAGAGAGTTTGTGGGCTTATGACACACTCCTGAATATAGGCGTTAGCTCTTCAGTAACTTTATAGGTTATGAAAGGCATTAAGAAGCTACTATTAGATCCTTTACATTGAGCAACCTTTTCGTTGCATGGGATTGTGATTATAATAGTTAAGGGTTGTATTTGTTTGTAGGTGAAGGTACCCAGCACAGGCTCTTTGTCGAAAGTGTATATTGTATGTTGTATGTTTTAATAATAGTCTGAACTTTTTATTTTTAAATTTTTGAACTTTGAATATTAACATTGGCCTGGTTTTCACATATATTGACACTCCAAACAATAATTATAAGCATTTTCAAGTAGTTTATTTATTAATCAAAACTATGTGGCTGCCCATATAAACCCATCATATGGGTACTCAAACTCAAAACAAAATATCAATAATAAAATTGAAATAATATTTAAGTAGCAAATAGTTATATGATTTATAACTTGTGGTTTTATTTACATAGATTTTAATTTCATTATTATCTTATCATATTGTTGATCTTATCGTACTTAGATCATTTGTAATCATAAACAAGACATTTAACTATTACAAATACAATCCTTTAGGGGAATCGAAAAGTTCAACCAGTTATTGATGTTTTAAGTTAAACTTAGTATCAATTGCACATCTATTACTTCATAATCAAACATATGAAGGAGGAAACTGAGAGATTGAAAATAACAGACCAAGACTGCTTCGATAAGGATGATTATGGTAAGAGACTAAAAGAAATTAAGGTCGTGTGGAAAAGAGAGATGCGAGAAAAGGAATATCGTGGCCCGGGGGAAGAAGGAAAGAACAATCGGAAAGAATGAGGAAAAGGTGGGAAGAAAGAAGGAAGGAGAGAAGGGATATGAAAAGAAGTGAAAATAATGACATTCGCGTGGTATCTAAGGCCGTTCCGTGAAAAAAAAAATCCAATCTACAACCTGTGAAACTGATAATACAATAAATGATGGAGAACGAGAAAAAAATAATAAATGCCTAAAAATGTATGACTTGTTGAAAAAATAAAACATTTTAAAATCGACATTTACATATAAGTCACCTTTTTTTATCACCTAATATACTATGTTAAGTACTGTTGTCATAATTATTTATAAATATAATCTTGAAGGATGAGAAAAAAGAAAAACCCTTTTTTTTTCTAAAACAGGTCACTGAAGTCAAAAGTGGGGTTAACCTTTCAATGTTACAAAAAAATACATTTTAAGATTTATTTATCCCTGACTACTTCTCGTGATCCCATTCATTTATTGTTCTTCTTATTAACATGTTTGCTACGGGTATCATCCAGCACGTTAATAAATCCAAATTTATGACCCTCAATTGCGTGTTTATGATATTCCGGGATAATCTAGTTTATAATTTCCTGTTTAAAAACATTCAAGAAACATGAATAGTGAGAAATTCGCTTTTAAATATACACGCAATGAGGGTTTTAGTGCTCAAGAATTATTCATACTAGGACCCTGCATCATCACCTTTATTTCACGGTGGTCTTTTTCTCGTGAAGGATCTCTCTCTCGCTTGGTAAATAAAGCCCTCATTCGGAGATTCTTCAGAGATGACTTTCTGGGCATATTCTTCTGAAGTTTTAGTAACTTACGGAATAGTAAGCTCCCCTGCATATCCATATTAGTGACACTATGAAATTTGTCCGTGTATTTCTCGTTTTGATTTCATTTATTCCTTCTGTGACTCTCCATGGATGTTAATACCGCCTTCCATCATATAAGCAAGTCGATTTGTTAATGAACCAGGATGACTTGAGACATTGATGCAAGCGATCTCTATTGAATGTTTTCAAACTGGGAAATATATTCTATATCACCTCGGATTATCATAAAAACTCAATTAAGGGTCATAAATGTAGATTTATTACAATGCTAGATGATTCCTCTCGCAAAAATGTAAAATAGGAGGATAATCAAGAGATGGGATCACAAGAACTTGTCACAGATAAATAAATTTTGAAATGTAGTTTTTTAACCTTGACCTTTTCTGTCTTGATTTTTCTTTTTTGGAGAATTCTCTACCAATAATAAAATATTATTTTTTTTAAAATTATTTGAATGGCGTTGATTCCATCAACCAAAAGATATTAGTAACATTGTCTAACATAAATAGAATGCTTTATTATTTTGTGTATGTGTGTATGGGAGACTGTACCACTTACAAGTTTGCATTTAACCATCATTTAATTTTTATTTTTTGTAGAATTATTAACCAAATAATAAAATATTATTTTTCTTATCATTTACTTGAACGACGATTTTTTTATTAACTAAAAAATATTAGTATCATTGTCAAACATAAAGAACAATATTTTATTGTTTTTGTGTGTATCTGTACATTTAACCAACAGAATTGGTGATACTTTCTATGGGACAAACATTTTGCTAAAATGGTGTTTACAGTAAGCAAATAGGATATAGTATAATAATACTATATAATATAGTAAGCAAATAGGAGTGTATTTATCGATGAGCTAATATTTCGAGTAAAATATATAGAGCTCATATTTAGCCATAATTGAAAGTTCAATGATTCCCATTTAATATATTTTTAAAAATAAAACGTCTTCAAATTTGGAGTACAGGACTTAATATGGAAAAACCGGAAGCTGAATCTTACTCCAATATGACTATAAAAAAATATTAAAAAATTCAATCATAACCATCCATGAAAGGTATATGGTTCTGTACATGTTAAAGACTGTATTGTTTCTAGGACATCGGTTGTTCGGGAAGGTAATTTGGCCAAGATCACCCTCAACTCCCGGTTTTCACCCAAATTAAGGGTATCCACTTTGAAGAAGCCGGGTGAACCCTAGGATGTTCTATAGATCTCACAGGATCAACAAAAAAATTAATAAATATACATCGTTAAAATAATTAAAAGAGAAAATCATCATCTAATGATTACTTTTAAAAAATTAAACGTGAATTTATTTAAACTGCATTAAAAAGCATTCTATAATTTAATATGTTGCAGCAAACTTGATTCTCTGAAGTACCATTATCGTAGCTTGTTGTTGATTGATGTCTTAGTGTAAAGTGATTCGTAATGGAACTGTTGTTGCGAGCTGATTGTATGTAATTACGTATTAACGTCGAGCGCGTTTTATCCATTCCATTCCGTATATAAATTAATTTCATGTTAATTACATGTATTTAATTTTTATAAATATTTATAATTTTTGCTCATACAGGTTTTTCATCCAAGACTACTCCATCTGTACAAATAGGTTTCAGTATATGCGGCACGGTGTAGTAGATAAATAGAATTCAAGTAAAAACAAGACCTTATCGGAAAGCATTACGAGATTAATCACGAAACAGAGTTTGTTATTTTAGCTTCGGATTTTCACGAAAAATAATTTCTACAACCCCGATGAATAAGCGATTAAATCAAATTTTCTCCAAAATGAGTTTCTTCTTCTTAATGAATAGAATCGTGTTTTTGTCGGGGCTTTCACAGGAGTTAAAGTTAATTAGCCTGAATAGGAGTTATTGCTTTTATTGAAACTCAATTTCAAGCCATCAACTACAATGGTACGATTCCGCTTCCCTCAACACAACTAACAAATATTCCTATTTTCTTAATAAGAGAATTCCAATAATGAAATTAATATTTAATATCGCCAAATCTAACAAACTCCAAATCGGAAAGAACTAGTGAACCCCATCACTAGAGCCCTACTCCTACCATTCATGAGAAATCCAGCAAACCCCCCATCCTCAACCTCTCTTAAAATGCATTTGGCGCAGTAAAAGAGTTTTTGTCAATACTATATAGTCCTGATAAATATCAATTTCAAATAAACGAAGGGGCAAGGGGGAAAAAACTTCCAACTAAAGACAATGAGAATGAACTATTCCACTTCCATCATTACAGCTAACAAATTATGGTCAAAATTCGACTTGACCACTTATTCACCGGGGATGCCAAGAAGGTGAGTGTAGATTCGAACGATTTGATTCGGTTTACAAATCTATATTTGAGAATTTTAAAAATGATGAACATTTGCGACAAAATTGTTTTATTTTATTTTATTATTTAAAGAGTTAATGGAAGTATATTTAAATTCCTACCGTTGACAGACAGGAATCGTCGTGGCATGTTGTCGCTTTGGCCGGTACGGACGAGATAGCAAGAATCGCCAGAAGGAGTAGGAACAGCATGTTAGGGTATCGGCGGGGAACTGAATGTATGACCAGTCCTCGCCGAGCGGGGGACGCCCCTCCAGGGAGTTCGCAAGGGCGGTCTTCAAGTCCATATCGTCCGGATCTTCCGGATCGGAGGAGGATCGCCGGCTCATTTGAATATTGCTGAAGTTCAAATCATTAACCATTCCGATGCTTTGCAGCTGCGCCTCACCCATGTAATTATTGCAACTTATATTGGATCCAGGACATACTGCCGTCTGAAATGCACTTTAAAAAAAATTACATTGTATATATGGTGTGCAATACGATCATATTCTAGATAATACAATACAATATTGTACAAACTCTGAATAAATTGAAGTTAACATACAGGGAATATCGCTGTTACAATACACGTAAGACAAAATACAGCTTCTTTGGGATTTCGTTGGATATAATTAATATGTTATGGTGAAATAAAAATGATTTTTTAGTATTGTTGTGTTTCTCATTCTACTCTAAAACGTACAATGTACAGTAAAAGAGATCCCTTCCATCAATTCCTAATTGTAATTAGCAACCTTCCGACCCAAAATGGGCTAAAAAAAAGTTTGTTGATTTCGGGATTTCATGAGTAATTATTGATGATAAGTATTCAAAATAATTACTTATTTTAATGTCCTTAAAAAAAAAAATTGTACCATTACAACCCGTGAACGGTCTGGGTTTCAGTACATGGTAGAGACTTTACTATTTCTTGGACAACGGTTGTGCAGGGAGGTGATTTGTCCAAGATCACGCTCCACCGCCAGATTTCCCCCCCTTATTTTAGGTACCCATTTTATAGATTCCTATTTACAGGAACCCAGATCCCATAGAATCCATCTCCGGCCGCTAACAGATTAAATAATAGCTTGCCCGCGAGTGGGATTTGAACAAAGGACCATCGGCATTGCTATTCAGCCCTCTACCACGAAGCCACTTCACTCCCCTTTAATGCCTAAATATAGAATAGAAATATATTTAGGTTAAGTAAGCATCTAAATATTTACAATGAATATGATTTAATAATGCAATAACTTTTTTTGATCACGCTTTAATAAATAAATTAAAAAATTACTATTAATGATTCATATATATATATATATATATATATATATATATATATATATATATATATATATAGAGGATTGCAATAAGAAACGTACATACATTAAAATGACACCTATCTGGTATAATAGGATTAGTAGGTTATAGGATATAGGTAGTAGGTTATAAGTTATAGGATATAGGTTGTAAATTACTTTTATCGTTCTTGGTCAAGTAGGGCCATCTTCTCCCAAGTCAGCTTACCCATCTTTTGGCATCTACTCCGGCCCCCTTCTTACTTTGGCTTCTTCTGCCGGTCCTCCTTCCAGAACTCAAATCTTCAAATCTCTCTTTCCGTGTCTCCAGGACCATTTTACTCTTGAGGTCTACTTTTGAGGGTGCTCTTTCCATACGCCCCACCGCTACCTACGTACGGTTTATATAACTGTAATTCTTGACTATTCCTATTTTATCTTATAACTTCCAAAACCAAATATGGTCTGTAGGATACATAGCATAATATATTGAAACTTCAACCTCAAAGTAAGTGCTGCTTACATTCTGATGTGCCAAAAACCCTTTGGTAATCTCTTTTGAGTTTATCGTAATAGAAAAAATCTTAAGTAAAAATGTATTTTGTTCGGTTTTTTTTTTTAAATATGCAAGGAAGGAAATTAAAAAAAAAAAAAAACTGAACAAAATACATTTAAAAAAAAAATATATATATATACATGTATCGATAGCGTACTAAACATATAGATCTTATGAGATTGCCCTTTTCGAATCCCTCTGTTGACTGGACTTTAATTGCTTTAGTTGGAAGATTTGTTTTATGAACCGATTGGTATTATCAAAACCATTTCACCTTTCTTCAATCATTTCCTTACCTGACAACATTAAATATGCCAAAACACTCCTGATGCTCATTTAAAAGTTAATCTAATTTCAAGGACTCCTAAAGTGAAATAAAAAAAGACGTGTTCTATTTTAGAACTGTAATTAGAATTAGAATTAGAATTATTCAGCTATTTAGAATTATAATTATTTGGAAATAATAAACCATTGTGTACCGGCAGTATGCGAGAAGAAGAGAGAAGAATACCCCGAAAAAATTGGGCCCAGTTCAAATTTCAAATGAACACCTTCGATGTCATAACAATGATTTGTATAAAATGATGGAAAAACCACCATTTGAAAATAGCTAGAGTTAAAGAATAGGTGGTTCGCAGAAGTGGGAAGACATGAGAGAGCTGAAGATTACTCCAGCCGATATTACTAAAGGATCATCTCTGAAGGCAATGTTGTACAAATATATGGGTTTTCAGGAGGCGCCTTAAAAGAATATGGAAGTAGCTTCGAGAAAAGTAAGGGGAAAAAAACATAGTGCAATGAATGAGATTCGGGAGCTGCGGAGAAAGAAAAGAGGCAGAGTTAAAGAAACGTAGTCCACAGTGGCTTATTCAAAAAAAAAAAAAAAAGAACATCGTGTGTAAATAATAAATTTCAGAGTGTTGCGGAAATAAAATATAAATTGGCAATACTTTTGCTGTTTTTTTTTGTGGGGTGGTGTAGAGGTTCAACATTTTAACAGAAAGTGTAAAAGAGAGTGCAGGGAAATAACAAAAGTACAAGTTATTAAGATATGGGCACAGATTTATTGGATATATATATAGAGAGAGAGAGAGACAGACAGACACACGCTACACACAAGCGTGTCAACTGTCCAACAAAATGTCAACTGTACAATCTGGCTGAACACAACAACATAACAAAGGGCACATCCCAATATGATTTTAATGGTTACTTTACAGTGCTGTCTATCTGTAATACAATACTTAATATATACTAAGGAATTACTTCAACACAACTTCCTTACTTACTCCTAAGACTATCAGTTACCAATCTTACTAAGCAGAATGGGAAATTCGAGATTCATGAATAACTATTTGGAATAAATTTCAACCCGCTTATCCCGGATTCGAACCGGTGCCGCAACAGTTACGGGGTTGCTAAGCTAGATGTCTTTAACGACTTAGACCACTTCGACCTCATCATGTTGACTTGACTATCAGTCAACTCCCGACTGCCCGGAGTTAATTAGTACATCCCTTCACTCTTCCACATTCTCTATCGATGATCCGATGTAGCTCGCTGTTGTAAATTAACAAAACCGGGCGATTGATCCTGCAGTGTGCGATGACGGTTTCCTCTAACACCATATATTCCTTTCTTTGATATAGTTATGACTTTTTCAGACCTTTATGGTCTACCTTCTTGTAAAATTTGGGCCTAGGTAATAGGTCAACGCCGCGACATCCTAAATTCGTAAATGAGCCGTTACATCTGTCCCATTTATGCAGTTTTTAGTATGGAAACCTTTTATTAATACTTTTTGTATTATTTCTACTGGTTTTAATTAGATTATATTAAGACAAGATAAATGGGTTATTTTTAGGTATGAAGTAGTAAAAAGAACTTTTATCAACTTATCTAATCTACACTTGTTATTAATAAAAAAAGGCATACATTGGAAAACAGGAAAAATCTTGTGAGCGGAGCAATAACTGGAAGATGCCTGTTTAATCAGGAGAAAAATTGTCTCCCTTTCTATAACTTCAAATATCTTGTCAAATAAACTTTCTTCGTCTTTTTTTTTTTTTCTGCATTCCATCAATAACGTACAATGATTCGTAAATTTATTGTTATTTCAGTAATAAAAAGCATAGTGCCGTTCTCATATAAACTGCCACTTAGTTTTATAACGAGCTGAGAAAATCGGAAAAAGAAAATTCTTGGAAACTTACCTTGAAGTTCCCTAAGATGTGGAAGTACCAGAAAAGGTCGCACTGAGGTACTTAGTGATTTTGAGATCTAATTGATTTATTATGAAGTTTTGAAAAATTTTCATTATTTTTACAAGCATGACTTATTGGAAATAGAATTTTCTCCTGTTTTTCATTTGGCTTTGCGAAGTAATACAACGGCTGATCTTCTTTGATACAACAAACTATTAATAATTGAACGTAAAGATTCCGTTGATAGTATTCAAAACCAATGACTTGTATCTTTAGTGCCACATTCTAAATAAACGATCCGATGCCTAAAAAAAAAATTCTAAAATAAAACAAATTAATAATTTAATAATAAAAGCAACGTTTAAATGGTCGCTGGAATCATGTTAGTAGGGCAGAACCTCCATAATATGTTTGATCGTACTTTTTAAATACATTTAAAATCTAATAATTAGTGGGGTAGTAGTAGTTATGCTGAAGACACCAGGTTCAAATCCGGCTGATAGATAAATATTAATTGGATGAAAAACCTGGCAGTTGATAGTGATTGTGAACAAATTACTTCCCTGCACAACCATTGACCCTTCAAAGTTACAGTTTTTAAAAAATTGATTTGGTCCTGAACAACTTCATAAATGAGGCATGAAAACAATGAACATGGAAGATTTTTTTTATTCAACGTATTTCTTAAGACTCCAGACTTACTACTCAATTTGAATATATTTTTTTAATTTTAACAAAAATAGTAATTTAAACAAAATTTATGAAGTTTGAAGATACATATTTTTTTAAAGCACTTTCAGATAGAGTTTAAAAAATAAAACGTTTGTATGTTTCCGGTTTCCTACCCTGAACCATCTCAGCGAAGTACTGTTGAAATAAATGTCTGATGGTTTTTCTTTTTTTTATTGGAAAGATAAACTTTACTGTGCATGCTTCAACTGTTGAAAGGATATTGGAATAAACCTTTTGGTAAAGGACGATTATTATTTTATTGGGGTAAAATAACCGATAACTGAATGGAAGGAGGAGCTTTTGCGGAAAGGCATTAAGATAAATACTTCCAAGAGCAATGTACTCAATGTGTCCTGGGAAGAGGCAAGAAATGAGAGATTTTATTGTGGAGGAGAAATATTAGAAAATGCTAACAAATATACCTACTTAGGAACAGTTATTAGCAAGACAATAAAGGTAGGCCAGGAAATTTCAAGCAGAATAAGGAAAACAAATGAAGTCTATTACCAGATTTGTAACACCATTGTAGGTAAACGTGAGTTAAGCAAGCAAGTCAAACTCCAAATTTTTAAAGCGATATTTCTCCCTACCCTAATGTATGGAAGTTAGAGTTGGGTTGCTAGTGATAAGAAGATCAGCCAAATCACTGCAGTAGAAATGAAATCCTTGATACAAATCCTATGCAGAGTAGCAGGTAAAACTAGAAGAGACTGTGTAAGGAATAAAATAATTAGAGAAGAACTAGAGATCCCTGCATTTATGGATACCTTGCACAAGCGACAACTAAGATGCTTCGGATACGTATGCAGGATAAGTCAGGACCGAGACCCACAGAAGATAATGGAGGCAAGAGCTACTGGATCAAGACCTCGAGGAAGACCCAGGATTGCCTACAATGAATATATCCGAAAGTAGGGAGAAAAGAGGGGGGGAAATCTTAGTTCAAGTGAGAAAACTCACATAACATAGAGAGGAATGGATGAGATGGATTGAGGCTCCTCTACACTGAAAGGTACAAGGAGGAATGAAAACAAGAAGAAGTAAAGGGCTTTGAAGATGTAGTGAACATTTTGTAAATAATGGTTCAATATTTTTTTTCAGTTAGAGCTTACAATAAAAAAACACTTTCAGTCCTTTAGCGTAATATAATGATAAAATTACTACTGAGAAATTTATTTTAAAGAAAATTAAGAAATGAAACATTTAAATTTGTTAAAACAAATTAAATACAGTATTATCTCAACTAATGTTTAAGTGTGTGGTTTGGATAATCAATAATTCACTTAAGAGAAGGAAAATGCCAACAATCTCCAGGTTTGTATAAGAAAAATATATAGGTATAAAGCAAGCTTTATTAAGGTTGATACACAAAGAAAGTTATCCTATTAGTTTGCTTCAATCTTCACTTCCCATTCATGGTAGCCAAGTTTTTAATTCTTTTAAGTATTAAATAGAAGTTTCAGGAAATCAAATTTTAGAGAAAATACTCTTCTAATTATTTTCTAGGTAAGGCAATGTTGACACCTCCTAGTATATTTTCTACAAAGCCAGTTCGGGAAAATGAATGTTTGGATAATTGAGTTTCCAAGAACATATGTTTAAATGATTAAATAATCCTATGACAGGAATAAAAAACAACAGGAAACTACATAAATAAAGCAATATTTATAAAAACAAAAAAAACTTAATTTATTATTAACAGAAATATTACATGATTTCAAAGTAATACATGTCATAAAATTATTTTCATAACATTTACATTTTTATTATAATACATAAAAAATTCGATACAAATACTTTCAATACACATGTGAACTACATTCTGAAGTATGTATTCTGAAGCAATTACAACTACACAATGCCAAACAAAACTTTAGTTAATTATTAATTCTCATTAACATCCATCCTGATTATTTAAAATATCTGTCTTTATGTAAAAATATCTTTGTCACATATTAAGTGTTGGATATCAGTAGAATAATAATTACAGTAATCTGTACAAAATTTGAAGAAAATTTATCTTAATTTAAAAAGTACCATTTAAAAATTGACAATTTACAATTTCTTGGACCTATTACTGTTTTTTAGAATTCATTATGCATTGTAGATAAGATTATAGGTTAACAATTTTACAATAATAAATATACTATAAATATAGGAGTATAAAATAAAACTTTGGATACTGAGCAGTTTCTTGAACCGCTGGTCTATAAATAGAATTTATACCATGAAGATGGAATAATGATTTAAATCCTGTTATTTCATGTTCATGCAGCCTAACAAATAATAGTGTTTATGAAGTAGCACATTCTTCATAAGTTATGGACTTTCAGCAAGATGTTGAGATGCTTAGAATTGTAAAACCAATATCATCTGAGCCTCATCACCAACTTATAAATGAAGTATAAAGTAACTAATTTTCCTACTCTTTGTAACCAAAGCAACCTGAAACAAATTTTATTATGCAATGAGAACAAGAAGCTTTTAAATCATTAAAAAAACAACAACAAGATAGTGGAAATCAGGAGGATAAATTCCACTTCAAAATTCGTGCTAAAAAAAAATATCATTTTCAAAACTACAACATGAAATTTATATTTTAAATATTATTTTTAAAATAAAATAAAAAGTAACAAAAAATAGCAGTTGAATATAACAAATGATTAAAACACATTGGAGTTTATAGATATATGTGGTCACAAATAATGATGTGACAAAAAATTCTGCCTTCGCTACTAACAACATACATATGGCTAAATGTCTAATTGGAATGAAACAGTTTTATATTACATTGGAAGATAATTATATATAATTTAAAATTGTATATGTCAATACAAACAACTGTCTCCTAGCTATATAATTTTATTTATTTCATTACTTTAAGTTCAAGGTTCAGGGTCACTCAACCCCTGAGGATTACACCTCCAAATTCCTTTACTTAATACAAGTATTTTGTCACATTCTTCAGTAATTTTTTCAATAAAGAAGTTTTTTTTAGAGGAAACATTATTTATCACTCACTCACAGAGGGGCGCTACAGTCCTTGTTGTACCAGGGCCTCCTCCAACAGCCTACTCCAATGTTCCCTGTCTGTGGCCTTCTGTCTCCATCGCCGCACTCCCATACTTTGTAGGTCGACCTCTACATCATCCAGATATCTTAAGCTGGTTGGCCATACATCAGCTGCTTGGGGAGTCTAGACTGATTCATTCTTTCTACATGACCAAGCTAAAATGAGATAATAATGTCGGGCTCTGTAAACAACTCCGCTATCTTACATCCGACATTTTTCCTCATTCTTACGCGTTCGCCATCATTGACTGGTCCATAAACTTTTCTCAGAACCTTCCTCTCCCAAACTCTAAGAGCTTCCTCCAGTGACTTGGTAAGTATCTAGGTTTTGCTCCAGTAAGTGACTGTAGGCGAAATAATAGTTTTATAAATGATTTCTTTGGCCCTTCTTGAGAGTTTCTTTATTTTAAAACTTTCTGTAGAGCAAACATGCATCTATTGCTGGCCACCAGCCTCGTTTTGACTTTGATGGTAACGTCATTACGACAGGCTATCATTCCACCTAGGTACTTAAAGGAATTCGCAATCAGGGAAGCTGTAGTCTCCAAATTGGACTTGTCCTCTCTGAAAAACTCCATCTCATGAGGTCTTCATATATTTGGTCTTTTCTGTGATTATTATAAGGCCCAATTCCCTTGCTCCTTCCTCCTGGAAATTGCAATTCCCTTGCAGATTCCTGGAAACCACCTGGTAGTGCTACCTTTGTTCTTGCTATTATTAGAACATTGTCTGCGTATGCTAGATGTGTCAACCTTTTGTAAATGTGACCATTCGGGTTGCCCCTTAACTTCCTTATGGTTACCTCCAACATAAGGTTGAACAAAACTGGTGATAAGGGGTCTCCCTGTCTGAGGCCACTATTTACTTCAAACTCCTCTGAGAGACTTCCATTCATCCTTTTCCAGCCCTTTTTAAACATTATTTATATAATTTATATAATTGCTAGATTTTATAAGATAAAAATCTAACAATCCCGTATCTGAATCCGATATATGTACTGAAAGGACTGTTAACCCTAAATCAGGATATACTATAATTTACATAAATAGAATATATGCATTTTTGTAAATAAACTAATCTTGTATAGGGTTACTACGCAAGTAATTAAAATTATTAAAATCGCACATTAATATACCTGTTTAACTTTTTCATTGCCGCTGGAAGAGAATCAAGAGAATCCTTGAGCCCATACTTCCTGATCCCAATTAGGAAGAGCTTTACATAATCATCCCAACCAATTTTCGTTACTTCTGTGTGAAAAATAGAACGATCATGCTCACTCATATCTGTATTCAAAGCAACTTGATTATCACAATAAAATTTCCATTCATGAAGGGAAAAAAATTCTCCTGATTTCGCAGCAAAGCGAATTCTTTTGCACAATTTCAGCATGCTAAAACAATAAATTAATAAAGGATTAATGAAGAGAAAAGTAATAATATATAAATGTTAAATATTTAAGATAATTTATTCAAATCTCACAACAAAAAGTAGCTAATTGATTTGAATAATACCAATCAGAACATAATCAATTTATATTTATACATTTTTACAAAAAATAAAGACTGACATATACTCTAAAACTTTTATTTTACCATCACATTTCGATCCTTAAAGCTCCAGCAGTCCCATTCACCTCAATCATGTGTGGAGTATTCTTTTCTCTCTATTTTAATGAGTAAGAGAGTTAAGTCTGCATACTCCTGTTATTAACTTTACTTACCTTAAAATAAATGTCTTTATACTTGCCCATTTTACTTCAGGCATTGCTCTACTAAACACTTGTAAGCATCTCGCATGTGCAAAGTCGATATTAAATTAAAGTTTGTGATTTTAACATCTAAAGTAAATTATTTTATTGATGTCATTTTCAATTTGCTATTACATAATTAGACTTTGACGAGCCTGCATTTATTCAAAGCCCTTACACCTCTGGAGAGTGGCGTGACTTTGTATTTTTGTTTGGTTCAGAACCATTAAAATTGCGTTATAAGCTAATTGTAATTTTTCACATTAATGAACTATTTGATGTTTTACAGCTTGAATAAGTTCACTCATAGGACTCCATTGCTAACTCCATCACCAATAAATGATTATAACATCTAAAACCATAAAATAGTTTAATGAAGAAAATTCATATTCTACTCCTAAAGCCATGACAGATACATAATTTTCTCTAAGCCTAATTAATACTTCTACACTTTCACACAGCAAGAAAGTCTGAAGAATTCATATTCTTCATTCTCATTTGGTTCAGATCTGCCAACATATCTTTCCGACACAATGTTGATTTCTTAATTGCTTTGATTCAATTCAATGTATACAACTAAGATATTTAGTTAAAATTGAATATGCTTTCTCGTAAATTAATAAGAAATAATTATTTTATAAGCAATGTTATGATTTTACAATTCAATAAAATAATTTATTTTAAATATTTCACTAACCAAAATATCACCATTATCAAGTCCTAAAATAACAAGTCTTATAATTAAAATATCAATTAAATATAAAACATTTTCTTAATCATTAATGTAATTAATAAAATATCAAAGCTTAAATAACTTAGTATATATTAATTCACTGATAAAATATGAAGGATCTACTATTCATTAAACATGTATCTTGAAAAAAGTTGAAATGTTTCTTGAATCCACATTCCTGTAGAATAATTGAATAATTTTAAGAATGACTCAAAAATGACATATTTTAAAAAATGTCTACTACAACTTGTACTTTTTATGAAGACATTTTTTAAAACAGTTCATACAAAACCATTTTGAAATATTTCATGCAAGACATGTAACACCTTTTATTATTAAGTTCTTGTGAGGACTTAAAACTTTAATAGTAAAATTTCTTTTAAGACAATTAGCCGGTATAACTGTTTAATTCTTTTATAAGTGTTTGCATATGAACAATAACTGATCCATGCAAAGATTTTATATTATATTCTGTTGATCTGAATACTTTTTAGAAAAGGTGACTATAATTAATAATATTTAATAAAACTGTGCTTCTTTGCAAACCATGCCACAAACACATTGACATGCAAAAATATTATATGTTAGAAAAATTAACCATATTTTGAATGAAATCCACGAACCAATCAAGTTAATGTGGGT
This sequence comes from Troilus luridus, assembly GCA_964056705.1. Taxonomy (NCBI): domain Eukaryota; kingdom Metazoa; phylum Arthropoda; class Insecta; order Hemiptera; family Pentatomidae; genus Troilus; species Troilus luridus. The sequence goes on from OZ057413.1 coordinate 66,699,926, forward strand.
CATGGGTAAGATATATTTATTAATTATTGCATTCTAAAATAATTTTGTAATAAATAAAAAGCAAAATATGGTCAATTTTAAAATACTAACTTAACCCATTTGAGACGATTTTTTTCGAACATGGTCCCCAGGAGCAAATTTTTTTCTCTTTATATTGTTTATTTTTAATAAAAAAACATGTTTACTATGGAAATCACCCAATTAGCGAGTGAATTCACATAAATAAGATCATTGCACACCGGGTGTGCAGCTCGCTCCTCAAAAAATGTTTATTGTGAGGAGCAGATTAAACACCCGGTGTGCAATGTAAGGTAAAATAAAAATACATCATTAAAAAATTTATAAACATTTATTTCAAAAATAGTTCGATAAGATAAAATCGTTATTTTACTTTCAATAATAAAGAACAGAATATAATGCAAAGAAATTTTTAAAAAGTAGTAAAAAGTTATAAATCTTATTTTGACGACTAGTTTACTCAGAATAACTGATAATTGCACATTACTGTTGTTGCACACACGGTGTCGTTACGGCTGTCTTAAAGCCTCGGAAATCAATAGCACACACAGTGTAGAATCGGTCTCGAATGGGTTAAATAAATGTTTTAATTAAATTGATAGGAAATGTTAAATAAATATTGAATTACTTTTTTAAATATTAAATAAATTGAATAGTAAAAGTAAAAAAGGCAGAATATTTATATTTCGACACAAGGAGAAAAAGTGCAACTAAAATTCAATTCAAATTTTTAAAATGTGGCATGATCTGTAACAATTAATAGTCCACACACAAGTTAATAAAAAGAAATTAAAAAACAATAACAAAAAATACAAACTCTGGTTTAATAAAAAAACAATTATGTATTTCATAATAAGGCTAAATCTCTAAAATTTGTCACATATATGACAAGAGTATGTCAGATAAAGAGGTTACTGATGTCTTTTCCCACTTTCACCTATTCTTGACATAATTAAATTGTAATTAGGAACTTTAAGACTACAAAAATTGATAAAATAATAATAATAAAAAAATGTATGTTTTACCTTGGAGAGTAATAATTCAGGCATATCAAAAAGTACCAAATAATTAGAAACCGAGACAGTACCACATTCCTTCTTCTTTACTAACATAGTAACTTAAATGTTTCATGTACTGACCAGCCCATTACCACATTTCATGAGATGGACTATTGAGGCTCAACTTAAATTAGATTGTTTATAGCCTGCCATTTTTAAAACTTTTTTTTAAAACCCTTGAAGATCAATCCATGAACGGCCTGAGTAGATAGAAGTACATTAAGGGGCCTCAGGTATCTTGCAATGATGGCCATTTACAAAGTAGACGTCTTGGATATTCTGAGGTATGCATCCCTGGCATGAAGTAGAACCCTTCTAGCAGCAGAAGAGTAATTGCCACCATACAGAAACTCATTTTGCTGCCGGAGGGACTCTAACAAAGAATCATGAGACTCATAGCCAGTGCAGGAAGATTATCAGGGAGGAATCATTAGAGGAGTGGAATGGATATTGCTTACTGACTATTGCCTCCTATAATACCTGGCAGGACATTGATGGTCCCTAAGAGTGTTTGATGGTGTCCTGTTTCATGGAAGGTTGAAGAGGAAAACCAGTTTGTTTGATTTCATCTGGAGACTGAGTGTCCCCATGGGTGCAGTGGACCAAGAGGATAAGAAGGCAATCAGGCAGATGCAGCCTGTAAAATGGGCTCTTTACACAGCCACAAAGGATAAAGTTCAGCAATCAACAAGAATATTAAGAAAAAATTCTGAGCCAGTTTGTGAGAATGGCAGGGAGGCAGGGAGTTAACTGACTTCGCTGTTCAGGGCACCTAAAAAGAATGAGCCAATATTGCATTGTGATCAGGATTTGGCAACCATCAATAGGAAAAATTGGGAGACTAAACAGCCCACATAAACACCAGATAGACATGGATCCATTGACAATGGTGCCATTAAGATAAGAATGGGCAAATTTTGAAAGGGTTCCCCACAGGAGACTGTAGTGTCAAAGATACATGATGTATGTATGCATGTATATAAGCACTTAGTACAAATCATCGAAAGTTGATGGGCTATGTATAAGTTTCATGACAAATAAAAGTTTTCCTTTTATAAATTATTTTTGTCTTAACCATAGCTATTTCATACTATTTTATTTTCAACTATAAATGTTCATGAAAAAGGAGGTTCCAGTTCTTATAACAAAGACAAAAAAACAACAAACAAACAAAAACCATGCTTGTAATAGTGATACTAAGTGTATTGAAGTGAATTTCAATGACTGTGGATAGTGAATCTAATAGACATTATAGACACACACAACACACTTTAAATTTTCATAATTACCTCCAAAAAATCTTGTTATTAAGTAAATCTATAAATGTAGGCCTCTTGAGACCTTTAACAACTGTTGGTTGGAAAATTAAACTCCTACAACACATCAATGATACAGATGAAATTCATTGCATAAAGACAAATAATTGTTTATGAATCCATTATCAATATTTATTAATACAGACAGCATTGGGACAAATTACGACAGATGCATAAATAAATACACTACATCGTAAATTATTAGTAAGATTTCTTCTTTAAACAATCTACTATGAATTTAAAATTGTCAAATAGTTTTGGACAAATACACAGAGAGGCAAAAAAAAACAACAAATATTTGTTGTTTTCAATTAACAATGCACGTTTAACAACAACATACAAAATATTATGTCTAAAGATTCTTTATAATTGATCAATTAAAATAAAATAATATTGAAATAACATATAAATGCTGACTATTCATAAGTTATAAAGCTTTCCAGGTGTTTCTGATTGAAATCCCCTATGTATTATCCAAAACTATAATCTCTTGAATTATAATGTATACTCGGATGGTACAGGTGGAAAAAAAAAAACAGTTTCTCCTCGACCACATCCCGTAATAACAGTAGCTTCTATATTTTTGTAAAAAACTTTTACCAGCAGTCTAGTCCCATTGCACAATTTTGGAGGTTTTAAATTTCGGAGAAGCATTACAGGTGACCCAACTATATGTAAAAGTTTATGTGCTGGTAGACCAGATGGATTTAAAGTATTCAAAAATTCTGAGGAATAGTTATTATTATTTCAGATCTGTTATTATTATTTCATCCCCGATTTTAAACCTTTAGGGGTTGATATTAAAAAAAAAAAAAAAAAAAAAAAAAGTACCTACTATCCAAATTTCAGGTCTGTACCTTATGCCGTTTTGGCTCTGTGATGGTCTTTCAGTCAATACAAACTCTTTTATATATATAGAAAACGTACTTTCAAAAGTGAACATATCAACTTGATTCCCTACTATTAGCAATTCTTAAACAAAAAACAAGTTTTTAAACGAAAAATGTAGGTAAATCTAAAATTTTATGTCACTTGCTCTAAAAGTGACGCAAGTCCCACACAAATTTCCATCCCTTATTATTATTTCATCCCCAATTTTTAACTTTTAGGGGTTGATTTTCTAAAAAATAAAAAAACATGTAATTCTTTATTTTAAATGTAGAAATAAAATCTAAAATTAAAAATGAGTTAAGTCCCATACAATCTTTCATCCCTTATTGGAGGTTTCTGGAGGTTGATTTTGCAAAGCCTGAGGTTAAAAGTAAAGCCTGCTTACTTATTTTCACATCTCTAACTTTAACATGTTACAATTTCCCCTATTTTACACTTTTAAGGGTTGATTTTCAAAAATAAATAATACACTTAATAGTTTATTTTAAATGTAGAAGCTAAATCCAAAGTTTCATGGTGCTCGCTTCAAAAATGAAATATTTTTATTAGAAAAGTTCATCACCATTTTGAATGAATGAATTTTCAAAAATCCTTTCCTAGTGTGCGTTGGCCTTATAAAATGTACCTACTATCCAAATTTCATGTCTGTAGCTTATGCCGTTTTGGCTCTGCGATGGTCTTTCAGTCAAGACAAACTCTTTTATATATATAGATAAATAAACATTAGAATAGTGGTTCCCAACATGAAGGACGAGAAGTCAAGTCGGGGGGGGGGGGGGGGCACAAGACTAGTTGAAAATAAAAAAATTCCCACTTATTAATAGTTATATTTCTCCTTTTCTCTTAAGGTACTTTTTTTATCTTAAATTGAAGCTTATAATGTATCTTCTGGCAGTGTAACTAAATTTTTGATTTCAATGTAATATTAGTTGTTTTTTTCATAAGCTGATAATATTTATTGTGCAAGGGGGGGGGGGGACACTTTCATTTGAACATTGGGGGGGGGGGGGCATGGGAGGCTTTCCATTGAAAAAGGTGGCCGTAGTAAGAAAAAGGTTGAGAACCACTGCATTAGAATGAAGTAACAGGAAAAGCGTGGTTATAACACCTTTAAAGATGGCCACTTTCGGTCTCACTGTGTTTTTCAAGAGTAACAGATTGAAGTATAAATATTTGTTTAAATTGGTACTGATGAAAACTGAATATTATCTCTAAATATAATTTAACTTTAACTAAAACAAAATTAAAATTCTTTTTTGTTTCTTAATTTAATGTCCTGTCGCAGTATTAGCTAAGGCAGGAATACTGGATTATCCTGCAAGTCATCAACCTATTTTTGCCAGTGGTTTAGGTCCACCTTAATATTTAAACCTAGCTTGACTGGATTCAAAGTGTCACTTTTGACTCAGAAATACTAAAAATATATCTAAATACACTAGTCCAAAACACCTCTAGTTTTGTAAATAAACTAAAATAATGACTTTTACTATTCATTATCTATAATAACAAGAATTTAAATACTTGATTTCTTAATTTAATCACATAAGTGTTAGGGGTTTTAAGTAATTGTAATTTTTAATTTTCAAGTGGAAAACATTACAATTACTGTCCATAAATCCATTTGATTTAATTTTATATCCATAAAACAGTCTCAGTGAATAAGTTGTTGAGTGGAATTTTGTTCAGAGAGAGTTAATTGTATTGAGGGAAGAAAAATCTTGTCATTTTCGTAGTTATTGGCTTGAAATGGAGTTGTTATATAAGCAATAGCTCCATTTCAAGCAATGCCTGACTTAGCCCCTTATTCACTAAGAAAATAAGACAATTCCGTTTCCCTAGGTACAAGAAATTCCTTTTGGAGAAAATTCAACTTATCCACATATTAACCTGGGCTGTAGATATATAATGTTTAAAACTTGTGAATTGTATCTTGTTAGGAAATTTTATTTAATTCAATGCAATGAGTCAATCCAATATAGTAGCTTTCATATCACTTGTAAACTTAACTTTTAGGATTACTTAAAATTGTTGAATGCAATTATATTTTTAGTTATTTTATCCATATTCATTCCATAGGCTTAAAAGTTTATAAAATTACTTACATTGGTTTAGCTCCTTTAATACGAAGCAACACATCCATCATGAAAGCTGGAAGCGTATGGAGTACAACATCCTTTACATTATGCATGAACCTGTTTGTTGTGAAACTGAAGCCGGGGTACCATTGAACGTATTTTGAGGGTGTAGAATAAGAGTGTTTCAGAGTTAAAAGACCCAATTCCTTCCAGGTGATAGGGTTCAGAGTTCCTGATGTACAATTATATACTGGAACAACTCCTTTCCTAAAAAAAAAAAAGCTTATTTTTTATATATATGACTAAAAAAAATCAGAATTAGTAGACCCAGGAGGTGGTATTTTCATGATTATTTTTTAAAACTTTAATCAGCTTCCTAATGCACGTCATGCCATGTCTTTTGTAGTATTGTTTGCTAAACTGACAATTTTGACAAGCAATAAAGACAAAAAAATGTATATTCAGCTACAATGACTCATTTCAATTATTTAGAGTAATAATTAAATTTAATATTATAAAGGGCTATTATATTTTCTTTTTTATTAAAATATTATTAATTTTCGGTTGATGGTATAAATTATATGAAGGATTAGATGATCGAGAGCATTAAAATTCTTAAACAGTAAAACCTATATATTAAAATACAATACAACCTTAAGGTTGGTGTTATAAATAAATATTTTATCAAAACCTTAAAAATTTATCTGGGTGACCCGAGTTCGTGTCCTGGTCCTGGACATATCTTTTCTTTCCAAATAAAAATATTTAAAAATTAATAAAATCAATAACTAATAAAATAACTTAAAAATTAATATTTACTTCATACTTTTATTATAGCTCTCTTATAAATCCCTTGAGTATTGAGCATTTTTTTGTGTGTGTAAATTGAAATGATCGAAAATTATACTCATACAAGTTTATATCTCAGTTTTTTTGTTTTGTTTTTTAAAATCAGAATAAATTAATAATTTATATAGATCAATATCTTCTTTCTTCAATATTTTGAAAATTCTTAAAAATTGGAAATCATCATCTTCCTGGTCATAGTAGAATTACAATTGCATAACTTAATGTTTAAAAAATATAACATTTTAAATATATGTAATTAATTAAGAAAGAGATTTATAATCTTAATATACCTGAATGTAGCAGTGTGCCATGCAGCTACAATAAGTGTATCAACAACAATGTCAACAGGGATAATATCCACTAAATACTTTTCATTACAAATAATAGATCGAATAGTGCCTCGGCCTATTTCACACATGATTCCAGTTATTCCAGCAAAGTTGTCTACCCAGCCCGGAAAAGGTTCTTGCCAGGCAGCAGTGACTATAAATAGGTAAGAAAATTCTTATGAAGAAATTAGGAAAATTATATTCAATAAATAATTTTAAATAAAAAAATATTAGTTAAATATCAACTATCTTTATTTGTTTCTTATAGTGGTAAATTATTATATTATAATTAAATTCAAAAATAAAATAAGAAGAATTTTAACAAGAAAAGAAGCTTTAATTCTATTTTTTTATACAAGCGAAAGAAACCATTTTTCAATCCAACCATGAAACAATTTGATTAGTTATTTATAGATGTTTTTTAAGTGCAGTTGGTCTGAAGTGTGTATATATTGATAATGAAATGATGAAAATCATATTTGTAACTGGAATTTATTTTTAAATGAGAATCAACATTTAAAAATATGGCAGTAGATGAAAAATGTGACATAATTAAAAATAAGTAGAAAATATTTGTATTTGTTATTTTTTCATTTATAACACCTTGACTAAATTTTCTTGAATGTTACATCTATCGTTAAACAAGCAACAAAAAAAGTGAAAATCTAGATTTTTCTATAAAAAAATAAATAAATATTGGGTACCTCATACATTAATGTATTTAAATAGCAATCAATATATCGAAGTATTTATGTTCATTTAAAAATATTAAGACCAATTATGCAATCTAATTCACTCAGACTATATAAGTTTATAAAGAAATTGTTCACAATTCTTTACTTGTCATAAGAATAAAAAAACCTTGCAGACAGATTTTGTGATTACCAATCGATGGTCGAACTATAGCAATAGGCAATTCCTCAGCATGCTGCTCGACAATTGTTTCAGCCATTGCTTTGGTCACAGTATAAGTGTTAGGATGGTTCTGAGTCAGTGCAACCGCAAGGTGATCCATCATCACTGGAGAGAGTTGCTGGAGGCAGGAAACAATCCATTCAGGGCTTGCAGGTGGTGGGTATACTTTTTCTTCAACTTCAATTTTATCTGCATTTGAATATGCTGTAGAAACATGTATGACAGCCTGGAATAAAACAAAAATACAACATACCAACATTATTTAGTTTTATATTTAATCGATCACAGAAATTGAAACTCCTTAAAAGCATGTCAAAAGTATATATGAGCCGCTCAGTAACCCTCCCTAGTTGGCCTATTAAAATACGAGTGCCCAATTGAGTATTTTCCATTAAATAAATAATGAATATTTTTTATTAAATGTTTATTTCATAGATTATAAAAAGAATTTAGTTTATCAGAAAAATGTCTGATAACATTCCTTATTGGATTAAGATGTAGCTTCTTTTATTTTTTCCATTCAAAAACACATGAAATTCAAAAACAGTGGCTATGAGATGGCTTGAAGAAGCTAGGAACAGGAGCTTTACGATTTGTCAGTTTTTAAAAATACTTATATAGAGCATGAGAAAAGGCTCATATACAAAATATATTTATATTTCAAGGTGTTTAATGAAAAATACTTAAATACAGTGATAAAAATCAATTATTCGAATCACTCTTCCCAAACGTTTTTCCTCAGCTACAACATTTTCTTTTGGTGGGTGGAATTATTTTAACTTAAGTTATTATCTGTTTATTTCAGGCCTGGTGAGAAGACAAGAGCATATTTTCTAAAAAGGCAGCAAATTTATTAAAGAAAAAATATATGAACAAAAGTTGTTATTAATTCATTACAGTATATGATATCTTTTTTTTTGTTTTAGTACAAAATTACGAATTAAAAATAAATACTATAAGGGTGTTTATTTTAGTTTCATTATCTAAGAAAATAAAGGGTTCTTTATTTAGTTTTTAATATTTACTTTACTTCTATAAAATATTAATTTAAATTTATGTATATAGACATATAGATAGAAAATAAGTAAATAACTTTATTCTAGTAATAAAGGGATTAAGAAAAACTTAGAAGTACCTAAGTAGGAAAGAACATATCTGGCCAAAATATTAAATAGTTAAAACCAACGAACCTTTCTAGTTGTTTTTTTTTATAAGAAGTAAAGAAGATAAACAAAAAACAGTACAATATATTTATAAATTCATTTATAGTTTGAATGTATTTTATCATCACAACTAATTATTGTGATATCTTGCAGAACATCTGTTTGTTTGATTCTTTATTTAACATTACTTTTATGCTACTATGGCTAATCATAAAATGCTACAGTGGGGGCTTTAATTAGGATATGGATTTTTAACAAGTACTTGACATCTACAGCCTCGGGACTCCCTTTTAACCTCCCTTCATGACATAACCAAGGATTTTTTATTACCTTTAAAAAATCCTAGAGGCACTTGCCAGACTAGGAACCCGTGATCTTGGGCTTAGTAGATTGTTATGGTAAATACTAGACCACAGTTCGCCCCCCCGAACATCTGTTATGCTGATTGGTATGGCATGAAATTCTTTAGGAAACAAGGAGTCTAATAATTTATATATTGGGAAAGAGAAAACCATTGTTCAGTCATTATATATTCTTAGTCCTTATAAATCATTTAAGACATTTCGACAGCACTGTGTCATTTTCAATTCTTTAAATTTAGTTCTCTGCATCAGTACAATTCTTTTATATAACTTCATAACAGTTATAAGTCTAAAAACTCTGTTGAAAACAACAATACCAAAAATATACTAAAATACACGATTTAATAATATAATAAAATGTCCAAGTAACTCGCAACAATTTAAGTATAGATACGTCAAAGTCATATTTATTTTTAAAATTTTCTATAAAACTCTAGGGGATCATCTATCCTCCATGGTCAAGATAATAATACATTAAAAACCAAACTTTGATCCTTGAAAGACTAGATTACTTTTAAGCACTTTTGAATATTAAAAAAAAATATATATACATTGAATTATGTCTCAAAATAAATATCTACAAAACAACACAAAATAAATTTTCCTTTTAATAATTCATAATTTAATTAAAGGATATAATGAAATATTTAAAAATAAAATTTTAAAGAAAAGTTGTTGTTTTGTAGATATTTATTTTGTGACATAATTTAATATATATATATATATATATATTTTTTTTTAATATTCAAAAGTACTTAAAAGTAATCTAGTCTTTCAAGGGTCATAATTTGGTTTTTAATGTAATATTCACCATGGAGGATAGATGATACTAGATGAGAGTTTTATAGAAATTTTTAAAATAAATATGACTTTGAGGTATCTATACTTAAATTGTTGCTAGTTATTTGAACACTTTATTATATTATTAAATCGTGTATTTTAGTATATTTTTGGTATTATTGTTTTCAACAGAGTTTTTAGACTTATAACTGTTATGAAGTTATATAAAAGAATTGTACAGATGCAGAGAACTAAATTTAAAGGATTGAAAATGACAAAGTGCTGTCGAAACGTCTTAAATGATTTATAAGGATTAAGAATATATAATGACTGGAAAATGGTTTTCTCTTTCCCAATATATAAATTCTAAAGAATTGAGTCCAGTTTATAATAAATTTTTATAAAAACAGGAGTCTAATAATTAAAATTTGTGAAATTTATAAGTGTGTAGTAAAAAGTGTACAGATAATTTGGTTCTCGGGAAGTGAATAGTTAACACAAGTAAATTTTTACTAGTTGATTCATATTGAGCAAAACCAAACCATAATATACGCTGTAATATAAAATGTTTTCAATGAAAACAATTTTTTTGAAAATTTTGTTAGCAATTACTTGATTTAGTACAATAACTTACCAAAATAATGTTCAACGAGTTTTTATTGCTGTTTTCTTTGGTAAGATAATTTATACATGCTTTGTAATAACCATCTATCTTTAAACGGTTTTAAAAAATATAAATATATATACATATTTTTTTTTTTTTTTTATCATTTTGCTGATTATATGGTATGCTGGATTATAAGTAAACATGGGTAAAATTACAATTTATCTCATTTTCTCATAAAATTTACCAGAAAAACTATTTCAAAAATATTAGAAGTAAAAATGGGAGAATAAGACTGGAATGTGAAAGCCTTCTAACTTAGTTTTGTTTTAGCATAAAGTGACTTGAAATTGTTTACCGTGTGAACCGGGAGATGAGTTTAACTGAATTTCTTGATAATTTGAGTAATTGTAAAAACTTCACTAAAATTGTAAAAAAGATTAAAGGTTATTGTGTTTTCAAGCTCTAATAATAAATAAATTAGACTGGTGTCATAAAGTTTATGTACTTTTAAATATATATTCACACACACAAACTAGAGCTGTATAATATAGTAAATCAACGATCATAAATTATTTATCCTCAGATCAACCTTTTTAAAAGTGTCACGCCTTGCTTGCTATATATAAAAATGTATGAAAATAAATGACAAAGAGTATGGGAATCAGCAATTTCAGGGAATAAAAATGCGAATATTGGTATTTAAAAAACAAAACAAAATTTAATAATTCTGTAAATTACAATAATACTATACACAAATTTACAGATATTTACAAAATGAATAATACACATGAAGAACTTTCATGAATTCATTAGCATTAATTCTTCTTCATCATCTTCAACTTCCATCTCTTCTGACTCTTTGACTGTTTTACTTTTGAATTCTCCTATTCTTAAAAGAAACTGAAGCGAATACTTGTTATGATCACAGACACGAGACAAATCATTGTACTTGCGCATTAAATTTTTCTGAAGTGATACCAATAATGGTAAAGGGATGTTTTTACTTTTTGTAATAAGAGATTTTGCCCATAACAGATAAAACTGAAAATGCTGACTACTTTCCAGGCTATTTGCAACAAAAGTAAGGAGCTTTTCAATATAAACATCTGCAAATGAAATTGAGCATAATTCTATTTCATTAGATGGTACAGATTCAATCACTTCCTGAATAAGATAAGTCTCATTTAATTTAATGGACATCATTAATGCTTCACTATATCTACCCTCGTTTTTAGTATTTCTAATATTTTCAGGTGTGATACCTTCTTCAAGCATATATGGGTCAAAAACTTGTCCTGAATCAAGCGAGTAAATCAAGAGACCTTCTGTACTTGCTGCAGCGAAAGACTGACCAGTTGGTGAGAACTGAATAGAATATACTCTAATTTCTGGTTTAAATGTTCTCGAAGCCATGTCACCTTTTTTAGCACCTGGTAAAGATATGTCAGCTACTTCATTCCTCATTAGAATCAAATCTTTATTTCCAAACTCTGTCATTCTTCTTCTATTAATAAAATCATCGACTGCATCAAATGATCTATTTTGGGTGACTTCAATTTTTTTTACAATAATTTCTTCCTCTCTATTGTAAATACAAATATACTTTGATTGACCAGCAGCCAATAAATATTTTCCATCAGCAGAATAGCATAAACAAGTAAAAGACCTAGCTTCTTGTTTCCGTTTGGCGGTAATTAAATCTGTGTCAGAACGTCCTACATGGAGATCCTTTTTACCTTCAATAAATCCTTTTTGCAGTCCAGTTTTGGGTTCGAACATCGATATTTGTCCATCTAAAGAAGCAACAGCAACCTCATTGCCATCAGGACTATAAACTACAGTTAAACAATCTGAATTTATTCTTATAGCTTCATACTGTAAATTAGTTTCAACGGCATTCCAAACACGGAGAGTGCCATCCCAGCTAACGGAAGCTAATTCAGTCGAAGTTAGACCAGGATGAAAATCTAAACCAACTACAGGTCCTTCATGACCTGTCAAAATTTCAAGTAAACGCCCTACTTTCAAGGACCACAAAAATATTTCAAAAACATCTTGTCCACCAGCAGCAACAAATTCACAACTAGAATCAATTGCTAAACTTCCAAACTGTACAGGTTTAGTTGATGTAAGCGTTCTGAAATTACGGTATCGTGTCATATCAAATGCTCTTACAGTACCATCTAAAGAAGCAGAGACAAGAAATTTACGATTGTTAGCAAATTTAATGGCAGATATACTTGATGAATGCTCATTAAATGTAACAAAGCAGAAACCAGTTTGAGTGTTCCACAACTTAACCTTCCCATCTTCTCCTCCAGTGGCAATATATTGTCCATCACGAGAATAACATAAAGAAGACATTGCTGAAGAATGACCCTGCTGTTTCAAAACATACGTTTCACTTTGCCATTCCCAAACCAGCAGCTGCCCATGTGTTTCACATCCTAATGCAATCCAATCGCCAGTATTATTAAGAGAGACAGTAGAAATGCTTTGATCGGTGATAGTTAGCGAATGAATCACAGTAAGGGCAGGCATCTCATATAATAAGAATGTTCCATCATTTCTGCCAACAACAAGTAAACGAATTTTCTTATGATAATCTGAACAGGTCATTTTAAGTTTACCTTTATCCAGAAGAAAGTTCTTGGAAACAAGTTTATAATTTATTTTTACATCTGAATCTTCTTCATCATCAGACTCTTCATTATCGGAATCCTCTTCTTCATTTTCCAATCTTTCAATCCTCTCTTCCCCTCTATTCAAATCAACGTCATTTTCACTATCATCTATCTTTGATTTTTTGTTTTCAGGTGGAGAATCTGTCACTTCTTCTAATGCTGAAAGTTCGAGATTACATTCCCATATGCAGATTCGACCATTCCGGCTAATTGTAATCAAATCAAGGCTATTTTCCTCAAAAAATACTCCAATTATTACATCAGCGTGTCCTCCCAAAGAGTATCTTTTAAAATGTTTTAGTTTAGGAATTCCATAAATCTTGACTGTGGTATCTTTTGAACCCGCAGCAATGATTTTTGAATTAGAAGTCCAATCAATACACGTGACATCATCATAAGGGCCTTTAAACATGCGTTCCAAAATAAAAGGATTATATTCTCCCATATGCATTCCAGGAGCTTTGAAAATTGAAACTCTGTTTCCTCTACATGCTGCCAGATATTTTCCATCAGGGCTAAATGACATTGCTGGCACTTTCATTTTGAAATGGTGTTTATAAATGACAGATTTGCTCATCATGCTGATTAACAATCCATTACCTTTCTCATCAACAGCAATTAAAGTTGTTCCATTTGGAGAAAGTGTTACTGATTCAAAATTAAATCTGTTTTCAACGGATAACGTCTGAGATTTACTATTTTTAAGGTCATAAATCGTTATCCTGTTGCCTACAGGACTTATAACTGAATTGCCGTCTGGAGTGAATATCAAATTTCCTTTGGTGTATACCGTACCCAGAAGATTAGAAAACTTGAATGAAAACTTCATCTTGAACACTATAAAAGAAATACGAACACTAAATAACAGGAACACCTGTAACCTTTCCTAAACAACTGTAGCACGTGGATCAAGTGTAACCTCTAACAACACTCAAGCGCTGAGCAGCGAGGTAGAGCCCACCATCGATTCTTTGACATGCGCAGTAAGGAAGAAGTGAAGTTGTCTACTCAAATGGCCCCTCGTCCTATATTATAGAGCCAAATAGAATTTCGTCAATATATTGAGGGATTGAGTGGTATATTGTAGCAATAGAATTGACAACAATCAAACTGACTAAAAATAAATTATTGTTTTTTTTTTATAAATACTCTGTATTGAGGTGTAAATGAAAGAACATTAAAACACATTTTAATGTTCAATAATTTGCAGCGTTGTGAAAATTTTACATTTATTCAGTACTGTTGTTCGGAAATAGAGAAGACAATTTTATTTTGTTTTATATAAAGGCCCATCGACCTCCAGTGCGGCCTAGTATAGTGTTTGAATTGTGTGTTAACAGTCACAATTGCCTATCAAATATATGGATCTACCTAGAAAATGTGGAGTATAATTTTTAAATGCGGTCTTGATCCATTGACTCGCATTCCTTACCTGTTCTGTATTGTATAGGTTTTTACAATAGTCTTGCCTTCCTTTTTCTCCACCTAATTATTTAGTTTATAAACTGATGTAAACTTATTCAACATTCTACCTTAAAACAATAACAATTAATTGCTTTATGGTCAATAAATATTTATCCACATACTTGATTAGCAACACTTATTTGAGTACCTTTCCTGCCTTAAGGCTAGAAAAGCTTAATTAGTATTATTATAAGAAATAGCAAAATATATATAAAATAAAACAAACCCGTAATTGAACCATATGCTTGCAGAGCTCTATGACAGATTGGGTTCCCATCGTGTTAAGTTTCACAGCGTCTCTGAGGGTTTCATTGAATTTGACTGTTGCAGCAGAGTGGAAGACGACTGTGACTCTCCGCGTTAAAATTTCTCTGTCTGCTGCACTGAGGCCTAGTTCGGGTTCCATAACATCACCTACCACGCCAACAACTTTACTCAGGAGGCCTGCATCTCGAACCCTATCAAAAACCTGGAAAATACGTAAAGGTATATGTCAAAGAAGTTTGTTTCCAAGTGTGAATGACGGAAGTATGGTGCTCTATAACAAATTAAATAACTGACTGAGCAATAATATTTTCCATATATTATTTGGCTGTCTTTACAAACCTGAACTCAATATGTTATCCTGATATCTTAGTTGGATACTAATGGCAGCAATTATATTAAATTATAAGCTATTACAGAAATTGGAACCATGAAATCTTGTTTACATTATCACTAAAAGCTATTATTATTTTTTAAAACTCGTAGAAGTACAAAACAAGTGATGCAAACTAACCATTCTTGCTTAAATGTGGTCCTACTTTAGTGAATAATATGCCATAATAGTTAACAATACTACAACAATGTAATGAGTACTGTAAAAGTTTTGGTCTCAGTTTGTCTCCTTTATTCTAAATTTTCTGTTCCTTCTTATACTTTAAGAAAATATATATATATATATATATATATATATATATATATATATATATATATATATATATCTTTATTAAGTTTCCTGTTAACAAATTGAAGCATTTATTTTAACTAACCAACACTACCCTTAAATAAACATGTACACCTAAAAAACTCTTTAACTATTCAGTTATGTTCAGATTAGTGATTTAAAATAATAATAAAATCATACAAATAAACTTTCTGTTTATATGGAAACAAGAATAAGAAAAGGGGATTATATAGCGGATGCGGGACTTTATTTCTAACTCAGGGAACAATGTTCGAGAACAGTCGTATGTGATGTCTCCTGTCGGCAAAGTAGTTCTTCTATAGGGGCGACCTGTGGTCTAGTGGTTAGCGTAACAAACTACTAAACCCAAGATCGCGGGTTCGTAGCCCGGCAGGTGGCCCTAGGATTTTTTAAAGGGAGTAAAAAATCCTTAGTTACGCCGTCCTTCGGAAGGGACGTTAAACGGGGGTCCCGAGCCTGTACGATGTCAGGTACTCGTTAAAAATCCCTATCCTAATAAAACCTGGATAGGCAAAATTTAGAGCTCCCACTGTAGCATCGTCCGATTAGCCATAGCAGCATAAAGTGACGTTAAATGAACAAACAAAGTAGTTCTTCGTCAGAAGGATAGAGAATAATAAATACTTTCTTGTACAACTGTTTTCCAAAAAAAATATAACAAGATTAGATCTTCCATAGTTTGTTCTCATTCTTTCAAAAAGAAATAATAAGACAAATGGCCATTTGAAACGGTTAGAATAAATACCTTGATTTAGATAAGAACAGTGGATCTTAAATGCTGCGAAACGTGAGGGAATGAAGATTCTATATATAGGATTATTTCAGAATCAATAGAACAATAGATGTAGCATAGAATAATGCTCGAATAATAAGGAATCCAATACTCCAAAGTAGAAAGATGGAAGTTGAAGATGAGCGAGATTGAGAGGAATTGTAGAAATAATTTTCTCCTTGTAGAACTGTTAGTCAAGAAATGCTATCGTTAATATTATCGTAAAGTACTGCTTTTCAGCTATTGCTGTAACTATTTATAGTTAATTGTATCCTCGCTGCCAATATCTATTTTTAATCTCGAAGACTAGTAAAATAATAGTTGAGCCAAGCATATAATTTAATTTCAAGTTTAATAGTTCTGTTGAATCATCGATTAGTTGAAAACTTGCTCAAGTTCACTATCCCATAATAATTAAAATGAATAAATATAGATGGTTAGAAAGACACAGTATTTTCTATCCTAACAAGAGGTGCGGCTTGTTGGTGAAGATATGTTAGAACGGTGTCGTTTCAAAGGGTGCATTGTTCACAAGACGCTTGGCAACAATCGTGAAATCGAAGATCCAAGATAAAAGGTAATTAGTTTGCTAACGCTCCATAAAAGATTATGATACTGTTCTGAAGAGTACACAGCTTTCTCTAGCGGTTCCATTATCTTCACTCTGTCCAAATAGCATGCCTCATTTTTTGATAACGATAAATGTATGAGCTAAAATAACGCTAACAATACAACGGATAACATACCCCGTTAATTGATAAATTAGTTCATAAAAATAGTTAATTACTTAAAATATACAACGGCTGCCTTCTTCATGCATCTCCAAATATGGTATCATTTCCGCTGGTTGTCGCTTCGAGTTAAGGCACAGCAAGTTTTAACATATAATTCGTTTCCTTTTAAATTGTTAAAAAAAAATAATAATAATGAATGTTATGAAAAAAAAAGAGTGAAATTAGTATATTTCTATAATAATTTCATCAAGAAATTGAAAGTTTCATCTGATATTTCGAAGTATAGGTGATGATATAACCTAAATGGTATGTGTTAGTCGGTTCATTAATCTATGTACAGTCAGTAATAGTTATTATATCAGTAATAAACTTATATTTATTTTCGAGAATATTATTAAACAGGGAACGAATAAAAATTAAAACTTGTTGTTACTTGACTCGAACTTGTTTAAGATTCAATCAATGTGTTTTCTACACATTGGTTTTGGGATGCCTGATAATGGCTCAATGTGACAGAAAGGTTGGATATTTTTATTATTTGAAACATTTGGGTGTAATCTATAAGTCTAATTTTAATCGGGAGCGGCGTACCCCAGTGCGTAGAGCACTGAATTGGTAAAAGCTGAAGATTCCGGGTTCAAATACAACTGTTGCAGATACATTTTTTTATCTGTAAACAGACATGATGAATGGTATCTATAGGCTCTCCTTGGTCTCACCCAGCATCAATGGAATGAGTACGCCGTTTGGGGGATATAGGGGTTAAGTGTGATTTTGGACAAATGTATATAAGTGTGTGTGTAAAAAAATGTGAAACCATTTTCTTTCACAAGTATAGTCTTTACCATGTACTGAACCCAAGGCCCTTCATGGGTTGTAATGGTACAGCTTTATTTTATTTTATTATTACTTTTTTATAATTATCTCCATAATCAATAAGTTATTACACATATTGAAAGTGTTCTGATTTAATTCTGTTTCACAGTATGTAGGAATACTTCTTTTATAAATTTAATTCATTTTATTTTCATTCAAGTAAGTTACTTCGGTTTCATTTTTAATTGAGGGGAGTAGATGCAAAATTTACACTCTCCACTTTTCATAACTTTCGGTAAGATGATAAAAACCGATTCTGTTGTAAATATATGAGATTAATGAGACAAAATGTTTAGGAGAAGAGCAACGGCAACCACTTCTCTTAAAAATGTTTGACTCATTTATCTCATATATTTATAACAGAATCGGTTTTTATCGTTTTACCGAAAGTTATGAAAGTGGAGAGTGTGAGTTTTGCTTTTACACGCCTCAATTGACTCTGGAGCGATCTGAATAAAATTTATTAAACATTTTGGTCTCCGGCAAATATTAGAACATATAAAGAAACCGTTAGCTAAATTTGCTTATCCCGGATTAGAAACAAAGACTACAAAAAGAATTAGTTAATGTAGTTTTACTGTCCGAAGCTCTTCATGGATTCTGCATCGATAAATTGTTTTCCGATGATTTTTCGAGATTATTCAGATTTTCCAAATAGTGATTCCATTATTTACAGCACCGGAAAACACCTATTAAAGGGATATCTGGACAGACTAACCAATGACCACGAATTGAGTACGTTTCTTGCCTTATATCAGAGACAACCACAGCTTGAATGAAAATTACGTAAATTTATTTGGCGAAGTAAATAATTAATTTTATCACTGAAATCCTTTGTTGAAAAAATAGGAATATTTGGGTATTTTATGTATTAAAATATGAAATAAGTAACAATGCCTACGTAATTCCCTGGTACCATTAAAAAACGCGACAAACGTATCGCGTTTTTTAATGCTATTGTTCTTCATTATCGTTACACTATAGTTTTTTGAACGATTTATTATATATATATGTATAAACAAACTTCAATGAGAAAACATTAAATTAAAACAGACTTAATGTAATCTCGTAATCTCATCATCACTTGACAAGAATAATTATGTGATGAAGTACACCATAAATTAAAATAACAATCAATGTCTCTAAAAAATTTCCCAGGTTTGAGAGCGGATATTTAAATAAGAATTGCTCTTATTGATTTCTGTCTTCTATATTTAGTAGCTCGTTAGAAATGGCAAATCCTTATAAAACTTTTATAAAATCCTAAAATTTTATAAAAAATATGCAATATTAAATTAGTTTTCTTAAGACTGTGTAAAAAATATAAATTAACATAAAGAAATGCCTTATTGTGAGACCCGCTTTGTACGAGTAAAATCCAGCTGTAGAATCTTCAATACAATATTTGTCAACTTTTTTTTTTCTTTAACATTTTATTTGATAATATTGCTTATGATTTTATTCAAAAAATCATTTGAAAATAGGAATTGAATGTTTTCTTAAAACTGTTTTTCAAAATGCTTATAACTCAGACGTTGTGGGATTGTTTTATGTGGCACTGTGTATTTCTCGTCAAAAAATGCACATTTTACAATATTTGAATAATTTATTTGTAATAATTAAATGAAGGGTTTCCATTTGATAGCGCTAAGTAGGAGTATACCCTAGTTTCTACCTTGGGGCAACATGGCCGAGCGTTGGATTTACGTAAATATACGTCTCAAAATTACAATACCCGTAAAAAATAAGGGTCGGAAAAGTTAAAAAATTTTACTCATATAGGTATTACTAAACTTTTTTAAAAAATACATATATATGTGTATATCTTGTAGTCGTCTAATCTTAAAAATATATAATTATAATAATGATACATAACTTATACTAAATTGATTTTACTAAAGAGATGTGCCTTAATTGGGTTTAATGATAAATGTATTTAACAATATTTTATAATTAATAATTTAATTTTTTTTTTCCTTTAATTAATTAATAATATCATGATGAATGTGGACAGTTCGGGTAGTGATGTGTCAGAGGAAGAGACTCCATTTTCTGAAATTAGTGAGACCGATTCTCAATATCTAAAAAGACGAATACTACTGAACAATAGAGAAAATCTGCCCCTGGCTCAGCGGGCAACTCGCCAAACAAAAAAACAAATCGGCTAGTTCAAAAACAACAGCCAAACAGGACAATCTATCAACTGAACCACCAAAAACCCGCAATAAGTCTACTGCAGTCAAACCACCGGTAGCCTCAACCAGCAGCAACTCAGGCTCCAACGTTAAAGCTCGTAATGAGAATCAAGAGCGTCAAAAATAAGATGACCCTGAACTTCCTCCTATATTTATCACTAAAATAAGTTATTTTTGTGATAAGTGATTATAGTCCTTGCTAATTCAACACTACATCTGTCATATTAATGTGTATTTCATTGCTGAATATTTTATTCATTTTAAGATCTCCTACTAGAGACTCTCATAAAAAATCTCAGACACCGTAATTATCAAATAAGCGGTTTACAATCTGGTCATAAACCAGATGTTTATACTAAAAAAAAACATATATAACTTAAATATCTATTCGAAGAATCCTTTATTCACTAGATAGAAAATAACAACATACACACACATAAAGCTTTAAGAAAGTCGGGAGATGGATGAGTCCTGTTGTAATCAGGAACTACACACTTTAAATATTTAATCTTACATTCAATATTATATAACCTCTATTTCCATTAACGTTGTCTGAAGAAAATCTGGTATACAACACTTTTATGAAACTTATGAGGAAATACACATGGGGATATTGATTTCTTTTTGAATATATGGGAATGTTTACTTTACTATCTCACTTGTATTATACTTCTACTCAAAGAATCAATATTATATCCAAGTATTGATTATGCTATTATTTCATAATAACAATCTGCATAAAACAAATCCTATATCAGAATATAAGTCCTGCACCACAAGAACCACATGTATTCAAACGGTGGGGTTATTTATAAACTATTATAATGTTAGATAAGAACAAATTATAATAATTCGTCGTTGTTACTTTCCAATAATTTATTTTTTATGTAGCAATATATATAAGGTTATGGGATCAGTCTCAAATTCGGTTGAGTCCATTTTCAGAAATTGCACAACATAAAGCAATGGCATAGGGTTGTGCTATGTTTGATCAGTGTAAAATCATGAATTTGAACCAATTTTTATAATTAAGATTCAATTGGTCTGTAAGACTTTGCTAGGCGATATAATGCATTAAGGATTCGTAAATAACAGATAAAGACTTTCTATATTGGAAATTTGTTGGGAGTGCGGGCAAAGAGGAAACGCAACACTATGAAATATATTTATTGTGTCTTGAGGTTTCGGCCTTAAGGATATAATAAAGGCATTAAAAAAACACAAAACAAGATTACAACAATGTTCACAATAATTACGTTATAAAAAATTTTTTTTTTCAAAAGATGATAATATTTTTTTTTAATAAGACAATCATAAATAAAAAGGAAAGTGTAAAGCTAAACATTTTAAATATTTATGAAATGATATATACTCTTTATTATACCCTATATTTTGATACTCTTAAATGTTTACCTTACTGGAATTATAATTAATATTTCCAATGTTTTACTTATAATTCAGTTAAAATCATAAGATTACAAATGGTTTCTCTGTTAATGTCACTGTTATTTCTAACGCTGAACCCATTAGTCAGAGCCGGAGGGGTTCTCCAAGGCGTCGGTGGGAGGGTTGCGTTAAGAGTGATCTAGCGGATTCGGGTTTGAGAGATTATTCGTAGAGGGAAATTTTTTTATCATATATTGGTGGTATCGGGTTAAGCCTTATTATTTGTTCTACGGTTGACAGTATTTCCACTATTGAAATCAGTTTGTTTGTTCATTTAACGTCCCTTTTTGCTGCTATGGCTAATCGGACGATGCTACATTGGGAGCTCTAAATTTTGCATATCCAGGCTTAATTAGGATAGGGGTTTTTAACGAGTACATGGCATCGTACAGGCTCGGGACCCCCGTTTAACGTCCCTTCCGGAGGTCAGCGTAACCAAGGATTTTTTACTCCCTTTAAAAAATCCTAGGGCCACCTGCCGGGCTACGAACCCGCGCTCTTGGGCTTAGTAGTTTGTTACGTTAACCACTAGACCACAGGTTGCCCATTTGAAATCAGTGATAATTGAATAAAATAACCTTTATGTATATATATATATATATATATATATATATATCTTATCAGCGATAAAAGCGTAATTTGAAATAGTTATTGTATTCCTAAAAATAGAGCAAAGGTGGAAACATTCAACAAAAATGTGTTTAGTTTTTAATTAAAACTAGGAAAGAAGTTTTAAATTTTAAAAATATTTTACACGTAATATAAAAACATATTTAAGAAGGAATGGATTGAGTCGACTCTAACATAATATCTTCATTTTATCTAACTACTTAACAGCTTTATTGGCTACTTCAATCTTTAGTGTACAGTCCCTTTGTGGGCATTAATCTTTAAGTTTTCCGCACATTAAAAAACAAATTGTGTATTATCGATTCTTGGTATTGGTTATGTAACCATCCTTGCTTTCTTTTTCTGTTACAGTTGTGCTATTTCGTTGCAGCACGTAATATCAGCCTGGCCAACAAATGCATAAGAACATGCCAACGTGTGGACTACATTTGCGATTGAGAAACCTTAACGTACTTTACGTACAAATCTATCATACAACGTGAGAAGGATTATTTGTTGAAATATGTTGCTCTCAATCGTCTAAAATTGATCGTTTTTTAGATATTTGTAATATAGTAACTATATTAGTCTTTGTAATATAGTTTTATACAACTGTTTGGTTTGTTTATCTGAAATTATTGAATCTAACGAACTTGGAGAAGGAAAAATTGTGTTATCAAGATTTTTATATTCATTAATGTTGTTGTTTGTTCATTAAAGGTCACTTTATGCTGTTATGGCTAATCGGACGAATATTCATTATTGTAATATTATATATGTTGTAATTTTATTATTTATATGTCGGATGGATTGAAAAGAATTCATCAAGATTTACCTTTATATTTGTTTAAAGTCATCTTTATAAAACATCATTAAGGGCATATCTTTTTAGTGTTATAAATAAGGGCATATTGTTATGTGTTGTAGTTTTTGTCTTTTGGAGAATTTATATATTCAAGTTATACAAAAAATTATTGATATGTGACCAGTGGTACAAAACCATAGTAGATTCATCATTACTAAATCATTTTTTGGCTCAATGGTTTTATGTAAGTTATCACCACTAATAAATTCTCTAATAAAAACAAAATGCCTCTATTACCCGTAACTTTTTAGATATCAAGCTTGTACTACTACAACACATGGAGGGTCTCGTGTTAAGTACATAGTAGAGTTTATAAGAAAACGTTAGTACAGGCAGATAATTTGTCCGAAGTCACACCCAACCGCCAGGTTTTCCACATAACCCACATTATAGATGCTGGGTGAGCCCAAGGAGATTATACAGATTTCACAGGTGATTGATTATACGGTGTGTTACAGTATCCACAGCTGTTAGAGCTGAAACTGAGATCTTGGTATTTTTAATTTTCCTACGTTGATTCGGTTATCAGTTATAAACCACGCTGTTCATATAAAACCTCGCTTTTTTAGAACAGATTTCTATTATATTGTTTTTAATAAGATTTGTTCAACTTCAGTGTTATTTCATAAAAAATTTTTGGGGGTTCGATAAAAAGTGTTTAATGTATTTTATTAATTACTTACTTATGACGCTATGCTATAACTCAATTCTATTATTATTTTTTTTAAATCTAGAGGATACATCTTTATTGTGGTCTTCTACGAATTTATCTGAGCCCGGAAATTTTGTTAATGTATGTTCGTGCATATCTTCGCTAATGTTTAATCTCTATAAGTAATAACTTTTTTTAAAAAAGTTTTTACCTTTGATTTCATCAGCATATATTGAATATAAGATAGTGTGGATAATAAAAAACTACTAAAATCAAAATTAATCAGAAAATTAATTTTTTTAAAATTATTATTCCAGCTTTCATATAAAATTTTATATCGTTTTGGAATATTAGTTATTTGATGCATCAATTTTAAAACCCGATTGAGATGTTTGCTTTAATAAAATCTTTAAATTTAAACTGAAATATTAAAACACTTTTGATACAGGATTTTTTTTTTGTATTATGTTGGTTTAAAATGTAAAAGATTAGAATAATCCGAACCATCAAACTTGGAAATCAGTTAAACCTTTCGTAAGGAACACAATAAAAATCAAAACTACAAACAATAACCACTAAAATAAATATTTTTTTAATCATTAAGTCATTGTTCCATCTTATTGTACAATAATTTTGTACCAATACTAACCATTAAGGATCTTGGGTTTAGTACATGATAGATACTGTATTGTTTCTATGAAAACGATAGTGCATTTAGGTGATTTGTCGGAAATCACACCTAACAGGTTTTTCATGAAGTCTGATTGTGCCGTAGGAGTGTATCAAAGAGCCTTTATATGGCTGTTAGAGGTATAATAATTTATCTGTCACAGCCGAATTTGAACCTAAGACATATCTTATATCTTATAGCTGCATACATCACAGCAACCCAGCGCTCTACCACAGAGCTACCCCACTTCTGTTATATAATATATATATATATATAACATTTATTATAAATGATGTCGGTGCCAAGACACTCCTCAGATTTTTTGTTGTCTGATTATTTTCTGAATCAACTTGATAATTTGAAGGGTTTAATTTAATATAGGTGGAAATAAATAATTCCGCTAAGATAGAAATAATAGAAAACAGAAATAAGTTGCTACAGATGATTTGGTGACTGCCACTGTGGACATTTAATAGCCTTATTTACCACATCGATATCGACCATGAACAATAACTACAGTACACGAGACCCGCGATGTTTATTTGCTAGCTAGGCCGTGTATTGAGTTAAACACAAGGGGCACATATTTTACTACTGAATACATCCTACTTACACTTCAAGTTTGTTATCAGTATATTGAGTTGTGTTAGAATATCAAGTTTGACTTCTTCCCCGAGTAGGAACTAATCTATATTTTACATTACTGAAAGTGGCTTTATTCTTTAGCAGTCTATTGATCCTTAGTGTTAAATGTAGAACGAATGTGTCAGCTCTAATGGATATGAATTTATGGTTCCGTACAACCATTAAGTGTTTTTATAATTCTCCTTTTTAGATCACGGAAATGTTTCAGAATACCACAACGGATCCCCTTTTTAAAAATATCCATTAAACAAAAAAAAAAAAAATTATAATGAGAAAACTACTTTTTTTATGAACCTGATTTATAATTAGTAATCAACAAATTTCTTAGTAAAGCCTCTAAAGCACTAAAATGTTAACATTGTCCAATTTACAGAAGGAGGTGAACTATTTACCTCAACCATACAAAAAGCTATCCGTTCCTCACAAGAAATAATGCAAGGCAATGAATATGTTCGCCGTAGTGTTATCCTCAATGCAGAAGGATTCTAATTGAACCCAAAAGAAGACCACGAAAGGACTAGCAAACCGAACTTCCTTCAGCCAAAATTACCGGTACTCCCTTCTCGAGACTGGATGAGCCCCAGGAGGATCTGTTGATCCCACGGAGTCAATCAATGGTGGTTAACGGATTAAGTAATGTATTTGCCATTTTAACTGTCACTTAGCACAGCAACTCCGCACTCTACAAACTAAGGCCATCCCGTTTCTTTTTAGTATATCAACAAAATCAAAACTAAAAGTATGATGTGAATAAAATTTGAATTTCCTTTGTTATTGGAAGGCTTATTTGTTAAAACAAGATGCATAAAATAAATAATTACTTTCCTGTTATATATTAATGCATTATATTTATATCGAAAAATAGAAATGCAATGAAATTCGCATATTTGATTTATTTATATCATAAGAATGAGCTCTATAAAATTTTTTATCACAAGTAATTAATACGCTATTAATTATTAGATTATATCGGTATCAATAGAAAACTCCTTATTTATTTATAGATCTTATATACTGTACTATATTTTGTTATAGATCTTCTTTACTATATTGTATTAATATAATATGATATTAAATAAATATCTCTTAAATAAATAGGAACCTTGAATAAAATCCATCGCGTGTGATGTGAACTTGCTTCCACTGAAATGACAGCAATGGCCTAGCTACCAACCTACACAACCTTTTTAATACACTTTTATTTGTTTCGTCCCTATGTGCGAGAACTTTTCAACCATTTCAAAAATCAAATTGAATGGAAATATTTCACGCTTCTCAAGGACCGATGACAATACTATAATTTATTAAGTTTGTCTCATTATCCTGACTTAGATCACCAGGATTATTGATTTTTCATATCCAAGTACCAAGTGGGTGTCCTATGGCATCTTTGAGACAAGAATTTGACTACTGGCAGGATCAACTGAGAATACGTAACATCTGAGTGCTCTTATTTGGGTCTGCAGGTTCAAATTTTTTTTTTTCAAATTTGTTTAGTTTCATAGCACCTTTTTGATTGCTTAAAGGCATCTATTGCCGCCCCTTTACGAGACCTGATCCCGATGTCAGTTATTTTAAGTCCCAGATAAGCAATTTTCTCAGTTATTTTTAGAAGGTGATTTTCTGGATGGAATTCCACATCAAAGCGTTGCTTATTACTGATAATCATTATTTGTGTTTTCTGATGATTTGTCTTATTTCCATGTTTATCGCTTTCAGTATGTTGTTTATAATACGCTGAAGACCTTCAAGCACTGAATGTTAGAAGCATATCTCGTGTTGTCCGCATATCAAGGGCTATTTATTCTTTCGCAGTTTATAGTTATACTATCAAGAGATGGATTTAGAGTAGCGGTTCTCAACCTTTTTTGTAACACGCTCCCGTTGTTCAAATGAAAGCCTTCCACGCCCCCCTCTGTTAAAATGAAAGCCTCCCACGCCCCCCTTGCACAAAATCTATATGAAAAAAAAAACGAGTATTACATTTAAAACATAACATTTAGTTTTACTATCACAAGACACAACATTATAACTTTCAATCTATACATATAAAATGCTTTGTCCTGAACGACTGACTGACGGATCAACAGACAGCAAAAACCGCAGATCGTGTAGACCTGAAACTTGGAGGGTCCTTTTTATGACGTAGGCATCCTATAAGAAAGGATTTTCCGAAATTCTACCCCAAAGGGGGTGAAAAGGGGGGGGGGGCAAAGTTTGTATGGACAACGTGATTCCTTGGTCCAATCTACTTCAAATTTTGCATAAACCTTTTTTAACAGAATTGATGGAAGATGCGTTTCGTATTTTATTGAAATACACCCCCTAACGGGGATAAAAAGGGGTAGACAGTTATTTTGGCGGTGATTTGCTTCGAAGTTTATATCAATACTCCTTAGTGCTCTTGATTTAAATTAAATCCGTCGACTCAGTGACGAACACCGATGATGCCTTTCACTATCCGGTCGAGTTCCTGAATACACTGAAGCCTCCCGGTCTACCAACTCACATATTAAAATTGAGAGTTGGCGCGCCAATTGTGTAGCTACGCAATATAAATCCCACGTAATGCAATGGCACCAGATCGCAAGTGAAAACATTGCATCGCAATGTAATCGATGCAACTATACTTACCAGTTGTTCTCGAGGAGAGTCTGTATTTATTACTAGGATTCCCCTAACACTATCAAACTACCCCTTCGAATTCAAGTCTTCTGCGCAATAACTATAAACAAAGCTCAAGGCCAAACTCTTAAGGTAGCGGGAATAGACTTGAGGGAAAGCTGCTTCTTTCACGGCCAGTTGTATGTGGCATGCTCCAGGGTAAGCGCACAGAGTAGCCTGGTGGTTCTAGCTCCCGAAGGAAAAACAAAAAATATTGTTTACGTAGAAATACTGCGGTAGGTGTGCAGTATTTCGACTTCGTTGTAGAAAGATAATACCCCCGTGTAACTTTCACCAAAGGCCGATCTTCGTGTTCACAAAATATAACAAAATTTTATTTAATTTTCATGTTTATTTAACATTTAAATCCCTACACTATAATAAAGAGTGTTATACTTTATAAGTATTCAAACATAATAATTTATATATTATAATAAAATTAACGTAAAAAAACAATTAAAAATCCGATTAGAACCGTTTCTAATCACGACAAAATTTTGCCCGTTTGTCGCGGAGGAAGACGCGGGCAAAATCTAGTTTAAGATTAAGAACTACTGGTAAGAAAAACATATCCAAAACTAAGTGAGCTTTTTTTTTATTGTCTGCTTTCTCGCGTCCTCCTGACTTGTCTTCACGCCCCCCCCCCAGATTGGAAACCACTGATTTAGAGCCTCCTGAATAATCGCTCCTAATAGGCATTAAGTTAGGTGGGTGCTGCATCCCGGTCTCATGCCTTTTCTTATTTGAATAAGAAAGGTGGTAGGGAACCACTGATCTAAATGAATCTATCGAAGGGATGACCATAAACGACAAAAGAATTCTTTTGAACTTTTCTGATAATTGGCCATCAATGGGGACGAACGCGTTCTGATTTTTATACAGGTTTTTTATTAGCCTGATGTCCTTGTAAGCTATGTTTTGATAAATGTGTAGCATATGTCCGAACGAAGGTACTCACCACGTTGTCGAGGAGCTCCTTGAGCCTGGCCTGGGGCGATAGCCCCTTCTTGGGTCGGATGAGGAGGTAGACGGTGTCGATGCCGGGGCAGGAGCGGAGTAGCTTCTCGACCAGAGCCTTCCCGACGAAGCCCGTGCCTCCGGTGACCAGGATGCACCCGCCGCGGTAGAAGGCCTCCACGGATCCGCACCGCTCGCTGTTGTTGTTCGTGTCGCTGTCCATCCCTCAGAGCATCGGCTGCAAAAAAAGTAATGGATATTTATCAATTTCAGCAAATTATTATAAATGCAAAATACAATATGCTAAAACCACACAAAAAAAGAAAAATCGTCATTAACATCTGCCTTAACCTTCTTCAGAATCCGTGTTATTTTAAACGCAAACAATCAAAAATTGACAAAATTAATAAATCGGTCAGATAACACTAAGGTCACGTTCACACTGAGGCGGTATTAAATTAAACGGTAACCCACAGCCCCGGTGAATAAGTGGTTAAGTAGAATTTTGTCCTGGAAGATTTAACTGTATTTATTAAAGCAAGATCGTGTCATTCTCGTTCTTTTTGGCTTGAAATAAAGTTGTAATATAAGCAATTTCAAGTCAATGCCTGACCCAGGTTCCTTTACTCACTATGGAAATAACACAATTCCGCTTCCTTAAGTACAAGGAATTCCTTTTGGAATAAATTCGACTTAACCACTTATTCAACGGGTTGTAGCTATATCGTAAGCTATTTACGATGCGCGACAAGCATAAACAGTCCCATAGAAACTAAATGGAGATGATAAATAAGGTTCATAAAACACGCGAATACATAACAAATCGAAAGTGACATATCATAGGAAGAGGATCTTCGAAAAGCAACTTGTCACAGAAGTGAATTTTGTACCCACAAACTTTTTAGGAATATATTGCGACGATTTATTGCTAAGAAGGATCAATAACAGCAAGTGATAAATCGGTGAGACCTGGGTAATCAAAATTAGTTGACAACACAATTTCCCCCACCACAGTTACGAAAGTCAGCTCATGCGGGGAAGACTTTGCAGTGATTTATCGGTTCAGACATAGGATGAGAAAAAATAGAAATGCCGTAAATATCAATAGAAAGAAAATAATTTATTTCTGTTTGCGGCAAGGTAATAATTCCAAATGAACTCATGAGCTTTCACAAGATTAATATATTTAATAACCGAATTATCTTCTATTTCATCCGTCATGTTGGCAGCTTGAAATATCGGACGATACTAATCGCTGAGGAGATCGACAGGTGACTAGAGATATATGTCACTGGCGATAAGTTGCGTTGTCGTGCCTCTGTATGTCTCACGTATTATACATCGCTCACGATAGATGTTATATCGCCTTACTGTGAACGCGGCTTGTGACCAATTCTGAATGTTATGTCTTAAATGTTTATTAATGAAGATGAGCAAAACTAAATCATTAAATCAGTAGTTGGGAAACTCCAAAAAACAAAGTCTTAATTCTCTTAATTACTAGAAATACCAAGCCAGTCAAAGTCTCGCCAATTCAAACATATTCACGACATACTCACACACAAATAAAAAAACACATCCATGAACAATATTTTTTGATGATTTTTTTCATTTTAAGTCCCGATGATGGCTGAGGATCGGCGAAACGTTTACTGCTTAGGTATTTTCTAATATTTTATATACTTTAGGCTTTGTTTTTTTTAGTTCCGAATTTCATTATGAATATTTTTTAAATCGTAAAGATACTATTATTTTCTATATGTTTGTGTATGTATATTCAGATTAAAAAATTATATTTTTTTGAGTTTCATCTTAAGTGCTCGCAGTACCTACTATCCTTTTTACAACATACTGTACTAAAAGATATTCTTTAATGTATTGGAGCTGGAACCGTTTAGATTATTTATATAGGTATTACCTTGGCAATATACGCTAGTGAATCAATAAATGAGGAATAATAAAATTCCTCCTGAACGCCTTAAATGTTATATAACAGGATTTTTTCAATGCTTACGGAAAATTGCGAAACAGAATTTACTTTGTTTTTTATTAATGAAAAGTAATTATTAATTAAATGGTTCTTTGTTTAGGTACTTATAGTACTAACAAGTCCTGATAAATGATTCTTATATTGATTACAAAATGTTACCATATAAATATTTATGGATTTTTAAGTCCTGAATTTAATAATCATTGATTTATTTCAATTTAATATTTATTTGAATGGAAATTCAATTGCCCAATTGAACTTTTTAAAGGGTCATTTTTTAGATATTGTTTGTTTTATTTTTTATGTTTAAATATTCAATACTCGCAAAAGTACTACTGATATTTGACATAAAGATAATATGAAAGTGTTTAGTATTATAGAATACAGCTAATTTAATTTAATTTAAAATCAAAACTATGTATATGTATCATGAGAAGCGAGGGGATGGTTGACTGGAAGATAGACGTAAGGAAGAAAATAGTTGGGGGTGCAGTCAAATAATACTTATATGTATATGTACTGAAAATAATCATAATCGTTTTAGTTTTTCAATATTTATTTTCATCGATTATGATATATATTTTTTTAAATTTACTATTTTCAATCGTAACGTTATGAACTCCACATTCACTACCCTATATTGTTATTTTTAATACAGTAGTCATATTTGATTTGGATTTAGAAAGAAATAAGAAAAGACGACAAGATGGACAAATATATTTTTAGGTAGAGGATCTTAAGTATGTAGGGATTTCAGGAAAGAGTTGAAAATAAACCTTTGACGAAGTGGTCCGATGATAGAAAGAAGAAACGCAGTGAAAGGATGAAAGAATATGGGAAGGAAAGGAACAGAAAACAACAATACGGGAAGCTTACAATTTGGCATGTGATCCTTTTAGAAGTCCTTATCGAAAAGAGGAGGATTACGAATAAGACATCTGATGGTTCTAATCACTTTGTTTTGCAAGTACTTCAACTTCTAACTTTATGAAGTTAGATACTATTTTCTGCCAAGTTTTGTCAAACTTCTGTCAGGAATATTGAATAGAAAATTGTGAAAAGTAAAATCGAAAAAAATGAGATACACTAAGTTGCACAAGTACTTTATTATTATTTACTTATTTTTTATCAGCACTAACTGTGTACTATATAGGAGCGGAGTGGCTCAGTAGTAGAGCACTGAGTTGCCATGCCGAATATCCTGGTTCAAATCCCGCTCCAGCCCATGACTTTTATTTAGTCTGTTTTTAACGGGAGATGGATCATATAGAATCTAGGACCCTCCTGGGGCTCACCCAGCCTCTATAAAATATTATAAAAATAGGGTACCCAAAATAAGGGGTGAAAAATCTGGCGGTTGAGCATGAGCTAGGACAAGTCACCTCCTTGCAGAACCGTTGTCCATGAAACAGTACAGTCTCTACCATTTACTGAACCCCAGGCCCGTTTACGGATTTGTAGGGTACAGGTTTTTTTTTTTAACTGTGTACTATGAATGATATGTTTTTATTATTTATCAATAGATAAAGTTTTAAAACAGGATTCGATTTATCTTAAGAATTTATATATTGGGTAGTACGTGATGTTATGGATAACATTTGGTAAAGTTCAAAGCCGTGAGAGTGAAGAGGCGATGTAAGTGAAAGTGTAAGGAAGAGTTCTAAAGCTCAAAACATTCGTTTAAATATATACCAATGTCTTAATATGGGGAGCAGTGTTGATCAGTGTGTAGGGCGTTGTTGCTGTGCTGGAGGTCTCGGGTTCAACCGGCTCTGGCTGATAAACTGTTTAACCTGCTACAGACACCGATGAACCCTGAGGGATTTTCTGAAATTCCTAGGGGCACACCCAGCCTCAATGGAGTGTGTACCTTAATGGAGGAAAAATGTGGCGGTTTAGCATAATCTCGGATAAATCACCTCACTGCACAACCGTTGTCCAGGAAACAGAGTATCTACTATGTACTGTAGATATGTTCCAAGACACTTCCTGGGTTGTAGTGATACTAGTTTTTTGTTTAATCAACTGCTGCAGAGAGCTTCTTTCTATACGCTCAGATGCCTAGAACGAAATATGCGCGTACTTGCAACAAGCCGAAACGTGCGTGAAAGGTACCTTAACACTACACACAAGGGTCCAATATGTTCGGAAGTAACTTCAGTTAAATCCCACCAATGGGCTCAAGTAGATGTACGATTACATTCAGTTCATCAGGACGAATATGATGGTATATAAAAGTTATCTCGATGCTTCTAATGAAAATAAATGTAATTTTATTCACACTTTTTTAATTTTTCAAGAAGTCGATGACGTTAAGGTGCCAGCATAGCTACTTCAAAAGGCTCTCATCTTGACTTCTTTGATTCCATAACATTAAGGTCCATATTTCATAAGCATTAAGAATATTCAATAATCGATTAGTTTTATTAATAATAAAACACTCATTGTAAGAAGACCAATCCTGCCTGGTTCGAAGAGGTTGAAAAAGATTTACTGGAGATGGAGATTACCTATGGAGGAAATCAGCTGTCTCAGCTTGAAACCGGATACTCACTTGGGTTTTTAAGAAAATTCAAAGCTGAAATCGGGAAAGAATTGGACGGAGCAAGGGAGAGAGAAGGGAGCAGCACCGCAGTCGAATGAGGGAATAATGAGCGAATATCAAGAAGAAAAAAGACAGTTGAAATGACGTGGTCCTTGGTAGGCCAAAATGAAAAAAAAAAACTCTGATTTTAATTGTGCTGAAGATCTAGTTTCCTTGACACAATTTTTCAAATAAACTAGTAATCAACTGAAAATAATACTGAAGAAATTATTATTAAAAACAAAATTCCTGAGGATTTGCTTAGGAATCCAATAAAATAGTTCAACATTAGACAAAGGATTTTTTTACTTATTCGAGATAAGGAGAAGGGTTTTGAGAAGAATTTATGGCCCAAGAAGAGCACAGGAAAGTACAGAACGAGATCGAACAAAGAAATCTATGGAAAAATTGGCGACTTCGGGGTTCTAACGCCCAGAAAGGACTACATAAACGAGTTTTTAGTAAAATTTGGCATAACACCAGTCAGGGTGGATATGTTGGACTGATAGAAGAGATAAAGAAATTTAATAGAACAAAGGATCGGGAGGATTACAAAAAGAACATATCCAAACTGACGACTCCTCTTGAAAGAGGATGGACTGAGAGGAGAAGAGCGAATTAACCAAGAAGGATGAAGGAGTTCTGGAGGAGGAAGAGGTTATTAAATGTTTGAGTGGTCCTAGAAACCCTTCCCGAACTTTTTTAATTTATTAGTTTATGTAAAAAAAACTTTTTTCTAGAAACGTTTTTCTTATATCATCTAGGTTATTCTCTGTAAATCGTCAAATCGTTTCAAATGGACAAAGTTACAACATGAAATTCGAATGAAAATATTTATAAATTTGTATGGAAAAAAAAAATAATGTCCTTAACGATTAAAGTACTGTGGAAAAAAAAGTTCTTTAAATCGAAATCAGACTATGAAAAATAATACTTTTGTTGCCGAAAAAATGAATCCGATTAAAACGTTTGGAAGGTAAAATCACTTTTTGAGATCCTGTAAAGATTTTCAAACAATTTGAGCTAAAATGAAATATGGTAACAAATTAATTTAATATGTTCTTTTTTAGATCGTCGATTTTTTAGTTAAATTTTATTTGCATAGCAAAATTTCTTCAGGTTGTAACACAATGAAAGATATAATACAATATTTGCTTCATCTTGACTTCTTCAAGCGGCTAAGTCTCTAATATAGTAGTTTAATTTTATTCGAACTGAAATCGTCTAATAGACCTTTTTTATACGTATGATAAAGGATGGTGTTTTAGAAGTTGTTTGTTTTGTTTTTTATAATTAAATGTTAAATAATCGCAAAAATACAATGATATGGAGCTGGATTCAAATAAAATAATAATAATTACTATAAATAAGAGAGTTGGCAACTATATGGATTGAAATTAATCAGAATTCATTTTAACTTTATAATATTAATTATTTTCTTCGACAATTTAGTATTAAATAAACAAATTTTAGAGAACAAATTGAATCTCTCATATCTTATCATACATCTCTCCTAGTCATATTTTCCGCGAAAGCCAGTTCGAATAATACTACAGCACCGGTGAATAAGAGGTTAAGTCGAGTTTTTTCCTAAATGAGTTTCTTGTACTTAGAGTTACAAAATGTGTTATTTTCGTAGTGAATAAAGGTCTAAGTCAGGCATTGGCTTGAAAAGGAGTTATTCCTTATAATATAACTCCATTTCAAGCCCAAACTACGAGAATGACCACTCCCACCTCCCTAAATACACTTACTCACTCGGGGCAAAAATCGACTTAACCACTTATTCGCCGGGGCTATAGAATAGAACATTTGGATAATTTACTCTTAATTGTATTCATATTGAGAATGGTTTAAAACAGTGTGTGGTCAAACTACTAAAAAAAAATTTTTTTGCACCCTCCTCTTCCTTCAATAAAATCATTCCTGATCTTTTGACCGACTTAGAATTTATTCACAATGACCCCCTACTCCAACGTTCACATGTTCCACAAGATCTTTCACGTGTCTCCATAGCTAACATCATCTCCAATTTCCTTCAACACACCCATTCTTCCCCTTCTAATCTCTCCCCACAGTTTTTTAAGGACCTTTCCCTCACACGCTCTTTCCTCAAATCCCATGACGACTTGATTGTCACTAAAGCAGATAAAGGTAATTCTACAGTAATCATGAATCTTTCCGAATATAACCTTAAAATGATTTCCCTTCTTTCTGATACTTCTACTTACAAACCTACACCCCGAGATCCTACCTCTTCTCTCCAAAAAAAATTCAACCTCCACCTAAAAAGCCTTGTTAATTCCAAATTAATTACATACCCTATTTATAGAAACCTCATTTCTTACAATTCCATAGCTCCCCGTTTTTATGGTCTTCCCAAAATCCACAAACCTAACAACCCCCTCCGGCCTATTACATCCAACATCAATTCACCATCTACAAAACTCAGCAAATTCTTACTTCCTTCCTTACAAGTCCTCAGCCGTAACAACCCATATGATATCCAAAACTCTTTTCATCTACGTGATCTATTAACATCCCTCACCATACCTGATCATTACGTTCTCACCTCCTTTGATGTAGAAAGCCTATTCACTAACATACCTTTAGATAAAGCTCTCCTCATTATAGATAACAACTGGCCACTCATAGAACCCCATACCTCTCTCAATCGCACCTCTTACCTCCAATCCTTAAACCTCTGTTGTGAATCAGGCTACCTTACCTTCCATGGCCAGTTCTTTAACCAAATTTCTGGACTTGCCATGGGAAATCCCCTCGCTCCTGACCTCTCCAATATTGTCTTAAACGATCTTCTGGATTCCATTCTACCCCAATTCCTTAACGATGTTATCTTCCTTAAGAAATATGTGGACGATCTCCTCCTTATCCTAAATCCCACTATTATTCCTGAATTATTATCATCTTTTAACTCATACCATCCCCGCCTCCATTTCACAGTTGAACTTGAATCCAATAAATCATTACCATTCCTTGACCTCCGTATCACTAGAAATCCTGACCACACCTTATCCACAGATTGGTATACCAAACCCACCTATTCTGGCAGACTCCTCAATTATTACTCCCAACATCCGCACCACCAAAAAATAAACGTCGCCAAAAATATTATCCGCCGTGGCCTATCCCTCTCTGACCCATGCTTCCATAAAACCAACATCCACCGCATCCAAAATATACTTTTAAAAAACAATTTTCCTCTCCATATTATTAATAAACTCATCCAAGACTATAAAAAACCCCCCAACCCCACCTTGTCTCCACACCCTCCCTCTAACCCAGTATACAGATCCTTGCCATATATACCCTCCCTCTCAAATAATATTCAAAAATCCCTACGTTCCTCTATCCCCAACTTACGTTTAGCATTCAAATCCCATAACAAACTTTCCAAAATCTATACCCGTGTTAAAGATCCCATTCCTGTTATACAACGCTCACAAGTTGTCTACCGTATCCCTTGCTCCACTCCAAATTGCAACTCTTCCTATATCGGCGAAACTAAAAACTTACTTAAAGATCGTATTTCCCAACATAAATATTCCATTTCATCCAATAACCCAACCGCTTCCAAACTCTCTGACCATGCCCTATCTTTAAACCACATTTTCAACTTCGATAACACGTCTATCCTATCTTCCTTTCCCAACTATGAAAAACGCATTCTCTCGGAAACCATCCACATCAATTTAGATTCTTCCGCCGTCAACCTTAAGTCCGATTCACATCACCTATCCTCAATTTATTCCCAAATTTTTAATTTACTAAAAACTCCTTAATTTTCAAATCATTTTTTATAACCACATCACCTATCCTCAATTTATTCCCAAATTTTTAATTTTCTAAAAACTCCTTAATTTTCAAATCATATTTTATTTCTCTCCTTTTACGGCCCGTTTCTGTCTAATTTTTTCTTTTCTAGTATTTTATTTCTTTACTCCCCTTTTTTCTTTTTTTCTTTAACTTTATTTTTTATTTATTTTTCACATTTTTTACGCGTCCCCATATTTCCCCATATTGCCCTTTCCCTACTTTTTATATTTTTATTTTTATTTTTTTTGAATTTTTTTTGCTACTTTGACCTTTGACCGACAGAGATCGCGGCCAGCGCTTCCGTCGTTTAACGGTTTTTTCCGCGTCAGTTACTCATTGTCCCAGCAGCCATTCGTATCGGGTTCGTACAATCTCTTATTATTTATATCTTCTCTTCATCTTTCTCCATCTCCTTCCTTCACACCTATTTCTCCCATCATCACTTTTAGCATCCATCATAGTTTTAATTAAATAGTTTTAATTAAAGAGTTCATGTTCACAGAACATCATTATTTTTTATAATATATCTCTATTCACTTACTGATATCTTATATCTCTCATGTATTGTTCCTTGTATTCTTTCATCTTTATTTATATAACTTCATACCTAATGTATACCTCTATATAATATCTGTATTCCTGGATACAATATCTGTTATATAATGTATAGTGTATACCCTTATATAACATTTATACCTTTACAAAACTTCTGATACTTATATTTTTTAAAATTTTATTTATATCTCACTTCTCGGCCTGTCATACTTTAGATTCCTTTTCTTTACGTTCTATAATATATTCTTCTCGATGTATTATTAGGTATCATATTTTTAATTCATGTTCTCTCATTGCACTTATGATACTCCCCATGAGTCCATTTTCATACTATTGTTTCCTTTGCAATACATTTCTATCTTTATTATACTAAATTGTCCATACTCATTATATTCATATCTTTTTCATTTTATTTTTTTTTCTGTTTAACTTCATTGCTCTCTTTGTATTTTTTGCATTATCACCTTTCTATCCATCTACCATGTAATCATCTTTATTCATACACCTATATACATTATTATATATATATATTATGTATATATATATTCATATACCTTCATATATCCTTTCATTATATATCATTTTTTTATATCTCTACTTTTTGTTAATTTTTCTGTACCTCTATTTTATGTATTTTTACAGTCTATTCTGTTTTTTGTCTGTTTTCTCATAGCCCTGAAGATGACCTACATAGTAGGTCGAAACGTCGGCACTTAAAATAAAATAGTTTCACCTATTTTTGCGTGTTTTCTTGACTGCCCCCCCAACTATCAACATCCTATTACTAAAAAAAAAGTTATATCTTAAAAAAATGCCGCAGCGATTACACTACATGGAAAACTTAACATGTGAAAATAAAATTGAATTTATTTAAAGAAAAATGGAGTTTTATATCTCACTCCATTGTTCTAGAGCAGTGGTTCCAAACATGGGTGGCCTGAGTACAATTCAGGGGGAGGACGCGAGACCAGTTGAAAATGAAAACTTCTCACTTAATTTTAGTTATTTTTCTCTTCCTAGTACTTCTTTACCTTAAATTGAAACTTATAATAATATATGCTGTTAAAGTAAGACTAAATGTTTTGATTTCAATGTAATACTTATTGTTTTTTGGGTTTTTTTATATTCCACACATTATTATAGAATTTATTGTAGTGGGGTGAAGGGGGGGGTTAGGAAGAATTTCATTTGAACAGGGGGGCGTGGAAGGTTTTCATTTGAACAGGAAGGGCGTGGTACAAAAAGGTTGGGAACCATTGTTCTAGAGGTAGTTGAGATTTTCCAGAAAAATATAAAAGAGGAAATACTATCATTCAGCACAGTGTACAGTTTTAAAATTAATGTAATTGAGATTCGTTTTTACCATTACATAATTTTATGTAAGATGTATTATATAATTGAAAATTAGAATGAAATTTGCTTAATTACTACTAATCGCCTTTCTGGTAGAGCCTGGGGAAAGAATCTGTAATTATAATTACTTATTATGCGAACATATATATATGAGGCGTTCAGGGTGAGAATTGACTACACTAGCGATGCTTGACTAGGGAGAGTGGTAGAGCGCTGAGTGTCCATGGCGAAGGTCCTTTGTTTAAATTCGGCAACTGGAAGATTCTATTTAATGGGGATATGGGAATAGATCCTTTGGTATCTATGATCCTCCATGTGCTCATCAATTCCGCATACAGCGGAAAGAGCATAATTGCCTTATAATAACCTAGGGTAAAAGAAGCCTTCATTTACAATTGTTATATGTTTTATAAGTTTTTATTTGTATTGTATTGTAAACAAATTAGGAGGGTAAGGAAAAAAAAAAGGAAAATATGACAGTTGAGCGTGGTATAGGACAAATCACCTCCCTACACAATCGTTGTCCAAGAAACAGCACAATCTCTACCGCGTATTGGCCCCAATACTCTTCTTGGGTTGCAGAGGTACTGGTTTATTTTTTCTTTCAACTTGCGCAAAATTTGAAATAGTTAATATTATAAATTTCAGAGTTATAAATGATCCTTAACGCCTCATATGTTTAGGTCCTGCTGGTTGAACCAATTTGTGAATACAAGTACACCTGAAAGATTTTCTCTTTTCTCATTCTGGATTTTTTTTTTCACGAAACCACTAAACTGTAAAATAAACTTCGTGAAAGCTCACTAGATAATTGAAGTTGTTAGGAAAGCTAGAGGAAGGTTGAGCGAACAACTGATGCGATACTTCGGTAACTCGTTGGGTCTAACTTAGCTCCGAGTTTCACTGACCTCAGGGTAATATTGGAAATAAAATTAAAAAAAAAAAAAAAGAAAGAGCAGTTTTCTGAATTTATTTACGACTTGTTCAATATCTCCAGCTTTCGCACAGATCTCCCGCCTCATTAACTGACCAAAAAAAATAGAAACAGTAATAGAAAAGCAGTACAATATTTTCTACTGTAACAATATTTTTGATAGAGTTGCTTAGGAAGAATTTCGTAAACGGATAAGAAACATGGAAATTGAAATATTGTGACATTATCACCCTCGAGTGCTTATGAATTATATAATAAAAAAAAAGAATTTGTCGAGATGGCTATTTATATTTTCCAACACACAGAAAGCCCAACTACATACAATTCATCTTTTGGCGAATAACACTCATCAGCTTCCCTCTAAACAAAAAAATTGTTGTCATTGCCTTGCTCCTCAGAATTTTATTTTTTTACAAATGACTTTGGATCTTTACCACTAGTTATGATTAACTGCTGAGAATCAAAATTATATAAACATAATTTACGTAGTATATACTCCGGGACAAATAGTTGATTTTTTCCCGTTGATTAAGCATGTAATTTTTGGACATGAATATGTCTTTAATGTTGCACCAATAGTGGGATACAGTTAAAAAAAACGAGCGATAACAAAATGGGGGATACAGTTTGGTGTTGGACCTATATACCTATCATCCCCATCACAAATTCAATCAAACCACTGGATAGCTAAAGAATCAAAAAGTTTATTACGATAAGTGAGGACTGTGACACATCGCGCGCGGTAGAGGGGGGAGCGTCCCAATTTTGAGGTCGATTTGCTGCATATCGAGATTTCCAGTCACTATAACTTTTGACTCGGAGAAGCCTCGACGTTCCCTTAAGTTCCAGCTGTTGTCAAAATATATCGAATGAATGTAAAACATAAGTGTAAAACAGTGACAGTGATTATAATACGGTTTAGAATAAAAAAATATCATCAAAGATATTTAATGTGCGCCTTAACGCCTCGAAAAGCAAAATCCAAATATAGAAATCGTATACGGTTGAAGCCGAGTCAAGCTTTACCGGGAACGTAAAAGAATGAATCCGGCCGATCGGATCAACGATGGTGCCAGTGCATTTGCAGCTGGGGCGGTTGAAATCATGCAAGTGGATGATTAAATCGGTTCAATATCGACCAAACCATTGTAGAAGCATTACAAGATTACATTACACTGGAATTCATTTCATGCTACCACAATAACCAGCTGTGTGCCAGCCAACACTACCGGTGATGATCCGATCGAGGATCTATATTGTATGTGACAGAAGTGCACCGGAGTCGGAGGTTTTGCTAGCAAGGCAGCGCATTAAGCTTTGGAATAAAGAACATTGTTCAGACTGCTCCTGGCCAGCATTCAATACCGATGAACTTTCTTTAAAACGGGTATGGCAAAGAACTATCGTTTCTTTTGATATAATAAATAAATAATAATATTTTATATAAAAAATATTACCCGTTACGTCAACGTACATAGCACAGCCACAGCCCTTTTATTATTATAATATTTAACAATGTATTATGAAATTCAATGTGAGCATGCTTTGTTTGAGTTGAATCAACACCAGTGGGAGAAGAAGCTGATGTAAAAAGGATTGACAAAAATTCAACCGAGACAAATAAAAGTGTACACTTATTTATTTGCTTTTTATCACAATGGGTAAATAATTTAACTAATCATATTGTTTTATTGCTAATTCTTAGAGACATTTCCAAAAGTTCTTGATGGTGTTCAGGTCTGATGAAAGAGAATGTTATTCCAACAGCTGATCCATCCAATTTTACCATTTGTTAGTGAAGGTGTGCATTATCTTGAAGGAAATAAAAATCAACTTAGCACCTTCTGCCAAATGAATGTTAAATAATAATCAATGGTAAAAAATGGGAATTTCATAACAGAGGAATCAAGATGTTGGAATGAACTCCATCGAAAAATTTTCGAAATGTCTCTCGTATGATGTTAACCCAAAAGGAGCCTATGATTCCGATACAGATCTGAGAAATGTGTGAGAGTTGT
Organism: Troilus luridus; assembly: GCA_964056705.1. NCBI lineage: Eukaryota > Metazoa > Arthropoda > Insecta > Hemiptera > Pentatomidae > Troilus > Troilus luridus. The sequence continues at coordinate 66,741,760 of OZ057413.1, forward strand.
AACTCAAAAAAAGCAAGATTTTTTAAAGTTCCCTCCCTTCCCATGAATATAATTACTGGAAATGAAAGGTGATAAAATATACTATTAAACGTGATTAGTAAAATTATTTACCTATAATTATTTAAAAATATAAATAAGTGTACACTTTTATTTGTCCCGGTTGTATTTTTGTCAATCCTTTTTATGACAGCTTTTTCTCCCACTTATGTCAATTAACATCAAACAAAGCATGTGTAGATTTGATATCATGATGCATTGTTAAATATTACAAATAAAAAAATTAAATTTTTAATCAATGGGAACAAATCCACTGTACACTGTTATTTGTCCCGAATTGTAGGTACTTTAATATATTTGTTTAAATTTCATCTTGAAACAACCCAATAGCTATTAATATCTATTCTCTCAATAAAAATTATATAAATATTTATTCCTTCCTTTTCAAGAACGCTGTTTTATTGAACCTTTAAAATATATCACTGCTACCTTGGTGAAATATTAACGCACTTACTAAAATAACAATTCTTGTCAAATCAGTGAGTCTAAAGAAGTCACAAAAATCAAAATGCTAACAGCTACCATAAAAAATGGGAATTTTAAGATATTTCAGATTTATTTTTGAGTTATAGTTAAAAAAAAAATCAAAAAAAGTTAACTAGCTTTTCTGTTCCAATCTTCAAATTGAAATTTATAGATTTCAAAATATAACAGAACAATTTTTTTTAAATTATTTTTGAAAATAAATAAGTGCTGGCTAAATTTGGATGGTTTCAGAATAATTTAATTATCTGGTGAACACAGAAATAAAGACAAAAAAGCTTTTAAGAATAAAATATTAATCTTGGTTTAATAAATAAATTCTTTCACAAAGTGCTTGATGTAGGTACATCTTAATAGCCGAACGTTAAAAAAAACTGGACACTCTATAATTTTTATTATGTTATTCATAGAAAAAATTCATTCAAAGATTAATTTTCAGTTTGTTGATAACGATCAGTTTTAGATCTCAAATATTTTTTTAAGGCATTAAACATTTTATATTCAATTATAACGATCAGACTTAATTCACTTGAAATAATTGTTCCTTTAAAATGATAAAAATCAAAAAAGGTAAATAAAACAAATACACAAAACACGAATGCAATTTTGAAAAGTAGTATACTAATATAATTTTGTAATTTCATATGTTTTAAGATGGCGGGTTTGAAGCCCGACAAGTTTGTTTAGAAGAGTAAATAAACCTTTGTTATCTAGTCCTTCGGAGGGGATGTAAAATAGCGTTTCCGAGCTTGTGCGATGTCAGGCACTCGTTAAAGATCCCTATCCTAATTATACCTGGATAGGCAAAATTTAGGACTCCTGCTTTAGGATCAGCCATGGCAGCATAGAGTGAAGTTAAATAAACAACTCTCATTTGAATTCATGCTGCTTCACTTATCCGTTTTTTCTGTTTCCATCATTTTTTAAAAGTATTGTTAGATATTTATTACATACTCAAGAGAGTACTCCAAATATATATATATATATTATTTTTTTTAGCTTTACAACCTGTTAGAATTGATCTAATGACATCTCAGAAACTAGGACACCGGACAGCATCCGACGGATTGGATTGTATCTCAGCGGCCGGATCTTATAAACCCAGTTGCCTTCGAGAATTAGGACTTCCAAATTTCCTTCCTAAGAACCGGTAGGACTCTGATGTAATGGAAGGTATTTCCGTGGTCCACTAACAACACCCTGCGGTTACATAACACCACTCCTTCGTCTGGGCTCTTAGAAAGTGACCTTGAGTGCACTTTCAGTTTATTGATCGGAAGGTACCTGCTGGTAACCTCGAAGAGGAGTATGATCGGCGGACAAGTACGCACTCGAAGGAAAGAATCATATGCACTTCAACCAATACAATACAATTTTACTTTATCTGCAGCCCCGCTATATAAGAGGTTAGGTCGAATTTTGTCAAAAATAAGTTTCTTGTTCTAATGGAAGCGAAATCGTATTATTATCGTTGTGCATAAGTGCTTTAGTCAGGCAATGACTTGAAGTGGAGTTATTGCTCAAGTTGTAATTTCATTTCAAGCCAAAAATACTGAAAAAACGCGATTCTGCTTTCCTCAATACAATCAACTCTCACTGGATGAAATTCGATTTAGCCATTTATTCACCAGGTCTGCAGATATGAGATAGATACATTCTTTATGAGGCTTTTAAGTAAATAACCGAAACATGATGATGCGAATTGTTTTGGAATATTCAGTACCGTTTGTATCTTATACTTTAATAAAATAAAAATGCAAATTTGCAAGTCTTTAGACATTGCAGATTACTTACGTCATTATATTTTTTTTCTCTTCATATTTTTATCCACACCTGTCAAATACAAATAATTGACAAACAGCAGATTGGCTGACAGGAAAATAATACAGAATGGCATGGAAGGCATGAAGAAGAACAGTACCCAGTAATAGATCCCTCATCCAAGTTCTTTTTAGTCTCCTCCTTGTGTTCTCAGGCATGAGAGTAGTGGCCATTTGTTCTATCAATGGGGCTGGGTGTCAGCGTAGTTTTTTTTTAAAGCATTTGTAGTATGTTCGTCAACCGTGTGTCATTATATTATAATAATTGTATTCATTTATTTGTCAATATGTCATGCAACCAAATATTCTTACTATCCGTTATGTAATATCGCTTAGTGTTACATGGCTCATACAGATATAGAGGAATTAGTAATACGTAATATATAATATAGGCTTATTCAGGGATATCCTTCTTCTGAGTACACATTTCTGAATCGGGTTTTGGCTCGGTAGATTTTTAGTTTCAAAAGAGATATGTTTTTTTTCCTCAGAGGGTTTAAGGGTTTCCTCAGATTGAGGTTTCCTTCAACCAAAAATTCCCTTTAATTCATTTTTCCAATTGTTTCTATCTTCCTCCCTCAGACCCTGACCGTGCATACTTTCCTCAATCCCTTCTATCCATCTTTTTGTGGTATTTTCGCCGCATCTTCCCTTCAGCACTCCAATTGAAAATAAAAATGGAGCAATTTTTCATCCTCCATTCTTCTGAGAGGACGTTTTGTTGAGTTTGGGTTCGTTCTCTAATTTCGGTATTAGTCCTTCTCCTTAGTCCGGATGCTCTGGCATTTTCTTCAACAATATTCAGTTAAGAATTCAGTTTTTCTGGAGTGCATTTTTGTTCAGTCGCAAATCAATCTCATAAATTAAAAATTTTAATCTCCGTGGGTGTCATTCACAGTTGTTTCCATGGCGACGAATAAAGAGGACTTTGTTTCCCCAATCCGTCTCTCGCACTTCACTTCTCTTCACATCCAGACTCCAAGAAAACCACCGGATCGCCTGCTCGACAAAAAGATAACCTCGCCGTTCACCGCATGGTATTCGCCAAAAGCCCTAGATCGCCTAGCACCAGATACAAGAAGTACACCCTCGATACCACCAGATCGCCTGCTAACCAAAGACCATCAGAGCTCAGGAAACGAATACATCTCCAACTGTAAGTTCTCTTTCATTCAATCATCAAAATACTATACAATTTAACATCACCGTTCGAGATAAAGACTCTGCATTCTATCGCCATGTGGCCCTGTCGCCCAGTGTTGGTGTTTTGTTTATAAGAAAATCATTCCGAGTTGAAAATTCATATTTAATAGTTTCTCAGCCTCTTCTGTAAATATTAACCATTCCTTTTGTATACATTATAAGTGATAATTTCTTTATTTTTCTTTAATTGTAATCAAGCATAATCTGTAATTATATTTAAAATTAATAAACCACATGTTTGAGTATCTGGCCAATTTATTTAAAACCCCGACTCTATTCTACTAATATATCATTATAAATAATATATTATTTATCCTTATCTTTTTTGCTATTCAGTCTAATCACGCCCGTACAATTTTAATGAATGCTGCATCTTTATGGTCTCGTGCGACAATTACCTGATAATCAGCGAATTGTAGATTATGGAGATGACAGTTACAGAGATTTGATATGGAATATAATAGAATCAGCCTTATTTTACTAACTGAGACTAATATCATGGCTCTGACTTGGGGCTATTAGACGCTTACGAATCTTAATTATGTCGCTTAATAAGACCTGAAGCCATTGTAACAAGAACAGTCGATACGAATGAAAGTTAAAATAGTTGTAGAAGAGCTTATGGAGGAATGTGCCATCATTCATGGATCTATCATTGTAAGAGATATCTGGAAGATGTGAAAGGAGTGTTTATTTTATCGATCCAGCCGACGGATGGCGTGATGCGGTCGAATCAAACATTTATCCTTCTTCGTCCGATTTCAATCGATTTTTTCACGATAATTTTTTTCCTCAGCATTTACTTTCTTTTTCAGCCTCTGGCATTTGACGCGATAACGATTTCATTTTCCGAATATGTATGTTCCTAAACCGAGTTTAGCGCTTAGATGAGATGTTATAAACCTTTATGGGCTCAAGTAATCTTTTTTTTAATCTTATTTATTTTGAATTGCATTTAGTCAAACAGCTATTCAAGGGGAAAAAATAATGGAGTTAAACCTTAACATTCCGAGAACCATCAACAGCTCAAAAAATTAATGGATTTTATAGAACGTGGAAAAATATCAGCACCATAGCAGAACTCCGCGCCTAATATAATTTATATATCTCATTCTTCGTTCATTTTGAAATTTGATTTTTTATCTTCACTTTTTTAAATTCCTTAAAAAAGTGAAGATTTTTTTTTAAGTTCCTTAAAAAAGTGAAGATAAAAAATCAAATTTCAAAATTTCAAAATGAACGAAGAATGAGATATAAAAATTATATCAATGATTTTTTTTTAGTAAATGAAATTTTATTTTCACGTGTTCAGTTTCTCAAGTAGTGGTCGATGTTGTTAAGGTGTTACCTCAGCGACTTCATAACTATTGCGGCGCTTACTTAAGATATAATTTTTTTTAAATGTTTTTATATAGTTCTCATCTTGGATTCTTTAATTCCACAAACATTAAGGATGTTCAATCATCGTTAATTGTAATTAATATTAAGTTAATCGGCTCATTTTAATATTCTGTCATAGTCCGATTAGATTACTAGATTTTTCAAACAAAGTTTTAAAAATGTGAAAAAAATATTGTTTTTTAAAACTTTCCCTCAGCATTTTCTCAGAAATTCAAGAAAGATATTGTTAAATTATCAAAAGGATTTTTTTATTTGAGAGAGGGATTTTGAATAGAATTTATGGCCCAAGGAGAAGAAAAATATCTGTGGTAAAATTAAAGACCTCTAGGTAACTGTTAGAATGCAAATAATGAGTTTCTATGGGCACATGGCCAAATGAGTCAGACAACATTAAATCAATTTTTGGTAAAATATGTAAATTTGAAAATAACAAAAGAGAAAAAAAAGAGACCCTTAAAAGACACCGAATAAGTCTCCTATACTAAAAAAATGCGGTTAATACAATAATACACCAAAATTGGTCCCACCGGAACAGACCGGCTTCCAGGCCGGACTGTGCCTGGGCCACCATTTGGCGAAGCTAAGAGTAGCCCAACCCCTTTCCACTTACGTGTGGTGTAACTCAAGGGTCTCTGCTATCACCGGTATTATTATCAATTTATACGGGCGAAATCGTTATTTTTAGAAATACTTGTGAGCCTGTGCGTATTACATACAAATATGATTTTCCCGAAACTCCCTAAACCGAGAATTGGGCTGTATTCTAAGGGGTTATAAAACGGGTTAAATTACATCCCTACCCCCTGACATTGCATAGACTTATTTTCGAGGAAAATACAACTGAAAAATTAATTCTTATTTAAGGCTAAGTCAATGATTGTTGGTATACTTGGAATTGGCGACTCGCTTTCTGTCTTATACAAAATGTATATAAAGAAAACGAACCCTGCCTTGCTGTGTTTTAATGAAAAAAATATTAGGAGATATTTAAAATAACCTAAGAATTGAAAAATATTAGGATGATGTAAACATTATAAAAATTGTAACGCTTGATGAAATTTCCGGCAAAACCACATTGGGTAAAACCACTTGATTATTCAGAACCCTAGAGCAGTTCTATATTCCTTCCTCAACTTCCTCGTCAGACCCACTGGACGAGAAACTGGGACCATTGACCTGAAAAGGACCATGAAAGATCAGCAGCGGCATTGAGAGAAAGTTACCACTGTGAGGTCAGCTTGTGGCGTAACAGATCGTAAGTTACGGAGGCTTCCTAGACTGCGTCTGAGGAGGATGTTTGGACAAGTGGAACGGAAGAGATGCATTTAGCAGAAAGACAAAACAGAATTATTATAATTAAGGAAAAAAGAATACATAATTTGATAGAACGTAGGATCTGGAAGGCTATTTACTTTGGTAAGGTTGATACTTTGGTAACAGGACATTTTAATTAAAGTTTAAATTAATTAAAAATTATACACTAGTTACAAAGCTCGTAAATCTCTTTGATAACTTATAGTACAATAATCATTCTTGGCTCATTTTGTGAGGATAATTAACCCCCTCAGTAATGTGGTCGGTCATTCTGCCTAATTGAGCTAAAGCAGGCTATTTAATATTTTAGTTTTAACATTAAATTTATCAAATGTACCAAGGGTAATTCCTCCCGGTGGTAACTTTTTTAAGTATAGTTGAAATATTCCGTCATTACCGGGATTTTTTTCGTATTCATTTTGTTGAGAATTTTATAAATTTCTGAATAGTTGCACAGTGCATTTTGGGAGGTATCATTATTTTGGTTTAATTTTCTTTTCACTTCTCTATTTATTCTTGTATGTATTGTATTATATTGTGAGTCCGGCGAGGGGGTTCGCAAGGACCTGCAGCATCTAACCCCGCAGTTTATGCTGCAGTTTCCCCGGGGGATAAGTTTCCAACGTAATTATATCTTTACAATTAGTATTAAAATATTTCTGATTTTTGTTTGTATTGCCCTTAGCTTATCCAATATAGACGTTTTTCTTTAAAAATATGATACATAAAATAATTTAATAAAATTTTATTTGAGTCATGGGGAGGGGCTATATATTATACAAACCATGCCTGTTTTCTGACTACATCCTTATTCTTTAATTTTTCATTTGCAGGAGCGCAATTGCGCATCCAGCACATTTGATGCAAGTGTTTGTTTTTCTCCCTCCTTTGCACGTAGATCAAGTTCAATAGTTCTTGAGGAGATCTCTCGGTCATTGCCTTTTTAATCTTTTCCTATCAAGCCCGGGTAACAGGGAGTAGGAAAGAGGAAGAACAAGTGGATTTTGTGTTGATGAGTGGACTGTAGTGTTTTTGGTGTGAATATACGATTTTATAGTGGGAATGTTCATTGCGTAAATAAACCAAGGAGCATAATTTTTCTTAGAATTTTGGGCTGTGTTGTGTGTATCTTGTGTATAAAATGCTAATGTTTTCTGAGTGACATATAATTAATTCATAAATATTCTTTAAAACTTTTCGACATTTCAGATAAAGTGGCACTAAAAGAAAAATAGAGACAGAACTTTTGTTTGCCGAGCTCGATTGCTAATTGGTATCGATCGGTTTTCTTGGTACTCACCCGATCGAATGTTTACTTTCTTAAGTCGGGGTCTTAAAGGTTAAATATGAATTCTTAATCGATAATGCTTAATCACGAGCTGCCTTACGATTTGCCTTGAGAAATATTTTAACGATCCGCCATGATCCACCATAACAATCGATCTTTTAACATAAATGTAAATGTAACTAAATATTGAATAAAAGAAAAATTTAATCGAAATCGCTGCCTTATGATTTAGTTTAATATTTAATTAAACATATTAAAGGATGAGACCACTGGGGAATATAGGAGATAACAAAACGCGCAATTGTGAAGCTTGCACCGATAAATATTATTCAAGTGATGGCATCACGGAGGTTAAGATGTAAGATGCCTGTAAAGTCGGTGGGCTTAGTAACGAACGAATTCCTAAGATATTAATAAGCACTACAACTGGAAAACGTCTGAGGGGTAGAGCGAGGCGTAGGTGGGAGAATTCCGTAAAGAGTGATCTGGCGGATTTGGGTTTGGATGGTGGTTTGTGGACGGAGTTTTTTAAGCAGAGATCGGTGGTATCGGGATCGAGCCTTCGGGTTTGCTTAGCCTTATTATTATTTATCTATATTTTCTTCTCGCATTTGCGGGTTCAAAACAGAGATGGGGGACAAGTCCAACCATCTGCAGTTATTATTTTGGTTTTTATATTTTTCAGCTCTACACATTCATAAATTTTCTAACGATCCTGGCTGTGTCTAGGAGAACCGCCTGTTGAGACTCCTTTAAAACCTCGACCGGAATTCCCAGTTTCTCAATGCCCTCCACCGTGGATTTAGGAACCAATCCATTCGTGGAGATTATAATAGGTGTTACCACCACGCTTTCCATATCGTATAGCTCTTTTAGCTCAGCCGCAAGTTCCTGATACTTCCGAAGCTTCTCTCCAATAGTTGAGCTCACATTATTATCGTTAGGGATCGCAATATCAATTATACTTGCTTTCCTCTCACTCGACTTTATAAGGAGGATATCTGGCCTATTATGATGCACAGTGTGGTCCGTTATAATGGACTCATCCCAATATAATTTAAGGGGACCTTTTTGTAGTAGTCTAGTGGGTTGGTACTTATAATATGGTGCCTTTACATCTAGAAGGTTGTATTTCACCGCCAGGGCTTGATGCAAAATTTTGGCCACATTGTTATGCCTCTGAAGATATTCAGTGCCAGCCAACACTCCACATCCACCAGTGATGTGTTGGATTGACTCCAATGTAGCCGAGCATAGCCGACATTTATCTGGCGTTGATGAGTCTTTTAAAACATGCCTTCTATATGATCTGGTGGCGATAACTTGGTCTTGAATGGCGATAACAAACCCCTCTGTCTCGGAGAATATCTTGCCAGCCTTTAACCAATCAACTGACATCTCCTTGTCAATGGAGCTATCATTTAATTTGTGATAGAATCTACCATGTAAAGACTTTGTTTTCCATTCCGTCAACCGTTCATTTTCTGTAAGAACTACTGATTCCGCATCTCTTGATAGATTTAGTGCAGTTAGACCAGAATCCAACCTTGAAATAGTGACAGAAACTCCATCTGTTTTTGTGAGGAAATATCGGCGTAGGGCCATTTCCTGCTTGCGGCAAGCTTCTTCGATATTTATCAAGCCACGTCCCCCTTCTCTCCTGGGCAAGTACAGGCGAGCTTTCGATGATATTGGGTGGCGTGCCCGTTCTTGAGTGAGAGTTGTTCTCACAAGACGATCCATCTCCTGTAGCCTGGTGGTTGACCATTGCAATATCCCAAAGCTATAACTGAGAGCAGGTATAGCCCAGGTGTTTATGGCCTCGATTTTTCTTTTTCCAGTCAGCTGGGTCTTAAGGACCTTTCGTAACCTAATTTTGAGGATTGTTAGAAGCTCTTGTTGCATGTCTCTTCGGGCAATTTTAAGATGCTGATGCATGCCCAAATACTTATATAATTTATTGGCCTCAAGTTCCTTGATGTATTCTTCCTCATTGATCAGGATATTGGGCTTGCTAACGACTTTCCCCTTGGTAACATGGAGGACTGCACACTTGTCGAGGCCGATTGACATTCCTATGTTTCTAGTATAACATTTTACGGCCTCAACCATGTTTTGTAGCTGGTCTTTGTTTTTAGCATACAGCTTGAGATCGTCCATGTACCAGCTGTGGCTGATTGTGGTCGCTTCGTCGTTGATGATCAGCTTATATCCCTCCTTATTTTTTCGAAGGATCCTGCTTAGTGGGAACAACGCCATGCAGAACCACAGTGGGCTAAGACAATCCCCTTGGTATATTCCTCTCATTATTTTTATTTGGTTGGCCGTACTGATAGCTCCGATTTTCAGCTTAGTTTTCCATCCAGACATTAGGTTCGAAAGCAGCCTGCTTACCTTTGGTTGAATCTGGTAAATATCCAGTACCCTCAAAAGCCAGCTATGCGGAACAGAATCAAAAGCCTTTCCATAATCGATCCAGGCCATTGAGAGGTTTCGCTGTTTTTTCGCAACTTGGGCAGCAATAAATGTATCTATTACTAAGAGTTCTTTACAACCCCTAGCTCTTTTTTTGCACCCTAGTTGTTCAGTGGGTATCATCTTCTCATTGTCGAGATGCTCATAAATCTTCGTTGCCAAGATTGAGGTCAGAATTTTATATAGACCATTTAAGCATGTTATTGGCCGGAAGTCTTCAGGACTTAAGTTTAATTCGTTCTTTTTTGGAAGCATGTAAGTAATGCCATCAGTGAAACCATCAGGGAGCGTTTGCTTGTCATCGAGTATTTCCTGGTAGCTTTTGGCCAGCAATTCATGCAAGCAGGGGAATCTTTTAATCCAATAATTTTGAATTCTGTCAGGCCCAGGTGCCCTCCAATTTTTCATTTTCCTAACTGCTTCCGAAACATCTTCCACATCTATTGCCACTTCATTCATTAGAGAGGCATTCTGGAAACTTTTTATTTCATCTTCTATCCATGTGCCCTCGACGTGTTCCCCCGGTTTTTCCCAGACACTCTTCCAATAGGCTTCGATTCCATCGGGGTAAGTGCTCGATATTTTTTCCTTTTGTGCTAGATTTCTATAAAACTGGCGTTCATTTTGACCGAAAAGCTGATTTTGTTCCCTGCGCAAAGCTGCCTCGCTATATCTGCGTAATCGACTTGCATAAACTGCTAGCTTTTGTTTTAAATTATCCAGGTACAGAGTCAGCCTATATATTAACTCATTTTCCAGTAACGTCCCCAAGTTTTGTACGATTATCTCATCTATTTTCCTCTTTGTTTTGGGTCTTGCAGCTTGAGGGTTAAGGATATAGTTTGAGATGACGCCAATTTTTTCACGCAAGTTGTTAATTTTCTTTCGAAGCCTTCTCTTCCACGGAGGTATTTCCCTGCTTCCAGTTGGGAGTTTGGTTTTACTTTTATTTTCCATTTTTATGCCGAGCTCTAACGCAACTGTCTTCGCAGCAATATAAAGCCAATGAGGCATATCTTGAAGCCCATTAATTAGGGGGATATTTTCCTTAAGTACTTTATTCATTGCATTGGTTACTTTAAGCGTTGTCCTGTTGTACGGTACTCGGGGCAATGGTGGTCGTTCCCGAAGCGGTATTCCCTCAAGCATAATATGCTCAGTTAAAAGTGCATGACTCAATCTCTTTTCAATATCCAATTCATCCGCTCGACTCTCTGGCTCTTTACTACAGACCGATGAGTTTACTCTGTCGATTTCTGAATCTATTCTTGCACTCAGCTCTCTATCAGTTGGCTCGAAATCACCTTCAGTGGCCATTAACACGCGAACCTCGTCCTTAAGTTGTTCAATTTCCCTCGGAGAGAGAAAATTTCTTGCTAGTATCACTCTGACCTGATCACTCAGCCTCTGTGTACTCACATCAATATCTGGAAAAGACACTCGCCAGTATCCCTGAATACGGTTGAGATATCCTGTTTTATCTGTTTCGAGTTTTGTTGCCAAGTAGTATGCCCGGATGACAGCCTTATTCATATCTGGCGTCCATTTCATCCTCTTTGCACCTCTTGGTCTCTGCTGTCGACTTCGCGCGGGTGGAGAATGTCTCTCCTCCAAGCTCGAACTCGAACTATGGGCCGGTAAACGTTGCAGTCTTGCGGTCCTTGACGACAGGGTAGTGCCGCTCGCTCCACTATTCCCTGAAGGAAGCTGTCGAATGTTCCCGCCCGATGCAGCTTCAGTATCAGGCTCGTCCGAGGCTAATCTCCTATTTCGTAGCTCCATATTTAATGGGTAAGTGCATTTTATACCTTCCTGCCAGGTAAATGAAGCAGCCGCCCCTGACATGGGGAACAGACGCTGACCAGGTTGCCGCCCGATTCGGGAACCGTCGCACCTGGGTTTTACTAGTTTTGGTCCGCCCCGGGTATTTTATTTCCCCGGTACCCTCCATATCCGGTGAGTTTTCCCCTATCCGCCATCTGGGGAGGCGCCCGATGGGAGACTAGATACTCCTCACGGGAGTATCTCCTTATTATTATTTATCTATATTTTCTTCTCGCATTTGCGGGTTCAAAACAGAGATGGGGGACAAGTCCAACCATCTGCAGTTATTATTTTGGTTTTTATATTTTTCAGCTCTACACATTCATAAATTTTCTAACGATCCTGGCTGTGTCTAAGAGAACCGCCTGTTGAGACTCCTTTAAAACCTCGACCGGAATTCCCAGTTTCTCAATGCCCTCCACCGTGGATTTAGGAACCAATCCATTCGTGGAGATTATAATAGGTGTTACCACCACGCTTTCCATATCGTATAGCTCTTTTAGCTCAGCCGCAAGTTCCTGATACTTCCGAAGCTTCTCTCCAATAGTTGAGCTCACATTATTATCGTTAGGGATCGCAATATCAATTATACTTGCTTTCCTCTCACTCGACTTTATAAGGAGGATATCTGGCCTATTATGATGCACAGTGTGGTCCGTTATAATGGACTCATCCCAATATAATTTAAGGGGACCTTTTTGTAGTAGTCTAGTGGGTTGGTACTTATAATATGGTGCCTTTACATCTAGAAGGTTGTATTTCACCGCCAGGGCTTGATGCAAAATTTTGGCCACATTGTTATGCCTCTGAAGATATTCAGTGCCAGCCAACACTCCACATCCACCAGTGATGTGTTGGATTGACTCCAATGTAGCCGAGCATAGCCGACATTTATCTGGCGTTGATGAGTCTTTTAAAACATGCCTTCTATATGATCTGGTGGCGATAACTTGGTCTTGAATGGCGATAACAAACCCCTCTGTCTCGGAGAATATCTTGCCAGCCTTTAACCAATCAACTGACATCTCCTTGTCAATGGAGCTATCATTTAATTTGTGATAGAATCTACCATGTAAAGACTTTGTTTTCCATTCCGTCAACCGTTCATTTTCTGTAAGAACTACTGATTCCGCATCTCTTGATAGATTTAGTGCAGTTAGACCAGAATCCAACCTTGAAATAGTGACAGAAACTCCATCTGTTTTTGTGAGGAAATATCGGCGTAGGGCCATTTCCTGCTTGCGGCAAGCTTCTTCGATATTTATCAAGCCACGTCCCCCTTCTCTCCTGGGCAAGTACAGGCGAGCTTTCGATGATATTGGGTGGCGTGCCCGTTCTTGAGTGAGAGTTGTTCTCACAAGACGATCCATCTCCTGTAGCCTGGTGGTTGACCATTGCAATATCCCAAAGCTATAACTGAGAGCAGGTATAGCCCAGGTGTTTATGGCCTCGATTTTTCTTTTTCCAGTCAGCTGGGTCTTAAGGACCTTTCGTAACCTAATTTTGAGGATTGTTAGAAGCTCTTGTTGCATGTCTCTTCGGGCAATTTTAAGATGCTGATGCATGCCCAAATACTTATATAATTTATTGGCCTCAAGTTCCTTGATGTATTCTTCCTCATTGATCAGGATATTGGGCTTGCTAACGACTTTCCCCTTGGTAACATGGAGGACTGCACACTTGTCGAGGCCGATTGACATTCCTATGTTTCTAGTATAACATTTTACGGCCTCAACCATGTTTTGTAGCTGGTCTTTGTTTTTAGCATACAGCTTGAGATCGTCCATGTACCAGCTGTGGCTGATTGTGGTCGCTTCGTCGTTGATGATCAGCTTATATCCCTCCTTATTTTTTCGAAGGATCCTGCTTAGTGGGAACAACGCCATGCAGAACCACAGTGGGCTAAGACAATCCCCTTGGTATATTCCTCTCATTATTTTTATTTGGTTGGCCGTACTGATAGCTCCGATTTTCAGCTTAGTTTTCCATCCAGACATTAGGTTCGAAAGTAGCCTGCTTACCTTTGGTTGAATCTGGTAAATATCCAGTACCCTCAAAAGCCAGCTATGCGGAACAGAATCAAAAGCCTTTCTATAATCGATCCAGGCCATTGAGAGGTTTCGCTGTTTTTTCGCAACTTGGGCAGCAATAAATGTATCTATTACTAAGAGTTCTTTACAACCCCTAGCTCTTTTTTTGCACCCTAGTTGTTCAGTGGGTATCATCTTCTCATTGTCGAGATGCTCATAAATCTTCGTTGCCAAGATTGAGGTCAGAATTTTATATAGACCATTTAAGCATGTTATTATTATTATTATTATTATTATTATTATGAATGTGTAGTTTAACCAAGTACATTTTCTACTTTTTCCAAGGAAAGACTCTTGGGACAGTTTTCAAAAAGGAGGCCTCACAATAGGAGTAGTAACTGCAAAACGTTGAGACAAACTACCACCAAGAAACCGTATATACCTCATCCAATCCCTATAACCGCTGAAAAAGAATACTTTCCAAAGACAGATATCTTAATATACCATATTTTTCATAGACTCATCATATATGATCATTGGCAAATGCCCGAACTATAAACCACCATTGAATACAACTGGTGCGGTTAGGATAAGACTGTCGTATTGACTAGAATGACAACTTAGATACGGTATTTCTAGCCCGCCCGCTGTAGGCCGAGATCACTCGAGATTCCTATATGAAGAATATATTTAAAGAATACAAGCAAGAAGAGGAAAAACCCGGGCCAAATCAAGAGGCTGAATGCGAGAAGAACGCGTCTGTTGGATTAAGACTTCTCTAGGCTACTAAACGGTACAAAGAGGAAACGAAAGAAGAAAACAGACAAAAAGGAAACTAAAGCTCTTTCTTTATTTTATTTATGGCTTTTTGAATATGATCCTACATAAATAATATTAGTCTTTAACTAATATTATTCATATAACACCAGGATTATATTTAATTAAATTAGTCTTTGATTTGACTCATCATGACACTTTTAAATTACTGGACTTTCTAATGCGATCCATGGCTCGCAATTCCGGTTTATGCCATCTCCTATATTCTCCAATGGTCTCATCCTTTTTTGGACCGAATATTCTACGTAGCAACTAATTTTCAAATACCTGAAGACGTTTTTCATCCTTTAGCGTTAGCGGCCGGGTTTAACATCAGTAAAGAAGCGTTGGAAGGATGATGGTTTTATAGATTCTGATGTTTAGAGTTTAGATTTAGTTCGAACATGTGGAGAAGTACTTATTATCACATTAATTTTTTTTAATAGTTAACTATAAATTTTCTAGAAAAGGGACCTAAACTGTTTAGACGTTCTTTGCTGAATATCAAGTATGGCATCCTTAGCTTCTTGGTTCAGGAAGAAATACATTCAGTAGAGCAATAAACAGCAACGAATCTTAATGATCCCCCTCCCTAAAAAAAAACATTGGGAAGGGAGTCTGTTAGCAACCCCAGATGCTCCAGTCCGACTTTAGCTTTCACTTTCCTTGGTGCAAACCTTCATAATTTCTTTTGGACGGAATCGCCAGCTGTCATTCTTACTCAGCCCTATGTGCTCACCGCTGAGCCGACGAGCGAAACGTCAAGGATGCCATAAGCAGTCGCCACCAGATCCTCCTGAAGCGATGGCCGCAAAGCCGGAGCTCGTTTCCTAATGATTAAGACTCTCTGATCATTTTTACCACAGCTACAATTTTCAATAGCCAATTTTTTTTCTCCATATTAATCTAAATCGGCAATCCTCGACTAGTCAACTTGGGCATTACGGGACTGTTTATATTACTTTTTTCAATAAATTAAAACGCTTGAAATAAACGTACATGGCTTATAGTTACTGGTTATTACAATGTTAAAATATTATCTACACATCGCAGGTACTATACTTATTTAAAACTTTGAAGGGCAGTTACTTTAACCATTGCAAGCTTCCAGCACCGATAATTATGATTGGTATAATGGAATAATAGTGAGGGATAGCTCACAGTGTTGAAGGTCCGGGGTTCTAATCCAACAATGGCAGATGAAATAGTTAGTCTGTTAATGGCCATGAATAAACCTTGTGGAACTCATATTCGGACAAATCACCTCTCTTCCTGCACAACCGTTGCCCGACAAACATTACAGTCTCTAGCATGTATAGAACTAAAAAAACCTTCATGTTTTGTAACGGTACAGTATTTTTTTATATATATATATAAGACAAGATGTCCTAAAATAATATAAATCTAAAACATTATAAGTTATTTTTGAGGGTTAGGGGAGACAGAGTAATTTTCAATAAACGAAAAACAATGCAGCCAACTGTGACATTAAGCTGTGCGGAACTGTTGGAATCGATAATGGTGCCATTAACTTATAACTACTGCTCTACTTTCATCAACTTAATCGATGGTGTTACGAGCACTCTACGAACACTCAGCACAATTCGGTTTAATAATTACTGTTTTTATAAATATTATTGTAGTGTAAGTATTTTTTCGATAGTAATAATATATGATCCAAATTCGATATCTAATTCTGTAGCCTAGTACATACCTAGCGATAACGTATGACTTTGTAGTTTCGCGAGACCCAGAGCTTGAATGGTGGCAATATTTCCTTAGCACGGGACGTGCCTCACATATCCGCCCATGGTTACATCAGATAATTGCAAAAGAATTTTTCCAACGAATGCCGAAGGAGGTGAGGACAGTTTTTGTGTCAGTAACTGTAATAGAGTATTAGTAAGTTAGAAAAAAATTTAAATCACTGCTCGAAGTGAAAACGATGAAATCATCCCATAGATGTATGAATGAATTAAAGCAGGAAATGCGAACTTGGATCCAAAAATTCTTCCAATCAAATTTTATTTTTATTTACTATTGGCTTGTATTAAAAACGTTTCTCACGCCGTTTTTATTTTTAATGTTTTCAACATCATCAATATATTTTACCCCAATAAAATTCCATATGTGTACCTAACACTATGTGCAAGATGAATTCCTGATTATATATTATGACGTCGAAAACTAAATAATAATTTAGTTAGATAAATTAGTATTTTGTCAATATTACATGATATTGAGGCAGAGGGATGTATTTATAACTAAATGAACCAATACCTCGCATAGGAGGATCTATATGGAGAGCATGATATGGTTTTTTTGTATTAAAAAAGTAAAATTAAGATGGTTGGTTCACAGAATGGATAAAAAAAGGCTCCTGAAGATGATCATAGACGGACGTCCAGATGGAGAAAGAGCAAGAGGCAGGCTTAGAATGCGATGGCTGGACGATGTGTAAGCAGACCTTAGGCTCCTTGGGGTAAGAACACGCATAAGAGCAGCGGGAGATCGGTCAAATCGGAAGAATATTTAGCGCCGTCTGATGGATATGATGAAATTATAATCATTGAGCTCTCAACACTGTTGGATCAGACGGGGACAAATTATAAATTCAATCATGTCATAGTGCATTACATCGTTTTGATATTGAATATACGAATTCCCTCAGCATACAAATAATATTCTACAAAATCAAGATATTTCAGATCTTCTATTTTAACATAAATAGGTCTAAGTGTGTTTGTACTTTTAATTTAAAGCCTACTAATTAAATCTAGTAGGCAAGTATGACATCCGTACTTGAAGAGATCTTGTTGTGCGTCCTCTTCTTCTTTTCCCTAGGAAATTCTCCCCTTGTATCTTCCTAGTAATATGCCCTCCCCCCCCCCCCCTGCAACTTTTCAATATCCTCAAGCCAAATCTTCTTGGCTCCACAAACCTAACTACATCCTCATGCCCTATAAGGTTGCTAAGCTCCCTATTCTTCCTGATTCACCAGGTGCCTGGACAGTAACCTGGGCCGAAAATACAACTTACTATTTTCTTTTCCCCGTAAAAACTCTTAGAGATACTTGGTCTGAGACTTTCAGCGTCCAGGTTTCTGGTAAAAGCCTTCTAGAGGTTGAATTAATAAGTACCGGAGAACATATATTAAATTAAGTTATTTCCATTTGTAATAAATGAATTGCAATTTCAAGTTGAGTAGAATAAACCTCTGGAACCCCCAAAATAAGTAATAAGAAATATACAATTAGACTGGCTAAATCAGCTCAGTAAACAACATTCAAACGTTTCTCTTAAAGTCTGTTTTTAATGTGCAAGCGTGTTGCTAGTATCATTTAATGGGTCACAAGTAAATTCTGGAAAAGATCCAGGGGAATCGATGCGTGCTATTATGACCGGTACAAAGGTCTGAAACCGAAAAATCGCCAATCACCCAGTCAAAAAAAACTAAGATCCAAATATAGTCTGCAACTTGGTCCAAAAGCTCCATTCAAGACACAACGTACAGTTCTTCCTGCATAACAATATACAAAAATGAAGCTGTGTTTACTTAAAGACACTGCATAAAAAACACTCAGCAACCCCCACGAACTAAAAGGTACAGAACTATAAACAATGACTGAACTATACAATCGGGAGGCCTGGCTTCATATACAAACACGGATGGGTATGCGCATACCTTAGGTCAATCATTTGTCAAGGCTTTGTACCTGTGGTTAGTTCCAACGGAAGCAATTACAACGGCGCAAAGCTATATTATAAAAAGGATACTAGAAGAACCCACTAAAATCAACAGAAAAGCAATCTACCCAATTGATTCGCAAACTGCCATTATCGCCCGCACCGACAACTCCCCACTTTCCTCACCGTGAAAGCACAAGATAGCTGTAGGAAAGCTCAATCAAGAATGATCACACACGTTTGGAAGCTTACTCTTCCATAGATACCTAGTCATGAAGAAGTAGAGGCTTGTGAAGCAAAGGACAAACCCACTTACCTAACCTCAGACAATAATAGGATTGAGGCCACTATTGGAAGCTATACATGGAACCTACTATGCAACCCCTGCAGTGGAAAACAATGAGAGTACCTTGACGTGAGCATCTCACCCGAGACCTTCCAAGAAGCGAAACTCTTGCGAAGTTCCGACTTATCACAGGTCACAATTACCTCCAGGTACATCTTCACAGAATTGGTGTCACGAAATAAGTTAACTGCCGCATCTATTTATCTGTTTCCAATGAGTGTCCAATGTTGAGACAACATCGGCATAGAATAAGAACTAGATTGGATCTCGAATAGTAAAGAAACAGGAAGAATTCTAGGAATAAAGAATTAAGGTTTATATTGAGTAAAATATAATTACTAAGAAGTAATAATTAATAAAGGGATAGAAAAAATTCAATAGATTACTTTATTTTTAGTAGCGTTTTTTTTCGGTTTAAGATAAAAGCGGTGAAAAAATTTTACCCAAAAAAGTTTAATAAATATTAATTAAAATGTCTTTTTAATTATTTTGTACTGCATTGCAGAGAGAAAATGTATAAATGTGTCGAAATCGATAAACAACAGAAGTAAAATATATATACCTATACTAGCTGACCCCACAGACGTTGTCCTGTTTAAACATTTAAATCCGAAGATCATAAATTTTTTTAAATAGGATTTAATTATTTGGACCGTTTTTACGAAAATATATGTAAAAAAATCATTAAAATATCTGACGTGATGGCGTAGCTAACACAACTCGACCTATTATTTACGTATATCTGTTGTATAAATTTAAAACTGATTTAATTAATAGTTAGAAAGAATTAACTTAAGTCGTATTATTTTTCTGCAATAAATATACAAAGAACTAATTTGGGCAACTTTTTAAATATAAAAACAACAGGAGGGTGGACGAATTTTCACCATTATAACTAAAAGTGGATTTTCATAACTATGTGATAGGATAATTAAAAAATGTCGATCTGCCCTTTACCAAAAAAATAAAATAGAATAACTATTTATTGATATAAAAAAGAAGTTCAGCCCTTAAATATGAAATAGAATCAATTGTGCAATGAAGAAAATTATCGCCCCTTGACCTATCTATTTTTTTAAATAGGCATAAGTACATTTTTTTTTTTTTTTATTTAATTCAATGATATTTACAACTATAATGGTATTATATCAA
This sequence comes from Troilus luridus, assembly GCA_964056705.1. NCBI lineage: Eukaryota > Metazoa > Arthropoda > Insecta > Hemiptera > Pentatomidae > Troilus > Troilus luridus. Next base: position 66,761,656 of record OZ057413.1, read on the forward strand.
GTAAATGTGCAAAAATGTAGAATATGACATGAAAACACTTGTGGTGAAACTACCCATCGATAGCACTCCAAATAAGTACATTTAAATGCATTTTATGCGATATAACATAAAATAAAAAATAAAGATAACGTTTAGTAATAAATTAAATGTATTCAGTAATATATATTATGCAATATATAGCAATATTATTTAAAAGTTTCTAAATTGGATTATATACATATAAGAATATAAAGGTACCGATACAAGTACCTTTTACTTATAAAAAATAGAAAACTGCAGAAAGAATCGCACATAATAGAATCAAAACATAAAAAAATCTAACTTTTCTGTTTAGCCAATCACGCCTTCTGCAGCGCACTATATTTAAAAAATTGAATGAGACATGATGTTACATAAAGCTAGGAACCTATGTGCACTTGAAATTCCTTTCGTAACTTGTATTATGTTAAACGTGAAGAAAGTTAAAAATCGAAAGTTAAAACAATATTTATTGTCTACTTAAATATATTTATTGTATTGTATTGTATTTATAATTCCAGTTAATTTTTCATAAATTTTAATAAACCAATTACTATGAATTCTACGGTAAACTATAAACGACAATTACGGACTACTTCCTTTTTTTTCTTAGGACGAAGAACCGTATTTCCTTTTCATTTGGTCGTAATTTTTTTTTGCATAATTAGAAACACAAAAATTAGGTATAGTTTGACAAAACTGGTTTGGTTAAATAATTAATAATTTTAAATATGATTGAATTTAAAAACATGGCTAAATTAAACTGGTCCCTATAATAAATACACAACTGTTTGAGATTAAAGCATTTAGCATTATCGAAAAAAAAAATCCCTAGTATGCTTCGGAGGTGACGTAAAATGGCGGCCCGAGCCTTTGTGGTGACAGTTACTCGTTAAAGACCCCTATTGTAGTTATGCCAGGATAGATAAAATTTAGTATTCACTATATGGTCGTCCGATTAGTCTTAACAGGATAAAGTGACGTGAAATAATATAAATAAACAGTTTAATAATATTTCTAGTTACATATCTGTTACATATAACTTTCATTTTTTAAGATAAAGGCATGCGATCATCCAATGTATTGCAATTTAAGGTTGGTTTTGAAATTAGTGAATCGATAGGGGGTTTAAGTTAACTATAATAAGGAAACAAAACAATAAGTAATTATAAAATTTTACATGGTTAAGAACTATTATTTAAGTTGCAATGTTGAACAAAATGGTTTTTAAAATTGAAACAGGATTGTTATATGATTCAACTACAAGCTGAATAGAAAATCTCTTGGGGTTTACTATCTTAGAAATAGGGCATATGCAAAACTTTTTTGGGTATATGAGATTAGAAGAAAATTAAGTTACCTGATAGTAAAAAACCTGTACCACTACGACCCGTGAACGAGTCTGGGGGTTCAGTACATGGTTGAGACTGTACTGTTTCATGGACAACGGTTCTGCAAGGAGGTGACTTGTCCTAGGTCACGCTCAACCGCCAGGTTTTCCCCCCTTATTATGGGTACCCTATTTTTATAATATTTTATAGAGGCTGGGTGAGCCCCAGGAGGGTCCTAGATCCTATATGATCCCTCTCCGGCTGCAAACAGACTAAATAAAAGTAACTGCCCGCAGCGGGATATGAACAAGGATTTCCGGCATGGCAACTCAGTACTCAACCACTGAGCCACTCCGCTCCCTGATAGTAACAGTCGTTAAAACCGAAATACACTATAGTGGATTCATTATTCTTTCTATTATTTATTTTGTTTTGGGTTGTCTATTTTTTTTTTTTTTTTTTACTTGTTATTTTTTTATATAGATTTCGCTCAAAGTTGAAGGGGCGAAAAACCAAAGGTTACGTGACAATTTAAACCTGAACCTGCACCACTACAACATAGTTGTACTTTTAGTAGTAGAGACTGTACTGTTTCATTGACAACGGTTGTGCAGTGTGAAATTTTCCTATATCATATATCATATATCCCCCTTAATTTAGGTACCACTTTGTAGAGGCTAGGTGAGCCCCAGGAAGGTCGTAGATTCCATATTATCCATCTCCGACCGCTAACAGATTAAATAAAAGTCTTGCCAACAGCGGGATTTGAACCAGAATTTTTCCCCTCCGCTGACAATTTAATAATCATCTAAAAACGCTTTTGAAGTTAAAATGTGTTGGTAAAAATTATTTTTACTAATATTGTCAGGGAAGTCATGGCCCACCCCGGAATGTAGTGCTAGATAGCTATGTAAACATTTAAAATCTTTAAGTTTAGGATCGATCTAATTTATATTACTTATATATTGCGCAATAAAAATATTTTGTAAGTTATAGTGTATGTATGAACTATCCACAACCTATTGTATTTAAAACTCTCAAATATATTTTCATGAATCTCGAAAGATGGAAGTGCCTCCCATTTTATGCCGCAAGAAAGGAAATAAAATTGATATATTTCAAAAAATAAAAAAAAATAATGATTTTTCTGGTGTTAATTTCTCGACATTCAAAAGATAGCATTATTTTATTTTAATAAAAATTTACATATCCCCTTTCAATCCCTCATTGAGGCGTTTGGTTTCAAACATCCATTTTTTCCCAAAATGTTTTTTTTTTTTTTAATGTAAGATTTTAATTCCAGAAATGATGCATTGATGTTTTGGATTCAAAATCGTCTAGATCCTTCAAAAAACAATACCAAAAGATTCCCTTTCCTAACAAAAGAGGTTACATCCACTTAATAATTTATATAACATTAAATAATAATGTTTGATGTATGAAAAATCAAAATTACGTTTATTTATTGTTTAATTATATTGATTAAAGATATTTTATTTTATTCATTAATTTATTTTTTATCGGTATTTTCTGATCAATGTATATCCAACATATTTTTGTTATTAGTAAAAGAGATTTAAAAAAAGTGAAGATCATAAAAAATTGTCAGTAATTATTGTTTAAAGTGAATTGTTAGCAAAATTACGAAAACTAATTAAAAAATTGTTTAATTGATTATTATTATTTATTTATATTAAATGTTAAATTAAATCTTTTCTTATCAGTACTTAGAATCTTTTGAAAATGGAGGTAACCGGTTTTGAAACCAAACGCCTCAGTTGTCTGTGTTATTGAAGTATTCAATTTTAAATACCTTATTGTATAATTATTAAATATTCTGTCCATAAGAAAATTGATCCTGCGTGGAGAGAAGTTTTTTTCGAGTTTGTCATGGCCAACTTGATATCCTTTCGATTATTTAAGTTACTAAATTATGCAGATCCTATCTGTCAGCCTGTTGTGGGATGTCATTGATTCAACTTAATAAATAGTGCAATATGACCTCTTTTTTTATTCCAGACATTTAAAGATATACGTCAAGTACTTCTGAATGTAATTTAAATTAGTCGTAGTTCATTCAATGTGAGAAGTATTTTTTTATAATAATAGTGAATTTGTTTTGTTTGTTAATTCACTTGGAGTTGGAATTATTGTGACTGTGTAAATTCACTTTTATAATTATTAATAATAAGTATAATGGTTAATCGACTTACCTGCCTGATTTTCCGGCGATAATCGAACGGTTGACGGTAGTCCGTGAGTTGGCAACCCTGTTCTGTTAGCGAGCTGAACAGAGACTGCCCCTAAGGGAGGCTCGCCCCCACTCTACCCCGCGGGGGTGGGGAGCTTCCAGGGATATCATCCATTGTCTCTCTTGTCATTTTAAAATAAGTTTCATTATTTAATCGTTTTCTACGTTCCAGTTAATGGCTGATTCGGTTACTGATAACTGTAGCAAGAAAGAATAATGGTAACCACTATGTTACTTCATGCTTTGTCATCTGCGGTCGACCCAGCCCCTAAGGATATTTCCGATTGACATCACGGCGCAAGAGGCCGCGAAGGACTAGAGTACAGGGACAGCAGAAGTCCTGGAAGAAAGGTTGGTGCACAGAGTGAAGAAGGAAGCCAGAGCGAAAGCCGGAAAAAGGATCAGGTTGAGCAACTTCACTAATAAGGCACAGATTCCTCTCGTCTGGGGAGGTTACAGAAGTTGTGGTTATTTGTTGGAAATGGGTATATGAACGGGAAACATTTTATTTTTCTTGATGATTTGATTGTTTCATAAAAATTTCTGGTGTGTTATGAAATTATTATAAAGCGCTGAACGGAAAATAGAACCAAACCAAACGTTCGACACTGGTTAAAAGCAAGATTTAAATATAATGTAATGCTTTCGCTGATGACCTCTTTTAAAAATTTATTGAATTCGTTTATTCTTTTAGATAATTTTTTTGAATGTCATTAGCTATTAGAAAAAAAATACTTATTTTTCATCACTTATAGTTTTAGTGGGGAGAGGGGTAGTTTATGGTTCTAGGGAATTTCCATGGTTCGAGTCCATTGTACTTTGTCCCCGGAACAGTATGTTGCAATGCAATGCAAAGTTTGTAAACTACAGAGAGCCCATTTATAGGATAATTGGTTTCACATTTAGGGAAGCTACCTTTTTTGTGGTTAAAATTTTCTCTTCAAATTTTCTTCCAGTCCCAAATTTGTTGAAGCATTTGGACAATTTCTCGACCCCATATTTTATCAACTCATAAGCATCCCATCCCTTCCAGCTGCTTTGCCTACTTTCATTTTTTGAGTGGCGTCCACCTCCTCCTGTTCATCAATGCACTTTTTATTTTCTTGATTTTTATTAAGACGAGGCAAATTATCTCTATCTTTGGCATCCTTAGAAAACTGCCCTTCATAACATTTTCATCTCTCTAGGATGCACATTTATTCTGTGGTATTTATACTCCTCACATCCTTGATGTTCCTTCTTGACACTACGTTATGCTTTGAGTCCAGCCTTCTTCAAAATGTTCCCATGATTCTGTCTCATCTTGACGAAGTTTGGCTTTTTTTTTTATTTCGGATTGAGTGACACAGACTTAACCTTTCTACTGGTCTTTCTTGAAAATAAGCTTTCCACCCTTTCTTTTTTTATTTTACTTACTTACTAAGAGCTTAATTTCATCACTCCGATCCAGCTTAAATTTCGGACTGAAGAATTTCAAGTCCCGTAGTATTCCTGGTGAAAGCTAACCGATCCACCCCAGCCAACATATTGCTTCAGCAGCACAATACAAACGCATTTTTTAATCGGTTGGTCAGATGGACAATGGGTCCTATATGATAATCCAAAATGCAAAAGGCAGTGGCTCCCTACGAACGAATCGCCAACTAAACCAGATTTACATTCCAATAAAACGCTTTTCTGTGTTTGGTAGTGTATTCACAGAGTCGTTGATTTTGAAGACCTGAAACCTAAACAAACTGTGAATGCAGATCATTACTGTAAACAATGGGATCTACTAATCAAACTTGCTAATCAATCTTAAATTGAAAATTGGACAGCAATTGTAAACATAATAGGCCTTATTCTGCAACACGATAAACTAAGGCTGAAGAGCGAAACAAATAATGAATTATGCGGGAGATATTGCCTCTCCCACCAAATTCGCTCGATGTTAAACAATGGGATTTCAATTTATTACGATTGCTATATTTTCAAAATAGAAAAAAATGGGATAATGTTCAAAATGCTATTTCCACATATTTTGCACTAAAATGATTTATCAATCCGCGTTTGAAAATTTGCACACAAGATAGAGAAAGATTGTTGATAACGAGGGATGTAATAACTCAGTCAATGATGTAATATTGACTAAAAATTAAAACTTGTCTATTGTTAAAACGTAAAAAATACATTATTTACCGGTTCACCTAACATAGTATTAAAAAATTAGCTTTTTGGAGATAAAAGATCAATTTTCAAATAACTCACGTGTCCTCGAACATTCGAAATTCTTCAGATCATTAATAAATCAGAAGAAATAAATGCTCGCGTTACGGTAATGATTCTTTATATAATTTTTTAGCCCATCTCAAGAATTTCATTTAGTTCTTTTCATGAATAATACGTAGTGACTTATAGTGGCAACATCAATAAATTACGCATATTTCGCCCGAGTTAAAACTGTATAAGCCAATCCCCTAATTTCACACAAGCATTTATATTTCATCAATTCAATCCTTTATTCTTATCTGATTTTATAATTTATTTTGATGTGGATCTAAATAATTAATAGGGGGAGTGTCCCGAGTTAATCGAACATAGATTCACTGAAATGTATTCAGTCAATATTTTCTACTTGATTTAAAGAGGAAAAAATGACTGAATCGGATTTGAGTTCAAGAGAAGACAATCTAACGTCATTTTGGATCACTATTAAATGATTATTGTAAAATATTTGAAAAAGTTAAGGTGCTTCTAATTATTTGAGTACAAACACAAATAAATTAGTTTAATATATATGTAACATTTAGCTATCACTTGGTAATCATTACTCCACGTATTAGAATCTTCGATATTTTTCAATTATTTCAAAGTTTCATAAGTAGGTGACTAGCATAACAACAAACAATGCCCAATATCGCGGAATCACTGCCTGACAGGTAGCCCTATGCTTTTCTAAAAGGGAGTTAAAAATCCTTGTTATTCCGTTTTTCGGAAGGGATACAAAATGGGGGTCCCGAGTCTGTGCGACGTCAGGTACTCGTTAAAGATCCACGCTCTAATTACTCGTGGATAGGCGAAATTTAGGACTCCTATTGTAGGATCGCCCTATTAGCGATAGCAACATAAAGTGATCTTAAACAAAACAAACAACTAAACTTATAATGAGATGTTCCAATATTGGAGGTTATCCACACTTTCCACGAGCTTCAATTAGACACTATATCATCTGATCCAACCTGTATATCCACCAGCTCCACAACGTAACAATCTAGACCATCTGGGTGTTATTATCATCAACACAAAACGAACTATACATAACACCACCAATACGAACTGTGATAATTTCCTTTTACATTTGGTTATGGCAAGATGAGAACAGCAATATTGCAAGAAATCCAATTGTGTCAAATTAGATTGAGATTCTTACTACTCAGGGAATTTCTCAACATAAAACAGTCGATCCCATTTCTTATAATAAAGGAATACAACCGTTAAGAGGCAGTGGAAAAAGTGTCCAATAGAGTCCAAAAAATCTCAAATCAGTTCCAATAGCAAGGAGAAGTTTGCGTGTAAGGTATGGAAAACTAAGAAACCTCCCTCAGACAGACTGAATAATAAACTTAAACGACGAAGACTAAAATGCGAAAGGGCAAACTATAACGCTTACTTAAATTGCCTATCGCCTGTAAATGTAAGTCCTCCTCAAGCGCTTACGCCTTCGTAAGTTGCACAAAGACACTTGCCTAAGGGAAGGTTCTAGATTCTACAAACATTTTGAGAAATAGAATAACATATAATAAAAGGCTCGAGATGTTATCTGGAATAAATATTTCACTGAAGGATACCCTATAGCCCAAATTTCATATTGAAAAGAAATACTCGAAAAAACGTCAAAAATTGATTAAATCTAAACAAAATTAAGTAATCGTCGAAATCGAAAATTAGACAGATAAAAATGAATACTAATATCTACTTATTATGTTGCCAGTGTCGAGTATCCCAGGTAATCCCCCAACAAGTTCTATTTATCTAATGTTTAATATGATGAGCTACTCACTTCCATCATGAAATCCCACACTAACTATTACAGCATTCCAGTTAATATAATCAAGTCCTGTCTCCCAGTTCTTATTCCAGTTATTTTGTCGTATTTATAACTTTTCTTTGGAAAACCCCCTAACCCCTTCTCCTGGAAATCTGCTTGAGACGGAATTCCAAACCCATCCTCTCCTTCTGACTTTCGTCTTGTTTTCCTACTCTCCAATCTTTTGAAACCGCATGATCATTCCGTACAATCCCAGTCGCCAAACTTTTTGGAAGAGGTTCCCTCCTCAACTCTTTCCAACGACGGAGTTCCTCGACCCAATCGAACATCAAAAGTTAACCTTACTTGCCCTGCTTTCTTCCCGAGTTTTTGACAACGTCGACCACAGTATCTTGCATACCAAATTACTTAACTTTTCATGATTCAAATCTGTCATACATTGGTTCCAATCATTTCTGTCCGATCGATCAAAACTTGTAGTCTCCATGATCCTCCATGATCCTGCCCCTCCTGTGGTGTTCTTCAGGGTTCATCTCTGCCAGCTTCTCTGTATCCATCAACATTAACGACCTGCCTCTACTCATCACTCCCAACATCACCTCTATGCCGTTGACCTCCAAATATACCTATCCTTTTCACTATCTACCTATTGTTAGCAAACAGAAAAACTTCAGGAATATTTCGACCATCTATCTCATTGGAATTCCAAAAATAAGCTAACGTTAAATATAGATAAAACATAGGAAATTGAAATAGGTTCCAGTCACCTCATAAAAACCATACTCCCTATTCCTCTAATATTCCTCCCAGGTTTCTTGACAACAGACTAATCAAATTTTATCCTAAAGTTAATAATCTAGGAACCAATTTTGATCAAACCCTGTCCAGGAAAAACCACACATCTCATGTTTCCCTTCATATCTTCTCCATTTTAAAGCTCCTTATTTTCTCTATTTTGAAACTCGTAGGCTCCTATTTACTTCCTAGACACTTTAGCAACTGTTGCGCTGTGTGTGAGGGTGTTTTTGAGGTTCTTGAAACCAGAATAATCCGGCTCTTGAAGTTCTTCGTACGCATCTGACACATGCCTCAGTTGCCGAGTTTTATGCAGAGTTGAAGTTGCTTTATCATTCCAATCGTCTTAGTATTTTTTGGTATCCTTCTTCTATCAAGTAATTCTAACCCACCGTCCATTCTATGTTTTTGAACTCCTCCAGTTCAAATCCTCTGTATTTTCCCGTTAAGCCCGTTCCCACCCATCAGATCTATATACTACAGCTCACTGCACTGCTGCATTTGAAAGATCATTTCTTATCCGTTCTTCCAAGTTTTCAATTATATTCCCTCATCTATTCGCCACTGTCATACCTTCTCCAATTTCATGCCTATTATCTTTAATCATCTCCAAGCTATCCTATTCCCACACGATTGTAAATAGATTTATTTCATTTATTTTTCCTAAATAAGAATATTCATTAAGTATTTATCCACTAGTTTTGTTAACCATCCTGCAATGTATTTTTAGTTTTTATATGATGTATTATTATATTATTTTTTATTATTTATTTTTGTTAAATGATTTATAATTCCTTTACGGCTCTATTTGAGCCATTAAAGGACATTATGGTTGCAAATAGCGTGACCATTTAGAAGGAGATTTAAAGGAGCTGGATGAGAGATCAGTGTTTTGGGTCTGATTTGAATAAATTCACGCGTTCGAAAACAAAAAAGTTAAGTATACCGATTTAAATATTAACTAAAAAACTTTATTGTTCCTTGTTTATTCATTTAACGTCACTTTCCATCTACAGATAAATAGGTTTTTTGTTGCTACAGTTATAGGTTAATGCTGCTATAGCTACAGAACAAGTACTACATTTTATCTATCCAGTTATAATTAGGATCGGTCTCTTTAACGAGTGCCTAACACCGTACAGCATCGAGACCTACATTTTACGTCCCATCTTAAGGATGGCATATTCAAGGGTTTTTTTTAATCCCTTTAAAAATCCTGAGGCCACCTACCGGGATGCAAACCAACGACCTTGGGTTGTTATTCTAACCACTACACTACAGATGACGCCCACGAAACGCTGTTAAATATTTCCAAGTCGGAAACTGCATTAATAAACTAAAGAAACTTCGTGTGGTTTTGTTAAAAGCAGCCATTTTTATTTTCAATTTATTTACAAATAAATATGGACAGGGAATAAGTACAACTCAGTTACGTCTTAGCCACAACTACGTTAGTGTTTTAGAAATCTCCGTTAACAGAATATTATTTTTGCATAATGTGAAATAATAATAGACGCTTATTATACGCGGATTTCCATGAAAACCCAAGCCAACTAGGTTGAGTGTAAATGATTAACTGATAAAGCTGTAGTTTATTAACGGTTTTATTGATTTTGTGTGGAAAGTAGCAGATATCTACATCTAAATTTACTCAAGGTTCTTATTAGAAAGATTAGATATAAGCGAAAATTTTGTTATTATACCTAATATGTTTAAGTTGAGAAAAACCTTTCAAACACTAAACGTGTTCTGGGATTAGGGCCTTCTTAACTTCCGATTTTTATAGATAATTATATAAAAACGATTTCGAACTATTCATTTGTGGATGAATTTTACATTTGCGAAACCTAGAAGATATTTTGGAGCTCGGTAAGAAATAAAATACGCCATATTTTTTGTTTTTGTGTTGGTTTTTTTTCATACTAGTCTTTCTTAAGCGCCATTTATGCTTTATCTGATTAATATGGCTAAGTCACACAATAGAAGTATTCTTGCATTGTGAAGTATTCTTTTATCGGATGTGCACGTCAGTAAAGACAGAACAAAAAAAATCATTACAGCGTGAATTGCTTCACCCCGCATATTGTCTTTCAATACTTAAAATTAATGTGGAATAATTTATCTACCATCCATTTATCCATTAATTAATGGATTAGAACATATTCTTACCTATTTTTAATTTAACTAATTATAGAAAATAACTGAATTGCCACACATGGTAAGTACTTTATTTTTTCTTGAATAATATTAATTAACCTTATATAAATGATCCTTATGTATATGATTATATTATAAGAAAATGATCCGGATGTCAAATGTAATCCTTGAACCCATTATAAACTCTGAAGAAGACCTGCAACGTGGGACAAAACGTTGGGTATAAAATAAATAATTCTCGTTATTTACGAGAGTTTGTATTTAACCTCCACCCGGATCATTTTATTTTTCTTAATTTATTTGTTGTGGGTGAAGTTGACTAACCTTGCCAGAATTTAATTAAAAAATATAAGTCGCTGTCGTGAAAAACCTCAGCGATGGAGGATGGACAAAATGATAATAATGGGAGTTATCAGATTCGCATTATAGTTCTAAAGGAATGAGCAATAGAAACATAAATACAGATCCACTAGGAATATTTATATTAATTTGTAAAATGGTTGATGTTAATTATAGCAAAAATGTTTAAGATTAACAGCTCCTGGGAAATCTTCCGACCAGTATTTCATGACTAATTTTAATCCTATATGTTTTTAGATGGTCGTGCTCGATCAGTTGAATCATAAATATTTGTTTAAATTAGCATATCATAAAGACAATGTTTCTATTTTCTTTAAGCCGTTACATAAAATATAGAAATATTTATTTACTTCAATGGAAAAGACGATATGTATGAATTTAAAAAATAAAACAAGCTACATCATGTTCCAATACTATTGTTTCAATAATTAGAATGCAGTGAGTAAGATTTTTAGGATAGGGATTTTTAAAAATAAACTATAAATTATTTTCTTATCTATAATACAAACCAAAAATAATTATTAAAAAACACATTACTTTATTTGATGGAAAATACTCAATATCTGGAAACGATACTAATTGGGTACTGATGTCTTATTAGGGTCACTAGGGGGTACAATATAAGTACTAAATTGAACTTCAATTTATTGAAAAATATCGGAGTAACTCCAGTATAACATCAAGTAGCCTACTGTAGTGTATTTAAATGTACAGTATAATTTGAAAAGGGGGGGGGGTTGGTCCGCCGCACAGCGGAGCCACGTTAACCCTAACCTAGCCAAAACTAGAAATACCGAAATGTAATAAATGCTATCAAAATTGATATTCTCTGATTCAGAACTATCTGTCCTATCAATATCGGGACGGTAAGTCGCTCTGACTTATCTTAAACGACAGTTGAACACATTTTTTCGACGACGCGACGCATCACTCAGTACGCTTTTAATGTTCAATATAATTAGTTATATAGTTTTCATGGTTTGATTGACCAGTGATATATTTTCCTCTGTTGTTTGCGAGGTAAGTAAGTAATGTTTTCATGGTTTATTGGAAATTAATATCAGCCTTTAATTGCATATTTTACTGTTTTTTATAATCAAGAAGTAAAATATTTATTTAAGGTAAGGTTTTAATCATATTCCGAGCCTGGCCGGGATAATTTTTTGAAACCATATTATTCTACTTTTAACACTTCAATAATACATGCAGTAAAGTCTTCCGCATGTAGCCATTTTTTAAAAAAATCTTATTTTTAATGGGGGTTTGAAGGGAAAAAAGGAAAAAAGCTCTAACAGCTTTATGTTTTTGAACATTTTCGACCTGTTTACACCTAAATCTTGTGATTAGTGGCACTAATTTAAAGCTTTGGTAATTTTAGTAGTGCGTTACAAATTTTTAATTCGAAACCACCTTGTTTATCACTTTATTTTTAAATAAAAAATTAAATTTAAAAAAATCTAAATTAGTTTTTTTATTTTCAGGCTTGAAAATGCATCGAGAATTAACTCGCTTACAATTATTTATAAATTTTAAATTCAAAAAGTGAACTACTATTGATAAAAAATACAAGAAACTTCATTGTAATGAGTTTTTATTTTTACGAGTTCTAACCCAAATATATATTCAGGTAAATTAGTGGAGTTCTTGTTAAATTTAACTGTAAATTTAACTTTAAATGTATATATAATATATACATACAAATATACATGTACATAAAAAATGATGCGATAAATAATTTTGGAAACTACTAAAAATTAGTATTTTTATTGGTCTGATTAACAACCTACCCTGAGCATTTTATCAAGGAAATTGAAGTTAAATAAGAATAGTATTATTAATTATAACTTTTTAGTCTCTTTAGCTGTAAAACTCTGTTGAGGCTTAAAAATGCCCTAAATATATAAACAAGCATAAATAAAAATATTTTACCACTTAAATAACAGGTATCAAAAGATTAATATTTTTGGTCCGGTTTTAAGTGCTAATGCTCCACTGTAAGACCAAGTAAAGTTGAAATTCTTAATAAAAAAGTTTTATTCAAAATTAGAGAATTATTGTATTTTAATTATTGGTTTATTAAATATTATTATTACTTATACACTCATGTAAAGGATTAGGAACTTCCCCAAGCTGCTTTATCCCAGTTTTAGATTAGCCTATGGACCAGTAACTGAACCGACACCTTGTGACCTCTATGACTAGAATTCCTTGATACCAATAAATCTCAAATTTTTCTCTGATGTGAAACTTATTAAAATCCATCTCATGCAGCTATTAAAACAATATTATCTAACCAAATCTATCCCCAAAGTATCAACTCTACGTTCTTTGGCACTTTAAAATAAAAAAATAAGTTCCTTCATGAGAAAAAAAAAGTTGTCTTTATAGCGCATTAATTAATTAATTGATATTGACTAATTATAATAATTATCACGATTAAAAAACTCTACGATGGTGCATTTTACGAAAACCATTAATCATCTCTATTATGCCATAGATGAAGAAATATCTACATCCAATCTTCAGTGACCTTCATAGCAAGAAATAAAAAACATAGATCATTTAAAGTATGGACAAAAGGAGAATTAACTCTTTTGTTGTTCATTTATTATCACTATCCCCCGCAAGGTAGCATAGATCTGCCTTAATAGATAAAGATACCCTGCGCACTAATATTACTTTGCTCATTATTTCAACATTCAGAAAATCGCGAATGACATTCAAAGCAGAGTTTATAAATTCTATTTTAATGATATTTTTAAAGAATGGGGACAAAGAAAATAACAATCATTATCCACTCACCTAAGAAAACTTCATAGAATATTTTACAACACAGTTCAGAGGGGCTTTGTTTCTCAAAAAAGTTTGTACTTGGACTTCAGAAGATTTTCTCTGTTAGTGTTGAAAGCAAATAGTAGCTATCTTGCAAAAAGTAGTTGCTTCCTTCCTCACTCTATAGGGATTTGTAAAAGACCACACTTAACATTTATTATCTCTAAATTAAAAAAAAAAAACTGGAAAGGGAAGAATTCGATAGGCAATAAGAATAGGCAAAGAAAGTTTTCAGAAATATTTTAATGATTTCTACATCTGAGAGATAGATCATTCATTTTTTCTAGCACTAATAATTAAAAATATTACATTTAAGGATATACATTAGTTTATGTACCCAGGAAAGAGCTCATTGTCGATTATAATTCGTCATGATATGTGCAGTTTTTCTATGTACAACCAGTATTTATTATTATATAGGGTGTAGTCACATATTCGAAAAATATGAATGAATAAAGGGGAGAACTGCAACTTTTGCAACACCGAACTGCAATTTTTGTTTTCAATCAAATCGTTCAAAGTCGCTGAAAGACTGAAATCCCTTCTCAGATATGTTTCATGACGTTTCACAATTATTAATCGAAGATCAGGCTTACGCGAGACTTAAATTGGTCAATGTTCTGAACCTAATAGCACAAGTAAACACTCAACAAAGCTACAAGATGTGGGTTATAGATTTCAGGTAGATTGCAGAATTGATTGTCGAACTTAATCCTAATAATTATCGCAGATTCTCCTGGGACCTTTAGTTGTAAGCCTGATTACTCCGATTTCTCAAATGATTATTGTAAGTTTTGTAACTTTTATTTATTTTTTATTATTTTTTTTGTATGATGATCAGAAAATTAATACTTAGGTGTTTAGAGATGAAACTAGACCAGTTCGTTGTTAAGAGAAAAATAAATATCATTTCAATGATTTTTATATGCTGGCTTAACTGACATAAATTAATGAAGATTCAATTCGGTAGGATAATTTTAATTTTAGCCAACGATACACCAAAAGTAATCATAAGTACAAAGGTAAAATGACATGAAAAGTGCTCTATGAATCTAATGAATGCTCTACTGCAACGGACTGGCATGTTCATCACTCATAAATCATGGATCTAAACGAGAGTCTTGCTCAAGCATCCAAAACGATTCATTCATCCCTAGCTTTTATCTCTTTCTATTACCAAACGTAAAGTTGCTGGGCTTAGTAACGAACGAATTCTTAAGATGTTAATAAGCTCTGTGCCGGCTTGGAAGCGTCTGAGGGATAGACCGAGGTGTTGGTGGGAGGATTGCGCTAAGAGTGATCTACCGGAATTGGGTTTGGGTATTGGTTCGTGGACAGAAGTTTGAAAGCAGAGATCAACGGTATCGGCATCTAGCCTTACTATTATTATTACCAAACGTAGAATGTGAAGCGATCCTGAACATTTGGGGCCATACAGGTGGAAGAGAGTTGGTAAAACTCTAAAGGAGAGTTGATAAAACTCATCCCACCCTCCCTGCATTCTGTCAAATCTTTAAAAAATAATTCCAACTCTTAATAAATGATCAATGTCATAATTGAATCGCTAACTGCAGGAAGGAAACTAGTCCACTACTCAAAAATTTTTTAAGTGAGACAAAAAACTCGTCTATTATACCACTTGTAATTAATTGTTTCTGATTATTTTAGTTTTATTGTACCATGTAAACTTGCTATAACATGGGTATAAAAGATTCTTATTGTGTATCAGAAACTCGTGAGGGATGTTTTTGGATGAATATGTCACCTTTTTGCAGGTAGCAAGGTCTTTTAAGGATTCCTTTGTGGTGAATAAATGTCCACAAATATTAAATTGAAGTTAGATTTAATAAAACTTGTTGGTGATGGTTTAGTTTACATAAAAAAGTATAGGACACCGGTTGGAAGAACATTTTTCGGCCATCAACGTTTTCATCAAGAGAGGCAGTGGATATTGAAATTCAAAAACATCATCAGGTCAAATCTTTATTATCTCATCCATTTTATTTTTCTATTGGCATTACAGGTATACAATTTTTGGTTTTTGTTTTTTTTACTTTTTTTAGCCAGAAAGTTTTGTTAGTTAGCCTCAAAGGGGTTATACTACACAGAACAATATGCGGAATCGTAGAGGAAGACATTTCTCGATATTTTGATATGGTGAATGCTGCTTTCGTTTTTTTTGGGACATTTTTATATAAGAATCGTTGCCTGATGAGTAATTGAATTTTCTGATAATAAATTTTATTTGGCTTTTTGTAGAGTTCAAAATAAAATAACAAAGAACAGTTAAAAACTTGCCACCAGACACATTCAGGGAAAAACTGTTTACTACAGAAAGGGTTCTTATCCTGAACTTCTTCCCAATCTGCAATTAGGAACATATTGAATGTGATGTCAAGACTGTGCTATCTTGCGGACAAGTGTCCTCCCTGTTTACGATGCGTTTTTACTCTAGTAAGCGTTTTCATAAAAAAAAATCTCAAAAAGACTAGTTGCTTTTCTGCAGTTAGAGATTCTCAGTTACAGAACTTCATAATAGTAGCTAATAAAGTAGAACAATTATTATATGTAAATAAAGTGAACTTGATCGATCTTCAAATTAAAATGAAACTGTAAAAAAATATTTACAGTTTACAACCCCTGGAAAAATATTTAAGGACTAACAAACTACTAAACCCAATATTGCGGGTTCGAAGCCCGGCAGATGGCCCTAGGGTTTTAGGAAGGGAGTAAAAAATCCTTAGTTATGCCGTCCTTTGGAAGGAATGTTAAACAAGAGTTCCGAGCCTGTATGATGTCAGGAACTCGTTAAAAACCCCTATCCTAATTAAACATGGATAGGAAAAATTTAGGACTCCCGCTATATGTAGCATCGCCCTAATAGCCTCCGTGGCAGTGCACTGCCACGCTGCAGCGTCCAAAGTGACGTTAAATAAACAAGTTAATATTTATGGACGCTTATTCACTTCTTTGTCAACATTGTATGGGGGGTGAAGGATTTTTATCCAGTTGGAAACTGGACCGTGAAGGGCAGAAGAAAGAGGCTAGTGGAGATGACAAGACACTGACCACGGTCAAGGCGAAACAACAATAGATTTCCTCCTTGCTGTCGAGGAGGAGAATCCATTCTGCAAGGAAATCTGTAACAATCTAAGGAATAGAGCATGTCAACAAAAATATATATATTGGGGAATTCGCTGGTTATTATTACCCTACGTAGCCTATTTACGATTTTAAAAATAAATATGAAAACATGACCTGATTAGATTTCAGAAAAATCCTGCACGGCAAAACCACAAGTTGATAGAACTCTTCTCATGCATATTGCTATGATATATATTGAAGTGGAACAATACAATAAGTTCGTATAAATATAAATATAAATATAAATAATAAATATAAACAAAGTTGGAATAATAAAATAAATTTTTCTTATTTTGTGTAATCTTAGACTAATTCCATTATTATGACATATATTATAGGTCGCTGGAGCACTATTTAACTTCTTAGTGATTCATATGTCCTCATACCCAACTTCTAATTAAGTCAACGATAATAAATTCAAGTACACTTCAACAATATTTGTATTGTACATATCCAATTACTCCGATGGCTTTAATAATAGGTTTCTCCGAAATCCATCTTTCCTAAACGTTTTTGAACATTTTTGTTTTGAAGAGAAAAGATTTACCATGGTTGGGATTCGAACCCGGGTCGTCTGTAACAATCGATGTATAAAAATTAATAATAAAAATAGATCCTAATTAAAGTAATGATTCAATGAACATTCTTCCCCATGCAATGTGATACATCGCAAAAATTGCGAGAACACAGGGATATAGGATCGGTGAAGAGAACGGCTATGTCTGACTTGGATATGACCCCTGGTAGCTCCGTGGTTTACAGCACTGCAACGGAGATGCAAACGACCCGAGTTCGACTCCCGGCCTGGCCAAATCTTTTCTCTACAAAACAAAAATATTTAAAAATAATAACAATTAATAAAAATAATAAATTCTAAATGTTTTTGAATTGTTCTTTCTCAAGACTAGTTATTCTAAACAATACTTATTTACCATGACCTTACCACTTGGTGCTTTCTTTAATATAATGGGCCATGTTTGGCTTCTGTAATGGTGGATTATCCATTAGCTACAATATATTCTAAAAAATAATATACAGTAAATTCATCAATAAGAATAAAATTAAAGTAAAGTTAAAGAGCAATTAGAATAATGGTAATTGCAAGGATTTTGTTGTAGTTCAAAACTGTCATTTTGAATTCGAGGAACATATGACATAACAATACCCGTTTTTTTTTGTTTGTTTTTTAATAACAAACCGTTTCTAATTTTAAGCTGTCTTAATTTTCTCTATAATGTCATTTATTTTGATCATTGTAGACTCCAGATATTTATTATTACTTATGCAAAAAAATAAAAAATAAAATACAAACAAAAAAATAGTGTTTCAAAATCTTCAAGCGCTAATGGTTTTGTTGATATTGAGTTTGATTATTAGATGAAAGGGAATATTAACCTACCATGGCTCACAGTGAAATTGAAGCACCTTGTAGAAAGAAAAAAAAAAAAACAGAAAAATTTAAATAGTTACAAGAAACAAAACCAGAAAGTTTACAACAAATTTATTTTTAATATCAATTTAACTAGTTACTAATATATAATTTAAAATATTCTACTTTGATTATTTTTTTTAAATTTACAAACACAAATTAAATAAATAATTTCACTTCTAAGTCAAAATGATACATCTCACTTCTTTTTAACTTTTGAGTACTTTTAATTTATAAGCTTTTTATTTAGTAGTTAATTTAATTTAGTTGAAGACTTTATAGGCTCTACATTGTTGGGTGTACAAACGTGGATTTTGTTATATTTCTCCAACTATTCAAGTTTCATCACATTCTATCATTTTCATCCACAAATTTTTCGTGCCTATTTAATTTTTTTATTCTGGCAATTCTGGCTGAACAGTTAACGGTTTTGGGGGAAAATAGTTTAAGGTAAACAAATAAGCGGGAAATACAAAGGTGTCTCATTTTAACTGTGTGATTGGTAATCATAAACAAATCTGTTTTATTTTTATTATTAAATCCTTGCTTATTTTTATATGTCTATACACAAAGAAGATATTACTAGGATGTTTATTGATAACAATAAATTATTGTTTTGTAGTAATATAAATTGACCTATTTATTCATTCAAAGATCCTAACAAAGTCCAGGTGTATCATCTTGACTGTGACCACTGTATCTATTCAGAATTATTAAAATTTAAAACCTATGGATTAAGGCGAGGTTAACAATTGGCCATATTAATTTTATTTATACTTAAAATGCACTTTTTATACAAATAAAGTTACTAAAACCTTACTTTTAAGTTAATCTATTATTTTCAGAATCGATACATTTTTCCCAGGAGTAATTTTTTCCTCTCATTTAAGAAATAGTAATCGATTTTTGATTTAATTGTTTATAAACGAACTAATAATCGGAATTGTACCGATTTCCAAGTCTTCCGAGACATCTTGAAATGGGATGTCGGTCTCTTGAGTATTTCTCGGTGTCAGGAGTGTGTTTACATCCAGCCTCATCCTCTCCTGGCTGATTACTTCATCGGAGAAAGTTCTTCCTCACATCCGGAATTATGTAATACTTAGAAGAAGAGGGACTGGGGTCGAGTGAGAGAGACGGATGAATCAGAACCTGTACATTTTATAACAGGCCTCAGTATCTCCGCTGATCCTGTTATGCAAACGCTGATAAAAAGATATCTTAGTTCGCAGATTAACATTTTTCCTCCTTCCATAAAATCTATAACATCTACTAACAAAATTTAATTACACTATTCGATGGTCAAAGTTTCGGAGGATCCGTAAAAGAGACAAACATAACGCTGTGCGAAATTGAGCGTGCCTCCACTTCCTATTCTCTCCGCGTGATATAACTTTGGACCCGCGAAACAATGGCATTCATTTACATCTCGATAATCGGAAGCTCCTCTCGAGATCTATCGATTTTATTTTTCATGAAACTAGCTCTCACAAAGGATTAGGATAGATATATTAACACAATTGAATGCAATGTCCACAGATAGTCTTCGAAATCTCAAATCCAAATATAAAAAACGTGAACTGATCATATAGAAGGAATCCTATGACACAATGAAAACCAAATGTGAACGATACACCAAGTACGGGAAAATCGCAAATTTAAAGCGTCCGAAAGTCTATACCGTTTATATAATAAAAAATCTGTACCACTACAATACAAGAAGGGTATTGGCGTTCAGGTAACATGACTATTGTAAGACAACCGTTTTGTAAGGACGAGATTTAGCCGAGATCCATCCTCAGATTTTCCTCTCAATAATGGGTACCCACTGTAAAGAAGTTGGTCGAGTTACAGGAGGATCCCCATGTCCTTACGGCCGCTCAACCTTTAGTTTTATTGTTTCGAATAATCTTAATTGTCTCGATTTCCAAGACTTCCGGGGCATTTTATATTTCTTATTAACTTATGAGTGTAATTATGTTGTTTTCAACATATTTTTGAGATGTTCGTCTCCAAAATTGCAGATCGTTCTCAGAATAAAGCATTGGTAGTATTTATCCTAATTCTACTCAAACCGGAACCAAAAATAATCAGTTAAAGAATAACTAAACCAATTAGTCAAGGAATAAATTATCTATAATACATTTTTAGCATGGGCAAATTTTAAATCAGTTCCACCGAACAAAAGAAGAAGCGAAATCAAAACTAAAAAAAAGAAAATTATCGATCTTTATCTTAAATGAAGCATTCATTTTGTGAAGGAACGTCAGTGGCCAATGACGCTGATAATTTTACTTAAATAAAAAAGAAATATTAACAGATATGATAGATTGGGTAAAAAAACGTAGTATAAACATTTATGTAATACATTTATTTCTAGATTCAAAATAGCAACAGATAAAACAGTAATCACATGTCGTTTGCGAAGTTTTGGGCAACTATTAACTGTTTGTAATCCGAGAAATAACTATAACAAAGGTTTTGTACCATAAACACTTGAAACAAGAAAAACAAAAACACAATATTTCATGGACGAATGGAAGGCATGAAGTGTTTGATGAAGGAGAAAGGAGAACTGACTTTCCAGCCACGTAATCGAATAGACGGCATTCCAAAAGACAGGAAGTTTAGTTCTCTTTTGAATAAAATACTGGAAGTGTCCTATATATTTCAATAGTTTTTTAATCCCTCAAAATAAGTTTACATTATTTTTATAGGTAACTATCATATTTTTCTTTAATTTTGAAAAAAACAAAACAGAACAAAATGAATATTAAGAATGCAGTATAAAATAATTTGAATAATTATTAGTTGATAAAATAAATAGGGAGAAGGAAATGTTCAGAGGGGAAGTAAAAAAAAAAAAAATCCCTAAATATTGATAAGCAATTTATCAGAAACCTACGTTTTTAAGCACATTGCAGGTCTTCTACAGGGCTGAATAAAGGTAAAAAATATTTAAAACTGAATTGGATATATATATATATATATATATATATATATATATATATATAAATGAAACAATTGGATTGAACAAAATAAAAAAAATAGAAATAATAGGTCCTGATAAATCTTTAAATATAAATAAAATCCTAAGACTCATGTTTCTAAGAAATCATATTAATTATTTTTATTTTTATTTGTATATATAGAAATCCTTAATTTAATAAGTTTTAATATATGTATTGCTGTTCAATTCATTGAAAAGAGATGAATGGGTAATTACCACTATTGTAACTCTTTTCTTAGCTTGTTCTTTCATAAAATTGATACAGATTGTGGATGAGAATAAATGCTAGATTTCAAAATTAAATTTATTACTTAATTAATAAATTATAGCTCAGTTCCTAATTATGAAATATTTATGGCATTTACTCAAATTCAAAAAAGTCATTACCTTTTGTTATTATTTACAATAATTTTATTCTTTCTTTTGAATTTCAAACCTTAAGTTCAATGCAATAATATATTAACTCTTTTCGAAAGAGGGCCCTCTTCGTAATCAATCGAAATAGTCAAGCGATTAGATATCAATTATTTTTGGTAGAAATCAGTCAAATAAGTTAAAAAATAATAGAACTTCAGTATTGTTCCTTGCTAATTTATCCACCCCTCCAAAAAAAAAATTAGAAATAGAAAAATAATAATAACTTAAAGAAAAATCTTGTTAATGAATTTAAGAAAAGTAGATTCCTGATTCAATCTTTAGAAAAAAAGTGTATTCCTGAAAATAACTCCAGTCTATAAAATATTTTGCTCTAATTTATATTCTTTCACTCCGTTGGTATTTCAATAATAAAAAGTGCATATCTACTAGAAGGCGTTTCTTAATTTCAGTAGGTTTCCTACAATTAGTTATAACATTTGTAAGTTGGTCAGTCATTTATAGCTCTGTAAATGAGACTGCCATTATTAATTAATTAATTATCTTCACAGCTATTTTAAAAAATGTAGATGAATTTAATTTTGGCTTTCCAATAAGAAACAACACACTTGTACTTATAAAGGAACTAGCTTCTCAATAGAAACAATATAAAATAAGAGAGGCCTTGTCTGAAACACAACGAGGGTTATACTATGGATCATTATCTATGGATTTTCACCTCATGTCCAAAAAAATAAATATAAGAGTGGTATGAAATGGTCAGGGGGTGCAGTCAATGATCACACAAAATAAGAATGATTTATTTAAAATGCCTACATTTCATCCTAAGATATAAGCCATCTCCAGGGCTGAGAAAAAGGAACAGAAAATAACTATACAAAACATTGCAGCACTCTGTATTTCTTTTCATTCTTATCATTTCTTCTGTTTATATAAACTGTTATTCTTACTTGGCACTGCAATGTTTAATATAGTTATTTTCTGTTTCTTTGTCTCAACCCTGAAGATGGCCTACATCATAGACCGAAACGTAGCCACAATAAAATAAGTCATTCTTGTTTTGTGTAATTGAATGCACCCCCTGGCCATTTCATACTACTCATAGAATTATCCAATCAACTAATTTTCACTTTACAAAGAAAAAACATACATATATATATATATATAAATGTAATATATTATATATAGAGGAAAGGATGAAACTAAATGTCTCTAGGTAAAACTACTAGGCCCACCTGCTGAAGATAGGAAAGAACTGGATGGAGAATAAAGAAGCGAGACCGGCAACGCATGTAGGAGCACTGGGCAAGATCAAGGGTTAAGAGAGGACAGTTAAAAACAATTTATTAAGCCAATACGAAAAAAAAATTTTGGGAAGATTTTTCTGCCTAATAACCCCTGCATGGGGAAGTGTTGGACTTTAATTCAAAGGTACATTATATTTAGAAGTTGTATAGGAGAAAGATCAGAAGAATGCTTGTGTAGCCACGGAAAACATCCTTTAAGCACTCTGGAGCAGAGGAAAGGAATAATGAGGGTCTAAAGAGTTTTTTCTTCTCTATTATAGGCTGTATTATACCAGGAGATGGGCGGAACACAAACTACAAAATGTAGTAGAATAGGGTAAGAGCGGGATATAGAAGGACAAGGATAAGAATGAGTTAAGGAAAGTGAATCAATGATATTTAACATAATCAGGAATATTCTTAGTATCCATAAATATGTATACTTGAGATAAAATGGTTTAATAAAAAGCATGAAAATGGATTAGCTTAGGCTTGGTAGTATTTAGTAAAAGGGCTAACTGGATATAGATGTTTCAAGGTGAAATCGTTCAAATTTAGATAGTTAAAATGTCTTTGCATGATTCAAAACAGGATGTGAAACATGTATAATAAGAATGTTAATGTTTTAAAATGGTAGAAGCAATGCAATAAGATAGGTGAAAGGGAGAGGACAGAATGTATTTCTAGAATTTAAAAAGTTGCTAAACTGTCAATCAAGAATATAGGAAAAGGTAGAGAGAAAGTGGGCATGGAGTGACTAGGGAACAGGTAAGACAATGGGGGCTCAGATAGTTCTGGGTGCCGGTGAATGAGGGAACTCGTAAATTAGGGAATGATATAAATAGTTTCTCACTATTTGAAGATTCAATTTGATCTCCAACTAGGCCAATTTATCCTAGATAACATATATAAAAATAATTTATTAATAAATAAATAGAGATGAATAAATGCAGAAAAAATTGGTACAGTGCAGCCTCTTATTTGAGGTTTACTAATGGATAGATGGATGTTATAATGAAGGAGGTGTATAAGTGATTTTCTTGGTCTTGATCAATTGATTATGGATATTGGAGGAGTCATTTTCTGTTTCCCTCTTAACTCTTTCATACACAATATCTTAACAATCCAAATGGAGGGAAAATAATTCTAAATTGAAAAAAAAAAAAAAATTAACAAAGCATTTATTTACAAAAGACTAAAGGTCTACAGTTGTTTCAAGAACAACCAAAATAATAGTAGTACATGTATTATTTTATTTATTTGACCAAAAGTTTGTAATAAAAATTAGATATTCCACTTATCCATTTCTTTAAAAAAAATAAATATAACATAAGTTCTTGAATGTGAATTTAAAAATCAAGGTGAATTACATGAGCTTTTATATTTCATATTTTCTGTAAGCATGTAATTTCATAATAGTTTCATAATGATGCATAATAGTTTCTATGCAAATTATTATTTATAAAGAACTAAATATTTAACAAAGAATTATTAAGATTCAAAGAAATAGTTCACATAAAAATGCTGGGTAAGAACAGTTTTGATTGGTGAAATTTTATAACAAATTAAAAAAATTTATAAATATTCTACCTACTATTTAATAGCAGAAACTTCATTACGCTTTCAATAATGACATGTTTCTTCACATGTCTATAAAAAAAATTATTAGAATATATAATTGACAACCCCATATTTCTACAAGCTAACAACCACTAGATCCAAATAAGGGAATACAATAACTTAAGTACTAATAACAAGATGGTCAGCACTGAACATTTTATATGATATAAAACAGCAATTTAAACATGATATAATTTGATCACCGAAAAGATCAATTGATAAACAATTTTCAATAGAATCCAAAATATTGTATTCTAAAAAATATGCATGCATATGGTATGCAAATAAATCAAATATAAAAATACAAAAAATATTATTGAGAAAAAATAAATTTTGATTGTGTTTGTGAGATACATTTAACTGGTCAATGATTTCACAAGATCCGAAAATATGTGGCATTTTAACGATAAGCTATAGTAAACTAGCATTCTAATTGAGCAAAAATTTAAGTACAATGTCATTATTCAAAAAATTATTTAAATAAACTCTTATATAGAGATAGAGATCACTTGTAAATTCAAAAGAGATCACTCAATACATAAATTCCGATTTAAAGTAGTCTTTAATAATATAATATATTAATTTAATAGAATAATATTGCGACTAAGCAAACATGACCGGCTTGGGACAAAGCTCTGTACATCTCCAAACATTAAGGCAAAGATAGGCAAAAATAATAAATAACAATTTTAATAAACAATATAACCAATAAATAAATTAATATTTAAATATTAAGATCATTTTAAAGAGTCTATTTCAGTTTTATTTTTGTTTTGTATGAATTGATGGAAATAATTTCATTCTTGAATATTAGCAGGTCACTGGTGATCTACACTGACATGTTCGGCAACATAGTTAAAAGTTCCTATCTATTTACTTCTTGTAAAGATGAAAAATGGACACAAGGTGTGGAACAAGCAGGAGATCTTGAAACTGATAGACAAGTACAGTGGATGTGTTGTGGAACTCGAAGATAACACAGTACAAGAACAGGGCCTTCAAAGAACTGGCCATCTTTTTTGACATCGGCAAAATCCAGTGGAAGCACTTTAACTTGAGTAGTCAACTCAACAGTGAAGAGAATAAAGTTGAGGAGGCAGAGTTATTGTTCGGAAGTGAAATGCAAAGAAGATTAATGGCGGCAAATAGATGCTTCTTCGGGTTGCAAAAGCAACTCAGAAGTAATGCCCTATACCTCCATTATATGCCATAGATCAAAAATGAGAATATATAAAACCCTGTTACTAAGCATAAGTTCTTACATATGCTTCAGAATACTGGAGGAATAGCCTGGTTGCGCAAGTTCAGACCATCCTACACATCCATAACTGGATAGCACCAGCAATTAACAGACATGAATGGCGGTTTATGCTGCGGGAGCTTTGTCTAAACGTGGGATATAGAGCCATCTATGTATATATGTATGGCTCACTGGTGGTCTATTTAATATCCATCAACTCTATCAAAATATAAATGATAAATATCTATCAATAGTATATTTATCCAAAATAATAAATAATTGAGACAGAAAGTGAAAAATATTATAAACTGATTCCTTCAAACAAAAATAAGATTAATAGCGTGGGAAATAATTTATCTGAAGCCAGGTAATATGAGTAGGCTTATACTAACTAAACATGGATATAAAGGGGGGGGGGAGCATCAACTTGGATATTAAGCATAAATATTATGCTTTCTCATAAATATTATATCTCAATATATTAATTTTTAATACTAGGATTGCATAATTAAGTACTCTCAAATATCTTATCAATAATACATACATAAGTGCATATAATTCATAATAAACTAATTACAAAAAAATACTTTGGTGTAGGACTAGTTATCAAGTGCACTGAACATCAATGTGCTAGTGGTAAAATAAATGCATAAAAAACAATAGATAAATATAATTTGAAGGGGATAATGTTCACCACTTTTTCAGCAAGTTTAACTTGGCTTTATAAGGGTGAGTTCTTTGAGAAGGTTGTTTGGTTGGGCTGGACCTCTTTTGGGGCCAAGTAGACAGCCTCGTTGGGCTGAAGGAAGCTTGATCAGAATGAAGAGGATCAGAATTTGACTTCCATGGGCTAGCATTCTTCCTTTTTGGGCTCTTTCCCAACAGATTAACAGGTAGAGTTGAAACCTAAAAAACAAACTTATTTAAAACTTAATAATCATTTGTGGAAGAAAAGGTCAACTATGTTCATTCAAAATTAATAATCATTTGTTAGGTAGCTGATTTTTTAGAATTTTACAAAAATCCTACAGCTGACACTTACATAGTTTATCTTCAGATCAAAATAAACTATAATACAAGCCATTTAAAAAAGGTTTTGCTTGAAGGGGGAAATACCTAGGGACCATATACATTTTTTTGGATTATAACTACCAATTTACCACCTTAATAATGACAAACATATGAAGAGGAAATATATTTTCATTAAAAGTAAAAATTAAAAAAATAATTCAAGTTACCAGTTAAATAAATACTGTCAACTTTAAGGTGCAGAAAACCATGGGAATTCCTGTGGTACGTGAGGTAGAAAATATGGAAAAAAAAGTCATTTGAAAAGAAAAAAATATATAAAATTTTAGCTATATTACTAGGGTAATAAATGAATAATAAAACATGTAAAGATATCCTCCAGCATTTTCCAATCGTGACAAATGTACGGTGATTGCAAATTATCAATGGAATTCTTTTACTGTAACGTAGTAATGACTTACTTACTTAGTTATGACTTAATACTTGATTTTCAAAATTATGCTGAAAATATTTGAAAATGCAATTAGAAATGCGCAGTTATAGAATGACAAAAAAAATTTGATATTACGTTTCAACTACAAATTGAACCACAATAAATAATTACTTAACCACAATAAAACTACTAAACTTAAAGGAAGAAAATAGTTGGGGGTGCAGTCAAATGAAAACACTAAATAAGTGGTTGCTTATTTAATTATGTGCCGACGTTTCGACCCACTTTGTGGGTCATCTTCAGGGCTAAGAAAGAAAAACAGACAAAATAACAGAACTATAAAAATACATTGAGGACTAAGTATATGATAAATGAGAAACAATATATATGTAGAGAGGTAGAAATTTAGAACAAAAGTGAGGGATATATATGAATTAAAAAAAAAAAAATTACAGAGAAAATGTACAGAACGGTGGTGATGCTAAAAAGATTTTTTTTACAAAGATAAAAGACGGAAGTAAACAGAAAGATATTTTAAAAAAAGAAAGAAAAAGTATAAACATCAGAGGTGAGAAGTAAAATTATGGAAAAGGTAGTAGAATATATATAAAAACTATAAAATGTAAGATAATAGACTCCTAGGGAGTTTACATAAGTAAAATGAAAGAAGGTATAACCAAAATGATATTAAAGAGTAAATAAAGGAAAAATAACAGTAGAAAGTCAAGATATAAATATAGAGTTTAACAGTTTGACTGCACCCCCAACTATTTTCTTCCTTACGCCTACTTTCCAGTCAACCATCCCCTCGCTTCTACTAAACTTTAACTTCAACTAATGATTTCGGTAATCATTTCATCAGGAAATAAAAATTTCAACTAACATTTTGAAATATGGATGATGTATATAGATATATGCTTGATGTAACGTTCATTTCTAGATGAAATGATTACCGAAGTAAACACATTTCCCATAATTACACTCTCTTATCAATTTTAAAGCTCATGATAACTTGTATTTTTGGAAGATATAAAGAGGGAAAATAATTAACCATTAAAACTAGTTGTAGCTCAACTCGAAGCGAACATTTTCAGAACAGATACTGTACGTTGTCTAGATATCAATGGACTACAAAATCGCAGTTTTCTAACATACATAAAGAATAACAACCTTAGTTAATTTACCTAAGCAACTAGTCAAAATTTGATTACACATTAGTAGACTTAATTAAAATATTAAATATTATTCGTTTTTTTTTTTCAAACAAATACACTTACCTCCCCAAGTTTCAGCTGGTTTATAGTATCATCATTAAACGGAAACATTGTTCCAATCCTTCTTCTAATTTTTGGAGGGCTTTCATCTGGATCGAGAGGAATTTCAAAAGGAATAATTCCTGTTAGTTCAGCCTCCGCAATACACAATTTTTTTAATTCAAAGCATTTTTCATTGAGCTTTACTTCCAAGGCCTTTTTCTTAGCTTCTAAGCTTTTAAATTTCATGATTTGATTTTCGACGTCTTCCTGGTTTTCTAAAATCGAAGATTTAGTAAAAATAATTAATTACTTAAATAAAAAAAATCCTCAGCTTGAATTTGTGGTAGGGAAATAAATGAGCTCACCCATTATCAGTAGTCATTCTTAATATCTCTCAATATTAATCATTCATTAAAATTATAATTAAAGACATGTAATTTCTGACCGCGAATTAATTGATTATATAGACTGAATAACCTTCCGTTAGTAAACAAATTGATGATAAGTAGACGCATGCGCTATAAGGTTTGTTCCAACTGGAAATTATACAACCTGCCTTTGACCGTCGTGGACTGAGTTTGGGGGCATGGTCAAATATCGACAGTTCCTCATTGGTCAAGGTTCCAGAATGTGTAGGAACGTTTATTGGACAATTATTAGCAGTCACAGGACTAGCTGATTTTGGGTTTTGAGTAGCATAATCTTATTCAACATCATGTATTATTCTCTTTTTTTCATTATTTTAATAATATATAAAACGTTAATTTTTTTAAAAATTAATTAAAAATTAACTTCGAGAAGACCGAGTATATGGCCGATACAAATGCGCTTCTGGTGAACAGGGAGGCCATTAAGAAAGTAATTATATTTAAGTACCTGGGATCTTATTTGGATACTACCGGGTCGTCGAAGTAGGACGTCAGGAAAAAGGTGGAGCAAGCCCGAAAAGCTAATAGAATGCTATATCCGGTCCTACGGAACACAGAGATGTTTAAGGAAAATAAACGCCGTATTTTCGAATCTATCCTGACTTATTCTTCGGAAACTTTGAAAATGAGCTTCCGTCTGTACTCAAAGGTGCTGGCGGTTGAAATGGATTTCTAGAGGAGGTGTCTCCGTGTCAACAGGCTGGATAGACTAAGAAACGAAGAAATTCGACAGAGGATGGATGTGAATATATCAACAAATGAAAGAATCGGAACACGCCGCCTATGATGTTACAGCCATGTGAAGATAATGTTACGGGCTACTGGGTGTAAAATGGACTAAACTATTACTTAATTCAAGAATCTAATATTTATTAACAAATTAAAAAGAATACAATGAGATTATTAAAAACAACTAAATTATTAAACTAATATCAATTTACAATAACAATATTCTACTAAATGTTATCTATTTCTAAAATAATATACAAATAATATAAGATATTGGTAATACTAAATAACTAAACTATTTATATATAAATGTGTACAAATAGAATAATATTACACTATAGTTTACAATTACAAATTAACACTTACAGTTCGCTAACTAAAGTCCACCGACCGTAAGACTCTCCAAATATGACAAACTGCCACACAGTTTATTACACTTATTACACGGCCACTAATTGTCACTGTTGCTCACTAAGCACTTATTACAGACTGATACTAATACTAACTAACTCACACACACTGCCACTAGTTAACGACTGCTACTCACTGGCTTATTACAGACTCGTCTTATTACTACTGCCGCGGCCGAAAACGCTGTCCTTTTTATATAGGCAAGGTAGGTCGTGGTGGGGCATTACTCGGAAGGACCACCTAGTCCCATCGAGCCCGATCCAGAAGCTTCTACGCCATTCTATAATCCCTTCCGCTTAATCCCATTGTTTGCCTAATCTTCTCAGCCGGTTCTCGTCCCCGCTCTGACCGTAACACTGCCCCCTCCTTAAAAGTGCTCTGCCCCAGAGCATAGTCCGGAGAAATCGGGCGGTTATGAGCTTCCCTCGATGGAGACGTATTTCCTTTCCAGGGGTTGAACGTGCACACCAATATGGCGACTCCAGAGTTGGCGAATGTCTGTTCAAGCATGTTCCTAACAACCTTCCACTCCAGGCCGTCATATCCACAGCCCAACTTAGGGATCGCGAGCTTGGTTACACGCAATCTCAGAAGCTTACTCCGCAAGTCGTCGAGGCTTCGCCGCTGTGCGTCATATGTGGGCTTCTGATCAGTAGCACACTTGGTAACTAAGTAGAACAGGTGTCGTCCTTCGTGCGTATGGTGGAGTGTTTTCCCGACGCTTGGTCCTTGGCGTTCCAGTTCCTCAGTTCCAGCAAACTTCTTCCTGAAGACCGTTGCAATGCCTCGGGAAGTCCTCAGATCTTCGGCGACACAATGGGCCAGAGAATACTCCGCGGGTAACGAGAAGATATCTCTGTATACTGTCTGAGTTATTCCACGGGAACCTTGTACCTTAGGTTGTGCAACTGATACCTTACTGGTCTCCACGTTGTTGAGATACCTGACTTGCTGGTCTTTTGTCGGGCCATGGTCTCCTTTGTATGGGGCCAGTCTATTAAAATGGACTACCCTGGGTTTTCCTTTTGGCTGCTTCCTGATCCTATAGATGACGTCGTTTATCCTATTGATGATATCAAACGGGCCATCCCAGGAGTTCTGAAGTTTAGGTGAGTAGCCTCGCCTTCTTCGAGGATCATGTAGCCAGACCAAATCTCCAGGTTGGAATCCACCTTTCTCTGCCCTGATGTCGTAACGCTCCTTCATTCTGTCACTGGCTCCCTGGATGTTCGCACGAACCTTCTCGTGGATATTATCCATCCACTTCCGTAGATTCGTGACGTATTCCTCTCCGTTAACTTCCTCGCCTGGCTTGAACCCGAATTTCAGATCACAAGGCAAACGAAGTTCTCGGCCGAACACCACATTTGCGGGGGTCTGCCCCGTTGCTTCATGGACTGAACTCCGGTAGGCTAACAAGAACAAGTGAAGATACTGGTCCCAGTCTCGCTGATGGTCGGAAACCACTTTAGACAAATATCGACCCATTGTCCTGTTCATGCGCTCCACCATGCCATCCGATTGAGGGTGAAGAGGTGTCGTCCTGGTTTTCCGTATTCCCAGTGCTTCGCACATCCCGGAGAAGACTGCAGACTCAAAGTTTCTTCCCTGGTCAGCGTGAAGTTCCATGGGTACTCCAAACCGGCTGACGAGGTGCTTCACAAGTACGTCTGCAACCGTGACTGCCTCTTGATTCGGAAGGGCATACGCTTCCACCCACTTAGAAAAATAGTCCATGGCCACGAGAATATATCGGTTGCCTTCGTCCGTCACAGGGAAAGGGCCAGCGATGTCGATTGCTATCCTCTCGAACGGTGCTCCCACGTTGTACTTCTTCATAGGGGCCCTCTTTCTTCTTGTTGGCCCGTTAGAAGCCGCACAAGCCGCACAACGCCTGCACCAGTCCAACACATCGTCCTTAAGGTTTGCCCAGTAAAAGCGTTCACGAACTTTTTCCAATGTCCGGTGAACTCCAAGATGGCCGCCAGTTACACCGTCATGTAGTTCCCTAAGCACTTCGGGCACTTTATTCCTTGGAACGATGAGCTGTAGCCTACGCTGATCTCCTTCCGCGTTCTCCAATGCCCGTTTCAGCAGCCCGTTGTCCACTACAATGGAGTTCCATTGGGCCCAGTACGTTTTTACATTCTTCGACATTGGAGCCACATCCTGCCAGGTCGGTCTTCCTCGCCCCGATATTTTCCATTCCTTTATTT
Source organism: Troilus luridus (assembly GCA_964056705.1). Lineage (NCBI taxonomy): Eukaryota > Metazoa > Arthropoda > Insecta > Hemiptera > Pentatomidae > Troilus > Troilus luridus. Next base: position 66,794,033 of record OZ057413.1, read on the forward strand.
GTTTTAAGTCCGGGTCCTCGCCTCTGCGTCCTGCCAACTGTCGATAACAACCGTTGTCCTCAATACTGATGCCTGCTTTTCTTCTTGTCGGGAACAATGCCTGCATTCTTCATCTTCACATGGTCTTCTTGACAGCGCATCCGCATTCCTGTGGCTCGTTCCAGAACGATGAGCAGATTCAAAATCGTACTCTTGAAGGCGCTCGATCCACCTGGCCACTTGTCCCTCCGGTGACTTGAATCGCAGCAGCCACATTAGAGCCGCGTGGTCCGTTCTCAGCAGGAACCTTCTTCCGTATAGATATTTATGGAAGTTCTCTATGGATTTTACTACTGCCAGAAGCTCTTTCCTTGTGACACAGTAGTTGCGCTCCGGAGCTGAGAGTGCCTTGCTGAAATATCCAATCACCCTTTCTTCTCCGTCTTGGAGCTGAGAGAGGACACTTCCTATGGCGATGTTGCTGGCATCTGTGTCGAGTATGAACTTGCCCTCGGGACGTGGATAGCACAGAATAGGAGCACTACTCAATTTTCTCTTCAGCTCCTCGAAGGATGCCTGGCACTCGTGGTCCCAATGGAAAGTCCTTTTCTCCTCGGTAAGCCTGGTAAGAGGTTTTGCGATGTCAGCAAATCCTTTCACGTACCTTCGGTAATAGGTGCAGAGCCCGAGAAAACTTCTCACCTGGTGCTTATCTCGAGGTACTGGCCAGTCGGTGATCGCTGCTATCTTCTCTGGGTCAACAGCAACTCCGTTGTCTGACACAATATGCCCCAGGTAGTTGACTTGCCTTCGGAAGAGATTACACTTCTTCGGGTTCAACTTTAGGTTCGCTGCACGCAGTCGTTCAAAGACCTTCTCCAGATTCTTCAGATGGTATGCGAAGGACTTTCCCAGCACAATGATGTCGTCTAGGTACACCAGGCATACTTCCCAAGAGAGACCTCTTAACACGTTTTCCATCAGCCTCTCGAATGTGGCAGGAGCATTGCAAAGCCCGAACGGCATTACTGTAAACTGCCAGAGCCAAGTGTCAATTGAAAACGCCGTCTTCTCTTTATCTTCAGGTGCCAATCCAACCTGCCAATATCCACTGCGGAGATCCAAGGTAGAGAAGAGTTTACACCCCTCCAGGGTGTCCAGCGTATCGTCAATCCTGGGAAGCGGATAACTGTCCTTCTTGGTAACGTTGTTTAGAAGACGGTAGTCTACGCAGAACCTTGTCGTTCCGTCTTTCTTCTTCACCAATACGACAGGAGACATCCAGGGGCTACTTGAAGGCTCAATGACACCATCAGCTGCCATCTCCTTAATAATCTCCTCGGCGTCCTCCCGTTTAGCTAACGGCAGCCTCCGCGGGACCTGTCGGATAGGCTTTGCATCCCCAGTGTTAATCCTGTGCTGGACGATATCCGTTCTACCCCGTGGTCCTGGGCCGATCTCGAAGACGTCATGCCATCGGGTAATCATGTTTTTTACCTCCTCGCTCTGTTCAGGTGAGAGGTCGCGACATGATTCATCCACAAATCCTTTTAGTTCCTCTGGGAGTCCTCGAAGCTCGGTGGGATGACGTTGCAGCTGACGAACCACTGAGGTAGCGGTGGTACACTCCCCGACCGGTGTTCCTTTCTTTAGCGTTACCGGGAAGCTGTTCAGGTTCATTAGCCGAATTGGAGTGGTAGGTCCGATCTTGATGAGAGACCTAGCAACCAGTACGCCGCGTCCAACCTCTTGTTCTTCGTGCCTTCCAGGTTCGAGTAGTGCACATTGACCCGCAGGTAGATGGCCTTCGACCGTCCCATGGGTCACGATTTGGCTCCGTGCCGGTAAAGTGGTGTCTTCTGGTAGCAGCACTCGTGCGCAGAAGTCCTTTTCCTGCCGAAGTATGACTTCCTCGTCTCCCAGCGTCATCACACCTCTCGACATATCCAGCTTGATCCCGTATGCGATCATCAAGTCCATGCCCAATATGACATCTTCATCGATCTCTGCCACGAGAGCGCGGTGCTGCAGATGTTGACCCCCGATGTGGAAGGTGGCATCTGTCTCCCCGTAGACCTTGGCTGGCTGTCCCGTTGCAGTCCGTAATGCCCAAGTGGTCGGTATGATCTTCTCAGCTGGATGTGTCTTCGAGTTCAAGATCGTCATGCTCGCGCCGGTATCCACTAGAAGACTTCGCAGCTGCCCGTTCACCATCCCATCAACATAGAAGCTGTTTGTTCTGCTTCCTATTGACGCAACTCTGATGGCAATCCTGGGGGCTTTGACGTAACGGGTTGGACACTTGCTTCTAGGGTGTCCAAGCTGGCCGCAGCCCCAACAGCGTACCTCCTTCTTATGGGTCCTGAGAGCATCCAACACTTTGGTCACTATGTCCTCGACGCTGGTTACCGTATTAGGCTCTGCTCCTGCTGCTCGAACTCGCGCATGGCCCCGTACAGACTGTCTGACAGCTTCAAACTCCATGGCCTGAGATAATGCGTCTCCCAACGTTTTCGGCCGGGCGAGCTTCACCGCTTGTTGTGTCTCTGGGTCCCGCAGTCCATCCAGGAATTTGTCGACAGCCAAACTCTCGTAGACATAGTCAGTGACCGATGGGTAGGCGTTCCTCACCAGCCGGGCAATATCCGCTTCAAATTCCTGCAGTGTCTCGTTGTCCTTCTGGACCCTGTTTCTTAGCTGTGAGCGATATAGCTGGTCCATGTGGCGGTGGCCGAAACGCATTTCCAGTCTTCTAATCAGTTTCCCGTAGTTGGACCGCTCCGACATGGGCATTCCCTGCAGCACTCTCAAGGCGTCTCCACGCAAGGCCAGACACAACGCTGAAGCTTGGGTCTCCTGTGACCACCCGTGGATCGAAGCCGCGGTCTCGAAGAGAGTCATGTAGTCTTCCCACGGCGTCTTCCCGTCGAATACTGGAATGGTATTGTGAGTTGGTGGCGCCCCAGCATAGGCGGGTAGAATGCTATTACGATGGCTGCCCTCGGAGGAACGGTCGGTGTCGTTCGTTGGTGGGTTGCTCTTACGTCCCTCGAGAGCTTCCATTCTTAGCCTAATTTCGTTCACTTTTTCTCCTAGCCTAGATTCTATATCAGCTACTTTATTATTTACATCGGCTAACTTATTATCTACATTAGCTAACTTATTATCTACATTAGCTAGCTTATTATCTACATTTTCCATTAACTTAGTCTCTAATGTGCCTAACTTAGACTCTAATGTATCCATTAAATCATTTTTTACAGTGCTTAACTCATTACCTAGCTCATTTTTAACAGTGCTTAACTCATTTTGTAAATTACCTAGCTTATTATCTACATTGCTTAAAGTCGCAGACAACTTGCTTAAATCTGTTTCAAACAGAACGTCATCTGGATTTTCCCCTAACTCTACAAAAAATTGACGCAAGCGATGTTGCAGTACACTTTTATTTCCGGAAGAATCCAGATCACGTTCTTCTAATTCCCGTTTCAAATCCGCAACTTTTAAATCCATCAATTTAACACTTTGAGAAGCCATTTTTCATGCAGTAGCCCAATAATTACAAAATGCAAGACAAAATAATAACAATTACACAAGATCCCACTTCTGACACCAATTTGTTACGGGCTACTGGGTGTAAAATGGACTAAACTATTACTTAATTCAAGAATCTAATATTTATTAACAAATTAAAAAGAATACAATGAGATTATTAAAAACAACTAAATTATTAAACTAATATCAATTTACAATAACAATATTCTACTAAATGTTATCTATTTCTAAAATAATATACAAATAATATAAGATATTGGTAATACTAAATAACTAAACTATTTATATATAAATGTGTACAAATAGAATAATATTACACTATAGTTTACAATTACAAATTAACACTTACAGTTCGCTAACTAAAGTCCACCGACCGTAAGACTCTCCAAATATGACAAACTGCCACACAGTTTATTACACTTATTACACGGCCACTAATTGTCACTGTTGCTCACTAAGCACTTATTACAGACTGATACTAATACTAACTAACTCACACACACTGCCACTAGTTAACGACTGCTACTCACTGGCTTATTACAGACTCGTCTTATTACTACTGCCGCGGCCGAAAACGCTGTCCTTTTTATATAGGCAAGGTAGGTCGTGGTGGGGCATTACTCGGAAGGACCACCTAGTCCCATCGAGCCCGATCCAGAAGCTTCTACGCCATTCTATAATCCCTTCCGCTTAATCCCATTGTTTGCCTAATCTTCTCAGCCGGTTCTCCTCCCCTCTCTGACCGTAACAATAATGACATTTGAATGTCGGCCGAACCGAGGGCTGGATTGGGTTCCACCAGGGAGGAGAGGACGCGGACGGCCCAGAAGCAGGTGTATGGAGGGAGTCCAGGAAGAGATGGCCGGTAGGGGAGTCCAGGAAGAGATGGCCGGTAGGGGAGTCCAGGAAGAGATGGCCGGTAGGGGTTTCCAGGAAGAGAATTGGATGGATCGAGAGGTGTGGAGCAGGTTGAGGCAGCCCATGGTTTTTTAATTTTTTTATTTGAAGACATTTAAGGTTTTTTTTTTTAGTTGATGTCATGACTCAGGGGTACTTCGTACCTCCACAAAGCCCAAGTTGGAACGCCTATAATGATAAATAATATAAAACATCCCAAATAAACGCAGACAAATATTTTTGTATAATTTGTCTTCCTTCCACATCTGTGTTTACTTAACTCTTAGAACCATCATATTAAATGCGTTCTGAGGAACACCCGCCTGAGAGGCAGTCTACAATGTTTTGTTGCTAAAAATAAGTCGTTTTCTGAGTTGTGTTCTTGATTGCGCATTTATAGGTTGTTGCAGGTTTCTGGGAGTATAACAACACACGAATTACATATTTATTAATTTATCATCATCATCATCATCATATTCTATCCTTTTGAACCACCTATGCAGTGTGAGGAGGAATTATGTACATCCTTCTCCAGCACTGCCAATCTTCCAGTTACTGTGCTCTTCTGTTCCACTAGAGTTCTCTCTTCTCAAAATCCTTCCTCACCACTTCTTCCCACATCTTCCCCCATCTGCATTTTAAATATAATCACAAACACCTTTGCTAGCAAAGAGCTAATAGTACCATAACTCATATCTCTAATTTAAAAATAATTCTAGAAAAATTCAGGAACTTCATTTATAAAACACTTCAGGAATTGACCTATAAAAAAAGAATACCACAAAACAAACATACACAGTATATTATTGTCAAGAAGGAACAGGTAATGCACCAATCTTATAAATGAAAATATGTATTATGAAACTTTTGTATCAAGGAAACCGCGGGAGCTTATATCAAAATTGGTATTTCAAAGAAAGTAAAACGTGAACCGCTGCAGCGCGTATTCTGTAGTTTACTTCGTGGAAATGAAAAGGGGAATGCACCACTAGATAAATGAATTTATCAACGTATTTTAGGGTTTTGAGGAAATACGGTTCATTCGGCTCTTCTTGTAAGGCCATAATGGCAGTTGTTTCGGTTTTCGAGCATATAACTCCTACTTGTGGACAAATCTGAAGAGGCAGAGTCAGTTGTAACAGTAGCATAGGCTGTTCTTGGAGATGATTTTTTTCTCCAAACTCCTTTGATTAGATCTTTCAGTTTGTTAGTAATTTGGCGTAGGGATATGGCAACCCTATCGCCCAGGCCTTGGACTTCAAACAGCCACTGGGCCTTGGTCCAATCCACCACCCAGAGTATATAAGATTCAAAGAGACAAAGATAGCCTCCGAATTGGACGGTCAACAAGGAAATGACATGGCATGGACAAAGACATGAGATTAGCAACGTGGAATGTTCGGACGCTCACCGGTAAAGAAGCAGAGCTAGGTGAGGAGATCAAGAGGTATAGGGTGGACATCTTGGGCTTGAGTGAGGTGAAGAAGAAGAATTGGGGAAGCAAGAATTTGCTATCTGGTTTCATAATAATATTCTCAGGGATCAGAGCCAAGAAGCGAGTAGCGTTTGTCATAGGGGATGAGCTGTACAACAGGATAGATAAATGGGAGGCCATATCTTCCAGAATCATAGTAATGAGTATCGAATTCACGATGGGATTGTTACGTGTATTCAGGTATATGATCCTATAGAGGATAACAGTGTCGGGGATAAGGAGAACTTCCATGAGAACCTACAGCGACCTGTTGACTCGGCAATCACTAGGAATAGGAGTACATATCATCCTCATGGGAGACCTAAAACCAAGACGGATCAGGATCACAATCGGTCGCTTGGCGTGATGGGTAGATTTGGAAGATTGGTAGAGAAGATGCAAAGAACAGCAATGGACTTATGCATTTGAAATGACCTGCTCCTATGAAATTCCTTCTTTAACCATAAGAGGATCCACAAAGTAACATTTGAAGCACAAGGACAATAAGGATCAAGCATCATCGACTACATTATCTATAGTAGAGACCTCGAAGAGTACTTTACGGACATAAAAGTCATTAGAGGAGCTCTGGAAAGAGAGTTGGAGGATGTCAATTATGACGTGGTTCTATATCCCTTATGGACCTCAATCAGAGATCGCATCCGTAAAGCTGGTTTGGAGGTCTGTGGGATGAAGATGATCAGGCCAAGCACCAGGATGACAAAATGGTGGAATGATGAAGTTGCCAGAGTGGTGAAAGAGAATAAAGTTTCTTGGGTGGCCTACAACAGGTCTAAATCCCGTGAGGACTGGGAAGCATGCGAGAGAAGTCGGAACATTGCAAAAGCAACCGTGGAGCAAGCTCGGATTAAAGCCTGGGAGGATTATGGTAAGGAGAAAGAAGAAAATTATCAGAGGAACATCCGGAAGTTCTGGACTACTGTGAATGCATGAGAAAAAAGAAAGGAAAATAGATCCGGAACATTAAGGGTAATCAAAGCCAGCTTGTAACGGCAGAGAAGGAGATTCTGGAGTTATGGCGGAAACACTATGAGGGAAAATTTTCATTGGAGGAATACAGAAGTGACCGGACGGTGGATATAAGACACCGACCGAGGACAGTGTACATACAGACTGAGGATATGGATGACACAATCAAAGAGGAAGAGGTTGAGGATGCAGTGGCACACATAAAGCTTGGAAAAGCTGCTGGAACGGATGATATAGCACCAGAGATGGTAAAGTTTGGGGGACCAACGCTGGTTAAAGCAGTACAAGACCTGTTCCAGAGGGTGTTAAACTCAGAGACCATAAAAGGGGAGCATACATTACTAACTGAAAATCTAACGTCTTCTGACTAATCATTATGGATGACCACCAAAAAGATCCTTCACTTCAAAGACTTTAACCATCCACTCCTTACTGAATCCAATGACTGGACAAGATCTGATGAAGAGAAAGCACAGTTGTTCGGCCAATTCCTTTCTAAAACTTTTCAGCCTCATCCTGATATCATGAATCCATCTCACCATGAATATATACAAAGAGAGTTAAATATTCCCCTTCAAATGACCCTTACTCCCAAAGCAATCCATCCTTCAGAAATATGGAATATTATTCACAGACTACCTTCTCGCAAAGCTCCTGGACACGACCTCATCACGATTCACATCCTAAAACATCTTCCTAGAAAAGCCATTCTGTTCCTCACCTACATATATAATGCTATACTCCGCACTACATATTTTCCTAACCTCTGGAAATTATCCGTCGTGAAAATGATACCTAAACCTCAAAAGAAACCGAAATACCCTTCGTCTTACCGCCCTATATCACTTTTACCATCAATGGGTAAAATCCTGAAAAAGCTCATTCTGAAACGATTGTACCCCATCCTAAATGCAAATCACATTATCTCAGATCACCAGCTTGGATACAGAACATCCCACTCAACTATTCAGCAATGCCATCGTGTGGTGGATGTTGTTTCCTCACCTTTGGAACGTGGATTGTATTGTCCAGCGGTCTTCCTTGATGTCGAACAGGCTTTCGACCGAGTCTGGCACCCCGGGTTGCTTTACAAACTCCGTAAATTCCTACCTCCTACATACTTTCTCATTATCCAATCCTATCTCTCCTACAGGTCATTCTCAGTAAATCATAATAATGTCTACTCACCCCTCTTTCCTCAATCTGCCGGCGTTCCTCAAGGCAGTATCCTCGGCCCAATTCTCTACACAGTTTATACAGCTGACATCCCAACTCATCCTAATACTATCCTTACCACGTATGCGGATGACACATGTCTATTATCTGTCAACACTGATCCAGTTATAGCATCCCGTAATCTTCAATCCCACATCACTGACCTTGAAAATTGGTGTCAAAACTGGAGGATTAAAATAAATTCCCACAAATCTCATCAAATCACCTTTACTCTCCGTCGTAAACCAGCGACTTCCTGCCCCCCCTGTATCGTTTAATAACATCCCTCTAAGTCCTGTAGAACAGATCCGGTACTTAGGACTACACCTTGGCAAACGCTAAACTTGGAATCCTCATACTAGACTGAAACGACAAGAAACAGCTCGCCGTTTCAGGTTACTTCAACATTTACTAGATAAACGCTCTAAGCTCCCAATTAATTACAAGAGACTCATATACATGACAATCATTAGACCCATATGGACTTACGGAATAGAGCTTTGGGACTCCACTAAGCCATCGAATTCCTCTCGTATTCAATCCTTACAATCCAAAATCCTTCGGAACATCCTGAATGCTCCTTACTTTGTTACGAACAAAGTAATCCATAATGACCTTAACGTCCCGTTTATTGCTGATTTGGCCCGAATCCGATATCAATCTTTTCATGACAAACTTCATTTCCACTCAAACCCACTAGTTTCAAACCTCGCAACCTCTTCAATTCCTGATAATCCTCCGAGGCGTCTGAAAAGAAGATGGTCTCGTGACCTTCTAAGCTGAACTTTTTATTTGAGTACTACTACTGGGTAGTTTCTCTACTTGTCTTTTCATGTCAATGTATTCACTCATTAAATTTACTTGATGTATTTTGTATACAGTTGTAAATTTCAATAAATATATTTAAAAAAAAAAGGAAGACAGAAGTGACCGGATGGTGGATATAAGACACCGACCGAGGACAGTGTACATACAGACTGAGGATATGGATGACACAATCAAAGAGGAAGAGGTTGAGGATGCAGTGGCACATATAAAGCTTGGAAAAGCTGCGGGAACGGATGATATAGCACCAGAGATGGTAAAGTTTGGGGAACCAACGCTGGTTAAAGCACTACATAGCTTGTTCCAGAGGATGTGGAACTCAGAGACCATACAAGGGGAGTGGGAGGAAAATGTAATTATACCTATATACAAGAAGGGAGACCAGACCTTATGTGAGAACTACAGGCCCATATGCCTCTCTTTGGTGGTGTATAAAATGTATACAAGGATCCTGGGGCATCGGCTGAGAGCATATGTAGAACCCCACATGAAAGAAGAAGAAGCTGCTTTCCGGTCTTCAAGACACAAACCCAGGATCATATTTTCTCTCTCAGGATGATTACGGAGAAAGCGTTGGACCGAGGACGAAATGTCTACCTTGCCTTTTTGGACCTCAAAGCAGCCTTTAACACGGTCCCCAGACAGGAGATTTGGACTGCTTTACAAGAGAATCGAATACCACCAAACCTGATTAGTGCCATCAAATCAACGTTCCAGGACCCAAAAGGTGTGGTTAGATTAAATGGAATGAAGTCTGCCCCATTCAGAATCTACAATGGGGTTAAGCAAGGAGATTACCTGAGTCCACTTCTGTTTAACCTTGTCATGGACGAGGTGTTGAAGGTATGCTAGCGAGAACACCCAGAGCAATCGTTGGTTACTGGAATATGTTGCCCATCCAGGCCCAGTGTTTCGTTTATGCAGACGACATTGTGTTGATAGCAGACAATGTGGATTCTCTGCAAGTTGCAATGGAGGAGTGGTCCGAGGAGCTTAAAAGAAGAGGACCTGCCATCAATCAGGATAAAAGCAAGGTTATGCAGCTAGGACGGGAGGAGGTGGAGCTCAGGATTGTGAGGGAAGGACACCAACTGGAGCAGGTTGATATTTATGAATATCTGGGAACGATCTTCAGTCGTGATGGGACTATAGACCAGGAGGTTATGCATCGAGTGCGTAAAGCAAACCAGGTTTTCTTCCAGATTTCCAGAACTCTGGTGTGCAAGCAGGAGGTGAGCAAGGAGGCGAAGCTTCGCATCTTTAGATCTGTCTTCCTTCCGGTCTTGTTAAATGGAGCCGAGAGCTGGGTACTCTTGGACAGTGACGTCAGCAGAAAGTAGGTATCTCAGAAGAGCTGCGGGAAAGACGAGACGAGACTGCGTGAGGAACAGAACAATTAGAGATACCCTAGGAGGGGAACGCCAGCTCAAGTGGTATGGGCACGTTTGCAGGATGGAGGACGAGCGTAGAGCGAGGTGGCTGATGGAGGCCGGACCGAGAGGGCAAAGACCGGTTGGACGCCTGAGAATCACATATAATAGTTAAATGGATAGACTCGGGCGAGAGCGAGGGTCGACCCTGGTGGAGATGAAAAGAAAGACCCAGGATAGGACACATGCCGAAGGTGGTCCGAGACTACTCCACGCTTAACAGCACAAAGGAGATAGAAAAATAAGAAGAAGAAGTTTGTCAGTAAGCATGCTGATTTTCAATTATTCTTGAAGGTGTTTCCTTTTCAGAGGCAATCTAAATTGACGCATAAAGTCATATTTTGATATACGCTTTGGTTTGAAATGTTTATAAGCAATGTTGGTGCTAGGAACAGGTATTACCTAGATGGAAGAAAACATGTACATGTTCTGCAATTATGTAGACACTGAATTTCATGTTTACTAAATTGTGGAATGAAACGAATACTACACATTGAATCAGTATATTTTTCGTAGTGCATGGGCGACAACAGAATAACTGTCATCGATTTTTCGGGGACGAAAGACAGCATCTGACAATTTTTCAGGCATTTGGTGTGTCTAATGATTCCCCGTGTAGGTATTACATACTTCCGTTCTTCATTACTTAGGATAAGACCATCTATTTTTAACTTTGTGAATCGTTTCAGTTTTTTGGATCGGTTATAACAACGAGTCCCATCCTTTATCTCGCTTTTTGTGTTTGCATGTGCATTTTTAAATTGACTCTACGCCTAAGTGGAACAACGAAGCGACCACTATCATCTACATAGACTGCACGGAAGCGTTCGACTCAGTCTCCCATAACCTATTATGCAAGACACTACAGGACAACGAATTTCCGGAACAGCTCTACTCGATCCTACGGTCGTTTCTTCAACAGCGAACGATAGCAGTTCGTATCGGCGAAACATCATCGGAAGCCATCGCATTCACCTGCGGAGTTCCTCAGGGGTCTGTGCTATCTCCAGTACTTTTCTCAATATACACAGCTGAAACTGTTGGAGCCAACTACAAAAAAGCTACTGTAGCTGCCTATGCCGACGACATAGCGATCTACAGCACCTTGATCAGCGCAGAGAGAGCTCTACGGCAGGTGGAGGAGGTCTGTGCGAGCATCACACAGAAGCTAGAAGGACTCAACATCACAGTGAATCCTAAAAAGACGGACTGCATATTTTTTTCCTTTCAGGGGAAAAAACGCCGCCCTCTCCCTGAGGTCTATAGGGTAGCGGGACGTGAAAACAGACCAGCGAGCAGCATAGTCTACTTAGGTGTCACCCTTGACCGGCACCTTAAACTAGCCTACCACTGTAGAAAGAAACTCAGATCGGTTAGGACCAAGTCTTACAGACTTAACCACCTGCTTACATTTCCTAACTTATCCCTCCGCCTCAAGTTGACCATCTACAAGAGCATCCTAAGACCAGCACTCCTTTTCGGAGCACCACTATTAGGTAACATCACGCCGGCAACAGCGAAAAAGCTCCAACAGTTTCAGAATGGCGTACTGCAACGCATAGTAAGACACACAACATTAAACAAAACAAAAACGGACCTCCTACACACTACTCTCGACATACCGACAGTTACAGACTTCATTAAACGTAGACACATTAAATTTTTCGACAACCTGAAATACTGTACTAACCCTCTTTTTCGGACACTCGCCCCAGCAGGACGGCCAGAAACGTGGCAAGATCACGTACAAAGTCTCAGCCTGAACTGAGAAATTAATAAAATCAACAAACAAAAGGAAAAGGACACGGTGAGCCCCATCACCGGAAAAATCTAAAGTTAAAAAATAGAAATGACTAAATTAGAACCTTCCACCTTCTCACCCTCCTCTTAAAATGTACATCGTACAGTACAAGAGATACCTCTCCGTCCTATCTTCAATTCTACTTAGAAATCTTCAAACCCAAAGGAGCTAAGAAAAAAAAAAAAAAAAAAAAAGTGGAACAACCGTTTTATCAATCAATACGTGCTTATTCCTCCATATCATAATTATTTTGGAGGAAACAAAACTGCGCCATTAGGAACATTACGCCTATTAGCGCGAGTGGTCTCGCAACACACGAACTTACACGATGCACAAGTTCAAGACTAGGACCAACAACCTCTTCCAAATGTCAAATCTAGATGACAACTGAGCTCTCCTGGCACCCAGACTCCCTAAGCCGATCACAGAGCCACAAGTGATTAGAATATCCAGAAAGGCAGATGTTCCTTTATAATTCATTTTTCCCTTTTAAGTTATTTCTATAAAATCACTCTTACCTTGTATTTATTCCTTTACTTCTTGTAAAAAAATAATTTTGATATCTCGATCCTACGTATTTAAGTTATTAACTTACTTACTTGTATATTAGTCAATCTTAAATATTCTTCTGGCTCAATGATTTTGTATGAAATATACGTTATTGAGAAACAATAACAATAATTTTTACTAAATTTTCAACATTCTGACCTCAGTAGACATCATTATATTGAAATTTATTAGGAACATAGAGGAAAAACAGGGAATACAAGAAAACGATCAGAATGCATAGGACTCGTCAGGCTGTTTCTGACTACAGAGTGATAAGATTAGAGGAGAAACACCTGCACAGGAGAAAAAAGAGGGAGAAGGAAGAAGAAAGAATGAGAGAGATTGAGGTTCTAAGTAGACTGGATAATACCAGAGCGTTCTAAAAAAAATTGATTACAGTTAAATAATAGATCCTAGAAAGGTGGTCTGAACACTTCGGAAGTTTGCTGGGAAACATTCAAAACCCTTCCATGAAAGATGACTAGGATTCAGATTCAAACACTAGTTTTAAAGAGTGTGAGCTTCTTGACCCACCAGATGATGAGGAAGTCGAGGATGCGATTCGGAAGCTTAGCGAATCGAGCGCCAGAATGTGATGGCATACCAGCTGAACTTCTGAAGACTGGTGGAAATGAAATGATAAAGGTGATCCGAGATCTTCTTTATTCTCTTCTTCTGGAGAAGTCCTCTCCAATGTGGCGTACCAAAGACTACTCCCCCTTGTCCAAAAAGAGATAGGAATATACCAATGCGGCTTTACGAATGCTAGTTCTTGTATTGATCAAATATTTGCCCTGAGAATTCTTATGGAAAGAACCAGAGAGTACACTATAACGACCCACCACCTTTTCGTGAATTTTAGCAATGCCTATGACAGTTAGTTAGCCCCTATGTTATCAGGGGGAAACTGTATCAAGGTATGGAAGAAATGAATTTCCCCAGAGAATTGATAAGCCTTGTGGAATTGCTGATGAGGGAGCCGAGAAGCCAGGTCAAGATCCAGAATGACTTTCCTGAAGTATTCAGGACAACTAGGGGACTGAGACAAGGGGATGGACTCTCGTGCCTGTTATTCAATTTCGCACTTGAAAAGGTCATAAGAGACTGGTACTACTCTGAATAGGTCCATCCAAATAATGGCCTACGGGGATGACATAGATATAGTCGGAAGAACACAGAGGGATTTACAGCAAGCGTTTCTTGCTTTGGAGAAAGCTGGACGGCGAATGGGTCTTCAAGTGAATCAGGCAAAGACCAAATATATGCTTGCTATCCCTTCAAGGCAATCAACACCCTCTATCACGTTTGGCACCTACACTTTTGTGTAGTGCGACGGTTTTTTCTACATTGGCTCTTTGGTCAAAGCGGATAACTCAACTGGAGCAGAAGTTCAAGAAGAATTTTGACCGCTAAAAAATGTTATTTTGGGATGGCAAAAATTTTAAGAAGTCGTCTGATATCAAGAAGAGCCATGGGGATACTTTACAATACAATGATAAGGCCTGTTTTAACTTACGGATCGGAAACCTGGCCTCTGTCCAGGGCAGATGCCAATAATTTACTGGTCTTCGAAAGAAAAATATTAAGAACGATATATGGAGTAGTAAGAGTTGGCGATCAATTTAGACTCAGGCAGAATGCCGAGATATATCGGATGTATCAAAAGCTAGGGGTGGTTCAGTATGAAAGAATAGGTAGACTTAGATGGGCTGGACATGTGGCCAGAATGGAGGACAACGCTACTCATAAGAGACTGCTATTTTGGTACGTTGAGGGAAAAAGAAACGGAGTCGGCCACGATTAAGATGGGGAGACGAGGTCGAGAAGGATGCAGGTAGCATTGTTGGATCCAGAGCTTGGAGGACCTTGGCACAGGACAGAGAAGAATGGAGGCGACCCATTGATGCGGCCAAGACCCGTACTGGGTTGTAGAGCCAGTGTTGGTCGTTGATTGATTAGGAACATAAAGGAGAGAAACAATCAGATTTAAAATATTACGTATATGTTATCAATATAGCTGCAAGTGTATATACATGTAATATTTATATACATAGTTAAATACAATATATTTATTTTTAGAAAAATAATATGAGAGTTATTTTATACACATAGTCGATTAGGTGCCATTTTTTGGCGTAGGGAGTTGGCGGCCCCATCGCCCAGTCATCCGACTGGAATCAGCCACTGGTCCTCCAGTTTGGGGGAAATCCAGTACCGGGGGGTATAGTCCGGTCACCCTTTCTCCTGAGGGGATATAAATATTCAGGAGACCAGTTGTCCCGAGGATACGGGGCCTCCATTGCTGGGCTAATAACCCGCATAGTAGTAAATTTTATTCAAAGGAAACAAAATAGCCTCGGATGTGGACAGATCTCAAGGAAATGACATGGCGCTCATAGGGATTTACGATTCGGAAAGTGGAACATTAGAACCCTGACAGGGAAAGAGGTAGAACTGGTTGAGGAGATGAAGGCCTATAAGATTGATATAATTGGCATTAGCGAGGTTAAGAAGAAGGGAATCGGGGAAGTAAGGCTGAACGAGGACTATACCGTTATATATGCTGGAGTTTGCAAAAGAAGGTGTTGGTACCCCAATAATGTTTAAACAAATGGAGGATTGGGAGCCTATCTCATCGAGGATAATTTTTGCTAATTTCGTGTATATGCACCAACAGAGGATGCCGGAACTATGGATAAGGAAGCCTTCTACTCATACCTGCAAGGACTGATGAATAAAATCAAGGAAAAAGGACGTTTTGCAATACTGAGCGGAGACTTCAATGCTAGAACCGGTTATGATCCCTCTGCTGCTTGTGGTGCCCTTGGACTGCATGGGGGAGAGAGTGTAAAGAATGGAAACGGACAATGCCTCATCGATTTCTGTGTGGATTATGATATGCTCGTGGGCAATTCCTTCTTTTCCCACAAAAGGATACACAAGATAACTTTCTCGAGCCTGGAAAGAAACAGCATCATAGACTATTTTATATATGTCCGGGGCATTAGGCAATGCTTTGCTGACATCAAAGTTATATATAAGAGGAGCAGAAATCGGTAGTGATCATCTGCTACTAATAGCCGATACAAAAATCCCACAAAAGCGGCAAAGAAAGCAAAAGAGCTATCAAGCGTTGGACATAAGAGGTCTAGATGATCCAGAAAAGAGAACCTCCTACACAAATAAAATGGATGAAAAATTAAGAAATATGAGTCAAGACGGTGATGTAGAGCAACAATGGTGTCGCTTGAAATCGTGTCTCCTCGAAACCGCAAGAGAAGTGTGTATCTTGCGCAGAATTTCAGGTGGACAAAAGCGTACAGAATGGTGGAATGATGAAGTGCGTCAAGCTGTTCAGATAAAGAAGAAAGTGTGGAAAGCATATCTTCAGAATAAAACTCCCGAAAACTTGAGTCAATATCGCCTAGTCAGAAACAATTGCAAAGGAGTGGTCCATCAAGCAAAAAAAGTGGTATGGGAAAGGTTTGGAAAAAGCCTCGACGAAGACTACCGTGAAAGCATTAAGAATTTCTGGCGTAAAGTGAAGACACTGAGAGGGAAAAGAAAGCCAGTGAGAAACGTCAAAGACTCAAGCCGCAAGATTATTACTGAAGAGGAGAAAATATTGGAACGATGGAGACAGTTCTATCAGAGATGCTATTAACTCGGGAGAACATCTGATAGGAAATAATATCCTGGAGAGTCTGGAAGTCATCGAGGAGGATGAGGTTGATTACGCCATCGGAAAAATTAAAACAGGCAAAGCAGCAGGAAGGGACGGCATAGCTCCAGAACTACTGAAATTTGGAGGCCACGAGCTTATAAAATTTCTCCAACAATTCCTCCTAGAAATATGGAACAAAAAAAAAAGTCCCAAAGGATTGGGAGTTCAGCATTATTATCCCGATTCACAAAAATGGTAGTTCCACTGAATGCGAGAACTATAGATCAATAAGCTTGCTTTCGGTGGCATACAAGCTATACACCTCAATCCTAGAAAGGAAACTAAGGCTTGCAGTTGAGAACCAAATAGAGAGGGAACAAGCGGGATTTCGCCCGGGGAGGCAGACTCAAGATGACATTTTCGTATTACGAAGCATCACAAAAAAATCATGGGAGAGAAATACAAATGTATACACGGCTTTCCTTGATCTAAAAGCAGCATTCGACTCTGTCTCTTGACAAGAAATATGGGATGCTTTGGCGGCTAAAAATGGGCCAGAAGATCTCATCACTTTAATTAAATCAGCATATGAGGCTGCGAAAGGAGTAGTGAGGATCAACGGAAGGGAGTCCAAGTCTTTTCCCATAGACAGAGGTGTGAGGCAGGGTGACAGCTTGAGTTCTCTTCTATTTATATTATTTATGGATGAAATCCATAAAATCTGTAAGCGCTGTACTGCCTGGACGTTCATCAGCAAGTGGAACTTAAGAAATGTTATGTTTCAAAGCCTGTATGCCGATGACATAGTATTGATTGCGGACACGAAAGACAAGCTGCAGCAAGCCCTGGTGGAATGGGAGGAAGAACTCATCCGCAAAGGAATGACAATAAATGGCAATAAAAGTAAGGTACTAGTGGTATCAAGAGAGGAACACGAGGACATCCAGCTGATCTGTAATGGGGTGGTACTTGAAGTTGTGGAAGAGTACACCTACTTGGGGACAGTCATTAGCAGCAGGGGAAGAATTGACCCAGAAGTAGCTAATAGAATATCAAAAGCCAACCAGGTTTACTACCCTATTTGCAACAGTATAGTTGGGCATAGGGAGGTTGGAAAGGAAACCTACAAATCAGTTTACCTCGCAACCCTCACTTATGGAAGTGAAAGCTGGGTTATGCTGGACAAAGAAGCTAGCTCAGTGACAGGGGCGGAGATGAAATTCCTGCGGAGAGTCGTTGGAAACACCAGGAAGGACCGCATCAGGAATGAAATAGTCAGAGATGAGCTGAAAGTGATCGAGGCATAAGAGGAAGTCAAAGAAGAAGAAGGTGCCAATTTTTTTTAAGGAGCCATTTCTCAGAAAAAAATTATATCAAATCTCTCTTATGCTTTGGATTTTCTTTTATGTTTTTTCTTTAAAACATTTGGTTTTTCATGCTTAACTGCACTGATAAGTTTATAATTTATATTTTTAACCAACATTGGTTTCAGGTCATCTGCACTGAAACAATCCGAACTGGGTGAAAAGAACAAGTGAAGCAAAAATGGTAACAAAATAAAACATGAAAGAAATTTTGCAACTAATTGAACACTGTAATACTATTCATGAATATTTTCATATACTTGATCAAAGGGATAGGATAATTCATTATACTGAACATTACGGAATATTACAAACAATCATAATTAAAAATAACCAGCAATACTGATTTTATATCAGAGACAAAGGTTGTTATTGTAGTAACAAAGAAAAATTGAATAATTTTATTACTTAATGTGTGATCTTTCAGCTTACTTGGAAGCCTTCTTCTGAATAAAAAGGAAGAGTAATTATTTCACAGGTTGTCGTCTCGAGTTTAATCACAAGTTTTAACTTTTCATTGGTTTTCTTTTAATATTTTCCAAAAAATACAAGTTATTATGAGTTTTAGTATGTAAAAGATAATGTACTTAAGGGAAATGTGTAAACTTCTGCAATCATTTTATCTAGAAATAAATGTTTCAACAAACATATATACCATCTATACTTCAAAATGTTAAATAAATTTTTATTCCTTGATGAAATGATTACAGAAATCTATTCATTATTACCCATAATTACATTATTTTTTTCCATCCCAAAGCTCACGAGAATTTGAATTATTGGAAAATATTAAAAATGCATCTAATAAATAATTAAAACATGTTGTAATTCAACTCGAAGCGACAACCTGCAGAATAGTTACTTTTTTTACTTAGACGTAATGTAAGATAAGTCAGCATTTTTAAATACAATGATACATCCTAAATTTGTAATTACATTATAAACTCTAGTTAATTTGTCATGAAATGTTCATACTTCGGTAATCATTTCATCTGGAAATAAACTTTTCAACAAATATATATCATCCATACTTTGAAATACCATAATGTTAGTTGAAATTTCTTGATGAAATGATTATTGAAATCTGCTCATTATCCACAATTACATATTATTTCCCATACTAAAGCTCACCATAACTTGTATTCTTAGAAAATATTAAAAATGAAACAAATAAACCGTTAAACATTGTTGGAACTCGACTCGAAGCAACAATCTCTGGAATAGATACCAAAGAAAGAAGGAGATTTCACTTACCTAATGAATAAAATAGTAAATTTTAATTTTTTTAGAGTGAAATATTGGGTGTTGGGAAAGAAAGAAATTGAAACATTTTATTCTGAAGGAAAAACATTCCTGCTGTTTAATATTTATTTTCTTTTTCCATCAATTAATAATTACTGTATCCAGGGTATTTCACGGTAAATAGTTGAGCTTAATAAACTAGTGAATAGCATAGTATATTTTGGAAAAAATAATTTAATTTACGT
Organism: Troilus luridus; assembly: GCA_964056705.1. NCBI lineage: Eukaryota > Metazoa > Arthropoda > Insecta > Hemiptera > Pentatomidae > Troilus > Troilus luridus. The sequence goes on from OZ057413.1 coordinate 66,813,263, forward strand.
TTTTATAAAAATTTGAATACTAGTTAAGCAATCTCAATACATATGTGTGCAATACTAAAACATACAATTATTTTTATTTTGGAGAATATTAAAAATAAAAATAATTAATGGTTAAAACTTGATGTGACTTAACTTGAAGCAACAACCTGTGGAACTAGTATGGAGTATTATAAAACTTAATTTAAGGGAGAGGTGAGAGAACAGATGTGTCCAAATATCAAATATTTATATCTCATAAAATATTAAAACTTGAAGTTTCTGATGTTTTCAAAATTCTGCCCAAATAAAAGCATAGAATAAAAGATATCCAATAGATTATTTTTGCAGGTAAAAAATAAAAAGCAAAACATTAATTCATGTTTTTTTAATTAAAATTTGTTCACTCATACAATCATACATTTCAGCCATACTTAACACATTCATTAACTGTTCTTGTGATGCATATTAACATACTTACATAGAGGTAAGAACGATATTTGGCACTACTGCATATGGCTATTAACAAAATAATTTTGTAGTTTGTCGACATTCACATTTTCAACAAATAAAAGTTAAGATATGTACAAAACCAAACTAATATACACAATTCAACATAAAATAGTCCAATGTACAATATGATATGGCATTCAAGTTATTGATAAAATTAGACAGAGCGATTGAGCACAATCATTTTATATTTATACACATTATCAGTCACGACACTGAAAATTGTACTTGTTCCTATTTACACAAACGTATAAGGTTTTCTAGACCTTTCGAAGAATTATTTACAAAACTAACAATAAACTACTGGAAAAACACACTTTTGATTTTTAATCAGTCACAAGTTTCTCCGTAGTTCTTATAACTGTCGGTAAATTAACTTAAATATTCGAATCAATATGATCCGTTTGAGCCGTAAGCAACGTTTATCATACATATTCCTCTGAAGGCTTTGCTGCTCCATTGGGTAGCCTCAGGGATGAAGACACTCTCCCTTGGGATTCCGGCATTTCAGCAATGTCTTTAAATACACCAACTAGGGAATCAAAATTAGGTCCCCAATTTAGGAGGTAGTCTAAGCCTATTACAGCAGGGGAACCATTCCTTGGCCTATATAGCGGATGAGAATCATCATCACTGGCCACTAATGTACTTAGTGAGCCACGAAATGATGAATCAAAATCGAATTGCTTCCTCGCTTTTTCTCCTCCTGATCCACTTGCATTATCGTATTCTATTTCTGAGCAAGTGAATGAATCATTCCCACTTTCATCAGTTGTAGTTGAGCCATCTTGTTCTTCTTGTTGTCCCCGAACCGCTGGGGAAGAACTGCTGACAGCATCCAGTGTGGAAACAAGGCTGGAAGCTCTAGGCCTGGCGTTGAGCCTTGAGATCTCATCAGGTGTTAACAGGTCTCCTGGTGGTGCTTTTCGGGAGCCACTGCTTTGACCGCTGAGCTGTGACATTACAGGACTGTTCAAACTTCTTTCACTATTTGAATGCAACACATCCTTTCCTACACCTCCTGAAGACGAGGTCGCAGCCAGCAGTGCCGATTGCAATGGTTTTCCACTGATGTCCTTAACAAAAGAAATTAAAACAAAGAATAAGTAATGGTACTGAAATAAATCCTAATATTTATTTGATAAAATATATAAATATAAATAAAATAAAAAATACAATCTTATGACTTAATCTATAGAAACTAATTAAAACTGTATTTTAAGCGGAGTCAATAGGGTCATTTTTAAATTATTAAGCAGAAAATAATTTTCAATAAAATTTTGTAATACCTTAAGTGTGTTTTTAAAAACTATTAATGCTGATTATCTCTTTTATAATGATAGAAAAAACAAAATTATTAATCTGTAAATTGTAAGTTATTTATACATCATTAAAAATATTAAATTAAATGCATTTAATAAAATAATTGATATTCACGTGATTAAATAATTTTGAATATTAAAACTATAACTTCACAAAATTTAATTTAAATCTCAATTAACCAAAATAAATGTGGGCAGGTATAAAATTTGTTGTGAGTAGACCTATCTTATAATTTTTAAAAATCATTATTGGCTTAAAAGATGCTTTCGTTATTTTTTTTTTCTAAAGATATATACTTATACACTTTGATTTTGATTTACACACTTGTTTTGTATTGACATAAACCATTATACCTGTAATGTAAGTATCCTAGGCATTTGCTGAGATAATTCAGATGATGGACTTAGACGTGCTAGAGGAGTAATTTTGTTTGGCGAATCTACTCTAGATACAGGAGGTGGAGGTCGTGAAGGAAAATGTGGAGAGTGCCTATGAGGACCTGGAGTGTGCTTGTGGTAAACAGGTGCACCAGGAGGTAAGTGAGGAGGTGTTGATTTGAATTTTCGAACATTTCCTGATCCTTCTCGATAACCTAAAATTTAAATATAGAAAATTAAAATCTGTTATATTAATTAATATTTAAAGTTCAAAATAACAAAATTATTTTTTATAATTGAAGACTTGATTGAAGAATATCTTATCACACCAACCTTTATAGTGGTAGACTATGTCGATGTCTGATGGCGCTATTGAACTGGTGTTATCTAAGTCGTAATGTTCTTGTTCAGAATCATCATGTGGATGATGAGGTAGTGGTGGGTGATGATCATCACTTCTTGGTGGAGGAGACTTAGTTACTACTTCTCTTTCTATAATATCAGGCCGCTGAACACGAGCCTGAAGTTCACACATGCCTTCCTGGTCTTTATATCTAAAAGAAATGTTTACATGTAATCTCACCGAGATCTATTACTAAATAAATAGTATTTTTATTTTAGGCTTAAAATTAAAGGCTTTAAAATTGAAACGATACATTATGCTAGACGTAATTCATAAAGTGATATGAAAAAGCTTACATGGTATCCTAGACAAAGTTATGATTTTTAATTTTGCAATTTATATATTTAAGTAAAAGAAGATTTGTTTTAATTATGTCTTAAAAATTGACTTACTTTTTAGAAATAAGTTCAGGAGCTACAAGGTGATGACTAGTTCTTATAACTTCACCATTTTCAGAGATAAAGCTTGTTACAGCTGATTCTGTTCCATCCGGCCCTGGAGAAGAAATAGCTGGCCCTCCTACTGTTTTACCACTGCCACTTCCCTTTTCCTTTTTCTGTCTTCTCAAACGAAATACGAGGAAAGAAACAAGTATAGCTACTAATAATATTACGAAAAATACTAAGACTAGAGAAATTCCGATCGATAATGGGTCAGTTGTAACAGCAGCACCAACACTTGTCCCTGAACACCCGATAGACACCCCTGGACCTACAGGCATCACATCTGAGAATATTGATCCGGATCCATTCACCAATGGTTGAATTTCAGAGTTTATTGTAAAATTTGCTAAGCAGCCAGTAAAACCTGTAAAGAAAACATGAGGTTAGGTTTATCAGATCACATTATCCTTATAAAAAAACAACTCTCTATTATAGATGATTTACTAAAAACATTCAAGTACAAGATTATTCACCTGTGACCCTTATATCTCTTCCAGGAATAGGTTCCGGATGTGAACCTCCAAGACGAAGAAGAGTCAAGTATGGATCAAGAAAATCGTGTACCCCTGCTGAGTCTAATTCATCTCCTACTCGATTTCCATCTACGATAACTCTTAGTCCTCGATATTGAGAAAAGAGGGTAAGATTATGCCAAACTCCATCAGTAAGTTCTAGATTTGGAATTGTCATATTCACTGCTGCAGCTCCACCAAGTTGTGAAATGTATACTAAATGTCCGTTCATTAGCTGGAAGAATTTATATTATTAACAATTTTTCTAAAACGGTTAGTTAACAATTTTAATAACATCACCTGATTATATTAATTTACTTAATTTACGATATTAATATCAACTTGCAGCTTGAATTTTAATCAACTAAATCTTTTCGATACTGTTTTCAATTGATTTAATGTTACTAACCTTCACAAATGTATAATCACTATTAGTTGCTGCGATGATTATGACTCCATCTGGTTTCATTGTTCGGAACATAATGCTCATCTGCTTAGGGGGCTGCAATGTTGATACTGATGATTTTCCAATAGTCCTTCTACTTCTATCCATATTTCTTGACAACCACGATGTTGAACCCCAATAAATTGATTCAAGCAGTTGCATCCTCCGATGTCTCTCAGATATTAAAATCTATAGGGCCATCAACAGATTATTAACTTTTCAAATATGATAAAGTTCTATTATCTATTATATTACTTTTATAGTTTTATTTATACATTAAATTAATTATTATAGTAATAAAAACCAATGAAGTGAAGACAGGTATTTATAACTATTTTACAAATGCCAAGAACACTAAATTGTAAGTTATTACTCTTCAATAAAATCTTTCTATGCATATTAAATTATTTTGGAAAGAAAGTAAAGAAATAAATATGTGTGTACAATACCTCTAAATATGCGCCACCAGAAAGTGATATAGGTTGCAGTGATGCTTTACAGTCGGGAGAGGTCAATTCACTACCTTCACAGCGGCAGGATACATTATTCCATAAATCTGAGCATTGTCCATTGCCACATGTATCTTCAGTATCTGAGCATGGGGATTTTATTCCACGAGGACAAGTTGGCGAAACACCTCTTGAGCTGAGTGCAGTTGACAAATTAAGTCCTCGGCCATTTACTAACACAGAATGTACACACCCTACGAGGTCATCTGAGTGTACTTGCCCTGGTCGTTCCAGTATAGCATCGGCTCCTACGACTCCTCCAATATACATTGGAATATTGTTGAAGTTAAGTGTTCTAAAAATATTAAAATCAAAGAGAATTTTATTAGTATTTATTATTTATAAGTTTGTAATTAATAATTTAGTTAAAAATTCATTGTTTTGTTAATGTAGAACAACTTACCCAGAAGGACCAACTGCGGTTGCATAGCAAGAAGTGTCACCAGGTTTACAGTCGTGACAAGAATCTCCATTATCAGTGCATGTAGCAGTTATTAGAGATATAAGTCTTCCATTTCTTGTAGCAGTGATTCTGTGCCATTCTCCATCAGCTAGTGAGTTTCCAGTTTTCACTGAAGTTATAACTGTTCTGGTTCCTCCATATGAAAAATACGCTTTTCCATCAACAAGTTCTAATGCAACAAAATCTGACCGTCCTCCAGTCTGAGGTCCATAGTTGTAAACTAATAAAGAATCTGGCTTTGTGGTAGCAAAAGTAATAGAAATATCATTAGTACCACCATCCAAGGATGGGAAAGCCATGTATGAAAGGCCTCCAAAGCCAAATGTAGCTTTGTCACAATGCTTTCCATGTCTTGATTCAGGGCAGCTACAACGGTATCCTGGTTTGAGTGAAATACATAGTCCTCCATTAAGACAAGGATTTGGCCTACAAGAATCCATGACAGTTTCACACTGATTTCCACGGTATCCTGGTCTGCAGAGACAGAAGAAAGAAGAACCGTCAGGACTTTCTCTACATGAGCCTCCATTCCTACAGGGATTTCCACTACACAAATCTCCCCTCTCAGACTCACAAAATTTCCCTTCTCTGGTTGGTGGACATAAGCATTGAAAATCAAATCCATTTCTTTTGCATGTCCCACCTTCTTGGCAAGGATTAGGAGAGCATGGATCTTGTCTTTTTTCACATCTTGTACCGGTAAATCCTTCTGGACATCTACAAGTGAACTCGTGGTTTACTAAAGGTGAAGTTAAAATTAATGATTGGCTATCTGTTATTCTTGTATCTTCATATACAGTGATACCTTCAGTACAAATGCCACCATTTTGACAAGTTAAGTTATGGCAGGGTGTGTAGCCAACTGTGACCATCGGGGACTGTACTAGAGCTCTAATAGCATCTTGTTTTCTTGACAATGTTGAAATCACTTGAGGTTTACTTTTGAAACCTTTGTTATTATTTTTTACAGCCAGTGTGAGTTCCAAGCCATCTTCATTTTCATGCATACTATATAGGTAAGGGGAATCTGTTGGTTCAAATGTATTTTTTAATAACTCTTTGAATGTTCTGTAGTGATGTGAAAGAAAATCATGTGCTGTCATATTTTCTATTCTTAGAGTTAAGCTATTTTGAACTGTATTGTTATCAAATGACAAGAACTCCAATGTTACTGTGGAAACAACATCTGGATGTCTGCCATCATTTCCAGATACACTGAATGAATATTTTGTTCCAATATCTATACAAGAAGTATGAAGGCTGCAACCGGTTGGGATGCTTAGGATACCACGTATAGTTGGGTTATCCAGGAGATTGCAGTGGTATTCACCAGTTGTATCAGCATCATTTGGATGGACATCAGCAATTTTACCAGTTGGGAATATGCCATTAAATGTGTGAACTAATATGTGCACAGATCTTGGTGTTGAAGGGCTATCATTTTGATCTAGTACTACAATTGAAACTGGATGTTGAGATCTCATTTTAGGATGTCCACTATCTTCAATTTCAACCTAGATAAAAAAATAAAATGAAATTAATATAGTGAAGAAGAAAACATTACGATATTCTATGAAATGAAAAACTAAAACTTGTGTTTAAAAAAATAATAAAATTGATGAACTTACTAAGATTTCTAATTTTGGTGTAGCTTCTCTATCAATCATTCTTGTCGTCCTTATCACTCCAGAGTTTGGTTCTACCATAACGGAATCTTTTCCCATTCCCCCCAAAAGGTGATAAGTAAATGGAGCTCCATTTGGAGGAAGATCAGGATCTTTTGCAGTTAATGTCATGATACTTGTATTGGGAGGCTCATTTTCAACTACATATCCAATTGCTTGCGGGGGATCAAATACAGGACCATTATCATTTACATCTGTGACTATAACTTTTACAGTGGCAGTTCCAGTTTCTGGAGGGGTTCCGGAATCAATAGCACCAACAACTATTGTATAGAATGGCATTGTTTCACGATCAAGTGCTGCTGTAGTTTCTATCTCTCCTGATTGGGGGTCTATTTTAAAAACGTTTCCAATGTTTCCACTCACAATTGAATAACTGAATTGATTATTTTGGAATCGAACGTCTTTGTCAACAGCCTTTACCATTATTAGTTTGGTACCTCTGGCAACTGCTTCAGAAATGTCAGTTTCATATAAGGATTGCAAAAACTCTGGTGGATCGTTTCCATCTTGAATTGATATAATGACTTGTGATTCATCTGTGTCATTCCCCCTTATACCTCCAGCATTTTTAGCTATAACTGTCAAAACAACACGATTTTGTGTTTCTCTGTCAAGCCTTCTAGCTACAGTAATAATTCCACTTTCTGGATTAATGTTGAATCCTTTATCATTACTTGATCCAACAAATAAATAGTATACTCTACCATCTTCACCTGAATCTTGATCAGTTGCTTGAATCATACCAATACTTGTGCCAACCTCAGCTGACTCTGATACATCAAAGTGGAATACAGGCTGAACAAATGAAGGGTAATATTCATTAACACCAGATACTTTTACAACAACTTTTGTAGAGCCATACATAGGAGAATCAGGATTGACCGCAAGTATGTCTAGAGTGTACATATTCCTTTCTTCATAGTCAAATTTGACTTTTGAAGTGATTGACCCGGTTTTCATATCAATCTTGAAGTAATCTTTTCCTGAACCTCCAACTATAGAATATTGGATTATAGCATTCTTTGGAGAATCAATATCTGTGGCTTGTACTTGATAGACGAGACTGTCTGGTGGGGAATTTTCAGGTATTGTAGCTTCATAAACTGTTTGGTTGAAGACAGGAGGATTATCATTTATATCAGTTAGAATTACTGTAAGCATTGCCATTGAACTTTTTGATACAAATCCTAAATCTGTTGCTGTTATATTTAAACGATATTCACGTACGGTGTCATAATCCAACTCATGGAGTATAGTGACTGCTCCTGACACAGGATTAACCATAAAATGTTCTTCTGTATTGCCATTTGATATCAAATATCGTACCATACCATTTGGTCCATCGTCTGCGTCAGTAGCTGCAACTGTAACTAGTGGATAACCTATTGGTTCATTTTCATGAACATTTACTTGATAACTTAGTGCAGTAAAGACAGGAGTATATCTATTTTCTCCAGTAACAACTAATGTTATGGGTATTTCATCATGTTGTGGAGGAACACCGTGGTCAGTTGCTCTAATAGTTAGGAAATACTGAGTTAGAATGGGAATCTTATTCAGATAAGGTTGCCTGAGTATTAGCCATCCATTATCTTTATTGATGCTAAATATACCTGTACCATTACCACCTATAATCGAATATTCAATTTCTGCATTTATACCATAATCTTGTTCATCCTTTGCTTCAACTTTGATTATATGTTGACCTGGCTTAGCTGTTTGTAGTACAGGTGAAAAGTATTCTCTTTGTACAAACTTGGGTGCATTATTGTTCGCATCAACAACATTTATTGTAACCAGACATTCTGAAGACATTGGAGGTTTACCATTATCAGTGGCTAAGATAGTAAGGGAATATTGGTTTTCAGGAGAAGAATCCAATGCTGTGTATTTATATCTTAAAGCTCTCTTTGAAAACAGTTCACCACTTGCTGGATCTATGGTAAATAAATCTGAAGGATGTTTCAGTGAATAGGATATTACTGAGTTAGGGCCTTGTTTGTCTCTATCTGACGCAACCACTTGACCAACAAACATAACATTTCTTTGTAACTCAGGGAAATTGAAACTGTAATAAGAATGATCGAACTCTGGTGCATTATCATTTTGATCCTGAATAGTTATTGTAAGAGGTGTTTCAGATTTCCACGCACCGTCATATGAAAGAACTTTGAGAAAATATTCATCTTGAGTTTCTCTGTCTAGTGGTCCTACAACTGTTACATTTCCTGTGATAGGATCTATTGAAAATTTATTGCCTGGATTTTGTGTAAAGCTGTAAGTAGCATTAGCGTTTTCTCCTATATCCAAATCAGAACTGGTTACTTTAATCACGAAAGATCCAGGCTCAGCATTTTCTGTGACATTTACACTGAATAAACGTGTAAATCTTGGTGGACTATCATTTTTATCCAATACAGTTACCAGGACTGTTGCTGATCCAGTCATTTGTGGAGTACCTTCATCTACTGCTTCCACAATGAGTTGGTAACTAGAAATTCTCTCTCTATCCAATTTTGTATTAGTGTATATTTCTCCAGTGGATGAATCGATAGAGAATGTTTCATCAATATCATCCCGAAGCTTGTAGGAAACAGCACCATTTATGCCTGAGTCCACATCTGTTGCTTTGACAGTTACAACCTCTTGAGGTGGTAACTCTTCTTCCATCACTTGTGGATTATAAACTGGAGATTCCATGACAGGAGCATTATCATTAGCATCTGTTATATTGATTAGGATTCTCAGTACTGATCTGAGTGGAGGGTTGTCGGAATCACTTGCTTCTACCCACACTTCATATTGGGGAGATGTTTCGAAATCTAGACCACCACCAGCAACTAATACCTCACCAGTTGTGGGATCTACTTTTATTGCTTCTCCAATGTTACTTCCAGCAATGGCAAACTGTATGACTCCTGCTTTTCCATGTTTGGGTGATGTTGCAATCACTCTAGTTATTACCTTTCCTGCTTCAACGTCTTCAGCAAGAGTGTATTCAGTAAGAGAAGGTGCTCTAATTATTGGAAAACTGCTAGCTGCCATCAGATGAACTGTCAATTCAATGGTAGCTGTGCGAGGCTCTTTACCACCATCTCTTGCTTCAACCCTTAAATTGTATATTGATTTATCTTGCAGCTCAGATCTTGTTTTAACTACTCCTGTTATTGGCTCCATTGTAAACCTATTTGCGTCCATTCCTGATAGTGCGTACAGTATCTTACTGTTTTCACCTTCGTCCTCGTCTACTGCCTTGGCTCCAAACACAAATTGTCCTGCAAAAATATTAATTAATCAGAATGTATCTATAATATACTGTTAGTAATCATTAATGAATTAATTTCTTTGAAATTCATACCAGGTAGTATTTTATCAGGAATGTACACTGTGTAGATATTAGTTTGGAATTGAGGACTGTTGTCATTTTCATCGCTTACAATGATCGTTAGGTTGACAGCTGTTGCTCTTGGTTCTGTCACACTGCAATCTCTTGCCACTACAGTCAAATAGTATACCCTGGTTTGTTCCCTGTCTAGGACTTCTTTTGTTGTGATTTTTCCTGTTTCAACATCTACAATAAACCGCTCTGCATTTTCTCCAACTAGATTATACCTAAAATAGAAATGATATAAAAACATTGTTAAATAAAGTGAAAATATTGGAAGGATATTTGTTATGTTATTATTTCTATAAAAAATTAAAATAAAATGAATTATTATCTGCTTACTTTATTTTCGCATTGTCTCCTTCATCTAAATCTGTTGCAGAAGTTTGAACAACATAAGTTCCTGGTGGTTGGTTTTCCTCAACAACAGCTACATAAACAGATCTGTCGAATTCTGGACTGTGGTCATTAACATCTTCTACTACAACACGCACGCTACCAGATCCTGTCAGAGGCGGTGTACCTAAAGGCAAAAAATCAAATTGTTGTATACTCATTAAAAGCGACTAAAGTTTATTCGTAAGTGTTATATAAATATGTTTTAACTGTATGGATTCATAGATTATCTAGATATGGTTTTTATTTGACAATAGAATTTGAATAATAATATGCATATCAAATTACACTATTATGAAATTAATCCATATCCAGATTCCATATTATGTTATCAGAGGCATTTCCTTGCATAAGCGGTTTGCTTAAGGATTAAACACATCCTGTTTGATGATAGTAAAGATCAGTATTGGTAAAGAACTCATTAATATCAAGGAAATTAACATCCCAATCTTATTCCATATATTTGTGTGTGTCTGTGTAGGTGTAATCAGATCCATAACATACAAAAAAACAACGAAGATTAATTAATTTTCTCTAAATAAGTCTGGGACTTGGACGGTTTCCTTGGAAATCTTCCCAGTAGGAGTACCTGCTGCTTGCCTCTATGGAGGGAGGCATCGTTTAGATTAGCTTATTCAAGTGCTAATTGATATTACCATTCTCTTATCTATGGTTTGCAAATTGGTCTCTGTCCGACCACTCTGATTTTAAAATATTAGACTTCATTATTGTTGTCTATTCTGAAATTACCAATTGAATATTTGTAATTAAAGTTGACGATACTAACATAGGTCCAATTAAGAAACAGGCCAGATAAAACCATCATTGGAACGGATAGAAGCATTATACTCGCGATTAATATTAATGTAGTCCCAGAGGACGGGCCGATAGCTCCTCGGTGCAAATGCACTTTTCCTGTTGCATCTTCTGCGGAAATGGAAGGGAAGGAGAAGGTGCATCTTCACAGGTAAGAAGAGCAATGAATACTGAACGTATCCGCATTAAAGAGTCATTCGTTTCTTTAATTTTCTTAGTTTAAAGATTAACTCAAAGGTTTAAAACTAGTTAAAAATGAGACAAAATCAACTTGGTATAAACAAAACCGATAACATCGGTTGTAATTAAAGTTTTCAAACTATTAATCCACACCAAAATAATTCGGAGTATTTCTTCACAAACAAAATGAATATAAAGCTGTGGGATTCTCCGAAGGGTCTCCAGATCCCACTAGATCGATTTGACAACAAAGAATAAATGATTTATTTGTTGGTCACGAACCCGTGACCTTTCAATAACCCAGCACCCTGTGTATGCCGGTAATAATGGTAAAAATAAATGTTTAACAAAAAAAAAAACGTATACCACTACAACCCATGAAGGGTCTTGGGATCAGTACTAGTTAGAGACTATACTGTCTCTAGTCACGACGCCTGTTGTGGAGGTAGGTGATTTGTCCGAGATCACGCTTAACCGCCAGGTTTTCTCACCAATTGAGAGTGGCCAATTTATATAGGAGGGTCTTTAGATTGCACAGTGTCCATCCATGGGCACTAAACGACACATAACTTCTTTATTTCTCGTGTTTTTACTCCAGTGCTGAACCTGAAGTTTCATGGGAGCATGGCATTACTAAACTAGCGAATAATGTGAAAAAGTTGATTTTTTAAATTCAGAGTTATGTATCCGCTTTTAATCCTGAATGCCTCAATTACAATTAATTCCGGTATATATTATTTACTGGATTTCTAATTAATAATTGAATGATGAACTTGGTCTAATTGGTGAGCGAGGTGTTGTAAATTGTCGGCGTTTTCCTTCCGTAGCGTAAAGTGAAAGATGATTATGTGGGAAATGAGATTATGCGAAATAATATATTCAGTTAATTAGATTTTTAAAACAATTTTTAACATGGAAGCGTCACTAATGCGGGGTATTATTTAATGAGCCGCCATCCTGGGAACAGTGGTTCCTGGATCTAATTACCTTTGTTATAAAGTAACTTATTTTCGTCCTGAATGAGGCCGTCATATGTTCAATCTCTATTGCAAACGTGACCAGTTAAGATTGATGATTCGACCGTTTCTTGAGGTGACCAAGCCTGCCCAGCAGTTTGTTACTCTTTTGTAATGGTTTGTTGCACACGGCCCTCTCACACTTATTTGCCTCGGCATATATTGATAGCTCTTTAAGTATTTCTTATTTTTTACCGTGTTCTTTGGATTTACTATTAATTAATTCGGTTTCCTCCGTTAGATCTCCTGCATTGTCACACCTCGACATTTCTCTTTCTAAGTTCTCTATTTTTAACTCACTTCAGTTATATTATTAAAAGTGTAATTCCTCTAACCTATAAGTTAACATTTTTGTAAATACAGCGGTTGTATGTTTTTTTGAAAATGGATATCCTTAAATATTCTGGCTTATACTTTAAAATCCTATGATTAAAATCTCTTTATTGGGTTTCTACATCCGAAAGTTATCAAAGAAATTCACAGTACAGAATTTCCTTGACAGGAAAAAAAAAAAAAAAAGGACAATCAAGAAACGTTCCTGACAGAGGAAAGACAAAACGCGCAGACGAAGTATACAGGCTTCACTTCAAAAACAACACAGAGAGAAATTTTCCAACTGGCGACTAGAATTTTTCTGCCACATAAACAGTTTCCTACAGACCAGACTCAACAACAGAATTCTTGTATATACATAGCGGATCAAGTCTACTACACACTGGATGACACAAGTTAAAATTGATCTGGAAAAAACCAAGGTAGACTCACAGGGCATCACGGGAAAAAGCGTATTTGGACATGAGTGTGAAGTGATGTCAGATAAGACAGTATCCAAGACGAAAGACAAAAGTGGATTGAAGAAAGAAAGAGGTTGGTTGCTTTAAATACTTTAGCTAAGCTTGATTCAGTGCATCACCAAAGAATACGCATTGCTATTAGAGCGTTCAGAACAAGTCCAGAAGAGAAAAAAAACTCACGACCAACTATATGACGAAAGAAAGAGAGCGTTTAGTGAACGAATGAAGGAGTACCTGAAAAAGACGAAGAACAAGTAGAGATGCTTCGCGTGGAGTGATATAACGCCTGTAACGCGTATGATGATAATAAATATTAAACATTTAATTTAAACAGTTGATAACTTAGAAAAAAGTGTGTCCTTTGTGCCGTCTTGTAGAAGGGGCGTAATAAAGGACATATTCGGTGTCAGACACTCGTTAAACATCCCTACCCGAATTATATCTGGACAGACTATAAGTTAAATATATCTAACTGTAAGTTAAAGAAGAAATAGATATAATATATTTATGAGTTTTTACTTTGATAAGTACTTATCAGATCTTCTGTGAAATACAATTCTTATTACTATTGTATGTTATTTATAACCAACCTATGCGTTTCCGTCAGATTTAGAACAGCAGTTTTGGAAAAACTATGGTAGATTTTCAAGAGGAGAAAACCTTGAGGAAATGCAGGAATGGTAACTTGGTATTCTATATTTTTTCCTAATTCTGAACTGCTTTTAATAGCCAATAAATTTTCATTCAAATAATGTTGAAGAGTGGAACATGATTTCAACTATCTTAGTGGCGGTAGTATGATTCGAGTCATTGGCAATATTATGAAATTTAAACTCACAAATTTAATTAACGAAATATTTTAATATCACTTTTTTAAATACATTTTTAATATACAAGTTTATACGGGTGGTAGTGCTTCCTCCATTCAATGCTACATGCAGAGAACTTCTAGTTTTTCTTTTATAATCGACTTTTGATTGGAACAATATTAATGGAATCATTGATAAGTAATTTTTTTTTTCTGAAAGGCTAAAGGTGAACTATGTTCCTGCTGAAGACGTATCGGCTATCGCTCCGCCAAGGATGCAGTTGACCATGATAGTTCGCTATCTTGGTTTCCAGCGTACATTTCCCCGCGAGAGGATGACTTGGAGATAATTGGAATAGGGACTGAGAGCTGAAAGTAAAGTCGTAAATATAGTAGAAGTGATAAATAACTGTGGAAGGTAAGATTCGCTTGTCTAACTAAAGCTGTACGGGGACTAGGGCAGGCTCAGTAAATAACAACTCTACGCTAGCACCTTGCTACACTATCAATAATCAGTTCTCTCCCTCTCTGATTGACTGATTTATATCCTGTTTGTTCGTTATATATCGGGCATTAGACTCTTCTTACCAATCGCCATCTTGTTAACACAGGCCGATCACACTAATAATATATATTATATACGATTAGACGGCTTCCAAAGTATCCTCTTCCAGTATATATACATAAACATACCTACATACTGCGTTATTATGATTATGATATCGCACCTTCAATAGAAAAACGACGTAACTCTTCAGCCTTCAGAATCAATGATATTGGGCAAAGCTTTTCAGTTTAGGAACGACATATCTGATATTTCATATAAACTGAATCTGAAATAATTTTTTTTTAATAAGGTCATATTTTCATTCGTATCATATTTAAATCTGAAGTTTTGCGGGAATAATGCATTAAGTTAAAATCAAAAAACTTTCAAGCTTTTGAAATTTTTCTGATGGTAACAATAACTATTTATATTTTCAAGTAGTTTATTTAATAATCAAAACATATGATGTGCAGCCCCATCCTCAATACATCTACAATTTAATTGAAATAATAATTAGTATATGGTTATGATATCTATAGCATGTATTAGTATTTACATAGTTTTTATTTTCATTTTTAACATCGTTAAATTCAACTATAGATCATTTGCACTTTCAATCATTTCATAAAACAGACATTCAACTATTACAAATAAAATCTTTTAGGGGAAGCGAAATGTTCAACCAGTTATTGATGTTTCAAGTTATTATTAGTATCAATTGCACAACAGTTTAACGACTTTTTAGATAAATATAATTATTTTCAAATGGTCAATAAAAGAATTTCAATACCATCATTGCAATAGGAATGCTTTGCTTTACCAACACCCAATTTTTTTTAAACTCACATGGAAGTTTCAAATACCTTTATTGAAAAATTAGTTTTTCCGAGTTATGACATTGTTCTTTTAAAGGAGCTATATTACATGACATTTTATATCACAATGCATGATCACCTTTATAAATCGATTTTAATTGTTCAATTTAGTTTTAATTAACGAAGGTGTATCAATTATGAGTGGATCACTGTGAAGTTGATAAACCCTTTAGAAAAAAAAGGAAAACTTAAATGGTTACAACACCAGGAACTCTTCAACACATTTATTTATAATATTAATTTAAATATGTACAAATAATACAATTTAAAATATTAAACTTTGATTATTTAAAAAAATAACAAACAAAAAATGAATAAAACAATTACACTACGCGGCAAAAATAGTACATCTAACTTTTTCCTTTACCTACATTACCTGAGCGTTTGGAGAGTTCCGTGGCTATTTTGGATTCCCCCAAATGTGGATTTTTTAAAATTTCTCTGCAGATTTGAAATCATATCACTAACTGATAAGAGCTCCCGTTTTTGAAAAAAGTTAGAATACGAAGAAGATTTATGGAGCTGACATTGAATAGTTAAAAGTAAGCAAAGGTGTATCGTTGTTACTGTGAGATCAGTAATCATAAACAAATGTGTTTTATTCTTATTATTAAATCCTTGTTTATTTCAATACGTTTATACACAAAGAACATACTTAGTCATTACAATAAATTATTGTTTTTCATGTAATATAAATTGAACTATTTATTTTTTCAAAGATTCCTATCGATATCCTGGCCCACCATTTTTACTGTGAGCCACTGTATGTGATAAGACCGCTTGTCGGATGCGGTTGGGCAATGGACGAATTCGCTGACGATGTTGAACGGATGTTGATGATATAGTAATTAGCCTAGGGGGCGTGGTTCCTGACACGCCCCCTAGTTTCTCATTGGCTCTTCCGCCTCCTGAATATCAATATGCACTAGTTAACAAACAGGATAATTATTAGTTATTGTAGGAAGCAGGTTCCACGCCATCATGATCCTCTTCATGTTGAATCCTCCTCGAATTTTCGTTCTTTTTATCGACAAACGTCCTGTATTCTCCCATTTATGTATTTAATTTTTTGCTTTGTCGTCATATTTTATTTTTATTTTTATTGTAGATCGTAGGACCTCCGAAAATGAGTAGTCCGGGATAATTACAGAGTTGCGGTTCAAAATTGTTCATAATAGCCGAACCAAGACACCTACTCGAAAAGGCAAAACTTTTGGTAGACAGTCATCGAATAATCTCCAAAAAAGATGGTTATTGCTTTGCGACATCGGTCAGATGAAAAACAAAGGATTTTCTATAAACAGCTAAGTTTACAGAACACAAAAAATTGCAACGCTGTAGTTTCAAATTACAGTTCCAACAGACAATCTAATAGATCATTTTAATAGAAAGTGAAAACGGTTTTATTCAAGATATGCATTTAAAAGAACTGTTTTAGAAAATATCGTTACTTAAGATACTTCGACTTTTATATAAATATATTTGATTACCTTTTATATGTATATGAATAGAACAAACCCAGTTGTCAAAATAGAGTTAACTTTATCACTTAGGAATCCTTAAATTGGTTATAATTTCTATAGTTTGTGAAATAATTTTGTTGACAGCGCTTTGCGGGTTTTGCGACCATGCAGGCGCAGCTCGAGGCAAAAAGAGAAGCCGGGCAGTCAGTCTCCGGCAAATGCGAAAATTTATTACCGACTCGAGAACCGGCCTGCCCTCAGCGAAATAATCTCCCTTCATATATCATCCTAAAGTTGATTTTAAAATTTTATTTTCCAGAATTAATAGTAAAGGGGTTCTACGAATTACATCCGAGGAATGCCGAGGTACTTAAGATGCTCAATTCACAAGCTTTTGTCATTTGTTGTCAAAACTTTAAATACAACTCATTTTTTCATATGAGTTCAAATATTTGTATCTTTTATTCTTTTAAATAAACATCTGAAAGGAAATCGAGTTACCTTTTAAATAATATCAACCAGTTTTAATTATCGTTTATTATTATTTGTTAATTTATTGTGTATTATCTTTATTTCTTCCTAGTCTCTACAGCTTTCCAAAATCATGTATTCGATTTGGAAAAGTGTTCCTACTAAGTGGGCAAATCAGAATAAACGCCTCAAAATCGAGCCGTGTAAGCTTCTGCCTACGGAAAGCTTGGTGTCCAGCAGTCAATATTGACAATGACTAACTACCTTCTTAAACTATGTATATTATCTCGGACTATACTTAGACAAAAGACTTACATGGAGACTGCATGCAAAATTAAAAAGACAAGAACCAACAAGACCCTACAAAAACTACCACATCTTCTGGACTACAGATCTTCACTTGAGTTACGAAACAAACGACTAATCTATAACAGAATGCTAAGACGTATTTGGACTTATAGAGTAGAACTTTGGGGCTTAGCAAACCACGCCCATAAACACAAGATATAAACAACACAGTCCGAAATTGTAAGAAAAATTGTTAATGCTCCTTGGTTTATTTGGAATCACGCCATATTCAATGACATGGAAATTCCCACCATAAAATTATAAGGTACATTTAACCAACAAATACACTATATTCCACTCATCAACACAAAATCACTGTAGCAAAGCAAAGAGAAAAACAAACACTTGGATCAAATTTGTAGGATGCGCAATCGCGCAGGTGCAAATGGAAAATTAAGAATAAAGAATTTAATTTTGTTTATTTTTTATTAAAGAAATATTACGAAGATCCAAGTGAACGGCTCATTACCATTCTATTTTAATATTTAATAAAATAATAGCTTGTTATCACATCTATTTGCATCGCTATATAGCTCGTGAACATAAAAAAAAACTAACTCTGTACCTAAATTTCTTTAAAAGTTAAAGAAGCTTTAATACTTTAAAGCCCATCTGATATGTAATTATTGTATCGATTCATATTAATATATGTACAAGATCAAGAATATAAATAGACTCCAATGCCACCCTGATTTTACTCTTAGGCATATAAAAAGATATTTTGATTTAAATTTAAATAATTAGTACTCAATTAAAAAAAAATACATATATAAATACGTGATTATATTCCTTTAAATCATAAAATACTAATATAAACCAAGAAGAAATTTTCTCAAACATCTGTAAACAAAATTTTTCATTACTGGAAAATCTATTAAAACTCAAAACGTTCAAAACCAAAAGTGTTATTCGTTTTTCAGAAGAATAATTTTTCTCAAAAAAAAATGTATAATACAATTTCTGAAACCTACTGTGTCTTGTCTACTTCGACATGTAAAAAATATATGCAGAGGAGGTCCACTGATGTCTTTATTGTTTTTTTTTTATTAAAGAATTGGATGGACCGCTCCGATAATTGTGCGGGATAAAAAAGGCTGGTATAATTAATTATTAGTTTTATCCATTGTCTTCGGAAACTTTTGAAAAAGTATTATGATACTTTAAAATGGCAAACAAAACTAAAGGATTTTTTTAATTGTTTAATAAGTGGTCGAATGTGTCTCGCCCAAGCGGTGCACCGCGGTGGTTTTACCACGCTGATTATTTATTACTTTGATGGATGGATCGAGTAGGAAGAGGCTTTAGAAATCGAATGAAGGCGACGCCACCTTAGCCTAACAGGATGCCTTGAGATTGGCAGCTTACACGACGTGGAAACAAATTTGATTTGACAAGATGCTCATCCGAGTAACAGTTCAGACGCTAGGAATGTCGAGTTTAACGTGCACTCTATGGTTCGCAGAAGTTTAGTCACTAGCCGTCGATGGAATCTTAATAATATATATATAGTAAATAATAATACTATTTATAGTTTATTTGTGCACATATATATTATTTGATGCGAAACAGCCCTGAAGGACTACGCGACTATGATGCAGTTTTTTTCAGTTCTTTCTTTTTGGCCCATCTTTGCCTGAGGATTTCACTGAAATGCACCCTCCTTTCTTCTGTCCACATCTTGGACCGAAATTGTTTCCTGTCTACGACAAGTACCGAATTTTTCTTGAATTTCTGTCCTATTTTCCCAAAAATCCAGTATAATCCTGAGTCTCTTTGTTTCCTATTTAATTTGTACTGTGTATCCGTGGCTGAACTTATACCCTATAATTTTACTGAAAATTTTCTTGTTAAATGTCTCTTCGCTCATTCCTCTGTATGTGACCTTAAAACCTGAGTTCTTACCCTCATTTCTGTTTCCAATTCAGGGATTTCACTATTAATTTCTCTGTTGGGTTTTAGCATGTATATATGTATATGCACTTTTTTTTTAATGGTTCTATTTACCGATTTCAATAGCTTTAGGCTCTATGGTGAATTAGTTTTAAGATACAACAGTATACATAAATAATAACATTAAATTAATAACATGTTATCCCTTAATCTATGTAATTTCTTAAATAGGGTTGAACTACTTATTTAAAACCCAAATAAACAGTTCATCCCTATTTATGATTTATACATTTACCTGTCCTCCACCCGGTCTATCTTCTTTCCCAATGGTCCTAGAATGTTCTGTTGACTTGGAAAATAGAGTGAATACCTTTATAAACTGGCTTATTACGTTGCTATGTCGTTATTTTTTTCATTCTAACAATTAAAAAAAAATACCTATGGGTCTTGGAGCACTTGTTGAACCCCTTGAAGTGGTATTGACTTCTGAACATTTTTTTGTTGTAGAGCAGTTGGCGTGTATTGGTATGAGAATACGCAGCGTCCGTAGCGTGTATGTGTGTCTCGCCTGCGGGCAAAAAAAGAGTTCCCCCTCCCTCGGAGCTAGATCCAAGATGAAGATACAGTATGACAAGAAGCCCGGCCTAATTATAGCTCAGCCTCACTCAGATATAGCCTTATTTATTGGCCTTGCTCTCTTCCACCTCTTTGTATATATTATGTGTAATTACAGCTTAGTCGGCCAACCACCATAATGGCAGCGCTCTAAGACAAGCCTTTGGACATCTTATAAATATTTAGATGTGGCCCCGGGCTATGTCTGATAAAATTTAAAAACAGAGAGTCCTCCGATCTATCCGGGGCACCGGAAAAATTCGACACGAACGTTAAAAAAAAAAAAGAGAAAAAGAAGATAACATATGATGGTTTATTTTAGATGTTTACCTTGGGCAATGAATTACATTAAGCATAAATAATTGGGGAGGGAGCGGAGTGCCTAGGACGTAGAGTGCTGAGTTCTCATGCCGAAGGTCCTGAGTTCAAATCCCGCTAGCTGGTAGACTTTCATTTAATCTGCTAGCGGCCGGAGATGGATCTTGGGCCCTCTTTAGGCTCACCCATACTCAATAAAGTATATACCGAATCTGGCGGTTGAGCCTGATCTAGGAGACATCACCTATCTGCACAAACATTGTCCAAGAAACAGTACCGTCTATACCATGTACTGAACCCCAGATCCTTCATGGGTTGTCTTGGTACAAGTTGTTTTATATATATATATATATATATATATATATATATATATATAAAACAAATTGTATTAAATAATATCTAAATATTTTTTGTTTTGTTTCACCCTACTTTGGGGTACTCCGGATCAGTCATCAGTGCATGCCTTTCTCTTCGCCCAGTATCGCATCATCCATCCGATCTCCTCCTTTCCTCATAAGAGTTTTTGATCATTTGCTTCAAACCTCTTCCTCTTGTCTCGGGTTATGCTCTTGGCAGTTTCATCCCTAAGCATACCCGTAACCCTGAGTTCTGTCATGTCTCCCTCATCCTCCTTAAACCAATTCGGTTTAGTTTTTTTATATATAAGGAATTCAAATAGTCTTTTCGTCAGCCTACAAGCAATCATTCGCAGTGAATAATTATTAATGATAAAAAAAATTAAAAACACAATTAAGAAACCCCCCCCCCCCTCCCCTAGCACAATAAATTGTATGGGCCTTTGTAAAAAAAACAAGTATTGCATTGAAAACCGATCATTTAGTCTTACTGTCACAAGACAAACCATATAAATTATTTAAGTTTCAATTTAAGATAAAGAAATACTGTCAAGATAAAAATAACCAAAATGAAGTGATCATTTTTCATTTTCAACTAGTCTCACCCCCTATGTGGGGAACCACTGCTATACTGCTTCTAGGACAAAGATAGTACCGGAAGGATTTATATACCTTTTTGAGCAAGGCTAGTCAACAGCTAACAAAGGCTATAGACTCTAGGAAATGAGGATTTGGGAATAACTAATTATTGGAGGTATGTGAGATCCAAAATTTCCAATGATTTTGAGCCAGCTTTTTAACTTTCTTCAATTTTTCAATGTAAGGCTTCATATTAACATCCTATAACTGACATTTAATGTTTGTAGAAGTCTTTTCGAAATGATTTTTTCGTATTGTTCAACAAAAAGATAGGAATTTACTCGTTAATAACCAAAAAATAAAATGCTGGTGTATCCATAAATCGTATTTTTTCCGATGAATATATTTAAAAAAAAAAACTAAACTGAAAGGGCCATAGCGTGAGTCGCACCCACTCCTCATCTAAACCATAATGGAGTCGGACCACAGTGGTATTTTATTATACTCATGTTACCTCCATTGTCCTGTATCATAGCAATCTTGTCCTTTTATTTAGGAATTATAATTTTGTTCGCTGTATCTTTCGACTAGCTGTTGTTTTTTTGCTGGGATTTAGAGGGCGTACATCTATAGATACATCTAGGTCATCAACGCCCGCTGGTTATTAAGCTTTAGGTCTTGCTTTGGTAACCCCCCTTTCCGGGTCCGAGGACGAAGCGAGAGGGCCCGAAGGGGCTCAAGTCTCACAAGTCAAGTGGTGGTTATATTGTTATTTAGGGCACGAGGATTGATCAGAGGATATGGATAAAAACCATGTTAACCACCTAACTATACTAAGGACATTAGTATAATCCACTAATGTTTAAAATCGACTATTCATGGAAAAGTCCAAATCCACTCAGATCCTGGGAGAGACCAGCTATTGTTTTAGGTACGATAAAACAATTATATATTTTAAACTATACCATATAGAATTTAGATGCTTATTATCAAGAGTTTAAACATTCTTCTTCGTCCAAATGAAGAATGTTCTACAGGTTAACAGCTCCGTTAAGCTTACGTCAGATAGCTTAAACATAAAAATTTATAAGAGATAAGTATACGAATATATTAACAACAGTAAACGAATTAATTCAATAGTGAATAATTAAACCAATTACACCTTGATTAGCAGCATACATGAAGACATCTAAAGTCTTCTTTCGCAGGTTTTGTGTTTGTACCCGAAGAGTTCACTAATTACATCGGTCGTCAGTAATTTGTTTTACATTAATATAGTATAAAGAATGCCGTTACTATCCCAGATAAGAATACAGATTCAAACAACCAATCGTCATGGTTTAAACATCAACACTTATAACTTAAGAACCTATTATGTAAAAAAAAAAGTAGGTATTAATACAACAGTAAATGAATAAATTCAACGACACATGATTACAGCAATACACACAATACAAAAGTATTGAGCAACTACACAATGATTTACAATATACATGAGTTATTATTAGTTATGTGCCTGAAGATTATATTTGAGATTTTCATACTCAATCTAATCCTCGGATTTTCAGTATAAACTAAATGAAACCGATATTATCCTAAACCTTTCTTATCGACGTCAGGATGTATTTGGGAATAACTGTAATAATTACTGATGATGAACATCCGACGAGATCTATGAATTTTATGGTTAATGGAATTTAAATGTAATTAATTCTGTACCTCAGAGGTAAAAGACACCAAGTCGCAATTTTTGTATTTGTTCAGAAAACCTTAAGAGCCAAACAGCTTAAATTTTATTTAATTAGAATTGATAAGTAATTGGAAGTATTGTTCATAGTTGATATCCTAGTATTTATTTATGACAATTTAACTGAAAGATTAATTTGTGGACATGTTGTCCTTTACCTGTGTGGCACAGGATTATAAAAGTGAATGAGAAGGATGATGGAAAAGTTGTTCAATTAAGAAAATTCACATTAGCCTCGTTAATATTTGAATTTGAGTTGTTACCGAATGGTAAGTAGAGAAGATATTAAAATACATGAATATTTTGAAGATATATGAATATAGAATAGAATAGACAAAAAAAAAATTTATTCTGGGACCAGGTACCTTAAGAATAACAAAAATGCACAAAATTAAATAAGTATAAATCTGGCCAAAGGACTACATTGTTAGAATAAAACAATATTTACCTATATAATATCTTGAAAGTAAATAACTAACAGGTATGTTTTTGTAGAGAATTAGAAAATATAATACAGCAATAAAATACAAAAACAGACAAATTCAAAATACAAAGAATAGGCTTATAGAAAAATAAGCGAATAAATAATAGCATCTAATAATATAAAAAATGATTACATTATGACTGAGGAATATTTACAGTAATTCATAAATTGATTAAGTTGAATATATCTATATTTATATTAATTATTGATTATAGAGCATCTGTTTCAAAATTTAGAAGATGTAGGAAAAGTTTAGATTTTAATGAGGTTAAAGAGGACGCATGATCGAGTAGGAGTGAGTTCCAAAGAGAGATAGAACGGGCTAGAAAGGAACGCTCAGAAGTTTTGGTTATTATTTCATAGTAAAATTCAAAAGGTCTTTAGGGTTTAAAATATCACACATGTCCAAGTGCCAAGTGCCCAGTAATAAAAACATTTGCCCCGTTACCCATACTTTAAAGTAAAGTGGAAACCTTAATATGGAAAAAATGAACTTATACCATATTTTGATACTTCTTTAAGTTGCCTAGCGATTATTATCAAAACGAGGTCAGATCCATGCGGGCCGACACTCGTAGTGAGAACGAGAGACCAGTAAAGACGTGTAAGAAAAACATGTTGCTCGAAACAGTTGGATATCGAAATCGCGGAGTACACTCGGCCAATGTTTATTATTCACCTCCGGTAAGAGCCAAGAAAGAGTTTTTGTCAAAGAAGGAGGCCGCGGCAAAGTGTTAGCAGGTTATATCGAGATGTGAGGCTAGGGATTGTGTTTTTGCATGGGAACGATAGTGGCTCCTTCAAACGGCCGCGCAGCGCAGGTGGTGGGGGTCCGGTCCCGGATCCCCATTGGTCGGCCGTCTCCCCACCACCCGCGGGGCCATGTATAACGCGCTCCCCTCATTTTATTGGACACATATCAAATTTCCGACAGAGCAGTCGTTTATTTTTATCAAAACAGTCCTCCCTCCTTTGGTCACCGCCTCATCATCTCTTCCATATTTTACCTCCTCCTGTCCCCCGGATGAAAAAGTCTACTGCGGGGAAATAAACTTTTTAACCTTGACTAGTAATCGGCGGCATTCGTTATCTCTGAGTTCATTTTCATGCTCATCTCATGTTCTCACTTATAAAATCTTTTAAACAATGTTATGAAACTTTTATTCTTATACAACAAGGATCGAACAACAAGGTGGCTTTCTTTATCCATTATTTTGTATTTGCAAATCAGCTTCAGCCTTCGAATGAGAACAGTTTTTAATGTATTCCCAACATGTTACTGTCTCACAATATCCTGACCAGCTATTTGATAATTTGATAGGTGGGAATCTGTAGTATGTTTTATTCATTGTAAATTTAAGTTTGAACATGTTTTTCATATATAACTTGGAACACTCATACTAGAGTGAAAGTACAAGAAACTACTTGCAGTTTGTGGCTACTTCAAAGCTTACTTGACAAACGCTCTAAGCTCCCAATTAATTACAAAGACTCATATACATGACTATTTAAGACCTATTTCGACTTACGAAGCAGATCTTTGGGGCTCCACTAAGTCATTGAATTCCTCTCGTATTCAATTCTTCCCATCCAAAATAATTCATAAAATCCTCAATTGTCCTTACTTTGTCATATATAATGCCTTCAATGTCTTATTGGTTGCTGATTTGGTCCGAACCAGATTTCAGATCTTTCATGACAAAATTTATTACTACTCAAAACCACTAGTTTTAAACCTATCCATGTCTAGACAATCCTCCGAGACGCCTGAAAAAAAGATGGGCACGAGATCTTCAAAGTTGAATTTGTTATTCAAGTACAACCACTGGATAGTTACTGTACTTTCCTCTATTTAAGCCATTATGTATTATTCATTTTATGTACTCGTGTTTATTTATATAGTTTATTTCATAGTAGAACAAGTTCTTCAACATTACGAAATGCTTATTTATGGCAGCTGGTGGGATATATTTGGGAAGCATTTATTGTAATGTCTTCAGAAGAAGCATAAGTTGGGATTACTGGGTTAAAGGTCCAGTAGTGTTTGTCATAAAAGTACATCAATGTCACACGTGAGAAGCTTACAAAATGTCTAGACGGATTTTATTTGCCGATAGTTTTTAGTTGAATTACGTACCTCGAAACAAGAAAGAGAAAATTCATTTATACCTCTTTTTTTTTTACAATACGATATATTAAAAAAAAAGTTCGTATAATTTAAATTCAAAATGGAGGGATAAAATACAAATATAAGAAAATTGACTCTTTAATTAGGGGGAACGAATAGCGATTTGTCAAGGAATAAAAATTTAAAAAATAAAAAGTAATAAAAAAATAAATAAAAAATGAAATCAAATCAAACAATATGACGTCGTTAAATAAGTGGATAATTGGCCCGCCTATCAGCTGTCGAATTGAGTTGGCACCTCCTCGACCAGTCCGAGTGAGTGATGTCTCCAGCTATCAGCTTCTTTAGCTTAATCCCTACCTAAGCCATCATAACTGATTTTTTTAAATATATAAAACTTCATTAAAATAATAATAAAAGAACATAGACAAAAAACAACGGGGCACCCGATGTTGACATGAATATAACCTGTGTTTCCTATCTATGTATCGCCCAGAATTAGTTATTAATTAATTAATAACATTATTATAATTAGCATTAATAGAATAATGAAATGTGTTGGGTAAATTATGGATACAATATAACTACCCTACTTGTAAATAACAGCTACTTGTAAATAACAGCTACTTGTATGTGTGAAGAAGCAGCCTGTATATTGTTTAATATTATGCTTTTTTCTTATAGAAACATTTTGTAACCGATCCATGTTTACTGAGACGGAAAATAAAACAATTTATGTTTTGTTTTTTCTATACATAGTTTTTTGTTACAAATATACATTATTATTTATTTTTTTTACATAATTTATCCACAATTTGTTAATCAGGGAAGGTTCAAGGAGCTAAGTTGTAAATTACACTTCTAGAAATGATGGGAAGGGCACAAATTATACACAATCATTATTTGCAGATAAGACCGAAAAGTAATGTTTTCAATATGAAGATCCTTGCAATGGAACTATCTCTATGCACAATAAATTAAATTAATTTTTCATTAACAACACTTACATTACATACGTAAATGTTTGTGTGGCCCCCTTTAAAGAATAATAAGAATTTTATGTTTATTTAATCGCAAAGAAGCCTAAAATCTATCATTTTTATCGTCATCTACAAATTTTGTATGCACTCAAATATATTTAAGGATATATTACGGGATTTTTTTTATATCAGTGATACAACTTGCGTCATCCATCGATAGATTTTTTCAATTTGTTATTAATTACTTCTATTAATAATAATCTCAATTCTCATTTGGAAATGAGAATTTTTCATATTATTTGGGAGGATATCTTATTTACGAAGTTGATTTATTAATTGTTTTGTGTTGTGTTAAAGCTTCGTTTTTTTCTCCTTCATGATCTTTATTTAGTACAAAAATCTAATTGAAGGTACCATCGTAGAATGTCATGATTTTCATTTCTGCTACAATTTTTTAACTTGAAGTTATTGCATTGAGAACAGACGAAGTCAGGGGATGGCGTACTCATTACATATGGGCTATACTCATTCGTTCAGCTGAGAATAGTATCGGTAAATGTAACGTGACGGTGTGGAACTGGATTAATATCCAGTTATTTCTTACCGTTATAGTTGTCTAATTAGCATAAGTATCCATTGCTCTAAAGAAAAGCTCCGATTCAAATGAACCTTAACCGTTTCGTGGTTCGAACTCCAGAGCGAAGGGGAGTTATATCGATGGGCATGAGAACCGATATACGTTCGTCATCTTGGTCGGTATAGTCGAAACATTAAAAATGTTTAATAAATAAGTAAATATAGAAAAATATTATGTCTTGATATTGCAAAAATATATCTTGAATTTGCGTATTGTTATCGTCGCTCAGTTGTACAAACCCTGGGATTAACAAAGCTAGAATTTTAATATTCGCAATTTCCATGTCCGATATCAATGATTACTAGAATCGAGATATTGAATACATAAGATGATAAATGTCCAAATTCTTTTCCATTTTCGTTTTTATCATAGAACATAGAATATCTCCATTAATTACTTTTCATATTTTTTCTTGCAACGACTGTTCAACTTCCAGTTTATCTCTTATACCCAAAAATTCCAATTCGACATCCACACAAATCGCGTTACTTATAATTGCTTACAATTTTTAACAACACTTATATTAATCCCGATATCCGTACATTCAGTACCTAAGCACTAGGATTCCTAACAAGGAAACAGCGGGATCTGAAGACTTAGGTGAGATTTAAGCTAGTAAGCTTGGAATCAGGCTTAATATCACTATAAAACCTATCTAACCTCAAAACCTTTACCAAGGAATGTTGACAGATTCGAAGAACATTAAAAAAAATAATAACAGAAGTTTTGATTCAGGCGAATAATATGAAAACTTTACTCCTGCTCTTTACTTATTTAGTAATGGCGTGGGTTATTTGTATATTAGTTTACATTCTGCCATTATGAGTCTATACTCTCAATGAGATTCTGCCATATTCCATAGAACATTTTTTTAATTATTACATTGCATATGTTTTCTTAATTCCATCATATTATCGTATGATAGTGACTCAAAACGTTCCTAACTAGGCGGTGTTTCCTCGCCTTATAAGAAGAAGTCACAAGGATACTCATGCAACAAAAATGGCTTACTTCGGCATATCATGAGAAATTATATATATATCAATACCTTGAAATAGTTATTCAAAGAAAGATAATGTAAAAAAGAGGACCCAGACGAAGACTTAAAGCAGTGTACAGGAATCTCATCAGTAGATTTATTCCGAGCAGCCTTCCACAAGGCGATATGTATCAGTTTGATATCCAACGCTAAAAGATTGCAAGGTACTTGAAGAAGAAGAATTAAATTATTCAATACTTATAATAATTTATAAGTGTTTGTGCTGTACCATACCACTTACGAATTTATTAATGATACTATATTTTTCGTACTTAATATGTAGTGGGGTAGCTCAATTGTATAGCGCTCAGGTGCCGTGCAAAAGGTCACATGTTCAAATACGGGTATATTTTATTAATTCTGGAGACCCTCCTAGGACTCAAACAGCCTCTATAAAATGGGTCCAATAAATTTGGGGGAAACCTGGCGGTTGAAAGTGATCTAGGACAAACCACCTCCCTGCACAATCGTTGTTCTAGAAACAGTACAATCTTTTACCACAAAATGAGCCCGAGACCTTTCATGGGCTGTAGTGGTACAGGCACTTAATATTATAGTATTTTTAAAAAGTTTATTAAATAATTTCTAATGATTTATTTTCATTAATGTATTATTAAATATATTTACAAAATACATCAGTTAGCTAGGTTGCCAAATTATTGAAACATCGATGATTTCAGAACGAATATTTCCTGCCTAGAATCCCCACTTTTTCATTTTTTACTATCTATGAATCTATGGAATGTTAATTTATTAATAATGTTATGCTGATCGTACTTAACACAGTAGTATCATAGATTTTTTAAAAATTGTATTCGTTCAGTTCTAATGATTTATTTCCATGTAATTATCATTAAATGTATATATCTTTTAAAACCATCAGAGAGCCAGGTTGTCAGTTTATCGAGACATCGATGACGCTTTCAAAGCGAATTTATCTTGCTTCGGATCTCCTCTTTTTCCCTCTTAACTCAGCGAAGCATGGAGGAATCCAAATTAATAAACCTTCCGAAAAGAAAGATCCGAACGTTCTGGATAAGGAGTCGATGATGAAGGAGAAAAAGAAAAATTGCCATTATAAGTATAAATTGATCCGTTGGTCGGTACGATAAACAGAAGCTCCCGAAGAACTCTTGTTCCAGATGGATTATTAGAGACGAAAAAAAAAGAAAAGAAAGGCATACATAAGAAGCAAAGGACTGGCGAAAAAAGGGTAAAGGGCCTCGAAAAGAGAATAAGAAGGTCAGATGTAAGAGGAGCCGGTCGGAGCAATGTGGCCTCATAGTTCAAAAACTCCCGACGACTGGATGTTCGGGGAAGAGCAGAAGAAATGCCGGAATCCGGGCGACGGAGTTTTTGCGCTCCTCGAGTTCGGTGAGCGTGGCATTTTGATGTGACATGGAAACTAATGTCGCCAGCTCCTAAAGTTAACTATCCTCGTTTATCTCCTTAGGTTATCTTTACATCTAGGGCGACCCGGCCATCCGTGGGCTCTCTCCCTCTTATAAGGACGCCTATCAATTAATCTTGCATTATCTTGTCTAATGAGAAGGCTCGCTGAAATTCCTCAGGTTTAAAGATTCCATCAACTAACGTCAGTCGATGAAATTCGGCTATATACACTTAAATACTTTTTAAGTTGAAAATAATTGACTGGATAATTGAAGTAATGGATTAAATTGATAAGAATGAAATACAGAGTTAGTGGCAAAACAAATTATTTTTAGTTCATATATATTTTACTCAACTACTTATGCACACACTTTATTATTTTTGTTAAGTAGCCTCTTGCCCAGATATTTATTCTATTATTATTACGACATTATTATTACTATTATTACGACAGTGGCTCATAAATTATTTGTAACATCTAAGGATGGACCCTATGGGATGTACTGACCATAGTGGGTCTCGCCAAGCCTCTATAAAGTGGGTACCTTTTATCGGGGTTAAAAACTGGCGGTTGAGCGTGATCGCAGACAAAATCACCTCCTTGCACAACTGTTGAAACAGTTCAGTATCTACCTCGTACTGGCTCTGGTAGCTTCGTGGGTTGTAGTGGTTCAAGGTTTATAACTAACAAATGGATATCATTAGTAATACGATTTAGCGGGGACAGAGAAGGGCGCCAGTGAGGCTTTTTCAGTTATCAGCTGCTTTGAAGAGAGCATTAAGGCCCGATCAGGTTTTTAAAAATAAACCGCATTATTCTTTCGAGAGCTGCCCCTGATAAGATCGCATTACCGGGAGCGCATTAGACCTTTGATAATTGGTAGTGGGGACAAGGAAAACCAATTAATTATTTGCAGCGCGGTCAATCCAGGCGAGTCCTCCTGCCAATCTCAAAGGCACTCCATCATTCAGTATTCCATCTTGGCCACTCTACAGGAAGAGTTCGAAGGGAGTTTCTGTCTAGACGTTGACGCAGAAACTTGAGAGGACATGCAGAAGAAGGGGCTTGTAACAATAATCCGCTAACCATTTATTGGATGTGAATTCAAATAAGGGCCAGGCAGTTTTAATTAAATCGCTGTTTGCCAAGTTACAATTAATCAAAACCAGAAAATGAAGAACAAAAATTCAACTACTAAATCGTAATACGCTCATAGCTAAGCCTCAAACTGTCATCAAAGGTAACTATCGATGTGCACCTGTCATGTTCATAGGACGACAAAACAAAAAATGTTTTGAAATACAAGGTGAATATTATTGAAAATTACTCTCTGAACTCTTTTTCTCATTTTAACCAACTTTATTTGTAATGTGATAAATATAAAACAAAAAATTACTTTCACTAGTATCGTGCACAATCTAAGAGATTAATTCATTCAATAATTTTACTTTATCATGGAGAGTAAATATAATAAAATATCAGATATAAAATTAAAATATCAGAATTTTGAAAACTTTTTTTAATTTACCCATTTTTTGAGCGAGGAATTAACAATTAGATCTCAAATGTGCGAGTCTCAAGTCTTCGAAATGCCTTTATCCGTTGAAGGTTGTAACTTAATCTAACTCTCATCCTTAACCCGAAACCATTTTAATTTTTTTTAAATCAAGTTACTGTCATAATCTACAGCCTAACGAAAAAACTCCCAAATACTTTAGCAATAGGATTATGTTTTTTTGAGATAAGTTCATATCATCACATAATTTAAAAATGTTTGAATCTTCGTCAGCACAATACCATATACTTACGCTTCAGTTGCTAACAATGCATAAATAGAAAGTGTAATTATTTATTATTAATTATATAAAAAAGCTCTAAGAATATAGCTTATAAATGACCTTGAATTCAGTACATTGTAGAGACTGTACTGTTTCTAAGCCAATGGTTGTGCAAGTAGGTAATTTGGCAAACTCACACTTATCCGCCAGCTTTGCCTCCCCAAATTTAAGGGTAACCATTGAGGCTGATTGAGCCCGGAGGCTGGTTAACAGATTAAATGTTTCTGTTACAGCTGGATTCTTGTCCGGATTCATCAATTCAGCGTTCTACAAATCTAATAACTAGCCCCATTTTATCAATTACCTTTACCATATAATTTATCATATTTAACATAAACAAATACTGTACCACTACAACCTGTGGAGGGTCTTGGGTTC
The DNA here is from genome assembly GCA_964056705.1 of Troilus luridus. Classification (NCBI taxonomy): domain Eukaryota; kingdom Metazoa; phylum Arthropoda; class Insecta; order Hemiptera; family Pentatomidae; genus Troilus; species Troilus luridus. The sequence goes on from OZ057413.1 coordinate 66,845,393, forward strand.
AGTACGCGGTAGAGACTGTACTGTTTCTCGAACAATTGTGCAGGTAGGCGATTTGTTCTAGATCATGCTGAACCGCCAGATTTTTCTCCATGTTTTGTGTACCAACTTGAAAGAGGCTGGAGGAGCCCTAGGAGGGTCCAAGATCACATAGTGTGTCCATCTCCGGGAGTTAAGAGATCAAATAAAAGTATGCCAGCGTATGGAATTTGAACCCAGGACTTACGGGAGGGCAAATCAACCTTCTACTTATTGCGCCACTCCACTCTTTAACATATGTAACACAGTTAATAATAATAAATATCTATTGGGAAAAATTAAACAAACGCCATTTGGCACATATTTTATTTGCAATCTTCTCTCGAAAACCTCGAAAGTAAGGAATTCATGTGGAAGTGTGGATGAAGAAGATATGTATGTTTAATAACAACACCATTTGAAGTTAGTCACTAATGAAATTTTCATAACCAACAATGTTCCTATAATAGAAGTTACTTTTATGTAAGATTCATCATCAAAATAATAAAAATAAATAAATAAAATAATAATAAAAATGTCAGTAAAGTTAATTATCAAATTATCCTTTGGCAATTAAAAGGTAATTACTTTAATGGTACTAATGGGAGTGACAATCCATCCGGTAGCAGGGTGAGGTTTTTTTTTCGTTATCAGTCATGGTTTGAGAGCGTGAGCTGTGAACTTTGTGATTAAATCGTAACTAATGCGCAGCGCCTATTGTCGAGTCATCCCAGCGAATTTCCTTAACCATATACCTCGCTTCCATGGCGTCGTCCAATCATTTCTTCCCTCTAATAGTATTAGATACGAGGAAAACCGTATAGGCGCTAAATATATTCTAATTATTTCGGTATGTACGGAATTTCATCCTTGAAGATTTAAATTATCAGAAAATGTAGTGTTATACATTTTTTTTCACAATTAATCTTATTTTGATTCAACATACAGAAAAACTTCTTGAAAAATGTATACAAATATTAGAATCAGTTCTAAAGACACTCAAAGTTTTCAGTCAGAAAATTGAGTTTCGTTGTGAAGCTTTCCTTATTTATAAGTGATATTTTTTTTCTTTTTAAACTCGTAGGAAAAAGGGAAGTTTATATTTTAGGTGGTTCCATTCTAACAGTTTTTATTAATGTACTTTTGCTCCCGCTGGTCATCCATTAATATTCTATTTATAAAATTTTGGTAACAATATGATCCTCCTGTCCGTGGATTAAGGAGACTGAAAAAGAAAGAGCTCGATGTCTCCCCGGCTGGTACTGTAGGATGTTTTTCACTTATGCTGGAACTTCAGAATGCTTCGTTTTCAAGAAAGACTATTTGGACGAAAGATAGAAAACAAAAACTGGGAGAAAGGAAGATAGAAAAAAAGGAAAGAACAGTTGAAACAGGTGCACTATATAGTTGTTCCATCGTAAAAAAATGATCCTTATGAACTTATTTCATCACTTATATAATATAACTTGCAACCCAGAGAAATATTAAAGTTTATCACTTTATTTGTCAGTTCCGTGTCATGTCCATGTCTGGAATTAACCTGTTGCTTCATTATTTTTCTGTCGCCATAATGAACCAACACTAAAATTAATACATGAATCTTAACGTTAAAATAAATTTAGTAGTTTTTCTGATGGATGCCTTCCGATTTATTTCAGTACCATGGACGAATAAGTAAGTACTGTGGCACAGAAAATTTGAAATTGAAAAATCTTTCTCGATATTTTGAAGTTGTTGCAAAATTCCATCGGGCTTTCATTTTTACAATAAAATAGAATGTATCTGTTCCGCCCGTTTTCGCTTCGAGTTGAGTTACAAGTTTTAACTGGTTATTCTTTTTTTAATATTTTCCAAAAATACAAGTTATCGTCCCCGAAAAGAGAATGTAATTATGAGTAATGACGAGATTTCGGTCAATCATTTCATCAAGAAATACAGGTTTCAACTAACATTTCGGTGCATAGTTGATTCATTGTTGAAATGCTCATTTATAAATGAAATGGTGATCGAAGTATACACATTTCTCGTAATTACTTTCCCTTTTCCATACTAAAGCTCACGATAACTTGTATTTTTGGAAAATATTAAAAGGGAAACGAATGAAAAGTTAAAACTTGTGACTCAATTCCAAGTGACAATCTGCGGAATATGGATTATCTATTATTATCTAATATTTTATTTTTAATATTATAGAAAAAGTTGAGTTTAGCTCCTACCCTATTTTTTATAATCTCATTTGGGACCTTCTGCAACCTATGGCACAACTTCTCCGAAAATTCATTTCTAGAGCGAATAGTTTATTTGCTAATCGATTTGTCATTGTCCATGATTCTGACCCATATAGCGTTTTGCCGATCAAGAAGGAACGGTATAATTTCCTTTTTTTTCCAATAGATACCTTTGTGTACCACGATATTCCGTTCACAGTAATATTTTTCTTCGTTATTTAACGTAGCGCATGACCACCTCAAACTTTTCCTATACTGTTTGTTTAACATTAGATAGACCTCTAAGCTCTCCCCCGGAGCCCCAGGGGAAGAAAGACTCATTATATTGAAATTATATTTAAATGTATTCATACAGGGCTGGAGAGGGCCTATGTTGGGATGTGCTCGCATAAACATGTAGTGTTGCCGCGTGGGACGCTGCCTCACAGTTTATTGATGTATTGCTCCGCAAAGTTCAGAGACAAGGTGGGTTCATCATCCAGAACAGGGCGTCTCGCCATCTATCTCACAAATCCTTGTCCGTACTCTTATTTATTTTTCTATTTTCAAATCCTTCTTTTAATCGCTCACCACAAGCAACAAAATCATTTATTGCTCTTTCAAATTCTCAACGCCTCTCGTGATATAGTGCCAGCGTACGGTCAAAATCCCGAATCGAGATAGGAATATTTTATACCCTCCTTGTGGACATACATCCACGAAATATATGGACCAGCGTTTAACCGGACATCTGGGCTAGGGACTCCTACATTTCTTAAATCAGATATTGGGAGGTGTAATTGTTCTTCTCGTGTATTTAAAATAGGTTCGTGGACTTGTAGCTGTAGAGGCTTATGCTATAATTCAGAGTTGATTTCTGGAAGGAATTTATTTATAAGGGAAGAACTTCTATTCTCAGCTCCCTAAAACGTTATTCATTTCTAAGTTTAAACACATACACATATAATTTACTAAAATTAGGAACAAAAAAATGCTGTTGGTTGTCATCGCTCGCTATAATTTTAAAGTGATTGAATGTTAGTGGGCTTGGATATTATATTTAAATCAGGGATTAAAAAAATAATATAAATGAAATAAATTATGAGGAAGAAAATGGTCCGGGTGGAGTTCAGAAAAAATTATCTTTAGTAAGAAGAAATTGTTTTTTTTAAAGGCAACGTTTCGACCCACATTGCAGGTATTCTTCAGGGCTAGGATACATCGCCTTGACGTGGCAGACCAGCTTGCTCGTACTGAGAATGTCTCAATCATTTATCTTTATTTAATCTCTTTTCACGTCTGTTTTTTTATTTTGGTCATAGAGACTGTGCCTGTTGTCAGCGACTTTTTGTTATGGTCTTTTTGTTATTGCCTAGTAGTGAGTCAAGAGTTGACAAATTTTAGAAATATATTAGTTGACAAATATTATATATAAATTATACTGCCTGGAGGTTAAAGAAACAATCCAAAGTTTAGTAATTAGTGAATACAGTAAAAAAAAAACAACTAATGATATGAAGTAAACACAAAAACAATAAAATCAACGAGAAAATCTTTTCAGTGGAGTAAAAAAACTAAGGCTATTCCGTCCTTCGGAAGGGAAGTAAAATGGGGATCCCTAGTCTCTATTATATCAATTACTAATTAAAGATCCCTATCCTAATTATGTCTGCATGAACAACATTTAGGACCCCTACTGTAGCATCGTCCGATTATCCTTAGCAACATTATAAACGTGACTTTAAATAAATAAACAAAAAACTAAAAACATATGTATTGGAGCTCGTGGCTACAGTCCACTTCATTGTGGTAGTGATCCTATTGATCATTATAAACATCATAGAAGTTGATAGTTCAATTATAGAAGTATGGAGTAGTTTATATAAGTGAAATAAATGTGTATTTATTTCCACTACCTTTATTTACGGTATTCGCTGCCTAAGGTTGTCGCTTACACAAGCCAGAAATGTTTACATTAAGATTTATTTTAAGTTGTATGTACATTTGAATTCAAATTAATTCACATCTGCCGGACAGGTATGCTTTAATGATTATATTTCAATTTAATACCTCAACGTTTCGTATTTTTATTTTTTTCTATTCTACCATTGACATTGTTAAGTATGAATAATGTTCGCGATTATTTATTTCTCCTCGGTTAAGGTGACACTTCATAGAACACGGGACAATTTGTTGCGTTTTTTCTACATATTGTTAGAATATAATGAAGCTTGCAAGTATCTGCATTGCTAATCCATGTGCACTGCGATGCATGGTGCTTTTGTTTCACTGTCATTCCCTCCCAAGGTCCAGGTGCAATACTTATGGGCATGCTTTACTCTGTACGAGTACTTAAATAAGCAGAGGTTTCCTATTTCTGTTATGCATAAGATCAAGTTAATCGTAAAATATACGACTTCCTCCCTATTGTCACAAAATTACGAGATGTACGGCCCGTGGGCACAGCCCTGTCGCACTGTCTTTTAAGTCTGATTGTGATTTACTGCTTTATGCATCAGTTCTCTTTTCATCATTTGACCTGCTTTGAATTCGATTAGTTTTTAGTATGTTATGATATATTCCTTATTGTTATGTAGAACTTTGAATTTCGCTCGGTACTATATTTTTTACCGAAATTTGAATGAAGTTTTATTTCATATTTCATTTTCGGGTATTTTATGTGTCGGAATATGAAATATTCAAAAGTCTATATGTTCTTTCGTTTTTTTTTTTAATTGTAAATTTATCGGATTGTCATAAATTGTCAATTTAGGCAACTTAAGTTGCTTTACCTCTGTCATTTTAGGCTTATAGTTTTCAAAACGAGTTATTTTTAAAATTGATCTGTCTTATTAAACCTGTGTTATATTCTTAACATCTGGAGGTACAGAGGTCGTTTTTTTAAATACACGTCTACAGTAAAAAATGTTAGAAACTATTATTTGGGATATTTGAATTTTGCTTTTCGTTTTAGAATTGCTGCTTAAAATAAAACAACAACAAGTTATTGAAGAGTGCATCCAAATATGAAGACTTTGAAGGTCTTTATATCCGAAACATTACACCTGGAAAACTAAAACTGCGTTATTATAATTCTTGAATTAAAAAATTATATCCAACTGGTTTCCTCATCAAAATATTTATTTTCAGATTGTTTTAGTTTGAATTTTTTTAAAAAAAACTGTTTGAACATATATATATATATATATATATATATATATATATATAAATGGGAATAAACAAGCGTTATAGCAGAAAAAACAAGTCGATATAATTTCCAAAACTCGAATTATAGAAGAAGCAGTGAAAAGAGTTATATTTTAATTGTTTCCTCTCCATCTTTAGGGATTAAAAAGATGGACCACGTTTCTAATTTTATTGGATTTAGATCTAGAAAACAATTTTTAAAAATATGTGACATGTTTGAGAATTTTCTTAATTTTTCTGTGAAATTAATTAAGAAAATTAGGTGGCATATTTCATTCTACGAGTTTACTCGTTTACTCCCACGATTAGTTATTTTCTGTATATTTGAAAGAAGTGTTTAATAGAGCCACATCCTATTCTACTAATCATTGGCTCTTTATAATTGTTATTATTTAAAAAATGGACGATATTTTTGTGCTTCATATATTATGGCTGGCATTCGGAATATCCCCTGCTATTTATAAACATAAGAAAGCTTCATTCATTTCTAATTTGATGTTTAGCATTCGAAAATTTATTTCATATGCTCTTCCAATTATTTGTTAATTTTACTGCGTTTTTTCTATAATATATAATATGCTTTCGATAATTTTACACTATAATTAAATATTATTTATACAAGTTCGATTTTTTTATCGAATTATTTCTCATCAGAATATCTAAATCTCTTCTATATTTACGATCTCCGATATTATATCTGTTATCCGATATTATCCCAACTACAATGGGATTCCGTGTTTTATTGACTTATAGTTATTACTACCAATATCTTTTTTTTTAGACAAGAGGTTAAAGATAAAGTATTAATCATATTCTCCTCCCGCAGGGAAAAAAAAAGATAAATTATGTGGAGTTGGCTGACAGTTGACAAACAGTGAGCTAGGAAACAATAAACACACAATCAATCAGTGGATCATTAGTAGCAGGCTAGAGATAGCTTCCTTTATTGATTCCTCCCTTCCATAACTATCCTTAAGAACTTAATAGTCCATAACCCACACACTATACTAGTCACAGTGAATAAGAGGTGGTTAAGTCGAATTTTATCCAGAGTGAGTTAACTGCATTTCGGGAACTGGGATTGTGTCATTCCAGTAGTTTTAGCCAGTGTTTGAGTTTACGCCTTATTCACTACGAAAATAGTGCGCTTCCCCAAGTACAAGAAACTCATTTTGATGAAAATACAACTTAGCCACTAATTTACCGGGGCTGTAGTTATAGAAAGTCACTGTGTTGATATGAATTACTTGTTTATAGTTGGTTTAAGATTTCTTCGGTGAGATATGGTGGATGGGATAGCTAAATCTGTTAAATATTAAAGATTTTCATTTTCTTTCACTAAGAAAAAAAAATACTCCTTTTGGTTTTCCCAGGTTTGTAATACTCATTTTTATTTATTTTTTTATTCTTATCATTTTTCTATCGTCTTGGAATTTTGAGTTCGAATTTCAGAACTTTTATTTTTGTTTAATTCTTTATGATGAATTTAAAAAAATCCTGGACGACCGCTCCATTTTAATCAACATCAACCTCAACGGCATTTAAAAGTCAAAATATTTTTAAAGGAAGCGTGCCTGGGGTTTTATCCAATACTATTACTATATATTACAGGTCTATCAAAGTGAAAAAACATCAACAAAAACAAATTGACATTGCATAACTTAATATAATACGTTTGTGGTAGTTACGCAAAGCAGTTATCTTATGGCTGATTGTCATTTCCTTTTTTTACATAATGTGCGATAGAGGGTACGTTTATTTTCTTTTGAAGTAAAGGCTACTGAAAGATCTGTGAACTTCAATGCAAAGGTTAAAGTGCAGGGTTCAAAGTGTCATCTTGCTTCGCAATTTCGTATAACTTTCATGCAATTTATCTGTTTAATTATCTCAAACAAGAAAGAAAGTACCAACATTCAATCCCTGCGACCCGTGTCATTGAATCTCTAACACGATCATGCAAAAATGCACAATCGATCAATTACGAAAAGGTCTGTATCGGACAGCTGCAGGTATCAGTTCTAATGAGGCTCTCTCTCGTGTGAGATCATGTTTTCCATTTATATTTCTCCTAGTGTGTATAGTGGTGAATAGTACTGTGCTAATGCAACATACATAATAAATGTTTGTACCAATGTACCAAAGTCTTAACCTAGGTTCAATTGATGTATGTGGGAACTGTTTGAGGAGCCATTCAAGGATGAATGAACCCATATCATTTACAACAGCATGTCCTAAGGTCAGTTATCTAGGCCAAATAACATGTTTTACCTTTTCCATAATTACATAATTTACATGCCATAAATAAATTTTGGCTTACCTGTATCCATTGCGACTAGGGACAGAGTGTACTCCGCCTGAGTCTCCCTATCAAGAGGCTTCAGAAGGGAGATCTCTCCAGTGAACGTGTTGATTCTGAAGAGTTCGCCATCGCCCTCCTTCAGGAAATATCGCACCTGGCCGTTGAACGGTGGAGTGTCTGCGTCGAAGGCAGAAACCTTGATGACGTAGCCGGAAGGTGGAGGCAGGACATTTTCCATAACGTAAGCCAGGTATGGAGAATCGAGGAAGGTTGGAGGGTTGTCGTTGATGTCGGAAACAGACACTGCCACTACAGCGGTGTCGTGCTTGGTGGCCGAGTCCTGGCTGCAATCCTCTGCTCTCACAGTGAGAGCGTACCGTGACTTGCGCTCGAAGTTGAGGTTCTTGGCCACTCGAACGACTCCTGAGTCCTCTCCGATCGAGAAGTCGCGATTTTCGTCACCGCCGACGATGGAGTAGCGTATCCTGCCATTCATACCTTCATCAACATCAGTCGCTGATACCTGAAACGGAAATAATCCCAAGTTGTGTATGATTATTGAATTAAATTAATATATAATAAATTATAATTATATAATAAATTATGTTTTGATTAAATTATGTATTTAGTTGAGTTGAAATATTGATTTTTCCTGGAATAATCCTTGTTTTGTAAGGAACCTAAAATTGGACTTAACGTGTATGCTCATCAAGGATATACTTTTTTTCTTAAATGGTACAAGTATGAAAGAAACATAGTCCCATGATCATTCAAATATCATAGGAAAAATAGAAAGAAAAAATGTTTAACAGATCTCACATCCAAAAAGATGTGTATTTGAATATAGGTATTGAATGAACAATAAAGGATTCTATAAATAATAAAAAACTGGTTTATATTCAAAATGTAATGTCAAATAAATATTAAAAAAGAAAAGAAATTCTTTAGCTAAGCTAATCAACAAAGAGTAATTAGTTGCTCTGTTTTTAGCATCATTAAATTATTAAATTAATATAATCGTTCACTTCATTTGTAATTAAGAATGTATACAGGAGGAGGAATTGGATTTATTGTTACGAATTGGGAGATCCTTCGTTCAGTATCATTGTGTTCCTCTGCATTGTTCGACCACTTTAGTATCGTTCAGTATCATCAAGTTCCACTTCGGTATCGCTTTGTATCAAGTTCCATCACTTCAGTATCGTTCAGTATTACGTTCCATCCCTTCAGTATCGTTTGATATCATGTTCCAAAATTTCAGTTCATTCAGTATCATGTTCCAGCCCATTTATATTTTACTTGTAAAATCTTTCACCCGCCTTCTGTTGTGTATTTTATTATTTATATTAATTTATACTGTTTAACATACTTACATATGTAATTAATTAATACTATTAATAACTTAAATGTTAATAATGTTTCTGAATAGCTGATAATATTGAATGAGGTAGAATGAGGACACGTTTCAGATTTATTCCTAGGAAAAGCATTATGCCGTTAGTAATGTAACGTGGGTGGTTTTATGGAGGGAAAGCAAAAATGCAGGCGTACAGCTGCAGTAAACCTATTTGCATCTAGACAATTCCAATATCTCTTTAGTGTAATTGAATTCCTATCTTCCAACTTAAAAAGATATGCTTGTTTTCAACAACTTCAAATATATATATTTTTTAGCATCGTCCGATTAGCCATAGCAGCATAAAGTGACGTTAAATGAACAAACAAAAAATATATATTTTTTAAAATATTTTCTTGATGTAAAAAAACAACTATCCGTCCCATGCCTTTAACCCATTCAGTGCTGAGCTAATTTTCACATATTTTGTATAAATTCCGAAAGGATTTTAAAAAAAAAGTACCTTATTAATTACTGCTACGACACGTCCACACAGATCGATATCTAAAATCAAACTGTGCAATATTCCGACACTCCGCAATTTAAACCCATTAATAGAGAGTCGATTTATTGACGGTTCACACTGAAAGGGTTAAACATCTTAGAGAATCTATAACCATTTCCTCGCGTTTTCTGTAGTATCACCTCTCAATGAGCTGTCACATATGTCAGTATTTTGTCTGCGTTTTTATAATTTATGAGTCTTTTTTTGTTAGTCTATGACATTCTAATTCAAAACATTTCTCTGGTTTTTTAAACAAAATTTAAGTAAATTAGGCAATCAGAAGAAATTTTCGACGGAATAAAAACAATTTATAAGTGGTGGAATATAAAAAACAATTATATCTTTTAGCTTTAACTTGTCTATTTAGTGCGTTGATCAGCCATTCTTTCCACTTGACAAGGCTAGAATTGGCATTCCTTGTTTCTTGCATGTGTCTTTAATTTATTTCCTCGCTCAGAAGATTTTACAATGGTTCCATTCAATCTAGACAAATGGTTCCACCAAAATAAATGAATAACAAAATAAACTAAAGATTTCTGGAACCATAAATTGGTAAAATAATTGCTTGAAACTTTCTTACATCAGTTCGACATAGGTTCAATTATGTCATATATTGCTTTTCACTATAACCAGACTAAGACTTCAATAGTTCAAAACATGGCCAGTATGTTGAGATCAAAACTCATAAAAAATGTATTTCTCGCACTTTGAATTCCATACACTACTATATAATCATGCCAATTGTTAAATTATAGAAACAATACGATTTCCTCCTCTAAGCAAAACGATCCCAAACCACTGGTGCAATACCATTAATTCGTCCTCCTCATTCTTTTGATAATACTACAAACCAGTATAGTTGAAACATCACATTTTTATATAAAACACAGGAATACATGAAATTTATTTATTTACGGAAATGATAGTATGGAGAAGGTGATAATAATAGAATGAAGAGGGTATACAAGGTGGATTCACCCACTCTCGCAGGAGGTTCATAATACTTAATCTGTTATCATTTAGGCGTTCGTTACTTTACCTGCAATACACTTGCTCCAATGCTAGCGTTTTCCGGGACCGATGCCGAGTACTGCTTGGGGTCAAAGACTGGAGCGTTGTCGTTCATGTCAAGGACGGTGATGAGTAGGGACTGCTTGTTGTCCTTGGAGGGCTCTCCCCTGTCACGGGCGGTCACCTCGAGGCTGTAATTCGCCCTTCGCTCGCGATCCAGAGGACCCGCCACCCTGAGGAGGCCGTCCACAGGGCCTAGGGTGAAGGTGGAGGCCCCCTCTCCGCTCAGTCGGTACTCTACGTAGCCGTTCCTTCCTTCATCCTTGTCCAGAGCCTTCACCGCCAGCACGACCGTACCTGCCGCGGAGTTCTCTCCGACTCCTGCTGTCTTCGGGGACACGAACTCAGGCCATTCGTCGTTCACATCCTTAACCACCACGCTAACCTGAAAATAATATAAAAAGCATTAAATAGGTTTTGTTAAATAATTATCAAAATTTACCATAATAAATGTCATCAAACAAGTAAGCATGCCTATGTTATGCCCTTAACAGATGATCGATGACCTAAAGTAATTTGTTTATAATATGGATTTTTATCCCAGGAGGTTACGTCATTGCTTCCTAGTTGTCCGAAATGTAAATTCTCTTGCTTTCCCTTTTCTGTTATATTTGTACATACCAGCAATAAAGTTGTAAGTAATCATAGAGGATATATAAATATATATAGAGAGAGAGCAGAGAGGCAATGGTACTACAAAAAATGGATAATATAGTAGTCACTATGTTAGTTTATAGTTAACAGTGAATATAGTTAGTTAGTATCTTTGTATAATTATGTTATGTCGTTCCATTTCATAATGAATACATTACATTCTTACAAGTCAAGTTTACTGTTTGTAAACTACGCGAAAAATGTTCAATTCCAATAATTTCTTATCAAATTCTTCTTTATATTGTAAAGAATATAGGAAATAAATCTCATTAAATCAACTTACATAATATTTCGCTTATCTTAATTGAATGGATTTTCTATCTAGGATTAAATGAGGGCAAAAGACTGACTTGAAAAGACTAATTGACAAATACTAATCGTAATTACCATTTTAATTACACCAGACTATTATTAATAATTTAAATTTACAAAATCGAAATTTAAATAATTAAACCGTGTATGAGAGATATATTTGTATGCAAAAGGCAAAACTAATCATCCCATACGTTCCCATTAGAAGGTGACATTAATAGTTGAAAAAAAACAAAGGTAAGTGTGGGTATTTATCGTCTATAGAGATTAGTGAGATAAAACGTTTAGCAGTTTTGCACCCTATAACATCCTTCAGTCTTTCGAAACCAGGGACTTGGCGAGGACAATGGCTGTTTTACAAAACGGGTTCTAATTAGCGATCGTCTCTGTACTGAAGTGTCAACCAAGCTCCGCGCTCTGTCTCTCTGCTACTCAGAGTCTCACACACTTATAATGGTCATTCCTCAGTCTGTTGTCTGTGTTTGTGGGTTTCTGAGTTTTAGTGTATATTTAATCAATCATATAGCCTATTAAGAAGTGTGAAAAACCTTTTTTGTTTTCAATTTATTATTATTTATTTAACTGAATTTTATAGTTGTCAGCAAACAAACAAAAAATCGGGAAAATGTATTTTTAAAAAAATATTTTTTAAAAATAGAAGAAAACAAAAACTTATGTGATGTTCAGAAAAAGAAATAAAATAAATGTTCCATATTAATAATAATGAATTCTTTATTTATTCTGTGACATGTCCATTTAAGATAATAATACAAGACATGAAATATTAAAATAGGGTCTTGGAGTAAAATTATATATTAGTTAATTAATCAATGAAAACAAATTAGGAATTAACTCCTAATATCCAATTAAATGGAAGAAAAAATAATAGTTATGAATAATTGTAATGATGAAGACAATAAATAATTATAAATATAAAAATCTATGTGAAAAAAGGCTTGATACCGCCATTTCATGTCCCTTCCGTAGGGCAGTGTAATTTGTACTTCACAAAAAAATACTATCATTATTAATCATTTTCTGAAGAATGGATTAGGAAATTAAATTAAAATTAATATTTATCTCAATTATTATCCATTATTATGACACTAATTATTAAAGAATACCGTCATTATTCAGGATGTAATGTGATATTGGCTGGCCCTCTTGAAGATGTGGTTTACGTCAAACGGTCAAACAAATTTGACAATAATAAAGTCGGAAATGAGAGAACCATTTTAATGTGAATTTTCAATTTTTCTTTTTAAAAGAAAATCCTTGGCTTGTTACCAGAGTAGAGACGTATTATCTTTATTATGGCATTTAATAATTATGTTCTAAATTATAATGCAATAGAAAAAATCCCAAACAGCAAAGCTTCCAAGTCTCTAAAATACTGAAAAACTAACCAGCCAACGATTCGCCAGTTCAGGCATCATTAACACATACACAAACACATACACCAACAATTACACCAACACTTACACCAAATGAAAAATTTATTTTATTTATATTATTTTCTTTTTGTATATTGGCAGAAAAGTAAGCTGGTTACTTTTTCCAGTAACTTGAGACTACAGCCTTCAGCTTAGGAGAATTTTCTTATTCCAGTTCTAATTTAAAATGTATGTCTCTTTATGAGTTTTCGTTAATTTTTATTGATTAAATTCTACTTTCCAATCTACGTACAAAATCTGTCAGACGTAAATATTTAATTTTTTCACTTATTCAGAATTATTCAGTTATTTATAATAGGATGTTGATAGTTGGGGGTGCAGTCAAGAAAACACGCAAAAATAGGTGAAACTATTTTATTTTAAGTGCCGACCTACTATGTAGGTCATCTTCAGGGCCGATAGGAGTGGCTGCTCGGACAGCGAGTAACTGACGATATATATATTATATATATATATATTATTATATTATTATTATTATATATATATATATATATATATATTATATATTCAGTTATTTAATTTTAAACGTATGAATCTATTTCCAAGTGATTTATCATTTTGATTACATGTCCAGCTTTTTTTTTAAATACCTATTTTTCTGTAATGTTGGATGGCACGTTTCAAACCGCTCTTAGTTAGAACAGTATTCATTGAATGTTTACCAATATTTTTTTCACTTTGCAATAAGGAAATTATTATTTCAGGCACATCGCATTACATAAAAGAGCGGTATTAGAAACCAGGAGAGCCATCCCCAAGTGGGATAGACCACAGGAAGTATCACAAGTAGAAACTGTATCGAGACCCTTCAAGTGATATAATCTCTCAAGTGAAAACAGTGCCATAGATTACTCAATGTCCATCCACCAAGTCAAGCCGCAGATTCCACTGAACATTCTTGCGGTCGATTCGATCTTTACCGTTTTCTCAAAAGTTTGCACTCGTAATACCAAAAGTAATTTCACTTATTTTAAAATAAAGTAGAGCATTTTTGATTTTTAAGTTTTAAAATTATTTTAGGGAATGGAGTAGCTCAGCGTGTAGGCTTCTGAGGCTCCGGGTTCAAATCCGCCTATGACAGATTTTTAACTTATTGACATTAATCTAAGAGCCTTGTGTGATCTACTGACCATCCTGTGTTTCACCCAGCCTCTAAGCTACTCCCCTTAATTGAGAGAAAAACCGGACTGTTGGGCGTGTTTTCGACTCATCACCTCACTGCACAACCATTCTCCTTGAAACAGTACAGTCTCTACTATGTACTAAGTCGAAGACGCTTCATGGGTTATAGTGGTACAGTATAGTTTTATAAAAAATATTTTAGCCCAACGTTTCTCTTGCATCATCATACTTCAAAGTCATATTAAATCTTTGTTTTTTATACCTTTAAGAATTTCTTTGTTGGAATAAATGTTGTCTTATTTGATCTAAGGATTCTTTCTGGAACTAAGTAATTCCACATATTGGGCCTTCAGGAGTGTTTTTTTAGTGGTAAATGCTTATTTATTTTATTTTCAATTTTTCGAATCATCCTTACAATCCAAACCCATAGTATGGGTTCAATGCTTCTTACTTTGCTATAAATAAAATCATCACCAAAATGACATTAATGACCCCATTTGTTGTTAATTTGGCACGAACCCATTATCATTCCTTTCATGTAAAAACGTTTCGTACACAAACCCAATACTTTCAAATATATTGGCTACCTCTTTAATTTCCGATAGTGCCTTGAGGCGTCTGAAAATAATATTCGTGACCTTTTAATTAGCTATTTGAGACCTTTTAAGTTGGTATTTGAGGGTAGTCCATTTTGTATCATTCCTACCATTTACTGGTTGTATACTTATAATACAGTTGTTAATTTCAATATACTCGTATATATATTTTTTAATTAAAATCATTTATTCACCTTTAAAAAGACTTATTTGTTTTCAGTTTTGCCTCAACTGTTTAAATGTAGAATGACATTACAGTATTGTCTACTTCAGCGTTCTGAATAAATGTTGTCTTATTTGATCTAAGGATTCTTTCTGGAACTAAGTAATTCCACATATTGGGCCTTCAGGAGTGTTTTTTTAGTGGTAAATGCTTATTTATTTTATTTTCAATTTTTCGAATCATCCTTACTATCCAAACCCATAGTATGGGTTCAATGTTCCTTACTTTTCTATAAATAAAATCATCACCAAAATGACATTAATGATCCCATTTGTTGTTAATTTGGCACGAACCCATTATCATTCCTTTCATGTAAAAACGTTTCCTACACAAACCCAATACTTTCAAATATATTGGCTACCTCTTTAATTTCCGATAGTGCCTTGAGGCGTCTGAAAATAATATTCGTGACCTTTTAATTAGCTATTTGAGACCCTTTAATTTTTGAACTTTAACAAATATTTTTGAAACGGTTCCTTCATCGTATATCTTAGGTTATTGATTTCTCAGACTTTAATGTATTTTATTAAAAGCAAATAGGAGATGGAGTAAATGGAGTATACTCATATCACGGTATTTTGTGACATCACTGTTTAGTGGATTTAAAAAGAAAACACCTGTACCACTACAACCCGTGAAGGGTCTGGGGTAGAGACTGTACAAGTTGCTTGGACAACGGTTGTGTAAGGAGGTCACGCTCAACCACCAGTATTCCCCCTTATTTTAGCTAGCCACTCTATAGAGGCTGGGTAAACCCCAGGTCCATATCACGTAGAATTCATAGCCAGACGCTAACAGATTAAATAAAAGTCTGCCAGCGAGTGGGATTTGAACCCAGGACCTTTGACATGTCAACTCATCGCTCTACCACTGAGTCACTTCGCTCTCTAAATTGAAATATACAAATCTTGAAGAGGTGTGAAGGATACGGCCAAAACCTGATCCGTAAAACAAATCGCCAGGCCCGATATTTAGTAGGGTCGTTGATTGTCATGATGCTTGGTCAGGCTCTGCAGTTATGCTATACCGTGCTACATACGAGTACAAGTAGCTTGTTTGGGTTGATGTAAGAGAGCAAGTAATAAAGCGATTTATCCGTTAAGCAGAAATCTCTTGTAAATAAATTGTTTATAATACCGCGTCAGACCTAATTTATGCTTCGTCAGGGATGCTAGCTATGGACATATTTGTATGCATTAGGGCCAGCGTTGGCCACTAAACAGCCGTACTATTTCACCTCCGATGATGGTACATCACGCCTCTTTATACTCTCTGAATATTCCTCATCGCCCGCAAATCCATTTACATGAGGTCTCCCCTTTTCCGGGGAGGGAATAGGATATAACATTGATTTTAAATCATCTCCTTTAAAAAGTGCTAGCTTATACACACCGAAGGACTGGGCAGCTCCATAGAGGATAAAGCCGGGAACCTGTTATTTATAAGCAATAAAGTTGCACCTCTTTGGAATACGGCGACGAATCCTATGAGCCATTTATAATTCTGCATACCCGATGGGGAATAAACTCATCGGCTAACTAATAGGAGCTATCTAATCATAAGTAATATTAGACTCATGGGAAAGGTTTTAACCTTTTCATTCGCATTCAGTATTTGAAACGCTGGTTTTCGTTGAAATATTAGTAAAAATAAAAATCGTTCTGTGGACGATCTTTACGAGCTAAGGGATAAGCTTGGTAGATTAAAAAAAAAAAAAAAAAAAATAGATTGTCAGAAAATATTTCAGACATAAATGATGCAGCGCCATGTAATAAAAGATGGAATAGTTATAATAAATGCTTTTATCTTAATAGTAGCCTTCATGTTAAGGATGGTTTATTTCATTGCATATTTTGAAATATTTAGATCTGTCTCAATTTCTTCATTTCTTCATGAATGATACACACGTAGCATCAGAAATAAACCAATGAATCGAGTCAGTCGCTTCGGACTGATCATAAAATCTGTTCTGATTTTATTATTTTTTTAGATTGACCATTTCGTCAATTATATATATTTATATATATATATAAATACACACAATATACCACACATAGTTATAATATTTTCAAATTATTATACAAAAGTACTCTTATAATTGTTTACATGAGTATTGCATACACGTTATAATTTGTAATAATAATTTATTTTGTAAGAAACATATAAATTTATATAAAAATGGAAGTAATCTGACATATTTTTTTTATTCTCCATTTCTGTCTTATTAATTTCGACTAACAGAAACTCGTTATTTTTTCAACGTATCCTAACATTTAACACGTAACCTTGCTTTATATGAATTATAAGATATTTTTTAACTTTAAATCTGATCTGAAAAACACACTTTGTGTATTTATAGAAAAAGGTAGATGTATTTAAAATTACTTTTTAGAAATGAACCTGATAAACCATTTAAAACATTTACGGTAATTTAGGGCTGAAAAGATAATTACTGACAAATATTGCAATATATCGCTTTTTGGGCATTAAATAGTAATGTGTACTGGTGTACATTTGTACGAAATAAAACTAATTAATTCAAATGAAACTAATTAAGTCAAGTAAAACTAAGAAAACCAAGTGAAGATATTTAGTCCAGGTGATTTGATAGTTATTTGTAGCGTCTTGCCAGTCAAGTACTTTCATAACTTAGCCTCTATAGCTCTCCAAAATCAATATATGCGATTAAGCATTGTGGTTCCAAATTAATATTAGTACAAATAAATTTAAAAGTCCTTGAAAATATTTATTTTGGATCTGCTTCAAATTCTCTCCAGAAGCCGAAGAAGTGCAATTTAAAAATTACTGGCACACTTTTACTTCATCTTATTGGATTAAAACAGTACTAAGTTCTAATTATTAATAATGTTACTAATCATAGATGATGAAAATTATGATATTATAAACTAAACGACTTACCTGAACCGTAGATGACAATCTGTGGTGCGCCAACTTAGCTTGATCTATTGCCATGACTACCAAGTTGTACACAGGCTTCGTCTCCCTGTCCAGAGGTCTCCGTGTCCTCACTGTGCCGTTGTCAATGTCCACTTCGAAGGCAGAGTCTTCATCACCTGCGATGATGTTGTATTCTATTCTACCGTTGTCTCCTAGAACATTAGTTGGATGAAGGAAGACTGTAATGATTGCTATTGAATACATAGTATTTTTTAATCAATACAACCATTCATTCTTTCTCTAAATTAAAAATATATTATTCAATTAGTCAAAGCTACCGAACAGTGATCAACTAAAAGTAAGAGATGCTTGTTTAAACCGTTTCATCACAAACGTAGACATCACAAGAGTTTCATGACATTGCGTATTTTATTCTCTTGTGTTTGGAAAATTTTAAATTAGTCACGTAATTAAGGAATAATGCCTTTATTTAAATTGATTATTAAACAAAATTATGGTTTTTTGAAGATAATTGCCTGTTATAGATTTTAGTTGCTGAAAATTGAACGTAATAAAATTGTTCATACCACAAACATTTATGTATATATTTATTTAAATTTTTATTTATTACTATTACCTTTACAAGTATACGGTTAAATGAACATGTCAGTTTTATACTTCACTTGCATTTTGGTTAGCTGTAATTTACTTTTTTATTAGATTTTTTATGTTACCCATAAGCTTTATTTCAGACGCAGCTTGTATCAAAAGCTTGTAGTGTTACTATAAATTGAAAAAAACAAACTCCACATCCACTAAATTTGATCAATACAATACTAAGATATTTCAATTGTTGAAAAATGAATGAATCTACATTACATATGACGGCGTGTAAAGGCGATAGTACATCATTCTTGTATTTAAAGAATTTTTAAGGCCTTAGGTACATTAATATATCAAGAGCAATAGAGTAGGGATAAAAAAAAAAAAATTAATTCCAATTTCGCCTATTATTTAAATAAAAAAAATTTACTCTTTAGTTTTTCATCCCCTCATCTTTGTAACTAGTGTAATTATAAGATCAAAGTATACTAGAATCCAAAAAGAACAATGAGAATTAATGAGAAATTGAAACAACATACTTTAAATTTATGTTGCACGATTTTTGTAAATTTACAAAAATAATCACAGCTCAGAAATCCAACCTCGTGCTTATGACAATATGAAATACCTTTACTAGAATTTTAATAAGGCGCTTTGCAATTATGAATTTATTTCTCGGACACATAATTCATTTTGAGCCTTAGTCGTTTCTTTAGGATTTTTATTTTCGCCCCGAGCTGTTAATAGTGTTGGTGTTCCGATGTGTTATAGCGAAATAATTCAAAATGCCTCCCTTACACTGAAGGGTACCAGGTTTGCCTTCTAAATTTAAGTGGCACCGCCATAGAATTTACGACACGCTCATGTTACCGCGCAATGACTCTTAATAAATGTGTGGGGCTTTTCTGTTTTAGGTTACGGCCTAGTTTTGTTAAAGCTCTAGGTACGTTTGAACCCGTTCCTGTTAATATTTAAGAGTTATATACTGTTTCAGAGGTATGTCACTTTCCCTCTGTATTTTTAGTTTTTCGTTTGTTTTTTTTTCGTCCCTCTAGCAACTTTTTTTTTTCTTTTTTTTCTTCACCCCCTACCAAATGTTAATAAGAAGACTCCTTCAGAGGACGCCATTTGAAGAGTTGTTAACGATTGGTGGCGGACGTAAACAAGGCTAAAACCAGATGTTGAACACAAGATAAGCTTCTCTCGATAACCCCTCAAGGTTCTATTGTAATAAAGATTTTATCTTGGACCGCGGTCGGCCATATTGGGGATTCCTCTGCGTTTTTTGGTCCCTCGTCCTCTTTTCGATTTCACCTTTTAACATATTTCAGAAGTTGACAACATTTATATATATTATTTTCAACAAAACTAATAAATCGATTCGGTCAGGCCCTTATTAGCCTGCTACTAATATCTATCATATCTATTTTTTTTATAATGTTCAGATATTGCTCCTTCAAAAGAACGACATATCTCAATTGCCATGTTGTCTTCAGTAACATTCCTTCAGTATTATTCAAGCTTTTAATTCAGGAACGACATTTCTGGTGTTCCATTCGCAACATTTTTTTTAGTTTTAGTTTATAATTTATGAAAATGAGTTGTATCATGTTTAAACTCATAATAAAATTTAATAGCAATAATGAAATAAGTTAATATTAAAAAAAAAGTCGACAAGCTTTTAACAATTTTTTAAAGTTTAATAAAATAATTTTAATACCATCATTACAATTGGAATGCTTTGCTTTACGAATGCACAAATTTTACTTTTTTAAATTCAAATGTAACTTTTAAACATGTCTATTGAAAAATTAGGTTTTTAGACTTATGGCATTGTTCTTAAGGAACAATATGTTCAAAGTATTAAGGACTTATTGCTGAAAATAATAATTTAATTTTCTACCAGGCTCTTTCAGTCGCATTTAATATTGCTTGCATGTTATTCAGTGGAGTTAGTAATTAGTTCAATATTTATATCGCATTATCTATATAGTAATTATCATTAATCATTTCATAAATGATAAGTTATGGTTAACTTCACTCAATTCATGAAATATATTAAAATGAAAAAATAATTACATAAATAATTTTAAACTAAGGGTTAGTTATATCAACATTGACTCATTTTTTTATTGATATTGATTACATGAGCTGTTATTTTTGATAGTGGTATAAGTCCATTTTTTCATGTATCGATATATACTAAGCAGTTGCATCTGAATTAATTTAATAATACTTTGAAACATTTTGTTTTTAACACTTAGCGCTTTGCAGCGCTTTTGTGATGTTTCTATCTTTATTCATCTTTTTAATTTTATCGTGACATGATGATCATTAAACGTATTTATATGAATAAACGATTTTTCTTTGATCCTTATATAGACTTATATAAGTTTCAAAATTAATAGGTTGTGTTATAGAAATAAATCAGATATCTTTACTTCGTAAGGTTTCAGGCATAATTTTTGCAAGATTGTAAGTAAAATTTATTTGATTAATTCTTATACTTGAGGTTAAAAACGTTTGATTTCTTGGAAATCCTACGTATTCCGGCATTCTTATATTTTGTAATACATACTGGTACTAAGATATACTGGTAATACTGGGCACTAACGTTGTTTAAACGATTTGAACAATGACTGGCCAGTGTTTCGGAATTTTACAAGATAGATTTTCGAAAACTATGCGATGAATGACCATTCATTGGCGAAAACAAAAGGTTGTGCTGAAGGTGTGGTACCATGTGCATCACCGGCCCAAGATAGTAATTGCCTCACCTTCCATTTGTCCACTCTTTGCTTTTATCTTATTTATGTACGCTTATCTCTTTGTCACTTCCCAATGTATAAAATAATGGCCTTATAGCAAATCCTTATGGTTCAACTGGCTTTTGTCTTGTTTTAATGTATAACTGATTATTACCAGTTAGAAATAATGGTAAATAATGGCGGTATTGTATTGATATCGAGTAAGATTATTAACTTATGCTTCCAAGTCGCATGGTTAGACTGCAAGAGGAATGTAGCTTAATCAGCCAATGACTGGCCAAAATACAGCTATACATCCAACCCGCTAATGGTAGAATAAAAGAAAATAGAAGATAGCGAGCCCTGGGAAAGGAAGAGCAAATAGCTATCCGGAGGATCTGTTTCGCAAATTAGAATCCTGGCTAGACTTGCAGCGGTGATGTATAACATTCAATTATTACTTAGCCCCTGGCCATCCTCGGCCCCGTATGTCGTTCCTGCTCCTCTCTCTCCCATATACACAGTCTGTTTGTATTTACTACCTCCTGGGAACTGCCACTCTCAGAAGCTGCGTGATATATAGCCCAAGAACTGCGTTAGGTCCAAATAATAGGACTTTGGATGTACCAGGAACCTTGATATTCCCTACAACCCCATCCACGAATCAACAGCTCAACTTAAAACAGACTGCTGTTTGTATTTTATAGGTAAACCAGAGGATCCAACATGAAGACAGAGCTCTCATCTGCAGGAATACCATAAGGTTCAGTTCTCGCTCCACTCCTCTACTTAACATACAAACACAAAATTCCTTGTTGTTTTAATATTAGGTACTTCCGATTTAGCAGCCATGAAACATACCTCCTTTTCTCGTGCTTCCTTGTGTAATCTCATCATACCACTTGTCTAATTTGAGTTATTTATGTGTGAGTTATTAAATCGTTTTCTGCTTGTTGTTCTGTTTTCGTCTTTTAAATTGGTTTAACTCACTCAATGTCGAGAGATTATAAGAGATCAAAAATAGCTGTTGCTGATAATAAAATTGCATTATTCAACCTAAAGGAAACTAAGAGTTATATAGTAAAGTCGAGTACTTGTGGTAGGTAGGTAGAACTGCTTATGGACACTCAACATCAAGGGTCTTCAGTGTCCGTCGTTCAATCTATATTATTTTTTATTTTTTTAATTTATTTTTTTTATTTTTTATTTTTTTATTTTATTTTTTTTTATGTATTTATTTATTTATTTTTTTTTATTATTTTTTTTTTCCTTTGTACTTTGTCATTTTTTAAATTTCTTTGTCATTTTTTAAATTTTGTCAAAAAGGTTATATTTTTTTAGAAACTTGATGGCTGTGTCTATATTTTTATTATTATCGCCTAGTATAGTTGGGAGGAATCTTTGTAATTGAGCTTCCTGAAAATAACTATCCCAGAGGGGGCAGTCCTCCAGTATGTGTCTAATTGTTAGTTGTGCGTTATTACATGTTGTGCACTTCGGTGGACTGTCCTTTGTTATAAGGTAACCATGGGTAAGTCGGGTGTGGCCTATTCTAAGTCTTGTTACAACGACCTCTTCCCTTCTGTTACTGCGGTTGGAACTTTTCCATATTTTTAATTCATTTTTTACAGCTTTAAGCTTATTTCGTTCCTCGGTGTTTTCCCAAAGCTGAATCCAATCTTGTTTTACTCCATATTTTAAAAAGTGGCATATATCTGATGAGGTGTAGATACTTGTAATATCAATCGATGACAATGCTGCTTCCTTGGCAGCCCGGTCTGCTGCTTCGTTACCATCAATCCCCACGTGTGATGGAATCCAAACCAAAGATATGTTCTTATTCATATCTTTTAACATTGATGCATAAACTTGTGCTTTCCTTATAAGATGGTCTTTACTATAAATGTTTTTAAGTGCCATAAGAGCAGATAGGGAGTCCGTGTATATTACGAAGTTTTCTTCTTCGCATTGCATAATATAATAGAGTGCCGCGCAAATCGCATAACTTTCGGCAGTGAAGTTGCTGGCCAGGGAGGGAAGTTTATACTTGCCGATCCTGGAGTCTGATACAAATGAACAACCAACATTATTATTTAATTTAGAACCATCTGTATAAAATTGTTTTCTATTACTATATTTTCCCTTAATTTTTTTATATTCTGCTAAATACATGAGTACTTGTGTATCAGCCGGTACCCATGAAACTAACTCGTTTTCTCTTGTTAACTCATCTTACTTCTCGTCTCTTTTGAGTTATTTTATTTGTGTGTTATTAAATAGTTTTCCGTACTGTTTTGTCTTGTTAATTACGTTTATTGTTTATTTAAATTTCTGTATTGTCTATAATATTTAATTTAGTGTTTTGGTCTTATTAATTTTGTTACTACATATTTAAAATGAACGGAATAAAACTTTAGGAATACCCTCTTTATAAGAAGAAGGTGTGAAATACTTCAAGAAATTCAGAACTCTAAAGGAAGAAATTGTAAGAAAAAGTTCATTATATGGCAAGGATAGAATTGGGTATGTTTCCGTCGAAAGTTTGGGAAAAACATATTTATAAGAGAAGAACGTGGCCAGAGCAGAGGGGTAAAGCATTAGCATTTTACTGTTACACTTAGTATATTTCAATTTCCATTAATATCAATAAGAGGGTAGGAATTATCAATATCAAAATTATCAGTGTTGAGGTTATAAAAAATGGCGTATAATTTTCCATTGCTATATTAAAACTACCTAATATTGTAATAGCGATATGCATGGAGATGGCATACCCGACGTATGCTAAAGTATAAATTCGGAGCAATTTTGAAGTTTATTTATTGAACGCATTGAAGATTTCTCTGACCGCGCATACTCTAGAGTGGATATTTTTCAAATATATAAACATTTATTTAAAAAATCAACAAGAAATCAGACAGTATCATACTTACAGGCTCCGAAATCGAGATTTCGTTTTCAGCTTACCTAACTTGTTGACGTTTCGTTAGAGGCTTAGTTCGGTCGCTAGCTAATTAAAAATTATAATTGGAAACTCGAAATTTAATCTCTTAATCCAATAACAGAACCGAATATCGAAAGATAAATAAGAGATCAAAAAAAGCTGTCAAATTGTTGTTGATAAGGAGATTTGATTATTTAAGCTAGAGTAAACTAAAAGATATGTATTTAAAAAAGATGTTGAAGTCTTATAATTAGAAAAGTGCTAACATAATTATCTTTCATTTAAATTTCGTCATAGTAATTCATTATGTATTACTAATGATTCTTTAATAAATCAAACTAACGAATAACAAGCAAGGAGGAAATGTTAATAATACCGGTGGATGTATTTAGAATACAAGAATATTGTTCGTTGTTTCAGTTAAAACATAATTTAGGGGGTAAAAATCATATTTAAGTACAACTTGACGTACGAAGAGAAGAAATATTGAAAATCATTCTAATTAACTGTGATATTGTTTTGAGTTTCTTTTCTTGAACCAACCAGTCGGGTGGATAATAATTCCTCATATATGATTGTCTTGTTTATAGAGCTTACTCATTGGAATGAATTATTGTTATGTTGTTTCGATAATATTAACAAATTAAAAAATGGTTCGGTTAATTGGGTAAGAAAGTGCACTGACCAGTAGCCCGCTGGGAGACTTAACAGGCAGCCGAAAGGACGCCATTTTAATCCGGCAGGGCTGCCAACTGCGACCACGCGGGATAGAAATCACAACAGATTGGGCTTCCCTGCTGTGCCGCCCCCCCCCCCCCCACCAATCTCAACAGGCGAACAATTTTATCAGCTCTGACTATTGTTTACTTCATAAGAAATCTTGGAATCACGCGGCTGCGTGACATATTGTTAATACGAAAAATTTCAATAACTCAAATGTCTTCTGAATTTTTGTGTAAATCATGATATAATTCTTCCAATAAAATTATTCCAAAAATTGCAAAAAAAAAATTTTATTCAACTCTTTAAACCGCTTTAGGTTAAGCATTCATACTCCCCAAAAGAGCCATTTATTAATACTCTAAATTTCGCACAGCAAACTACATCGCACAGCATCGGGATATCAGTTTATTGCCCCTTCCTAAAGACGGCTTAACCAAGGATTTTTTACACCCTCTAAAAAATCCTAAGATACACAGAAGGTTGTTATGGTAACCACCAGACTACAGGTCGCCCCCTAGTGTAGGTATATAATACCAACTTGTAAGACTCATATAGCTCTGAAACGACAAGAAACAACAAACGCTTTATCAACCATAACCGAGTTACTTCCAACTGTTTTACTCCATTACGATAATCAGAACTACTTTGGACTTGTATAGTTTTGGTGCTCAACTAATCATTCGTCCTAAAATCCTTTTCTTCTTGCCTTGCCAAAATAAGTGATTAGCTAAATTAAATAGTTAAGTAAATTCACTACATCTCATGACTGTTTTCTAGACTAGGGCTTCAATATTCCGGTAGTCTTCCGGGGGTCAACACTGTAGCCCTTTTCTTATTTTTTTTGGTTCTACGATGGTGGTGGAGAGCTGGTTCCACCTTCGTCTCAAGGCCCCTTTTACCGATTTTCATCCCTCCCCCCCCCAAAAAAAAATAATAATACGATACTAGGTTAACCTTATTCTTTACTGAATTTGATTTGGCTCGATTTCTGTAAATCTTCCTGAAAAGAACATCTTAGACTGTCACTTCTTACTCCGTGCTCCTCATCCTTCTATATGCTTACCTGGAGGAGCATCTTTGGAAAGATGCTGGTCGAAACGTCAGTATTTATTATTAGAGATAACAAATTTAAATTGCTGATTATTAGATTAATTTCATATCATAGCACTTTTCTAGTATTGCTCAGCGCATAAATATGATAAGCCTGAAATCAGAAATTGTTTTTACAACATGAACATTATTTTCATAAATGATGTTTATGTTTGCACTTAAATAAAGCAAAGCTGAAAATTTACAATATCTTAAGAAAATGTGGTAACTGTTTGAATAAAGGACACCAAGATATCGCGACAGATAAAGCCAAAGTTGGACACGTGACATGTGGTCTTAGCGGTTGCTCAATCCAAAGCGTAGGCCTGCCGCAGCTGCCTCAAGATTTGTCACCGTGCGATATTGTCGACTTTCCTAAGGACTTTGGTATAAATCCGGTTTGACAAATGCAGTACCTGAGTGTCCAAGAAAAAAACAATAATGTTTATCTTTTTTTGATTCATTATGAAATGTGAGCGTCACTCCATGTTATCACAGCTTTATCAGGTGACGAAATGTTAAGGATCTGAAATTTATCGGGAAATGTTATAATTATAGAGTTCCCTGACAATAGAAGCATCTGATAGATGTAGACTGCTTCATTATAAGTTGTAGAATAAGAAAATTAATTAATCGTGCATAGTCGAAATCTGACTCAATCACAACCACGCTGTTCATCTAATAAGAATGCGAATGATATTCTAGCAGGAACTTTGTTGATTTGAATAACTTCATTACTTCCCTTTTCTCTGCTGGGAGGTTTTTCTGTCTCCAATATTACTTGATACGTTCACTGGCATGTTTCCTTTGATCTTCTGTCCAACTACGTCTAACCTTCTCTGGTCTTTTTCATCCTAATATCCTTTCAAAATGTTTACTCTTAAATTCACTTCTATCTACCATGCGAGACTGCGATGTCCAACTTTACTAAATCTTTCCTAACTTCTTTGGGAAGAAGTTGTCGTGGAGTGATTGTTTTGTCAATCTATGCTTGTTCATTCTGTATAGTTGTCCTAGAAATGTAAGCCCATTCTTCCGCATGGTATCTGAGATTCATTACACTTTCTGGTAGGTTTATCTGTTTCTATCCGTTCTTAGTGCCAACTGCACCCATGATTTTTCTTAGAATTCTTCTTTCCAGAACCTCCAGTTCTATTTTATTATTCCACGAGATGCACTAATTGTGGTAAATATATTTCACCTTTTTTATTCATAAGCTGTTTGCATTTTAATAATTCGATCCCAAACAGCTGTTTTTTCTATTTAAAATAAAATTCTCTACCTATTGTCGTGTATTAACTCTCCCAGATATATATATAGACCCTTTCAATCCCACCTATCTTCGTTAATCTATCTTATTCTTAAAACTAAACGACTGCCTTCCCTCCCACATTTCTTTCAAGGATCACACGGAATGGCATTCGCATCCTTACCCATAACATATTCATAATTGGCTTGTTTATCCGAATATTGATTGAGCTGCTGTTTCCCCCTATTGTTATTATTACTACCGGATGGCTGTGATATATAATCAATCAAGTGATTATTATCATGTTGGAGACAGTGACCATTTAGTTGTTATAAGAGGAAAGAATGTCCTAGAGAAGGTGTTTGGATCACAGCCAGGGCGCGCCGGATTAGAAGCCTTTTCAACTCGGCTTGTTGTTTAAAGGCTAATTAATGAGGCAGAGCCGGTGCAGGCAGAGCCATCTATTGACAATGAAATGTAATTTCGGTTCAATGACAACTTTTGTTCTTGACCAATGTTATTTTTTTTTCTCCATCCTTCGGTGAATAGATTGCTGCGAATTCCTTTGAGGTGAATATTACCATAACAAATGTGGATTGCTTTTATGGTAAGATCATTTTTGATCGTTTATTTATAATTTCTTCTTTAGTATATTGGCTTCAATCGAAGAATTTTTAAAGATTAGGTGAATCAACAAATATTCATTCTCGATTTTGATTCTATATTCAGCGTTCATTCTTGATTATTATTACTGCTCTTCCTTAGTCTGCTGTTCCCACTTTTTCGTATTCTTTTTCGGCAGATCTGAAAAGCTCTTTTTGTAGAGCACTTGAACCATTATCCTAGGTTTCGCAGCCAGGAGTGTCTTCTCCTTCCTACGCTAATTTTTTCTAAAAACTTTTCCTGCATTATCAGGTTCAATCAGTTATATTTATTCGCATGCATTATGTGTACCAGGTATTGGAGTTTGTATGTCTTTCTCGTAATCACCACTTCTTTTTTCTTCCTCTTCCTCATCGCAAATCAGTCTCGTTAATAACTCTATCCATCCAACTTATTTTGTGAATTCTTCGGTAAAACCACATCTCAAGCGCATGCAATTTTTGTATTTCTGAAGAAAAGCACGAAGAAAAACACATATCATGCCAGTGACCATATTTTCAAGCCTAAAGTGAGGTCCCTGCTCCAAAATGCTCTCTTCATCTCCATAAAGGTTTTTCCTGTTCTATTCGAATTCTGATTTCTTCCGAACAGTCATTCATTTGATTTATCACAGTACTCAAATATGTATTGTATATGTCTGCACTCTCTAAATCATTTGATTTCCTAGTAAAAGATTTACATTGGATTGAGGTTTCTTTGATATGATCATGAACTTCTTCTTTTTGGCATTTTAAGTCAATCCGTGTTCTTCATTAACTCTGGTAATCTTTTCCAGAAGAAATAGAAGATTACTTAAGGAGGCTGCTATCCTACTTTAAAAAAAAAAATCATACTCATTTCTTGAATTAACGCGCTGATATTAGTTTATTATAAATCTGAACAATTACTAATTGATGGGTTTTAAATGTGAGAATGACTAAATGCATAACTTCGTATTTAAAGCAGCTATATTCATTCATGACTGAATGAAACGTTCAAAAAGCTTTCCAGACCATGTCCAAATAACCATTTATTAAATTTGCAATGCTAATTTTTCCGTTCCTGAGATGAATAATATACTATTTTTTCAACATCTATTTCATTCGTTAATAATTGCTATTAGGAGACAAAAATATGAAAATAAGGTGTTTATGAAAACTTTAGGTTAATACTATATCTATTAATAAACAAACCATTCATTTTCGTTGGACGTGTTTTAATTTAGATCAAAATCTTTGCAATACTCGATTAATACATACGAAATAAGTGGCCTTAGGATTTAAAAATAAAATGTTGTCTTCGGTAGTGACAAAAAATGGAGGTCCGAAACCTGTGCGGTGTCTGATACTCACTAAAGATTCTATTCTAATATACCTAGATAGGAAAAATTTAGGACTCCCACTGTAACACCGAAAGATTAGCCACAGCAGTATAAAGTGTTTATTAAATGATTATTAAACAAATAAATAATATTTTTGAATAAACTCTCAGGCCTGAAACTACTTGAAAAAAGCTGCAAACCTCTTGAAGGCACCGTGTTACTTTTTAATTTTTTGTTCGTTTTTGTAGCGAAACCACGAGCTGAAATTTAAAAGTTGGTATATATAATGTAATGAGACTCGGGGCAAAGATTCAGTGTGTATGTCGAAAGTATAGACAATGGATTTCCTAATATTGGAAGTATAGGCTGTTGGTGGAGACATTGCATCGCTATGGCGAAATCTTGCACAACTAAAACATGCTTTTCGTGCTCTCGTTAAGGTTTTGTATTCCCATTTATCTAAACCATTCATGGTGATTATTTTTAACCCTATATTTTTTTGAAATGTTAAAGTTAATATTATATAATATATCCAATTATATTCCTGTTTTTGGAGGACTAATGATAAGTAGGTAGAAACAAACAATATGTTAATGATGTGAAATTTGGTTTATTTTACAAATACACATACATATATGTATGTGTACTTTTATATATATTTGATGGTTGTTCCTTCGACTGATAAATTGTAAGTCAAGATATCTTTAATAATACATTTTTTTGTGTATATTGAAAATTATAAAAATCAAAGTAACCGTTCATAGAAACTAAACCTGACTTATTTCTCTTTCAATCGTATTAATTACAACCTTTTCTATAAAAAACTGATTTTTGTTTTTAACTTATTACATTTACCATGTAAATTAGAGATGAGAAGTACTTGGACGAACTAGTTCATTGAACTAGATCCGGAAAATGAACTATAAAGAGCGCTCTCTGTTTTGGTGAACTACAGTTCTTTTTATAATGTTTTATTAATTATTTTAATTTTTAAATATTTTTATTTTGAAGAGAAAAGATGTTGCCCTGGCCAGGATTCGAACTTGGGTCGTCCGTCTCTCCGTGGCAGCCCTCTTACCATTTTGACCGTGTCGCTTCACAGTCAGGACAAATCCGTTCTCTTCACTGATACCATATCCTCGTGTTCTTGCAATTTTTGCGATGAATACACGAGGAAGAATGTTCATTGAACATTACTTTAATTAGGATCTTGTTGACTTACGTCGTTATATTATTTATAATTTTTATTAATTATTTTAATTTTTAAATATGTTTATTTTGAAGAGAAAGATATTGCCCTAGCCGGGATTCGAACCGTGATGCCACTCCGTGGCAGGGCTCTAAACTGCTGAGCTAACAGGGGTCGTATCCAAGTCAGACAAATCCGTTCTCTTCACCTATCCTATATCCTCGAGCTCTCAGAGTTTTTGCGATGTATAGACGGGTAAGAATGTTCATTGGGCCGCTTCATAGGTTCGAATCCCGTCCAGGGCAATATCTTTTCTCTTCATAATAAAAATATACTTCGATTGCGAGAACACGGGGATAAAGGATCGGTGAAGAGAACGGATTTGTCAAGACTGTGGGGCGGCCCCTTGTAGGTCAAATGGTAGAGTGCTGTGATGGAGAGACGGACGACTCGGGTTCTAATCCCGGCCAGGGCAAATCTTTTCTCTTCAAAATAAAAAAAATATAGTTCTTTTTAGTTCACACCAATCACCAGCTACCACACTCGGACAGGGGACCGACCACTGAACTAAGTTAACTAGTTGAACCTGTCTAATTCATTTGAGCTCCCAGTTTCTCCCCCTAGTTCATTGAACTAGTTCATTAGAATGAACTATCTCAAAAGGAACGATTCAGTAAAAGGGACTACTTTGCCCACCTCTAATGTAAATGCCTCAATTGTTAAAAACTAAGCAGAACATATTTATTTAGAAAATCAAAGGCTTAAAAGAGACTTAAAATATTAGTTAAGACGTGAGTGAAAACATATCTGAAAGTATTTTTCTTTCCTACTATTTTAGAGAATTAAGGTTTATTATATGACAATTTATCCACTCATTAGTTAACTAAACTTGAGGATATTATTAAATTTAGCAATACTTTTAGAAATCTTAAAAATTGAAACAATTATCTTCCAACTACAGTTCGGTCATTGGAAAACTCTACATACTTCAGAAATTCGTTTTAATGCCGCACAGTGCATATTTTGACTTGCAGGCTATTATCATTAGTTTTTGTTTGCTTTGTTTTTTTGAAGGCAGGATAAACATGAGATATTTTAGTTAAGAAAAATTTCGCAAACTTAAAAGCATATGTACTAAATATAAAATGACTTGCTACACTTTTCAAAGTGGTCTGGAAAAGAGCTAGTCGATGTATGTTTGAATTTCTAAGGTCGCGAAATAAAAAAGCCACGAATTGTGATAATAGTTTCTTTAAAGCCGGAAGGTAGTGGATGAGTATTAGCTTTTAGTATTTGTTGGGGAGAATAATCACTAGCACATCACAACGTAAAATCAATGCAAATCATACAATACGTACGTATTTGTGAAAAATGATTCCCCCTTTCATATATCTTAGGAGAAGGAGTTAATCTATATATTACCTAATCTCGATTAATAATATAATATAGTATATCCTTCTTTATAAGCGTTTCAGTTGTTTTAAACTAATGAGGATTTTAGTGGCTAAATGAAAATTAAAAATAATATACTTATAACACAGACATCAGCTTGCAGAAAATTGGGAGTCTAGAAATAATATGAGTGTCCACATCATGATTGGTCGCATTCATTCTTATAAGGAAGTCTTGGCAGCAACCCTTTGGGTAGAAATACTCAACTCCTGACAGAAACGAATAGGCAAAAAGTCGTGGAGAGCATATCTGCCACCTCTCCACTTGTTAGTCATGATATTCCACTATCATTAGTGTTAAAAAAATACTAAAAAATGAAGATAGGATTTAATTAATCCTACTGCTAGCTGAAGACGCATCAATACATTTGAAAAAATCGAGAGATAATCGCTGAAATGAGTAAACAAAATTGATCGAGAACTAATGATTCTCTTAGAAAACATGATTTGCCTAGACTTCATATCCTATCTCGCATAATTGTAACACGTAATATACTGTAATTGAATACGTTACGATCAAGGCAAGTCATGGACGAAGTCCGTAATTAACACAGTAATTGACGATAATTATAAGTTGTATACTGTGATCGAGTTACTGTGGTATTAAACTTTGTCGCGCTGAGCTGATGTAACTACGTGCACTGTGCTTTCAGAATGAGGTTAGGTCAAGGAAGGTTGTACATATTCGTGCTCAGGATATCGTTTCAATTGTCTATGAGCATATTTCTATTTAACGTAGGCCAAGTTTTTCTTTTCTTTCTTTTTTTTCTTTATTATTTTTATCAAGAATACTTCCTCTTCTTTCTTAACACCCTTTTTTCCCTTTGGTAGTTAGTTTAGCCATACAGCCCTTCTTCCCTTGTTCTTGCCAGGTTTCGAACTCTTTTTTTTCACCTGAGTTGAATATAGTCCTGGTCTGGCCATTCTTGGACGTCTTCGGGGTCTTCTACCCTCAGTGGTGTAGTCCGTCATTTTCAGATGGTCCCTATGTCTCCCGTTCTGACTTCATACCCAAACCATTTTAATTGGCGTGGATCTAGGAATTCATCGAAGTGTTCTAAAGTTCTTCCCTGATATTTTGTTTGCATATATATTTCTTTTTATATCATGATTACAATGATTATAACTATGAATGTATTTTTTATTAATTATTTTCTACAGTCTTGTTTATAACAAGTGTTAACTAAGAGGTCTAAGATCTATACGATAAATTTGGCAGGAAGTTATGACATTGCTTTCTAAAAGTCAGCATTGTTAACTCTTTCAACCTCCCCCTCATCCTATCTCCAATTGCCGGACTGCGAACCTGCAACCTTCGGCATAGCAGGTTGTTATGCTACCCACTATTCCACAAGTGATCCTGCTAGTAGATCTTTGTATAAGCCATATTGATGATTGATTAAATACAATTTAACAATAAAGGCATAATTCCTCTAGCACTCAATCTCAACGAATAAGTTTTATTTCCGTTTCGAAAATGGATTTTAATAAGAACGTGATTCTGCTAAGTGTTTTCGAGATTTGTTTTGAAATGTTTTACTGCAGCAAGCTGCTATATCGGATGTTATGGCAAACATAAAACGTGTCTTATCATAATTTATACACAGCTGCAATATCACGGTTTTGATTTCATGACTATTAGGAAATTCGTAACTATCAAGCCGATATTTTAACATGATTTATTATAGAAAACACTAGGAACTTGACAGATACTTATCCCCGTAACAATAGTCCCACTTAAAGTCTTTAACGTCAGCCCAGTTACGTCGGCGCTTTAACTAATAACTGTGGCCAGTGTCGCAACTTGAAATATCGCCCTTTCTCTTCTTATCTACGCCAATGCATTTCGAATATAGCCTAGTCGACCTCGCAGATTATATGCTTTTTCGGAATGTGACAAACTGAGATGCTAAATATATATGTGTGTGTTGTCTAAAGTAAAGACTCACCTGAATCGAGATCTGTGGCTGTAACTGTGACAACACTGGTACCAACTGTCGCGTTCTCGTAGAGCTCGTTGGAATAGGACATGGGGTCGAAGAGTGGCGCGTTGTCGTTGACATCCACGACGTTGATGTATACGCTGACGGTGGAAGAGAGTGGAGGCTTTCCGCTGTCCTGGCAGGCAACCACGAAGATGTAATGTTGAGTCTGAAAAATAAGATAAATCGTATTATAAACAGTGAAATGGTATCTAACATACTGTACAATTATACAAACAAACTATGTAATACAACCCCATGAAATGGGCTCACATACCCAATTTTATAGTTTCTATGTGACCCCAAGCATGGTCTCTAGATTTACGGTTGTTAAAAAATTTATCTCCCATAGCCGGATTCGAACCAGGGAACTAAAACTTAGCAATTCAGAGCTCTACATGCTGAACTCCTATACAGTTACGCCTTGCATCTACAGGCACAGTGGATAAGTGATTAAGTCGAACTTTGTACAGAATGAGTTTACTGTTCTAAGATATTTTGAATCGTTTCATTATATATTTGGTTTTCTAACACAAGCAATCAAGTTTTTAGTTTTTTTTCATTCCTCTAAGATTTATTTACTATATATAAAAATTACAAATATAATAAATAGATTCAATGCTGCTATTTAAACGAAAAACCTTTTATTACCTTTCAGTATTAAGCAATCAAGTAATAACACCTCTTGAAGCCTATGCATTACATTGCCCATACTCTATGAGGGTGTCACGATTTCGTTGCCTTCATTAAAATCAACTCAATATGCACAAAATCCGACTTATTTTTATACATTAGGGTATTTAGGGAGGTGTTGGACGGCACCCAGGGCTATATATTCTCCAAATGATAAATTAAATAAATGTTCTATTCCAAAAAGAAATGTAGTGAATATAATTTCTTGGGCAGGAATATTATAAATCCGCTTGTAATTGTATGTCTAACCTAACCCATAAGAAAAAAATGAACTCTTTTCTAATAATGGCATTTCAACTTTCTTCCAAAACAGTTAACTCGTGAACAACGTAAGCACAATTCTCATTTATTTCAATATTTATTTTGTTTTTTTCCCGGTAAGATTAAACCAATTGTTGATACAACATTAAATCAGCGACCTCTGGAGAGTTCGATGACTTTAAACGCCGACTAATAAGTTTTATCTGTTATAAAAATAAATAAAGCCTTTTGGAACCGCTCACCCATATAGAATACTACAATAACTCAGAGAAGCATTGTCCATAAAAAAGTCAGATGCTCATGAAATAATGCCGGAAAGTGAACGAGTAGATTATCAAGTGAATGGGAAGCTGTGGGTGGGTGCTGGATTAGTGGGGATTTATCGTGATCCATTTCGGTTAATCAGGGGAGTCTTCTTTTATTTGTCACCCGAAGTTTATTAAACTATTTGTCAAGTCGTCTCTTAAATTTTCATTGGCAGCTCATTGTGTTCGCCATGGTCATCATCACTTATGGTCCAGAATTATTTTTTTATCCTGAAGTTTAGTAGTCCCTTAAGGGTTCACCATGTCGGGAGTTAAGGAAGAAATGCTGATAGCTCCGAAAATTCAGCAATTTAACGTTTTTCGCTAGTTAAATCAATTAATTTTATGATACCGAAATTGGAGGTTCAGAACCGGACTAAAACTATGAAAAATAGGACGGAAAGATATCGTGTCAGACGAAACTGCTCGATTAAACTAAAGAAAAGTATAAAAAAGTCAATTTTTGAAATTCAAAAGTGTTTGATCCTGAACGCCTGATTTCATAAATTTTGAAAAATAGTATACCTCCATACCGTATTACTGACCTATGCTATCTTTCAGGATGTTTCATTTCCAGACCAAACCTTAAATAGTAAATCTTGCCTAAGGAAATTAGTATTAGGTAAGAGCAACGTGGATTAGAAAACCTTATACGTTTGAATTAATTGTTAATCTCTATATTTTTAAATGGAAGTCTTGCATAGTTGAGCTACGTCAAGTGTCGTATTAGACAAAGTTGCTTGACTAAACTAGCGAAGCATATAAAACAGTCAATTTTTGGAATTTTTTAGTTATCCACTTTTGACATTAAATGCTTCACGGGGTCAAATTAATTATCTCTTTACAAATATAAGAAAAATACCAATTGTAGATTTTATAGATTATATTTATTCATTAAAACATACTCGTCATCTTTATCTTCAAATATTTCATCTACTCTGGTGATTATTTTTCGAGTAAGTTTTCGCTAAACAAGTCATTTCCATTTTGCCGATAACCGACAATGCAAAACTTCGGATGAACACATCGTCCAGAAGTGAACCACTTAAGGAGCATCTAATAGTTCTTAATTGCTTTCTTCGGTGTTTAATTAGCGGAAATGGAAAGTGTCCCGAAGGAACACAGTGCTATCTTGATCTGAGGACACGCAGCATTCATTAGTAAGGGACACGGTACCAGGCCCTGCTGAACGCCCGGCTTGCGAATCAACTGCCTAACAGTCGAGCTACTTATCATAAAGGTTTCTTCCTCGTGATAGAACATTTGTGGCTATTAACAAGGGATTGTTTAACACTACGAAACGATTTCCTGATGCAGCAATTAGATAAATTGAGTGGTGGGTTCGCAATGTTGTCATTTGTGCTTTCCAACACTGTTGAGCGATTCAGGAGAGCAAGAATCCTGGGTAAGTGTTAGCAAGCATAAATATCTTAGAAGATAAGTATAGTTGTAATAGTTGTTTTATTTGATCATCCATCCTTTTGTATGGGTTAAAAAAAGTAACGTTTTATAAAATAAAAATGCTCAGCGAACCCGAAGGCTCGATGTCAATACCACCATTCCCTTTTTACAAACTTCTAATTACTACCCAAACCATTACAGGACTTTATCAAGTATTTAAGGGATTTACAGACCTTTCAGGGGCTTGATCAGCACCCATAACTTATCGATAATTGGGGAAAAAATCTTCCAGTTGAACATGATTTCCTTCCGACTAATCACCTCCGTGCACAACCGTTGCTCTTAAGCATTACAGACTCTACCATTTACTGAACCAACGACCCTTCATTGAATGCAGTTGTAGAGCTTTTAAACTATAAATGTACACACAACCAACGGAATAAAGTAGGTATCTAGAAATATTTCCCACAGAGAACTGCATTTAGTAACGGTTAGCTTTTGACTAGTCCTGAAAAATTATAAAACTGTCGAGGAATGGTATAAACAACTAAATATTTTAAAAAAAAACTTGTGAACAAGGCCTTACAGTTTATAAACACTGACACAGATATAATGGAACAGTCGAAAGTTTCAACATTAACAGATCCAAGTTGATATCATTACAACCCGTTAGACTTTATCAGTCCCAATCTTTTAGCCGATTTGGAATTCATTACTATTGAAAATGGACAGGTCAGGATTTAGCTTTAACGACATGATTACGCACTTACTCTTCATCACCTCATACCTTTAACCGGTATGAATTAAATTGTATTCATTTAATAGTAATATCAGTTACAGGATTATTAAAACTCGTTCCTATTTCAAAGTAATGCAAGCTAAGCCGTTTTTTTTTACTTATTTCATACAACATTGACTGTAACTGGACAAGTAGTTTAGTTATCAATCAAAATATATGATGGGCCGCAAAAGCTCAATACAGTAGATGAATTCTTTAATTAAAATAATAATTAGTATAGATTTATATTAATACTTTGTATTTATATAGATTTTAATGAACTTTATTTTCATTTTTTGCATTATCGTCATCGTTGAGTTAACAATACTTAGATCATTTGTACATTCAATCATTTCATGAAATAACACATTTAACTATGGCAAATAAAATCTTTTAGGGGAAACGATTTTATTTGTCATAGTTAAATGTATAACTTATGCACAGGCCTCATGGTGTATAACTCATCCATTACAATAAGGAAATAATTATTTTCTGCCTTCCCTTCAAGTTAAGAAACCGGAATATCAAATTCTATATGAAGATGATTTTGTTTTTCCAAAGGGTTTCGTTCAACCAAAATTTTCCTTGAATTAATTTTTCCATTTTGTTCAATCTTTTATATCTTCCTCTCTCAGACAATAGCCGTATATACTTTCCTTAATTCCTTCTATTATTCCATATATTTTTCGTCGTGTTCCTCGCCGTTTCCTCCTTTCAGAACTCAGATTGAAAATTAAATTTGGTAATCTTTCTTCCTTCACTCTTTTTCACTATATTTTGGTGGACGTTTTGCTGACTTTGTAATCGCTCTTTAATTTCGGCATTAGTCCTTCTATCTGAATACCCTGGCAGCTCTCCTACTATAATCCATCTCAGTAGCAAGTAGTTTTTTTTCCTAGAGCAGCGCTTATTGTCCATGTCTCTGCTCCATGTAGCACTATGCTTTCAATTGTGAACTTATATATGAACTTCCCGGTGTTTTGGTCACATTATTGCCCTAAAGGGTCGGGTTAAGCATACCAATTGCGTTGCGGGTTGTATTTATCGTTTGTTTTATTTCTTTTCGGACGTTCCATTCCTTTCCATTACAGAGCCCACATTTTTGAAATTATACAATCTTTTTTTTACATTTCCTTCAACAACGAGGTCATCCTCTCCTGATCATAAATTGTTATGTATTCAGTTGTTTTGAAGTTTATTTTAAGACCCAAACTTCAATATGTCTCCCACAGTTTTCATGTATTTAGCATCCTCATGGTCTTGAGCGACAATTACCTGGCCAAGGTAATAAGATAATGATTTAAAATTATGACAAAGCACATTATAATGTATGATAACTTCTTATTTCTATTTTCGTGTATATGTTATTTGTTGTGGTAGGCTTATGTAGAAGGGTTCATTGCACAAAAAATATTATGTAAATCGAAGATCGGTTTTCTTTCATTCTTTCATGCTTCAACCCAAGCTAAATATATGCATAACATTACGTTTATACTGTAAGAAATTGTTTACTTCCCCCACTTTCTTTTATGCATTATATAAAATAACTATATATTCTTTTTTTTTTTAACTTAAAGGATAGTTATAAAACATGAAGAGGAGTTGGTGAACTGTATTTATTGGATGCCGAGAGCTGTGGTGTGTAAGAAAGGGATTATCAATTCAGATTTGAGGTCCTCGCGTTATAAGACTCACGGCATGAGGGCGCTTGCGTGAGGTTCTTGACGTTACAATAAAAAAATCTTCAATTATGTAACGATGGAACCCCCTTTTGATAATTTTAAAATATGTATAAATAGATGAAATCACGCACTCATTTACATGAAACGGTTTGGATATTTCATTAATATTTCATGTGTTAGACAAATTTTCTCCTCTCAAGATATTTTTTTTCTTTCTTTAAATAGTTTAAATTTCTAAGTAAATATACACTCTTCGAAATAGTAGAGACGGATATTATATTATATTACATTATCTTTATGACACCTTTATTAGAATATTATCATAAAAGTTTTATTTTATGCCTTGATCAACAAAGCCGATATCAAAACATTATAAAAAATTGGATGTCACTTTTAATGACTTAATTCAATGTATTATTGTATAAACAATTTTTTCCCCCATAAATCATCAATGGTTCTGGATTGAAAAAAAAGTTATTTTGTTTCTAAATCTCCGTTTATTCATAAAATATTTACATACAATATATATATGTATATATACGATTAACATAATAATATATATATTTATACACCAATTACTTCTACAACCCGAAGGTATTTTGACAAAATAAATACGTTATAGATACATAATATATACACATACACACACATTTATGCA
This sequence comes from Troilus luridus, assembly GCA_964056705.1. Classification (NCBI taxonomy): domain Eukaryota; kingdom Metazoa; phylum Arthropoda; class Insecta; order Hemiptera; family Pentatomidae; genus Troilus; species Troilus luridus. The sequence continues at coordinate 66,885,070 of OZ057413.1, forward strand.
AATCAAGAATTACAGATACCCTACAGACGTGTTCTCATCGTTTGGGCTTAGATTAAAATAGTTAAAAATCCAACAAATAAAATAAATTTTATATGTATTTGTTTATAACGTGTTTTTGTCCAAAATTTGTCTCTGAGTTATTCAAGTCGCTATGTTTCTAAGGAAGCTGGAGACCCACCTGATAGAGGCTAAAGCCCACAAGATGGAAGTCGAGGATCCGGTCTATAAAACAGTTGAAGAGAATGTCGTTTCACTTGGGAGGTGTTCCTCGAAATTTTATGCCCGATTCAGGTCCATTATTTAGAAGGACCAGGTTCGAAGGTATTGCAGCTCAGATAAAGAGTGCATTTCGGCCGAAAGATATTAGGAAATATAGCGTTTGCCATAAATTATAAGCATCATTCGTCAGTACGAACGGTTTTAAGATTCTGTAAAACTGACCGGATTTAGCATATACCCTTAAAAGCCTATTAATTTTTTTTTTTTATCGCTGTGCATTAACGGAGCATTCGAGTAATCTCTGTCGTTCGGAGAAGTTATTCGAGAAAGTAAAAAATAAATAAATAAAGGCGTTTAAAAGTATTTTTATGGCTAAATCGCTTTTACGACGCTGCCCCAAGCGAACCAAACGTGCCTGTCGGCGACGAAATAAATATTTAGCTTCAATATTTTCTTATTTTATCTTTATATTTAGCTCTGGAGATTCCAATTAATGTATAGCATCGAGATAGTAAAGTAATGAACGTCTTTATTGAATCCAAGAGGTTATTTGACGCTTAAATTTACAGCTTTGTTATGGATCTTGTTTCGTCTCACGCGCTTCATAAACTCGAACAGTTTTCATTAAAATCAGATTTTTACCAACTTTTACATTTTTCGTTTTTTTTTTTTTTCCTTTATAACTTTTTATCAATTATTTTTGAATTATAAAGTTCATTATAATTATATTGTATGTCCATACATTGTTGATACAAATGCAAAGTATCGAATGTGAAAAAATCACATTTTTCGTTTTCGGTTGATGGACGTTGCATTTGGATTGATAATGGACATAAAACTCAAAAAGAGTCATCTACAAGGCACGAAAACAACGTACAATGACTTTGGTAAATACGTCAGACGATATGCACTGGTTTTGAATAAACTTTTTTTAAAAATTTATTTACTGAAATTTACAAATGTATTATAACAAAAAAACAACCAATACCATAAAAGGTACATAACGGCATCAGATAAAGGCAAATACATAGATAACTACCCCCTGGTAGTACTAAAATAACAAATAAAACGAATTTATAAAAACATATGGATAATTAATAGACGCATAGAACAGTTCTATAATGAACAAATGCTATTGACAGAAATAAAGCTTCTTATCAATAGAAGCTTTATTTCTGTCTTATTAAATATCAACGCTAATATTTTTCATACCTTTTAATATTGGTACTATTTTATCACTAACACCTCTTGCTATACTCCTTCATTATAGTTAAGTATCATAAGTTTTTAGTACGGACACTGATTCATTTTTGCATTTACCACATTACGGAAATATTTACGTTTATGGTGGTACACATTCGTCATCGATTTGTAATTACAGTTTATGTATTAACATCGTACAAGTGTCAGATTTATACTTAGACTAGCTTGTAGTTCAATATATGTATCTAAAAGCCTTTTTTATTTCACTATTACGACATGATCATGAGAACAATATAGTTTATAATAACGTCGCCAGAAGAAAGTTTAACGAGTATACGACTGAATCTCCTGTACTGAAAGTAAAACTTATAAATAAATATACATCTATTGATCAGTATTGTATTATGCTTGTTATAATACAAATTCCATGACTGACCTTAGAATTATTTCTTAAATATCATATGTCATTAAACGCAAGGGAAAAGAACCATGCCGTGCTTGATCTTCATGAATCTAACCTTTTACATCCATTCCCTACATTGCCAATGATCTATTGTTGTGAGATAAAAATGTGAGTTTCCCGCCAAGCTACTCTGCCAATTAACGCAAATGCTCCGATGTTTGCTCCTGTCTCATTGTTATTTATTTTATTTACAATACTAGTTATTTAAATAAAAATACAGTAACCTGGTAAATAAATTGATTTATATTAATTGCAACAATTATTAAAAATAAACAAATGTTTTACTGATTTAAACACTTCAAACAAAACTATTGGTTTAGATAAGAAAATCTGAAATACTGTTAAAGGCAATGCTCTAACGATGTTTTTACTCATGTTATTTCTACATGATTTTTATAACAGTTCATTATTTCTCACTTTCATGGAACTTCTGTTAATTTATTCATATTATATTTTTAACTATTAAACTGATATCTACTATTTTTCTGTAAGCATTAGTTAACAAGACAGAAGGAAATGGGAAAAGGAAATTTTAGTTGAAGGAAACCGCAAACTAGCCCTTACTAAAAAAAAAGATTATTTTACATCGTTACTGTCATGAACTACTGTGGCGTACTAGTAACAATATTAGTAATAAAAATGTGAAATAATGTTGATAGGGGTACAGAGCCTCGTGGAACTCCACGCATGAGAATTATATGATCAGAATGTTCTTCTTTTTTATTATGCATATATCTGTATAGAAAAGAATTTTTACGAGTATCAAAGTAAATTATAGCACCAATATTTTTATAATTGGTCCGTGGGATGAATAAGCAACATACTAGTGCTGTTTACAAAAAAAATAAAATATTTCACTATTGATAGCAATAATTTCTAGATAAACATATTCATACTGTCATAATTTATTTCAAATAAAATTTATAACCATTCCTTTTGGTCCAAAGTAACGGCTAATGGAAGATAATGACCGCCTTTAGTATAGTATATTACATAATTACTCATAATGCCTTTTCGATAGTGTTTTCTTATTTTGGAGGGAGACTAATAGTCCCATTGAATATCAAACTTTTTTTTTGTAATAAAAAATAGAAAAGTGAAGAGAAGCTGTAATAATGGAAGAGTGAGAAGAAAGACGTGGCAGGGTTCCTCGAGGGGACGTAAAGGGAGATGATTTACAGCTGAATCCCGGCAAGCGAGGAATGTAAACCCTCTCCCTCCCTCCTTCTACTCGGTTTCGCTATAATTATTAGTTTGCTACCTTCTCTTGTATTTTAAGCTAAATATTTTTTTTAAAAAATGGTGTTGAACTTGTATCACTTAGTTTAATAATAGATACTGCAATCTAGGCATAAATGTGCGTAAACTTTACCCCATGGAATTAAGCATAGTAGAGGATACGGACTTAGCAACGCTATGCGATTTTGGCAAGAGGTCCTGTCAGGATGAAAGATATTGCATAACGCCACCGAAATAGAAGAAGTATACCACTCACAAATTTCTTTGTAATGCATTACTAGTTTAGAGGAAGAAAACGGTCCGGATGAATGTCAGAAAAATTTAGTAAAAATAACTGTTTATTTTTAAAGCCAACGACCCACATTGTAGGTTTCTTCAGGCCTAAATATACAAGGTACGTATAAATTAAAATAACTTTTTTAAGTGTAGCTTTCGAAAGACTCGTTTGGGCTCACGCCCCCCTCCCTTGTGCGACAGCACTGAAGAAGACCTACAAAGTAGGTCGAAACGTTGGCTACTGAATAAACATTTCTTGATATTCAGAGAAATTTATTGACCTCTACCTGGACCATTTTCTTCCACAAATTAAAATAACATATCGTAACAATTTAATATTACAAAGAAATAATTAATATAAATTAATAAGTATTACATGGTAAAGTGATATTATACTTTACCATATATTATTTAAATTTTTGATGAATAATATTAGTTGCCCATGTATATATGATTTATATAGGAAGAAAATGATCCAGATGGAGGTCAAGAAAATTCTCTTATATAGGGAGAACTGTTTATTGCTCATCCAACGTTTCGACCCACATTGCAGCTCTTCTTCAGGGCTAAATTTAGTTGGATAATTTTTTCATTTGTTACTTTGTTCTAATTTTTAATTAATTATTTGTTACTTTATTGGATTTACCTTTTTTTAATATTTATTACCTCTTTGTTATTATACAATTTAATCCCCTCTGGTTTGTATTTCTATTACTTACTACATATAACATTATTCTTAAATATACTACATATAGTGTTATTCTGTGCCATGTATTATTTTAAAATATATGTATCTTGTATATTTAGCCCTGAAGAAGACATGCAATGTGGGTCGAAACTTCGGCTTTAAAAAAAAAAACAGTTCGGCTAATGAAAGATAATTTTTTCTAACCTCCACCCGGACCATTTTCTTCCTTATCTATATAAAGCAATTAATATCCATACCTTTTCCATAATAAAGCTCACGATAACTCCTATTTTTGGAAAATATTAAAAATGGTACGAATAAACAGTTAAAACTTGTAACTCATAGCGACAACTTGCGGAACAGATACCCAAGTTTATATTACGTAAATGTTTTTAAAAATTTATTTATAATTTTTTTTTTGAGATTAAGTTAGTTGCTCCTAAATAAGATCGTTTACAAAATATTTTGTTTACAACACTTAAATGATTCAGTGAAATTTATATCTTAAAAGATAACGAAATTATCATATTTATAAGTAGTACAAATTTATTGTATGTGTGCATTTTTTTTAGAAATTAATTAACTTATTTTTGTGATTGTTGAGATTAGGGAGTCGAACCGAATACTTTTCCTCCTTCGGCCGAGCGGCAACAGTTGAGCGACCAATTTGTCAGGCTAATAACTGCAATCCATTGGCCGGAGCGCCCAAGAGCCGAAAAGAAGAAGAAGAGTGGTTAGAATGTTCCGTATTTGCATCGAGCAATGGAGGATGACTCGGCTAAGAAGAGGAGGACTGTCGAGGGACATTTGCTACTTACCTGGTCTCGAACGAAACCGGTCCCGGCTGTTCCCGCAGCCTCCTCACGCCCGGCTCTAGTTGGGATCGCGTCCCGTTTTTTAATGCGTTCCGTCCCTCATAAATAGCGAGCAGTACAGTCCCGATTATTCTACCACTACCCCCAAGATCCCTTTTGTCTATTTCCGATTCCCGCTCCTTATAGTCTAGCCAATTCTCTATTTTTTCTTTTTATATTTTTTCTCTCTTTTTTACTCTTTTCAGCTGATGAGGCTACCGTAAACTTCTCTGTCTCAAACCACACCTAAATACTTACTGAATTATTGCAGACGTAGATCACCAGCTGATATAGAAGATAACTTCTTCTGTCCAAGTATGTAAATTTATTGGAAGTCAGTCGTCTGATTATATGTATGGGAGTTGCCGTGCCCCAAGATAATACATTTTATCTGTTGACAGACTTGGATGGATCTTTTGGGACTCTGCTGGAACTCACCCAGCCTCATTAAGGTGGGTACCCTTAATAGGGGAAGAACCTGGGGGTGTTTGTGTTCACGGACAAATCACCCTCTGCACATCCGTCGACCTGAAAACGGTGCAATGCCTACGATATCTATCTAGTTCCTTTATCGGTATTAGTGATAAAGGTAAAAAGCAAATAATTACACAGGCCTACAAAAAAAATTTTTGAAAACTTTTTTAACTTTAATAGTTGATCTTTATAGATTTTTATGTGCTGAATCTAAATCTGGCCTTAGTTTTTTTGTATCAGCCATAGTTTTCCAGCAATATTCTTTGCATCATATTGTATAAACCCCTATACGGTATACGGGGGAATTAATGAAACACTCTGTTACATCATAAGCATGGTTTGTATTTACAGAGGCTACTTAAAACAATGATATAATGTGCTAATACAGGATTCACTTGTCAACTGGAATTGGTCTATATTTTCTTTCTCTTTTTTCTTTGAAGCTTCTTGCGTAGCTTTTTCTACGATGAGTCGCTTGTTGAACTTCTCGGTGAAGTGACCAACAGTAGTCCCCCATCATGTTGGTGTTCCAGCGGCCCTGGTAACGTTTTTCCATCACTTTAACGTCCTGGTGAAAACGCTCACCTTGCTCCTCACTAACATCTCCCGAATTGTCCGGGAAGTAATCAAGGTGGGTGTTCAAAAAGTGAACTTTCAGGCTCATCAAACATCCTAGTTTTTTAAACTTCTGTAACATGTTAGCTACAATACAAACATACTCTAGGTCTTTTTCATTTCCCAAGAACTTTGTAATGACTTGCTTGAATGATACCCATGTTTCTTTCTCATTTAAGATCATTGTGGACTCAAAGTTAACATCAAACATAATTTTTCTAATGTCAGGTCCGACAAAGACGCCTTCTTTTAGTTTAGCTTCTTAAAGGCGTGGAAACGTTTGGCAGAGATACTTGAAACATGATCCATCTTTAGACAAAGCCTTTACAAATTGTTTCCTGAGGCCTAACTTTATATGTAGAGGTGGTAGAAGCACGTTTTTCGGGTCTACGAGGTTTTTGCGTAGAATGTTCATATCACCAGGTTTTAAAGACTTCCTCACAGGCCAGTTCTTTTTGCACCAATGTCGATCCCTAGCCCTACTGTCCCATTCACACAAGAAACATGGAAATTTGGTAAAACCACCTTGCTGACCAAGGTGTTTCACAATTCCAATAGGTATGTGACACATGGTATTTGTATGATTTCTCTCACTAAATATTTATGATTATATTATTATGTATAAGTTGCTTCAGGGCGTTTGTGAGCCCATGGAGAATGATTGGGCTGGAGAATGTGGCATAGGTCGTAGACACTTACTTAGTTCTTTAAATACCTTTAATAGTCATGTATCTTTCTGACATAAACTGCTCATGTCCGGGGTCAAAACATTTGGGTCTCCGGAATGGGATTTATGGTCCAAGTTGAAAAATCGTATAAGCACTTGGGCAATATGTTTCTATGTACCATATAAAAATACTAATTTTATTTAGCCTACTTAGCATTACGCCAAAAGTTTTTTTTTTTTATATATTGCTTAAAGTTAATTTTCCTCTTCTTATAAAAATTAATATGAATAAATATAAAAAAATTGTCCCTTCGGATTATCATCTTTTCATTCTACACTGGTTTATATTAAGATTTACTCCTTATTCGGAAAATTGTCGGGCCACCTTTCCTTTCTCTAATGCCTCGTGAACCGGAGGATAGTAATTGTAAGTGAACTGTCGTAACGGGGCAGCGAACTGAAGAAGACATTCGTTACTGGCCTTAACGATCCCGATCAACCTCGCCGTACCATTAATAAGGAGTTAACTACCAAGAATAATGGAAACTCAATTCTCCCTTTCTAGGCGTGATCTCCTCTCTGGCAGAAGTATATAAATAACTTATAATAGGCGTTTCTGTACCGCAACAGAGTGATCCCTAGTCAGACGATCTAATGCGATCAAATTAATAAGCATGACATCTTGCGTAAACATGATGTATGTATTTACATTAGTCTAACAGCACCATATGCTATGAATCTATTATTGAAGGAATATGATTGAGTCAAACTTTTTTAAACTTTGCAGGAGACCAAAAAATAAAAGAAAGACATGAATTTCTTAAGAAAACACAATGATCTTTCTGGGCAACTAAAATATTGAGAAATGGGTTGTATGATCAAGTATTAGAGATCTTATTGCTATGCCGTATGACTTCTAGGGTTTTCAAAAATTTGATATTACGTGTTGGACTCATTGAGTTTTTAGGATAACGATAAGTTAAAACTCATTGAAATGCGTCGAAAAATAATTTACTTTTGTCAAACTCGGTAAGACTTCACTTTCGACTCAAATGCACTTTGTTTGTGTGTTTGTTCTAAACTGTCGAACTAAGGACTTTCCGAGGTTTAGAATAACAGGTGTTTTTTCTGCCTACTTAACACGGTTTAAACGTGTTTTGAAACAAGTACTTTTAGCGACATATAAACGGCATTCCTAATAGGACTTAAAGGCAAATAAACGAATTAAAAAAATTGGATTAGTGGCGTTTGCCATAACAGGCCTCAGTAGATTAAGACAATGTTATATTTGGAAAACCGCATTGAATCAATAAAAAGTAACATTTCATCAGTATCTAGAAAAAGTAGTTGGTGGTGAAGAAGAATGTAAAAAATGAAAGGCTTATTCATAATCGTATACCCAATGATTTTTATTCTCGCAATATAAGGGGTTCAAGTAAGCTTTCTAAGGTTCTATGAGCATTAACACATATCATGGCTGCATCGTATAACTAAGGAACTTATAATGAACTTACCTCTTCGTAGTCGAGCCTAGTTGTGAGCGTGAAGACACCTGTCTGAGGGTTCAGGGAGAAGACGTCGTTGGCCCAGTCCGATATGACAGAATAAGACAATAGGCCGTTTTCCCCTTCGTCAGGATCAGCAGCTTCTACTGTTCCTACTCGGGAGCCACGAACCCAATCCTCCCCGACGTCGAAGCTGTAAACACTCTCGAGGAAGGTCGGTGGGTTGTCATTGGTATCCGTGACCTTAAGAAACAAGAGAATCGAGTTAATACAACAGAGAAATAGATAATAACAATATATAATACATGTATAAAACAGCTTTTGTTATAGTTTAAAGTTAAAATGTTAAATTGGTATAGTATATTATTTACACCTTGTACTTAGATTTACATAGATTTTATTTTCATTACTATCGTCATTAACGTCAACAATATATATCTATATAGATCATCTGTACTTTTATTAATTTCATAAAACAATTCATTCGGCTATCTATACATATAAAATGCTTTGTCCTGAATGAATGAGGGATCAACGCACAGCCTAAACCGCTGATCGTAGGGACCTGAAACAGATAAGAAATGATTTTCCGAAATTCTACCCCTAAGGAAGAGAAAAGGGGGGCAAAGTTTCTGTGCTTGCTCACGTGTTTCTTACTTGCAAAATCTACATATTTACACTGAACAAAACAAATCAAGTAACATAGTTCGCTTCTCGCTGCTACCGTACGGCAATTGAAACCGTTGTACTAAGTAATCCTTTTCAATAAATTCAATAACATTACATACAAATCCTTTACTGTCACGAACAACAGTAAACTTCTGTCCGTCCATTCGTTAATCAGTGTCAATGTATGTTCCACGGCTGTGCTGATCCGTCTATGATAAAAATTCGATATGGATAATCTCAAGCCTGGGGAAGGACATAGGCTACTTTTTATCAACACACCACACAGGTGAAGTTTAAATAAAACTGTAACCTGATTGACTAGCACACCCAGCGGTCAACGCACAGCAGAAACCACTGAACTTAGGATCTTGAAATTTGCAGATAGGTTCTTTGTATAGCTAAAATGAGCACTAAGAAAGGAATTTGGACAATTTCACCCCCAAAGGTAAATAGATAAATACAGATAAATAGGGTAGATAAATATAGATATTCTTGAATTAATGGAATTCACTAAAGTTGATTAAAAGAAATTGTAACTTTTTTAACTGGTCGCTAGGTGTCCCCAGTCTGGAGCATTGACGCGAACCAACAAATTAATCCCCTACCAAAAGTCGCTAAATGCGTCTAAAGCATTTTCCACTTCAATAATTACTTAAATAATTTCAAGTCCTTGAAATTACGAGATATATTTTAGAAGACCCTCCCATCCCTTCTTCTCCACGTGTTTTGTAAGCGTTTTTTCATTCGACATTGGAGATCACCTGAATGATGGCTTCACTCTGTCACATGCAGAAGATGCGTTTTGTATGCCGTTCCAATCTCGAAAGTTTTTAAGGCAAGAAACTTCTTTTCTCCTTTTCCTCTTCAACTTTTCCGCTGATAATCGGCTGCAAGATCTGATAACGACATCCCCTTCTTTCTCCCATCCATATTATCCCTCTAAGAATAATAACTGTCCATGAAGACAGGATTGGACATCCTTAAAGAGAGTCGCACCTAACTGAATGGTGTTTTAAAGATTGTTAGTGCTTCACCTAAGTGGAACGAGTAACGACAGGACAGTTGACGTTTCCGCTACTCGTCGGAGTCGTCAGTCCGAAACGCCTAACACGATGATTGCTGTTTACAACTGTCCGTTTGAAATTTTTCTCGTAGCTCTCATGGTTTTATACCGTTTCATTCGTACGTCCTTGTCGTTCCATCAACCATTACAAATCGACCTATTTTTCCAATATTTTCTTATACTTGTAGTGAGTTTTCCATGATTGGGAAGCGAGTGGCGGGAATTTTCGATTTCGAATTTCAGGCATTTGTGAATTCATCCCCATGAATTCGAAGAATATTTGTTCGTATTTTCAGTTGGGCAATTCAATTAGGTTTCATGGTAGTAGGGAATTATAGGTGTTAATTATTTGACCTTGATTTCTATTATAGTATAAATAGTTAATGTTTAGTTAAGTGTAATATTTTTTATTTTGGCCAAATATTCTGAGCAGTCTACAGGTTTAGTTGTTTCGGAGAAATTGCAAGAACTCGACAGTTCTTTGAACTATGCCATCCTTTTTTTTAAATGTTTTTTAATAATTTTATGTGAAACAATTGATATGATGACTAATTGACCGACGAAAGCTAAACTTAAAAATAAAGATATTATCAAACATAAAAAAAATGTTGATAGGTTAATTCTAAAATGGCGTGTATAGAACATCGAGATTAATTTATACTTTAATTTTGTTCCTATGAAGGACAGAGAGGTTGAGTTGATGTTGCTATCACATAAAGCTACGTCCACACTACTAGACCGTTGCTTAGACCTGGTCTAGAGACGTGGTCTAGCTGGTCTCGCTATACAGTTGCGGATAAATACACAAGATTTAAAATAGGTTGTTTTTTATTTTCACTATTTCCTTATAAGTAATAACTGCAAATAAAATTTTTAAATGTTTTATTTTGTATTTATTAATGAATTTTTAAATCAGGTAAACCGTGTGACCAGATGTCAGTACTAGCGTAAGAAAAACTAGGTCAGTAATTGTGGGTTAATAACTTATTGCCGATTACTTCGGCAATAACGGAATCCGTATTACTTCATCGAGAAGTTTATGTTTTCGCGTTCTTTCGCTTTTAATAAGCATGAAGCAAGAACTCATTCCGCACAAAGCAATGCTCTCCATGACTAATTGACGAAGATTGGTCTAGAAACTCAAGTAGTAGTGTTGACGCTAGACAAGACTAATCCCGCTGCTCCTAGGCCGTTGCTGAGACCGTTGCTTAGACGGACTAAGGTTTGTCTCGTCTATTGCCTAGCAGATGTCTCATAGTGTGGACATAGCTTAAAAGATCGATTTCTGTATTGCAGATACACGGTAAATTTGATTTATTGATTTTATCAATTGTTTTAATATGTTCAAGGAGCAGGGTAGGTAAGAGGTAGAGCGCAGAGCTACTATGTCGAAGGTAGCCGTTTTCATATCCGGCTGTGGCAAATAAATTATTCCATTTATTAACATCTATAACTGGGACCCCTCACTCAGCCTTTGTATAAAATCATTACCCTCAAAGAATAGAAAAACCTGATTGCTGAGCGTAATCTTGGATGTAACCTCCTTGCACAATCGTTGTCATGGAACAGTACAGAACAACCAAATACAGAACCCAAGACCTTTCATGTGTAGCAATGATACAGTTTTTTTAATTTATATTTCCTGGGATGTTTGTACAGAAAAAAAAACTATTTCGCATTGGACAATGCACCAAACCTGTAGGTTTGAAGAAGTGCATTTTGCTTTTTATTATTATTCTTTGTTTTTTTGAACCAATCATAAATTGAAAAACAGGCAAAAGGATTTATTACTATTGAATGATGGATGGCTCAATTAACTTTTCTTTATTTTACATTTTTCATATTAAATGGCATCCGCCACCAAAGAAGGTTTTCATCTTTTAAATTTCTTCTCTACTCGGTTCATCGACCTCTTTTAATTTATTTTCGAAATATGGATCTCGTAACAAAAACATCCATAGCAATGATTTAGAAGCCTAAAAAATTAAAACGCGAACTCCGTATTATGCGTTGCTTTTTTTTAAAAAAATGGATTTATGTTCCTTGGAGGTTGTGATGAAAAACTGGGCGTCTCCTGATGAATTTGAATTAGCAGGTAATATCCTCCCAATTAAGATGGGCGAAAAAGTTCTTCATAACGTCTTAAAGGGACTACTACTTCGTTTAAGGGTAATTAATAAATAAACAATTTATCAATTTTCTGCAGTTTAATTATTAAAAAGTAACTTGGTCTGGTTTAAATTAAATCACCCTGCACTCCTCATATCCATACCTTTCATTGAACTACTTGTTTAGAATATGTATGAGTTATAATTATATAATTAACATTTTGTTGGCATTTACTGTCATATATATCTGTAAGCTATACTATAATTGAATGAAATTCCGCTAAATATTACAGAAAATGAGTCTGTTTATTATTGAATTGTATTAGTATTGTTATCTATTATTATTATGTTGTAATACTTTAGTAAAATAATAACAGAGGTCATACTTTTTTCTATTTTTGAAGTTTCCTCCTTAAGAAACGATTTTCATATTTAGCCCTTGGTATGAAAATTTTATGAAGAGCAAAATCGAATTTTAGCTAAATGTGGTGCGTTACGTTCCTTTCTCGATAATATTGCATTATTTGTTTTACATAATAGATAGAAATTAAAAGTTTAATTCCTGTTACCTTTGAGCTTAGATGTTTTTATTTTTTGTTATGAGAATAGATTTACAAATGCTTTAAATAGTCAGAGAGGAAGTTTAGTCAATAAACTTTACAGTAAAATATAAATATATTGAGAGACGTTACGTTCCTTTGAACAACTCTCACTTCGAGGTTATGTACAAATGTGTATAACAGCAACCAAAGTCAATTTGTGTTGTCAAATTGTAAAATTGAAAAATACTTACAGCTAAACCAGTTTTAATATGAAATAATTTATCGTTGGTTCTTTCAAAGATAAAGACACAGTGGATATTTGTTTATTCACTTAACGTCACTAAGCAAAATTTTAATAGTGAAAAGTAAATTTAATTTTCACTAAAGTTAATCATAATAATGTCTATTCATCCCTATTTTCCCAATCTGCTGGTGTTCCTCAAGGTAGTATCCTTGGCCCAATCCTTTATACAGTTTATACAGCTGACATCCCAACTCATCCTAATACTATCCTTACCACGTATGCTGATGATACATGTGTATTATCTGTCAACAACAATCCCATTATTGCATCCCAAAGCCTCCAATCCCATATCACTGATCTTGAAGAATGGTGTCAAAACTGGAGAATTAAAATAAACTCTCGCATCAAATCACTTTTACCTTACGTCGTAAACCAATGACTTCCTGCCCTTCAGTATCCTTTAATAATATCCCACTGGTGCCTGTAGAACAGATCCGATACTTAGGGTTGCATCTTGACAAACGATTAACCTGGAATCCTCATACGAGACTGAAAAGACAAGAAACCGCTCGACGTTTCAGGCTACTTCAACACTTACTAGACAAACGCTCTAAGCTCCCAATTTATTACAAAAGACTCATCTACATGACCATCATACGACCTATTTGGACCTACGGAGTAGAGCTTTGGGGCTCCACTAAGCCATCGAATTCCTCTCGTATCCAATCCCTACAATCCAAAATCCTTCGTAAAATCCTTAATGCTCCTTATTTTGTTAAGAATAAAATCATCCATAACGACCTTAATGTCCCATTTGTTGCTGATTTGGCCCGAGCCCGCTATCTATCCTTTCATAACAAACTTCATTTCCACTCAAACCCTCTGGTTTTAAACCTAGCTTCCTCTTCAATTCCCGATAATCCTCCGAGGCGTCTGAAAAGAAGATGGCCCCGTGACTTCTTAGTTGAACTTATGATTTGAGTACTGCCAGTGGGTAGTTTCTCTACTTGTCATTTTCACATGTCATTATGTATCGCTTAGCACATTTACTAGATGTATTTTTATTATACAGTTGTAAATATCAATAAATAAATTAAAAAAAAAAAAAAAAAAAATTTCACTAAGTAAAGATGAAAGTTTACACTTAGTAAAATTATTGAAAAATCAACTTAATTTAAGGCTATATTTAGACTTTGCTTCTGGCAGATTACTCGGGACGACTAGATATGGTACAACTATTGATGCAATGTGTTCAGTCGCGGATCAATTTCATAAATTAAAATTAGAATCTCGCAGATCTGTTCACATTTTGTTTCCATGGCGACGAATAAAGAGGATGTTCAGTAGCGTAACATTTAAGGCTTAAGTATATTAAATTTCACCAGTCACCGCCGCCATGATCGGCTATAGCCACCTAGATTAGGAAAGAAGGTTGAAACACCATCTGTCGGCAGAATCGCTCTTCACTTCACTTCACTTCGCATCCAGACTCCAAGCAAGCACACATCTCTCTACTCTTCTCTACTGAATCCTAAACCTACGGACATTCACCAAAAGGTCGCCGTTCACCGCAGGACATTGATATATTCGCCCAAGGCCCTAGATCGCCTAGCACCACCAGATCGCCTAGTAACCAGATACACTCGGAGCCAATGAAAAGAATCCTTCTCTCCAATTGTAAGTCCGCTCTTTCATACAATTAGCAAGAGTACCTGTTCACCGGTCGTCGTCATCCTCAGAGATTTCATTTCATTCATCTTATAAGATAAAGACTATAAATTCCACTGTTAAGATTTGTTCATACGAAGCATCATTTCCAGTTAATAATTAAGATTTAATAATTTCTTTGCATAACATTATTCATTGTTCATTTTTGTCTCTTTCTTTGTAAAAATTGTTTATTCGCTGTTTTTTCTTTAATTATCAAATGTCTAACCTTAATATATTTAAATTTAATAAACCACATGTTTCAGTATCTCGCCAATTTATTTAAAACCCCGACGCTATTCTACTAATATATTATATTTCATTATTTATCTTTTTTTGTTCTATTCAGTCTAATCACGCCCGTACATTTTGGTGCCGAAACCCGGGAATTTAATAAGAGCATTAATTTTTCTCGGCAGATACTGAACCATTGGTGTTTCACGGCCATATTGCCTCATTGTTTACTTAGTTATTCGGCCATATTGTTTAAGGTTACTTCCACATAGGTTTCACGGCCATATTGCCTCATTGTTTACTTAGTTATTC
This sequence comes from Troilus luridus, assembly GCA_964056705.1. Lineage (NCBI taxonomy): Eukaryota > Metazoa > Arthropoda > Insecta > Hemiptera > Pentatomidae > Troilus > Troilus luridus. Next base: position 66,900,152 of record OZ057413.1, read on the forward strand.
GGCCATATTGTTTACGGTTACTTCCGCCACATATGTGACTATCTATTCAATTCTATTTAGGTTACAATTGTTTAAATTTAAGGCTCATTATTCAATACTATTATTCATTGTAATTTCTTTCAGCCGTTTTTTATTAAGTGTTAATAGTATAAAATGGCCAATCGTCGCCAATCTAACTTTAAGGCAAAATCTCAAAAGGCAATATTTATCAGTTTATTAAAAGACGTCCAATTTTTCGCCAAAAAATGTAAAACAACTGTGAACAGTAACGAAATCTCATTAGCTCAAATTTATTTTGATCAATTAAAGCAATTAATTTCCAAAATGCGTACCGCCAAGACTGCCCTACTTATCGAATATAAGGGACGATCGATCCCAGCCGATATTCAGGAACAATTTATTCAGGTCCAGTTAGAAGCCGTGGAGTTAGAAGCAGCGATATTCGAACTATGTAATACCGCTGTCCCGACACCTAACCCGCCGGCCATTTTCCTTCCACCTCTTGAGTTGCCCCGGTTGAATGGGGTTATTTCAAAATGTCAACAATTAAAAACATCGAACATTCCAAATCTGGGGGATTATTTATTGTATACTATCGCATTCCAGAAACTTGATCCGGTCACCCAGAGAGAATTTAAACTTCAGCATCCGGAAGAGTTTCCAACGCTCGCCGATTTATTGACCTATATTTCCCGCCTTAAAGCTGCTATCACCGCCGCTTCACTTTTTAACATAGCCCCGGCTCATGAACTAACAGATGAGTCACTTCCGCCCAAGGCTCAATCTCCGATACGACAATTCGCTCCCGCAGCGCGACCGGAAACATCAAATAATTCACCGCACGGCTCCCCCCGGTCAGTGTCTCCGGAATGTAAGCCCCCTCAGCCGCACGACAATTCCGCTCAACGCCTCAGCGCCACCGAACCCGGACATAGTTCTTCATCAACTGTTCCCACCTTGCAAGATTCGTCTCCACCACCCGTTCGGGAATCACCTAGCCAGTCGCCAACCTTGGGTCATCATTTGCTGGTACCCTGCAAAAATCCATCTCCTCATAAGACTATCTTTCCTGACCCATCGAAAGGTTACCACAATCCTGAGCGATCTCTTCGCCCTTCTCATCGGGCCTTCTCAGGAGATGTCTACCATCTCCACTTATACCCCCTCTTACTTCCGCCGGATAAAGCCTCCGCGCGTCGTTCATCAACCTCGCAGGGATCACTAAAAAATTCACCTCCATACAAGCCGACCTTTCGTGATACACCGATAAATCACCATACTCTACCGCAATCCTTTCGCCCGGGTCTCTGGGTTTTCCCCAGAGATATTTATCGTCACCGACTCTACCCCCATCTGCGTTCGCCTGAGGAAATCACCGCTCGACGCCTCTATCCTCGCTTACGTCCTCCTGAGGAATCAACCGCTCGACGCATCTATCCTCGCTTAAGTCCTCCTGAAAAAACTACTGTTCGACGCGTATACCCCCTCTTACGTCCTCCTGAGGAATCAACCGCTCGACGCATCTATCCTTGCTTAAGTCCGCCTGAGAAAACTACTGTTCGACGCGTATACCCCCTCTTACGTCCTCCTGAGGAATCAACCGCTCGACGCATCTATCCTTGCTTAAGTCCGCCTGAGAAAACTACTGTTCGACGCGTATACCCCCTCTTACGTCCTCCTGAGGAATCAACCGCTCGATACGTGTATCCTCTCTTACGTCCGCCTGAGGAAGCCACCGCTCGCCGATCACCAACCGCAAGTACAACCAGGGCAACCAAGGGACTCTCTTGCACCTTCGAATCTCTTCTCCTCCCTCTCGCCTTCCAGCAACCATCGCCGATCACCGTCAATAGGGATGCTCGCCATTCAAAAGTTGGAAGCACCAATTTGTCACTTCTCTTACATATTCACCAATATCCTCTCTTACATATTCACCAATCTCCTCACTCCTATCCACTACTAGTCCTTGGTATTCTCTATCTTGCTAATGATATTCACCTAGTAGCCCAATATATTCTCCTACTTAATCCTACTCATTCTCCCGCGTCCACAAATTTTTCTCCTGAGTTTTTAGTTCTAATTATTCCACAACGTCTCATTCCGATTCACCTACATCACCGTCATATTAACCTAGGCCTCCCTTATATTCTCCAATTTTCCCATCTTATTCTCCAGCACCCCTTTGTACATACAAACTTCTTCCTCATAATCACTCAATTCATTAATCACTGCTGCTTCTTAGCTATTCACCCCCATCACCTTATATTCTCCCACCTCTTCATCATATGCTCCTACTTCACCATCATATTCGCCTACTATTCTACAATTTCTCCATCTAATTCTCCAGCACCCTCAACCAGTTTATCAATCACTGCTCATTCTTATCTATTCACCCACATCACCTCATATTTTTCCACCTCTTCATCTCATGCTCCTATCTCACCATCTTATTCGCCTACTTCTCCCTCTTATTCTTCAACTTCACTATCTCATTCCTTCTACCTCCCCTTCGCACTCACCGACTTCGCTCTCACACTCACCTCCCCATCTTATTCCCCTTACCTCATCTTCATGTTCACCACCTTTTCTCTCATATTCGCCATCTTCACCATCTTTCCCACTATTCTCCTGCTTCTACAAATTATTCTCACGGTTTCTTTCCAATTGTTCCCTAACATCTCCCTCCTATCCACCTACGTAAGCTTTACATTCATCAACCTTTCCTCTTTTTTCACCAAGTTCACCAAGCAACACTGCTTCTTGCATTCTCCTATCTCATTCTCACATTCCCATACTTCCCCCTATTATTTCTCAAACTTATTCCTTCTACATCCCCATTGTAGTTTACTAATTCTCTCTAATACCATCATATTCACCCAGTTCATCAAGCAATACCGAGTCTTGCGTATTCATCAACCTCTCCCTCTTATTCTCCGACGTCTCCCGCTTTCTACCATCCACAATATTCACCTACAAGTCCCAGCTACCGCGGCTCTCCCCCATTAACATTCAACATCTCCTCATTGCACAACTATACCTCCCACATATTCACCCAGGTCACCATCTTAGTCTCCATCGTCCCCATCTTCTCCAAATCATTACTCACCTCCAGCCCACCATTGTAGTTCGGTGTCTCACTTTCTCCAGTCCACCAATAACTCGGTCACACATACGCCCCCTTACCCTCTTATGATGCCACTATCGTGCCATGGCGGGGGGGATGTTCAGTCGCGGATCAATTTCATAAATTAAAATTAGAATCTCGCAGATCTGTTCACATTTTGTTTCCATGGCGACGAATAAAGAGGATGTTCAGTAGCGTAACATTTAAGGCTTAAGTATATTAAATTTCACCAGTCACCGCCGCCATGATCGGCTATAGCCACCTAGATTAGGAAAGAAGGTTGAAACACCATCTGTCGGCAGAATCGCTCTTCACTTCACTTCACTTCGCATCCAGACTCCAAGCAAGCACACATCTCTCTACTCTTCTCTACTGAATCCTAAACCTACGGACATTCACCAAAAGGTCGCCGTTCACCGCAGGACATTGATATATTCGCCCAAGGCCCTAGATCGCCTAGCACCACCAGATCGCCTAGTAACCAGATACACTCGGAGCCAATGAAAAGAATCCTTCTCTCCAATTGTAAGTCCGCTCTTTCATACAATTAGCAAGAGTACCTGTTCACCGGTCGTCGTCATCCTCAGAGATTTCATTTCATTCATCTTATAAGATAAAGACTATAAATTCCACTGTTAAGATTTGTTCATACGAAGCATCATTTCCAGTTAATAATTAAGATTTAATAATTTCTTTGCATAACATTATTCATTGTTCATTTTTGTCTCTTTCTTTGTAAAAATTGTTTATTCGCTGTTTTTTCTTTAATTATCAAATGTCTAACCTTAATATATTTAAATTTAATAAACCACATGTTTCAGTATCTCGCCAATTTATTTAAAACCCCGACGCTATTCTACTAATATATTATATTTCATTATTTATCTTTTTTTGTTCTATTCAGTCTAATCACGCCCGTACACAATGTTTTCACGATTCATAACCCATGTAAATTCTGACGTACACGTATTGTATTTTAGTTACCACAAACCTATTGTCACAGTATTTAATAATCATGATAATACCATTCACGGGCTAAACACTGTTCAAAATCTTCCCGATAAAAGAATCTTCCCAAGAATCATTTATATAAAAACATTAACAATTATTATTATGTGAAATAGTTGATGATATATATTTCATTGGAATGATGTAAATATTATGTATCCTGTATACTCTACTTTAATTTTTTTCGAGGGTGTAAGTGATGCTAGTATCACATCATGTCCTCTATCCAAAACTCCTCCATCTTATCTTATTGTTTCGCACTTTTTTCTTAGTCTATCCTAACTCCGACGGGTTCCTCTTTTACACAACAGGAAAATCCGTTTAGATATTTTCATTAAGTAATCGTTCCGATCCATGAAGTCCTCTGTGATATTGAATGCCTGTATCTCCTCTTTTATTAAAAATAAAATAGAAATCTTTCGATCGAGAAAATGAAAACATAAAACGATGTATAGTTATTCAAATATAGTCCGGGGATAATCTTTGAGATGATTGGCTTGCACTAAACCTTTGATATATTCAAATCCTTTAATGTTTTCTCTCCCTCCTTGAGTAGGCTGTGAACACGTTTTAGTGAAAGAGATCGGAAATTGATCAGGTAGGACTTCCTATCTCATTCCGCATTCATATACAATCATCAAGAGACTTGACATTAAATGACATCGATAGATGACATTAAATGAGGATTGATCCTTCGTAACGGTGTCCTTTCTTTTCTTCTTCTCCGTCCTCTTTTTCCTTTTCTTTATAAGTAAAGAATCGTGTCGTTTTTGTTGGAAACATACCTTAGTCCAGCGACAATATTTTTTTTCCGAAACGATAAGGATTTCCTATTGATCTTTAGTTTCCTCCAACTGCATTTATAACTTATTTACCTTTAATAGTTGACGAAAAAACTTCATTGCTTATCAATATATATCAATTATCATAATTAACAAGAAATTTCGAGGCTACAATTTAACTATTTTCTGACTAATAATATCCTAATGGACTTGGAAACAATGCCATACCTTCAGAAGGCCAGGGTGAATTTATCGTAATTTAATTATTAATTATACTTGATAGTTCCACGGATGGCGTTAAATGAACAAGTGAGTGAGGAACTAGGAGGGATGGTCGTTCAGAACATAGACAGGAAGATTCCAGGATTCTGCTAGATACTCAAATCTGGAAGGCAGTAGCTGATGATCGGGAAAACTAATGGTAGATGCGGGAGCAGGTCAAGTTTCAACTTGGGATGTATCTCCAATAAATAATAGTTTGAACAACACTCCTATGGCATTTGCAATAGTTATTCTGGAGCAATAATCTATTATATATGAATAAATAATATTTATGAACGTTTTCTATGCATATGAACATTAAACCCTACAATTCAGAAATACGATATTATTCACTACTTAAGGAATGCACTATGATAATATCGGTCTCCTATTTCTCAAATAATTACCAATAAATTAAATACGGATCATTGTGATGTTAAGGGGTTAGGAATGCAAGGCTAGCTGTCACAACTAGAGCGTTTCTAAGTGACCATTAGACAAAAGCTATGACAACTTCAGTTAATTGGAATTTTCTCTGTCACATTAACTTCAGGCTGTAGGCAGATAACTATTGTGATAGTCGTAAATATGCCCAACTATTTAAGGTAAAGAAACAGTAATTAAAGTTAGAAAGTATTCTTAAAAATTAAATCAATCAATAAGTGATTGTACTAGTTCTAACTACCACTGGCATTTGATTCTTGATGATTCCCCAGTTTCCTAATCAACTGTTTTACAATATGAAACTAGCAATATTCAGAGAGTAGTAAATATTTTTTATTATTCTCTTCAACCATTGGTACTTTGACAGAAGTAGCTCGAAATTAAAATTTGTCACCAGTCTTTGTTTTCCGCCTCACCCATCTTAAGAATCTTAAGAAAGAAATATATAAAACATTATCTCTCAGTAATTTTTTATTTATTATTTCACGTATGCCTTAAGAGCTCAGATACTTTTCTGTCTAATTTTTGACCAGGATATTCAGGATTAGCCATATTCAATCCCTATGACAGTGTAGTGGTATGGCACACATAATCATTGAGAAAAGCATTTGACTACTGGCAGGATCGACTGGGGAGTTTTGTGGATTTCGCTGCAGAAAATAATAGTTGAAAAAAATATAAAACATACTGTTGTAGCTAACCGAACTAAAAATTGGATAATAAATAATAGTTTAACAAATTAATAAGCACGTTTAACAGAAAACAAAACCATAAAAGTAGAAACAGTTTCAATAACTAAAGTAAGAATAGAGTGATGTATAACAAAATCAATCAATCAACACTGGCTCTACAACCCAGTACGGGACTTGGCCGCATCAAGGCGTCGCCTCCACTCTTCTCTGTCCTGTGTCAAGGTCCTCCAAGCTCTGGATCCAACAATGCTACCTGCATCCTTCTCGACCTCATCTCCCCATCTTATCCGTGGCCGTCCACGTTTCCTTTTTCCGTCTACGTACCCAAATAGCAGTCTCTTATGAGTAGGGTTGTCCTCCATTCTGGCCACTTGTCCAGCCCATCTAAGCTTATATACTTATATGCTATTCTTATATAGTGAACCACGTCTAGCTCCTGATGCATCCGATATATCTCTGCATTCTGCCTGAGTCTAAATTGATCGCCAACTCTTACTGCTCCATATATCCTTCTTAATATTTTTCTTTCGAAGATCAGTAAACTATTGGCATCTGCCCTGGACAGAGGCCAGGTTTCCGATCCGTCAGTTAAAACAGGCCTTATCATTGTCTTGTAAAGTATCACCTTGGCTTTTCTTGATATCAGATAACTTCTTAAAATTTTTGCCATCCAAAAATTACATTTATTAGCAGTCAAAATTCTTCTTTGAACTTCTGCTCCAGTTGAGTTATCTGCTTTGACTAAAGAGCCAAGGTAGACAAAACTGTCAACACTTTCAAATGCGTAGGTGCCAAACGTGATAGAGGGTGTTGGTTGCCTTGAAGGGCTAGCTAGCAAGCATATATTTGGTCTTTGCCATAATAAAAAAATCATCTTATCGTAATACGAGTTAGGTGTTTTTTAATATACTTCCACAACGAATCTACTTTTACCAATATCAGACAATAAAGTATCTGCAACAATTAATTAATCCGTCCACGATTTTTTAACGATAAAATCAATTTTTTTTTTCATCACTCTATTCTTAATTTAAATACATTGAAAATTTCTTTCTACTTTCTATTTGTATTTATTCTTTAGTTTTCATTTGCACATAAAATGTCAAACAAAACCTCAAGTTTTGGAAATTGAAACATCAATAGTTGAGCAGGTCTCCTGGCCATTGTCTTTTTAATCTTTTCCTACCATGCCCCGGTTGCAGGGGGTAGGAAAGCGGAAGAACGAGTTGATTTTGTTTTGATGAGTGGACTGTTATGTATTTGTTGTGAATATATGATTTTATTGTGGGAATGTTCATGTCGTTGTGCATGGTGTGATTCGAAATAAACAAGGGAGCATTAACAATTTTTCTTCGAATTTTACTTATTATATTACATATAAATATTATTGGCGAATTCTCCCCAGAAATGGAAGACGTTAAGCAAGTAACTCGATACAATATACATACATATATATATAATACACTATTATATATTATGTTATTATACATATCACATGTTATTATATATTATATTAAGAAATGTACTTAATATTTCTTAGACCGGGTCGCTTTATCTTGCGCATGTGGACGTGTTTCTACTTTTGAGTTTTGTTTTCTAGTATTAATGCGTGTATTTAAAAACTATTATCTATTTTTAGTATTCAGTTTTAGATCAAATTATTTTCATAGTACATTCATCAAAGTTGATTTATTGGATCTGACGACAAGGGTTTCACTCCTTTAAGCACCAACCTTATTCCTTAGTCTTAGAGTTCCTCTTGTGTTTCGTTTGAGGAGGTTCAAAACATCCAACTCTGTTCTTGCTCATCTCATACGATTCTCACCAATGTTCACCGTAACCTCTACAAAAATCGAATTCACATGACTTAGGGCTCGTATACCGTTATCCTGAAGAAATGTCCCCTCGGTTTAAAACAGTCATAAACCTTGTAAGAATCGAAGCTCGCTCCTTTAATGAGGTGGCTCATGTAAAATGTATGTTGCCGAGCAATGACATCTGTCTGCAGTTCCACGCATGTCCTCCATCTTGTATCATAATGATATCGATTTTCCGGTTTTTCGATTAATTTCCATTATTATCGAATACTATTTTACTTTTATTTTCCGATTTAAAGATTCATCATAATATTCTATTCGCTAATGGTGGGGCATTAATAGTTTAACCATTCAATAGTGTATACTAATTTTATTTAATAGGGGGGGGATAATACATGTTATCATTTCAGAAGAATTGTATTTTAACGGGCATAATTCGGAATTTACTTAATAAGGAGCATTATCAAATTTATTCCTTTAATCAAAATGAAGCAATAATGATTTTAATGTTAGTTTCAGTTGTTTTTATGTGTAATAATTATAATATTTGTATGCGTAATAATTTATGTAATAAGTATTCAAAACATTCTTCAAAAAGTAATTAATTTGAAAAAAAATTATCTTATCTTATAAAATTGTCAGAAAGAAAGTCGTGGAGCAACCATTAATGATCGATCCTGACTACTGTAAAAAAAAACCTTCTCCGTACATATTTTAAGATAATAAATCAGTAAAACCTACTTTATTTTCTTTTTATCTATAATGTAAGAAAATTAGGGGGGGGGGGGGTCCTTGGAGTGCAAAGTTGCGGTGTTTAAAGCCCCAGCTACAGATGCAGCTGTGGCATACGGATAATTTCTGTGGGATATGCAGACCCTTCTGCGACTCACCGAATCTCTATAAGATGGAGAAAACTGAGGGTTGAGTGTGATCTCGGACAAATCATCGCGAGCATATCCATTGTCCTAGAAAGAGTAACGTCTCTAGCGTGCACTGAACCCAAGACCCTGTTTGGATTGAAGTGGTTCATTTCCCCCCTTATACTTTGTATATAACCTTACATTTCAAAAACTTTATGTTGAAACAGTTTTTCAAAAGAATTTGTTAAAAAAACAACAACAATGTAGCTCGAAAATTGGCATTGGTTGACACTTTTAAGTTCAAAGACGACAAATGTGATATTCCATTTCCAACATGATTCATTTTAATAAAGTCGTATTTTGAGTTGTAACATGTTTTTAACTGGAGGTTTTATGGAAACGATGACGTATCAATGATAAAATCCTGAAAGTTTCAAGCTCTTAAAATAGTTCAAAAGGTTATTAAGTAATTTCAATAAGAATGCCAATACCCAATTTTTTTAAATCACATGGAATTTTCAAATACCTCTAATGAAAAAAATTGTTTGTTTTTTTATCAGAAAGAACTAGTGAGCATCACTAGAACCCCACCCCTACCATCTAATTAATCAAGAAAATCCTATTCACAGTTTTCACATTACCTCTTTTATAATGCACCTGGTGCAGTAAAAGAGGTCCTTTCTCTCCTTACTATTTTATTTTCACCACAATTATAAAAGCCAAGGGGCTAGGAAAAAAATAAATAGTTTTTTTGAGTTATGACATTGCTCTTTAGAAAGAGCGACATGTAATTGCAATAAGTGCTTTTCTGGAAGTTTTAACTATAACAAGTATTCTTTCCGCAAATTTATAGTCATTATTAAAATATATAGCAGGTGCTTTATTCAATATTCAACTATTGTTGAATATTATTTAATGGTAAAACAATGCCTCATTATTAGTCAAACCTGCCATTATCTCAAATGCCATCGGCGCCCATCCGCTCCCAATGACACTGGCCAATTTCTCGTGATCGTGATATCCGCAATTTCCAAAACCTTACACGCCGGCTTGCTACCTTTCACCCAATTAGTAAGAAAAGGAGTCGGATGTGAGATACCCGGGCACACGAGACAGACCACGTGACCTCCCCGTGCTAATTGGTCGCACTGCCTTATCGTTGCAATAACCTTTCCTCTCTGGGTCAGGTGAGCGGCGTACAACCTTATCTCATGCGCTTCTTTACATCCAATTCCCGGTGGCTAAAAGTGAAACTTCCTTTCCCTATTGCATCTGTTTCCAATTTTATAGCATCTTTTTATACAGCTCCTAGGGTTTTTAGTGAACGTCTAATAAATTCTTCTTGTATAAATGACTTTTTAATAGCTCTCGTGTCGGAATTTCAAACAAGGTTTCCGATTTAGTATATGTGTTGTATTATGATAGTACTGGGGACGAAATAAGGCACTTTCGAACTAATAAAGAAACGGGAGTGAAACAAGAACTAGGTTGTCCTGTTATTACCGTTTCCGTAATGTCGTTCCTGATCTAGAAATGCCTTTCTTCGACAATTTCAAGTTCCGTGCATTAAAGTTCAATCATTCGATCATTAGAAAAAAATTATTGTTCCTTTCGCCACCCGCCACGCTAGCTAAGCCAGCTTGGTTTATATTCTAGATTGATGATACACACTCACAAACACTAGCTGATGCTCAATAAATTAAAAACATGTGATTGTCTGAACGCTCAAGTGCCACCTTAGATAAACTTGGGGGAAGTCCTTTTCCTCCTTTCTCATTCCTCGTTGAAATGTATGTATACACTCTTCAAAAATGTTTCAGGTGATTAAGCTTATATATATATATATATATATTTAAAAAATCGAGTGTATTGTTTACGTAGTCTCCTTCGTTTGGGAGGATGTGAAAGAGTGAAATTATGAACTTCGTGTAGCTTTATTTATGACCCAATTCCTGATTATTTCTAAAATAATTGATGATTTCATCTATTTTGATTGTGTTGTATATAAAAGTTTAATCACAAAAAGTTGATGGATTATTTTTGCTGTACTCCGTAAAATTAAAATTAAGCATTGTAAAGCTTAACAATGCTAAGCATAGTCAGAATTATATATTTCAACAACCGTGTATTGGTTGATCTCAATATAAAATCTGAGGTTAACCAATTTAATGGCTAATGGCAAGGGAAGGTCCTAGTCTATAAGTAGTTTTGTATTAACTTTAATTTAATTGTAGATCATGTAAAATAATAAAAATGGAGGATAAAAAAAAAAAATTTAAATGATCTCAACGTGCAATTGAGATTTTGTTTCCAAATATTTGAGCTAGGTTGAATAAGTGTTTCCTACATTACTTAGAGTATAGTGCAATTTATTAAATTAAGTTGAATCCGTTAGTCAGATACAGCGATTAACTCTATGTAGTGCATTACAGAACATGTCACCTATAGTAAGCTGTGAGGTGTAAGAACAGTACGATTGGTGAATAACCCGTGTCCCTTTCACCAATAACTTCACCGATGTCTTCGACTCCTTTAATTAGGAAAAGAAGTTGGATCAGATGACCTAATGGGATGTCGCGACACTCTTATTGCTTTAACAGGGAAAGTGAGATGGCATTTAATCCTCTGGTAACACTCTTCTTAATTGGTTAGCCTTATCTATCTCTTCTCCTTCCTGAAGATGTCTCGGTCCTCTGCATCATTGTCCTAGAAGTGCTTAAACTTACCCACTAGTTTTCTTTTCTTTCCTTCTTCCCTCATGTTCCCTCGATATTGGCACTAATTAAATAACCTTTAGCTACTTCCCGCTTATGTGTTAACAACTGCGTGACTGTCCCTACACGACTTCAACATTTCTTATGTGAATAACATTTGCATAGTGCGTTAAATGTCTTAATGATGGTCGAACAATGGAGTGCATGTAAGTGTGGTAGTTATCGTATGGCTGCAATGTAACTGGGGATTTAACAATGCTTGGGGACGTACAGTTATTATGACGCCTATTAGCGTTGGTTTTATATGCCCTGAAATCGAAGGAAGCCAAAAAATATATATTTTTATTCTAAATACGTAATTCTGTAAATCATTTAGGCATTAGTAGGTTAATAATGGGGTAACATAATATTTTCTGATGAAACTGCTTTATTGTATTTCTCCGTTAAATATGTTTTTTATTTTTAATCAATAGTTGCGAAGATATTTCGTATGCACTTATTCATTGCGCACGACCACTTTTTGCCAAAACTAATTTTTCGTTTGCCAATAAAAAACATAATCAGTGCTAAATTTTAAATAAACTAAACCGCAAAAAAAACCGACGCACCCTATTTTGTCGATAAATCTGTATTTAAATTACATTCTGAGCTTATTGTTTGTTTTGGTCTGGTTAGATAACGGCTAGAAAGACTTTCATATCAATAATCCCGTACAAAATGCTTTATTGCCCTAGGAATAATAATGATTTCCACATTAGTTCATCTGCAGTTATTGTGTAGTTACGTTTCATTTTTACATTCACGTTCATTTTCGCTCCTTTTTTTTTTTTTTTAAAGCCATTTTTTTTCTTCTTCTTATCCTGTTTGCTGTTCAGAATAGTTTTACCCACCTAAACGGTCGCGAGGATCGTCGCGTTGGTAGAGGATGGCAGAAGCCAGCGTTATGTGGCTAATTCCTTAGGGCTACCAGAAACCAACGTTCGCAGGGCAGTCCAGAGGTACAGGGAGACTGGTAGCTTAACCAGGAGGCCAGGTTCAGGTCGGCCCAGAGCGTCTCTTCCCGCTGACGATAGATTTATTGTGATGCAGGCGTTAAGAAATTACTTTCAGACAGCCGTGGAGACCAATCAAAGGCTTCGAATAGCCCGAAATGTGAATATCAGTATGGATACGGTGCGGAGCCGGCTTCATGAAGTTCACCTTCAATAAAGGGCCCCAGCTATGGGAGTTCAGCTCACCCCAGCAAAGCGGGCATCTCGTATTATATTTGCTCGGGAACACTCAGCGTGGACAGTAAATGACTGGGCTCAAGCACTGTTTTCAGTCGAATCGAGATTTTCACTATTTGCTTCAGATCATCGGGTTAGACTGTGGAGAAGGCCAGGACAGCGATTTGCATCATGCAATATCTCCGAAAGGGTGCCTTACGGTGATGTGTCTGTAATGGTTTGGGGGTGGGATCACTTTAGTGGCAAAGACTGATCTCCATGTGTTCCAGAGAGGGAACCTAACTGCACATAGGTACCATTCCGAAATTCTGGAAGAGTATGTAGTGCCAATCGCCCCTTTCATAGGCGATGATTTCATGTTATTGTATGAGAACGCACGGCCACATGTTGCAAATGTGGTTACCGACTATCTTAATGAAGTCGGTATAATCACCCTACAGTGGCCAGCCCGCAACCCCGACCTTAATCCCATAGAACACCTATCGGATAAGGTAGGTAGGTGCATCCGAAGGCGACTCCATCTTCCAATTGATCTTCAACACCTCAGAACCACGCTAGTGGGAGAATGGGACGGCATCGAACAGGAAAGAGTTACCAGCTTAATCAGCAGCATGCCAAGGAGAATCCAGGCTGTGATGCAAGCAAGGGGAGGAATCACCCGTTATTATAAAAATAATAACAGAAATTTATTAAATATCAATAAATAAACTTTAAAAAAAAAAATTGTATTACTTGCAACGGGGTTTGGTATGATTTAGTTGAATATGCTTGGCATTGTTCAACAATAATATATTATAGCATCAATAGGATATTTTATAACTTTATTAAGTACTCTAGACTTATAATTTGATTGATATATGAATCATTTTACGAATGGTCGGACTGTTCGAGGAGGCGTGTGTGAGAGTCCTTACGAAACCTTTTCTCTTTCAGTGTAGGGCTTTTTAAAAAGAAACCGCTCTTTGAAGTCTATCGGCATCACCATTAATCTTTTTTTGTCAGTAAAAAGACAACGGGTGAAGGAATGCAAAGACCTGCCGGTGGACATTGCCTCTGAGGAAGCGCTGCTACCTTACCTTGAGAATACCTGCCAATATCCGATTAATTATACACACGGGTATAAATAACACGTAATAGGGCGAGCATAATGATCCACCATCTTGATCTGTTAATATTTTTATTGATGAATTTATTACAACAATGAAATTATTTCGAACTTATTGCCTTAGCTTCATTTAGCCACCACTTTATTCAGTTAGGTTATTAAAGATAGATTAAATGTAAGTCTCCTAAGTTATAAGCAATAAAGTTTCTGATTTATGTATTAGACATGCAAATTAATTCAGTTTTATAATATATTGTATAGATACTAAAAAAAAATGAAATATCGGATTCCTGATTTAATTCATTACAGATTAGGAGATTGAAAATTTCTACATGTTACTTGAAACGGCAGTTAACGACCGATATATAAGCAAGTGGGTTAATATCATTTCCTTTTTCATACTTTACTGATTGTTTCCGATTTGGAATTAATTAGTATTTAAAAGAAAAGATTATTCTTTTAGATGCAAGCTTTCTAATCCTATTTTTTCCTTGAACAAAGTGCCAGAAAAAAAGATAAACTATTTAGAACTAAACTTTTTTTTTTTTTAATTTATTTATTGAAATTTACAAAATACATCTAGTAAATATAATGCGTGAATACATTGACATGAGAAGACAAGTAGAGAAACTACCCAGTGGTAGTACTCAAATTAAAAAGTTCAGTTTAGAAGGTCACGAGGCCATCTTCTTTTCAGACGCCTCGAAGGATTATCAGGAATTGAAGAGGTTGCGAGGTTTGAAACTAGTGGGTTTGAGTGGAAATGAAGTTTGTCATGAAAAGATTGATATCGGATTCGGGCCAAATCAGCAATAAACGGGACGTTAAGGTCATTATGGATTACTTTGTTCGTAACAAAGTAAGGAGCATTAAGGATTTTCCGAAGGATTTTGGATTGTAAGGATTGAATACGAGAGGAATTCGATGGCGTATTGGAGCCCCAAAGCTCTATTCCGTAAGTCCAGATGGGTCTAATGATTGTCATGTAAATGAGTCTCTTGTAGTTAATTGGGAGCTTAGAACGTTTATCTAGTAAATGCTGAAGTAGCCAGAAACGGCGAGCTGTTTCTTGTCGTTTCAGTCTAGTTTGAGGATTCCAAGTTAAGCGTTTGTCAAGGTGTAGTCCTAAGTACCGGATCTGTTCTACAGGACTTAGAGGGATGTTATTAAACGATACAGGGGACAGGAAGTCGCAGGTTTACGACGGAAGAATTAAACTTAAAAATAAAAAATATTTTTATTTTGAAGAGAAAAGATTTGTCCAAGCCGGGATTCCAACCCGGGTCGCCCACGTCACTAGTGGTGTTCTAACCAACTGAGCTAACCTGGCTCGTAATTCCGGCCTGGAAAAATATTTTCTCTTCAAAATAAAAATTATAACAATTAATAAAAAAATAAATTATATAATGACGTAAGTCAACAAGATCCTTATTAAAGTAATGTTCAACGAACATTCTTCCCCTTGTATACATCGCAAAATTGCGAGAACACGGGGATATAGGATCGGTGAAGAGAATGGATTTGTCTGGCCGTGCCCTCACTGTTTATTCCAGCGTCCTTCCAATCCTGGAGTTCTCACTGAGCCAATCCAGCCATCACAGCCGCACTACTCTTCTTATGCGGTGTATTTATCCATCTATTACTCTTCTGGGTTCTTCGACACTTTTCGTTCTGGCCAAATGTAAGCTACGTTGGAGCCGGGAATAGATTAGCTAGCTCCACATAGGTCTTCTCCATGTCCCCTCTTTAATAGGTCCATATATTCGCCATATAGTCTTCCTTACAAAAATTTGATGCAATTTCTCATCGTCTTTCTTTATTACCCAAGCTTCTGAACCGCAAAGAAGGACAGGACGAATTAGCGTTTTGTAGACGATTATTTTCGTATTCCACGACAAACGGTTGCTTTTTATATTTCAGTTTATCTCGAACATATAATTACCTTTAATATTCTGTTTGCTGCAAAATTTAAAACTAGTTCAGGACAAGGTCAATCTGTTTGTCTCCCTTGTAGTATAGAAAACTCCATTGTGTGGTTGGGATTCATACGTCATCATAATAACGAGAAAATTCTTGCGATATTGTTATTTTGGAATACTTTAAAGTTTGATCTCTCCCTTACATCAAGACGGTGATTGACTCTCCGATGGTGCGGTTTGCCATTTGTGATTGTACCTAGGTGTTTCAAACTATTGGACGAATTATGACGCACATTTACTTAGATATACTAGATAAATTACTTGTGAAAGGTTACTTACGATGACAGTGATGACAGCTTCGGAAGCCTGGACCCCGTCGGACGCACGTACTCTGAGGCTGTAGCTGTCACGTAGCTCCCGGTCCACGGGTTCTGCGAGGCGGAGGACGCCCTGGGGCTCCAGCCTAAAGCGCCCCTCCGCCCCGGAGATGAGAGAGTAATGGGTTTCTCCGATGGTGTCCGGATCGACCGCGGAGAGGGTGCCAACCTTCTCGCCCACTCCGAGGTCTTCCGACACGGCGAACTCCAGTTTGCTGCCTTCCCATGAGGGTGGAGAGTCGTTCTTGTCTCGGACACGTACTTTTACCTGAAACATAATAAATTTGATTTAGCTCAACAGTTTGCAATCATCGCATAATCATGGCATTAAAACAGGCGAAGAATACTTAATTACTATATACATGCGGCTTAAGCATAAATATTATGTTCCTGTGTGAATTAGATTTCAAGATAATCAAAATAATCTTACAACCCCGGTAAATGAGTGGTAAGTCGAATATTTTCCTGCACTTAAGGAAGCGAAATAGAGTTATTTTCGAAGTGATAAAGGCGCTATGTCATGGATTGGCTTGAAAAGTATTATTGTTTATATTACAACTCCATCCCATGCCAATAACAACAAAATAACAAAGCCTGTGCAGGGAGATAATTTATCCGAGAACACGCTAAACCGCCAGGTTTTCTCCCATTTAATGGTTTGTAGATCCCACACTGTCTGTCCGTAGCTTTTAAGCAGATTAAATAATTTATCTAACACCGAATTATAGTTTACATAGATTCCGGTTATGATTGGAAGTAAACATAGTTACTGGTTGCATTAATGTTGATCATTTTATTTAAACATTTCATTTTAATATTTTACTCTTAATTCTAATTGAACCTGACAGAGTTATTGAATAAAATAAAACGAAATGTAATAATATCGATTTATTCATTGTCACTTTAAGCAAGGATTAAGTAATTGTGCATGTGTGAATTTCAGGACGGCTATAAACTTCAAATTTTTTTAGTTTTTATTTTCACCGATAATTTTTAATAAAACCTTATATTTATTTTTTAAAATTTAGTCTTATAATTATTAATGACAAATTATTTTTTTACTTTCCAATGTTTGATTAGTAAATTTAAGTTTGTTTTACTTTTGGATCGTAATTTTTATAGAACATATTAGCATATCGTAAACAGATTGATTCCCTCTTTTTTTGTTCGATAAATATTCATTATTTGCATAAAACAATAAGAAAAAGACTGAGACATGAAATGGGCTACAGGACATCACGAATTCTTTGTAGACATCAGATCTTATCAACGTTCTGAGTTGTTTTAGAAAATTATGCAGATTACCTGAAGTCATTAACATAATTCAATGAAATTTCTAAAAACTTCGAACAAATTTGTAATAATTATTATCTAGGCATAATTACCGTCCATGTCAAGGAATAAAATGTATTCCATAGCAAAGTTTTATTTACTTTTTTTTATATATTTCACTGATAGCAATAAATAAAACTATAGTTTAATAAAATTACTATTAGTGGTGTTGTTTACTTCAAGAGGATCTGCACGTTAAAATTTGATTTAATTCTGATCAGTTATATAATATATTATAAATTAATCATTTACATATAGAGTTGGCTTGATATGTTTATAGATTACAGCGTTCCGATAGATAGTATTCGGACATTAATATTGAATGAGGATGAATGACCGATGATTTGATAATAATATTTTCAGATCAGAAAAATTATTTAATCTCTTAAGTGTACGAAATGCCTCTGTAGGGTCTACAGAAGCTCCACGGGGTCACCCAGCTTCTATAAAGTAAGCACCCATAATTGGGAGAAAACCTGACATTTGAGCGTGATCCCGGACAAATCGTCTCCCTCCAGAACCGTAATCGTGTAAACAATACAGTCTCTACCAGGTACTTAACCCAAGAGCTTGATGGGCTGTAGAGGTGCAGTTTTTTATATTATTATTTGCCGATGCTGTCTAAACATTACCATCGTCGGAATTACAAGTACACTGACTGGAAAAAAAATATTTTCTTTCATTTACTTCCTTGATTTTTGTTACATTTTTTATTTAAGGTATGAATCATTATAATGCATATAACGTAAATGAGATCTATATTTCCCTGGGAATGACACAAATATCTAGTTTAAATTTGACGTACTTTTTTTCTGTTATGTATTATATTAACTGTATTTCATTATACACGATACCGCTATAGAAATAAGCGTTCTTCTTCCATATTTGTTCTTCATTTAATATAGTAAGTTTTAAAGGAGGGATTAGCAAGTGGCGTGGATGATTTGCAATTTGCAGGGATATCACGAAGGCTGATTTATTGTTTAATGGAAGGGAGAGTACATTGGAGCCACGACAGGGCACTGAGCAATAAATATTCCCTCGGCCGGGGCGGGCTAAGACAATGGCCAATAACCAGAAGATGGTGCGCTCTAGGGCGCGGCTACCAAACTGTAATTTGTAGATTATGGTAATCGCCACTTGAATAGTCCGCGGGAGATAGCATCACGGTCATTAGAACAGACCACGAAAACGGTGGAATAGTTAGAATTATTGTGCCATCTCCATACTCCCGTCTTCCTCTTCCCTTCCCTACGTAATATTTATCAATCTCTTTTTTATTACCGTTCCGTTTTAGACGACCTGCTCTTTTGTCTTGTCGAAAATAAGCATTGATTTGGAGCCATAATTCATCGTTTCAATAGGGACCGGCGTGCCGTTAGATCCGGCGGATAACCGGGCTCAATCGGATTCAGATAATTTTTAAATTTGAACAGATTGGGTTAAGTGCTCTTCTCTCGGACTTTTATTAGCGGTTGGGATAATATATTCAGCCCTGTTTCAATTCGCCGGTAATACGTATCATCATTCACGGTGAACTTTCATTTCTTACACTACGCCCACACTGTCGGAAGATTTAAAAACCTGCATCACTACAAACCATGAAAGGTCCTGGGTTTAGTATGTGTTAGTGACTGGACTGTTTCTTGGGGATCTTTTGTCCTAGATCATGCTCAAACGTCCTATTTTCCCCCTGCTTGGGTACCCACTTTATGGAAGCTGGGTGAGTCCAGGAAAGTGTCCAGACCCCACAGTGCCCATCCTTGGCTGTTAACAGATTATATAAAATCTGCAACAGTAGGATTTTACCCCACAAGCTTCGGCACGACATATAACGGCAACTCAGCGCTCCACCAATGAGTGAGTCACTTCGCTCTCTCGAAGATGAGGAGAGAAATTCGTAAAGTTGTTTGTGGTTAGACTGACGTTTTATCGTCGATACAACTGCAAGATTTCAAGTGTGAAAAAATGACACATTTTATGTTTTCTGTTTATAACAATTGATTTGGAGCAAAGGTACTTGTGTTTTAAATCCACCTCCTGTAAAGGCCAATGCGGCCAGTTACGTTTTATAACAGTTATATTTCTAACAGTTACCTTGGATAACCTATTTAAATATTTTTATTGGGGTTAGAATTTGCATAACATTACATGCAATATAATAACAATGGAAATAAATAAATAATATGCGATATTAATAAATAAATAAATAAATAATATACGATATATTTCTAAAACCTACTTGCTCACCACACTCTTTGAAATTACATTTCAATTACGTTGCCCAAAATAAAGCTTCATTTTATGCGAATTGGTACATTTCCTTTTCTTCTGTAAAATATTTCTCTCCTAAAAAATGAAATTGCATCTTCTTCTGGTTTAGGCAAATCCCAAATAAGCATTTTAATAAAAATCAGCAAACAACAACAAATGTACAAGAAATAACCAAACAAACAACAAATGTAGAACAAATAACCAAACAAACAACAAATAACCAAACAAACAACAAATGTAGAACAAATAACCAAATATACAACAAATCAGCGACAAACGAAAATGAGGATACAAAAACAACTCTAGAACACACGAAGAACTTTTTTACACTTTTTAAATTGCTTACACTTTTTTAACTGTTGCTGTTAGAAATATAACTGTTATAAAACGTAACTGCTCGCGCATGCGTACAACATAACCCTTTTGAGGCGGTGGACTTAATACACAAGTACCGGAGTAAATTGTACTGTAGAATGGTTTTGTAACAAGGAAGTTTCAACAATGCTTCCTTCTTGTCCGCAATGGAAACTTTCTTGACCCTCTCCCCCGTCCCTCTTCTTTTATATGCATAATTTATAAGGTTATTAAATGTATAAGATATATAGAGAGATTAGAGATTATTGAAAAAATATTTTTTATCAGTTTATTTTTTTCACATTATTTCAGTTTGTAATACACTCAGACTTGGAGTTTTTTCACTCATCACCTGAAAAGTTATATTTTGTCACTTTCGATAATGTACATTTTCAATATTTGTATATCAATAGTTTAAACTCGATTCCAAAAATAGTTTAAACCATTTGGGTGATCAAATATAAAAAAGAAACATGAAAATCATTACAATAAGTTATAAATTATTCATTTTTTTCCGATTGAGCCTTTTTTTAAGTTTATTGAATACTCTTTTTTAATCTGAATTATGTTCTTGGGGTGAAGATTATGGCACCCTTAGAGTGGTTAATCCAATGTCCTCCTGTACAAGGAGCGGAGGTGTCTCGGACAAAAAAGGAATAAAACACCATACTGGTTTGAGCCGAAGAAACTATAGAGGCGTGGCATAATCCTAGGATTCTTTCTGATCCTGGGTCCTTTTTTTGCCTCCAGCCCTTTCTTCATCGCCAGTTATTGAACAAACAAACAACCCGGGTCCAATAGGTGTCAAGTGTTCATGAGAACAGATTCCCGTCAAACTTAATAGGCAAGGTGGATTGAGTACTTCATCAAATACCTCAGCCTTCCTTTATAATTTTTTTTCTCCATAAGTTTAAGGGGGGGGGGGACGTCAGCTGTATATGCGATAGCACAGTTTGTTCATAGTTCTTCAAGATAAAGACAACGATTATCGATTGTGGAAAAAAACTGAAATACGAAGTCGAAATTCGATGATATTGGACTTCCTAAAATATCGTATAATATAATCACGTTTGTCCAAGTATCATCATCCGGACTTATAAAGTTAAGAGAAGTTTCTAAAACAACGGTTGTGCAGGGAAGTGATTTGTTCGAGATCGCGCTCAACTGTCAGGTTCCAATTAACTCTTTAACCTCTTAGATGCTGGGTGAGCCATAGGAGGTCTGTAGAACTCAAAGAGTCTATCCGTGGCTGTTAACAGATTAAATAATTCATTCGTCACAGCCGGATATGTAACCGGAACTTCATTGTAGCAGCTCAGCACCCATTACTGTGAAATACACCGTTGATCTACTAAATTTAATGGGCGAAATTAATTATATTTTAAAATCTTAAGATTAAAGTATTTGACGTGTTAGATTTTTTCTAGAGGACAAATTTTAGCAAATAAAGGCATCAGTATTGGTTTTTAGTGAACAGCGCTGTTCTTTAATTTTCATGAGTGAATTTAAACTTAAGTTGAAATTTCCAATTTGCTTTTAGTAAACGGTGCCCGTGTACTTTTTCTTATAATTCCAATGTCATTGGAAAGGCTAATGTACCCTGAATTTTCGAAATCGCAATTGAACAATTAGGAATATGTATATACCCATTGATATAATTTCTGATACATGATGTATGCTGGAAGAATGGACTATTTAGCCTCCAACGGAATGATATTAGCCTACCCCTATTCCTCTCCCACATATAGTAAACCTGGGCGCAGGATATAATTTGAATAATCACTTAATAGGCTATATTGGTATTTCCGTCAAGCATAAATAACATAGGACTGTACGTACGTGTTTCGAAATTTCGACCGCCTACGCGCTCTCCTATACCAGCCGTGAGAAAAGTTAAATCACCGGGAAGGATTCGAAGAAAGAGTCGAGAAAGGATGAAAAAACGAAATCGATTTATTAATGTAATCTTTGTCTTGTGACCCAGGAAATAAATACTGGCGTATAGAAGAACTATTAATTTTCTCCTGCATTTTACTGATGGAAAGTTAAATTTACTGAAGTCGAGTGCTTGCTAATTGAAAAAATCAATTCCGGGTAATGACCGTTTTCAATACATATTATTGCACTTAAAATAATACAATGAATAAACAACAAATAGACGGCACTAAGCAGGGGTTTTAAATGTTATTACTGCATACTTTTGCAAATGGAACGAACTATCACTCAGATGTATGAATGCATATGTTTATACATACACAAACTAACATGTATAAATCAGCCAAGATATGATAATATAATAGAATATAAATTCTAAAATAATAGCCTTAGGTCAAAAAACTAATATTAAAATATTAAAAACTTTTTGGTTTTAACTTATGTCATTAGCCCAATTCTCCACACAGTTTATACAGCTGACATCCCAATTCATCCTAATACTATCCTTACCACGTATGCCGATGACACATGTCTATTATCTATCAACACTGATCCAGTAACAGCATCTCGTACTTTTCAATCCCATATCACTGACCTTGAAAAGTAGTGTCAAACCTGGAGGATGAAAATAAATTCCTACAAATCACCTTTACCCTCCGTCGTAAACCAGCCACTTCCTGCCCTCCTGTATCGTTTCATAACATCCCACTGATTCCTGTAAAACAGGTCCGGTACTTAGAACTACACCTTGAAAAACGCTTAACTTGGAATCCTCATACTAGTCTGATACGACAAGAAACAGCTTATTTACTACACAAACTCATTTACTAAACAAACGCTATAAGCTCCCAATTGATTACAAGAGACATGACAATCATAAGACCCAACTGTACTTACGGAGTAAAGCTTTGGGGCTCCACTAACCCATCGAATTCCTCACGTGTTCAATCCTTAAAAGCCTTCGTAAAATCCTCAATGCTCCATACTTTGATACGAGCAAAGTAAGCCATAATGACCTTAATGTCCCGTTTATTGCTGATTTGACCCCAATCCGATATAAATCTTTTCATGACAAACTTTATTTCCACTCAAACCCACTAGTTTCAAACCTAGCGACCTCTTCAATTCCTGATAATCCTCCGCGCCGTCTGAAAGGAAGATGGCCTCGTGACCTTCTAAGATGAACTTTTTATTTGAGTACTACCACTGGGTAGTTTCTCTACTTGTCTTTTTATGTCAATGTATTCATTCATTATATTTACTTGACAAAAAAAATCTTATGTCATTCCCATAACTCAAAATATAAATTATTAAAAAACAAACACAAAAACATGTGCTCTGTGCTTGTGTAAATAGTTAATGTGCATTCCTAGTACAAAATTATTAATAAATAAAAATAATAACAATTATAAGGTAAATAATTTAATTCGAAAAATACGAGTATAAAGTGTATTCAGGAGATTGTTGGGCTAGGGAACTCATCGTTCTATTAAGCCAGCCTGTTCAAGTTTATTGACTGCAAGATGAGAAGTATGCTGCTTCCAAAAAGAGGCGGCCATGCAACTTTCATGAGAGAAAGACTTAGGAAGAATAGAAATGCTTCGCTAAGAGACTTATGTTCATATTATTCAATCAAAAGTTCATCATCTGACCTTTCTCTTAAATAAGGCCTCCTTGCTAAAACATTAAGTAATGGGCAGTGGAAATGATGCCGATCTGATCTTTAATTTCGAAGTATTATATTGTCGGACTAGGATAGGAAAATAGTTGACTGAAAGATTGTTGGGGGTGCAGTCAAAATAAACACACAAATAAGTGAATACTTATTTTTTTATTTGTGCCGACGTTTGTACTACTATTTAAGTGTAATGTAAGTGCTATATTGTACACTTGTTAGTTACACGGTTCACCGAGCAGCCACTCCTATTTGCCCTGAAGATGACCTACAAAGTAGGTCGAAACGTCGACACAAATAAAAAATAAGTATTCACTTATTTGTGTGTATATTTTGACTGCACCCACCAACAATTTCCATCCTCTATTATATTGCCCAATTGAGCTGTTGTTTTTAAGAGAGGAATAAAGCCATTTTTTTCACATTCGCGATATCTACGGCTTTCCATTAGAATTAGTTTAAAAATATGAGCAAAAAGGCCAATATTTTTATCATTTTTTAAAAAGTTGTTTTTAACCCTGTAGTATATTTAAATTTTAATATAAAATAATAAATTTAAATTAATAAATGATTTTTTAAAATCCAAATGGACTTATACTACTTTCAAAATATAATAATAATAATAATAAAAATATTTATTTCAGATATTATACAAATGCCATTTGGCTCATATTGTATTTTCGACCTTCTTTTGGTATACCTCCCCAATGGGTCTTTCAAGATATCAACTCAATTGAAACTGGCTAAGTTAGTAGTAACATTTTTTTTACATTAATTTTTTGGTTGTATGAACGTAAATAAATAATAATTCTTCAAGAGAGAGGGCATTAAAGAAATAGTTCGTCATTTCTGAATTGCCATTATGATGCCCAAAAACATTAGCTTGGTTTTAGCTCTGAAAAATGGCTTAAATTTGATTACAAATATTTCATTAATTAATGTAAAAGCCATTAATACACCCAACTAGATTGAATGTGATCCACTTGTAAAATAAAAGTATCATACTGATACTGTGGAATTGAACCGTAAATTTATATGAAATCCGCCTAAAACTAATGAACTTCGTGACTTTTGAGTCCTTCATTGAATTTAAACATTCAATGAAGGACTCAAAAGTTACAGTGCTTACAGTGCTAATAGATTAACTAGTATCTTTCGTTGCTCTATTAAAACAGGATAGAGATCTTTACCGATCGCACAGTCCAGAGGACACTTTACGTCCTTTCTGAAGGGCCGCATAACCAAGGATTACTCCCTTTAAAAAATCCTTATTTCGATAAAAGATATAACATCGTACTGTTGTTCATTACATCCTTTGATATATATTTATATAAAATTGATTGTTGGTTGACAACTTTTCATTCATAGTGAAATCGTGACACAAAATGTTCTCAAGGGTTCAATGGTATCTATTCGATTTTCGGCGAGTTCTTTAGAAAACATAGTGGATGAGAATTTTGCTGCATGGATTAATGTTTTATTTTTAAATAACGCTGATGGATGAACAACGACGTAAGGTATTCGAAAATAAAGTGTAGAATACAGGAGATTACATTACGCGGAATTGCAATGCATACATCCGGTATATATTGTTCAAGTGATAGCGTTACAAAGATTAAGATGGGCTTGTAATGTTGCTGTTCTCAGTAACGAAGGAATTCCTAAAATGTTAATAACCAATGTGTCAACTGGCAAGCTTCTGAGGGGTAGACTGAGACACAGGTAGCAAGATTCCGTTAAGAGTAAAATTAAATTTGGTGGATTTGGGTAAGAGTAGTGGTTCATGAACAGAAGTTTGTAAGCAGAGATTGGTGGTATCGGCATAGAAGCCTTCTGGTTCCCTAAGCCTTTTATATTATTATATATTATTTTTCAATAAATTATCCACACAAGCTATAATATAACTTAACATCGCATAACGCCAAGCCTCAATATGTTAAAAATATTTTTAAAAACGAATTTAGTATTAATTATTTTAGCGTGTACGAAGTACGAAAAAGGTTTATAAGCCCTATAGTAGCTAGTCGTAGGGATGTAAGCTGTGTACTAGGAGAAAGAAGCAGTATCGTATATAGCAGAGCGCGGGGGTGTCTACCAGCCTGTACTCACTGGTAATGGAAGGTCCTGCTTTTACGACTCGGCTAAGATAATTAAATACGTAATTAATTATTATTCCGAGAAAGGTTTACGATGTCTCTCGGCAGCCTGGTCCTTCTTGTTATTTGTATCTACCGCGCTCCTTTGTTTAAACCCGGGTGTTCCTTACGTATGATATGATTTACTTCTTTTGAAATAATCTGTGTTGAGATAATTAAATCATAATATATATATATCTGTTATAATTGATATCATATGTATCTGATATACATAACAACCAAGCCAGTAAAATAAATGAGCCTTGGGTTGTGTTTTTTTAATCGCATGTTGAGGTTTCTGAGGTAATTTAAACTTTTATTTATTAATGCTACAAAAATTTTCCAAGGGCATAGCAACTATATAAGCTAGTTTATGATATGAAATTGGGGTCACCTGTGGTGTATTAGTCAGCATAACAACCCTCTGCGATCAAGTTCACAGCCTTGCAGTCGGCCGAACGATTTTTTATAGGGAGTTAATAATCCTTGGTTATTCCATCCTTCGGAAGGGAAGTGAAACGGTGATCGGGCCCTCATATAGATTCCTACTTGGATAGATATAATTTCGTACTCCCACTGTATCATCGTCAGACAATCCCATTGTAATATCAAATGATGTTAAATAGATAAACAATAATAGAAGAAATTAATGAGTGAATTACTCCGCGAATGATTGAAACCATACGAGTTATAGATAGTTAGAATATATTCTATTTAATGTTCATTATCTGTCACTTTAAGTCTATTGAACGAGTTTTTTTATTGAAGCTTGAAATATTGGACAATACTTATCACTGAGGAGTTCAACAACTGGTATTTCGAGAGATATGTTACTTGCGATATTTTGGGCAATCGCGCAGGTATGAACCCTTTTTTTCGCCTCCCTTTAGATCTGATGGAACTGTCTGTGAGTGACCCGTATCGTATATCACCTCAGTGTGAACGTGGCCTAAGGAATGCTTAGAATATTATTGTCTGTGTACGACAAGCTTTGTTGTTATTCGACGCCTTCCTCTCAAATTCCTGTAGGTGGTGAATTCCTCCATTCACAGTGAGGCTGAATAGTTTACTATATACTTTCGCTGTTTATTTAATTAGAAAGCCATTGGAACGTAAATAATGGTGCAGTCGTTGTGGTAGATCCTTCTATGAATATTAACCAGCCAGGACAATCAATAATATTGCCTCGCTAAGTCACGAGCGAGGAACAATGGAGTCCATCTTGCAATTAACCAATTATATTGTAATTTGTTTTGCCTTTAGCATTGCTAATGAATTTTCCTCCCAGAGGCGTTAATTCGAGAAAACTATACCTTACTTAGCAAATACTATCACGTTCCCTAGATTTCCTCCTTTTGCTCAGTGTTTATGTAATTGCCTTGGGATTGGTCTCGATGTCGGGCGAGCTGGAATGCTTCATGATGGAACTGTCTGCCACGCTTCTAATTTTTGACCCTCTTTGTATCGATTAGGGAGAGGAACTGCTGTTCGATTGCTCTTTTGATACATTTTTTTTTATTTACCTTTATTGTAAAACATGTTTTAAATATTTCATATAAATTATTTGCGAAAGTTTTATTTTTATAGGTATTATTCAAGCCACAAGAAGCTTTAAGTTTTTTTCTGAATGAATGTCCCTTATAATACTACGCCTATATTCAATAATTTTTCTGATTCTAAATATTTGCAATTTATCTTGTTCTTTCGTTTCACTCTTTTCGCTGCGTGTTGATCCTAAGCATCTAATATTGTAATATTTTCTTCATCCGATTCGTTTATTAGATTTATCCTAAGAAAAATTGTAGATACGCCTTGATTAATATTGAAATCGCAGTCTATATAAATCACACACAGTGGGAGTTACATGTAACCTGGTAGCGCTGGGCTACTGTTATCTAGGCCCGAAGTTCCTGACCGGCTGTGCAGTCGACCATGATCTATCTTGAGAGACTCTATAAAGTGGGTACCGTTAATGGGAGAAACATGAGAGTGAGATCTCAGCCAAATCACCATGCACTAATTTTGACTTGGAAACAGTGCGCTCCAATACTCATCTACGTTACAGAGGTTCTACATATCACGAACATTGAAGAAATCAAGATTTATTTTGTCGACTAATACTCCAGATTTTATTTTTCAAATAAAATCATTACAAATCAACTGTTCTGTGGCGGTCGCCCCCCCCCCCCCTAAAACTGGGTTCGCCAGCACTGACATTAATAAGAATAACCATAGGGACATAAGAAATCTTTGGGTCGTCCAAATCAAGACCCTTAAAGACTATAACATAGAAGTTGCTGAATGTGATGCATGTAAAATATATTACTATAAAATATATTATAAAAATTTAAATTAGAATTTTGAACCGTGTTATTTTTATCTCATACTAGCTGTCCCGGCAGACGTTGTTCTGCCCTATTTCCCTAAAACAAAGGGCTTCTAAATTTTCTAGAACGCATTAGTATGAATTGTAGTCAATTGAAACATCGTAGCTGAAAGCCGCTCGTGAAACACTGAAAGCAGTTTGAAAACGACGCGTTGCACGTGATTGTAATATCCTAATCCTTTCAATTTCATTTAGCTCTTCACGTTGCAGTCCGATTAAAATGAAAATTTTAATGCTTAGTAGCGTTTCGGTTTCATCGACTAAAATTGCTGGGCCCGCGTCTTATAGAAGGCATGGGTCTAAACGTAAACACACTCAACAAATAATCACACAATTGGTTTTCGAGAGAAGCGAAAATTTAATAACAACCAAGAAAATGCTACGCACCGAGGAAACAATGATGGCACGTACGTCAGTTATATATATATTTTTTTTTTGTACTAGTTATTAGTTAAATGAGCGTAGGTAAAGGAACCTAAGTCCATACAGCCCCTTACCATTCAAAAAACTGCACCAACGATTACTTTCTTATCACTTATTAAATATTATTATATACTTACGATTACTGATCTTCATTAAGTAAAATTACACCATTTTTTACACAATAAAAATCACTGTAGACAATATTTGAAAAATTAAAATAAGAGTGGAAACAAACATTGAGAGTGAACATGCTTTGATTGACGTCAAATGTTTGACAGCTGAGAATAGAGTGGTTGTATGGGAAAAGAAAAGTTTTGTTTTTATTATTTCCCTCGTCCATAAGAACCTTCTTTGCGCCTTAACAATAATTAAATATGAAAACAAAAATTAGCCGTGGTCGGCCGTTCTCGAGTTTTGCGCTTAGCAACACATTTGGCGATTCATTTTTATTTATATAGATCAATGTACCTGTTTTGCTGCACTCCAAAGTTCCACTCCATATGTCCAAATAGGTCTTAATAAGATCTATAGTCTAGAAGGTATTTGTTTGTAGCGTCTTTTCAGTTCGTACCATTTTAATTTGAGTGTATATTCCACATAAGTACTGTGTCCAATTACACCCCGAGATAACGTACATAGTTTTAAGAAGAGCACGAAACTTTCCGCAGGGAGAAGCTGGTTGCAATCGTGGCTCAATTTTGAGGGGTTTATTTTGATTTGTAATATAAGTAATGTGTAATATAAAAGGATAACAAAGAAGTAATAGGTAAGCGTCAATATATAATCTTCTGACTATTTTAAGTTTGTCCTTTATAGTAGATAAAATTGAGTCGAAGACCACCATGTATTCTTAAGGTTCGATCCCCTCTGTCGAGTACACTTTCAGTGAAGCAGGTTCCTCCCCGAGCTAGACTAAATATAGACCTAGGATAAGAAGATCTGGAGGAATGTGGTCGCGTGCAAGCCCACAATTAAGATAGATAGCAGCTGTGACATACGACCTACACACCTCCTCTAGTGTCCCCTGTCAGGAGGGACGTCTTGTAACCCTCCCCGGTCTACACACTTCCAGCTCCAGGTTCTATCTGCATAGCCTGTCTCCTCCTGATTTACTGCCGGTATTTGTCTAGGGGTTCCGTGTACAGCCACTTTTCCCTAGAGGTTCAATTATTGCAGCTGATACTTGGATACCATCTTTGAGCTTCTATCTGAGAAGAGGTCTCAGCATTATAATTGGAAGGGAGGGAAATGAAAATAAATCAACTTATAGTATCGCAAAAGTAATCCTGTGAAATAACTGCATCGCTCAAGCTTATCATATAACTTTATCCGATTATTTTTGCGAATATGTTTGTCGATATTTAAATCAATTATTTTTTTAATTTATATTACTCACCAAGATCTGTTTTAGGCTAATATAAACAGTTTATATAGGTACTATACGTTCATATTTTGGCCTAAAAGGAAATAATTAGCCTAAAAAAAATAATTGAGGTTTAAGATAGACAAATAGTTTACAATAATAATATAATCATTATTTCATGTAACGTCACAATCATTCAGGATCTGGTTTGCATAAAAAAATAGGAAATCCACTCGGTAATGACTACGTTTATTTATGTCTAATCAACTTGAAACATGATATTTCGTAGTAATATAATTAATTTTATAAAAATTTCATTGTTAATATTGCATCCCTACCTACAAGCATTTTGTAAAGGGAGTAAAAATCCTTGTTTATGGCTTCCTTCAGAGGGGACATAAAATGGTGGTCTACAGCCTTCACGGTGCCAGGTACTCGTTAAAGATCTATATCTTAAATATTCCTAGATATTCAAAATTTAAAACTCCACACTATAGCATCGTCCAATTATCCAAAATAGCATAGAGTGGCATTAAATAAACTAACAGTTGTCATACAATAAATTTTATATGCATTGAGTTATAATGTTAGTACATTAAAAAATAAAATGACAAGTCACACAAAAAAATTATTGTTTTTAAGTGTTAGTAACCTTAGTTACTTAACTAAACTATTATGAGCAAAACATCTTATTAATCTAGTAGTCGTTTATTATCGTTATCTTCGTTTGCTGTGCAAAATTATTTAATAATTATTAGGAATTATTAAAGGAAATTTTCTGATGCGTTATGAGTTATTAAAAAAGTAAAAAATTCAGTTAATTTTAATAAAATTTATTTATTAAAACTGTATAAAAAGTTTTTAAGAAAACAAACAAACCTCAACTTCACTGAGACCTGGATGATGCCTCGTAGCTATTTTTCAACTATGTCTTTATCGTATTGTCTATTTCAAGTAAGTTACAATTCGTTGATAATAATAATATCTACGTCTACAACTTTTGAAATAACATCAGTATTTGTGTCTCAATACTCCATGGTACTCTGGTTGCAGTTCAAAATCGATGCGAAAGCCTACATTTCTGACAATTTTCCTCTAATTTTACTGGTCTTCTTAGTTTATTCCTCATGTCCAGTCTCAGAAAATTACAACTAATTTGTTCTTTCAGGTAAAACTAAAGTATCCTTTTATTCCTTCTAATTATATTTGAAATTCATTCTTTAATTCTAAATATAACACATTACACATTTACTTTTTACTACCCTATAAATTAGGGTATCATCCATATTTATTTTAAAAATTAAATAATTTTAGTCTCATGTCTCATCAAGACTTTTTCTGAGTGGAAAATAATAATTTAATAATATAATACAGTTTAATAATATAATTATGATAATTGCTAATTTATCATAAATATGTTTGAAATGTATTCGGCTCCATGAGCAAAAGAGTACATTGCTCCTTAACATCTTACGATGGTTTATGGTTGATTAGGAATTTCTAATTATACCTGAGGAATACATACATATGTTTTCAAAGGTGACAGTTTATAATTAATGCAATTAATATTACAGAAGAGAGCGCACTTCTCCATAAAACTGCAATCACCCGGTTTTATACTTTATTCCTCTTTGTACTTGTTGCGGTCAACGGCGAGTTGAACCTTTCGTGTCTTCCAAAATAAACTAATGAATCTCACCCCAACTCTATCAAGCGACTTGTCCTTTTTTAGCCTTCGCTCCAATTGCTACGGACTTGCGCTGAATTAATTATAAATATAATTTTAGAGGAGATATTAATTCCCGCTCGGAGGTATAACTCAATTTTAAAGAGTTGATCTGAGTTAACCAGTAGTGGGGTCGGAATTTGAAAATTTATCAGTATATATTTTATATTTATTACCGCCCTTAAAGTGACAAACTGTTGTCAATTTAGTCTATCCCATGCTCAATTGAGTTATTAACTATTGACCGAGAATTTATGTGATATGTATACCTTATTTAGAGGGCCGCGGATTGCGTGTTGAGGGAGCACTTCCGATATTTCTTGATTTGAATTATTAAAATTAAATCTAATTTTACTTTTTAACAAGTATATTCAAATTTTTGATAAAACCTATGAATTATTATCGTAAATTTTCAAAAGAGTTATTACCATAAATAATTAAAATATCTATATTTGTATTAATTAGACCCTGATTGAATGTGATCTCAGCTTAATTGCTTGCTCAACCGGAGGCTTCGAAACAGAGCACGTATTACAACCTTAAAAATTTCAATGTTGTGGTGGTGCAGATTTTTAATCATTTCATTACTCTCTAACTCCTCAGTATCTTAAAACGATATTAAAGATAAGTGTTATTTTTTTCGGAAAACGTATCTCAGCGTGTAGAGATCCGATTTACAGTCCCGGATTCAAATCCGACTGGGGCAGATAAATCATTTAATTCACTTATTTAAGCATCTTTCCATGCAATACGTGTTTTGACAATATTAATCCCTGCAGACCCTCTCGGAGCTCACCCAGCCCTCTATAAAGTGAATTTGGTTTAAAAAAAAATGGAAGTTTGAACATGATTTCGGATAAACCTCCTCCCTTTACAACTGTTGCCATGGAACTAGATCCTGTAAACGCTGTCCCTGCATGCACTGAACCCAAGAAACCATTTACGTGTTTTAAAGGTTTCTTTATTAACTTAGTATAATTTTTCATAGAAACGAAATATTTTGCAATTTTCACACATCCAGCTCTCCATGAATAATCCGTCTTCTAGAGGATCTTTAAGGCACGGGGAATATGCTTATTAGGTTCTATAAAATTGAATTGAAGTTCTACGTAATCAGTTTGATATGACTGAAATGTGGGCTTCGGTGTAATTTTGTAACGTATCTTTGAAAGATATTTAAAAAAAATAAAAGAAAAACTAGCTCAGAAAAAAATATCTTACAGTCCAACTTATAATAACTTATTATAATTGTCTTATCTGAGCTATTCCTCATTACCTCATTTTTCGTTTTGCCTATAATTAAAAACCTGGAATTTCTAAATGTTAAAAATTAGAGGTAGATTTTAACACAAAATATTACCGCTGAAATGTTCTCTCATTAACATAATTATTACATCGATTGTAATATCTCGATAGGCAATATTTGGGACTCACACTGTAGCATATTCCGGATAGTTATAGCAACTTAAAATTGATTTAAACGAATATTGAATAATAACAATATTGAATGTAATCATTCTCTTAAGCAAGCATTAACTGTTTCGGCTCTTCCATCTTCACGTTATATGACCATACCTTTCCTGGCTATTCCACGGAAGCTCAGCAACACTCTTATCACCTCTACCGTGTTTGTGGAATGGAACTTGGTCCCGTAAGATAAGAGAATATCTTATTGTCCCTCGCTACAGAATGGTATCTCGATGACTTCCCGAAGGGAATTTTACGTTGAAGAATCAGATTTTAGAGGCTCGCCAGAGCGGCGGGGCGGAGGCAGAACCGGTTGTGAGAAAGGTACAATTCCGACTCGACTCGGAGCTAACATTAAATATGTAAAAGAGGCATAACTAGATATCGCCCCTGGCTATTTCTCCTATTTGAGCATTGCCTCTCATCGAAACAAAACTAGCAGCGGGTATGTGTGATTCCTCTCCGATGAGATAATTAGCCGGGAATCTTTTTTATATTCAATCCTACATTCACGAAGTCCATATGAGTTCTCTACGACTGAATAAGCAGGAGACCTTTTTCGAGAGCAGGAATACTTGTCTGTTTCCTTATAGTACGCTAATTACCTCAATAACGATGAATGAAAAAAAAAAAGATTGATTAACACCTTTCTCTTAACTTCATCTAATACGTTAATACTTAATTTACGGAAAAATACAAGTCAGGTATAATAACCCAGCTAAAGTATTTTCCTGGTCCTTGTACCCCAGATGTTTTCGATGGCATATAACACTTATATGTGTACAGATGTATGCGAATTGACTAACAAAACCACATTGTGTTTGATCTCTCAGTAGTAGATCCACTGCTACAGTCAGGGTCTCGTGACAATCTACGTGTAAGTAATGCTAATTACATTTCGGTGAACTACAAGTGAGTGAAATCCTTTGTAGTGTGTCATTTATTTTTTTATTCACGAGTGGTATGTTTCTTTCTGATGTTGACTCGTTTTTCAAAAAATAAACTCATGGTGTCTACAGGTTAGGTATAATCCATTTCATAAAAAAAAAAAATAGTAGGTAGCGTAGAGAAGTCTGGCAAATGCAGTTCAATACCAACGTGCATCCCTATCATAGTTTGTAACAGTGGAGCATAAAATTAAAAGGAATAATTTATTACCAATGGATAACTTTTAGATGCCCCTGCCCTTTCTTCGATTCTTATTATTACAATTATTTTAGATTGTAATTACATGTTTCATAGAAAGTATAATTTTAGGCCTCGATGAATGAGTTGAAAAAAATGATATTAGAAATCTAGTACGATTCCTCTAGATTAGTTCGCAAAATAAAAGAATGTGGGTAAGATAAGACAGAGAAAGACACCCCAGAATTTATTTTATTGCCAGCAAAGAGCTTGAGAAACTTAATCAAGCAAGATAATGCAGTAAAACTCAATGACGTAACGTGGCTCCGCGACTGCTGTAAATCACAACGCTCTCCCCGGTCATAAAATGTTCAAACCAATTCCTATTTCTTTGATCGACGGTAGCCATTGCTCGAATCTTATTATTAATTAATTTTATGAATCATTCAAAGTATGTCCATTCTGCTGAGAGCTACTCCTTTCATTTATGGTGACTTAATCATATTTAGTACGCCGTTGTAATGTCGAGAGAGATATTTCTCTACAGATTATTTAATGCAAGAAAAAACCCATGAACGGACCATACATAGTTAACCCCGCACTGTTTCGAAGCCTTTGGTTGTATAAAAATTGATTTACCACAATCTCTCCCTCAATGTATAGAGCCTGGATGAGCCCCACGAGGATAGATATCCCATATATCTGCCACATTCGGTCTTGAACTCAGGATCCAGCGATAAATAACCCAGCATCCTATGTATTGGATACCCTGTTCAAGATAAGTAGTCAAAATAGATAACATAATTAGTGAACTACCCTCGGAAGGTGGTACTGAATAATGTGTTTACACAATTCGAGTTGGGTACATTTTGTTACTGTATAAAAAATAGCCCGATAAAATAAACAGACATGTGTTACTCAAAGTTGTTTAAAATAAAAAAAACAAAAAATCAGAGCAGTTATTATCAATCAGTTACAGCATTTATACTAAAATAAAATAGAAAGCAATTACTAAAAAAAATACTAGACCATTTTTATTCTAATTATACCATCTCACGAAGGCTATGTTTCGTTGAATAAATATTGTTGTGCTAAAATAAATTTATTTAACAAACATAACAGTGAATTAATTATGTTTCGTTCACAGGAATAATCCGACGTATTTGTCGGGTATGGTTTTGCTAATGAAGAATCAAAACCTGATCAATGCCATAAATAAAGCCGATTTAATTTGTAAACAATTGAATATTTGGTAATTAATCCGCAGGTTGACGCTTCGAGTTGAGTCACAAGTTTTAACTTTTCATTCGTTTCCCTTTTAATATTTTCCAAATGTACAAGTTATCATGTATATGTATAAGTATAAAAAAGATAATGTAGTTCTGGGAAATTTGTATACTTGTAAATTTAGAAATGAACGCTTCAACAAACATATATCATCTAGGTATACTTCGAATTGTAAATTGAAACTTTTATTTCTTGATGAAATGATACTGTTATACAATACGAAGTTGCAATAGCAACCCAGAGGTACTGTAAAGCACTCGGTCGTATATCACTACTTTTTTCCTTCTACAACTGTCTATGGTTATTCTCATTTTATTTCCTGTGTTGTCCTTAATAAGTTATGTTTATTAGTCAGATAAGGAGCCGGTGAAGCCAATCAATTTACACGAGACGGAGAAAGAAGAAGAGTTGGTGCAGAGGGCGAGCCATTATCTATACGTGGAATCGGTGCATTAGCCGGATCTTAAGTAGCTTTTAACTGGACCAATATCGATGCGGGGGTTGCTGTCTCACAAAAAATATTTTACTGCCCGCCTGTCAATGCCCCTGTCCGGATTTACATCTAACACTCGGCTTACGTCTTCAGGGTGACTTACAATGTTCCAGGCATCAAGCCTTATCTTCCATCATTGCCCAAACATATAAAAATCCCTAGTTCTTTTTTTGTTACATATAACTAATTCTTTAGCCATCTCATCAACAATCTCCATTTTATATTAGCGTTGCATATACACTAAATTCCTGGATTTTTTAACAGTTTTTCCACTAATAGAGGGTTTCCTTAACCTAGTGATTGGATGGCTTCCTTCCATAATGTCCTATCTAAGGTCCATTCTTTTTAAACGTCCATACCATTTCAGGCGTTTTTCTCAATTTCTTCCAGAATAGTTCTTTAAGCCTTCATCTTTTCTCTGATGGTCCCATTTCTTACTTTGTCCATTCTGGATATTCCCGCCGCTTGTCTCCAGTAGTCCATTTCTAACGGTAAAATAAATGGTTTTCCTAAGGTTGCTTTTCAACGTCCAAGTTTCTGATCCATATGCTATAATGCTTAGTAATATACTATTGTACACACACACACACACACACATATATGCTTTGTGTCACCATAGATAACTAAATGTTTATTGAGAGTTCTGGACAAAACAGGCTGTCTAAGATAACGTAGTGGGTTGATGGAGGAAGGTATAGAGGAAGACCCCGATATATCAGAGAAGAAGGAGTTATCGTATGTTTTGCATAAACAAATCTGGAATAGAACAGAAGGAGGGAAATGCTGGAGGATCGTACAGAAAGAAAGCTCACCCTGCATGAGCGGTGAAGAGCAATGGTTATGATGATGATATAAACAGATATTTTTTTTGTATTTATATGTGAATATATATGAAGCAAGTCCTTTACTTTTTATTATATCTATATATTTTATTCTTGTTTTAAAAGAGCTTTTCTTTCGCAATATATTCATCAGCGCTTCTGTGATCAGTTTTTAAAGATAAACGGAACATTAGTGGATGGCTCAAGCGAACTTTTATTCCCTTTTCGTCGTAAAGCAAAGCAAGTTCTAAGTAGAAGACTCGTCGGATATCTGTTTCTCATTATATTCCAGATTAATACATAGCTCTTAAACTTGTGAACATTTCGAACTCCAGTGAGAAATATTTCTGCTCGAACTATAAACAGGGCCGGAAACGGTGCGTTAAGCAGCGTAGAGCCCTTCCGTTCGATTTTAGTACCTCGTCGTTCCTCGGAGGGCGTACTTGGTGTGTAAATCAAAGATAGTTGCCAAGAGCCTAGGTGTCCGCCGGTCCTTGTTTTATTATACTCGGCCGGAGTCTTCCTTTTTCCCGCGTTATAAAAATAAAACAATAAAGCGAGGTTCGCTCCCGAGGCATAACCTCTCCACTGGGACAGTAAAGATAGTGAAGGCGGTTGAAGGGACATTTTATTGTGAACTGCCTTAAGAGGCCCGGTTCCTGGTTATTGCTCAATAGCGCTGGACACCTAGACCTTCATTTGCACAGGTATGCGGGCTAAGTCTCAAGCAGGATTTATAAATAGCCTTATTTTATAATGCATCTCCTGTGAATGATGTCCTTAAAGTATTTTTATGCTCTTAGTGAAACGTAATCCAGATCCATAGGTTTTTTTAAATTATTTAAAACATCAGTTAATCTTAGGATTCTGAGTTACCAATAAAATTGTTCCTACTCGATATGGAAACTCGACAAGATACTATTTCAGATGAATTCATATTTAATTAATTTCAACCAACTCTTTAAAAGACCTCAGCCCATCACTTTAAATGGAATACTATAGTATAAGCAGTACTCCATTTAGAGCTGTTGAGATGATTTTAGCGGCGATGCTTTACCATTTTTTAAGGTCACCTATGATGTGCAATGGTTACGATAACAACCAACAATACCCAAGATCGCGGATTCGTACTTGAACGTGCAATGAAGGTCGCTCTAAAATTTAAAAAGCTCAAATTCTCAGTAGTAAGTAAAGTAATCTCTTAGCAGTCAGGAATGGATCCTTAGGAATCTGGAGAACCTCCTGGGGCTCACCCCGCTCTATAAAGTGGATACCCACAATAGGCGGGAAACCCTGGCGGTTTAGCGTTATCTAGAACAAATCTCCTCCCTGCACAAGCGTTGTCCAAGAAATAGCACAGTCTCTACCATGTAATGAACCCAAGATCCTTCATGGCTTCTAGAGTAGGTTTTTTTTTTTAATATCAGTCAATGAAAAATAAATATTTCTATGTATTGGAATCGAATTCTAAAAACTAAAAAATTCATTTCAATGTTGAATGCACATTAGATTGTTGTGATTACAAAGACAAATAGATTAATAAAATAAAACTTAGAACGGGAGAATATATTATTACAAGTGGTCCAGAAGGAATTAATCTTTATTTATTTTTATGCAGTCCAGTCGACCATTGGTCGTCCCGTCCGTGAAAATAATACGCCTCATGTTTCATCTTGTTGGTGACAATATCTCTCCGAGCAGGGCTCTCAAACAAGTGAAAAAAGATAAAATACATTTTAAAAAATAATAAAAAATAAGAAGGAAAAAGGAACCTTAAAGATTGAAAATTCCTTTCAGGAATGACTGTCATTTCTATGTATACATTTTAATCTAGTGGATACAACATTCATTAAGGAGACTCGTTGTTTTTTGGATAGGATGATGTTTCGGGGAGATAGTGTCAGTGCTAACAAGAATTGGGACGGCCGTGGTAGATATAAAATGAGATAAGTCGGAGCGAGATGAAAGCACTCCTTCCAACCTCGGTCCCTTGATTGACAAGATAGTGGACTCCACCGTCCGGGCGATCCGACGGGAAATATTGAAATTCGGAAAGGAGTCTGGACAATATTTTTCGAAGAAAAAAAACAAAAGCAACATGTCGCTGTCAAATTATGAGCGGTTCTCAAGACCCAAATACAAGTGATCAGTTAACAAGCTATAGACAGAGTTCAGACATGTGGTAAAGAATAATATTTTGTTACTGAATCCACTCATGTCTTTAGCGCTTTACTAAATAAACGTGTAGAACAATTCAAGGGATTCTACTGAATACTTAAATATTTTTATTTTTTTTAATATTGAGAGTTTCCCCAATGTTAAGGTTTTCTACAACCGAATTTTAGTAAAACGTTTTTTTTCCAGTTCCTCCTGTCAAGTGCATCTTCTTCATAGAGACCTTATCCTCCCACGTCTTCCTTAGCTTGGTTCGTCCATGAAATTTGGTCGCCCTCTTCTTCTTCCTTCTAGGCACCAGTGCATGGTCATACGATTGGTGTCGTAATTGTCGTGCATGGTCTCGTATTTGGGATTCTATTCTTTTCCATCCTCAATCACTTGATCGCTTGATGTGAATTTTTCGAGAATAGTATTGTGAGTACCCATTATCTCCCGGACTACTGAATAGGGTATTCTATCACGCATTGATATTCCGCCTGACCTTCTCCAGAAGTCGAGATATTTTGTATCATTGCAAAATATGTTAAAATTACTGACGAAAAATACATATTCAATATTTCAATGTTAAGAATTTAAGAGTTCTTAGGGGTAATCAAATGTATTAAATCAGGCATTGAAAAAATAGAATCAACAGAAATTCTTTACCTGTTCAAGATTAAATAAAGACACGAAAAGACACGCAGATGGATCAAACAGCTGAAAATATGTTGTTTTTTTTTATCATAAAGACATTGAACCGTACAGAAGATTTTAAAAGCAAATGATTTTTTAAAAATCGTATTGAAACTAGTTAATCTGTTTGTGATTATTATACCATTTTCTAGTAGTTTATTAACAGAACCTTTTTTCTTCGTTGACTTTTTTAATCATAGTTCTCTCCAGGATCATCTATCCACCGTAAGGCCATGATTTTGTTTCCTGGTAAACTTATGGTTTATAAGGTAATTTATGGTCAAGATTAGGAGAGAATACTAAGTAGCTGGGACATTTTTGTATCGTCACCTGAAATATTAGTTACAAATATTTTTTCCGTTTTTCAATTTAGTCTGGTTAGTTTACAACATTATTGTGAGTCGAAAAGATTTCTTCCAGTACCGATCAAATTACATGTCCGTAATGGCCAGGAGGGTTCTACTGTGTGTTAGGTGGGACTTGAAAGCTTCCGTATAGCCAAATCCTAAATTCAGATCTCTACTGTTAACAACTGGACCGTTTGAAGTTAGTGATTGAGCAGAAACGGCAAGAATAGGCCAACAGAAGAGGTGTCAACGCAAGGCCACACACGTCTGTACTGACTCGCCGGAAACTCCGGGAGCTTGGTTGGGAAGTTTTATTGCATCCACCATGTAGTCCGGATCTGGCACCAAGCGATTACCACCTTTTTCTCGCATAGCAAAACTTCCTGAGTGGTAAGAAATTGCGATCAAGAGAAGATTGATTACTAGAGTTTTTCGCCAAAAAGGACCAAGACTTCTATGAGAGAGGTATCATGAAGCTATCTTTAAAATGGCTAAAAATTATAAAACAAAACGGTGCATATTTGACTCAAATCGGACAATCCGAAACATTTTAAATACAATTTGAATTTCATCCAAAAATAATGGATTTCTTTTTCCCCAATTTATTATTTAAAATCCTCCATGGTTCCGGAATTAAAAAGATGCATTACAGGAAATGTAGTAATGTAGTAATTATTTTTAAAAAGAGGTTTTCCAAAATTTGTTCTTAGATACAGATCTCACACACGTTATAAGTTCGGTTAACCCGGGTGCGAACCTCATTGATGAATGGGAGATCGGTTACGACGCTATAAAACGGATCCGTCCCTCGGAGGAGCAGAGAGCAAGGAGTCTATTAAGATCTATTAAGATAAACTGGAAGATTATAGTGCATTTAAAATAGGGCGTGACATGGGGCCCCATCCCAGCACGGTAGCCACCTTGGGAATTAACTCCTATTTTCTGATTTTGCACTTTAAACATTTTTTAAAGGCTTTTAAACATTGATCTAGGGATAATTTGAAACCTTAGCTTCGGTATCAATTCAGTATATGTGAATATGATTAAAAGCATACTACATACTACACTTACCATAAGCCTAAATATATTTATTATTTCTCACAAAAAAACACTCTATTAATTTAAGCTATATTACTAAATCAACAATAAAAAATAAGAAACCATTATTAATTAATCTTATTTTTTACATTTACATTATCAATATAATTATGAATTGTGAAGATCTATTTATATTAGTTAAAATAAATTCAAAACTTTCTAGCTAACCGGAAGCTAGTGAATTAATTTCCTGATTTTGCACTTATAAAATTTCTTAAAGGCATAAGTATCTTGATTTTATACAAGAAATAACTAATATTTGTAAAGAAATAAATTGTTTGTAAATAATAAATAATATTTTTAAATTGTTTTGTTCAATACGAGCTTGTATGAGTATTATGTATATTTTTCCTTATAGTTTCTTGCTACCGGGTTGCCAATTAAACACATACGTTCAGTATTAGGATACTGACAGAAACTTAAATGAGTTTAACCATCTGTAGTACCAAATTTATAATAAAATACGAATTAATTATTCAATTTATTAATTGTATTTGTTACTTTATTTAGTTGTTCAAACAATGCCATGAGAAATTAGGCGGCAAAGTGACGTGTTAGAACAAGTTGTGATAAAGTCAATTTTTGAAATTTCGGAGTTATCCGCTTTTGATCCTGAATGGCTCATATATCCTTTATACGATAAATTATGTATTATGTAAAGAGCTAGTGTAAAAGTTAAAAATAGTATATATCGTCATTTATTTCGTGTTTGATTTAATTTAAACTTTTATCCCTGTTGATTTTAATTAATTTAAACCTTAAGTAGTTTAAAGAAATATATTTTCCTTTTTTGGTGGCTATCTCATTCGCTGTTAAACCCTACCGACCAATGGCGACAGCCTGCTTTGTTAGTCAAATAGGGTGTGGCGTTGTCTTACAGGATTCGTTATTCCCCCGCTAACGGTTTCAATTAAAAGCCATCATGAGGTGCCTAAATCCCTGACAACGACCCGTGGCCGAGTAATTAACAGGTCTCCAAATCTCTAATTAACGCCTATGGCTATTGTGTCCCCTAGTAGAGTAATCCTCGACAGCCTAAAGGAATATATTCTGGTCTAATATTATTGACTAAACAAATTCGCTGAATAAAAGTTTTTAAAAAAATTAATTTATTCATTGAAATTTACAACTGTTTTATAACAATATCAGAAGGTCATATTCTTTTCAGACGGATTGGATGATTATCAGGAATTGAAGAAGCTGCTAAGTTTGAAACTAGAGGGTTTGAGCGGGAATAAAGTTTGTCATGAAATGATTGATGTCGGATTTGGGCCAAAGCAGCAACAAATGGTACATTGAGGTCGTTATGGATTTTTATTCGTAACAAAGTATGGACCACTGAGTATTTTACGACTGTAAGATTTTGGATTGTAAGCATTGAATACGAGAGTAATTCGATGGCTTAATGGAGCCCCAAAGCTCTAGTCCGTAAGTGAAGCTAATGGGTCTTGTGATTGTCATGTATATGAGTCTTTTGTAATATGGGCTTACGGAGTAGTGCTTTGGGGTTCCGCTAAGCCATCGAATTCCTCACGTATCCAAACCTTACAATCTAAAATCCTCCCTTACTTTGTTGCGAATAAAGCCATCGATAGTGAACCCAATGTCCATTGTTGCTGATTTGCCCCGAATCGGATATTAATCCTTTTATTACCAGGTTTATTCCAACTCCAAACCATTTGTTACAAACCTAGCAACTTATTCAATACCCGATAATCCTCCAAAGCGTTTAAAAGTAAATGGTTTTGTGAAATCTTCAGTTTAATTTGTTTATGAGTAATGCCAGTAGTTAGTTTCTCCACTTGCCTTTATTTCATGCCATTATGTAGAATTTGATATTTACTTGTTGTATTATTGTAATACAGATGTTTATTTCTATAAATAAATTTGAAAAATGAATAATTTTACGTATCTCTAATTGTTTTTCGATTTTAATATGG
Organism: Troilus luridus; assembly: GCA_964056705.1. NCBI lineage: Eukaryota > Metazoa > Arthropoda > Insecta > Hemiptera > Pentatomidae > Troilus > Troilus luridus. The sequence goes on from OZ057413.1 coordinate 66,943,515, forward strand.
AGAGCATTATTTAATGCCGCAGGTTGTAGAGACGTAGCGCGCTTTGAGTGCAGAAGTATCCCGGGAGATATCTCCTCTAGGGCAGATTCCGTTGTGGTCAGTGCCTCGCTAGCCCCAGGGCTCGCTGTAGTTCGGGGCGCGCCGTTAGCTCCGGGTAATCTTGTCATCTTCCATGGCAGATATAGCATTAAGTGTTTTATATTCAATATATATCACGGCGGGGTCGACGAACCAGTAGATTTATTTGGGGCTAGATAATCTACTAGTAGGATTAGAGGGCTCTTCACCGAAGAATGTGTAATCGTAATTATTTTTGTTGAGACATGAATGGAAAAATTCCAAAGAAAAAGCCTCAAACATCTAAACTAAGTTTAGGAAACCAAAATACCTTTCAATATTCAGGCACCTTTAGACAGAGGTAAGAGGTAAAATATCTCGAGAATTAAATAAAGCACACCCGATCCTAAAATGCAGCAAGAAACCAACCAGAGAAAGCATCCCACTACCAACAAGTCCTGAATGCAACTACTGAATCATAAGAAAGGTTACAAGCCAGCTGGTAAAGGTTAACAAAAACAGCTGATAAATAAAAAATCAATAAATAATAGAAAACACACACACTAAACTTACGAAAGGCACTAAAAGGAAATAAAAATAAACAAATAGAAAAATACAGAATAAAAGAAACCATATCAAAAAAGGAATCTATAAGTGCAAGAAAAAAAAAGAAATTATCAAGAACCAATTGGGGTATTCCATTAATAATGATAATACATTCATAAAGATTTGGTATCAGTTCCGCAGGATGTTGCTTCAAGATATGTCACATTTTAACTGTTGATTTGTTTCCTTTTAATATTCTCGAAAATAAAATTAATCGTTTCAATATGAAAAAAGAGAGTAATTATGGGAAATATGTATATTTTGGTAATCATTTCATCAAGAAAGAAACTTTCGAAGCATAGATGATATAAGATTGTTGAAACGTTTATTTCTAGATGAAACGATTACCGAAATAAGGACATTTCCTGTAATCACACTAATTTTTCACACTAAAAATCATAATTATATTTATTTCCGAGAATATTTAATGTGACGTAATCTCAAAAGGTCAACGTGCGGAACTGATATCAAACATTTTCCTCAAAAGAAGCATAAAATATTTGTTTAGACATGAATGGAAAAATTCCAAACAAAAATCCTCAAGGTTTAAGTATGAAGACAAAATACTGATAAGCATTTTTTTTTAGATACTTAAGGCTGTTTTGAATTTTTCTACTTATGTCTCAACAAATATTTGATGTCTCTTTTGAGCTTTTACTCCTCTGTATTATCATAATTATATTTAGCAAAAATCGTAACGTATTTTAATTATGTTGGTGATAGGGTAGTAGTACACAAGATTTGACGAAGTTCGAATATAAAAACTTTGACTTGAAACTAAATGTTCCTCTTTCTTTTTTTTTTTTTTTCGTAAATGTTTCTTGGGCGATTATGTTTTAATATTGCACCCAAGTTCGCGTTTTAAACACATCTATTTTGATGAGATTGATAATTCTATTTAGTACTACTTAATAAACACTTGTAAGTTTTATTAAGTTTCAAAGAACATATGTACTATCTTCCTCCTCCATAAATTTCTGTAGATGGGTTAATAAGTTTCAAGACTTTATAATAATAATATAAGACTTTATAATTTAAATAAATGAAGACCTATGTAAAGAAAAATCGAATCCACACCCCTAAGACGATTGATTTTGAAATGAATAGAGTATTCGCACTAAGTAAAAGTTAAGTGGACTTCCAACTTACAAATACAGCAGAAAAAATGACGATTACCAAATTTACTCAATCCTACACACACAGCTATATAGATATTAATATTGTATCCAAATGATCATAATGATAGTTTATATTTCAATTGAAAGGTCATAAATTTAAGACCTTTTGAAAATTACCTATAAAAAAATAAAGGAATGTTTCGAAACGGTTTGAATGAAATCACTCGTCGCGCAATAAAATATATTGCTTTTAGATAGCCATCGGCAGCCTCTAGTGTTAACTCATAGCATAATCTTATTGCATCGACATATATCACCGCAGATAGGAATTGATACAGCGTTAATGAAGGATACAACATTAGAAGTTGGCCAATAGTAGTTAGGGGTTGTAAGATAAGGGACATGCAGGACGATATCGGGGTTGTCTGCTGCCCTATATACAATAATTAATGGCCTTAGATTCTTGAGGTAGATTATTCAACTATGCAAATATCATTTAGTTTTAGATTTAATTTATAATATCGAGTGTTGAAATTATGCCGTTTGAATGTTTAGAGGGTTCATAATTTATTTTTATCTGACCACTGTTTATTTATTTGTTTCTTCAATCAATGTCTCTTTATACTCCTAGAGCTAATAGGAGGATTCTTCAGTGGGAGCCTTAAATTCTACATATCCTGGTATAATCAATATAGGGATCTTTAACGAGTATCTGACAGCAAAGCACCTAAACTTCCATTTTACGTTCCTTCCGAAGAACTGCATGACCCCAAGAAATTTTCTCTTTCTTTAAATAATCCTGAAGTCAACAGCCGGGGTGCAAACCCGAGACTTTGAGCATAGAAGACGCTATTAACTACACCAAAGATCCTTGGTGACCACTATCTCTGGACTGTAAAATGATTTCCATCATGTTATTTCATTGCCTAAATTAATATATATATTTTTAAACTGTACCTTGATTTTGATTTCAGAATGTAGTAGAGGCTGTAGTGTTTCTTAGACAAGAGTTGTTTGAGCAGGAATGTGATTTGTCCTAGATCACGCCCAACCACAATATTTTCCCCTATTTTGGGTATACACTTTATTGAGGCTGGTTGAGCCCCAGGAGGGTCCTAAATTCTATGGGATCCATCTAAGGGCGGCAATTGATTAAATAAAAGCGGCCAGGATCTTTGGTACGGCAACTCAGCACTCTACCACGGACCCAGATTGTTCCGTTATATGACTCTATTTAAATTTGTAGCATTAAAAAAAAATTTATGGCACAAAAATATGCATAAATTTCTTCAATCATGGAACAACGTTTCAATCATGGATTTGGAATAACGTTTTTGTTCTAGAAACAGTACAAGTACAGGTTCTCTTCAATTTTGCTAAATACCGAAACACTTGATGCTTTCTTGGCGTTACATATAAAAAAAGTAAAGTTAGTATCAACCATATAGTATACAATGCATATGTATAGAGGGTCTGTTTATTCAGGGAACCTGGTCAGATTCTTGGCGTTTCCATCCTGTCAGTTACGTCCCACCTTCTGGGCTCGTGACAGAAAAAGAAAAAAGAAAAGATACAGAAAGGAGCCCCTTGGCAACAGACTTTATTTTCAGACGGCACACAGTAAACAGAAAAAGGAAACGGTTGGAGTTGGAGGGTCGAATATTGAATATTGGAGTAGATATTATGATTGGAAGAGGGCTCGCAGTGGGCGTGTTGCAAGTCACCTCGATGAACCAACCGCTCAAGTAGTCTTCATCAACGAGAGAGGGGGTATCTGCTACTATCGGAGCCTTCTAATAATCTTTTTATGTTGATTGTAAAATAATTTATTAATAGCTAATGTTAATACCAAATTTAATAGTTACAATTTTATGTTTTCGATAGAAGAAGCTTGTAGTCCAATTACTAACAGATCCATTTTTTGGATGGCACAGTAGTTATACGCTATACTAGTGAACATATCACATTATACAATAATTGGCATTCGCCGATCAAGCATCTTGGATTTCAATATGAACCCGAAATTGTAATACTGAAATATCTACGAGTCTTAATAATTCGATATTTTATATCAACAGTATGTTCAACTAGTATAAAAATATATATACACTAAAATAAAATTAGAGAAAAGTCTTCCGCTAAGTTAGAAACTCCAAGAACACCAGGTTTTCCGACAAAAGGCAAAGCTAAGAACTGGCAAGATGTGGACAGAAGATGTTACGGTCACTTGAAACGCCATCGAGGGGACTCCGAAGTGAATACAAAAGAAACAACCCTATGGAATAAATTGATGTAACTGTAACCTAACCTGAATCATTTGAATATGAGCCTGACAAACAATATTCATCATATTCTAAAATTAACATTCGCGAAACGAATAAAAATAGGAATGTAAATTTTTCAAAATGCAAAGCAGTTATGAACGGGGGAAAGTACTCTCTAGTGTAGATTGTAATGGTCGAAGATATATATTTATTTATAAACATAAATTCCGGTCAAATCCTCTAGGTTCAACGATGATTGACTACAAACCTGACTTCTAGTCAATGCTTGCTGATATTCAATCGGACTTGTAAATATCAGTAGGTATGCAAACCTCTTTCCTCCTAATGGCGCTGTGTACTGGCTGCCATTGTTCCGGTGGCTTATTATTGGGCGTTGATTTAATGATCCACTAATGATATCGATGCTGTAAGCGCTGCTCAATCGTCCATCTTTGCATAATCCATTGTCAATAAAGTTCCAAACAACCGCCTCCTCTATGGCGAAGTGTCTTCGAAGTTTAGGTAAGAACCAAGGGGGAGGGATATAAAAAGAAGATTCGAGAAAAGTTATTTAGCTATCTGATTTATCGCCGAACCCATTGTGGCGATTCAGAAACCATTCGTTCCAAAGCGATAAATTCTACTAAGGCATGTTTTAAAGCAGCTAATCCCTGTCGTATCGGAGTCGTGTCAAAGCGCCAATGCCGAAACCGCCTTCTATAATTCAGTGACCTACCGGGCACTGAGGGACAGGCAAGCAATCGGCTTCAGCCGGGAAATAAAAAGCGAGATGTGAAAAAATTATGATGGAAAGTGAAAAAAATGGTGGCCATAAGATTTAAGAAACAGGCTTACACAGATATAAATACAGGTTTTAAGGTTTGAAAAATATTGCGTATAGTATTTTGGATTACAAGTGTGTACCAGGACGTTAATTTGGGTACCTCACCTCAGCGTCTGGTGTTCAATAAAAGGTCCCAGCGGGGAAAAAATTTAAAGATAAAAAAATAAAAAGGGGATGAAAGAAAAACGTGAGTTTGGACCGTGGTGATAAAATTGCGTGCAGGGATCCAGCGAACTGTCACCCCGGCGGTTGTGTGAGATAGAGGAAACAGATACTTCATTGCGATAGTTAAATATTTTATGGGCGCGGATCTTCATACATATATATCTGGGCTATTAATGCCCAGGGCTCCGCCATCCGCCTCAGGAAGGCCATTCATTATACAACTGGATAAAACATATGGTGACAGTCACAAGTGAGGAATTTACCACGGACGTCAAAACACCGCCAATCTTTCCCACCTATATTTATCAGGATACTCACCTGCTAATCTTCTTACAGTCCGAGGGTGGAGTTAGGGATACGACTCCGACTGTCGCCTGACTAGTTACCGATGAGTTTGGAATGAGTGTTGAAAAATAATACATATTAGTTTTAATAAATCACTCATTATATTTACTTCACTCATTATATTTACTTGATGTATTTTGTATACAGTTGTAAATTTCAATAAATATATTTAAATTTTAAAAAAAGTTTTAATAAATATAAAAAATAAGTACTTAACAATGAGTTATGTTTATATTCGCGTTCCGTCCCATAGCATTAAATTCCAAGGATAATTAATTGCTTTAGATTTGTTTTCTTGAACCGTTTATAAATTTTCATAACAGATGCCAGCACTATCACAAATATGCTTTAAAGCAATAATTCATAGTTTACTATTTATCCTTATATCCTATATAGAGATTTCTTGTTGACTAGTTTAACTACAAATAATAATAAGCCTCATTAAAAAAATAAATTTTGAAAATGGTAATTTTTTTAATTTATTTTTTTCACATCCTCTAAGAATTTATTTTAAATATATGTACAATATGTGCAAATGGTAATCGCAAAAGTGATGTATTTCTTATTAGTATCGTGAAAATTAATTACGAGTATGAACCGATTACATAAAAAAACTACTGTGTAATTTATGGGGGTAAGTACTTGATAGAGCTGATAGTATTTTTTTAGCCAGCAGTTGTGCAGGAAGCTGATTTCTCGCTTAACCATCAAGTTTTTCCACCAATCAAGAGTACCCACATGACATGGCTGAGCCACAGGAGGATACTACAAAGAGAATTCGAACCTAAAATTCTAAGCTCAGTAACTCAGCTTGACAAGTATGACTCAATTACATAAGTACAAGTAGGACTCTTGCATGAATCAGGCCTTTATGTTTCGAATTGCATGCTTGTCATAACTGGTAGAGGTATAAATATATATTATCACCATTAAATCGATTTGAATCAATTAATAAATAGTTGTAGTCGTTTTTTTGTTATTCACAATTCTAAAAATACCGTTTAATATTTTATTTAGAATAAAATATAAGTTTATCCAAGAATGGATGTCACTCAGCTAGGTTGCTTCTCTGTACCGCAAAAACTTCTTTTTAAAACAGTTCTTTGTATTAGATAGCATTCCCTAGGAATGAAACTGAAGGGGCATACGAGATGCATTGTTACTAAGGTACTACACCCAGCCTTATCCTAAAGCAGTCGAACATATTCCGTATTCTATTGTACTATTTGACTTGATGGCTACGGGTTGATGGACAGCCGCTGATGGTACAGGTACCGTTACTCCGATCGGATCTCGGAAGGTGTAAGGTACAGGAGCCTATTTGTTGAAGGTTGTTAGGCAGGGCGATCTCGTGTCAAAATAAATTGACATCCAGTTGCCACCCGTAGCTCAGTTCCCAGGGCCTTCTGCCTTCCTCTCATGTCGCCGCAAGGTCCAGGCTATGTTCCTATGCTAAAATCTGGATACAATATGGAGTATGGACATATACGAATCGGTACGTAATAATCTTGTAGGCTGGGTAGATACGGATAAAGCGGATAGAGAATCGAATAAAAAATATATCACGAAAGGATTACCGATGGGAAGAAGAATGTAGCTACATTTAATTGGCAAATCAACAAGAAACATGCAGTGGAGTGCATGAGCTTTGTCCGCCCAGGTGGCCTACATCCTTTGCATAAATGATATATAAAGCGAATAATTATACATATCATGATAATATATATTTGGGACTCTATCTGCTATAAATTCACTCTAATCATTTATATTTATTAGCTCATATCCATCAGTTTAGCTAATGACTGTTAATTTCCTTCCCTTTTAATGATTTTTTTTAATCGTTTATGTTTAGTTAGTTATTTAATTTCTACTTTGCTTAATTCTTGTAATTTCAGAGTTTTTATTTTTATTTTTTTTATTTCTCTTGACCAGAACATACAATTTAGTAAATTTATTCTCAATACTTGAGTAAAAACTACTTATTTAAATTTAGTATTTACTAATACTATATATAATATATAATGTAATTATGCGTCAATACATAATTCTTATTAGGTTGCCCATTGACTAGATATTTATGTACATATAACTATACCTATGTACATATAATTGCAATTGTGGTGGGCCAATCACGTGGCCTAATTCCGACTGCTATCAGCCACTGGTCCTCCAGGTTGGAGGTTGGACATAGGGTTAATCCTATTCTGTCAAAAATCACAGATTACGAAACAAAAGGCTGCTAAATAGCTACAAGGTGTGTAGAGCCATACTAAAGTATATATCCCATCTTCCCTTCTTCACATGGTTAGGGAGCAAAATGGCGTTGAGATGGCAACTCTATAATAAATATAAGTATCATTACAGAAGGTCATTATTATATGAACTACTGTGAGCTGCCAGGCATGCCATGACACGAAAATCCCAACATCTCTACTCTATAGTCTCAACTTAATTCAATAATGCGGTTAAAGTTTAGTTTTTTGAAGAATGGTTTAAAAGCATTAGTTTAAGTTGTTTTAATATATTTCTTTTTAATTTCCAGTTAATTCTATTTATTATCAATTTAATGGTGTTACAGAACGATTCTGACCACATCGTCTTTTCATTCCCACATTCCATGAACAAAAATTTGAAAAGTTAACATCCATTCTTCATAATTCGGTTTACTCATCATTCTTTAAGTACAAAGAAGGATATCCGACCATCGTTTGAGGAATCCCTATAGGAGATATCGCGCACCTTTTTAAGCCGGGACCAATTAAAAAACGTTGCCTAAGCTTTAAATAAATACAAGAAGAATCTTCCTGGAAGGGGTTCGATTTTTCAAAAATGTTTTGTTCCTTTTTCGAAAGGACCCAGTTGCGCTTGCGCGCTGTTAATGCCATGGCATCTATCAGGGCCTAAAAGCTCGCTGGCCTGCAGAATTAACATAATTTAGATAATTATCCTATTAGTGGCTCCGTACGTGTGGGACCATCCTTCATTCTTCTTCTTCGGGACCGAATACCAGCGCGCACTTCCAGCTCGAGGTCCTGTAATTTTCTCTGCCAACTTCTCGAGACTGCTTCACTTGAAAATATCCTTCGCGAAGTCAGGAAATTCGTTCAAAAAAGAAAACAAAGTTTTAAAATATAATCCAGGTTTATTTGTCGTTTCCTAAATTAATGAGTTGTTATAATAGTGTAAGTTCAATTTTAGTATAGTTTTTAAACGATTCTATTAATATTAATTTTAAAATCTTAATTTATATTACTGCGAACTATAATAATCTCTAATCCTAATAGATGAAGAACAAACAACAAATTAGATTCTTTAAAAGCACTATTCGATAACTAAATAAGCAGAGGAGTATCAACGGATTGGGTTGTTGTATTTTTTTAATGTATTTATTCTAATTTTTCTAAACGAAGAGCCTACCCTAATTTTCCGCAATATTTCTCCAACGCACATAACTCGGTCATTTTAGATTCTATGAGATATATTTGAATTAAAATTCTAAAGTTTTATTACGAAGGAATTAGTCGCAGAAAACCTCAATCTGAAAAAACAAATCAGCTATTTCAAACGATTTTTAAAACAATTTCTCCAAGAGAAGACGTTTTATAAAAAAAGCTTCCATCATTATAGATGCAATGTTAAAAGTGAATTCAAACGAAACATGGATAGTTATAACTAGTTTAAGACCGTTTATAAAAGATTACAATCGTATCTCTGCAAAAGTATAAATAGGTCAGAAGTATAATCAATAATAATGCTTAGCGAAAGCGAAAGTTCCATTTTCAAGACATATTCTACAGTAAAACTATTGAAAACTTGGTTCTAAATGCTCAGATACAAGACTATCTTCCCATCTTCGTCTCGACCTACCAAAGCGGATCGAGGTGTTATTACCTATTTAGTGAGTAGTTATTTATCTAAGCCTACAATTTAGCACATCCATTTTAATCTCGTTCACGTGATTATCTTAGTTACGTTCAGTAAATTAATGCATTCTTGCTAAAGCTTACGTATTCGACTCTGCGATGTCCCCTAAAATTCTCCTCCAGATCAACTGCACAGTAAAATACTTAACGAAATACTGTTTTTTTTTCCAAATCTTAAAGTTGTAAAACTTGTCTGATCCTAAAATTGATAGGAAATGTAAATGTCTATGAGATGCTTTAAAGTTTCAAGACGACAGTTGAGATTTGCTTGTGAGAATCCAGCAAAATGCATTTACCTGTTTTTTAAATTTTTTTCTTCCTATTGGCAACAATTTTAATTAAATCCATTTAGTGCCTGATAGTACTGAAATAATTGAATAATATACGGTTTAAATAATTTAGGCATAAAATATTGAACATTTAAAGAGAATTAAAGAAATGCAATAGCCTTGTACACGCCCTTATCGCTATGATAATTTATTCTTAAATAGCCAAGCCGAATTTCGAAATGTCAAAAGCGGATATCTTTCAGTCCATTATCCGATAATAAAACGTTTTATCTTTTTTATTCCGAAAGAGAAACGGTAGCGAGGAAAGAAAATTTTAAGACCGCGGAGGTAATAAATATAAACCGGCCAATGAACTCATTTTATTACGTATTTATTTCCTTCTTAAACTGCCTTTAGTAGTCGATGTTTTCCTCATTTATTCCGGCTTATTATGTTCTGTTTATGTATGTTATTTTTATTCTGGCTTGTTATGTTTTTCTTGTAATCTTTGTCAAATTCGAGCGGGATAACTTAGTGTGTAGATAGCTGAGTTGTAGAGCTGAAAGTCCCAGGTTAAAATCCAGTCGTTGGAGATTATTTAATTAGTAACGGCCCCATATGGGCTCTGTGATCCTTCAAACCCTCCTGGGACTCACCCATGCTCTATAAATAGGGTAAAAATGCTTATGGGGAAAAAGCCTAGCAGTTGAGCGTGATCCAGTACAAATCACCTTCCTGCACAACTGTCTTAGTACAAAGAAAAAGTACGGTCTCTACCACGTACTTAGCCTCAAGAACCTTCATGGGGTGTAGTGATTCAGATATGGTATACATCAAGTTGTTTTAAAATGGTTTGCCATTGAAAAATCAATATATTAATTTGAAATAGTGATTTACCTAATAAATCAGAAGAATTCGTTTTACTTTAAAAATGTAGGACAATCAAATTTTTATAGATCATTTTCACCACAGAGAAATAAATCCTCATCGCGAAATGTATTAAAAAAAAAAAGCATGCTATTTTCGAATCAACAACCCTTGAATTATTGTAATTAATACTTCAGCAAAAAAATATTTAACGTCGCTGAATTAAACGACAAACACTCAAATATATTTCGTTATGGTTTATTATGACAAGGAGCCATCTTCTTATCAAACCTATTGTACATTCACAAAAAAAAATCTGTATGTTTCACTATTGTGGTTGTGGTTTTATATGCTCAGAGAGAATTATCTATAAAAGTTTAACAATAAAAAAATATGTATATGATAGTGGCTCCGCCATCTATCAGCCCTGAAGATGCCCTACAACGTAGGTAGACACGTCGGCGCTTATAATAAATAAGTTTTTCTTATTTAGTATTATTTTGACTGCACCCCCAGACTATCTATATACCACATTAGATCTTTCAGACAACTTCCTCTCAATCATGTATCTATAAAAAAAGTTCTTATTATGGCTTTTTAAGTTCAATTCTATATGTTACCATCGAATATTTATTTTTTTTTAGTTGTTAAGTGTTTAGTTTTAAGTTCTTAAGTACTCAAGTATTACGGCAAAACGGCTAGTTATCTGGCATGTAAAAATTGGGTTAACTTCTTTCAATGGAAATATTTCTTACAGCTAATAATTTCTCTCGAATTATAATATATTTTTTAATTGATCAAATATTAAACGAAAATGTTCCATTATCTGATTTATCAAGCATGAGATTTTGTTTTTATAATCACATAATTTTCGTTTTAATGAGAACAGGTGGATTTTTATTCTACCTATGTATTTATGTTACCTGAGACATGATGATTCTTGTTTCATCTATGTGTATGTTACCTGAGAACAGCTGGATTCATGTTTTGTCGGTGTAGTGTATCTTACCATACTATTAGATTTTTGAAATATCACTTCTGCCAACATAAACAGGACTCCCTATTCCCTTGCGTTACCTAGTTGTTAAGGAACAAGAGGCTACTTAAAGAGACGATTAAAGTTAAGTAACCTCTCGACTGTAAGGCCTGCGGGAACATCTCAGATGTTTTGAGTATCTTCCCTGAAGCTTGGAGATCGGCAACAAGGTGCCGGTTCGCTCATCTAGTGATTACCCTGCCTCCCTTATACTCTCCTCTACAACGGTACGTCGATTCATCACCGCCCGGTTCCCGATTTGGGCAGTGGGCAGCAGTTCTTGGAAGCAGTTCAGGGGTCGTTGAGCAAATAATCCGAGGTGGATTGTAAGTGCCGGACCCAACTCCATGCTACTTACAATTACTTACAAACGAACAATTCCGTAGCGGTCAGGCAGCATGCCTTCGGACCTATATGGTTGCAACAATTCAGTTGCGGGCGAGTCGTAAAATGTCTATCCTCGTTCTCTTGGAATAAGGAAATAGTTTGTATGTCTTAAACTAACAGAAAACATAAAACAAGGCTCATTGTATTTAGTTAAAATGTAATAATATAATATAATATGAGGCGTTCAGGATCAAAAGTGGATAACTCCAAAATTTCAAAAATTTACTTCTCAATTTTCTCTAGTTTAGTAAAGAAATTTTGTCTAACACGAAACTTTACCAACTCATTTCTCATGAATTTAGTCTGTTCCTGAATCTGAACATGAAGAATAGAGCATTGCAAGACTAAACCATCGAAAATGTTGAAAATCTTTGAAATATTGAGTTATCCTCTTTTGATCCCGAACGCCTCATATCTAGAAGCCTTAAGTATTTTATTAGTTCAATTTCTTCGGGACCTTAAACTTTGGTAATGTATCAATTTTTTTTCTTCAAAATATCGCTCGACGTTGTCTTAACAATCATGAGTGATTTTTAATTCATTGGTGTTAATTAATCCCACATCCAAAAAAATTGCGAAATAGAAAATAGATTTTCTGAACAGATTGTAATGTAATCTTATTCTTAATATACCTACCCATACTATTGATTTCTAAAATAAATAAACCAAGGAGCTAAGAAAATATTATAATCCGTATCAAATCGTGTACTTTGACAATTTAAGATGGGAATCTTCCTAAGTGCTCCTAGAAGTAGACTACCTTCAGTGGTTTGATTTAATAGAGACAAAATTATTATTAATGTAATCCGAATTTTTTAAATCATTTTTATTAAAAATTTAAACAGCTTTCAAAAAGAGAAAATAATGCTAAAAGTAGATTCAGTTGTATTTTAAATAAAACGTATATTTGATTGCTTATATAGAAGCTTTATCACTGCGAAGCTCTACCGTAGTCGCACGGAGGACCAACCTAGTTTACAAATATACAACTCTTCGTTTAATTTCAGTTTAATAAGTACTAATGGTTTTAGCACCTCGACATTTCTGAAAGTTGAATTTTACGTTAGTTCTTACTTTTTGCCTTTCTAGTGAGCCTATTAAAATATGAGTACCAATTTATTATTATTATTTTGAGATGTTGAGTATTTTTTAATAAATAAAATAAAGATTTATTTTTTTATTCGGGCTTGTTTTATATAATCGTATTAAAGTATATCATCATCATCATCACATGGCGCTATGGTCCATGGAGAACCTTGGCCTCCTCGACAATTTTCCTCCACTTTGAACGATCTACCGCTGCTCTTCTCTATGTACTTTTACCCGCAGGAGCTCTTCCTCTTCCTCTTTCTCCATCTAGACGTCCCTCCAGAATCAGCTTTGGGAGCCTTTTCTTGACCATTCTGTGAACGTGCCCCAAGTTTCTCAATATCTTTGCTTTTTTAATATAAGAAACTATGTCAGGTTCTCCATATAGGTCCTTGAGTTCTTGGTACCTTTTCATGCGGAAACAATTGCCTACCTTGATTGGGCCGTACACTCTTCTAAGAATTTTTCTCTCAATTCTGCATTCAGAGTGCATGCTGTTTGGCCAGAGTCAACGCCTCCCCACCATAGACGACGACAGGACGCACTACCGTCTTATATACCCATATTTTGAGATTACGGGGTATAGCTCTATTTCGGAAAACTACTATTTCTGAGGTTTTATTTCTCGCCGTTATTTCATGTTCCAGGCTGTTATCCTTTGTAATAATGGTACCAAGAAATGTAAATGTCTTAACATTTTAAAAACTGCGCCCTCTTCCTTGGAGATATCCACTGGATGACAATTTCCTGGACGAGAGCATGTATATTAAAATATATATGCAATCAAAATATTGGTATTAGATGTAGCTTGTTTTTTAATTTAAATCGATGTATTCCGTTTGAATTCAAACAGTGCTATATTTTTTGTAACGCCTTTGAGAAGTCATTTGCCAATTTTTAAGAATATTTATGATTTAACTGATAGAGCACGACAAAAGGTTAAACAAAGAGTAGTTGATCAATCCGTTGCTAGGAAATGCCGATAAAATATCACATCACTTAAAAATTTTTATATAATAGAGATTAGGTAATTTTTTTAAGATTCAGGATTACTTTTTTACTCGCAAAGTCCTTAGGATTGTGCAGACAGACAGACTCCTTACACATTTGGATAACTGTCAGAGACAACATGAAACCACGCTGGCAGCTAGAGGCAGGAGGGGGCTCTCATTAGAAAGGGTAGATTGGTCGTTAAATCAGTTGGGTTAGGGCCTGAGTATTATAAGGGAATGGAAGATATAAAGGAGGCAGTCAGTTCTCGCCTAACAAATGAGCATATTGTTCTATGAGTTGCTGCTGGCAATACAGTTATCTCTGCATTCTAAGTGACCCTCCTTAGGCTTCAGTCCCTCTAAGCATCGCCTATCTACTCTCTTCATCGCTTTTCTAAGGGCTTTAGAATAAAAATATATTTTACTTTGTCTTTCTTCAATCGAAATGGACGAATCGAGGCCTTGAAATGATACTAAGTCAAAAAAAATTTGTTTTTCTTAGATAAGGTAAGTAATCAATCACAGAAAGAGGAGTAAGTCAAAACTGGGCGTGATTTAGTTTCTATGAACGGTGGTATTTACTAGTGGATTGTTTGGAAAATAATGCAGGATGCTATGTTTCCTTTAAATTACCCCTCTGAGAGTAAACTGTTTATATATGTTGGACTTTTGACCATTATAAACGTAAGGACTCATTAATCCTCTTTCAAACAAAAACGCTTGTTAACCTCTGTAACATTTTAGTACTTGGTAATAATTCGGTCTGTACGAAGACGGCAGGCAAAGGGTGATTTTCGCATAATTTTTTTTTACTGGTTCAAACTCGACAGGAAATATCAGCTAAGCCTGGGGCGAAGGAAATGGCAGCATTAGTGAAAGCACTGTTTCTAGATATTTCGAGAGGAGACTTGAGCCTCGAAGATAAAGAAGGCAGTGGAAGGAATTCTGCCAACTTTCAAGCTTTTTCACCACTTAATTATTTCCAAGTAGCAAAATTTTACAGAGTAAGCCCAAGCATATATTCCATAAGAAGGTTGAATTCCAAAGAGAGGACCACTAACTCTTGGTCTTCACTAATCCTGCTTACGTACGGCTATAAATATCCATCTAGTTGATACAGCTGTTGTATATATATGTATATATATTTATATACACCTTAATTTCCCTCGAGGAGTATAGCGTAGAGATTAATTAACTAAACCTGCGGACCAGCCGAGTGTCATCACAGTTTGCCACCTGTTTTAAAAATTGCATGCGCATATTTTAGAATTAACTCTCGGCAAATATATAACTAAAATTGTAAGAGACGTTGATAGATTAACAAGTAACGCTTTTGGAACAAGTAAATATATTATAGAAGTTGAAAGATAAAATAAATAATACAATTTTTAAATTAAGGACATTTACACTTGTTAAATAGCAGTATCATGGGCAGAGGGAAACAAGAAAGATTTTATTTACCTCAGAATTAAAAAAAATATTACCATATCCAGCTATATGATATAAGTGATCTTTATATCATCTTTAGTTTGTTATAAAATTACTAATAATTGCAAATAAATTAATACATACGAAATATTTGTTTTTTCTTTTCTCCACAATAGGGGTGGCATTGGATCCGAAATAACAAAGCACAGAAACCAAATTTGAGGTTAATGACACTTGCAATCATACATGAGAATATTTCCTCTTTATTTCACACTCCAAAAAAAGAAATATTTTGTGAACACTTCTGGTAAATGGAAAGCAAACATATTGATTCCATTGTTTTAAATGACCAATACTGTTATAATGTACTATCTTCATTATTATATGTTAATAATCTATTACTTCATTATAGGGGCTTAGTGGTAAAGCGCTCGGCTTCCATGCCGAAGGAACGGATTCAAATCCCGCTGCTGGGAGATTTTTATGTGATCTGTTAGCAGCCAGAGGTGGATCCTATGGGATCTAGGATCCTCCTGGGGCTAACTCAGCCTCTATAAAGTGGTTACCGGAAACAAGCGGAGAAATCTGGCGGTTGAGCGTGATCTAGGACAAATCACATCTCTGCACAACCGTTATCCGAGAAACAGTATATATACTGAACCCCAGACCCTTAACGGATGTAGTGGTGTAGGTATTTTTTCATTACCTTTTTATTTATATATTCTTTATTAAATCAATGAGTCAATCCAAATAAAGTGCTCCAACAAAAATTATGTTGGTTACTTGGCGATTTTTAAATATTTTGATATTTTATGTTATTATCTACAACGATTATATTTGATAAATTCCCAATAGTAGGGTGATCACTTGTATAACAATTATATATTTAAAAATGTTCAATAAATTCTCATAGGATCACTTCATATGGATTGGCACAATACGAGTATTTCTTATTTACGTTCCAAAACTGGTCCTTCAATTAAAGAGCTTTACTAATAAATTTGTTAGGTTCTTGAAGATTCGCATTCCTTTAAATCGGAAGGGCAAATAGAAAAAAAAGGTTAACTATAACGTTTTGCTAGTACACATATGTCTCCAGTTGAACACGCGAAACCCCTATATTTGATGTGGCATTTTTCCCTGGTGCTAAAGTTTCATCTTCATACTATGCATTTTCTTCATTTCTCGTACCTTGTTGATTCTGTTCCCTATTCACTACCCTCATTTAGCACATTCCACTTAGTTCCTGCATCGTGTGAACAACCATTATACCGTATTGACTTCAGCCACTTTCAAGCTATTGCGATCACCTTTCTTGAAAATATATTTCGCTTGTCGAGTCTCTTAAATTCTCATGGTAGTAATTCGTAATATATCATTCGACATTTTTCTATGACGTAAAATATTTAATTTTATGGTTTCATAAAGTACCATTTTGTTTTTCCAGATTAATAATAATTTTATTTCCTTGGCCCCAATCATTTTTCCGATTCTTCTCTACAATTTCTTGATATTGTTTACTGTACCTTTCTTCCAATGGTTTCAGTATAAAAGGTTTCAGGTTAGATCCTAGTATTGTAATACTTCAATTATAAATTAGGTACTTGAAAGGCGTGATTTATTAATGACGCCTGTAAGTATCCTGTTTTCCAGATTGCTTTAGTCATTATTTTAATGACCATTCTTGTTGTAATTTATAATTCGAGTTACTGTAGCTCCAGGAACTTCAGGTCAGATCACCCCGAGAAAATAAAATGTAATATCAATGCCTGAGACACGTGCCGCAAGAAAATATCATCCTATCATGTAAGTTATTTTATTTTTCGGAATACTATTATATGTATTGGATTTATCGAGTCTATTTATGAAATATTATTCTGTTATATTATTATGAAATATCTTTTTATATAAATACATAAATATATTTTTCTCCATAACCCTATCCAAAGCACAAGCCACTAATTCGGATACAAACAAGGAGAACAAACGGATTCCGCACAGAATACTCGACTGAATGCTCATGCTGAAGATATCTTAATGGACGTAAGGCACCTTTCAACCCCAGTATGCTAATACCTGGCCTTTTTTTAAAGCTCGGTAATAAAACTGACAAATTTACATATAATTTGTAAATGCCAGTGGATGGGAGGGCTGGGGGGAGGGGGGAGGCGATTGAAAAACAAGAAGAATGGTGGGAGAGAGGATGCACCTCCTCCTGGGTCTGATTGTTCCCGACCTCGGTATAAATCAATATGATAAACTAGTTGTGGTAAAAAACAACAACAAACGTACGAAATAATCAATTATGCCAAACTCCGGTGAAGCAAAAAACTATCGGAGAGAACAAAAAAACTTTTGTTATGTTAACAGATCTTATTTACATATCTTTCCGATCTGCCGGATATTATTCATAGCGTCCGATCGTGTAATTTATTTCGAAGGATATTTAATTTCATAACGAAATTCACAACCAGGTATTTCGTAGATAATTATAGATAGCAACAAAGGCCGAGATTTTAAAATGCTCATAATTTGGAAACTGAAACGACAAGGAACTGCTCCCCGGTTTCAGGCTACTTCAACACTTACTTGAAAAACACTATTAAGCTCCCGATTAATTACAACATACTCTTAAATATAACTATAAAAATAACTATTTGGACTTAAAACAATGCCTTTTCTATAAATTAGACAATTCCTCTCTTATCCAATAAGAAATCTTTTGTAAAATTTTCAATGCTCGTTATTTTGTTACGAATAAAATCATCCATATTGGCCTTAAGGTCCCATTTTCAGACGTCTCTGAGGATAATCAGGAGTTTAAGAAGTTTCTAGGTTTGGATCTAGTGGATTTGAGTGGGAATAAAGTTTTTCATGAAAGGACCGATAGTTTCGGGCCAAATCAATTGGGATATTAGGTCATTATCGATGACCTTGTTCGTTTCAATGTAAGGAGAATTGGGGATTTTACTTTTCTTAACTCATTGCCTAAAATAGTTTAAGAGAGATATCACATCTTTAAGCTCCACATTCTCAAGATAAACAGAGCTTAGTTTTTTTTGTTTTTTCTTCCCCTCCAACGAGTAGACAGTTGAATGAGCCGACTTGACAAGAGGCTTCTTATGTATGTGATGGATGGAACATTGAGCTGCGGACGCTCTATCATATCTCATGCTACATGTGGAAGAAACCCGTAATGGGCAGCAACTTTTATAATGAGTAGCCCTGAGTTTTTATTATCGCTAGGTAATATACAGTATAAAATGCAGTATGGTTCTCAACCTTATGTTTCTTAATTATGAATTATTATTTTTATTATTAATAGCCATCAACAGACACCGGATTTTCAAGTAGTTAAAACCTACTTTAACACTAATCATACCAAGACTTAATATATACCTATTTCTACCATAGCGGGTCAAAACACCCGACTTTATGTTTTATGCTTGATTGTATGAAATATGGATGTTAGGAAGGAAATAAAAATATAAATTAAATTTATTATAATTAAAAAAAATAGTATGTTGAGCATTTCTATTACAAAAGCAAAAAATAAAAACTTTTAATTCATAGTTCATCGCATTTTTTACATATAAGTGTTTCCATTGTACATTTTCCGCAAACATATTTTTTACATTTAGAGCAAATTTTGTTGGTTTTATTTTCTTTACAGTATCCTATTTCACATCTCATACGTTTATAAGCATCTGTAGTAGACTTAGGCAACGATCCTTTCGTATTTGTTTCTTGTTTTGGTTGTTCACGGGCTCCTCGAAAATCGGCGCCAAGTTCTTCTGCTAGCTTGAGTAAAAAATCTTGTCTCGAGATATTTTCTCCTGTCGTTTGCTTGTACAAAATCCAGGCATTTATGCCAACTAAATCAAGGATATTGAAAAAAAACTTGGAAAGGCCATCTGCAAGACTTAGATTTTGTAGTAAATTTCCTCGCCATTTGATCGGTCATGTCTACACCAAATTTGGTTTTATTGTAATATGAAACAGTTTCAGGTAAACGTTTATCATTGTTTTCTGTAGAATCAAACTCATTTTTATTTGCAACCAATATATCTTCATTTTCAGAAAATTCATCTTCACTAATTTCTGAAAACTCTTCGCCAATATTATTTATATCTTCTAAGAACTTGTACTGTCTTGTTTGCTTCGACATTTTTCTGGGTAAAAAATGATCTGTATTATTATAGCTATCAAAATAAAATATAAGCTAGGTACTTACCAAGACTTTCAATTTTTGCCACTTTTTCTTACACTAAAAAGCTATTTTCAATCTAAAATTTTATATTTTCTTGAAATTATTCTGAGCTATTTTCGTTGAACTACTTTACGCAACAGTCTTTGGAAGAATGTGCAACTTACTGACTACAAATATGACTAGATAATCTCATAAAACAAAAAAATTCTCTCCGGGTCAAATGACCTGTTGTGGTAGATATCGGTATACAACAAGGATTACTCAGAATAAACAAAACAAAAATATTTTTATAACTGTACATTAATTACTTAGAAAAAGTCATGAAGTCAAATGTGCAAACGCAATAAAATTATACGTGCATTTTCAATGGAAAAGTTCAAAATGGGTCATTTGACCCGTTATGGTATGTTTAGTGTTAATAGATCTACCTGGCTAAGGTAAAATATCTGAGCAATAAAAAAAAAAACGAGTAAAAACAAGCTTAATATTTAATATAATAAATATGTACGAAAGGTATGCATATAGTGAAAATCAAAATAAATATGAAACAGTGCATAATGTAAGACACTTCAAAAAAATTATAAAGGCAATCATGAGGACTGCCGACAGAATTGAAACCTCAAAACCATGGAATGACTCTCTTCTTTTTTGAATTTATAAATCAATTATAGTCTGAATTATTTAAATTTAAAATTTGTTAATTTAAATTTTTAACATTAGTCTGGTTTTCACAGATACTGAGACTCGAAAAGAATTATAAACATTTTCAAGTAGCTTATTTATTTATGATGGGATTGCCAAGATCAATACAAAATATCGATATTTCAATTGAAATAATTGGAAAATTGTTAAATTGCTTATACTTTCTATTTGTATCTATATGGATGGTAAAGAACTTTATTTTTATCATTATTATCATAATTAAGTTCAACAATACATAGATAATTTGTACTTTAAACCATTTCATAGAACAAGACATTTCACTATGACAAGTAAAATATTTTATTTAGGGGTACGAAAACTTTAACTAATAGTTATTAATGTTTTAATCTATTATTAGTATCAATTGCACAACTATTAAACGATCATTTAGTTAAATATTATTACTATTACTTCAATTAAATTCTAGCCATTAAACTATAGTTGATTAAAACAAGTCGTATAACTCATAAATAAGCCGCTAATCGTCACCAGTTTCGCGAAATACATCACGAATAAGTCGCTCATGTTGCTGACGCGAATCCAATAGTTTTTCCCAACCAAAAGTCGCTATGCACAGCTAAAGAAGATTTATCTTTCAAAATTTTCCAATTGGTCTGTTTATTTTTGAGTTTGATTTATAATTATATTCAAATATTCCTATGGGATACAAATAAAAATTAAAAAAATCTCGTATTGACAAAAATTGCTATAGAACACTTGTGAAAGACCAATCCGACAATAATTGCATTATTAGTTGCCACAAAGAAATTTAAAAAAAATATTCATATAAACGTTAACGAAATAAATAAAGTGTATCGTCATTGATAGACCACCATTACAGCCATTAGAAGACGTTTTTCTGAAATTCGATGAAAGACAATCTTATATAGTTTTATTATTAGTTGTTCACTAAGAAAAAAAAATCATATAAACATTACCGAAATAAATAACAGTGAGCGTTTCAACCAATTTCTTGATGAAATGATCACCGAGGAAAACACATTACTTATAATTACATTCACTTTTCCACACTAATGCTCACGATAACCTGTATTTTAGAATAACATTAAAACTTCTTGGGACTCAACTCGAAGCGACGACCTGCGGAACAGATACCATTAAGTTTAACAGAAAATTAAACAGTAAAGAAAATTAAATAAAAACGAGTAATACAAATAAATCGGTATCTGTTCCGCAAGTTGTCACTTCGAATTGAGTTGTAACAAGGTTTAACTGTTTATTCGTTTCATTTTTAATATTTACCTACCACTAATACAAGTTATCGTGAGCTTTAGTTTGAGAAAAAAAAATGATGTAATTATGGGCAATGAG
Source organism: Troilus luridus (assembly GCA_964056705.1). Taxonomy (NCBI): domain Eukaryota; kingdom Metazoa; phylum Arthropoda; class Insecta; order Hemiptera; family Pentatomidae; genus Troilus; species Troilus luridus. The sequence continues at coordinate 66,965,149 of OZ057413.1, forward strand.
TAGATTTCGGTAATCATTTCATCAAGAAATAAAAGTTTCAACTAATATTTCGAATTATAGATAATGTATGTTCTAGATAAAATAATTACTTAAGTATTCGCATTTCCCATCATAACATTCGCTTTTCCACACTAAAACTCATGACTGTTTGTATTTTTGATACAAAAGTTAAACGAATGAAAAGTTATAACTTGTGATTCAGCTCGAAGCAACCACTTGCGGAATAATTGACCAGAATTCAACTCATACCCATAATTACAGTCTCTTTTCCATACTAAAGCTCCCGAAAACCTGCATTTTTGAAAATATTAAAAATGAAACGATTGAAAAGTTAAAACTTGATGTGATTCGATTCGAAGCAACAACTTGCGGAACAAATACCATTAAGTTTAACAGAAAATTAAACAGATATAACACATGTCGCATACAACAAGAAGCACTCCCGCTCAAGACGACGACCGTGGACGGTCTTTTCCGAACGGGAGCCGAAGGAGGAAGTGAGAGGGGCAGAGTTATCTCTGATCAAAGATGGCCGCCGGACCAATGGGGCCCCTCCTACGGCCGTTGCTAGGAGACCAAATTAGTCTATAATTAAAACAAAAGTCAGAGTTAGCGTCTCTGTCAGCAATCCCTGTGATATATTAACATCCTCTGACCCTTCTTATGAGGTCCTTCAACTTCTTATTGGTTATCCAACTTTCTTCAGAATTCTTGACCGAGAAACCTTTAACAATATGCTCTAGTTAGACAGTACGTCGAACTACCAAGGTATCTGCCCGCAGGTAGTCGCTTCGAGTTGTGTTACAATAATAATAGTCACATATATAGTTATTAGTTTTAAACTTAGGACAGGGCTTAATCAAACCAGGATAGACAAAATTTAGGACTGCCTCTGTAGCATCGTTCGATTAGCTATAGCAGCGCAAAGTGGCGTTAAATCAAACAATATTGAACTTATTCCTATAGGTTCTTAATTCCAACGAATCATTAATTTTTTTTGTGGAAATTATTACGCAGTAGTAAATGAGTAGATTTCAAAAATCATTCATCAAGAAATAAAAGTTTCAACTAACTTTTCGAAGTACAGATGATATATGAGGAAGAAAATGGTAATAATTAAGGTCAACTAATATTATTCAATATGTATGATATATATTTGTTGAAACGTTCATTTCTAGATGAAATTATTACCGAAGTATACATCATTAAAACAAGGTTTCTCAGGTTGGACAGCATTTCCAAGCTAAGGTTTCGTATCTATTAGTCATGCATCTGTACACCGCAAACATCTTTTCACAGAAAAAAAAATTAGTGTCGCCTTACTCGTCTATGACTGTTTTGCACTTGCTACTGTCAGGAGGCAATTGATTGATGACAAACTCCCAAAACAATTGTCGAAGTAACTAAATGGCATATTACCGAAATATATAATCATCATTAGTTTAATTGTATCACTTTCTTTTAACTGGCAAATTTTATCGTTAAACTTTTATTTTCATTAACAATTACCTTTCAATCACTATAAATGGCACGAGAAAAGATAAAGTCATCCAGCTTTTTCGTCAAACAACTGTTTATTTTGTTAGTTTAATTAGATAGTCTTATTATCTATTTTAACCTATAGAAACCAAGTCAATAATCAATCATAATGAATGATTATATGTATTTATATCATTTAAGATTACCATGGTGAATAATTCATTTGTTGATAAATGCAATGGGTAATAGTTAAGACAGTACTAATTCAATACGTTTTCAATGAAACGTCTACGTTTGAAATGTTATTGAATATAAAAAAAAAAATTATATAGTGGTATCTGTAAAATACAAAATTACTGTCGAAGATTTTATATATTTTATACTAAAAAAGTATAATTTGCGAAGCAACGAACGAACAGATAACAGACAGACTGAGAAGTGATTTACTGACATTGCAGTATCAGTAATTTCCCAAACGATCACAAAAACAATGTTCGACATAAATTTGCGGTCGAACTGCATCATATTGTCTCAAGGACTTGTCGGCCCCAGCCTATTACGTTTACGAGTTCTTGGCACTTCGTTTTCGAAATATATTTGTATCTGTCTGAAGAAAAGATATTTACAATAAGAAGATGTTAAGATCGATTTCACATATATATTATTTTACTTGTATGTTCCGCTCTAATAAGTTTGTGGGTAAAAAATAAATTAAAAGCTACGTGTCTGAATGTACGTATATATACCCATAACCATTTACTATAATTGATTAATATATATTCATTTGTCTATTCTGAAGAGGCTTTATAAAATATATTCGTTATTTATTAATCAACAAGATGATAACATGTATAACTCCTTGCCAATGCAAAAAATTTTGTTAACTGTATATGTTTAGAGTTGAACACAATAATCGATTGCATGAGTTATTGGAATAAATACATAGCAATATCTTAGCCATCTTTAGTTGCCTTATTTATATCTTTTTCTTGAAGGATGTAATTTCTCAATCGTCTGAGTGCCAAATCCTTAGTTTCAGAAAGATTATTAGGATCACTAAGAAGTCAAATTTTGTTCAGAGAGAGTTATACAATTAACGAAGGAAGAAACCGTCCATGGAGTATTTTTAAATAAGTCATATATTAATTAGTTTTAAAAAAGTTAATAAGTAAGACAATGTTTAATATTGTCCTAAACTTTTCCTTTTTTTTTAGAAATATGTAAATAGTTTCTCTGTTTCATTTGTATATATGCAACCCTGGTGAATAAGTGGTGAAGTCGAATATCCTCAAAAGGAGTTTCTTGTACTCAGGGTAGCTGAATCGTGCCATAAGCAATGCCAAACAGCCACTTGTGTAATTCACTACGGAAATAATTTACTTGAAGCCTTAGTAATATTATTTTAACTATTCGAAACCCCGCTGAATAAGTGGTTTAAGTCGAATTTTGTGTTGTTAGGGTTAACTGTATTGAAGGAAGGGGGATCGTGTCATTCTCGTAACTTTTGGCTGGGAACGGAGTTGTAACATAAGCAATAACTCCTTTTCAAGTTAACGACTGACTTAGCTCCGTATTCACTACGGAAATACTAGGATTCCTTCTTAAGTACAAGAAACTCATTTTGAAGAAAATTTGAAATTAGAAATTCTCCAAGTACTTTAGAGAACTTTTTCAGCAAATGTTCGATCATCCGCAGGTTTCTTGAACTTAATCCTAAATGCGGCTGCATAATAACATAACCAGATGTATTAATGGAGCTTGAACTTATATGATAGTAATAAATATTCAAAAAGTTATTACATATTTTTGCCTGTAATGTATCCGGAGTAGTCATGCAGAATATGCTGAATGATGCAAAACAAATGCAAATCGGTTCCTTGGCCTTGTTGAACCCTTACCGCTGAGTTCGTTGTTATGCGTCGACATTTACAGAAAGAGTTAACCTTCCACATCACCTTGAGGGGTCTTTGAACTGCCTTCACCCTTTCACAAACGTAAGCAAACCACCCTTCGTGATTGATTCGTTCATCGAGTAGGAGAAGAACCTCTATGGCGGATCGTTCCGTTACCAGCGAAATTTCAAATATTAACTATTAATATGTTCAAATATATATGGCAATTCCTATTTGTATGGTATTCATTTTATCTCCATAATATGATAAGGAGTGTTAAATTACAGTTTAAATTTAAGTCTCATATACATGACTATAATAAGATCTATTTGGAGTTAAGGAGTAGAGCTTTGGGGCTGCACTAAGCCATCAAATTCTTCTCCTATCCAATCCTTACAATCAAAAATCCTTCGTAAAATCTTCAATGCTCCTTACTTTGTTATAAAAAAAGTCATCCATTATGACTTTAATGTCCCATTGGTTACTGATGTGGCCAGAACCCGACATCACTCCTCTCACAACTAACATTTTTCCCACTCGAACTGACTAGTTTCAAATCTAGCAACCTCTCTAATACAAACGATATACTCTTCCATCTTGATAGAGATTATTCTTAGTCTAATATTTCATTCACACAATAAAACCTTTATCCAGTCATGTGTGTTTTTAATCAAACGTTTCGACAATTACATGTCATTTTCAATTATCCATATAAACAATTTTTTGTATCCTTCTTCTATTGTTAATATCTTGCAGAAGTTACATGTCATAAATATCTTGTTTTTCTTTATTGTCATTGTTACTGTTTTAAATGTTTTACTTGGAGGATAATTGACCAATAAAACAAGCTTATTCGGTATCACCTTAACTATTCAATTTAACACTTGAGTTCGCTATTAAAAATATAATATACATCGAAAAAGTTTTGAACCTGAACTTGAATAATGAAATCTCTATGCTTGAGTTTGCGGACGATTCGAACGTTGGGTGAAAAAGCGCGAACTATAGAACTAAATATAACGTTGATGACTGCAGGCAATGAAATAGGGCTTGAAGTAAATTCAAATAAAGACTAAACATATTCGTGCGCTCTGTAACGGAAAATATGAAGATTTCATTGATAATGTTGTTGGAGGGAATGAGTTGGAGATCATATCGAAAAGTTTAAGTATTCAGGGTCTCTGATAGCTAGAAAAAATCGAAAGGAAATAACGATGCGATTAAAAGTGCGAAATTCTTCTTATTTTTCAGTCTCGCATTACTGTTTTACAAGGCAATAATAGAGTATCCATTTTTTTTTCATAAGTTTGGATTTTTCGTTTTGGCAAAAAATAAATTAGGAGGATAAGAAATAGGGAGAACTATAAAAAAAAACAATTTTTTTTTCTTTATAGTTTCTTTATAGGTCTTCCTATTTATTTTCTTGATTTACAATGTTACAAACAGAAGTTAATACAATACTAATTAAATAATTGAACCTTCCTTTGCTGTCAGGTAAATAGAGTATAAATATACCTTTCATTTTTTATAAACTGTAAAGGCTGTAAATTCTAAAACCATATATTTTAATTCTTGAATTGATATGAAAGTAACTAAAGGGACTTGTCCCAGAATAAGTAAAGACTTTATTACTATCAAATTAATTCAATGAAACCAGATGTAAAAATTAAAAAAAAAAAAGTAATGTTTCAGTCTAATATTAAATGGAAGGGGGATATAAAATATCTGCTTTCCAAAACAAAAATTTCTAACATTTATTTAAGAAATAATATTGTAGTATATTATAGAATAACTTAAAAATAAAGTCTATCGTTAACTTATTTATAAGAAAAATCATGGTATAAATGATGGCACAGTTGACTAACTAAGGATAAATTTAAAACAAATTAGCGTCTAGTGGTTAATGCTGACTTATTCCATCCGATTATCTTTAAGGTAAGGGAAAAATGTTGATAAAATGGTCTTTGGAAGCGGCCGTCCTGGCGATAAACTGGGCTGCATTAGCGAATGCCGGGGGGACATGCATCTCATCCTGTTAACATGAATCAATGTAACTCAGTTATGTTAATAAGCATACCTGTCCTAATGGTCTGCCCGGGCAGAGGCAGATCTCTGACATCCTCCGCCGCGAAGGGGAAAAAATAAACCTAAATGAAAATAAACGGAAGAAGAGGAGGGAGGAAAAAATGTAAAGCAAAAAAAATTTCAAGCTCTAAATGAGAGAATAAAAGGATTGATCAATGTTCCTTTGAGGAATGCCCGCTCTTCAGTGGCCATTGAAAATAAGTAATTTTTTGTTGATTGATTTGAGTTAAATGAATAAATAACACAGTAAAATAATGTTGAACACTGTATAGAATTTATGTTAAATAATATTAGTTGGCCTTATATATTTGAGGAAGAAAATGGTCTAGGTGGAGGTCAGAAAAAATTCTCTTTAGTAAGAAGAACTGTTTATTTTAAATTCAACGTTTCGACCCTTATTGTCGGTTTTCTTCACAGCTAAATATATAAGATTTACATATATTAAAATAATATTTAGTAAAGAATAACATTATATATATATAGTCATCCAGGGATATTTGTAGGGATTTATTATTTTTACCGATAGGGTTCCCCATTTATTATCACACTTATCCCTAGATGATATATCGTTATTCTTTACTATATATTATTTTAACTTATATTTAACTTGCACATTTAGCCCTGAAAAACACCTGAAACGAGGGACGAAACGTTGGCTATAAAATAAACAGTTCTTCTTACAAGAGAGAATTTTTTCTGAACTTTATCCGGACCATTTTCTTCCTTCTAGTCTTTACATTATTTTATTTTATTTTTTTGTAAACGTTGTTCATTTCTTATTTATTTATTCCTTAAAAATGGTTATGATGTATAAAAATATTCATAAAATATAATACTGAGCCCCAAATGATTCTTGATCCATAACTGTTCTAAGAATTATAGTTAGATTATTTAAATATTTCTAAGGATTATAGTTAGTACAATCATTTTTGAGCTGTGCTTTCCAAGACTACTTAGTCTAAAAGTGGTCTTCTATCTTCAAGAAGAACAATTCGCTAGACCAAACACTTTCATGGTTTGTATAGCCCATAACGGTAAGAATTATATTTAGATGTATTTTATAACCCCCACGGATTCCCACCAGAAGTGGTTAATTTCACTTCTGTTCAAGTGTAGTGACAAATTGGCCTGAATCCATGGATTAAAACTGTTTTTAAGTCAGCAGACCGAATATTCAACTAGACGGGGCACCTACAGTTTTTCTACCCTGAGAAAGGCTTTCCTGAAGTATTCCTTCGGATATTCAAAATCCTGGAAAACCACAACACGATTTCCGATACACAAGATTTTTCAACATAACAATGTACCAATTTTTTCCCACCAATTGTAGCCATACAACTCTCGGGTTTGTATCTCAATTTGACATTGCATGGAGCTTTTTTCCTATTTACGTAACTGTCATTGTACTGTATAACTCATTGAATCTACGGACATTCGGAGTGCAGAGACATTCGGTACATTAGAATACAAATAAATATCTTTCGGTAACGAATTAATTGGGTATAGGTGGTATCTGGGGGGACAAACTTTATAGTCACTTTCATGAAGAAATTGAGTATAGTCATGGGGTGTTTAGCCATTCAAATTAGCCAAAGAGTGAAGGAGTGTGTGTAAGCGAGAGAGAGAGGGAGAGAAAGAGAGAGTGAGTGAGTGAGTGTGTGTGAGAGAGAGAGAGAGAGAGAGAGAGAGTGAGAGAGAGAGAGTGAGTGAGAGGGAGCGGGAGAAGGAGAGAGGTTAGCGGATAGTCTTCTTCGATCGACCCGGTAACCGTATGAACCTTACGGTCCTCCGGGAGGCAGGATATTCAGGTCGGTCCTTACCTCCGACTTCGCCATGGGATCTCTCTCTACCTCAGTCATTGAACTGTGTTAGCCTTGGGCGACATCGTGAATATTGAGATCACTTTATAGTGTAATACATATTTTTGTATGGACTAAACCTATTACATAGCAGTTTGGATCTCTTTAGGAATTCCTGAAGCTTTGGGTCTGATATTTACGGATGATTATTGAATTATCTAATAAATTACCTGAAAAAGGTTTTTAACAAAACTGATGCTTGTATTGGTACTTGTATATTAAATCCACCACCTGAAAAGGCCAACGCATTCGCAAGCAGTTACATTTTATAACAGTTATACTTCCAACAGTAACAGTTACATTGTTTACAGATTCATTGTTCTTTGTTTCTTGGTGTGTTCTAGAGTTGTTGTTGTATCCTCATTTTTGTTTGTTGCTGATTTGTTGTTTGTTTGGTGGTTAGGGGTAGTTAGGGATGGTTTTTACTTTAAATTGTTGATGATATATTCCTTTATTCATATATGTTATATATTCAATACATTATCTATATATGTTATATATTCAATATATTATCTATGTATGTTGTATATTCAATTATATTATTATTAGTTCTATTTATTTATTTCCATTATTATTATATTGCATGTTATGTTATGCAAATTCTAACCCCAATAAAAATATTTAAAAAGGTTATCCAAGGTAACTGTTAGAAATATAACTGTTATAAAACGTAACTGGTTGCGCACTGGCCTTTACTGGTGGTGGATTTAATACTTAAGTATCCTTATTTGATTATGACTTTTCTTTCTGAGGTATTTAAGATAAAATCTTTTAAGACGTGAGTGGACAAATTCCAAACAAAAATTCTTAAGCCTGTAAACTAAAAACAGGTAGCAAAAATACATGTAAAAAAATTTCGCCTATTCTGACATCTCCAGATCAAAAAGAGACTTACATCAGAGGAATATAAGAAATGTCACACATTCTAACCTTAAAAGTGGAAAAATCCGTTCCCCAGCAAGATATATAATGTTATCATCTGTTACCTGTTTTCAGTGTTAACTAATAATTTAGCGTGACTCTATTTAGTTCAGTGTACTTAGTAATGGACATTTTCCCTATAGCGAAAACTTTTAATTACCTTGTTTAAACTGAAATATATATTTAGACCATCCACCAATCCATGTATTCTATTCTCTACGTGACGTCTGTACCTACGCTATTAATTTTTTTTTATACCAAACTTTTTTAAAACTATATTGTTCATAATGCGTCCAAAAAATTTTATTCCATCAATTTTCTAAACAAGTATATTTGAATTATTTAAAAATTATAGATATAACAGTTTCCTATCGGATAAAGATAGATATTCATCAGCTTCAAACGATTTCACGATTACTACCACTGATTTTCCAACTTTCTCGTGCAGTACATCGGCACAATCGGCATAGATGACAAAGCTCACAATGTTGATAATGATCTGCATGAAGGATCTCCTTGGCAACTCATATACGAAAGTAAAAAGAGAAAGAGGCTTTGGCATGCCATGATATATATTTTCCTGCTAACAACTTCACTTGGCTTTCATTGTAAATTAAAACAAAACAATTGGATGTTTTGGCTTATGTAAACGAATAGTTATTAAAGCGTTATGCCGAAAATTCAGTCAAGTAGGTTTGGCACTTACTCTCAGTTAAGATATGAAGCTATATCCCAAACGTCAGTCAAAACAGTTATACCCTTGTTGGGTTATAAGTATGTTGGTTATTAGTGTGTTTAATTATTTTACCTCATAGTAACTTCTCCTTAATTCTGAATAACCTGGCTAAAAGTTAACTAAGGATGGATATCGCCACGGTCTCCCACGACATCCCTTCAATCTCTTCGAGTTTATGTTTTAATCTTATCAGAGAAAAACAAGTTATTGGCATTAGTCAAAATCTTTTTCCTACCTCATATGTTTAGGTATAACAGCCGAAATCTTCTAAAAGAAATCGTCTCATACTAATTCATTTCAACATCCGAGGATGGATTTGGGATCTTAATACGCTTCTGGGGCTCACCCAGCTTCTATTACCTGGGTATCCAAAATAGGGGTAAAACGTGGTTGCGGGTAATTTCGGACATCTGCTCAACCACAGTCATAGAAACGAAAGATTCTTCTTAGTTCGTAGTGTTACAGGGTTGTTGTTTTTTCAGACTGGTACTAGGCAGATATTATTCTTTTATTATAGGGTTTCTTACATTCAATGTATCACGATACCCAAAATATTCTCCCGCCAAATCTTCCCATCAGCCCATTCTTCTTTTTCCTCTCGCAGTCCTGTTTCTGCCATTCCTTCTCTCACATCCTCCATCCATTTCTCACACACCCTTTTCCCTCCACAATCCGGTTTATAAAGGAAGAGTTTCCTTGAAGCATCCTGGTCTCTATTTCATACAATATATTCTTATATGGTTTCTCTTATAGCAGTATTGGGTATGTTTTGGAGCCTTGAGATGCCGGAGCTACGTCTTAGAAAGCCAGACAGATATTATAAATAATTATCGATGATTTTTCTTTCTCTCGGTAATAAATTAATCCATTGCTGTTTTTTTGTGGAGCTGTTCTAAAAGATTTATATTTTTGTGATCTTAATAGCACACAAATTTCCTCCCTATATGTTTGGCAAGAAGGCATTAGGGGTTAATACATAAATAATTACAACTGTGATTTGGTAATTGGCGATGATATATGTTGGACATATGACTGAATCCTCCGTCCCGGCCGGCGGCCATTACTGGCAACCCTTGAGGGCCTCCCTCCGGCAACCCTCCCATTTGTAGAATCAAATGACTCCAAAAAAGAAAATAAAAAAGAATCTTAGAACAAAAGAAGCGCAATTAATGCTGGAAATAGTGGACAATTAAGAGGGAGAAGGTAATGAGTGCTCAAGTTATTTATTGTCCCTCCTCGTTACGAAGGCTGACGTATTGCCCGCTCCAGGACCTGGAATCCGGTCCAGCCACTCCAACGACTCCAGCCACTCATCCTCCCAAACCTTTGTCTTTTCCAAAACGACTCCTTCCCTCGACAACCTTCTGCCGCCCGTTATGCCCTCTCCTACCATGGAAGGTGGTCATTTCTCTGGTCTCTTCAATTCCTGTTTTGTTTACTTTATTTTATTTATTTATTCACCTTAAAACCCTTGGCCCAATTATAAGCACTGAAGAAGATCTGCAATGTCGGTCGAAACGTTGGCTTTTAAATAAACAGTTCTTCCTATTTAAGATAGTTTTTTCTGACCTCTTTCTTGACCCGGACCATTTTCTTCCTCATACATGTAAGGTCAACTAATATTCAATATTATTATATTCGCGAAGAAGGTTCGTTTATACAACAGGAACGTATACTGAGATATGTTTTACTAGCTTTTGCCCAAGGCTTCAGTCGAGTGGAATTTGGTCTGCCACATAAAGTTTCGTGACAGATCCTTTTAAATAAATAATTTAATTTTTTTTAACTATAAGTTACTCGTACATCGGAAATTTCAGATGTCTAACTTTAAAACTGACGGATTCCATACAATCTTTGAACCCCTATTATATCGGGGGGACCATTGTTCAAATTTCTTTTCTTAGTGCTCATTTAAGCTATACAAAGAACCTATCTGCGAATTTCAAGATGCTAAGTTCAGTGGTTTCTGCTGTGCGTTGACCGCTGGGTGTGTTAGTCAATCAGGTTACAGTTTATAAACTTCGCTAGTGTGGTGTGTTGATAAAAAGTGATCTTTATCCTTCCCCAGGCTTGAGATTATCCTTTATCAAATTTCATTACAGACGGATCAACACAGCCGTGAAACATACATTGACACTGATTAACAAACGGGACGGACAGAAGATTATAGTTTTCGTGTCAGTAAAGGATTACTATGTAATGTTATTGAATTTATTGAAAAGGATTTCTTAGTATAGCGGTTTCACTTGTCGTACGGCACCAGCGAGAAAGGAACTATGTTACTTGATTTGTTTTGTTCAGCGAAAATATGTAGAATTTGCGAGCAAGAAAAAAGTGACCAAGCATACAAACTTTTCCCCCCTTTTTCAACCCCTGAGGTGTAGAATTTCGGAAAATCCTTTCTTATCGGATGCCTACGTCATACAAAGAACACACCCTCCAAGATTCAGGTCTCTACGATCAGCGGTTTAGGCTGTGCGTTGCTCCGTCAGTCAGTCATTCAGGACAAAGCATTTTATATGTATAGATTATGACCAAATTACACAAAATAATTATAAATTCTAGCCTATTTGTTATTCTGATGTATAACCTATATTACTGTGTAAAGTTTCATCCAAATCAGTTCAGTAGTTTTTGCGTGAAATAGTAACACACATCAATCCTTACAAACTTTCGCATTTATAACATTAGTAGGATTTTTAGTGTTTATGCCTTGTTTAAATTTAATTAATATTACAAAATTAATTTTAATGACGAATTTTAATTATAGCAATGTCCAAAATAGAAAGATTTCTTCTTGTAGCTGAAATCGTGTGTATGTATAATGTATTGTATGCAATGACAGGTTACTTAGGATATAACATATTATATAACATAGAATACTGGTGGCTACGACCTTATGTGTATACACATACTCTCACACGCTTAAACAATTTTGATGTACATAGAAGTATCTCTATGACATTTATCGTACAGCGGTAGTTCGAGTGATTAGAACAATAATACAGTAGGTCCGTCACTAGGCAATAACTAACTTAAATATTTGTTTGAACTGAACACAAAGATATACCATGTATATAAAGCAAATTCTATAGGAAAGGCTTCCTCATAAACTTCATAAAGTCAAGGGATATCCACAGAGATACCATTAAAATACTTGTACTTTTTTCTAAGATTAACAATGATTTTTTTTTATTATATATTTTCTTCAATTCTTCTTATGCAATTAAATATGATTGCCAACGTGGTAATCATATGTTTTCTTCTATTATACAGAAAAAACTTGACGGCATTTTAAATGGTATTCATCCATGGCATTGGTTCTTCAGCGGGTATAAGGGACATATCATCAGATGATAAGAATCGGGCCTAGCAGGTGAGCTGTTATTAAGTTTGTTAGTAGCCGTCAGTGTTATCTGTTAATAACAGATTATTAACATACAACAGTCTTCTTCATTAATTTAAGAAAGACAGCTCCGTTTAGCCGACTCAGAAGACAATTATTACAGCTTAGGGAATAAGGGCGTTGTCAAAGTTCGGGACAAGATTCACCCACCGATCAAGGAAGAAACCTTAAAGTATACTTCAATAAGTCAAATTTTAATTATTTAATAAAAAAATTGATAAGGAAGGTATTGTTATTACAATAAAAAAAGAAAAATCTTTACCACTACAAACCAGGAAGAGTTTTTAATTCAACATATGATTGAGATTGTACCTAGGACAACGTTTGTATCGGGAGTTGATTTATGCTAGATCAACCTCAACCGCTATGTTTTCCCCCCAATTCAGGGTACCTACTTTATAGAGAATGGGGTTACAGACCTCGCAGGGTTCACTCATGACCGTTAACGAATTAAATAATTTACCTTCTACACTGAATTTTAACCAGGGACCTTCAGTGCTCTACCCACTGTTTCACCCCACTCCAGGCAATACTTTAATAACTTTAAACTAGAAACTTAATTTTTTTCAATAACTATTTAAGCAATCTTTTTCTTTCAATTATAAAGATGCTCTGTTTAAATAACTCTAATGAGTCATTAACAGTACCCAATAAAATAAATAGTTACATTTATAAATAAATGAATTGGATTAAACGTAAAATTTGACATAGACCGTTTTGAAGCTTTTTTTAAACTGTTGTAACAAGCCATAGCCAATTTTATCAGGTAGAGATCGACGGTTTAATTTTATTTTTATTTTGTTTTGTTTTTGTGTAGTTTTTTTTATTTTTTAGAATTTTAAGTTGGACAAGGGAATTCTTTAAATTTAGATTTTGACGTGGTTTTGAAAAATTATAATTATTTTTTCGCGGTATTTTTTTATTTCCCATGTATTGAATTATTACTTATTTACTTTTAAATATTATAAATATTATTTTAATCAAACTCCTTTATGTGCCATATGTCCTCACTCAACATGAAATAGCATTAGATAGTTAATCTACGGTGACATAATTGTCGGCTTAATTGCTTTTTTTATGCGGTTGTTTTGGGATAAACATTCTATACCATATAGAAATTTATATTAATCAGTTATCTAGCTTAATTATGAACATATTAAGTATATATTATATTATGATTAAGTATATATTTCCTTATTGTTTATTAGTATTTAAATTTTATTTTAGATAAAATAAATACGCACTTACAACTAATTAATATGATGAACTGTTAATTGTTTAATTACATTTTATTTAATAATTTCTCATTCAACTTTTTATGTAGGGTTGCTTACAACCTGTTGAAAATGGATTTATGAGATAATCTATTCACTTCTCACTGAATAAGGTATATAAAAAGAACAGAATAAAAAAATCTAGAAAAAAAATGATGCATTCTTCATTCCCTGAAGTAATAGCCGGAATTCAGATTAAACAATGGGTTTGGTTCGCGCAAAAAACCTTTACGTTTCCATATTATTGCAACAAAAGCGCATCACATCTGTATTACATAATATAAATATATTGAGAGCATTTAAAATGGCGTTTCGCAGGGTAGAGAAACCATGGGATTGCGATGAAATGTAAGATTTACGTCCGGATATTTAAAATCAGTTTCCCTTATAGGGATATCTAACCATTAAAGTGGGAAGATTTTGCGAGTTAAGGTTATAGCATTATCGCCCCTTAAAGTGAGTTGATAATTCAAGCTGGCACTAAATTTAATCCAGTAGAACGATTTATATTTAATTTTCTTGTATTTTTATATTTTTGCTATTCGTAGAATAATTTAATTTTCACGTTTATTGAGCTCTCAAAAAAGGCATAAATATGAATCTGGTTGAAAAATAAAGACTAATTAGGGGACAGGCAGGTATTTCATATATTTTTCTTGGGCCCCACCAAATAATCCAAAGCTGTAATTAAAAAAAAAAAAACGAGCACCTATTCTGCAGGAAGGTGATTTGACCGAGATCACGTTCAACTGCCAAGTTTCTTCCCAAATTAAGAAATGTTCTATATGAAGGTCGGGTGAGCCCTAGAAGGATCTGTAGATCTCACAGGGTCCATCCCTGGTTGTTAACAGATTAAATAATTTATCTGCCACAACCGGATTTAAACCAGGATCCTTTAGTCTGAGCTACCCCACACCCAGAAAGCTGGAATTATCAAAAAAATGTTCTTTGAGCTTTAATTTGGCAAGATGATAGCTTAACTAAAGGAAAGCTAGGCGAGTGGATCAATGGATCACTCCGATGGACAATGGAACAATGGGACAGAAAACTAAAGAAAATTTCCATGGCATTGGAAACTCTCAAAACCTATTTCCAGTAACCTAGCAGTATCTGTTGAGTCATTCGGGAACGAGATTTTAAAATAAACATTCATAGTCGACCTCCCAGGCATTTAATATCTCCTGGATTTGATAATACTTAAGTTATACATATATATAATTTGGTGGAGACTTGAATAAACATTTCCGGAATTAATGCCGATGGGCTTCCATCCCACTCCATGTAGCTCAGTGGTAGAGCGCAGACTTTCCCAAGAGATCGAGGGTTCAAATCCTGCTTTAACAGATAAATGATTTAATCTGTCAATATGGAGCCTGTGGGGTATACGTATACTCCTTGGGCTCACCCAACCTTTATATAGTGGATACTCTTAATTGGGAACAAAACTTGGGGGTTGAACCTGACTCGTACAAGTCACCCTGCATAACCGTTTTCTTATAAATACTACTGTTTCTCCCATGTACTCGGCCCAATAACATGGGTTGTATTAGTAAAGGTTTTTTTATTTCTTATAAATGCATAGAACAGACATATTGTTACTGTTGTACTCGAAGACGTTTTATAACTTGCACTATCCTCCTGCTACATTTCTTCTACTCTTATATCAGCTTTCTTGTTACAGAATATTAATAATTTTATGATAATTATACTAGATTAGATTACTCTCAGTCGTGTCATAGGATAGATGTCAAAGATTTACTGCTGAGGAACCAATACGTTGGATGGAACAACTGTGTCAGAACCCCGACTGTGTAAACTTATCTCAACAGTGAATTACGAAAACGGATAACAGTAACATCTCACAACTGCTTTCACTTCTGACAATCGTTCCTTATGACTGACACAGCGTTACGCAACCGATTTAAATTTCTCACCGGGTCATGCTTGTACAAATACAGGATATATTGGCTGTATCTGATTACATTAACAATATACTGAATACAAAGGGAAACTTTCTATTTACTGTTCAGATATTTATTTTAATCACCATCCACACCTTCTCGACTCTTTCCCATGCTAATATTATGTTTCTGATTAGAAATTCATGTTTTAGAGCGATAAAATATCCCTACAGTTTTATTTCAATTATATATAAATATAAATAAGAAACAATTATCATAATTTGTCATTAAACGTTTTATTCATCTAAAATCTGAATATTCAAGTATTTGTTAGACTTAGGGGGAGAGGAGTGGTTCAGTGGTAGAGTACTGAGATGCCATGCCGGAAATCCTGGTTCAAATCCCGCTGCAGGCCATGATTTTTATTTAGTCTGTTTGCAGCGGGAGGTGGATCATATAGGATCTAGGACCCTCCTGGGTCACACCCAGCCTCTATAAAATATTATAAAAATAGGGTACCCAAAATAAGGGGGAAAAATCTGGCGGTTGAGCGTGACCTAGGACAAGTCACCTCCTTGCAGAACCGTTGTCCATGAAACAGTACAGTCTCTACCATGTACTGAACCCCAGACCCTTCATGGGTTGTAGTGGTACAGGTTTTAGGTTAGACTTAGATCTTTTAGTATTAAATATACACTTAAATTACGTTATCTATAAAATCAATATTTAATATAATTTTAACACAATTACCCACTACTGCTACTACTATTGTTTGATTACTGCTTTGTTTGCCAGTTAACTTACCTGTAAAAAAAAGAAAAAAATATCAGTTATAAAAAATTACAATGAATACAGATAATGTATTTTATTAAATTAAAATTTAAAGCTTTTTCTTAAATTATAATTTATATTATATATATTTAACTTTCTTCAATACGTAGAAACCGCACGGTTAGGATGGAGCCAACGGTTGTGCCGGGAGGTGACTCGTCCGGTATCACCCTCAACCGCAAGGGTTTTCTTCCTATTAAAGATACCTACTTTATATAGGCTGGGTGAGCCCCAGAAGTGTGCTGCAAACTGCCCTCACCAGCTATTAACAGATTAACTAATCATTTTTGACATCCAGAGTTGAACTCAGATTTGTCCCTTCGGCACGGCAACTCACCACTCTACTACTATGCCACCCTCTCCCTAAAATTCATAATTTCCTAAAACAGTAATTCAGCATTCAATGGATTGGATTGTGTGCAACACACTGACCTCAATTCTTTAAAAAATAAATACAAAAACGCATCACTCTCTCCATTGTTTGAACGAAAGTCTGGTTATAAAGAACGAGAGAACTGGATCAGTGTACGCTCTCGACGGTTATAACGAGGAAAAGGAGATGGTCGTAATAGAGAGGACTGGATCGGAGAGGGCTGAGGAGGCTGGAAGGACAGCAGCGAGCGCGCTATCAGGCTCTAAAGTTATGTTAAGTTACGCCCACCGCCCAAGTTGGCACGGAGCTATCTCATCCAAGGATCTAAATGTCGGCCGAAAAAAGGCAAGGGGTAGGAACCTATATGGAAGTTACTTGAAATGCCTCCCCACCACCGGCCCTAGAGGCTTCCCTTATCTCCTCCCAGTACGAAAACAATTTAGCCTTCCTTAATGGCACTACTTTAGCCTTGGGGTAATAAAACTTTTGTCTTTTAGTATACTGCCTCGGGTAGTCTCAGCCTCAGATTAGCCAGCCTTTATTTTTGTTTATGTGGGATATACCCTCCGTCTCTTAGTGCCCTCTTTCACACCTTCGGAAAATATCAGAACTTTTGTTTGTTACATCTCAAGGTTGCTGAAATGATTGAAGCAATGCTGGCAGAAAAACAAGTATTCTTTTTCCGTGTATTCTATGTTAAATTCTATCCCCCATCCTATATTCAGGAAATACAATGCAAATTCACTCCTTGTATTTAAAAAAAATATCAAATGGATAACAGGTAATTATATAGATAAAGATGGCTGAGTGATAATGGTATTACTATGGAATTAATTTCGGAGATAGTTAACTAAGATGGAGTGCGCAGTGGAAAGAGAATTCTTAAGAAATGAATATGGAGCTTATTTAACTGATTACTAAGAAATAATAGTTTGAATGAATAATAACAGAATTAAAATAAATAATTAAAATGAGGCATAAATTAGTTAATATAATTAGAAGTTTTCATATATGTGATAATTAAAATACACTAGTATTCTCTGATGTAAAATCGTTGTTTCGGGGCTGAAAATTAATAATATAAATCGGCAAGCATTCTCAAAATTTGTACCAAGGATAATAGATTTTGGTGTAAGTAGGTTTATTGGGAAGGGTTTACACACTGGGAGGATGGAACTTGTGGAGACATGGTGTACACATTGGGAATCTGTGAGATTGTGTATACATGGGTACCAACGGTTATTATTATTAATAGTCATATCAGAAGTCATTTTATATATCTGTATATAATGTATATATATATATATATATATATATATATATATATATATATATATATATATATATATATATAATGCTAAACCAATTATAAGGTTCTGATGTATTAAATATTTTGCTGGGTGGAATCTATGAGGGAGGGTTCACATGTTGGCATAACGAAACGTTGTCAACGGGGACGACATTACCAAGGACTTCTCCCTTTTAAAAAATGCCAGGTTGTTATGCTAGAAACCACCCCATAGATGACCCTACAATAAATGAATTTTGTAATTGTTAAGCAAAACAAATAAATCTAATTGTCTTTTGTATCCTGCACGTTCTGATTGTTTTGCTATTAGGATCTCTTGCATTATCCTTTTGTTGAATTTTATTTTGCGGCCCTCACTCCCACGTAGGCATGAGAAAGAAAACATTTGACCCTGGAATAAGAACTTGACTATCGACATGTTACCAGCTGTGTAATGAAGGATCCGTTAGAACCAGCGGGGTGCTTGTTATGGAAGAAGGATTTCAGCGGGACTATTCGTAGAGATGTTGGGGGGGGGGGGGAAATTAATTATAATATATATTAAAGGCGGCCCCCCGTGGCAGCTAGTTCTGAGTGACAACCTATTACCGGCTAGTCACTCCGGGGCGATAGTTTCTGTCTTCTGTTATATCCCTAGTCGCTGAAGACCTAGGCCTTCCAGATCAACGAGGATTTAAAGAAATGGGCACCAGCCTCTTCACTTTCCTTTTAAATTGAGTCCGGCCCACTCGGAGACGAATGTATTTTACTAGGCCAGTCTCATCACAAACATCCTTCAGAGCTCACCTTATAATAGGTTTAGTATAACCAACGTAGCTTCTGATGTGTGTATTAATATGAACAACCTTTGATATCCACGACTAGACCAATGGTATCTAATTTTTGAATTTCATTTCAGTTTGTATAAAAAATTACGAGCATTACTTGTTATTTTATTTAATGTCACTTTATGCAGCCATGGCTAATCAGACGATGATACAATAGTAGGAGCCCTAAATTTTACCTACCTGGGTATAATAATGGTACGGATTTTTAACAAGTACCTGACACATTACAGGTTCGGGACCCCATTTTACGCCCCTTCCAAAGGAAGCCTTAGGGCATAGAAGGTGTGCTAACCACTGCTCTACAGGTAACACCAAATGTTCAATATTAATACATTCTAACTATTCAATTAGTTTTTATGTTTTGTTTTATGATCCAAAACGTCGAGATCATGAACATCCTCTTGAAAAAATCATTCTGTTACAAATTAACAACTCGATTTTTTAACACGTATTTATATTTTCATTTTTTAATTATATCTACTTTGTAGAGATAATATATTATTTTGTGTGATATTAAAAAATCGTTTCCCAAGGTTGTGGAAAGGATTTGTGCTATACCAATGTCATTTAATTCATGTCAATAAGACGGTCATTCATTGAATTTTTGAACTGTATTTGGCATTCAGATTTTATTTAACCGTTAAATAAATTGATTATTCTGTAGTAATTAAATGGGAGTTGTTTTTTGAGTCTTGAGGATTCTTTTCACTCTTGAATATCCTGAGGTTTCGCTACTCTTTTTATAAGTTTAAAATCTGCTTGGAGTTTTCACTGAAAGAGGGCATTAACAAGGGATTGCAAAATTTGTTAGTCATAAATCACTGTATAAAATTTTTCTTTTTCATTGCTAGGGAATGAAAGTGAAATGTGATTTTTGTAGTAGTTGTTTATTTAACGTCACTAATCGGACGATGCTACAGTGGGAGCTCTAAATTTTGGCTATCCAGATTTAATTAGGATAGGGATTTTTAACGAGTGCCTGACATCGTAGAGGCTCGAGACCCCCGTTTAACGTCCCTTCCGAAGGACGGCGTAACTAAGGATTTTTTACTCCCTTAAAAAAATCCTAGGGCCACCTGCCGGGCTACGAACCCACGATCTTGGGCTTAGTAGTTTTTTACGCTAACTACTAGGCCACAAGTGACCGTGAGATGTGAGTTTTAAATCGTTGAATATATCATTATTTAGCAGCATATTTAGAGGTATACAACTAAGAAAAAAACAGATAAATACAACTTTATAATACTACTAGATATATGGTTAGCTACTGGTAGGGATTTGTTACTAGTATATTATTAGTATTTGTAGTTTATCTATTAGATACTTGAATGCACAAATTGCTGAAATGAGTCATGCTATTTGCCTAACCTGATTGGTATCTGGCAATTTATTTCTCGAGGTATGTACATAAAATACTTATGGCTATATACTTTTTTAAAATAAAATAATATTATATCACTCACATTTGCATTCAAGAAATTTAAATGAGGCTCGACTCAAAGGTTTGCCGGAGATCGTATCAAAGATGTCTTAAATTTGCACGGAATGAGCCTGTAAATCCTACCAAAATTATTTTCAGACCACGCGTTTTATATTTGAAAAATTCCATCGTAAAACATGTTAACTGACATAATAAAAATTTCAGTGATATTCAAATATGTGCATTAGTTACAATGTTTTAACTGTAACAGTTATTTTTGAGTTAGTTTGAGTTATTTTTCTTTTTAATTTAGCATACACTGCTCACTGGTTCAACCTACTTGAACACGTACTAGACAAACTAAGCTCTCAATCAATTACCATCATCTCATGTACATGACTATTATAAAAACAATTTTGAATCTCGAAGTATAGGTTTGGCTGCACTGAGCCACCGAATTCCTCTTATATTTAATCCTTACAATACAAAAACTCCAATGAAATACTCAACACTCCTTACTTTGTCACGAATAAATTAATCAATAATGACCACAATGTCCCCATTTGTTGCTGATTCGGCCCGAACGTGATATCAATACTTTCATGAAAAACTTTATTTACACGCAAACCTACTAATTTCAAACATTTCACCCTTTTTATTTCCTGATAATCCTCCGAGGCGTCCGAAAAGTGGATGGCCACGTGATCCCTTAACTTAAATCTGATTATTAAAAAGTTATTTGAGTTTTTTATAATTTTTTTTTTATAAACTGAACTCATTTCTTTAGGAATTTATATTGGGAAAGGGAAAAATATTTGCCAGTCATTATATTTTCTTAATCCTTATGGATAACATAAGATAATATTATCTTGACCATGGAGGATAAATGATCCCCTAGTGTTTTATTTTAAAAAAAAATTAAAATGAATGTGACTTGAAGAATTTTAGACTTATAACTGTTGTAAAGTTATAGAAATGATTGGTACTGATGCAGAAAACTAAATGTAAAAGATTGAAAATGACAGTGTTGCCGAAACGTCTCAAATGATCAATAAGGATTAAGAAAATATAATGAGTGGAAATAGAGTTATTTGAGTTAAAATAACAGATTTAAATTGATTACTACCATTGTCTAGTTTCTATAATTGTCAATATATATCATACATAATACTTACATGTTCTATTATTTATAACAGTTGTAAATTTTAATCAATAAACTATTTAAAAAATCATAACAATAATATTTAAATATTTTTATTTGAAAAGAAAAGATATGTCCAGGACCGGGACTCGTACCTGGGTCTTCCAGATCGCTAGTCTGGAACTCTACCATTTGAGCTATCCTGGCCCTAATCAAGCACGCTTCTCGGCCGTGGTCATATCTTTTCTTTTGACTGACCCCAAGTCCCCGCGTTCTCGCATGTTTGCGAAGTATACGAGGGGAAGAATGTTGACTTACGACATTATAATTATTATAATTTATTTTATTTGTTATGAATTTTTAACTATTTTTATTTGAAAAGAAACGACCGAGAAGCGTGCTTGATTAGGGCCAGGATAGCTCAAATGGTAGAGTTCCAGACTAGCGATCTGGAAGAACCTGGTTCGAGTCCCGGTCCTGGACATATCTTTTCTTTTCAAATAAAAATATTTAAAATTTAATAACAAATAAAATAAAATAGATCATAACAATAATATTTCGAAAACTCTCTAGAAACCAAAATCTGTATTTGTTTAAATATAACTGTCATTGCTAAGGAGAGAAGGGGATTTAGGAGCTCTACAGAATGGCATGAAAATAACACTTTTGGAGCTAAAAGATCCATTAGACTACCGATTAGCTAAATAAAGGGGAAAATATTAAACATCGCCTGAATGAGAATGAGAACTGACAAAAACTACTATCATAAAAAAAAAATTTTAATTTATTGCTATGAATAATGAGTAAGAATATGAAATGAAGGACTTATTGCTTTTTTTGTTTTTTTTATTACTTTTTGTTTTTACAGTCAAAATTAATAGTTTTTATCGCTTATTCATCTATTCATAAATTTACAGTCCCTTTTGATTGTTAATTACCATCCTATAAAATACGGCATTACTAACGGAATCTTTTCCTTAAGATCGTAATTTCTCGTGGTTATATCTATTATTCTTCGATTAAAGTCATTTTCCTAACTGTGGAGTAATTTTACTAATTTATGGCTCGGTGAACATCACGTCAGTGAAGTCCTACTATGTTCGAAATAGCGGGAGGACGATGGCTGTATAATAAAATTTTATTTAAATTAACATTTTTGTCCATTTAACGACCAGTAAGCAAACATTTTTAACTTGACTACAAATTTTGTAATTAAAATATACTTGCATCCATCCATGAATAGTTTTATTTCTTCATATTTGCAAGTATTATTACCTTTCACTTTTGAAATTGTATGTGTACAATTTATAATTACAAAATATTGTGCAACTGATTTTGCTCAATTACAACTTTTCCTTGTATCACTATGCGTTATTTATATCACAAATAAATATTCTCAATGTTTTTAAGACCATATGAATTCCAGCGCATGTTTTATTACCATAATAACATCCTAGTTTTTTATTAAAACTTTTCAGGTATAAATAATAATAACAGAAGACAATGTAGAATGATAAATTGCGTTAGATCAGTAAACATTCCAGTAAAGTGATTAATTTCAAAAGATTTTTTATTCTTAATTTCCCTCTAATCCCTCAAAGAAAAACAAAACAATAATGGTCTAATTTCATTGTAATTATTTTGCCTTTAGATAAATCATTTTTATATTTTAATTGCTAATACCATAAAGGTAGGAAGCAAACCGCTCTTCTAATGAAACATTATATAAAATTGCTGCCATTAAAGTGAGTATGTTTGCAATAGCCCCACGCAAGGCCTGCTACTGGTTTATAGATGGTCCATTTGACAACAGTTATAAACTCTTATGGTTTATTTATTAGAATGAAAATAAATATATCTCGCCCTGTTTATGACCTCGCATATAGAGCTGTAATGACTTAAAGAGTATTTTTAATGAAGAATTAACATTTCTTTAGAGGCATTGGTTTTGAACATATTTAAGTCTATAGCATTCTTCGCCTTATTCAATCCAACCATTTCACTCTTTCTTTTGCAAGGATAACAGAGATCCTCCAGTTGCCTATGATATTGTCCTAGTCGTTCTTTGGAAAAGCTTTTTTGACCGGCTCTTGGACTCCTACAATCCGGAACATTTAGTGTTATTTACAACTTACCAGTGACTTTCGTTCATTCTCATAGCATGAACTAATTATTTTAATCTTAGCATTCTGATATAAAAGGGAATACTGACTTCTTTCTATAGTTATAATAGAAGTTATCTTTCTATTTCACATATGATGATTATCACATAAGCGCCCTAGAATTCTCCTAAAAGTTTTTTTTTCAAGGAAGTTGATGATTTTAATGATGCACGCAACTCTATGTTACTTATAATTCTGTGGCTTAGTTCTAAAAGGGCCAAAGTAAAAAATGCCAAAATGGCCACTGTCAACTTAAGTCTTTTAGAAATGAAACAGAAAACACTAGCAATGACATCGGCTGACGTATTTTAGACATTGGCCTTTTTAGAATTAAATATTTACTAAATTGGAAACGTTTAGAACCAAGCGACAGAATTCTTCTTCTCTCATATTCTTCCTATTTCTTCCTATCATATTGTTACTATCTATGTCACTCTGCTTCTGTCCTAATTTTCCCAAGTTTTTTGGCCTTAATCTTAAGTCCTTCCTTAAGTTATCATTCTCAATCAGTTTAAGAAGCAGCCTCGGCTAGAATCTCGCTTTTGCTTATCGAATTCTGTTTTTAATCCCAAGAAAAAGCCATAAGGGACTTGAATTTTTAGTCACCTTCTAAAAAAATACATTATGCTATTGCTTTGTTCATGTATAAAAAAGCAAAAGTATCGAAAGCAAAAAACTCGATTTTTCTTGCTTTATTTATGAACCATATAAACATTAATAGTGATTGTGTTCGGGTAGATAATTGTTACGAAATTCATATATAGTCATCAAAAGGCATAACACCAGGCATAATGCCACACATACAATACGTCTGACAAAACACACTGATTTTGACTGCCCTAAAATAGTTTTTCACTCTCTTGATAAGTGATGTTTTTCACTTTCTATCAACGACAAATATGCAGTTCTGGTGAATAAGTAGTTAAGTCGAATTTTGCCAGGAGAAAGTAAATTGTAATGCTGGAAGCGGAATCGTGTCATCATCATACAATAGTTTAAGGCTTGAAATGGAGTTGTAATATAAGCAGAAGCTTCATTCCAAGGCAATGCCCCTGACCAAGCCCCTTATTCTCAACAAAATAATATGATTCTTTCTTCTCAAGAAACTCAATTTTAAGAAAATTCAACTTAATCACCGGGGCTGTATAGCTCATTTCAGGCCTCTATGATCGTTGGTGTGAATTTATTAACATTAAATATTTAACACGTGTCTAGCTGAGTACTATGTGTTTCAATTAACTTTACCAACATAGTATATCATGATAGCTGGTTATGATGATGATCGTTGGGAACTGAAGTATTACGTCCAACAGGGCCACACATCTATATACAAATAGAAAGGTTTATAAATGAATAATTTATAAGATAAACAATGTCATTTTAGACCATCCCAGTCCTTGATAGGAACATTGAAGAAAATCCATAACTTGCTCCAGACTCATCTGCCCTAATCCTCCGTGTAGACAGTGATCTGCTGTAACATCGGGCAGACGGAGGTAGGGCCTACACGACGGCCTGTGCCCAGGGATTACAGGTCCCTTATAATCCATGTATAGGTTATAATACCCTGGGGCGATATTTACCTGGATCGTAGGATTTGAAGGATGAGTAAAATATGGCGGTCGGAAAGGTGTAATGAGGGAGGCGCACATGATAAACGTTCACCACACCCAGCTCTTTGACGTCGTCTCTTTTTCAGATTTTTTTTTCTTCTTTTCGGTTTTCTTTTTTTTTTTCCTTTCTCGAAATCCTCAGAGTCGAAATTATAATGGCGGTTGGTTTTGAAATGATAGCTGTTCTGGTTTAAACACAAGGGCCGATGAAAAGCTCCTCTATCTGAACCATCTCCCCGTCGGCCCTAACTCGCTATTTATGGTTTAATGATAGGCCTCAACCACGGTGCTACCCCCGGTCTCGATTCGGATGAGGAAGAGGCCTTCGATAGTTGCCATCAGGCCCACATCTTCTTCTTTATCTTTATTATTATGAGCCATATCTTAAATATTATACGATCTGTAGCATTAAATCGCGGAGCACTTTATGCATTGTCGAGTCTAAAATTGCATATCAAGTATATAATTTCAAAATTATACAATTAATTCCATCAGAATAAAAAAATTAAAACATTGATTTCAGTTTCTGTGCTGGGTAATATATATATATATATATATATACTTAAATAAATACACAGGGAACGGAGTAGCTCAGTGACTGTGCTGGAGGTCCGGGTTCAAATCCATCTGTCAATTATTTATTATGTATACTGCCATGGATAGACCCTGTGGGATTTGGAGAGCATCCTCGGGCTAATCCAGCCTCTATAATGTGGGTACTCTTAATTGGAGAAAAAAATCTGGCGGTTGAGCGTGATCGTGGTCAGGGTACCTCTTTGTACTAAAAAAGCGTATTTACTCTACCATTTACGGTAACCCAAGACCCCTTGTAGTAAATGGCTTTAATGGTAAGTTTTTTATATGAATTATAATTATTTGAATAAATAGTCCATGATCCATGGTCCATTTTTGCACTTGATTACTATCAAGCTGAATCTTCGTGAATAGCTTCGTTTCGTCTCAAAAAATTATTACTAACTGTTGTTTTTTTTTTGTTAAATCTCAAGATAATTATCTAAATTATTTACAAAAATATTTGTTCTATAAAATGTATGGTATATATTTTTTTTTTTTCCTCCTTCCAACATGTATCGATAACGAAGTCAAAAAATATGAAGTAAAAAAAAATCTGGTGGTTAGTAATAATTTTTGATGACCTCGTTATCGATACATGTTGAAAGGAGGGGACTCTTTGATCAAACCATACATTTTATAGGACAAATATTTTTTCAAATAATTTAGATAATTATCTTGAGATTTAACAACAAAAAAACCAGTTAGTAAATATTTTTGAGTATCATCAAAACGACATATTTTATCCTTGCTACCTCTGTTAGCTACCACGATCGAGAATTTTCGCACAGGAAATTGTTAGGCGTCTCATCGAAACGAAGCTATTCACGAAGATTCAGCTTGATAGTAATCAAGTGCAAAAATTGACCATGGATCCTGGACTAAAAGTGAGCTTACTTACAAAAAAAAACTTAATAAAAAAAAATACAATATACAATATACAAAAAATATAATATATTCCATAAGGCAGTGGTTCAATGTTAATATATATTACAAATCATTTAGGAGTAATTTTTTCTTTCATCTAAACACATTGAGAATGATGATCCGCAATGGTGTTTAGCATAACAACATGCTATGTCGAAGATATCCCAGCCTTCTGCTCCTCAGCCCAGAAGGGGCCTTACGATATTTAAAAGGACTAAAAATCCCTTTAACCCTTTCAAATATGGTGACAGTTAATCGTTAAAGATCCCTTGTCATAATTATACCTGGATAGGCAAAATTTAGGACTTCCATCGTAGCATCGTCCGTGTAGTCATAACACCATTAAGTGACGTTGAATGAATAATTATGAATGACAGACCTTTCCTAAGATTGTAAACTTATAGTTAATAGCTATTAAAGTGAGTTATAACGAGAAGTTATAATTTTTTTCTTTCATAGAAAAATACGTACTTTTATTCCTATTTTCTTAGAAAATACATACCTAATTAACTATAATGTTTATATTAATTAATTAATCACCAAATCATTAATAATTGATAGAGTTTGACCATAAATACAAGTTGTTAGAGTGACTTGTCACAACGATGATAAACTCGCTCGGATTGCTTAAGAAATAATTGAAAAATAAATAAATAAATAATGAGAACTAGTTTTGTGAGGCAGACAGCTGTTACGAGTGCGGGGGAAGGGATCCAAATAATATCCAGATTTATATAGCATTCTCCCAATTAATAAGAAATTTATTAGTTTCGGTAAATGAGAAAGTAGCGATTTTATGATGAGGCGGGAATGAGTTATGTATTGATGGAATTGAAGGAACGACTTTGGTTCTGTTTGTAGGGCGGGTAATGATTTTTATGAGCGTCCCATCAGTTCCCGGGTCGGGTTTTATGACCCTTGTCATCAATGGCCGGACCATGAGATCTGTTCCTTCATCAACCACACTACACGCCTTCTCTTCCCGTTTCAACAGTTCCAACTTTCTTTCTTAATAATCAATGGTTAATAATGAATATTTTATCATGTGCTTAATTAGAATATCTCGAATCTGAAAAATAGTATTAATGTATGTGTGTTAAAGTAATCGTAATCTAGGCAATTATAATTTTATTTATTCGGTTTTTTTACAATGGATCCCGACACCCAAAATCTTTTCCCGCCAGTTCTTTCTACCAGGCCATTCTTCTTCTTTCTCTCGCAGCCCTTCCAATCTTCCTCTCTTCCTTCAATAATCCGGTTTTTGAAGGAAGTTTCTTTGGGCATCTATATGAGATCACGATGAACCGCCAGATTTCACCTCCCCATTAAGGGTGTCAACTTTTTAGACTCTAGGTGAGCCCTAAGAAGGTCTCCAGATCCCACAAGGCAATTAATTATAGTTTGTAATTGGCCTGATGTAGTGGCGCATCAATTTATGATAATTTTAAATATAAAACCAGGGATGGTTCGCCCTGCCCCTATAAAGTGGGTACCCTATATAGGGGAAAATATAGCAGTTTAGCGTGTTCTCGGACAAATCATTTCGGTAGTAGACAACAGTTCTCCAAAAGACTGTACAGTCTCTACCACGTACTCGGTAGGGACTGTATTGCTAGAATGGTAACGTTTATCGAAGGAGGTGATTTGTCTAAGATCACAATGAACCGAAGGGTGTCAACTTTATAGACTCTAGATGAGCCCCAGGAAGGTCTCCAGATCCCGCAAGGTCCATTCGTGGCTGTTAGCAGGTTAAATAATTTATCTACCACAGAATCTTCGGAATTTCTTATTTGATTAAAACTTTTGATTTTGGTAATGAAGGAAATATTAAGATTTTTGATGTTAGATACTCTTGTCATGGTGCATAACAGTGGAAAGCCCATTTTAGCTTTTTTTTTATGAGATGGGGATTTTGTATTTAGTATAAGTTTATTGACTGTACCATCCAACCATTTCAAACATTTCTAAATACATATCCAGGCAACCATTTTAACATCAATAAATAAGTTCAGAATTCTTTTTCTTGTTTTATATATTTAAAATAACTTAATACATAAATAATTTTAAAAAACAGTGAAATAATAAAAAAATGATATACAACTCATCTCTTATTTCACAGATCAAAGGTTTAAATAATTTTTATACTATTGACCATCGAGGATAGTTGGTTCCTAAGAAGATCAATTTTAGATATTAATAATGCTTTGTATGCGTATCTATAATTGGTTTACTAATTGTTGGAACATGTTTTTAGATTTATATACATATATATATATATAAAAAATGTTTTTATTGTAATTATAACTTATTAAGTTATACATGATGCTTTTGATGCAGAATACTTTATTTCATAATTGAAAATGACGTAATTGTCGAAACGTTTTAAAACAATAAATAACTGTTATGACTCGAAACTGGTTTTCTTCATGATAATGATTAAATAAGTTCAGTTAAAACTACTAAATTAGTTACACGGATCAACTAGCCGCACCTCATTCTATTTGTCCTGAAGATGACCTACAAAGTAGGTCGAAACGTCGGCACAATCAATAAATAAGTCCTCACTTATTTAGTGTTTTTATTTTGACTGCACCCCAACTATTTCCATCCTTCATTAGATCTTTCAGTCAACTATTTTCCTCTCTAATACTGAAATAGCCAGTCGTTCCTACCTAAGCAAGGGATGGTCGACACTCATAAGAGATTAACAAGAAGCGAGGAGGAAGGGGAGAGGCGAAGGGAATGGTACGGAGGACATGGCTTGAGACGTCGGTGGAGCTGATTGCGACGCTGGTAGTTTTATTTGCGGAGGAGACACACGCACATAGTGCGCTAGGACAGCGGAGGGCGGCGACTAGATTGAGAGGTAGGTGTAGCCTCGGAGATTTAGTGTCCCTACCTCAGGTGTAGTGTGGATCTGATATAGCCTAGTGTCGGTCGCTGCTTCATCACTTCCTCCATCCCTCTTTCTCCCTTATTGTCGCTTTAAACTCATTAACTTCTTCATTGTATTCCATTCCTATATTCCTATTGTCAACTCAAGGTTGGTATTCCGTGTCCTACATTCTCTTCCAACGCTCAAGTCTGTAATGTAATTATAACTCTACGTGTCAAAATTAATGTATTGGGTTGTCCGGAGAATAATGCAGGATTTTATGTTTTTGAGGAAGAAAATGGTAAGGATAGAGGTCGGAAAAATTCTCTTAAATAAGAAGAACTATTTATTTTAAAGCCAACAAGAGAATTTTTTCTGACCTCGACCTAGACCATTATCTTCCTCATATATATAAAGTAAACTGATATTATTCAAGATTTTATATTTTATTTAAAATATCTCTCCAAATAGTAAACTGTTTATGTGACTTGTGACTTTATAAAGCCTAACAGTTATTAATACTGTTCTGTGTAACATTTTGCTCCTTAGAAATAATTCAGCGTTTACTAAGATCTCAAAGTGATTTTGTTTTACGAGTTCAAACTTACAGACATATCAACGAAGTCTAGTGCGAAGGCAGTATATGTGAGTGTACTATTCGAAGATGGTACCGGAGATTTCGAGAGGGAGTCTTGAGCTTTTGGGACAAAGAAGGAAGTGGAAGAAGTTCTGCCCTTGATGTTCTCCCAGCTTTGGTGGAGAAAATCCCAGAACAACTGTTCAAGAACTAGGCAGGAAACTCGAAGAAAATGGCAAATCACCGGTCGATTGGGCGATTTGAAAAGTGAAAAAGCTTGTAAGTTGGCAGAACTTCTTCCAAGATAAAAATAATAATCCAATTTTTATTTTTTGTAGAATATCTAAGCAGCTTCACTCAGGATATCTTATATAAAACATACAGATTTTGAAATCCACGATGGCTTATGTTTAAATAACTGGTCATTATTAAATCGCATATCGCCTGAATGCGTCTTCCCTCTAACAACTTGTTCTACTTTAACGTTAGTTGTATATTGTAAAAGGTAGAAGGGCTCAAAGGTTACATGCCTTCTCTATTGTTGCTACATACTGTTCAGTCACTGCTATAATTGTCACGAACAGCGGCAAACTGGTCTTATATGAAGCAAGGGGAGAGAATGTTGTCCTTTAGATGGAGAGTAACTAGGGGATAGGATGGGTAAGGCACCAAGGACGCTATTAAAGATTCTCCTTTTACTCGTTCTTATAAAACTATATGTTACTAGAAAAATTCTGATCGTATTTTATTGAACTAATGCTACTCCAAATTTAAAAAATCGACTTCTTCACATTTATCGCAAGATAAATCGAGCAGTCCTATACACTCCCGAAACTTCAGGTTCACCGGTCTAAAAATCATGGGAAATAGGCAGAAAAGTGTCGTGTTAGATAAAATAGTTCGACTAAACTAGCGAAAATAGTGGAAAAGTCAATTATTGAAGTTTTGAAGTAATCCTAAACTCCTCGTGTATTCTATGGTCTTGTTTTTAGTCATTATACCGTAATGTATGAGCCTCATCGAATTTGCAGTTATTTTGGCGTTAAACTACACGATCTCATAATAGTCATAAATATCGTAGATTTGAATGCCCTCATCATAAGTAAGAAATTTTAGGCCTCACTTGTGGAGTAGTGATAACCATAACAGCATTCTCTGTCCAAGGTCGTGGGTCTACAGCCCGGTAGGTGACTTTTAATATTTTTTTAAATGTTTAGGAAGTGGACAATACTTCCTTGGTTGTGCCGGCCTTCTGAGGGAACGTAAAATGGTGGTGGCGAGCTTTTGCAGTGGCAGATACTAGTTGAAGAGCCCTATCCTAATAGCACCTGGATTGGTAAAATTAAGGACTCCCACTGTAGCATCGTTATTTAGCCGTAGCAGCATAAACTGATGTTAAATAAATAGGCAAATTAACATTAAGAAATAAGATTATCGCGAAGAGCGTACTTAATTTGTTAAAAGGTTGTTGAAATATGCTTGCAATCAGCGTAACATTGTTGGGTGTAATATTGTTTAATTCGGTTATTAGTTTTTCCTATGGATATAAAGCATAATTCTAATAATTGATGCATATAATAGTAACTGTATGTAAATATATAATGTTATCTCTCATTCAACGTTTTTAAAAATATGATTTTATGACTTCCTTACATGGTGGGGAAAGACCTTGAACGGCCTTGCATACTAGTAGGTGGGTAGGCGTTGCATTATTGCTATTTAGTTAGGCTTGAAAGTTAAACATTTTAAAAAGTTTAAATCTACAATATGTTGTTTTATAATCACTTCCTTACGCTCTTAATAGCTTGTACGCCTTATTCATTAAAGATATGAAGTTGTTAGACATTTAGTTTGTTTTACGTTTTATAGAGTGATAAAAAAAGAAAAAAAAAATATTCATTTGAAAAGAAAAGATATGTCCAGGACCGGGACTCGAACCCGGGTCTTCCAGATCTGGGTCCTGGACATATCTTTTCTTTTCAAATGAATATATTTAAAAATTAGTAACAACTAAAATAAAATTAATTATGAAAAAAAAAATATTTTTTTTCTTTTTCATTTTCCGTATGTAATATCTGTGTGCAATACTTATGCACTCTCTTCTTGAACATTATATTTGATTCGAACTCAGAAATCCAAATTTCTGAAATTAAAATTAATTGAAAAGTATTAGTATATGTTCAATGTAAATTGAATAATGCTTAATAAATGATGTTGTATAACTTAATTCATACTACTTTACAAGTTAATGCCCATGTTTCTGTAACTACTTAGTTAGATGATTTGAGTGGGAAATTTGAAAGTCGAAGGAAGGATTAGTGTGAAAAGTAATGTGTAGATTGTTATAAGTATATTCTGTTTTAGAGTATATTGTTAGATTTTTTATGATTTATATTTAATTTATCTTAAGTAATTTAGCCATATGATGGATCATATGCGATCTAGGACCCTCCTGGGGCTCACCCAGCCTCTATAAAATATTATAAAAATAGGGTACCCAAAATAAGGGGGAAAACCTGACGGTTGAGGGTGACGTAGGACAAGTCACCTCCTTGCAGAGCCGTTGTCCATGAAACAGTACAGTCTACCATGAACTGAACCCTAGACTCGTTCACGGGTCGTAGTGGTTACAGGTTTGAAGTTGAATTACAATTGCTAAAGGTACAATTTGTATAGGAACAACGCAAGCATTATTTGCAATTTGAGGAGCAAGAAAATATTTATTATTTTTTTACGACTAAAGTTTTTTTATTATTTCACTTGTAATGAAGCATTAAATAAATGTTAAGCATAAAAGGTTGTTTTTATTTCTTCAACATCCGTTACCGTATATATTTTCTATTCAGTCAACAAATCTGTAACTTCTTAAATGCATATATATATTTTTTCTTTCTTTGAGTTTTAGCAATTCACTCCAAATATTTTTCTGGTTTATAATTATTATAATTATGCACTTTTATTTTATTGCAACAGCTAAAAAAATTCTAAGAAGTGAATTTCTTGGGCGTTTTGCATTGATATATGTGACGAGGCGAAGACCCTCGACTTGAAGAGTACGGATATTACCGAAACGAGGAGGTAATAAAACCGGCCATTGATAAATCGACGGCCCTGAAAAGCGAGGAGGAAATGCCATTAGCTATAATGGCGGGGAGGCGGACAGTAGCCCTGGATCCTCCCTCCCATTAGGGTCATTAAGAGCTTCGCTACCGGCAGCTTCTCTTCCTCTGAAGTGGCTGAAAGAGTGGTCTTCAGCTGAGCTGGCTGGAGTCAGCGAGTTTCGAGTGAAAAGTCGGCCAAGAAGGGCTATTCGGTTTGCTGGGTGTTGTGTTATCACTCCGTCTCTAGGAATCTTAGGAATGCCATTTCTTAAGCTCTGCATTACAGCAGTGATATTATCGATTCTAATGCAAAGTAACAAAAATGAAAAACAACTCTTCAGGAGAGTTTTAAGGTTTATTAAAACTCATAGCGTATCCTCAAACTTATTTTATCTATGTCATCATGCATGGTTTTGTCCCTTAAAGATGACTTTATATGAATTTTATCGAATAATTTATTTTAATAAGTAAAAAAAAAAGACGATTGTTAGTTTGATTAACTATAACGTGCGACGTAAACTATCGAGTGTGGCATCTTCGTTAGCTTGTATTATTTCATTTTAAATAGTTCCAAATATTGCAAATGCTACCTATTGAATATGGCATAACAATAGCCGAGGGTCACCTGTGGTCTATTGGTTAGTCTAACAACCGTATATGTCCTAGGTCCCGGATTCATATCCCGGTAGATAGGTTTAAGATATTTTTAAAGGAGTAAATAATCCTTGGTTATGCCGTCCTTGGCAGAGTACGTAAAATGGTGGCCCCGAGTCTGTTCGTTAAATATACCTATCCTAATTATACCTGAACAGCCAAAATTTAAAACTCTCACTGTAGCATCCTTCGATTAGCGATATCAGCATAAAGTGACGGTAAATGAATAAAATACACTAAATATGTATATCTAATCGATTTATATTTGAATTACTATCGAAACAAATGTTGGCCATATCGTTTTCGAAAATCCAAAAGTATGGTGGTTTATTTACCAGCCAAAGTCGCGTTAAAGGATTAAACAACGATTTAAAATTATTCATCATAGTCATAATTTCTGCAATATGAAATAAGGAAAACTTCCCTCATAATCCTACAAAACAATTGTGTTTAATTTTAGCAACAACCTCGAAATCAACGAAAATCAAATTTCGAACAATCTTTCAAATGAAAATGACATAACAAAATGAATTTGTTCATGAAGAATAACCTTTTTAAAATCAACAAAATTTAATAAAAACCTTCGATTTACAGTTTATTACGAAGTGACGATTCTTGATTCTTAGTAGGTATGTGGTAGGTTCCTTTTTAATGTTTTTGCAGAAGAATCGAATTCCTCAAAATTAATTTTTTTTTTTTTTAATGACGTTAATAGAGATTCTCTGAAATTTATCGGTGATAATAAAGTATGAAATGTATTTAAGTACATTCTGGCATGCGATACAACGGAGACCTTGCGCATGCCCTGTATGATGCTGTTGAGAGAGAAATATAAAAGGAAATTATTTCATATAAAAAGTGGAAACATGGCGCTTAAGCTGGTGGTTTTTATGGCCTGTTCTGAAACAGTGCTAAAACAATTTTCCCAGGGGTTAACTGTGGGGTAGTGGTTAGCATAACAACGTTCTATGCCCAAGGTCGCGGGTTCGCAGCCCGGTAGGTGGCCTTTAAAAGTGAGTAAATAATCCTGGGTTGTGGCATCCTTCGGAAGAGCTTTAAAATGGCGTCCCGAGCCTGAGCGGAGTCAGATACTCGTTAAAGAACGCTAGTTATACATGGCTAGTCAAAATTTAGTGCTCCCACTGATGTGTCGTCCGAATAGCTATTCCAGCATATGTTACGTTAAATAAATTAACAAAATAACAAGCTTTGCAGAATATACATATTAAGATTTAGGAAACAATCAGATTCTTGGAGAGCATGAGCATCAACGTTATACGTTAAACAGCAGAACAGTTGTTATTAGTCACGTGCTTAATAACATATTTAAGATAGAAAAACAGAGCATGCGTCGCCATTCTAAGTTGCTCTCTAAACTATCAAAATTGAAGCTCAATAAGACCAATCTACAAATATATACCAGCACCATATAGACCATGCAGCCCGATGAAGTGGTTAAGTCGAATTTTATCGAAAATGAGTTTCGTGTACTAAGATAAGAGGGAACGTGTTATTTTTGTTGTAAATGGGGGACTAAGTCAGGTATTGGGTTAAAAATAAGTCATTGCTTATAACTTTTTTAAAGCCAAAAATTACGAAAACGATACGATTCCGGATCCCGCAATACAATTTACTCATCTGGACAAAATTCGACTTAACCATTCATTCACCCGTACTATATTCAGTTATATTTGTTAACTTTTATCGGAATATTATTGGAGAATAGTAAATACATAAAATAAATTAAACTATATATCTAATTGCTCAATCAATGCGTAGACAAATTAGAAGCGACAAGCAGATCTTGGTTTATGCAGCCAAAGATTGGTGTCTTGCTTGTTGAAATCACCACATCCAAATGGTCTGTAGGGGCATGCGCAGTGTTACGAACAATAAATCAAATTCAACATACATCTTTTTCCTGCTCTACAAAGTATGATTGTAACCTAGGTACAACTCTTCAAACCGAGAATAGGCATCTCGAACTGAATATTTTTCTTCCGATACCGAGAAATGCTCTGACTCAGATACTCATAAATTAAAGGTTCCCCGACATGAGAAATGTACCGTCGTGGAGAAAAAGTCCAGAAATAATTATCAATTGAGGGAAGAGGCAGGATCGAAGGATAAGTGGTTGTCAAGAAGAAATCGGAACCACTTATTACAGGGGGAGGTCGTTCCTCAAGAAAATAATTCAATTAGATAGATCCTATGCTATCGCTTTTGCTTTTATTGATTTGGAAATGGCTCTTTGGAAAGGTATAATCTCTTTGTGAAGTCATAATTACCGGCTGAAAGCGATATGGGACGGTAATAACGTGCGTACCGGGCCAACGATATCGTAGGTCGGTATTTCTTACCATCTTCTTAGCGTGAACATGAGTGTCTACTTACTTCTTATGATCTGGTATAAATATTATAGAGATGGTATTTGGAGGATACCATGATCTCGCTCGATGGAAGTGAATGCTAGTTTTTCTGTTGCTTCTCTTTTATAAACTCGTTTAATGTTAATAATAAACGATAAAGATATTAATCCCAATGGATGTGCCAAGTAAAATTGATTGATCCAAAGGAATAACCCATCACCAGAATATATAGAATAAGAGATCGGAATGGCCATCTCAGAAGGTGGAAAATCTGTACAATTTAATTGTCAATTGGAATGCTGAAGGGAGAAAACGGTGGGATGGCCACGGAAAAGGTGGACAGAAGGAGTTTAGGAAGGTCTGGTCTGAGAGATGGAGATATACTCGTATAAAAAAAAAATAAAAACCTGTACCACTACAATCCGTGAACGGGTCTGGGGTTCAGTACATGGTAGAGACTGTGCGGTTTCATGGACAACGGTTCTCCAAGGAGGTGACTTTCCCCTTGTTATGGGTACCCTATTTTTATAATATTTTATAGAGGCTGGGTGGGTCCCAGCAGAGTCCTAGATCCCATATGATCCATCATATGGTATAATTACTTAAGACCCGCTACTCGTATAAGATAGAATAAAATAGAAAAAGGAACTAAAAAAACTTTTTGTTAGGTAAGTTGGTTAGTTGAAGAAAACCCCAAATGTAAAGAAACCATAAAAATAAAATAATCCAAGTCAAATGTCATAGTTTATGTTAAATTTTGTTAGAACTGTATAGAACAGTATCTACGTAAACATTTTCATTTAGTTAATTTCTTGGGATTGATTGCAGAGCGGGGTAGCTCAATGAATTGAACGCTGATTTGATATGCCGAAGGTTACGGGTTCAAATCTGGCTGTGACGGATATTTTATTTAATCTGTTAACATCCGTGGCTGGACCCTTCCGACGATGGCGATTCGGAAACCCTCTTGGTCCTCACGCAGTCTCTATAAAGTGGGAAATCTTGGGGGTTGATTGTGATATCGGACAAACCACCTTCATAGTTGTCCAAGAAACACTACACGTACTGAATCGAAGAAGGTTAAAAGTAAAAAATTATATGCATCCTACATTATATGTACCACTACAACCCATGAAGGATATTATACACAGTACATGTTTGAATTTATAGTGTTTCAAAGTCTAAATTCAATTTTCTTAAAGGTTTGAAAGGAGGTGATTTCGCAAAAATGGGTACTCGTTTATTAAAGACTAGGTGTATGACTGAGATTTTCTAAACCTAACAGTACAGGCCACTGTGAATATTACTTACAAGAGAGAGAATCGAATAGGCATTCTCAAAATGGCACGCCTGTTTCTCCACGAATTTAATTGCGAATAACGTTCCTCGACTAATAACGAAAATAATAAGAATTGAGATGGATACGAAAAGGCAGAGAGATGGAAAATATTCAATTATGAGGCGATGGCCGAAGTTATTACAGCCATAAAGCGGGCTAATTAATCGGACCAAACTCCCTAACGGTGTTGGCTGAAGATGACAGATGGGCTGTCGAAAGGCTATATAAATAAAGAATAGAAAGAGGGAGGTTGTAGCCAGCGGCCCCGCTCCGGGACAGCCTCCTTCCTTATTCCACAATAAATCAGCGGGTCTTGCCAAACCTTGCTGGGGTCTGGGGCACCCATTCACCCATATATAAGACATCCTTTGCATTTATATTTTGACTTTTGTTAAATCTATTACACAATCAGAGAACAAGTGTGCCAGAGAATTTTTATATCGTAGATCATATCTTTCTATAAAGGGTTTGAAGGCTTCTAATTTAAGCTAAAAAAGCTTTTGAGAGGATCTCTTTTACTTTGATTCGTACATCCAAAGAAAGGGTTGTGGACTGGAAAGTGGCCGTTTAATATTTTATTTTACATTAGTAAAGCGGGAAGTACTGTAACGAAAACACCATAGTCATTATTTCCCTAATTGGAATTATTATTCTCCAAACTCGAAATATTTCAATTTTTTGCTCCTCAATACTTCTTGATTAACTTAAAGGTAGTTAAAACAAAATAATAGTATTAATAAAAAAGGAAAGAGCACAGGTGGAGAATCAGAAGAAATGCTGAATTAATGGAACTGTATGGTGAGCCTGATATCCTGTATATATTAAGAAGAAGAGGATTTGATGGTTAGGACAGTTGGAAAGAATGGATCCTTACACTCTGCTTAAATGGTGCACTGTGGAAAATGAAAAAGGGCACACCCAGACGGTGGGAAGGATTGGGGTGAGAAATTGCAGGAGCCTTGCTGGATACCAAGAGGAATGTACAATAGAAGGATGGTGCGAGAGGCCCAATTCCTCCAAGTTCTGTAGCGCCCAACAATTAGTGAGCGGATGAGTGAATAAAAAAGGGACCCATTTCGATTTTATATGGCATAGTCAATATTGTGCTGCACCCAATGAGCGATCCGCGACCAATCTCCAAGAACAAACAGTGCACTGGTCACTTCTGGGCAGCAGTCATCGGTGCATCTAGAATGGAATGTACTTCATACATAAAAATAAATGTTAATATCCTAATTTAAAATTGTCTGTATTGTATAAAAGAATTTTAATTATCACCGTATTAAATTTTATTTTACATGTAAGGTGGAAAAATAAATATGGGTTGTAAAAGATTTAGATTAACTGAGGTGTTGTATCATATGCTAAAAATAAGATGAGCACATTATTTGTGAAATGGGCTTGGTTTTTCGTGTTAGGCGGACAGGGGGTATCTCCCTTGTTATCATAAAACATATATACGTTTGGACAAAATGTAGCTGACATCATAAAATCATTTTTATTTAACCCATTTATATGTAATATATTAAAGCAGATTTATTTTTTTAATGTATAAATTTCATGATAAAATGTTATAATAGAGCTCTAAAGATTACTGCACAATTAACGTATACAAGTTGTAGAGTACCACAATTACCACTTAATTCATAATTCATCGCTTAATGTAAATATAATAATGGTTAAAATAAGTAATTCCTTAGACAAAATAAAATACATACATACCTAAGCATCGTCGGTCCTCATCACATGGAATGAGTTTTATTTATGGGAACTTCAATAATTAGTAAACTTGTTTCATTTCATCAGCTCTTCTACCATATGATAAACCTTTCGGGGATTGTAAAATGTCGAATTTGATAGTTTTTTTTTTTTAGAAATGTACTCAAATGTCGAATATAACATTTTTTCGTTGACAAAGCCTGCCAAATTTATTCAAATATGAACTAAATCAAGAATATTAATTCCTGTTATAAAATTTGATAGTCGTTTAAAATTATGTATAGTGTATTGACGATAATTGGAACATTTTGTTCAAATCTTGCCAATCGGAATTAAATAGACGCTTAAATTATTATTTTTTTCATATAGTTTGAATGTAATTAGTTCATTATGTCAGTTTATATATAATGAAGTATCCGTAATGGCAAATGGTTAACAGATAGATTTTTTTTTTATTCGAAGGCTTGAAAAGGAATCTCTTATACTTTTTATGAAAGGAAACACTATTAAGATAATTATTAATGACCATGGCGGTACAGCTTAACAATATGCACTTGGTTTACAATTGTGAGTACACAGTCATCGTCCCAAACTACCACCGGTAGTGTGAACGCCTCGAAGTACAGGAGCGATCATTATAGCTCTTAGACTGGCCTACATGAATAACGTAACTTCCTCAACAGATGGTTGCATGTAATAGTCACCTACTGGTTTCATTAGTGGAAAGAGCAAGAACATTTTTCACATTTAAAAAAATAAATTTAATGATTACTTAAATATATTACGATGAATAATGTTATAGATTATTGCCGTCTTGAGGAGTTGGGTCATTCATGTAAAGTTTGTGAGCGATCCTTATCTGAATGCTAATAAACGGTAGTTCATTCCTTTTTTTTATCTATAATTTTAAGCACGTTTAAAAATACTAACAATTAGTATTACTTGGCTATCTTCGGTCCTCCTGAATAAATAAGTTTCTAAATAAAATAAACGCCGTATTTTCACAATCATAGTGGAAACCATCCAGACATATTATTCGGAAATCTGCCCCCCCCCCCTGTGCTCATAGGTGCAGGCGGTTTAAATGGATTTCTAGATATGGTATAATAGATGGATTTCACCAGGCTGGATAAAGTAAGAAACGAATAAATCCGACGGAGGATAGATGTGAATATATCTACAAATGAAAGCATCGGTGCACACAGCCCTGTGAAGAGAATGGCGTTCGAATGTTGGCCGAATCGAGTCATGGTTGGGTTCCAACAGGGAGGAGAGGAAGCAGACGGACTGCCCAGAAGCAGGTGGATGGTGGGTCTCCAGGAAGAGGATTGCTTGGACCGCGAGGCATGGAGCTCTGCTCAGACTAGTTGAGGCAACCCTTGACGGAACGTCTATAAAGTCAGTCAAGTCAGAATTAATTATTTTAAATATTTTATTATCTCTAAAGTAAGAATAACCAGAATCAGTTAATCAGGTTGTCGCTGCTCACAAATTTTAGCTTTTCATTCGTTTCCCATTTGATATTCTCTAAAATAAAATACTCTTGAGCTGTAGAATCGACAAGAGGGTGTAATTATGGGAAATTACGTATACTTCTATAATTACATGAAGAACTGAACGTTTCAACAAGTATTTCTAAGTATAGATGACACAAACTAAGCATTGTGTATAAGTCGGATTTTTAATCTGTATACCGTCAGAAATAGTTACTGAATGCAGTCAGTAATAAAATTACTATTATTTTTGAGAATATAAAAAAAGGAAACTAATAAAAAGTGAAAACTTCTTCTGACTTTACAGGAAGCGATAACCTGCGGAACTGTACCTCGGAACACTGTATTCAATCAATCTGAAAATCAGTAATTATCAAAACAATCAGTTCGTTAGTATATAAGAATAGAGGTTTCTAGTATATAAGGTTTGGGTCACCTGGTGGTATGCTAACAACTACATTCCAATGGTCCTTTTATGTCCAAGGTCGAGGTTTCAAAGCCCTGCAGGTGCCCTAGAATTCTTTAAAATTGAGTAAATAATCCATGGTATACTGTTCTTCAGAAGGGTAAGCTTGTGCGGTGTCAGGTACTCTTTAAAGATCCGTATCCTAATTATACCTGTCTAAATATAATTTGTGACTTCCATTGTTGCACCGTCCGATTACCCATAGTAGCACAAATTGACGCTAAATGAATAAACAGGAGGCAATGTAAGGTTCTAAAGCAGACGTGTGTCTATTCACGGCCAAGAAATTTCCATAGCAGCTATAATGACGTCAAGTATCTGCGCTTTCATTTCAATATAAATTTAACTCTCAATGCGCAAACGAAGTTTAACTTAAAATAAAAACTACAGCTGTTGAATGGATTTGAATTTCTAATACCTACACGATTTGACTTTTACCGGAAAATATTACATTTGCAAGGTTATAACACCTTTTCCTAATACTCTGATTATGTTGATTGTAAAATAACGACAGAGGAACAAATAGTACTTACTATTGTTAAGCAAATTAGATAACAAATAATGCAAATCCTGGCCTAAATTTGAAACAATAGCCATTAAAGATTCAGTCCTTGCCTCTAGTAACTTAAGCGTAGTACGACTCACTGCATCTTGAGGCCTGTGAGTTTGGGATATCGGGTTTGAAGATTGCGGAATCATTCAAAGATATTCCCGAAGTATAGAATGGTATTGAAAAGTAGAATTATAAGAGCGCAAGGGTAAAATTGTGTACATCTACTGTTTTAAGTTTTCTCAAAATTTTATCTTCGACAAATCGAATAAATTCGAAATTAAATATATTTAATGAATTAAACCAGAGTGTCAGTATTTGTTTTTTATGGATTTTTTTTTATAATTAAAGATTTTTGATTCCTTTTGATAGCGTTTGGTAGTAAAATTACAATAAAAACAGTAAGTTAATAATTGAGGTAATTATTAATGCTTTTATTAGTAAAACAAATTAGTATTTTTCTCAGTACGTACTTCGTGTTATTCATTCATCAACTTCAATTCACATAACTATGCAAGGTAAGTGTTTTTAATTTATACATTTTAAGCGTATTTAAAGAACCAAAAATCAATCAATGTAACCAATTGTATGTGTTATTTGGGTTTTAATATCGATATATATCTTTTTAAACGGTTAAATTGCCCTCAAACGATTATCTAGCTTTGAAGCTATAGTTATCGAGTTCTAAAAAAAAAAACTAAACAAAGGTGAAGAGGTTCTCCAAGGAATATGTAGAGAATACTATCTTAAGTTTCGTATCGAATTCACTATGATACATATTAACCATTACTAGAACGATTTAGAT
The DNA here is from genome assembly GCA_964056705.1 of Troilus luridus. NCBI lineage: Eukaryota > Metazoa > Arthropoda > Insecta > Hemiptera > Pentatomidae > Troilus > Troilus luridus. The sequence goes on from OZ057413.1 coordinate 67,007,826, forward strand.
GATTTTTATGGAAAGTAGTTTAATTTCTTTGAGTATATAAATCAGATAAAATTTTGAGTTATTTAGGTATAAAATATTCTTTTCGTTATACATGTTTTCAACATTCTTCTAGGGATTAAAGTATATATCAATTTACTGTATATGTGAATATCTAGAGAGCTTTAAATTAAACACATAGGGAAGTTTTGTCAAAATGGATTTTGCCGTTCTTGCGTTGTAGTCCACAGAAAAACACATCGAGCGAGGTTAGTGCACAGACACTAAGGCCGAAATCGTACAAAAAACAAAAAATAAAGATATTCATAGTTAAAATACACATACGAACAAAATATAAAGCAGATGGGACGAATATTCATTAGTTGTTCTGGTGTGGCTCAAATCGAGTAAAACTGCACATAGTGGTTTTTTTGTTTACTATTTATTAATTTACGTTTAATCATATTAATGTTGTTGTTTTTAATTTTACCCATACTAATATGAAGAGAAGAAATTAAAATATCAAACTAAATCGTGTGGGTAAGCGCAAAAAGCAAAATTTATATTTTCTAGTTGTGATTGAAAATCGGCTTCTGTTCGAGAAAAAAAAAATTAGGAGCCGTGAAATTACTCCACAAACGGCCGCAGTTTCGAAATGCCATTCAAATATTTTTTACTTTTTGTGAGGTGAAAAAAAAATTAGAGAGCCACGTATCATCTGAGAAAAAATAATTACATAATTATAAAGCATTCTAAAAGTTGACATGGGGCCCACATGTCAAGATATAATGTTAAAAGGCAAGTTTTCGGCTGGGTCTATTATATTATATTATATTATTATATTACACAAAGCAGATTTTGATAATTATCACTTAGGCAGAAATATATATATGATATATTTTTTAATTAATCTTACGATTTTCATGACGTTCGAAATAATAATAATTATAATATATTTTATTATATTAGTTATTGATTTTATTAATTTTCAAATAAAAAAATGTTTAATGATTATAATATTATAATAATAATACAAATGCCATTTGCCACGTAGTGTAATGACATTCAAAGCTATAATTTTTCATATTAAATACTTATTCCATTTCGATTTATCAAATATATAATGGTATCGAATGTATAATGTATCCTATTTTGAAATATATACCTTATCTTTCCAATGTTCTAGTACCTATCCTCGTTTTACCTTGTATAGATATTGTCCTGATCGTACAAGTAATATTACTTGATGTATGAATAACTTATAATAAGTTAAAAAAATAAATAAATTATAACAGTTTTTCCATAAATACCGGATAAATTTATTCCTATTCAAGCCATTGATCCAAAAAAGCTTACCTGTAACAGAAAGATACGAGAAATTAGTCTTGAATTATAATGTAAAACACAAAATAAATCACAAGTGAAGGAAGTATATTCATTCAGCTACTCACAACATGTTTTTTTTTTATTTCCCGTCACAATGTAGAATTTCTATAATTTTTCGTTCTATTTGGATTTCATTTCACAATTCTACAACTGTTAATTGGAAAAAATTGTAAATATTGATAAATATATATTAAATTATGATTTAAATTCAAATCCAATCGTCTTAACAGAAAAATCATAATACCGTAAGACAAAATATCAATCATGCCATTAATTATTAAATTATTGTCAATACAGAAGATATAATTGTGGAAATCAAATTCCGGAAAACTAATTCCTTCACTTCAAGTGAATGAATGTGTTCTTTGCTTAAAATTAAAATGAACTTTTAAGCAATGACTGGCCTCCAATAATCAGATCCACTGGCAAACACTTAAGTAATGTTAAAGTTGTATGAAGGTGAGTGAAAATGTTTAATGAATACATTCATTCATTTGAAGTGAGGGAATTTGTTTAGTTAATTATTTCGTGTTATCTTCTAATAATTTTAATAATATGAATTTATATATATATATATATATTGAAATTTACAATTGAATTATGGCAATACAACAAGTAAATATAATCAATGGTGTATAATGGTGTGGATAAAAGCATGTAGAGAAACAACCCAGTGGTAGTACTCAAAAAGAGAGCTATGAAATTATTTTTATTTCTAATTTTTAACCGAATTACTAAGTATTTGTGTGTGTGTGTGGTATATATACACAAAATATTTTATATGCTTCCTGGTAGTTTCAAAATTATGTGATTTCAAGAAAATATCTCTATTTTTATAGACTTGAATATTTTACGACTTGCACAAGCTTAAAAAAATATGTTTCGCCCCGCCAGTTTTATCTCTCGTGAGATCCTGTCCAGACAAGATTCCCTAAAATTACACAAATAAATACAAATATGTAAATTAGTGTCATTTTTTTATTACGGCCCATTTGCAAACCCCTGATTTTTATACCTGAAATCAAAACTGAGGATGATAAAAATAAAACAAAGTAATAAGGATAATAAAAAGGAAATAATAGGGAGAAACCCCCTGAACAGGTATACCTTTCTGATTCATGTGAGTTATGTAGGGTGAACAAAGCGGTGAAACCTTAGACGTATGGAGAAGGTGATACTTGTGGGGAGAAGTGGAAATATAGCCTCGACACCCAATATCTCATGTCAGGACCAGCAACCAAAAAATAATTACCTACGAATTCCTCTGGTAGAAAAAATGAAAACATAATTTTAAAAGACTCTTCTTGTACGACGAAGAGAGAGATTTGGATTCAGAGTACTATGGGCTACTCAGTGAAATCCTACCTACATAGCAACGTGTCTATAAGAAATGATTTTGAAATATATTGCTCAATTATCAGTGGAGAAATTTTTTAAAAAATCTCTTGAAAATATTAAATTGTTGTAAGGTTACGAGGGCAGTAGTTGCCTATACATATGCTGAGAAATGAGTTAGAAATTGAATTTGAAAAAGTATGAACACCCAATGCATTAATACTATGATGCATTTAACTTAAGTGCTGTAAAAATTACAGAAAATAAGTCCTGTGTAAATAACAACATAAAACAATAGGCTGAAAAACTACTTGTAAAAATAGTTGATACATTCTATTTTGTATATTCATTTTATCATATTCATTGTTTTAAAAACATAAAAGTAAAAATCCAAACCTGTTGGACAACATTTCAAATACTAAACGTCACTGTTGAATTTATTTATAAATAATGTACGAACATTTGGAAATTGGTATGTTTTAATTCATATAATAATGTTAAATAATTTTACTCTTTTAACTCCTTTCTAGCTGTGCAATAAATGCATCTTCACTATATAGCCATCACACGAGAATAATAAAAATAATGAATTAAACATTAAGTTTTCTTGTATTTTTATTACCTACCTATTCATTTCCATTTCTTGATTAAATAATTTTCTATTTATTTTCATTTGTGATGTAATTATTTTCTATTCATCAGCATTGGTGGCGTATTTTAAAAAAATAAGGGAGCGTAGTTTCTCACGTAATACCATTGTTTACTAATCAAAAGGTTCTGGGTTCAAAACCAGATGTGGAAGATTAATTATTTATCCTGTTATAAGCTCTGAATCGACTCTGTGTTACTAATCTCCACTACGCTACCACCCTGTGAACTCCGCCAAATCACCTCCCTGCACAACAGTTGGTATAAAATCAATTATTTCTCAATTTAATATGCTCCCCTTTTAAGTATTTTATTTTACTTTTTTCTCGATGAATATCTAATATTAGTAACATGTCACAGATCTTATGACGATTGCCGTTGAGTACGATAGCTTTTATTGTCAGTAAAGCTTTACTCTAAAAAAAAAGTTAGATATTTTTTTCGATAATTGGTTTGGTCAACTGTATAATACTTGTTTAAATAAAAAAATTCTCTGAATGTCTTGTACGTAAAACTTCTGTGGAAGATATAGATGTGCATCCAATATCTTGACAGTCGTATAGGAGAATGATTAGGCGTACTCTAAACAATAGACCGGCCTTGCTAAGGGAAAACAGAAGAAGGCAGCAGCTCTACCCTTGAGAGCTTTAATTAAATAAACAATTTGGCCTCTGCTGAGGACCTGAGCACAACCACACTAGCGCGTATGAATACATTGGAGGTGAATGCGTTAGCTGACACAAAGTCAATTAATATCAGTCAGGAGTTGAATGGAGAGGGTACCGTGACCTTGGCCCTGGCCTGATAAGCTTGAGGTCAATGCTTATCTCCGTTCAAGATGGGCTACCAAATTCCTCGGGATCGTCCGATAACGACTTTATTCATTTAAGTTTGTGCTGTGGGAGCGGGGTAGCTCAGTGTGTACAGCGGACTCTGTGAGATCTCCAGACCCAACATGGGCTCACCCAGCCTTTATAAAGTGAATATCCTTAAGAATTAGGGAAAACCCGGGTGGTTGTGTGTGTTTCGGACCAATCAAGCACTACCGATGTCTTAGAAACAGTACAGTCCCTACCTGAACCCAAGGCCTTCATGAGTTATAGTGGCAGAGGTTTATGTTACATTATCGAATGCTGAAACTTTCTAAAAGCTTAAGTTTAAGTAGAAAGCTTTGTTGAATTTAATAGACGCTAGATTAAAACTATTATTGTACATAGACAATTGTTTTTCCTTCACAGCAAAAAAACGTATTACTAACACTCGAAATCACCCCATTTAAAAAAAAAAAATCTTATCCCATTAGTTTTTTTTTTTATTTATTTGTATCGCATATTTTCTATTAGTTGAGAATTCAAAACCGAATGAACGTTTTTCAACATATTCATTGTTGGTACATTTTTAGGTACAATTTTTTTTTTTCTCAAAATTTACTAGTAAACAAGCTCTGATTTAAAGACTACTAGAAAACATCGTATTCCAACAAAAAACAAAAAACTAAATTTGAAAATGATGTTCTCTATACTACTGACTATACTCTATAAGACTATACTATAGTCTTCACAGCGAGTCACCTTATTCGAGAGACAAATGTAGTAATATTATCTTAAGAGAAGAAAAGTCATGGTCAATTTCTAAAAAAAAGAATATCAGAGAAAAATTATATCGAGCACACCTGGCTGGGAAATGGATAATGTCGAAGAACTCAGGCAGTTGCTTGGCAATAATACTAACGAGCTCACCAGCGATGATGGAAATGATGACAACATGGACGAAAAGAATTTTTTAAAAACTGATAAAAAACAGCCATAAGTGTATGAAACTATAAGATAAAGGTTAATTGGAGACGTCGCACGGAATCAGAGTTGAGTATGTACCAAGATATTAAAAAGTAGAAAAAATTCAAGGATTATTGTAAAAAATGAGATTAGAGATGGATTAACGAGTATGTATATAGGCTTAAAATATATCTGCAGTTCCGGTGAATAAGTGGTTAAGTTGAATTTACTACAGAAAACGTATTGTTGGCTCATTTGTGAGAAAATTCGACCTTACCACTTAATTATCTGGGCTGTTGATATAAGATAAAAAATTATATACGGTATTCAATTTACACACAGGCAGAAATTAGAATCTTCCAATAATTCAAATATTTGATTACTTAATCGTCTGTAAAACATGGGTAATTTGAATAGGAACGGTGTACCAATCGTCCACGCGTGTTCTTCAGGGTCTTCTTTACCAGGTGCAGGAGCTTACAATAGCGTTCTACCTACATCTTAGAAGATATCCTTTGTGAAAAAAACAGTCGTTCGTTTCCCATCAATCTTCATTTATCACGCAATCAACTTTCGATATTACGGTCAGTAAAAAAATAAATATATATATGTATAGAACCGTAGAGCGTAAAAAAGTAGGGAAGGCCTGCTATGAGGTGTAACGTTTTTCTCGAAAAGAAAAAAAGAAAATGATCATCCGCTTGGCATTATACCGTGGGCAGGAAACGTTTGAGAAAAGAGGAGTGAAAAATCGAAGGAGTCGATATAAAGGATAGCCGACAAGAGAAAAAAAGACCGTCTCAACTCATCCATGGAGGGCTTCGCTGGCTCCTCCATTTCTAAGGATTTACCTTCATTTCATAAGAAGTAGTCGCTGGTAATAGAGCGAGATAATTTCCTGAAGGGAAAAAACCCGATCGGGTGTGATCCGAGATGCCAGGGCTACGGCGCAGATGTACTTCTCGGCTCCTAAGGGAATTCTCTCTACGTGACTGCAGCGTTTAATGGCATAACTATTTCCGAAACAGCCTCCGGTTATATTGTAAGGCAAAAAAAAAAAAAGTGATCAGAGATAGGCTTCTGTTTAATTATTCCATTCTGCCTGACTTTGAAACGACTGTATAAATATAAACGGCAAATCGTTTGATAGTGGCTCAGATGGTATTGATTGCTTTTCTATCGCCGTACATTTTGCAACATTGTCATCAAGTCTAAACCTTTTCAATTCAATATCTATATAAACATTATTAAGCTTAAATGTATTTGATAAATTATATGTAAATTAGCTGATTTTGGCAAAACGGATGTCTGGGGTCATTCAAATAATATAAAAAACCTTTCCCACATTCAAGTGCCCTTAAAACTAACAATATAAATATATTACTTAACTGTCCTAACTAAATCAAAAACAGGTAATTTGTTAGATTTTGCCATCTTAGAGTAATTATTATCATTGATAACAAGTGTAAATCATATATGACCAAAAATTACATTACCACGAAGGTATATCAACAAAATTAGAGCGGAGTATCTCAATGTCTAGATTGCTGAGCTGTAATGCTGAAGGTTCAGGGTTCAATTCTAGATATGGCAGATTATCTATTTAAACAGTAATCAGTCACAGATGGCCCCTATGGGATCTACAGATCATCTTGATGATGATCAATTTATATATTAACAATCAATTAATACATGAAAATTTAACCTCTATAGACAGTATATCAAATAAAACCTTAGGGGAAAATTGAAGGGGGAAAATTGCGGTCAAGCGGGATCTCGGGCATATCGGCTCCTTTTTCTTAGAAATAGTGGAGTCTCTACCATGTACTGATTACATATTACAATTAATTACACACAGCAAATAGATTAATACTTCCACACGTACATAAGTAATGTCTTGTTCGAGTAATTTTTAAAAAATATTGTTCCTGCGTTTCATTACTTTGCCTTCACATATACATGTATAATGTAGGTCCCGCTCATGCTATCTATTCAGTATAAACTCTATATGAAATTACAAAATAAATAATAAAACCCATAAGGCCTAACTTAATAATTAAACAACTGTATTTGTTAGTAATAATGACAAATATCAATGTATAACCTTTATAAGAACTTCATAACTAACTGAAGAAGAACTAAGGAAGATATTTTTACAAGTTTTAATATATATGGGGAGCGGAGTGGCTAAGTGGTAGAGCACTGAGTTGCCGAAGGTCCTGGGTTCAAACCCACTGTTGGCAAGAGTTTTATTTAATCTAGGATCCGGAGATGAATCCTATGGGTCACCCCCATCACCCAGCCTTTATGATTTCCAGTTGGCCTTGATCTAGGAAAAAGAAAGAACAGTACAGTATCTACCACATACTGATCCCAAGTCCATTCAGGGTTGTAGTGGTATATGTACAATATACAAGGGTTGGACAAACTATATGTATTTAGGATTCTAGAACGTAATTGGTGTAGTTCATAATTTCTGCTTTCAATAATTTCGTAGTTCATACAATGCAAACTATTTCAATTCTTCTGTTATGTAATTACTTTTTAACCCGCACAAGACCACAATTTGTTTATTTTTCTGTTAAGTTAAGTATGTGTTGAATTATTTTGGTAAAAAAGAAATTTGCTAAAGTATACTAATCAGTATTATGATAAAACAGGAGCGGTTAACAAAAACAAAATTTAAATCAGTTATTTCACACCTGGAAGAATGGAATGCAGGATAAGCAAAAGATTTTTTTCCCACTTGACATAACCGGAATGAAAAAAAAAAAGTGAGCTCCGAAGAAGAGTTTCAGACCTTTTTATTTTCTTCCAGCTGATGCCGTCGACGCATGAGTTTTCACGGTCAAAAGAAAGTACGTGCTGACGACAAGAGAGCAAGAATCTTACGGTTGAGGAAGGACTGGGGAATAGTAATTCACCGTGACCGTACGGGGGCACAGCTCGGGGGAACGCTGTCTGCTTTGTCAGTCTCGACAGGCGTCAGGTCGAGGAGTTCTACATAGGTCTGTCATCGGAATGAGTTATGACAGTCGGATCGGAGGAAACATTTTATTGTATCTACATAAAATTATCTGTGGATACTGGCATTCAAGTGATAATCTGTATGTTTTTCTTGGACTGCAAGTTATATTATATTATAATATTATAATAAGCTAGTTATACTTGTTTTTATAACGCAAAATCATTAATTCGTCATGGTCGACTGTGGAAGTTTTCATATGATTATGTTTAATTTAATTTAACGCCCCTTTAAAATCTTATCTATGTAAAATTATCTGCCTTTTTAAATATAGAAATCCCTCTGTAACCAAAGACAGACTCAATAACCGTAAAAAAAATAACCAAGGACCCGATGAAATTTTAAATAAAATAAATTACAAATAGATTTAAGATGGCATAAGTATGATTACATTTCTATACATATATTGCTCCTTCAAAATAACAACGTCGTAACTCAAAAACACTAAGACAATACAGGCATTTGAAAATTCCATCCTCTGGGTAAATTGGTAAAAGTGTTCCTATTGCAATCGAGGCATTGAAATTATTTTTCTAACCATTACAAAAATTTTCAGAAACTGAAACATTTTTATTTTAAATTATGTCATTATTCTCATAATACTTCAAGTTTAATCATGTTTTAATTAAAAATATGGCTTTAAAAAAAAAAAATTGTTGGAAATAGAATGACAGATATGTCGTTCCTGAATTAAAAAGCTTCACCTAATACAATGCTACTGAAGGCTTCGCTCAAAAATGCCAAATTTTGAGTTATATTGTTCTTTTGAAGGAGCTATATGTATAGCTGTATTTTAGTTGAACTAATGGATCTAGAATAATTAATTTACCGACTATTCTTGTTCCTTCGGTGTCATGCCGTGAGCAGCGTGTCATCGGATGAATGGAGAACATGAGGGATACATACAAAGACACACATATTTCGGTCCAGAAGCGTTATGTTTCAGTCTTTCAGAGGTTTAGTATTGAATAATTTGTACTTTTATTACACGCAGATCCACGAGGGTTAAAATAGTTCTTCTCCACGCAGTTTGCTCCAAGAAGAAGGATTTGTATCTTAAGGCCCTAGAAAAGCAGTTTATCTGAAATATCTAGGGTAAAATTGTACTTAATAAATGACATTCGAAATTTCAAATTGGTCTCGCAATAGACACAAAGCAAAGTGTGCAACACAAACAAAATTTAAACAGGCTACCAAAATGACTACCCTTGTACTTTACTGAATTCCTAAATGAATTATAGTCTTGATTATTTAAATTTAAAATTTGTGAACTTAAATTATCAATATTGGTCTGGTTTTTACTTATATTGACACTCCTGATGTTAGGTAAATAAAATTATTACTATATCACTGGAATTCTAACCTTTAAACTATAGCAGATTAAAAGAAATTGTATTACGCATGCACTGGCCTATAGGTGTCGCCAGTATCGAACATGTTGCTGACGCGAACTCCTAAGTTTATCCCCTACCAGATGTCGCTAAAGTAGTAAAAATTATTTATAATAATAATCAATTAAAAAATATTTCAATACGCTAATTACGTTCTGAGAAATCCGTTCTGTTTACTAAGGTTTTGCCGAGGGAACGCGCATCAATTTGCGGTAAGATAAATCTAAAACGTAAAATAAATAAATTAATGAAATAAAAATCCGCGTGATAAAACGGGGCAGTAAAGTTATTGGACAAGAGGGGAATGAATTGTGATATTTTGCCGGAGGAGGGAAGCACATGGTTGACATATCACGCAGAGAGCTTGGAGACAGAATCCGCAGCAAATCATCTTTCGAGCCTCGGGACGTTTTTCAAAGGCTGGATCAACACGGTCGTCCTTCCACTTCAAGCTCGTAAAGCAGAATACCTCCACACTGATTTATACTTCGCCACGGAAGAACTCGAGGAAAATCAGTCCAGGTGTGGACGTCTTCGATGGCTCTGTTTGAAAGTCTTAGATAAATAATAGATTAAAAACTTTAAAAAATGCTTTATTAGGAAACAAAGCTAAAAAGTATAAAAGAATTATTTTTTTGGTTTTAAACAGCATTTATTGGTTATTATATTTATTACATTTATTTGTTATTATATAATTCAATCCGCTCTGGTATTAGTTTTCTATAACATTTCGTAAATAATGCCATTAGGTTCATGTTATTATTTCTTATTTTTTATTACTTTATGTTATTCCTTATCTCTTATTCATTCATTCATGTTACTCCTTATCTCTTATTCAATACTGCTCTAATCCTTCTGTTTTTTGTTAGATCTACCTAAAGGGTTCCCCATTTCTGTTATATATTTTTTTTCACTCATTTCCCTAGCGACTGTACATTTTGTTATTCTTTACTACATATATTATTACTCTTATCAATATACTTCTACATATAGTGTTATTCTTTACCATATATTATTTTAATTTATATGTATCTAGTATATTTAGTATGTATTAAGTATATTTGAAGAAGACCCGCAATTTAAGATGAAACGTTGGCTTTAAAAATAAACAGTTCTTCTTACTAAAGAGAATTTTTTTTTTTACCTCCACCCGGAGCTCTTTTATCAATACCAAAATATTAATCTCACCAATAAGCTTCTATCAAGGATTAAGTCATGAATGCCTTAGTTCTTGACGCAAGAAACTACCGTGTCTTCGGAAATGGAAAAACGCTAAACCTAAAGACCCTGGTCAGGATAATGAAACAAAATTATTGTATTGTCATTTTAGTTTAATTCGATTTTTTGAAGTAGCCGATAATGGATTTCAAAGACCGTTACATACTTTCACACAGGCGAAGCTAATAAAAGCGTGTTAAAATACATCCATTTGTGATACTGGGAATAAGATGTTATTTCTTTTAATGATCCTGTTTCTGCTGAGGAGAGTGTCCTTTCCACATTCTTCATAGCCTCTTTGTATCCTTCGACTCATCCACCGCTACGATTGGTCGGCGATCCTCCGAGACTCCAGCTGACTCCTCCCCCGAGACTCGTGAGAACTAGTGTCCTGTAAGAGAGGCTCGTTGAACGGAAGGGACGGTTAGTTAATAGCTTAATGACAGCCCCGGAGGGAGGCTAATGAGCAATTAGCTATTCAAGAATGTGATTTCTGTTTATTCACCTCAACCTCGCCCTCCTCGCTTCTCATGTCACTCTCTATTCTCTATTATTCTTTTCTCTCCCTTTATTATTGTAAATAGATCTGAAGTCACTACCGTCTATTCGATTGAGCAACAGAATGCTTTTAAGATTTGGCTGAGATAATATAGGTTCTATCTATTTGATATTCTAAAATATCTATGTTACTATGTTGGGGGTGGTTCAGTCGCCATTGTTGTATTTTTACTTGTGCTAACGGTATAACATAAAAACTTCTTTAGCCGCGTTGTGCGATTTTTGGTAGGGAAAAAACTTATGGGTTCGCGTCAACGATACGCTCGTGACATGCTCATGACTGCGTATTATTTTTTTAAAATTTGATCCGGGTCCATTTTAGTACTTTTCGCAATTAATACTATAATCTAACTGTGTTTTATTTATCAAAATTTTATATTTATACAATAGTTAAACTTAGACAAAATACCTGAGAATATGGCGCAGCTTGGCTTTGGAGAAGAAGTTAATTATATTATATTAAAATTATAAAATTTTATTAATAATAAAATAAATATAATATCGAAAACTCGATATTATAATTCTATTAATTTATAATAACTTATATCATTATAGTTATGTAGTTACAATTGTAAATTATAGGTATTATAATCATGCATTTTTCCTCAACGAAATGATTTTCATTCCTCTATTGCTCTTGATCTTTAGCATAATTTTTATTTATCTGGCATAAAATACTACAGAATGAAACAAAAATTAATTATATGAAATATTTTTTAATTTAACGTAGGTGTGTTATCATCTATTCTGATATAACATATTCCTGATGAGGTAAATAAATGTTTATGATGATGATTAGGCGAACCTAACGTGGTAAACTGTATAGAAGTTAGAAACAATACCATGTGGCGATAAAGTAGAGTAATTATTGAAAATTTCATGCCTCAAATCTGGAATTGTGATACTGTTAAAAAAAAAAAAAATGCAGATGCTTATGGCAAAATAAAGAGGAAATCATAGCCGAACAAAAACTATAACGTTGGGGAGGCGAGGTAAGTGCAATTAAAGTACCAGCACTGAACATATTATTATTAATTTGCATAATGATTAGTCTTTCCTTTGATCTAAATTAGCAAAATTAATTATAGAACAAAAAAACACAAAATGATTAAACTTAAAAAAATAAAAAGGTCAAAAGTGTAATTTTGGCTTTGCAATTTACAGGATCACAAAAAAAAATGCATGAGCATCAAAGCTCTACCCTACAACCAAAGTCGCCTTTCAAATTATCTTTATCATTTAACATTAATATATACATAAGTTAAACTATATATATAGTTTCTTTGAGATTCTATATTTAATTAGGTAAATATAAACTCATTCATAACGACCTCAATTTCCCATTTGATGCTGATTTGGCCCGAACCCGATGCCAGTCTTTTCATGAAAAACTTCATTTCCACCTAAACCCATTAGTTTCAAGGCTACTACTTCAATTCCTGATAATCCTCCGAGGAGTCTGAAAAGAAGATGGTATATGGATATACGTAGAAATAATAACAATTTGTGTACTACAACTGAGTAGTTTCTCAACCTGTCTTTTTCCATTCTATGTACTATTCCTGTCATTTACTTGTAATACTGTTATAATACAGTTTCAATGAATAAATTAATTTTTTTTAAATAGGTAAATAAAAAAGAATCTCAGTTTAAACCTACAAATCTCTAAAAATATATTAAATCAAGCAAGATGTTAGAAACTAGGTACATCAATTAATATTAAATATAAATCGGAAAAAGTACCAGAAATTTTTTTAGATTTTTCTTTGCAATATAACATTCAATATTAAAGATATAATTTTTTTATAATTTATTAGTTAGTTGTTTTAATTTTAAATATTTTTATTTTGAAGAGAAAAGATATGCTCCCGGCCGGGATTCGAACCCGGGTCCTCTGTCTTACCGTGACAGGACTCTACCAACTAAGCTACCGGAGTTGATACAGCCGGGGTCAAATCATTTCTCTCATCTGATCCCATGTCCCCGCGTTCTCGCAAGTTTTGCGATGTATACACGAGAACGAATGTTCTTTGAACATTACTTTAATTTTAGTTTATTTTACTAAAATTAGTTTTACTTTACATTACTTACTTACATACTTACATACATTACTTACTTACTTTACATTACTTACTTACATACATTACTTTATTTTACTTCAAAATATTATTATTTTGAAGAGAAAAGATATTCCCCCGACCGGGTTCCGTACCCGAGTCCTCTGTCTTACCGTGACAGGACTCTAGCAACTAAGCTACCGGAGTTGATACCTGCCAGAGTTGATACCAAATTATTAGGTAAAGATTATTTTATCACCTTTGTTTGGGGCATATCTTTTCTCTTCAAGATAAAAAATAAATAAAAGTATTTAAAATTAAATATATAACAATTATAAGAAAGATTTTTATACATCTGCTAAAATAAATCAAGTTAAAGTAATTTAGAAGGTGTAGGTTTTTTATACATCTTTTTCTTTTTATCCTATATGGATGGCATTGGTGTATTCTGTACAGCCATATAAAAAAATTAAGGTTACATTATTTTATCACCTTTCATATGTAACCTTCCTATTTGTATGTTTAAAGTTAAGGAGTAAATCATCAAGATTTGTTGAGTTCAGTCATCAACGCTAGGTATAAAGTATTTCACTCGAATATATCAACATACGCTCGAATTTATACTAAACAGTATATTTAAATTAATAGATTTGTTAAATTCCGTAATTAGTATTATAACAAATAATAGCTCTCTTTATGTCATAGTTTTTATACTCCATTCCTAATTTATTGTATATATTCGGGAATAATTGTAACGCAAACCCTTTAGTCATTCGCTTATTTATTCATTAACTTATAAATCATTTATCAACTCGGTTGAAACACCATGCAATCCATAAAACCCGAGAGATAAAAGGAGCCAAACTTCTCGTCGGAAGTAACAAATTCGAAACTACTCTGAAGGCTATTTGTTCTGGCTACTTCAGATGCCTGAGCAAAATACCCAATCCATATTATGGCTACAGATAAAACCGAGGATTAGTGGCTAGCCTTTATCTCTCGGGTCCATCTTAATATTTTCTAAATAAAATGGCCCTTAAGACATTGAGAAAAATAGCCTAGGCCCCAGACTAATTGATATTAATAGGTTATTATAAATGCTAATCCTATTCCTTGGTCCATGTTGATAAGATGGAGCGAGCCTTCCCGTATTAGCTCCCTCTGTCTTTTATGCTGCGGAAACACTCGTTCCGTCCATCTTACGTTTACGCTAATTGGTGTTCCACAAATGAAAATGATACCCTATCGGATTAACAGCCCAGTTTATTTTCAATTATCTTCATTGATACTTCGTAGGATTACCTTATTTAAATGTTCAAGTTTTATTTATAAAATCAGCCCCTGTAAAGTCGGTACTCGAAATAGGAGAAAAATCTTGCGGTTGAGAGTTATCTAGGTGAAATCACCTTCCTGCAAAACCGTTGTTGAAGAAACAGTACAGCCTCTATAACGTAATGAGACGAAGATACTCCATGGATTGTAGTGGTACAAGTTTTTAATATTCAAATAGTACGATTGTTTTTATGGCAAGTATCTATGTATTTTGGAGTATAAAAAAAAAGAACATAACAAGCAAAATAAATTACTAATGAGTAATTTAGAATATGCATAACAGATTAAGGAAGTTGCTATTTTTATTTGCCTGATTATTGTAATGGATATTACTCAATGTTACTTCATCAATTTATTATATCTAATAAATGTGAACAGCTTTAAAACATTATCATATGAAGTATATTTCTAGTGAAGAAAATTAGTGGAACTACATCCAGGATTAACATTGTTAGAATTACGAAGAGTATAATAAAGAAATTTAAATACATATTTTTTATATTTTTTAACCTACAAGTAGTAATTATGTTACTATAAAAATGATAAAATTATACAGAAATGGTAAACCTCCGAGGCATAGTTAGGAGGATTGCCTTAAGAGCGATCAAACGGATAGTCGTTTCGAGCCTTCGAGTTCGCTAAACATTATTGTATTTATTATTACATTACTATTATTAGAATTATGTTACATTGTAATATATTAGGAGACATTATTATGTTCAAGCCATTTGCCCGGAAAAATAAATGTTTTTATTTATAATACTACCATCCTTCCATCGGTTCTTTATGGATGTGAGACGTGTCTGTTAGCTTTGAAGAATAAAAAAGTCTTAAGGTATTCGAAAATAAAGTGTTGTATACAATATTCGGTCCGAAAAAAGATGAGACTACTGAAGAATTCAGGAGATTACCTAATGCGTAATCACTGAACAGGCACTCGGTTAAAATAATTGAAATGATATTGTCGCTTGGGCTTGTGAAGTTGATGGGCTTAGTAACGAACAAATATCTAAAAAGTTATTATAATAAGCGCTGAGTATTTGATAAACTTCCAAGCAGTATACTGTGGCGTAGATGGGATGATCACATTAAGAGTGATCTAAAGAAGGTTGGTGGAATCGGTATACAACCTTCTAGTTCGCCTCTTATTATTATTATTAACTTAAAAAAATTAGTGCTAGCACTGCTGCGTTGTTTAACAATCGTAATGGCTAGGAGAGCCCGTGATTACAGCCAAGATGGAGGTCACTCGGATCGGAGGGTACATTACGGGTTGGATATTATTACAGCTCACCTCGTCACATTCGACACAGACCGTCACCGGCACGTCATTTTTAATTAACGCCATATGTGTTTGACTTTTCTTTGACGGAGCGTATTGTGTGAATAATCTCCCATGAATATAATTAACGATTATTTGACAACCCGTATCCGATCCACGTAGTACGCTCACAACAGGATTTTCGGTCACTGTTTCCGGGAAGTGGAGTTCGCCTGACACCTCTCATCTGGTAACATAGTATTATTTTTTTTTTTACGTGCTCGTCATCATATCCAGAGAAATGTGCAACTACATTTATATAAATTATATTTTTTATTATTTTATAATAAATAAACGTATGTTTGAATAATGAAGAAAGAGAAAGAAAAAGTAGGTAAATAAAATAACATTTAAAAATATGTAACGAATATGTAATATAAAAACCAGTTTACATTCCTCTACATTGTAATTAAATTCAATATACTTCAATTAATTCAGTTTTTCTATCTATTAGTCTGACAATTACAATAACCCAATCAAATGTTATTGGTTTTATTTCTCTTCCTATTCTCCTCTGTCTCTCTGTGTTTTAGTTAATTTTAATTGATTGATTCCCTATAATAAAATATAGGGTTTGAAATAATTAGACCTAAATGATGGAAAGAGGGAGACTTTAACGATAGTAAAGAGTAAACATTAAATAAGAAAATATATATATATATTAACGTTACGAAACAACCATTTATGCTTTTTCTATCTTATGACGATAATGGGAATTGAATAAATAATTCGACAATATAAAAATATTTTTTGTAAAATAAAATAAAAATACTAAAAATCTTATTGAAGTTATGCTACGTTTATGTTTAGATATTATAAAATTAGGGATTGAAATAATAAAACTGGATTGGTATATGATAGAAACAGGGAGACTTTAACGGTGGTAAAGTAGTTGGAAATATATTATTAGAAATAGAAGTTTAAATGGTTTTATGGAAATCATATTATGCGGGCTTTTCTTTCTTAAGATTAAAGAAAATTGTATGCACTAACATTAATAAATTCATTTTTCCTCAACAGCTCAATAATTTCAACTTTCTGAATTCTGAAGATTCGGTTGAACGAATCTTATTTCAGTCTAATTTTCAGTTTTGGGATATTTTTAAATGTAAATAATCTACTGTTTATCTATTGTTCAATTAGTTCAACGGGTGAAACTCGTTGCATACAAAAGATGTTAGAAATAACTAAACTTGAGGGATGGGATCATCAGGGAGACTTTAATGGTGGTAAAGAATGTACATCAATGACAGAAACTTATAATTCAAAAATAAATACACAAAACAAACATTGTGTAGGTTTGTCTCTATTTTTTATTATATGTAATATTTTTGTACAATTATTGGTTACTTTATTGTCTCAAGTTATATTTAGGTACGATAAAATTGGAAATATGAAATAGTAAACCTTCAATGAGCACTTCATATATCTATATGTATATATGTATGTATATACAGTTAGCACAAAAAGTATTTAAATTTGCACACCCAGCGATTAGAGGTTTTATGCATAATAGAACTCTTTTTTTTAGCCTGCTTGATTTATCTTTAATTAGTCAAGAACAGATAATTTAACATGATAAATATAATAAAGATAAAATTAAACAATTATTGAATAAACAACAAAATGTAGTTTTTCACTGCCCATAAAGTATTGACAAAATATTGAATTACTTCAAGTTGGCTTCATATCTTATACCTGAGAAAGGAATTGGTGACTTATGTCACTCACTAATGCATTTACTGCTTTTACCTTCAGTGATATTGTACTTCCACCATATTCAGTATCTAATTCAGGCCAGCAATATTAGGGAAATGCCATTGTCTGTTAGGCAGATGATTAGATCATTATCGTCTTTAGGTAAAAGTAACCGTGAGATCGCTAAACAAGAGAAATTGTCATTCTCTACAGTGCGGTATATTACTTTAAAAAAGATAAGAACTAGATCCACTGAAAATCAGCCTCGGAGAGGTCGTCCAAGGGCCCTTACAGTGCAAGAAAAAAGACAGGTAGTTAAAGAAGCTTTAAGAAAACCCAATAAAAGTGCTCAAAATCTTGCCAATGACCTTGCATCATCTAGTGGAAAGTATGTTGCACTATAAACAATCCGAAACGTTCTCCATAGTGAAGGCATTCGTAGTAGAAGACCTCTAAACAAACTTTTCATTAGTGAAATAAATAGGAAAAGGAGACTTGAGTTCGCAAAAAAATACGTAAATGAACCACTAGATTTTTGGAACAATGTTATACTTTCGGATGAAAGCAAATTCGAAGTTTTTAAACCGGCTAAAATTTTGACAATTTGGCTTTAAAAAAACAGGTTTAAATACAAGAAATATATTGAATACAGTAAAGTGTGGAGGTGGAAATATTATGGTTTGGGGCTGTATGGCGTACTCGGGCGTTGGAAATTTAGAAATTATTGAAGGTATTAGACAGCTCGCTTATATGTGGAGGTGTTGCGACACAACCTGAAAAGTAGTGCCATTAAATTAGGTCTGGAGAACGAATACTACTTCCAGCAAGATAATGACCCGAAGCACACAGCCAACTTAACAAAGGAGTGGCTTCTATATAATGCTCCCAGAAGATTGCCGACAACCACCTCAGTCACCAGACCTCAATCCTATTGAGAACCTATTGCATATTTTGGACAGAAAGGTATGACAGACAAACCTTACTAGCAAGAAACACTAAAAACAAGTAATAAATGTATCGTGGAACAATTTATCAGTAGAAATATTAAATAATTTACTAGAATCCATACCAAGGCGTCTCCAGGCAGTTATTAATGACAATGGTATGTTTACAAAATATTAAGTAATGTATGTGCCTGTGGCACTAATATTAAATTATCAATTAAGGTGTACCAATACTTTTTTGGGCGGTAAAAAACTGCATTTTTTTTGTTTATGTCCAACTTTTTAATTTTTTTTTCTATATTATATATGAGATGTTAAATGTTTATTGTTTGCTAATTTAATATATAACAAAAAGACTAAAAAAAAATTGTTATATGTATAAATCCTCAACACTTTTTTTTTGTTCCAACTGTATATATATATATAAAGTTACGAATAACTAATGAATATAAAAGGGGAAAGACATATTCATTAATAACTTACTTATAGAGGGGATGATGACCTGAGGTTTATGACGTTAGATAGCCGAGCTATATGTAAACACGAAGGCGCAGTATCGGAGCGACGGAATCGCCTTAGCGAGCTACCAATCCTCTATCCGGATCAATCATCCTCGACTTGACAATGGCACTCCTGCCAGCCGCTCTGGTTAATCCAGTTAGCTAGAGCTGTCTTATCTGATCTTGAAGAGGAGGATTGTGTCCCGAATAATAGGCGACATTGTGTCCAGGGCGAGAGTCATTCTTGCGTCACTCTTCTTTACTATCGTATTAATATCGTCGATTGTTAACCTTTCAATAGGTATCTTTTAGTTTTCCTAAATATATGTATATAAACTTGTCGAAAGATTCATGAACATAAAATTCGAGCATACGAACCACTGTTTTTTAAGTATGTTTTTCCAGATCCACAACACCGTAGTTAAAGTTTGAGAGATCTAACTCATATTAAAAATCTACACATTGTTTATTCATTTAACGTCACTTTATGCTTTATGACAAATCTGATGCTACTCTGGGGTTCCTAAGTTTTATCTGTCCAGGTTTAATTAGCCAAGGGATCTTCAAGGAGTATGTGACATCGGACAGGCTTAGGCTCCCATTTTACGACAATTTCGAACGACGGCATAACGATTTTTTAATAGGTATTTAGAAAATCCTGTGTCGAGCTGCTAACCTGCGATCTTGGACATAATAGGTTGTTATGCTAACCATTAGTCAACAGGTAACCCAAAAATCTTCATGTATATTCTAAACCTCAATTAAGTATTTGTTTTAATTTAACATACCGTCAGTACTTGTATAATATTTTATTGCGTCATAAAGGTGCCAAGAATTGGATTCTTAGAATGGTCCTTGTGAATGAAAATATTGAATTTAAAATAAAAAAAATGCAGTTCATATAATTTTCTAATTCTTCATTCCAGTTATATTGTACAGTAGGTATTACAATGAAAATATGATATAAAAAAAATTAATATTAATTGCTCTGTTCTGAAATAGTGAGGACTTCAAAATTGGCTGAAGTGCATCTTGGTAGTTCCTAATCGCTTAAAAAAAAATATTATTCTTAAGAAAAAAACATAGAATTAACTTTATAATTAAGTTGTATGCTTGTTTATTTTAATTATTTATATGTGTATTATTTTTACATATGATTATTGAATATTAGTTGACGTTATATATGTGGAGAAAATGGTCCGGGTGGAGGTCAGAGACGTTCAGCGGTTACTCCGAAATTTCAAAAATATACTATTTGACATTTTTCCATCGTTTAGTAAAGCAATGTTGTTTAACATTAAACTTTTCGGCCTTATTCCTAATGGTTTTAGTCTGAACTTGAAGTTTTGAACAATGCTTTATGAAGTCGGATCATATAGATTTGTTTGACTAAAATTGTTACAAAAAAATGAAAAAAATCAACTTGAAATTTAGAGTTATACGGTTTTTTGTCCATGAGCACCTCATTGAACTTCAATCTGTCAACACTTTAAGCTATTTTGTGATATATAGATCGTTTGCTTCATTTGGCAGGAAAAAAACCAGCTGTTTATTATATAGTGTATACTAAGGAAGGTGTGATATAGAAGTAAAAGAAAGATAAATATATAAAATTAAACACAGTAAAAAAAAGAATTTATGAAAATATAAATAAATACCTATTAAATCATGGTAGAATCTTGTTCTTCATTCGTCTAGGGCAGCTAGGGACCACGCTATTTCAACTGTTTTCTTCCTTGGCGTTTATGTTTGCCCAATACTATCGCATCCGTTCTCGATATTTTTGTTTCCGTTCTTCAGTCCACTCCTTGCCTGTTTTGAACTTGTGCTTTTCCTGGAAAATCCGGAATGCTTGATGTTTTGTCCTAAGAGGATAACGTTCCTGAATATCCTCCCACGTAATCCCTACTACTTGCAGGTCTTTCCTACTTCTGTGAACCATGCTCCTTCGATTTTCTTTCCTAGAAAGTAGGCAAAGATTCTGTTTGTCAATCTCGCCGGTTTCGTTCGTGCCATGTGACCATAAAACGTGATCCTTCTCTTCCGAATAACATCAGTTATTTTTTCAATGTGCATGTAGAGTTCTTGGATGTGCCGTTTTCTGTATTGACTATTTTCCTTTACTGGATCCAATATTTTCCTCAAAATTCTTCTTTCTCTAACTTCAAGGTTCTCCATTTGTCCTTTCCGGTTCATTGTAAGACATTCCGCAGCATACAGGCCTTCCGGTCGAATATCTGTTTGATAGTGTCTGAGCTTGGCATTCAGGGATATAGACTTCTTGTTGTAGATACTCTTGATCAGATTATACTCCTTTTTTCTGACCCTTGAGGCGAAGGCTTCCTTCTCTGAGATATTGGGCCCTATCCATTCGCTTGGGTATTTGAATTTATCAGCTCACTTAATTTTGTTTAATCCCACGCCAAGTTTTTGGGTGCTGACTTAATGTTGGTGATGAACTCAGTTTTTTCGAAGGAAAGCCTAAGACCTGCTTTTGCTGCTTGTATCTGAAGTTGGTTGATAAATCATAGTAGAATACTATAAATAATGATACTATATATAATATAAATATTTCATAAATGTTATTTTAAATTTATGGATTAAGATTTTCTAAATAAGTATGTTATATATAATTTTTTAATCATTGCTATAATTTTTAACTATTTTTATTTTGCAGAGAAAAGATTTGCCCCCAACCGGGATCGGAATTTGAACCCGGATCTTCGCCTCACCGTGGCAACGCTCTAACCATTAGAGCCACCGGGGTCGCTCCCTACCTAGGACAAATCTTATAATTATAATCTTATAAGTATCTTATAGTTTTATTCAGCTTGTTTTTTGAAGAAATTCACAAATTATAGTTGAGGGGAGGGGAAATTTTCATGTGTCCATTCTAACAAAAAATTGTTACGAAATCTACGAAAAATACAATTTACCATGGCACTTTAGTAAAGTTGATCAAGATAACAGATATAAATCATATTATATCGTCCCCATTGCAAATCAGATACCTTTTACTATCCACTATTACGAGCTATCTCCCAGCGTATTAGGTCAGGTATGCGTGATGAACCCTCCAGTCGTCGCCGTATCTTCCAGCCCAAGCCATAAAGGTTATTATGACCGAAACGTTATTTCCAGAACGTTTCATATGCCCCATGAAAAGTTAAATTACCAAAGAAATAACTTGACTTAACACCTATTCAGTCAGCAGGTCTCGGAATCTATTTCGAAAAACTCTCATTCTCTTATTCGGATAACGGTACAGTATTTAAGTACTTCGAGATAAGAAAAGTTGTCTTCCCTGGTGGATAATTTGCAACTGCCTGGGTTTCCAATCAACTATTTACATTTAGTAAATACTTGATAACCTTAATAGTTCACTACATTTACGATTTGTTGGTTACTTGTTTAAAAACGGCGATTTACTCCACAAATACATCCCTTTTAACGGTAGATTTTTAGTATGCATGTTAAGAATATGTGGACTTCGGCCAAGTGTAATAGTATTTTTATATATAAATTTTATTATTTATCATTAAAATACGAAATTACTTAGTGCATTCCAATCCGGATATCCAAAACTAATTCAAACCTTTTTTAAGAACACATTCAACTACTGCAGAATAGTTTGAAAAGATTTCGTCTTAAATTGAATTCTTATCTTTTTACATTATAAATTAAGTATCTAATCATGTTTCCTTTATACACATACAAATAAGAAAATGATTATTTTAAATTATTGTTTATAAATAAATTTATAAACTTTCAAGTTACAAATTTTATCTTTTTTTCTGAACCATACCCAAAGCCGGTGCTGAATACATACTCTTAATCGTCTTTTATATTGTTGTCAGTATAATTACTAAATAATTACTATTATTTGTATTCGTACACAAGATCGTAGGGCTACCTACAATACAGAGAGTATAAGGTAGATAGGGTGATACCTTAAAAATGTTTTAGAGTTCCTCAAACCTGAAATAGAATTCTCGATTGATTCCTATTGAGTCGAACTTTAAGGGTTGATACATAAGATCATTGACAACCAATAAAAATAAAAATAATAATAACGTTTTAAGAAACATCTGTGAATAAACTAAATAGGAAAAAAAATAATAAGAAATTAACTTTTTTATAAACTCATATTTTTTTTTCTATTTTGTTTTATATTTATTTTAATTTTTTTTATGAGGGCATCTGTACTATTATCATAAAACGCCTGAGCATGTAAGCCTCAGGCTCTAAATAAAAATAGGAGATCTGAAAGCAGTTATTAAGTCATCAATTGTATTATTTTTTTTCAGATATAAAATGAAAAAGACATACCATCAGGCATGTATTATGCTTGATTTTTTATTTTATTTTATTTCGTTTAACGTCTCTTTGACTGCTGCGACTATTAGCGACGACTGATCTTTTATTATTTCACTTGTGGCTTTTAAATATATCAGCTTTTATATTCTATTATTTTACATTAACGGTAGACATGATTCAATATTCAAATTTATTCTTTCTATTTAATACTTTTTTGTACTATATATTGGGATTGGGCTACAAGGGAAATGACTAGTAGTAAAGGAGTTACTAAATGGTAGACCCAGCCCTATTGCCATGCGCAGTAGAAATCCTCGAGGCGAGGTTTAACGACATTTTTGTGCAAATGACTCCTTTATTACTGGAGGCGATCACGCTTCCCCTTAGGCTCCCTGCCTTCTCCGCCCAACCATTTGCAAACATCTTCTGTCTGTAATTTTTTTTAAAGTCTTTCATAGCCTTGGTGAAGATTTTTCGTTCCTACATATAACATTCGGTGCACCTACAAAAACTCAAGTATAAATGAAAATATTATCAGTAGAACATCGTTATTGTAAATTTGAATCAAGATTTACTTTAATATTTTTTAAACATAACGATGTCTACAAAACAGTGTTTGGTGTTTGTAACAACGTTCATCAACACTGCGTAACTTACAGTTTTATATACAATTTATATCTTATTGATTCAGTAATAATATGTTGAAATCCCTACCATAAACTATAGTAAATCTTGGATCACCAGGATCTTGTTACTATTATATACTAACGATTCTCATCAAATCACATTTACCCTTTGTCGTAAACCATGACTTCCTGTCCTCCAGTATTCTTAATAACCACTTAATTGAATAACCCATTCTAGTAGAACATATCCGGTACTTAGAACTGCGTCTTGACAAACGTTAAACATCTTGACAAAAGCTTAACAAGCTTGGAATCCTCATACTAGACTGAAATGACAATAATATTTATAATAGCTGGCCGTTTCAGGCTACTTCAACACATACTGACGAACGCTCTAAGCTCCCAATTAATTACAAAAAAAACACTCATATACTTGACATATGTAAGACCTTTTTGTTCTTCAGCGATTCCGCTTATCTAAGTACATTTTTTTTTTTTAATTTATTTACTGTAGAACAGATCCGATACTTAGGGTTGCATCTCGACAAACGATTAACCTGGAATCCTCATACAAGACTGAAAAGACAAGAAACCGCTCGACGTTTCAGGCTACTTCAACACTTACTAGACAAACGCTCTAAGCTCCCAATTAGTTACAAAAGACTCATCTACATGACCATCATACGACCTATTTGGACATACGGAGTTGAGCTTTGGGGCTCCACTAAGCCATCGAATTCCTCTAGTATCCAATCCCTACAGTCCAAAATCCTTCGTAAAATCCTCAACGCTCCTTATTTTGTTAAGAATAAAGTCATCCATAACGACCTTAATGTCCCATTTGTTGCTGATTTGGCCCGAACCCGGTATCTATCCTTTCATAACAAACTTCATTTCCACTCAAACCCTCTAGTTTCAAACCTAGCTTCCTCTTCAATTCCCGATAATCCTCCGAGGCGTCTGAGAAGAAGATGGCCACGTGACCTTCTTAGTTGAAAATGCGATTTGAGTACTACCAGTGGGTAGTTTCTCTACTTGTCATTATATCATGCCATTATGTATCACTCAGCCAATTTACTTGTTATATTACTGTAATATAGTTGTAAATATCAATAAATAAATAATAATAAAAAAAAAAAAAATTTATTTATTTTATTTTTTTTCGAAACCTCCTTTATTATATGAAAGTACATTCACAAATAGTAAAAAAAAACTACAGCTTCTATATGAATAAAATACCTTCCATTACCTTTCGGTATTTTAAGACGTTACATCGGGCTGAGTCCGCTGAAGGCGGTTTTTACTCGAACCGGCACGAGGCCACTGACAGTATACAATACAAAAGGGTGAGGGACCGTTTAGCGGGATCAAGTGACAAAAAAAAGAAGAAAGGGGAGGAAGGAAGAAGGAAAAGGAAGGAAGGATAAGGACAAGGGAGTACTTACCCCAACCCTAGATCAAATGTAAGTACATCGACCAAGGGGACACTGCCCTGCCATCTCCCAGGTCTGGGGGTGGTTTTAAGTCCCTAAATAGGGGGTTCGCAAAGATCTTCAGCCCATCAAAAAATTTGATGTGCCTCCGACCTATGTTCTCGGGCACCGAGGGAAGCCGAAGCTCCTCCCGGATGGTGGTGTTAAGTGCCCCCTCGAGTGATGTGCCACTTACGATCTTCCTAAGGATGGAATTCTGGTACTGCTGCAGGCGCTTCAGCGTTGTTTTGTAGAGGTGTCTCAGTAGTGGTGCACCATAGAGCAACGTAGGTCTTATGATGGACTTGTAGATTTGTAATTTCAACCTCACTGAGAGCTGCGGCGACAAGAGCAGATGGTATAGCCTGTGGGATTTCTGTCGTGCCAACTTCAATCTTGCCTGAACGTGCTTTGAGAAGGCGAGGTGCCTATCAAAGTTGACGCCAAGGTAGAGGATTGAAGTTGATAATCTTCTATCCTCGCAGTCCACGGTAAAAGTCTTCGTTAGAGGTTTCTTACTCACACTCTGAAATGACATCACGGTGGCATCCGTTTTAGACGGATTCACCCTGATGCCAATCAGTTTCAGCTCGTTCACTATGGTTTCAGTCGCCTTTTGTGCCTTGTTAAGGGCATGTGGGGTGCTGACGCTGGTAGCGTAAATCCCAATATCATCCGCATATGCTGCTACCATTGCTCCTGGATGCTTCATTGCGACCACGGGTGCTGTGAAAATCACAAACATCAGTGGCCCCAATACAGAGCTATGAGGTACTCCACAGGTGGTGGTGCTAGAAGTCGAGTAGCTGTTACCGAATCGTACGACGAATGATCTTCCGCTGAGATAGCTTCGGATCAGACGACATAGAGTGGCGGAAAAGCTAAACTCTTCCAAGCGTCGGAGTAACAACTCACGAGAGACACAGTCAAAGGCCTGTGTGCTCTATGGTGTGCGCCTCTAGCTTAGCCAGGTTGTGGTACAGGCGACTCCCCTCTGGAAACCAGTCTGCTCAGGGGGGATGATGTTTTTCTCTTTGCAGTGCTTCGACACGTGATGGTGAAACAGTCTCTCGAAGATTTTGCTCATTTGAGGGAGCAAGCTGATTGGCCGATAGTGCTAAGATACTCCCCCACTCTTCCCAGGCTTGAGTAGTGGCACTATGACGGCTTGCTTCCACACATCAGGAAAGTACGATATCCTCATGCAGGTGTTGAATATGTTCAATAGAAAGGCTTTACCCTTCCTAGGAAGCATCTTCAACATCACATAGAGGATATCATCCTTTCCTGATGCTCTATTACCTTTCGTGCGTCGTAGTACTGACTCGAGCTGAGCGAAGGTGGAAAATATGGGCTTCTCGTTGGGACATGGTATTGGTCCTTCCGGGATTGGTGGAGCATCTAAAAGCCTCTTCTCATCTCCTCATAAGACTTCACCAGAAGTTCAGCCTGTTCCCCAGGCGTTAGCATATTCTCCAGATGAAAGAAACACTCCGCTCCTTTCTATCTAAGTACAATAAACTCATCTTGGAAAAAAATTCGACTTCACCATTTAATTCACCGGGGCTGTACACATACATCATCCATAATTTTTACCTGTCCTAATATTTTAACGCAATTGAAAATTTCTATAATAGATTTAATAAAGAAAAAAAATTGATTCAGGATGCCTTTTGAATCATTGATTTATAGTTTAATAGGCCAACAAGGTCCTTATCTACACCTGATTTTTTAATATATATACTTAAATTTCAATGTGTTTCATTTTTTCTTATTCAATTTTGATTTGTTAATCTCCAAAGTTTGTTGTTGAATGTTATATGTTATAATGTTTTAATATCCTATTTTACGAGTTCTCGAAATTCCCTTCCTGCACAACCGTTACTCGAAGCTACAGTACCGATCTTATTCTGCACCCGAATCTTTTCGCGGGTTGTTGTATATAGGTTTAAACGAGTTCTTGAAATACCAACTTTGGTTTTAAGAAAACCTATGATTAAGATTTAGAAACCTTTAGATTCTTTCTTGTGTTGTTTAAACCGTGATCGCCATTACCCCTAGGATATATAGGATCCAACGGAAGGACTGACCGATCTCAGACCCTCGTCACAGTAATCAGAGTTATTGTCGACGCCTTCATGGACCTGTCCTTCTTCTGATGTTTATATTTCTTCTTTCCTATGTCATTGTTTACTTTCCTCCCACTGTTTAACTGCCTTACTGCCTATACATTTATTTACATCTTCTCATTTCGAATAATGTCCAAATTATTATTATTACTGATTGGAACATGGGAGACAATGGAAGCGAGAAGGAATGGATAGAGTATAATTAACAAAGAGGATACTGAAGAGTTGATAGGCTTAGGGGTGGGGAGTGAGGAATTAATTAGTATTTCAAAATTATATTATTGAATAAGTAATTAGTAATGCAATCAACTTCAAAATGGATACTGTTATTTATTTTTTGCTGAAGATTTAGTAAATAGATTGGTCAATCATATATTTGACTATTTCTGGAAGACGAAAACCACCAAGACGTGGACTGAAGAAGTAAGTAAAGATTTGGAAAAGTTGAACATTACATTCTCATATGTTAGAAGAAAATAAATTAGGAAGCACACTTAAATATCTGGAAGTGTTTTAAGATAAACAAACACCAGAGATAGCTGAATAAAGTTTGACAGAGGTTCAAAAGAAACATGCAGATGCATGGTGGAATATTGGGGACGGGAAAAACTCCAGCAGAGTTTGGTTATTAAGAAAATAAATAAAGCTGTAACGCGGTCGATACAAAATTTAAAAAAATATATAGTATCATAAACATGTGATGAATCAAACGTGAAGGTAAAGTGGTATAAAAAAGTGGTAAAAGAAAAGAGGAACGGAAGAGATGACTGTTACCAAGTCCCTGACCGTGACTTACTCACTCTGCCTAGTACACTCTTAGCTTGAACTGTAATTGGTTTATAAATATATTTATTTTGAAGAGAAAATATTCCTACCTATATGGGATCGGTGAAGAGAACAAATTTGTCCTAGGTAGGGAGCGACCCCGGTGACTCAACTGGCTAGAGCGTTGCCACGGTGAGGCGGAGATCCGGGTTCGAATCCCCGTTGGGGGCAAATCTTTTCTCTTCAAAATAAAAATATTTAAAAATTAAAGTAATGATTAAAAAATTATAATAAATTAATTGGTTTATCATTTATTTTAAAACCCTAATATAACAAGCACTTATTTTTATGTTTTCTTTCTTAATGCTTGTTTTCTTGAATTGAATTGTTATTATGGAGAAACGTATATGTTTCGATTGGATTTTTCAAAAACTCATTGAAACAGAAAGAGATATGAAATACTTGATAATTGTGAAACTAACCTTCAAGGGCAACTCAGCAAA
Source organism: Troilus luridus (assembly GCA_964056705.1). Classification (NCBI taxonomy): domain Eukaryota; kingdom Metazoa; phylum Arthropoda; class Insecta; order Hemiptera; family Pentatomidae; genus Troilus; species Troilus luridus. Next base: position 67,036,802 of record OZ057413.1, read on the forward strand.
CCCTTAAAGATTTATGAACCAGTATTTGCACCGTAGTAGTATTAATCTTCTATAAATTTCTTTTCTGAATAATCTTTTTAAACCCTGTGAATAATATCCTATGTGCTGTTTTTTATCAGTAATTATTTCTGATAGTTGATAATTTATCAGTAGGCCATATCTGTTTCTTTTTAATCAATCCATTAGTCAATTTAAGTATATAGATTTTTCAGAACCTTAATGAGTATCTGTCATTTATTCCCTGTCCAATTCCTTAAACTGTTCTAATAAGACAGTTGTTGAGGGGGTCACTGTTGGAGGAAATCCTCGTTTCATTAATTTTTTATATTACATTTTTGGCTCTGTATTTCAAGAGTAAAAAATTATGTTCTCCCTTCTGTAGGTTTCTTTCACTATGGTAATATATCTGAATCATATTTACGCATCTAGAAGATGCAGTCAAAATAGATACTCTGTACATTCAAAGAAAGCTATGTATTGCGATCCTCATAATTCATATTAATTTATTTTTCATCGGTGTTTTTCTGTTACATGTTGTTCATAGTATCTTTTTTTGTCAAAAATTGTTATTTAAATTCTTTCCATTCCTTAAGCGTTTTAATTTCATGGAATGTCATTTGCTTCAACATTGTTCACAATACGTTGCTTCCATTCTCCAGTTTCTTTATTTATTTTCCGAGTTGTCATTTTCATTTTTCTGTATATATTTTCTATGGTATATTTTTTATCATGGTTTTCGTTCTGATGTAACATGATCTGATTCATTTTAAAGCTTGAAAAACTATACAAATCTTAACAGTAAGTTTTGTTTAGGTGTTGAATTACTTGTTACATCCACACTATAGGAGGCAGAAACTCTCAAGACATAAGCATTTTATTTGTTGTCTAGTAGTATAAAAATAAAAATGAAATATTTGCGGTTACATTATTATGTATATGTTATAAATACTTCCTAAATTATGTGATTAAAGTTATTAATTGCTCCTAACTCTGTTTTGGATATAATATCTAAATTGTTTTTCTTATGTATGTACATGCCTTATGTAATAAGTGTTAACAACTTTATTCTAAATTTTATAATTAAATATCATTACTTTAAAGATACTAATAATTAAAGTGTTAACAATTTTTAGTTTGATAGGATGTAATTAGTTGGGGGTGCAGTCAAGAATGGTCAGTTACCTTCTGCCCTAGCAGCCACTCTTATTGGCCCTGAAGATGACCTACACAGTAGGTCGAAACGTCGGCACATAAAATACAATAGTTTCACCTATTTTTGCGTGTTTTCTTGACTGCACCCCCAACTAATTACATCCTATTATAGTACCTACAGTCAACTAATTTCTTTCTTACATGAATTTTTAGTTTGAAATGTCTTTTTTGTGCGGAATGTTTTTTTCGAGAACACTTGTATTATATTTTATGCTGAAGTTTATTTCTGGAAAATAAAGCCAGTAATGAGGTAGAATTAATTAAAATCCGATGAGAATCCCTTTGTGGGGGAAATTTAATTTCGAATTTATTGCTTACAATCACGCAAGACTTTACCATGACTTGTTACAACTGCCGTTAGGGAATTGAATAACGGTTTGTTAATTAAATTGATAATTCCCCGGAATACCACAAACCGCCATTGCTAAATTTCAGACAATATTTTACAACTCTTACGTATGTATTACTATGTTAAAGTTTACCTTTTGTTTTTTTCAACTGCAAATTAAACAACGATAATTAACATAATGTTATTGAATTGGCTATTCATCGAAAGTATTCCAACAATCTAAGTTCCAGAGATCATCTTTTTTCCACACTCTTTGTAATTTTACTGGGTACAGATGGTAAAGCTGCATACTTGTGAATGTAATCATAGCCGTTTTTTGGGGGGGGGGGGTATGTTAAAACGCGTTATATGTAAAAGGCATGAATATTAAGGAATATATTTATAAACAATAGATATACTAATGTTCCTTCTTGACTAACTAAATATTTAATGAGGCTACAAACCATCTCAGTGGTGATCTTTGAGAAACGGTTTGTCAAAACATAACCCTGACCTGTTTGAACAGCTCAGTTACATTCGTTTCTAATACAGCTATCAGCGATTTATCTGTGATTTAACAGTTCCTATTCATTAGGCAGTAGAAGTAAAGGAAATGATCTGCAGGATAGTACGTCTGCACAATCGATTGTAAATTATATCATAAGTATATATTTACCAACCTAAGATATTTTGTCAATTATCTTTGCATTTTATTGAACCGGGGATGATTGAAAATATTTATTACTTACTATTAATTTTTCTAAAGGAATCGTAATTATAAGTAATCTTATGATTTTAGGAATTTTTTTTTAATGGAAAAAATCATAAAATTTTCTAAAGTGTAATAGTCTGATTATTAAAATTTACAACTCGATAAAGTTCATTTTACCTAAACAAACTAAAACTAATTCATTTCATAAAATATAATAGATAAGTGTATTTATAGTAATTGTGATAATGAAGTATATTGAGTCTTTCGGTTGCTTATATCTATAAGCGATATTAAATAAATTTGGATGGACTGGTACATAAATATTGATAAAATTAAGGAGACATGTATATTGCTTTGTATATATTTTGATGACCATTGTCATCATGTAAGTCAGTAAGTGTGAACTAAAGAGCAAACCAGTTGATCATATATAATATTGAAAGGTTTCACAGTGATTAGCGTATTGGAATATGTTAAAAAAATTAAGAGTATGAACTATTTTAGAGTCAAAAGTTGTGAAAGACATACTTAACAAAATGCCTGACAATCCATATTCTTTAGCAACGATCCAGGAAAACCCTAACTGACTACAAGTTGCACCTCACTCGAAACATTCTGCTAACACAGCAATATTTCGTGAAGGTTGTCAGTGGGCAAAGTGATTGTTTCAGAGGAGAATTGTCGGTTTCCCATCGTACAGTCGGAGCAGAAGAGAACTGGATACACCTGTACAGACAGAGAAAGAACCCCCACCACCTACATTCCTCTACTTCTTTGATTACAGCCTTCCCAAGTTATTAATTGTTGGGCCCGTGGGCAGTGGGTGAGCTGGCACTATTCACCTCTCCGTTTTAATAACGTCTCTTATTGTTATAACAGCCGCCATTTTGTTTTTCCGATCGGCCAATCAGGGATTTTTAACAAGTCCGCGCATGCGAAATCTATCCAATTCAAGTTTCTTAAATCCTCCTTCTTCTTTATGGCCTTGTCGTTATATTCCGTGGACTATTAGGGAATGTTAAATGGTGGGACTTCGATGGCAATTATATTCCTTGTAATTTTTTTTTTAAGGGAGTCGTTCTGAAAATAATTGTTCTGAAAAAAACTGTTTTGAAGAAACGTGTCGATGATTAATGGGTGTATACATATATTTTCTTTTATTTTATTGTCATCGATCTAACAGCTAATGTTAAACGGCAAAGTTATCTAACGTGAAATAAGATCATACGTTTTTCTCAAAACAAAACGATTCAATTCCTCATAAACTAGAATGAAACACTGTGATGACAGCTCTGTACCATAAACCATATATTGCGTACAGTATGAATTCTGTCAATTCTAATTAGTGCTTACTCAGTACCTTCTCCCACTTTTCATGCATGGAGGCGTGTGTTCTCTTTTATACCAATCAAAATTCTTAATTTAATCTTCTTGACTTCTCCAATCTGACTACATCTTATCCGGTCATCAAGCACTCTATTCTTCTTGGGCCGAAAATGCATCTTAATATTTTCATCTCAACAAACCTTAGACTTAAAACTGGTCTGAGACGTTCAGCCTCTGGATTTCTATACCATAGCCATACCACTGGGTTTGTAAGGCCAACATACTTTTAAATAAATATTTTATTTATTTTTAATACATATTAGTAAAGTTGAAATTCGGTATGGGAGTCTATTCCCTGCAGACAGCTTAGTGTTCCTTTCAGCAAAAAGTTAAGTGAAGATGTGTTCTATTCGAATTCTGCATGAGTTCTGGAGTTAATCTGCTTTTATTTTAGTTGTTAGCTCATTTATGGTTTGCCTTTTATATTACTAAATATATAAGGCCAACTGTTTATATATACACGTACCCACATACACACACACAGACATAATTATTGTTGTTGCTTGTGCTTGTAATATTTTAATTCTTATATCATCCATCTGCTTTCATCTTAAGTGTTGGTATCGCGAAGGAATTTCTAAGCTTCTGCGGATTAGTAGGAAACGAAAAAAAAAATTATCAGCAATAAATATTGAGAAAACCGCCTTGGACTCCGGTTGGTGCCTTGCAAGCCAACTAAGTCGTTTTTTTTTGTCAACTCTATACAACAAGGGCGATATTATGTATGATGTGGGAAGGGGAACTGATTGTGATGATATATAGTAAGTTACACTAGCTTGAATAAATCGTGATTTATTGAGAAAAACGACAAAGAACGGAAGATATACGTTCTTCATGATAAGGTTCTGTTTCGGGTCACAAAGCGGGTTAACGAATTTTACCCAAAGCTTATTTGTTCATAAAAGGGCAGTAGGAAAGAATATTAGTGTTATTCAATGATCATATAAGTGCCATTTATTACTTTTCAAAATATTTGTATTTAATTACTTATGTAAAAAAAACACCGCAACGTGAAGGATTTGGGTCATTACTGTTTCATGGACAATGGATGTGCAGGGAGGTGATTTCTCGCTCATCTACCAGATCCCCCCCCCACCTTATTTTGGGTCTCCACTTTAAAGAGACTGTGCCTATATCCCATAGGTTTCATCTCCGACTGCTTTCAGATTAAATACAAGTCTTGCTTGCAGCGGGATTTTAACCCAGGACCTGCGCCATGGCAACTCCGCTCCCTTAAGTAATAAAAATATATTCGCATAAACGTTCACTCCAGTATAAAAACAGTCAGGAACCAAAAATTTTAAATTGGACCTCGGAATAAGCTGTATAGGACTTAATAGATTTGAAGAAGTCTATCATGTTTTAACTTGGTCGTATATCATATATACACTGACAGGCAAAAATTCCACCCACTTGATTTTTTCAGGTTTTAATCTAAAATATTTCTGATTTGGATTGGTCTACTTTTTTAATGAATAAATAATGTATTTTTTTATTTATTTTCAATTAGGAATGTCAATATGCTTAATCCTTAATTCAATGAAAGAACTGTAGATTCAAATGTTCACTTTCTATGGAATTAAAATGTTTATTCAGTGCCTTTTCTTGCAGCAAATTTCTTAGTTTCCGGCTTTTAATTTTTTCAATTTTAAGTTTAAAAATGCCTCTTCGTGCTGAGGATGTTGCGCGTGGTATGGCACTTATTGATGAAGGACGCTCCATTATATATGCAGCTAATGCCATCGGAGTTCCCTATGAAACTTCACGAAACTCCATAGAAGGCCCGGTTAAGGACGGCCTAGGGTAACAGAATCACAGGATGACCGTTTCTTGACTTTAACGAAAGCGGCACCTAACCTTTGTTCAAGCGATTCATCAGCTCGAAGAAGTTCGAGGTGTGCAAATTCTTAACGTTCTGCTCGGAGAAGATTAAATGAGCATAGATTAATGGCTTTTCCTCGAGTTAGAGGACCAGAGTTGACCAGAACTCTCAGAGTTACACAATTGGGTTTTGCTCGAGAGCACAGACATTGGACTATGGACGAATGGAGTGCTTTAGTTTTTACAGATGAATCAAGATTTGCTCTTCGATCTCCAGACGGGCGTAGAAGAAGAAATAAAAGATATGCAGCCTGTAATTTTACCCAAAGCCAACCCTTTCAATGCCAAAACCCAGCCGTGTAAGGTTTAACTCAAAAATGCCAAATTTTGAGTTATATCATAGTTCTTATAAAAGAGCGATGTAGCGTTGAGGTTTATGATGAAATTTGTTTTCCGAAGTAAGTAGTGTATTTAAATGAATTCGTGAATCACGAATATCAATAATAAGTAACAATATACACTAATTTTTAAATTAATATAAATAATTTTAAAAGAAATTTATAAAATCAGGCCTAGTAAAGAATGTGGAATAAAGATCACGAACATCGACCAATGAACAAATTTAAGAAATAATGATTTATCGCACTGTTTATAACATTTTATTCCCTAGTTTCTTATAGTAATGGTTAAATTAAAACATAATGCTTTAACATGTTCCATATAACTGCTGAAATATCATTTTATCGTTCAGATAAAACTTGAAAAAATATTTATGAAGTTCCTTGTTGAATATTATTCCAAAAAATATATATACATAATTCGTAGAAAAACACTATTATCTTTTCGGAAATTCTATATTGTTATTTTCTGCTGTGTTTTCGATTAAATGAGATTGAATTATTTATTTTTAATTTTTTTTTTAATGGATCTTCTATCCACAAAATATGAACTTGCACGAAGCAGCACTGCTCCAAATGTCGTGCAGTCTGTTTATAAGTTTTATGATTTTGTTTTTGATCTTAAATAATATGAGGAACATTTTATATTTGTGTTTTTTTATGTCTGTAAGACAAAAACCATATGTATCAATATGTATTAAACTTAATGCAAAATATTTGTTAGCTGTTGATCAAAAGCAATAAACTTGTGTCAAATGTCACTCATGTTTTGTTAGATTGTATGTGTGATTCGGTCAGAAAGTCACAAAATTGTACTTTCAAATTGCACGTACCATCTGGGACAGGAAAAAGTATATAATATAATATATTTTTTTCAGATTCGATACATTACAGTTGTTATGGACATATCATGTTCTTTAAAAATATTACAAACTAATCATTTAGTTTGATTTTTTTTTCGATTAATTTATAAGCAAATATTCGCTTCCTGTTGATCATAGGCTTTAATTTTTATTTTATTGTTAAAGAGCCTTCAGATAATAAAAATAATAATTTCGGGTTATATTATTTCTCTACATCCCTTAACATTAATGGATCTTTGAATAATTCATAATACTATGTAAAATAATACAATTTTTTATTTGCATTTTTTTTCAATTTTAAAACAATTAGTTTACGAATGGATTTTGTCATAGTCACATGTGGCATATTGGTCAACATAACAACCTATGGCCAAGATCGCGGGAACTCTGCCCAACAGGTGGTTCCCTTTGTGCTTAGTATTAAAAAATCCTTGTTTATGCCGTCCTTTGGAGAGGACATAAAATGACGGTCCCGAGCTTATGCAGTTAAGACTCGATAACGGAGGATTTTTACTCCCTAAAATATCATATAGCCACCTACCAGATAAAGAACCCGCGATGATGAGCCTAGTAGGTTGTTATTCTAACCACTAACCACAAGCCATCTAATATAATATTATAAACACTTATTAATTAGTAACAACATTTTTATAGATATACGTTAAATTTTCATTTTGTTAAACGAAAAATATACCCGATATTGGTATATTCAGGTTCGGACAGGCAAAGCCCCTATGATAGGCATTGAAGTCATCCTCCCCATACTCTTCCACTATCAAAGGACCTTCCATTACGGCAGAGAAGGAGATATATAAAAGTATCCTTGGAGGACGTAACGGCTCGCCGGAGTTTGAGTCGGCTTCCTTTTTCCTATCCTTAACGGGCACCCTGACGGGAATGGTTCTCGAGCACCTCCAGTTCTGGCCCGCTCTTTGTTCGCCTTTGCTGGCCTCCTTAACTGTACCCCCTTCAGGATAAATAGTAGATTAATGGTAGCCGATAATTATATAGTCCTTTCACGGTGGATGGTTCCAGTCTTAGCCAAGAATAGAGACGGCTTAATGAGCATAAAATTTAAGGTATCAATTCGATCGAAGGTATGCTTGAATCCGGCCTTAGGACTGGTACCGTTGCGCAGTTATATTTTCGAGTAAGAGTGGCAATAAAACAAAAAGAAAAAACAATTAATACCACAACCCATGAAAAGTCTAGGTTTCAGTACGTGGTAAAGACTGTAATGCTTCATAGACAACGGTTGGGCAAGGAGGTGATTAGTCCTAGATCACACTCAGCCACCAGGTTTCTTCCTTCTTATTTTAGGTACCCACTTTATAGAGGTTGGTTGAGCTCTAGGAGCTCAGGTCCTAGTCCTGCGGCCTCTAACAGATATAATATAAGAGGCCATGAAACCAGTTTCAATATCTAGATAAACTAAGTTTTTACGAACATTGAATAATCAAATTACTGATTTTTAATAAAATAAAATGTTTCAATAAGCAATGTTCTCAGTTCATGTCGCTAAGGTAATTAACATAATATATTTCTATAATATAATGTATTTCGCTATAAGAAATGTTTTCTGAATTTATTATTTGCCATTTTTTTGTATTTCTACTCAATGCTATAACAATAATTTTTAAAAATGTGTTAAACTCAGTAAAAACTTCCTTTTAACAATGCACAACAATTGACAATGTATTTATGTACTTTAAACAAAAACTATGAAATGAATGATTTATTTTAACAAAATAAACTGCCTTTTTGCAATTATTTAATCTTTAATTAATTTAATTTAATAAGCTTTTATTACTAACTTAAAATGTTATATAAGTTAAAAAAGCGATAATTAACGACTGTAATTTGAATGTTTTTATAATGAATCCAAACTTATAACCTACTCACCATTTCACTGCTCATAAAAAAATGGAAAACTCACCTGAAAAAATAAATAAAAGTATTATTAATTAGAAAAAATATGTAGATTTATCAAAAATAAAAATTAATTTATGTAATTATTTATAGTTAGTTAATAATAATAATAAAATTCCCTTTTACAAACATTTCATCTCATAAGAAGTTGAAAATGTTCACTCCAATTTTTTATTTAATTATTTATTATCATTCATCTTGATGATATATGTCGTAATCGTATATTATAATTATAACATCAAAGTATGGAATTTAAGATGTTTGAATAATAATTGTAATCCTGAAAATATTCGGTTTCATGATTTTTACGTAGACAATCATTTTCCCAACATCTAATCCGTTTTGACTTGTTTCCTTAAGAGGTCTATAAGTATGTACTAAAGCCAAAAAAAAAATTACCGTAGAATGATTATTTATTGCACATTAGATTTATGTAATATTTAGTTACTAAGGAAGCTGTGTCCCTCCTCAAGCGAAGTCGTAATACGTAATACGTTCAAAAATATATTAAAATCATTATATTCAGAATACTAAAGTAATAATTAAGTTTGGAAATCCTAATAGTTTTTATAGTACTTGTGATTTATCAGGCCGCCATAGACTGTTATAGGTCGTTGTTTTTAAGGTGAACACGGATAATTCTGATACTGGAAATTCCTACCAAATCATTTATATTAAAGAAACAAAATTAACGAGACAAACACAGCACGGAAAACAATTTACTAACGCATTTGAAAAAAACTCAAATGAGACGAATGATAAGATCAGGTTTCACAAGATAAGGAGGTCGGTTTCATGGAGACCTGCTAAATCACAAGTAATGTTTTTATTTTTAATTGGTAATTTATAAAATAAGAGTGTTTCCGGAAAAACATATTAAACTTTATTTTTCTCAAAAATATAGGTTCTGGAGTTTGACCGGCCATATTTCAATGTAACATGCCACAATAAAGCATGAATTATTGGTCGGTTGCTAAAAGTTGAGAAGTAAATCCTATTGGTCATCAACGCCGAGTGAATTATTTAAAGATGTGATTCCGTTGAATTTAGTTATCAGGCACGGAGTACAACTCTGGGGCTCCACTAAGCCATCGAATTCCTCTCTTTTGCTATAATTGTAATCTAAAATCCTTCGTTAAGTCCTGAATGCTTCTTACTTTGTTGCGAACAAAATAGTCCATAATTACCTTAATTTCCCGTTTGTTACTGATTTCGCCAGAATTTCAACTCGAACACACTAGGTTCAAACCTAGCAACTTCTTTAATTCCTGACAATCCTCCGAGGTGTCTGAAAATAAGATGGTCTCGTAACCTTTTAAGTTGAATTTGTTATTTGAGTACTAACACTGGGTAATTTCTTTATTTGTCTTTATTCATGTCAATATGTATTAATCCTACCATTTACTTGTTTTATTGTTATAATCCAGTTGTAAATTTCAATGAATAAATTAATAAAAATAAAATTAGGTGAATAATAAAGAATCTCAGTTTAAACCTACCAATCTCTAAAAATAAATTAATAAAAAAAGAAAAAACATATTTTCTATGATTATTAGAACTATTGTTTTTAAAACTTTTTCTATAAGTCTGCTTAAAACATTTGACTGACGTATGGCTCTATACAAGTAATGAATGGGTTCTGTAATAACGAAGATGGAGGCTTGAGAAGGTGTGGGCTATGGGAGCAGGTAAACGACGGATTGTAAAAACCGTTTTTAGCGAACTATCCAACTCAGGTAGCAGCCACTTGAGTCCTTCAGAACAATTACGACCTGAATCACAGGATACAATAACTTCATATCCTTTCCGTCCTTCAGGTAATTACAGCAGTCATTTCAAGCTTCCCTAATATGCTAGAATTGTAGAATTGTATTTCTATGGAAAACATAGAAAAATGACGTTTTCAAATAGGATGTATGTTTTGAATATATTTTTAAACAAATATCTAGAACATAAAGATTAAGATTGGCTGGCATTTTCAAATAAGCACACAACTTAGTTAAGGAAGATTAAGAACAACAAAATAGCATGGACCTTTAATTGTGACATTAAATAATTATTTTAAATAATTAAATTATTTTGGCTAAAATAATTACTTTTAAATTTAATTTTTAGTATTTAATTGTATTATTATATAATTCCTTAATTGTATGCACCATACATAGTTAAATATTATAGTAAAGCCAGTAAAAAAAAAAAAATGGAATCAATTTTTTCGTATAATAAATATTTTCGGAAAAACAATCATTAATATTAAATATTTTTATTTTTGAAAAGAAAAGAATTGTCACCAGCCGGGATTCAAACCAGGATCTCCCCCTAACCGTGGCAATGCTCTAACCATTTTAGCCACCGGGGCTCAAATGGTTAGAGCGTTGACACGGTTAGGGGGAGATCCGGGTTCGAATCCCGGGTGGGGGCAAATCTTTTCTCTTCAAAATAAAAATATTTAAAAATTAAAGAAATGATTAAAAAATTATAATACATTAAGATTAAAATTGTCACTATCAAATAAATGCGCAACATAAAAGCAAAAATAAATAGCAAACACAAATAAATAATTCTCATATTGTTCTGTTATACTTTAAGGCTTGTATGATTATCAACTACTTTGTAATTTTTTTTAAATAAACAATTAAAAATATTACTTTAATTCAAACAATTCTTTTTAACTAATCCAATTACTTCCAATTTAGGAAAATGCGTTCGTTATTTTTTTTTCGAATTTTTCATTTAGGAACACCTTTGATGAATTATTTATTTTCGTATGTCGCGTACTTTTCTGTCAGAACAATACTTAATCATTCTTTATGACATTTTCTTCTTTCGTTGTTCCGATATTTTATTTTTGGTCTTCTTTGGTGTTTCTTGAAAGCTTTTACTTTTATTATTTGATATATATTTTTTATCTTTCTTTATTATTAACTATAACAATATATCTCTATAGTTTCTTTGTTATCTCAGAGCTCACTTCACATCTTCTCATTAATTATTCCATCTGATAAAATTTAAATAAAAAGACAATTTAATAAATAACCAGGTAAAAAATTCTATACCCCGAGGAGAAAGAACTTGGTTTTATTTTCATTGAGGCGAAGTCTTCCCCACCTTCACATTTTATCTGATCTCTCCACGGTTTCAACTTAACGTACCCTTTAATTCACTTATTAAACTAATTCTTCACATGTTGTTTTTTCCTACAGAATAATTTGATTAATTTATAGCTATATAAATATAGAATAATTGTTTATTACCCCAGCGTGTTAGAGCGCGATGAATTACTGTCATAAAGTACATGGAATTTTGTAACTATAGTAAATCTGCATATAATGCATAATATATGTACATATATATATATATATATATATATATATATATATATATATATATATATTTATTTTTCCCCCCTTCACCCAGTACCCCTACGTGAACGACGTTTATTGTTCTGCATGTTCCGTACATTTATAGTACATTACATACAATTGTACTTCATGTTGTTTTTTTTTCCTATTGTTTACATTTTTTTTAATTATTTATAAATAAAACTTAACGCTAAATTGAAAATACAACATTAAAACAAAACTTTAACATAAAAATATTGAATATAGTAAACATTATACCAGTTGAAACAAAAATACATATTAAATAACAAATAAGAAAAAAAATTGAAAATAACCCCAAAATTACTACAAAGTAATTGAAAGCCAAACCAAAATTCTTGTTTATCTATAATATTGATTTCGTGTAGTGATGATTAACCACTCTGCTTTGGCAAATACCTTGAATTGCTGACAATACTTCCAGTTAATATATGTATATAATATATACATATATGTAATATATATTATATATTACATACACACAAATGTTTATTAGGTTCACATATGAAGAAATGAGTGCGTAAAATTAAATGTAATAATAGCGTGTACTACGTACTATCATTCAGATAGTAAATTTAATATTGAATAATATTAGTTGATTTTATATATATGAGAATCTGAATGGTCCGGGTGGAGGTCAACAAAATTCTCTTACATACCAAGAACTGTTTATTGGAAAGTTCACTGGTTCGACACACGTTGAAGGTCTTCTTCAGGGATAAATATACAAAATACAGACTAATTAAAATAAGTTACATGATAAATGTTAAAAATACATAGAGGCATCAAGGTATCTGAGTGTTAAAATATAAACACGGGGGGGGGGGGCATTAGATAAATATACAAAGCAAATAATTATTAAATTCCATAAATTCTAACTATCTGAATCAAAGAAGATGGACAAAATTATAACGTAATCGATGAGAAAAAAAATGAATTTACTAAATGTACGATATATATGCATATGCATTACGTGATCTTTCCAGACACTGACGAATTTTCAATTTTTGAGAACATTAACGATAGATATTGGTTTATTTTAATTCTATTCTAATAAAATATTAACCTTGTTAGTAATTTATATATGTCAATCTTCGCTCTGAGTGTAGTTTAAGCATCGCGAAGAATTAGATGAGCTTTTAAAGTTGTAAATAAAGTAATAAGCGTTGTGCCGACTGATTGATTTGTGAGATTGAGACGGAGTTTGATGAGAGGATTACGTCGAAGGTGATCATAAGGTTCCAAGCAATTATAGGTGCAGTCGTACAATCTTGTTAGAAAACTCCTCAATTGCTTTATTTATGTCATAATAATTTCAAGACCATATAATTCAACATAAACTCATCAATGGCCGCTTAATTTAAAATTTCAATATATTTAAGATTAAACAAAATAGATTGCATATAAACTTGAGTTAATATGGAAAAAAATCCATGCTAAAATAACCAGTTAACCAATTATTATGATTAGCTTGAAAAAAATGTATTGTATATAGAAATACAATAATACAAAATTTAGTCAAGTGTCAACCCCCATCAGAGTATCCCTGAAGAAGACCTGCGATGTGGGTCGGAACAGTTCTGGCTATATAAGAGAATTTTCTTGACCTCCACCCAGACCATTTTCCTCCTTATATATAAGGTTAATTAATATTATTTAATTAACCTTAATTAATATTCAATACAAGTTAATGCATTATAAATTTATAAACAAATTTTGTTCATACAAATTAAAATATAAATATTTAAAAAAACCTTCACTTTACAGCTTATTTGAGGTATCAAATGGCCATTACTACATTTATTCTGTTACATATATATTTATACTGTTTAGAACATCTCTATTTTTTCTCCTTAAAAATACCAAAAATTATATTTTCCAAGTGTTAAAGCGGGTAGCTTGATTTTTTTGGAGATAATTTCGGCCGCTAAGAAACGTGTCGGTGGGGATGTGAAATTTGATAAGATACGAGTCACGTTTTCACCCACCGGTAGTCGAGTCATAAAAGAAGCCTTTTAACTGTGAATTTTTTTATTAAAATATATTTCTGGTTCCGAGCAGCATTGTTAATAACATCTATGTCCTGGGCATATCTTTTAATATCATTGGAAAAGGAAATATCATTCGAGTCCCGGTCCTGGACATATCTTTTCTTTTCAAATAAAAATATTTATTATTTAACACATGCGAGTGGTGTAGCTCAGTTTGTAGAGTGCTGAGTTGCTGAAAGTCCGGGGTTCAAATCCAGCTGTGGCAGATAAATTATGTAATCTGTTAAAAGCTACGGATGGACCCTGTGAGATCTAAAGACCCACCTGGGGCTTCACCCAACCTCTATAAACCAGGTACCTTTAATTATGGGAAAACCCTCAGCGTGGTCTTAGACAAATCACGTACTTGTACAACCGTTGTCCTAGAAACGGAACAGTCTCTTATCATGTACTGAACCCAGGAACCTTCATGGGTTGTAGTGATACATGCTTTTATTACTTAACACTTATATACTAGTGTATTTAGACGAATTAGAGAGTAATCTGCAATATTGAGTAAATCTAGAATGACACAAACTAATATTACAATTTATTTGTACCACAACCTCAATAAATTTTTGCTATGTACGTAGTTAAATTTATTTTCATTAATTTTTTTTACACTACTCAATAAAATAAAGTTATTTTTTAAATATATAAATGTGGTAGTTTTATGGAATTTTCTTTTTTAGTGAATTTCGATAATTCGAAAATTTGATTATCCACACCTGACTATATTAGTTCGGATAATCGACGCTCTACTTTATTAAAAACAAAAAAAACAAAGACCTACTTTATTGGTCTAAGCTACATAAATATTTTTTTCAAATAAATTAAAGCACTGTAATTAGCTTTTATTTTATTATGGTGCATATCGTAATGTTATGTAAGTGAATCACATGAAGTCACAAATACTATTTTGAAAATACTTTTATGAAAATACTAGAGTATTAGTGTGATTATGAAACGTTGTAAAATATAAAGATATGAATTAGTAAGTTCCATTAGTAAAAACATCTCTCACTAAGTACTTCAGCGTTTTCTCAAAATTATGTTTTCAAACTTCATGCATTGTATTTGTCACCCCAGGAGTACACATCTGCTTACGAAGCTGTGAAAAAAATTGGAAACATTTTAAAAAATAAAATCATGTTTATACCAGTGCTTAGTCTGCCCTCTACCAGTGCTTAAAGCTTTAAAAATATATTTGTAGCACAGATACTGCAAGGTATTCGGATACATTTACAAGAATCTCTACACATTTTCCATTCCGCTCAGCTAACAATACATTCGAAATAGACCCCAGTATGTTAAGGATGTCGGTAGGCAGTTACAACTGTAAGAAATCTAAATTGTAAAGGGGAGGGAACAAAGCTTACAAGGGCCAGATAAGGAAACGCTAGAGCGTAGTAGCTCTCCCGGCTTCCCGAGCTTTGAAATTCTGCTTTTGCCGTTGTTAAATACTGGAAGTGGAATTTGTCTCAGGAAGACATCGCTAGTGATAAATCAGGGGTAATTGTTGTTAGGGTTGAATAGCGGTACCTCCTAGGAGGGAGAAATGTTTTCTTGCCCTGGTCTTCTTTGTGTTCCAACCTCCTTGTAATGGCTGGTTAAGGTCCTATTCAACCTACTTGGACCGTCATTAATATGCACGGCACCGCAAAAACCACAAGTAATTTTTTTGTTTCGTTTTTATCAGGCTCAAATAAAATGTTTCAGAAATATAAAAAAAAAATTAATGCCAGGGAATGGCTATATGTTGTCCAAAAAATAACCCTGTCAGCGGACGTCGATTTTTTTCTTTTTATTTAATAAGTTTAAATGAATTATTTATAAGCATTCCCAAATAAATTACAATAAAAAATAGAGGTATTTTCATCTTATTTCTCAATGATCGTCTGTACACCTTGAATGGAATGTGTTTTCTCTAAGTTTATTGAATGTCTTATTTATGGATTCATTTCCATACACAATGGGAGCTATCTGGAGATCTCCCCCGAATCATTTACCAACATAAATATATATTATTTATTGAACTCAACGTCACTTAATGATGCTAATATGGCTAATCGAACGATCCTAAAGTGGGAGTAGTAAATTTTGTCTATCCAGGTATAATTAGGATAGTGATCTTTTACGAGTACCTGACACAGTACAACCTCGAAACTCCTATTTTACGCCCCTTTCAAAGGATGCCACAACCAAGGGGTTCTACTTCTTTAAATCAATTTTAAGGTAACCTAGAAAGTTGTTACGCTAACCACTACACCACACCTATCATACTACTGATTGCTATTTGATTGTGCTAAGTTATTCATTGTAAGGGGCAGACTGGTACAGTTTCTAATACAACGGTTGTGAAGGGTGGTCCGAAATAATGCTCAATCCCTACATTTTTCTTTAGGGGGCGTTCTATAGGGTAAGCCTATAGACTGACATTCGCTTTCCCACTTGAAGTGAATAAAAGAAATTTGGGATTAATGTGGGGGGGGGGATTTAATGTGGATTTTACAAGATTCATTATTTATTTTCTTGATGTCACGGAGTCCAATGGTAGGACATTCTTTACTGGCGATTTTGTTCATTATTATAGTCTAATACTACATACTGTCCATGTCTGATTGAAGTATTAATATTGGCATCGTCTAACTGAAGCTTGGCAAGAAGCTAATGTGATAGTGACAAAATCTAGGCGTTGTGTGCTAGGCTAGTGGAAGAGATAGGAGCCTGTACTACAGTCTTAAATAATCCCTCAATTGAGGAAAAGTAAGTCTTTTATCCTTGAGAAACCCGATGAGGTGAAATTGGAAACAAACGCGTATAGCTGTTGGTTTTGGTTTATAATTTCTCATCAGTTTTGTGTTAACCAAAATTCATTATTTTGAATAGTTTAAATCTAAGAAGCGTAATCTTCTCTAATCTGATAGGTATAAAAAAACCCAAATAAAATAACCTTCGAGACTATTCAGGCAAGCAGTGTTCTCCATTAAGTATTACATACTACTTTAAAACCAACATTTCTAACTTTTATACTTTATTACAAAATTTTAATGATTAAATTTATGACGTGATCAGACAAAAGAATTTTGAAGGAGTTAATCCGCGAAAGGAAGTAGAGAAGAGAGAAAATTACCATAATAATTCGTCTAATGCAGATTATTGGAAACAGAGAACATTAGGTTAAATCTTATTAGTCAAAATAAAAGCAAAATGGTATTATTAAAAATCTGTACAAACACTATTGAAACTACATCACACCTTTAGGATTCAAGTCTAATCTTCTTTAAACAGAGAAGAATCATTCATGATTTTCGCGTTGTAGATAGTTTGCACTAAATGAAAGTCACAAACTGGTGTTTGCTCGATTTTCAGAAAATGATATCATCTGCTTAGATTTTCTTCTACAAAAATAAACTCTCAAAAATTCAACTCTCTCCACAAAAAAACCAAACAAAACAGAAGAATCTGATCTATTGGATTTTTATAATCTGTTGACAGCCGTGGGATCTGACGACTCTCCTGGGTCTCACCCAGACTCCATAAAGTGGGTATCACTGATTGGAGAAAAAACTTGGTGGTTGAGTGTGATATCGGGCCATGCATTGTACACAAGACCACTCATGGGTTCTAGGGGTAGATATGTGTGTGTATAAATATATATATTTATTTATAGGTATTGCTCTGAATGGGAGTAAGGTTACTAATTTAAAAATGATTATTAAAATACTGTTCCACTAAAACCCTTGAAGTGTTTTGGGTTCGGTACATGGTAGAGATCACATTCAGAGACGATATTTTCCCCTCTGCATATGTAACCACTTCCTAAAGGTCAGGTGAACTCTAGGAGGGCCTGCATCTGTCGGACCAATCACCTCAACAGTTGGTAGTGGTATTTTTTTTTATTGGATTTTAAAATCGTTCGTTTTCTACGTTATTATTTTTAGGAAACCATAGAAGATAGGTATTGTATTTCTCAAAGTAAGACTAAAACATAAAAATTACCAATCTATGTTAATGGCTTGATTTCGGAAAAAAAATAGGCTTTAAGTAGGCTTTGGAATCGACATCGTGTTAAAAATTGGGTAAACTGAAACATTGCGTTAGCGATTATTTATTTTATTTTTTATGTCGATTACAAAAATTTATTCCGGTAATTATTCCGCAGGTGTCGCTTTGAGTTGAATCACAACAAGATTTAACTTTTCATTCGTTTCCCCTTTCATATTTTCACAAAATACAAGTTATCATGAGCTTAGTTTGGAACAACACAACTTGTTCCAGACAACACCTATCTTTTAGTATGGAAAAGAGAATAAAATTACGGGGATATGTGTATCCTTTGGTAATCAATTCATCTATAAATGAACGTTTCACCAAGTATATATTATCTATACTTCGAAATGTTACTTGAAACGTTCATTTCTTGATGAAATAATTGTGGAAATATACCTATTATAAAATTAAATTCTATTTCCCTTACTAAAGCTCACAATAACTTCTATTTTTGGAAAATATTAAAAATGAAACTAATAAACCGGTAAGGCTTGTTGTAACTCATCCCGAAGGGACAACTTGCGGAACAGATACCTTTATTCCTTATTATGAGTAAAATACATAATAATGTATCGAAATAGATAATATATAGAGAGAATATAGTGGAGAGTAGATAGTAGATATATGGGAGAGAAGCACAGGTGAGCTGGGGCGGTAGGAGGTCATTGACCCCGCCCGATCCCTCAGATGTCTCCGTCTAGTTCTATCCTTTTCCATTCAATCCCTCTCTCTCTCTTTACAATCCACTCATACCGATTATATCTATATTGCCATTATCATTGTTATGTCTTCTTTCAATTATTTATCTCGTCCTGACTTATATTTTAATCTCAACTGTCTAAATTTCCTAGTCCAATCTCCTCAAGAGCCTTCTGTTAGCGTAACTGGCTCTTTCCCTTTTAAAACGATGTTGGTGATTCCGTAAATCGTTTGATGATTATATAAATTGTCTTATAAATTTATAATTATATACACGAGTTGCTTATTGATCTACTTAAAGTAACCGGATAAAATAATCCCGGTCGTTAGATTTAGCGAAGGTCCATTGGTTCAGTATTTGGTAGAGACTGTACTGTTTCTAGGACAACGGTGGTATAGGTAGGTGATTTGTAGGGATGGGTAGATACTAGATTTTCCTGTATCTGATACAAGTGATACTGATACTTTTCTGTATCTGATACTTTTACTTGATACTGTTGTAGTTGAATACAGAAATATCCCGACTCTTACTCTTCTAATGCGCTACACAGAAGCCTTTCTTGGGGCATCAGTTTTTGTTATCATTTTTAAAGGAAAATAGTTATTCGCCGAAATAGTAACCTGCACAAGGCATCAAATGATTAAAATCATGTTTTTTATAGGTTAATTATTTTTTGAAAGCTATGGAATTGAAAAATAAACAAACTATTTTAACCCTATCTCAAACTTTTGCTATTCACGTTCCAAGACACGTAGAATTAGGGTTGTAATATAAAATTTGTCTGTCCGCCGGCGCACGCTATACTCTTTAAAACGCTATAGCTGGTCCCCCCCCCCCGATTTCAATCATTTATGTCAATTGGCTTTACTTTATGGTATAGATATATTCATTAATGAACCCATATTTCCCCGTACATAGGTCGAGGTTTTTTTGCAAAAATTGCTCGTGAAAAATCAGATATTAGGAGGCGATTTCGGAAAATGTTATTTCAACTACCCTTTACCGTTAACTAAGTTCATAGTTTATTTTCGTTTCTACATATATGATAAGTGACTAGTTACAGATTATATTGATAATAAGTGAAAACTTGTTCACTATTATTTTTACTTATTTATTTATTAATACTAAGGGGAAATGCGGCGAAATTGGTCTTTCGCCGGTAATTAAATCAGGGGAGCTTAAATCAGTGGTTGACTGTAGCTTATTATTTATTTATTTTTTATTAAAAGGACCGTGATTAATAGTAGATAATAATTTTTTTTTAATCCGTAAGACGGTGTAATTTTTAGGGATGGGTAAGGTTGTATCAATCTGACCGTATCTGATACTTGTATCAATTGATACAAAAGTATCAGGTGCATTTCGACTGTATCTGATACTTGTATCAACTACTTTTTAGTATCAGATACAAAGTATCAGATTGATAAAACCTTACCCATCCCTAGTGATTTGTCCGGTATAACGCTCAATCTCCATTTTTTCCCCAATTAATGGAATCCTCTTTAGTCTGGGTGAACCGTCTGTATGTTCCACGAGGACCACCCGTGGCTGTTAACAGATTAAATAATTTACCTTCCACAGCCGGATTTGAACCTATAACCTTCACCACTTTACATGCAGAGCTACCCTGCTCCCATGTCATGGGTTATAAAAGATAATATTTTTTGAAAGCTAATGATCTTATTAAAGCACTTTTCTTCATTTCCTGTTTCATGGATACATTGGCAGGTTATCCATAGCTCTTTTGTAAAAGGTACTGCCTTCGAAGATATGGGCTATTGACAAGCTCTCGCTGCACTTCTCGCATGTTGGCGGGTGTTCATCAGTAATCAGGTGAGCGTGGGTAAGCCTTGAATGTCCTATTCTAAGTCGTGTAAGGACCACTTCCTCTCCTCGGATGCTACGAAAGGAGCTGCTCCATGGTTCTTCATCAGTTTTTAAATGCTTCAATTTATTTGGAGGGATATGGTCACATAAGGCCTGCCACTCTTGGAGTAAGTGCTGTCTTAGTCTTAGTGTCGCGCTAGCTCAGGTGGGGTCAATATAGCTTTACCACGATATACAAGTAAATAGTATGAATGATATATCCGCAGCCACGGTGAATAAATGGTCGAGTTGAATTAGTAGTCCTAAGATTAGTTAATTGTACTGAAAGAAGCGGAATGGGGTCATTATCGTAGTGTATATCTGGTTGTATATATATATATATATATATATATATATATATATATATATATATATATATATATATATATATATATATCTGGTTGTCCCGTATTCGCTTGAAATGGAGATAATGCTTATATATTATAACTGCATTTCAGGCTCAAAAAAACTAGAATGAAACGATTCCGCTCCCTTCAATTAACTCTCTCTCCGGACAAAATTCGACTTAACACACTTATTTACCTGGGATGTAGATATAATGGAAAGAAAGTAAAAGCAAGTAGAGAAATTACCTAATGGTTGTACTCAAATAACTGATTTAAGTCAGGTCACGAGGCCATCTTATTTTCAGACGACTAGGAAGATTATCTGGAATTCAAGAGGAAGCTAGGTTTGAAACTAATGAGTTTGAGGGGGAAATAAAGTTTCTCATAATAGAATTGATATCGGGTTCGGGCCGAATCAGCAACAAATGGGACACGGAGGTCATTATGGATGACTCCATTAGTAACAAAAATTATCATTAGGAGCATTAAGAATTGGATACTAGAAAAATGTCTCAGTGGAGCCCCAAATCTCAGCTCAGTGACTAGGCCATATAAAGTATTTTGTAATTAATCGTAAGTTTAAAACTTTGTCTAATTAGTATTGAAGTAGCCTGGAACGGGAAATATGGCATGAGTAAATTCGAGACAAAGTAAGGAAAGGACAAAGGAAGCATTGTGGGTTTTACTAAGGATTTTTGATTGTAAGAATTCAAAAGCTTAGTAGAACCTCAAATGTCCTAAGCTCTAAATGGGTCTTATAATAATCATGTATATGAGTCTTTTTGTAGATAATTAATTAATCGGGAGCTTTAAGTATGTAGGTTTGAAACTAATGAGTTTGAGGGGGAATAAATTTTCTCACGAAAGTATTGGTATGAGGTTTGTAAAAACTTAAATGAATTCCCACGGAATCTCAATGGATTTAAAAAAAATGTATTTCAAGTAATTTAATAAGTGAATGATGAGAGTCACTCAGATTTTTTCTCAATATGAATAATTGGAATTGAAATGTAATTGGTCTTGATAGATGTTAATAGGCTTCTTCAGGAATGCCTTTACCCTACAAGAATGTTCTTATTGGGACTTAGTTGAAAATATTTTCGTTTTACGAAATTCCGAATAAGCAAAATGTCATGTTCTACTGGTTATAGTTCCACGTTTTTTCCCCATGTTCTTGGCTTCCGCGGTTACTTCCTACTCAGGAGAAGATTACTCCGGAACAAGCTTTTTAACAATGCAAGACCTGGCCAACATCCTTCGGCGTAGGAAAGACGGCATCTTTGTACCTTAATTGAAACCCAAATTGGCTCCTGTGATAAGGCCAACCAAAATAAGTGATCTTCTATCACTTTAGATGTAAATCATTCCCTCCTCTTTGTAACGGTAGTCGCATTATTAGTCAAAAATTTCTGTGCCCTTCTTAATTGCTCGGCGAAATAAAAATTGTATTTCTTGATTTAATTTGATAACCTCACACTGAATCAGAGGAGTGAGAGCGTGTAGAATGTGCATTATAATTAATTCATTCATTGGAAGGAAACAGCTGAGATTTAAACCGAAATAGTCTAGCAACCAATTATTGAATTACCTAATAATGAAATATCTTTTAACTAACTTCCATATTTGATGAGATAATAATGCTATTACTTTAAAGTTGCAAACACTTTCCTGTTACTTGTAATTAAGTTTGGTTTACAAGTTATATTTCCATAGTTGACTACATTAATTTATGCTAGTACATATAATGTGTGTTGGCATTTTCAAATTTTCGCTCGCTTTTCTAGCTATTTGGCCCAACATGACATGATGCCGTCTTATTTCTCATAGTTTTAGTCCGGTTTTGAACCTGAAGTTTCGGGTGCATAAAGCATTGCTTCACTTTACGAGTGAAATAGTGTAAAAGACAATTTTGGAAATCAGAAGCTACCCGCTTTTGATCTCCATTATTTGATACGCCTTATATATTCTTTAAAAAAGGTCATATGATTAATGATTTTGATTTATATTAATTAATTAAAGAAACCATCGAGTATCTTTGTCATTCGTGACTTTTTTTTTTCTTAAGAGATTTACAAAATGTTTATGGATTTTCTGGTTAGTTGGATTTCTGTTTAAATTTAAGATAAAATTTCCCTACTTGATTTCTCTTTCTCTTCATGCATAATAATCAGCTTATCATACATAAAAATCCTAGAAAACAGCAACCTTGGGCATAGAAGGTTGTTATACTAGCCTCTACAATTATACCGATATCGGTCGACAAGACATGCCTTACAAAGATTCTGATAGCCCAGATGAGACTACCATAGTTGTTTATTTATCTTGGTCATTGGTGACTTTTCTCTACATAGAAATGTAAAATAATGTCTATAGACCTCTGGATAACTGAATTCCTTTTTAACTTTAAGATAAAATTTCCCTACTTTCTTTCTCTTTCCCTTCATACATCCCCTAACTGGACGATGAAACAGTGGTATTCCTAAATTGTTCCAGATATAGGTATGATGTATCTGCTATCTCATAGGCTGGGGACTCCCCATTTTACGTATCTTCCGAAGAACTGCATAACCAGTGCAACAAGACATTCCTTACAAAGATTCCGATACCACGGATGAGGTCACAATAGTTTTCTCTTCCCTTTCTTCGGATATTTGTAGCGGAGTGGAACCGTGAGGAAGTGGCCGGATGAAGAGGATGTTCTAGCAATAAATTGTGTCCAGTTTAAACGGGTTTGGGTGGACCCCTGTGGACGGGAGGAAAGTTTTTTCTTGCCTCCTTTTTTATTTGCCTCTTCCCTATTATTTCTTTTTTTAACTGCCCTGACATGAATGTTTTTGAGGGAAGGCTCTGGAGAGTTATGTCACCGATGGCCCCCTCGTTATTGCGTTGCGACCTTTCGTGGAGACGAGACTGCCATCCGCGTCAATCTACACCGTCTCCTTGAGGAAGGCAATAATTTTGGAACTGTATAAGGAACGGAGAGGATAAATCTGAAGGTAATGCTTTCACATTAATTACGGATAAAATACACGGAGGAGACTGGCGGCTACATTGCTGCAGTTTACTATTGTTCTTCAGTATGGCTTCAAGGAGGGGCTTAAATACATAAAAACTCTAATAAACTATGTAATTTATATTAGATTATATAATTTTGTTCTTTAAATTCATGATTATCTCTATAAGAGGCGGAGTAATGTCCACAGTTTGTTTATTATTCATTTAATGCCATATTATTCTGCTTATCGGACAACACTACAGAGTCCTAATTTTTTCCGATGTATGCATAATTTAGAGTATCTGACATCGTAAACGCTCGGGACCCCCTTTTTAAGACCATTTCGAAGGACGGCATAGCCAATGATTTTTTCTCCCTTTTTAAAATTCCTATGGCTACCTAGGCTGCGAACCTTTGCCTCTGGCATACAATGTGCATACTTGACCACTTTTAAATAAGTAGGCTGAAAATATTAAGTGAATGGATGTAACCTGGTTTTGAAACCATACACATGGCACATCTTAGCCAGAAACATCGTCAAATCGAAGAGGATCCTCTTTTAAAATATAAAGATGTTCGGAAAAATGTTGTGAACATCGAATTATTGTTTTTTAGCAGACTTGCCTATATACTAATTATAGAGTTCTAACATCAAACACCAAATTAAACATACTAGGTGCAGAATATTAGATCGAATAAATTTCGTGATTTTACCCAAAATGAATTATCCTGATTCTTAAGAAAATATTTGAATAAATACGATAAAATTTAAGGAATTAAATAATAACATTATACTATGTTAAGAAACCTCCCTATAGGTCGCCCCTAATATAAATATAGAATTATATCATATTTAATATAGATGATAGAAGCCTCATATGTGGTAATAATATAAAATAAACCTCTGTATGATAATAAAAAAACTGTATGAGCATATATCGCCAAGCGAGAGAGTTAAGTTTTATACCGAATGGACGAAGCACATTAAATATTTATATATTTTGCGACATTATTCTTTTCCGATTCCAGATTTACATATCCGAAAATGCCGTCTTATGAAACATCGCCTCTTATCTTGATGTGCGTGGATAGAACAAGAGTGGGCTCAGGACATTGTAAAGTTTATCTCGAAGCGGCGACCCACGGAGTGAAATAAAATGCAAGCACTGATAGGGGATACACCTTCGTTGTAGACGTACCATGGCACAATTCGTAAATCGGAATGAATTAGTAATCGGTTGCACACAGATATGAGGGCTCGTTGCACAAGGAATAACGCCTTGCCCGGGATGAACTATGAACACTCTCAGCTGGGATGAAGTTTCCTGGATATTTATTCCTCGACTCTGAGAATAAATGAGCAATTAATTTTATGTTTAGGCCTCCCTCCCCGTTTCCCTCCCCACCTCTCTCCCTTACTCCCTCTCTCTGTTCCCTCCCTCACATTCTCCGACTATTCGGCTATAGAAGGGACCCCAGGCCATCTTATTTACATATATAAAATATTATCAGGGCCCGGCCATATTTTCCCTCCCCGAGAGGTTAAAGGAGGGGCATGTACGAGGAGGTTTTTATGGAAGAATGACTTGTAATGTAAAAAATGTTATGAAGTGGGCTCGATCCCGGGGCTAGAATACCCTGGATAAGTTGTGATTCGTAAAGTCCTGATACCGAGTATAATACAAGCAGCGGCTCGGATCTTCTAGATCGCTGGACTGGGTTGGAAAGGGAAAGCCATTCCTTTCTACTTAGATACCGTTCGTGGCTGCTTTGTAAATTGCTTAGTTAAGCTTAACACTAATAAATTATATTCTCCGTATCATTTCTTATTCGCTTAATTGTTTTCTTTGTATACTATTAAAGGCATTCAAGTCATTTTTGTGTTATCATTGACTGCACCCCCTGGCCAATTCAATCCATCAAATATACTATTATTTAAAATAGACTATGATTATCGATCATTACTACGCCATAGTGAATCTGATTTTATTTTGATGATTTAAAAAAAAAATAGTGAACCAGTTGAATAAATAATTTTAAAATTATCAGCTCATCGAATTACACAAATTTTAATGACTCAGCACCTAAAGTGTTTACAATAATGTGATTTTTGAGACACTTTCACTTTATATTTATTTTTCCAAATACCAAAAAATATTGTATACTATAATTATAATGAACCCATTTTTGTATTGTATAATTGTATTTATGTTAAATGACTAGATGAGGGAAGGAACCAGGTTGGATTGTAGTGACCTAGAACTAACTCTCACGAATGAGAATACTATATATATATATATAGTATACAGAACTATTACTTGCAGACGCTTTGATGCATAGCGTTTATAATGTTATTCATCATGGTTAAACGTTCTTACTTAATTTACCAGTAGCATGAAAAAAATATCCTCATATATGAAGTATAACATACAAATAATTATACAAAACTATAAACTATAGAAGGCAGATTGGAATGAACGAAATATTTGTTGATCCACAATAATTGAAAGTCAGGTTTGTATATTACATGAGTGTATGGAAGCATTGTATAAACGACAGGATTTTAATTACTATTGTATACTAAAATTATAATGAACCCATTTTTGTATTGTATAATTGTATTTATGTTAAATGACTAGATGAGGGAAGGAACCAGGTTGGATTGTAGTGACCTAGAACTAACTCCCAGTCACGAATGAGAATGTTATATCTTGTCTTCATGTCGGTGTCTTTAATGGCTCAGCGTTTCCTAGTTCAGATTGTTATGTGCTTTTAGTTACATTTAATCTTATCTTCTCTTCTTCTTCTCGGTCGTTATTGATTTTTTTTTTTAATTTATCTAATTGTTCTTAACCTAAATGTTTGTGTAATATAATTGGAACCGAAATTATGGAATCTGAAGATGTAGTTCTTGGCTATTTACTTAGTAATATTATTATTATTATTAGTTACTTCTTGGTGATTTCTCAGAAGTTTATTAGTTTATTACACTATTACGCATTATAAAATATTCATCAATTCATCATCCTACTTGATAAATAATAAAGATTTGAGAATTTCTATCATTTGAGAATAAAAATAATCTTCAACGGTTTAATTAGCACCAGAAAATAACCTACTCATCTAGTCATACAGTCGCTGTACCACCTTCCAAAACACTTAAAAATAAATATTAATTGTATTCCCATTAATTAACTCTTTACCACACCTTTCAAATGGACAGTGTAAAAAAAAGTAAGTATTATATATCTACAGCCCCGGTGAATAAGTGGTTAGGTCTAATTTTTTTCAAAAATGAAAAGTGGGATCGAGTTATTTTCGTAGTGAATAAGGGGCTAAGTAATGCATTGACTTGAAAAGGAGTTATTGTTCATATTACAACCCCATTTTAAGGCAAAAACTACGAGAATGATACGATCTCGGTTATCTGAAAGCAGTTAACTCTCTCACCACGAAATACGACTTAACTACTTATTCACCGGGGTTGTAGATATAAGCTACGTGGTAGTCTTAAACCGAAATTATAAAGAAATTAAAAAGTAACCAAACAATAGCTAATGATATAAGTAAGGAAGAAAATAGTTGGGGGTGCAGTCTAATAAAAACACTAAATAAGTGGTTACTTATTTAATTATGTGCCGACGTTTCGACCAACTTTGTGGGTCATCTTCAGGGCTAAGAAAGGAAACGAGACAAAATAACAGAACTATAAAAATACATTGCAGACTAAGTATATGATAAATGAGAAAAAATATATATGTAGAGAGGTAGAAATTTAGAACAAAAGTGAGGGATATATATGTATAAAAAATAATTACAGAGAAAATGTACAGAACGGTGGTGATGCCAAAAAGATTTTTTTACAAAGATAAAAGAAGGAAGTAAACAGAAAGTTATTTAAAAAGAAAAAGTATAAACATCAGAGGTGAGAAGTAAAATTATGGAAAAGGTAGTAGAATATATATAAAAAACTATAAAATGTAAGATAATAGACTCCTGGGGAGTTTACATAAGTAAAATGAAAGAAGGTATAGCCAAAATGATATTAAAGAGTAAATAAAGGAAAAATAACAGTAGCAAGTCAAGATATAAATATAGAGTATAAAAGTTTTTAAAAATGCATACATATAGTATGGAGTGGTATAAATGTATGACATAAATATACAAGGAACGTATAGAAATATAAGTAACAATATGGTATGAGCATGTGAATAGAATGACATATGATGAAAAAGTGATGTTAAATGCTAATGAAATCTCAAATAATAATAACATATGATGGATGCCAAAAAGCTAATATGAGAAAAAGGTGTGCAAATTGGAGAAGGAAAAGGGTGAGGAGAAGATATGAGTAATAAAAATGTGAATACCTGTAGCAGCAGGAGGCTGAAGCAAGACTGACAAAAGGTCTAACTGACAAAAAAATACGTTATGAAGGTGTTGCCAGCGATATCTGACGGCCAAAAATATGACTAATTTTTGTTTTTATTTTTTAATTGTATATTAATAGTAATTTTTATTGACTATTTTTAAGAAATATTGACTATTTTTAAGAAATATTGACTATTTTATTATATTTAAATGTGTATCATGACTATTTTATAGAGGGCCACGAAAAATAATTACTAAATTAATGGGAAAAGGTAGGGTGATAAAACAGTAGGATTTGATGTCAAGAGGTCAAAATAAGTATTATAGGAAAGAGACTATAGTAGTAACAGAATGACAATGGGAAGGAATAACAAGGTAAACTAATTTAAGGTTTTTTTAGTAAGTTGAAAATTTGTGAGTAGAAAGAGGATAAGTTGTTTGAATCGATCTTGAGGTTAACTGTGGAGGAATCTAAATTTATGTGGATAGTTTCAGAGAGTATGCGTTTATCATGGTTGGGAACAGAAGCTAGGATGGATGTATTATCAAAGTCAAAATTGTGTTTAAGGGATAAGGCGTGTTCGGAGAGTTTTGATGCGGTAAGGTTATGGGAGGAAATGGAGTATTTGTGTTGGTAAATACGGTCTTTAAGGAAGTTCTTAGTTTCGCCGATGTAGGAGGAGTTGCGATTAGGAGTAGAGCAGGGGATGCGGTAGACGACATGGGAGCGTTGTTTAAGGGGAATGGGATCTTTTACTTTGGTATAAATATTGGAGAGTTTGTCGTGGGATTTAAAGGCGATGCGTGAATTGGGGATAGATGAACGAAAGGATTTTTGAATGTTATGTGAGAGGGTGGGTATATATGACATGGATCTGTATATAGAGGTAGATGGCGGATGTGGAGATAGGGTGGGGGTGGGTGGGTTGTTATAGGCATGGATGAGTTTATTGATAACGTACGGAGGAAAATTGTTTTTTAAAAGGATTTCTTTGATTCAGTGGGTTAGTTTTATGGAAGCAGGGGTCAGCGAGGGATAAGCCACGGTGGATGATATTTTTGGCGACGTTTATTTTTTGGTGGTGCGGATGTTGGGAGTAGTAATTGAGGAGTCTGCCAGAATAAGTGGGTTTTGTATACTAATCTGTGGATAAGGTGTGGTTTGGATTTTTAATGATACGGAGGTCAAGAAAGGGTAGTGAATTATTCGATTCTAGTTCAAAGGTGAAATGGAGGCGGGGATGGTATGAGTTGATGCTGATAATAGTTCTGGAATAATGTTTGGATTTAGGATAAGGAGGAGTTCGTCCACATATTTTTTAATAATAATGATCTCGTCAAGGAACTGGGGTAGAATGGAGTCAAGAAGGTCGTTTAGAACAATATTGGAGAGGTCAGGAGCAAGGGGATTTCCCATGGCAAGTCCAGAAATTATAATATAATAGCTAATATGATATATATATATATATATATATATATATATATATATAATAGCTAATGATAACTTAAACAAAAGTTGGCCCGAGGATATTTTAAAGGGCCGCAAAATTGGGATTCCAAGCCTGTGTGGTCTCCGTTACTCGTTAAAAATTCCTTTTCTGACTATGCTTGGATCGAAAAAAATTAGTACCATACTGTAGATTAGGCATAGTACCGTATGGTAAGTGACCTTAAATCCATAAACAATTTGGACATAATGATACAGTATAAAAAAAAAAAAAGAAATAGTAGGTTTTTAAGATGTCAAAAACAGTCTGTTTTTATTCTTGATTTACTTCTATGAAACCTTTTGGTTAGATATATGAAGGTGAAGAAAGGGATGGAATTTGAAAATGATTCTAACTCCAAAGTTCTTGGCACACCTATCTAAAGTCTTCATCGACGAACTACTTTTTTACACAATTCGGCTTATGTCATATAATCCAGCATTTTCCGAAGCGGTACGACTCGAAATTCCATCCGCTAGAAGAAGGAATAAGGACACAGATACAAACAGAGACCCTCAAGAGAAGAAGGAGGAAAAATAAGAAATAGAAAGGTAAAAAGAAAAGACGGAGTGAAGCCGAGAACCGGACATTCATCATACAATCTACTTTTTGTGGCGCCCCACTCCTTAGTCCGGTAATAATTGTTAGTAGGCACCTAGCGGCTCTTGGTTGGATGCTCATTGTGAGTGTCGGGGAGGTATCGTCTGTCCCCAGTTCAGGGAAGCACTTGAAGAATACTTCAAGAATAATAAGTTGGAGTTTTAAGACCCCGTAAAATAAATAAAATATAAAATGTATGATCTAATTTATTTATTTGAATGGGAAAGAAAATGGTGTATGAGGAAGGAAACGGTCCGGGTGGAGCTCAGAAAAATAATTTCTTAAATAGGGTTGAACTATTTATTCGAACCAACGTTTCAACTCACATTGTAGGCCTTCTTCAGGCCTGGATTGGCATAGATCATAGTTCATCTCTATTTAAGAAATGCTTTCTCTAACCTCCACCCAGGCCATTTCCTTCCTCAAATAAGGTCAACTAATATTATTCAACATATTTATCTTGAAAGTGTAACAAATTGGCTACTTTATTTTTCCATTTTTCGGATTTGCATCTTTTTATAATTTTAGGGTTCTCTAAATTAATTGTAATTTTTTTATTTCTGTCCCCCCATTATAAAAATATATCTATATGATCTATTAGAGAATCAAGTCATCGAAATGTACTTTTTTTCAATTTAAACGAAAATTGTCATGATTGTATCATATCCATCTACATAACTCAGGAAAACTCGACTTCTTTTACTGGGTAAGTGCACGATGGGATTTCAGAGTAACTTCCTAATAAATTCGAATATTTGATGAACTATTTTGTAACATTCGGATTTTCCAGGTACCCTCACGTTACAAGTTAGTTTACACGACTAATCGAATTAATACGAACTTATACGGTTATACTATTATAACCAAATCTATTTTCATACAGTACCTTACACGTGTCTACGTAGATCGGATTTTGGAATTTATATAATCCAGAATCGCTAGAACCGGATCTTTGGCACATTCATCTTAATCTACCCATCAATGTTTTAAAGCGCCCCATTCCCTAAAATTCGTCATGCTTCGCCCTTAACAAAACACCTGCTCACATTTAAATTAAGTGCTCATTTAACTTGGAATGTTACTAATTTTCATTTCTTTCAATTTAATATATTTCTTAAAATATTTTCTTAGCAACGAAGACAATTTATTTTGGATAAAACCACGACATATATTCTAAATAAAATTCCATCCCTAACGTGTGCTTGACCAAGACATTAGAAATATTACCTAAATATTTTATTTATAGGCTAGTCTACTAGGAAGCCACAACTCGATCTTTAGAGCATTTTTAAACCTCACTGTTATTTTCAAGAGAGGTCCTACTCATCCATTTGACGATATTTTTGGCTAAAATGCGCCAAATATTTTTCTAATTGTATTTCACACAATATTCTCAGCCTACTTATTTTTATAGGGAGATCTATAATTATTATTTCTATAGGGAGCCTACTATGCCTAAGAGTTGGCCTTTCCCCTGGATTTTCCCCAATCTTAATTAAATCTGGTAAGGCAAAATAGAGGGTTCCGAATATAGCATCGTCCGACTAACCACAGCCGCATGAAGTAATATTAAATGAATAAACTTTGTAAAATCATTATTCATTAAAAAAAAGTAATATAAAAAAATAAAAATAATATTCTTAAGAGAGGACCAGTTTCTTCCATTGATTCGGCAACATCTCTTGCCACAATGTGCAAAATATTTTTCTTACCATATTTCAATTAATTTTCTCAGCCTACTTAAATAATTATCTGGAATACTAGAGAGTTAATGAAGTATCCAGTATTTTCCCCACCTGACTGGCCATAGGAGTGCGTTGGTGCTCTGGAACGTGGTAATGTAAATCGAGGTTGCCT
This sequence comes from Troilus luridus, assembly GCA_964056705.1. NCBI lineage: Eukaryota > Metazoa > Arthropoda > Insecta > Hemiptera > Pentatomidae > Troilus > Troilus luridus. The sequence continues at coordinate 67,069,137 of OZ057413.1, forward strand.
AGGGAAAGAGAAATCGCCTTAGCCTGCTTAATTGAAAGGCGGAGAACATAGCGTGCATAGCTGGTACGGAACATAGGAGTACATAGCTGGTAAAGAACATAGGAGTACATAGTGAATAGCCTTGGAAGCCGTTCATCGACCCCCGCGACATCCGAAAGATTGCACCTTACGGCCCTGCCATTGCATTAATTGCACCGGAGAGAGCTAATTATTGCTGCTACCATTACTTTCGATGGTTTAATAGCAGCGCTAGTGAAGGAGTCAGCCTTCAGCGTAGGAGTAGCTTCACTCCCCGCCTCCCTCCCACATTCCTCCCCGGCTATGAGTGTTATTTTTAGGAGAGGAATACAAACATCCTTCGAGGATACTTGAGTTATCGGCCTCTGCTGGTTAGGATAGTCTTCTCTCCCGAGGATGACTTGGACTTATTTTGACTCTCATTAACCTTTGAATTGTTACGCTGCGTTATTCTTGTTAAAATATTTTATATAGCTATCGTATCCTACATCAAATCTACAGAATTGTTGAAAATAGTTGCTGTTACAGATATTAATAAGCTTTACACAAACTATGTACAACGAACTACAAAACCCTTTAACCCAAATAAGGTATTTCTTAGTATAATTAGGCACAATCCTGGATTGGTGGATAAACAGAATAGGAATCCTTACAGATGAAAGCTGTCTAGCTAATCTAACAATGTAGATGAAATGGAATTTATGGGTGAATATTTTTATTCCTGTATTTGGGAAGTTTGACTTTCGAGGCATTTTAATGTAAGAATTGCATATTGAGAAATGTTGAAAACGGCGGGGGTGTACAGTCATTAAACTTTACATAAAATGAATACAACTTATTTTATTTGGTTTAATTTTTACCATCATCAGGACTGAGAATAAAACAAAACAGAACAGAATAACAATAACTACTACTTGCATTCATAGAGGTCATCTGACTTTATTCGTAGCATAGTATGGAGAATTAAGGATTTGAGGAAGGATTTTGCATTGTAAGGATTGGATACCAGAGGAATTCGAGGTCTTAATGCAGCCCCAAAGCCCTACTCGGCCCGAATAAGATTTTAATATTTATTTTTATGTCTTTTGTAATTAATTTGGAGTTGTCTTAAAGAGTATATATGTGTTGAAGTAGCCTGGAACAGCGAACGGTTGTTTGTCTTTTGAGTCTAGTATGAGGATTCCAAGTTAAACGTTTGTCAATATGTATTCCTAAGTATCAGCTCTGTTCTACATGAATCAGTAGGATATTACTGAAGTATCCTGGTGGACGGAGAGCCATTGGTTTCTAATTGGCTAGAATTTATTATCATCGTTCAATTGTGACATCATAAATAATGATGATCAGTGATATGGGGTTGAAGGGTATGGGATGCCTATAACTGGATTAGTGTTATCTGATATTAAGCGTGTATCATCAGCACATGTGGTAAGTATGGGTTGGGATGTCAGCTCTATAAACTGTGTAGAGAAGTGGGCCGAGGATACTCCCTGGAGAAATACCATCAGGTTGAGAAAGTAGGTATGAATAGAGTTTATTATGGTTTACTTTGAATGATCTATTTGTGAGATAGGATTAGATAATGAGAAAGCATGGAGTTGTAATTTAAAATGCATAAAATCCTCACGACTGATTCTTATAAAATGACTTGCGACATTAATGTTCATATCGTTTACAAGACAAGATGTGATGAGATTCCTTATAAAATGATACTAATACCTTGTAAATTATTTCTGACATTCCATTTCACTAGATATTAACGATACGCACGTTGGATCTTTAAACAATTTATTTATTATTGTAATGATGAGACGGGTTATATTTCACGAGGATTATATTATCTGTAACAGCCGGGGGATAATAAATAACTAAATCCGATTTATTCGAAATGTGAATACCGAGCCGCGCTGGTTTTATTGCTTCGGCTTATAGCCTAGTTGACCCCGCACGCATGCGCATCGCTCGCCACCCTGTTATGCCATGAACTCAGGATAGCATGCTAAATGAAACCGAATTTTAATTTTTACTTATTTCTCAATAAGTAATTTTAAGATTTCTAGAGAATACGCAGTTGTCGTTTTATTACATTGGAATACCCATTAATAGTGAATTGTTTGTTGGACTTATGACTTTTATAAGCGTAACCCTAATTGATTATTTTTCAAACAAACGTTTTTATTCACCTCTGTAACATTTTGCTACTTCGAAATAATTCACTCTTAACTAAGATTTTTGCATAATTTTGTTTTACGATTTCACACAGCCGGAACAGAGCCCAAACGGCCAGAAATATCAACGAAGGCAGTGCATTGTTCAACGGTCGTTCCATAGGTTTCTAGAGAAATAATTGAGCTTGAAGACAAAGAAGGCCTAATAATTATGTAAAGAATTAATAATTATTTCCAAGTGGCAAAATGTTACAGAGGTGAACAAAAACGTAAGTAAGCAAATATTTTTGTTTGAAAAAGGATTAATAATTTTTACATTAATAAAAGTAAAAAATTGACGATTTGGGGGGTATTTTAAAGAAAATGTAAAATCCTGCTTTATTTTCAGGATAAGCCAATAAATTTTCTTTATAATTCTACCATTTTTATTAATCATCGGCTTCAAGAAGAATGGGGTCGAATCGTCTGGAAGGCTTAAGAGATTAATGAGTAAAGAAAACACTAACCCCATTCAATCAGACAACATCTAAACTGATAAGCAAAGACTAGTTCTAGGACATTAAATGAGAGGAGAATCGCTACAGGTGGATTGGGTACCTGTACCTGCTACCTGCGAACCCAAAGGTTCGGATACTTATAAAAAAGAACCAGAACTCTCAGAGAGAAAAAAAAATGCCGGCAGGTACTAGGGTCATGCATATATTAGGATCACCGAACATGACAAGGTGATATGACATTCCCGCCATGTTCCTCAGAGTTTTCGTTCTTCTCTACAAGGAGAACTATCCCAACAGCTGTTCATCACCTCAGTGTCACAAATCCTCGACCAATTAGGGCAATAATCGAATTCAAAGACTCTTATACAGTAACTATTAACCAACCTCTGCATACTCTGCACGGAGAAGGATGCCGAAGTAACGTGGGCAGTACCACACCGAAAACACTTTGTCATATAGGAATGACGACAATTTATCCGAAGAAGTCGAGGGTCCCAGGAGAGTCCTGTCTCTAGCAGATGAGAATTAATCTTCAGACGCCTTCTTCTATTTTTACTTTTTATTCTGTCGGTTTGTATTTGTAAACTTAACCAGCCCTATATCTCACCGTCGAGAGGAAAATATTTCTTTTACTCTTTGTAGGTTATTGGACTTACAGTACGACCAATGTGTTAAAATGCATCCAAAAATTAAAAAAAAAGAATAAGATAGTTACCATATATGCATTGTCTTATTTGAATGAAAACCGAACTAAATAGTTGCATTATGCATAATTAAACTATTTAGCAATTATATTTATTCTTCACTTCATACAAGAACAGCGTTTCAGAAAATTATATATAATTGCAAATTGCTCTATGCAGAGCAAATATATAATTTATATTAATATTTTATGGATAGCTTCAATACTTTAGAAAATAAAAATTACCAGTATATTGAATCCGAATAATTACATTATTTAAGATAGAAGTTTTTTGACACTTCCAAGCTACAACATTACACTATATAAAACATTACACTCATTTTACTATATACAACATTACACTGTATTCATGTTCTTACAACCATCTTCATACTTCCGTCTCATCACATCCAGTTCTTTGTTTGTGTTTACTTCAAGATGGAACTGTTAATCCGTGTTCATTTAGAAGTTCTGTTTAATTTACCAGTTTTCACATCCACTACCAACATTGCAATCATATTAAAGCGCTGAGTTAAAACTTTTTCGGTATGAGGAACCTCACATTTAACAATCCATAACCATTATGATGATAAATGATATTTACAAATGGTGAAGGAACCTCATAGGTTGATATTAGTCTTGAGATTACATACCACATTCTTGATTATCATACAGGAAAAATGTGCTAAAAATACAAATGAAGCGTTCAGGATCAAAACCGCTTAACTTTAAATTTCAAAATTTGACTTTTTCAGTTAACCGATTTCGATCCTTAACATGTCGCATGTACTGGCATAAAATTATATAGTTAATTTTGAAATGATAGATTATAAAGAAAGGTGAATTAAAATCAACTGTCAAGTTTTAGCATCTATTAAGTGATGGAATTGTTTTCTTCTCTAATATCAGAAGTCAATAACGAGATTTCCATCTTAAACATAAAAGATGACTTGAAAGTATTTCAGTATTATATAATATGAGGCGTTATAGATCTTGGAAACGCTGAGCCATTACAGACACAGACATGAAGACAAGATATAACGTTCTCATTCGTGACTTGGAGTTAGCTCTAGGTCAGTTCAATCCAACCTGGTTCTTCATTATTTTATCAAATATATCGTCTACTCCAATCTGATTTTTTCGCTACTTTAATCAAGCTTATTTCCCGAAACTTCAAGTTCATAACCAGACTAAAACTATGGTAAATAAAGCTGTAGAATGCCGTGTTAGACGAAATTGATCGACTAAACTAGCGAAAAATGTGAAAAAATCAAGATATGAAATAATGGAGTTATAAGCTATTTATAATGAACTCCTCAATTGTCTTTTGCTAATTGCACATTGTATTGAATGATTATCAATGCGGAACTCAATAGGAAGTCTACTATCAACCTACCAGCCTCCACCTCATTTAAAAAAAATCATTTACCGACCATAACGTCTATGGATTGTCAGAAGTATGGTTGCTCGAACCGAAAAAGTTTTAGTTAGATTGCTTTTATGGTATAACAATTGTTGGTAGTGTATGTGGAAGCAAGTACTTATAAAATTAGATCTTGAAAGTACGAACAAAGTATATATGATAAGAAGGGGATATGAAAGATGGCTGTGAGGACATGAATGTATGAGGATACAGCTTTAAATAGTGCAATGTTGATTTTTCGGCTAAATTATTGAAAATAAACAAGGTTCAAGCTTAAATATTTTCGTTATTTAAGGTTGAATTTATTCATTGTTTTTATGTACAAAAATAATTCTATCCATAAAATTATATGTTTTATCTGTATCTATTGTTAACGGAGTCCTTGTCCGAAGAGAAAAATAAAATCAAGTTTCAGAGGTGGCCTGTGGTGTAGTGGTTAGTATAACACCATACTGTGCTCGAGATTGCGGGTTCGCAGCGCAGCATGAAAAATCCTCAGTTATGGCGTCCTCCGGAAGGGATGTAAAATGGGGGTCCCGAATCTGTACAGCGTCAATTACCTGGTAAAAATCCTAATTACCTGTTAAAGATTCTAATTAAACCTGAATAAGATAAATTTAGAGATCCCATTGTAGCATCGTCCGATTAGCCATAGCAGCATAAAGCTGCTCTAAGTGAATAAACAACTAACTAAGACGTATGCAGCGTTAAGGATCAAAGTCGGATATTTGAAAAAAACAATTTTTGAAATTTGGATTTAGGTGCTTTTGATCCTGAACGCTTCATTGTCTTACTTACACATGTTTCCTGTCTGATAATCAATGAGGTGGACTGGAACACTCAAGACTAATATCAACCTTATGGGCTTCCCTCTTAATTTGTAAATGCCATTTATCAACCTTCACGGCTATGGATTGTAAAATGTACAGCTGCTAAAAACGAAAAAGATTTAACTTTGCGTTTCAGAGGAATGCATTGATAATATAGTATTGCTGTTTGTGGATGCGGAACAGCTAAATTAAACATACCTTAGATTAGAAAACACAATGGACTGGTTAACAATTACATTATGAGATAAATACGAGGAACTATATATGATAAGAAGGAGATATGAAGCTGGTAATGGGAACATGATTATTAGAGGGTACAGTTTTCAATAGTGCTCGGCCGTTTCTTGGACTATAGTATTGAAATGAAATGTTATTAAGGTTGAATGTATTCGTTATTTTTATGTTCTAAAATAAAGCAATCCATAAAATTATACGTTTCTTGTATGAGTTGAAGAACCTTGTCCACATATTCCTCGTTATGTTCCAACTTAACCTCCAACTACAATATGACCATATTACCCTATTTTTCGGATATCATATTTCATGGGCATTTCCTACGGTTTGCCTCTAAAGTTATTTCTTTTGCCAGATTTGAAAGAGTGTTTTCGCTAGACTATGGAGCGATAATAAGACTGTAAGAAGTGGTCGAAGAGGTAGAAGAAGATCGAGGACGATTTGCATCGAAAGAATTCCCCCGAGGCAAAGCTCCCCACTCACAGACGTATCCTTCCCCTACTCTTCCACTTCACTCCTTAAATCTTAGACCTTTCAATCATCTCCGCTCTCAGCAGTTCTCACATTCTTCATCCTCGTCGTCCATCGCGAAGAAAAACCAGAATTTCCGAGGAAGGATCAACTCTAACGATTACGGGACAGTTACTTGAAATTCGCCATGCTACCTTAGCAAAATTATTCGAAAAATATATTTTAAAAACAGTTTATAATAAATAAGTTTATGTAAAACAAATAAGACAAGAAACAGAAGGTTCTAGTGGAAAATAAAGGAAGCAAAGGCACGCAGAAATAATGACAAAATACTGGGAGAAAAAAAGGGCGAAAATGGAAAAGGAAAAATATTCATGTGGTCTTAAAAAAAAATTACATGTTTAAGTAACATAAGACAAAAATTTTCAATTTACGAAATGGGATGCTACGTAATTGTAAATATCACATAATGTAATGGGTTGTCGCTTCGCATAATATTCTCGAAAATAATATAAATTTGTCAAAACCACTACAACCCGTATCTGGGGTTCAGTATATGGGACTGTACTGAATCATGGACAACGGTTCTGCAAGGAGGTGACCTGTCCTAGGTCACGCTCAACCGCTCGATTTTCCCCCCTTATTTTGGGTAGCCTATTTTTATAATTTTTATAGAGGCTGGGTGGGCCCCAGGAGGGTCCTAGATCATATAGATCCATCTCGCCGCTGCAAGCAGACTAAATAAAAGTCATGGCCTTCAGCGGGATTTGAACCAGGATTTCCGGCATGGCAGCTCAGTGCTCTACCACTGAGCCACTCCGCTCCATCGTTTAAGTATAAAAAAAAAAATGTAATTTCATCTAGAAATCAAAGTTTCAACAAACATTTCGTAGTGTAGATTATACAAACAAAATACTATGTGTAAGTTGGTTCATAATTCTATAAACAGACAGTAATAAATTTATTTTTATTTTCAAGATTATTAAAATGAAGATTATTAGATTATTCAGTTAATTTTTTTTTTCAAGATTTAGTGACTTAATCGGTGTATTTGTCATACTTATTCATACTCCCAATGTAACAACTCTTGTTGTTATTATTGAATTATTCAAATTACGTTTGTTATTATTAATTTTTTTTTGTGCGTCTTAAGAAGCTTGAAACATCGATACCCTTACTAAATTTCAATACCACATTTTTTTTCAAATATTCGGAATTAAAATGTTAATAACTACTTGTATTAAAGTCAAATTTCTCAATAGTTACTGCAAAACCATGATTTTTTAAGACTTAAAATCCTCTTATTCCAATTAGAAGTCAATAATATGTGAAATATGCATTTCCCAGTATCACAATGATTCACTCATCGTGTCGTTGAATTATTTCTTCATTAAAGAATCAGTAGCAAATTCTAAAACAAAAATAGGAACAAAACGACTATTAATTCAAAATTAATTTGAATGTAATTCTCACAATTCAACAAATCTAAAGAGCGAACGCCAAGTTTTAACTAGAAGTTAGTAACAAATTTTCTTTTAGATAACACAAAAATAATAAGCTATGGAAGATAAGAAGAAATATACTCGTCGTCGCCTAATACTATAACTCCTCTATACACTAAAGGATTGTGCCAACATGACCAAACCTTTCGTTTGAGGATTTAGTTTAAATAGCTCTTCAGAGTAAACTAGAATCGTCCCTTTTGGAAGAGGTATCTTAACTGTGTTGATGTGTTGAGTATCCAATAGTGATAATTAACGGCAAACTTCCTTTGTTGTCTTTAACAGTTCTTTCCGAAAAGAGGATTAGGGAAAATAACAGAAAAAAAAACAACTGTGTTGATCCTATTGGTGCTCTGAAAAACGTAACGTAGGCATATTTGTCTTATTCTTACTATATATATAAAACTATAATCCAACAACCCATGATTGTTGGTTCAATTCAAGGAAGAGACAACGGTTGTGGACGGTGGTGATATGTCAGATATTACACTCAACCCCCAGGTTTCCCCAAATTTTAGTGCTCACGTTACAGAGGCTGGGTTTGCACCAGGAGAGTCTGAAGATCTCATTGTTCATCCGTGGCTGTTAACAGATTAAATAATTTATCTGTCTCACCCGGAACCTTCATCATAGAAACTCAGCAGATAACGTACTGAGTGGGGTCGCTTCCCCTTAGTATAAATAATGTATTCTCTAAATTATATATTATATTCTTACAATATACTCGTATATTATTACTATATTCAGTATATCAATACTCGTATATTAATATAAAATACAGAACGTGGATTCTGTCAAAAATTGGAAACTTGTTGTGAGTTAAAAATCACCACTCATTTTATTTTTAAAGTGAGTTTAATTTAATTTGTCATCTCTTTTTTTTGTTTAACTCAAATCTAAGCTTCGTTAAATAATATTTGGAAAGAGGGGCGCTATTTCATCGTCTCAGCGACATAAAAATGTATCACACAGAAATGTGACACAAAATTGAATTTTGGGACACTTGTGGTATACAACACCATTTTTTCGTTTTCTATTATAGGGTCAAACGATCTTAGGTCTGCGCTACTTGGATATAAGTATTTTGTTTAACTATTGTTTGTTTTCATTCATAAATCAATTCATTTATTTCTGAAAATTTAGTAGATACGTTTTTTGTCATTAATGCTACAATTTATGTTTCATGAATTTCCTTATCAATATCGTATCTCACTGTGCTGACACAGTTTCTCCGATCATCAAGCTACCGCAAAAAACACTAAATAAAATAAGAGAATGGATTTGTCTGGCCGTGTTACGAGCCAGGCTAGTTGGCAGCTAGCTCAGTTGGCAGAGCACCACGACGGAGACGTGGGAGACCCGGGTTCGAATCCCGGCCCTATACAAATCTTTTCTCTTCAAAATAAAAATAACTAAATAAAATAGCTATTTATGGTATTTTTATTATGAATTATAACTTTATTGGAGTATGTTTTGAACACGTGTTAACACTCGGTGATGTATATGTCGCTTCCTCGAGTTCCAGGGTTTACCTTTCCTGACAAACGGCTATGAGGTTGCTGCATTATAAAACAGTTAGATTATAAATGGCAGGCAATTATTTTTTCTCGTTTCACTTGTCATGTGTCGGTTGAAGGGAATTGAAAAAAAGCCAGAGGTGGTAGCGCTGATCCTTTTATAATTTACACACGCACATCCTTTTCACGATCCAAGGGCCAAAGGGTTAAAGGTTTAATATTCGACTGCTCTTCAACTTCTTCTGCAGCCCGGGGCTATAGCTTTGATAGTGTCTTTAATCTGCTAAACTACTTCCTATTCGAGAGAAGGGCTTGTCTACAACTCCACTTCAGTTCAGAAAACTTTAACTCTAAGATATAGATTATCTCTTCTGCCCCGGTGAATAAGTGGTTAAGTCGTTTTTCGTCCAAAACGAGATAATTCCACTGAGGGAACTTGAATCTTGTCTGAGGGGACTTATCATAGCTTTTGGCTTGAAATGGAGTTGTAATATAAGTGATTAAAAATATAGAGCATAAAATATATGGAATTTACTCTGGTTTGTGTTATTTTAAATATTTCTTCGGTAAGGAATTTCATGTTTTTTAATGAATTTTCTAATTAAACGCTTGATATTGCAAGAAATAACTTTAGGAATAAATTTTAGGAATTCCTCATTTATATTATTATTATGAATTATTATAAATTCCAAAATATTTCAGCCATTTATCTAGTTATCAGTATTTTTTAGCTTGTGCTTTTTTTTTTCTAAACATCTACATGAAAAAGGATCTGTATTACACTAGTTCTTCTCATGATTGTGTAGTCTTGTACTGTAGTTTAATCAATTTTAAGGCATTCAGTGAATTATGTTCCAGGTTATTGATGCTAAATTGCAATAAATATGATGGCGCTGTGGCACACCAATTCTTATAATTTAATTTAAATCAGTACATTAATAGGTTCTGTGGAGTTAAATTTTAACAAAATATATTATTTCTTAGCATTTTAAAATATTGAAATATAACCGACTAAAATAATAATATTTGTATCACTGAGGATTATTAGTATTTTATTAGGTTGATATAAGCAGTGAAATAAAAACATTATATTTATTTGTGCGTATTTAATTTTTATTTGAACTATTTAAAAAATGATTCTGAAGAGATAATCATAATTATAAAAATAGAATTGGTAACAATCAAAATTATTAAATTTTAAACTTAAGAATGACACATAAAAGTACCTAAGTCACGTTTCAATGAGTATCGATAAGATTTAACTATAAATAGTCAACATCAACAAATTTATTTACCTATTTTTTTTAATGTTAGTAAAGATAAATAAAATTATAAATTGATAAAAAATTATTTTTTATGAATTAAATAACTTATATATTTATCTAGATGTCACGTATGACAATTTTTGTTTTCGTTTTTTAACTTTTCAGTTTATATAAATTATAATAATTATTAAAATACGTATGTTGACCAGGTTTCAGGGAAGTATGAAGACATGCAACTGTATTCTAGAAAATAAATATTTATTCAATTTATTTTACAATAAATAATAGCCCATTAAATTTACATAATTACTGAATAATTTCCTTCTCGAATTCCCACAATTAGAGAGAAAGTGGCCAGTTATTTATTATTATAAATTTTTTTTTGTAGCCTACCTAGGATTTATATATTTCATTAAAAATATTTTTTTGTTTTTTTGCTTGCATGAATAGTTTAACAAGAATTTTAAAATATGCTAGTAATGTTAAAAAATTAGGAAACTATTCTTAATTATTGTTATTACCTATATACAATTTATTCAATACTTAGTTATTTTTGCTTGACTCAGCAGACTACAACTTAATTAATAGGCATAGCCAACTCAGTTATATCATAAATGCTAATATTTGTGATTATATACTATATTAACTTCCAACAAAAAATATGTTTATAATTAAAAAAATGATATACATATTTTAATTAGACTAAATACAAAGAACATGTAAACGCAAATTAAAATGACATATCAATCTATAATAAATTATTTCATAATTATTATTTGTCAAAGAAATTTTTATCATAAAATTACCATGTTTTCTGATTTATATACTAGCATGTTTTTTGTTATTTTGTATAGTACTTCCAGCATCAACTGGTATTTAATATCCTATTTTCTCAGTACCTATTATATGTCTTTTAAGAACCAGGTGTACCAGACAAAAACCACTTCGTTTATTTCGACTGACACATTACGGTGATCAGATAATTTATCATACAGACCAATGACGGCATTAAGAACGAATATCAGTCGAAACTGACCATTCCTCGAATGGAATTAGTTGTTCAAAATGGATCATACATCAAAATGGAGCATATATCAAAGAGAACTTGTTCTCAATGTGCTTTTTAATGGACTCTATTCGTCATGTGGCGCAGTTGAACCGAAAATCTATAAGGACTTGTGCAATAGTCCTATGCCAGTTGTCTCAGAAAGCCACAATAGTTTCAGAAGAAATTTAATAAGAAAATACATTGAGAGGTATGCGTAGATTTTAATTTTTCTTCCAAAATTGTTTTAACTGATATCTACAACAATGAGTTTAATTTGACATTTATTTCCATTTATTATTTTTAATTTATGAGAAGTTAAAGATGTGTAATGTTGGAATTTTTAATGAATTATTATTCTTACTTCCAATCCTTGTTATTATTATCATTATTAAATCATAATCTCCAATTTACAATAATGATAATTAACAATAAAATTACCATACAAGTTATACAATTATTATTATTTTATTTTGTAGGCTATTACACATATTAGAACAGTAACTAAAACAATAATCGATGTCAGATGGTGCATTCAAGGAGTAAACAAAATAAGAATAACTAATTTTATTGTGCCAACGTTTCGGCCAAAAATGTATGCCATCTTCAGGGCTGCCGGAATGGGGGGGGGATGAGAGTTCGGACTCACTTCTCATCCTATCTCTGAACCAATAAACCACTACAACCTCGTTCTCACTTGAGATCATTTTTGTACCTGAAACGGTGAAAATTGCGTACCAATAAATTTTTTATCCTCCAGCTAGGTCACGCCGATTTATCGGCTGCTTTTATTGGAACTTCTTGACAATAAATTCCGTACGATATATAGCTCGTCTTATATCGCCTCAGTGTGATACGCGCCTTAAGACCAAGTTCAGATAAAAGACTATTTAACTGTACGTTAACGAGGTTCACAAAAATCCTTCGGGCCTTGAGTCATTCCATTAGATTTTTTAAAATAGTGTATGTTAAAATATTTAATATATACTAGGATACATGGACATAGCGGTGAGTTCCCTCCCTATGCCATGGGCTGGTCCCAGGGTCGAGGAATGCCTAGCTGGAGAATAACAATTATGCTAATCAAAGACAACCACCCTTTATAACAGCTTGTTCCCATAATTAATGATCCAAAAAAATTTTCCCTTTCGGAGCCCTCCTGGTCTTATATTGTTTTCTGTTTTTAATAAGATTCCGAAATCCGAACATGGCCGCTATATTATTAATTATAAGAAGGTACCTGCTATTGACGAATATTATTATTGTAATTTATTTTTTTAAAGTATTTGTTGATATAGTAATTGATAATTTTCTTAAGTAATTTATTTAATAGAATTTATTTCAAGAGCCTGATAATTGGAATATTAAAGTGATTTTTTGCTTGATACGACCGCTGTCGCCAGTTTAGCAGTATTGTGTCATTTCTTGGTGTTCAAAAGCAATCTTGCAATTTTTAAATATTTTTTTTTCATATAAATTAATACAGTTTTTATAGCTCTTAATGCATAATAATTATCTGAGATATATGATAAACAAGCTCAGCTAATTCAAATTGAACAGAGAAACGAAAAATACTAGGAGTGCCTTCAATAGGAGGTTTCTCCATACACGGTTCCACATGAATACCTATGGGGAGGTTTGCAAAAGAAAAGTACAGATAAAATATATGCCAAATGACTTTTGTTTAAAAATCCTCAAATAAAAATTTATTAACTGAAGCTTAGGAAACTGCATTAGCTAGGGTGATATGTTTGTTACAAGGATAGATCTATTTTGAAATCAACCGGGATATCTATGCATACCCCATGTGTCTCGTACCTTAAAAATAACTTAAATATATAAATAAATATTTAGTATATACAGAACATGAGACTAGACCAAATATACAAAAGAATTGTGTACTTCATAAATGCTTTTTTTAAGTTCTCATATTTTTAGCTGGTATTCCAACGAAGAGTTGTTTTTACCTAAATAAAACCAAATACCTTTCATTTTCATTGATTAATAGTAAAATATTTATATAATTTATAATAAATTATAAATAATATAATGACGTATGCCAAAAAGATCCTAAATTAAAAGTAATGTTCAATGCACATTCTTCCTCATGTATAGATCGCAAAACTGCAAGAACACGGGGGACATGAGATCGGTGAAAGAACAGATTTGTCCTTGGTAGGGAGCGACCCCGGTGGCTCAAATGTTTAGAGCGTTGCCACGGTGAGGCGGATATCCGGGTTCGAATCCTGGCTGGGGCCAAATCTTTTCTCTTCAAAATAAAAATATTTATATTTTCTATATTTATTTCTCAGGTTTCTTCTCGTTTTCCAAGCATTTCTTCACCTTCTCACCGAACGTCTTCCTTCTTTCTTCCGTCCACTTTGGTCGGTATGGTATTGATACCGCGTTCTCTGAAGTAAATTTTCACTTATTGATCTTATTTTTGAATGTATCTTTATTCAAACATGTTTCCACAATATCAATTTTTGCTTTAGCCAAATCTTTCTTAACTTCAATTCCTTATTGCTGATCTTTTAAGAGATTTCACTTATTCCAATCGACATTTAGTTAAGTCTGTTTTGAGGTAACCTATCTTTGTTATTATCTTCTTTTTTATTAATTTCAGTCGCCTCTTTCTAATATATACATGTTATTTCTTTAGTTTTTTCATCTACCTATTTACATCTAAATTTTTCAGTGTATGGAGAATACTTAAAAAATATTATACCACAGACATTACTCAGGTAGAGTCATTTTTCTTATTCGAATTCCGCATAATCTAGATCAAAGGTATCTGTATGTTTATTTGTGCCCATGCAAAATTAATTTTAATTCTTTAATTTTATCAATATTTTTATATTGTAATTATTTAATTAATTGCCCGTATAGGTCCAAGCGAATATTTCGATATTGGTTGTTAAAGAAGCCCTTGAATAAATCTTACTTTTCACTAAATTTTTAGTCATCCATTATGTAGCCCAGTGTTGTTAGAATTCAACAGTTTTATTAGGGAACTGGAAGCCTAACAACATGAGTTATTAAAAGTCAATAAATAATTATTTTGTTTAACAATAGCTAAATAAATTAAATGTTATAGATTTTAAAATAGGGTAGAACATTTACCAAGAGAGAAGTTTGGGATTCTCCTGGCCCTACCTGCTTCCCCTTCACAGCTTGGTATAATTCATTCCTTACTGCCCTTAACCTTTTTTTTCCCTTCCTCCTCAACTGGGCTTTTTCTTCCCTTCCAAAACTACCAAAGGGCCTTCCAGTTTCTTTATCTTACACCCATCTCTAGGAATCGTAGTCGTATTCGTTAGTTTCGGATGAGTTTAATGTTAGTTACGGTTTCGAGAGAGGTAGTTCGTTAGGCTTACTAGTTATCATTGTCCACAACTACATACAAGATTACGTATTAATATGTTAAGTATCTCTAAAAACTATTAAGGTTCTGGGATTCAGTAAATGGTAGAGCTTGTAATTTTATAATGACAACGGTTGTGCAAGGAGGCGATTTGTCCGAGATGACGTTCCCCCACGAGGTTTATCCACAATTCGTAGAGACGGGGTGAGGCCCAGGAGGGTTTGGAAATCTCACACAGTCCTTCCGTGGCTGCTAACATATTAAATAATTTATCTGCTACTGATTTATTTGAACCCGAAACCTTCAGCACCTCTACACACTCAGCTAAACTATTTTATTATTATTCCGAAATAAAAAAATTAAAAAACAAATTAATTTTTAAAAAACTTATTTTATGAAAACTCCTTAACAAATTAATTTCAAAATACTAACTCCTTATAATTTTCTAATCACATGCAAGCATATTTGTTTTAACAATTTATTTATTAACGGATATGAACTAAATTTGTAATTTTATTTATCTCAAGTGATAAAATATATTCTTAATAAACTGAATTATTTATCTTATTCAAAAATACAAGTTTCGAGGTTTTAAAAGATTTCAATGAACGTTAGTTCCGGACAATTTCTTAAGCAAAAAAAAAAATTAATGTCTGAACAATGGTTTCCTTCTTTCTACTTCTATGGCGCTACAACCCGTGAAGAGTCGGGGCCTCCCGTAATGTGAACCACAAATCTTCTCTGTTTAGTGCAGCTGCTCTCCTATTTCTGTTCTCTGCATTTTCTGCGCATCTGCAGCCACACGAGATCTACCCCCTATTGAAATTTTTTTTCATCAATCAGCCTTTGGGATTTCATTATCATTCATTCTTGCAATATGCCCTGCACATCTCAGGCTTTCGGATTTAAAATAATGTATAATATACTGGTCTTTATAGAGATGCTTGAGCTGGGTTTTTTTCCCCAATCTTAACACCGTTCTCGATAGGAAATTATATGTTTTCCATTACAATATACGCTAATCTGGACCTCATCGGTTTTAATTATTATTAAATACTACTTTAGTTAATATTAGATGATCGATTTCATCATCTTTTAGCTGTTAAAAATTAGTGTACGTGACATGCACTATAGTTTCCATTATTAACAAATTTTCACATCCTTTATTCGCGTTAGTTATATAGAAAAACATTTTTTTTTTTTAAAGGCATGAGGTCTCAAATATAAAGGTTATTTATAATGAAGAATCATAAATTTTGATTACATTATTTATCTGACTTTTATTAGAAGTTTGAAATTCCAAAATTTGATTGCTACCTAAATGAATACAATTTTCGATTTAATAATTTATTTTTGTATGTAAATTTAATAATAGCTATCATTATATATTTATTTATTCTCAAATATAACATATAAGCGAAGAAATATTGTAATACATCAATCATCCGTAGACGGTTATTGCGATTTTCAGAAATGATGTGATAAGTAAGATTGAAAATAAAAAATAATAATAAATTTCCCGCAAGTTGTTCGCCTGACAACCAAAAGCAAAGTCATATGTTAATATAGGGCAATAAATTATATCACCCAGACAGCTTTATTTTTTATTCCTCGAATAAAAAAATTCCTACAGAGGAATTAGTAGATTTTTCCCTCCATCAAAAAAGATCCAGCTGTTTTAGGGACTTCTTCCGTTTCTCAAACGAGAATATAGAAAATAAACTTCAAAATAGAAAATATAAATAAAGCTATGAGAAAAAGAGAAAAAAAATAAAGAACATTAGTTGGCTGGTTAGGAGTCACATAAAACCCACAAAACCTACTGTAAATGTTAACTCGTTGAGGCCATAAGGGCTAGGAAATACCAGAGGGACCGGCTGCCCTTTTTTTCCCCTTTTTTATGAACATGT
Organism: Troilus luridus; assembly: GCA_964056705.1. NCBI lineage: Eukaryota > Metazoa > Arthropoda > Insecta > Hemiptera > Pentatomidae > Troilus > Troilus luridus. The sequence continues at coordinate 67,086,063 of OZ057413.1, forward strand.
CCGCCTATGTAAGCTATAGGGCCCATAGGGCAGTCTGTTTCAAATAGGGATTTATAAAGGCTGGCCCTTCCACGAGAGAATCTGATAACCGAGAATCCAACCGGCTGATTAGAATAAATGTAAATGACTTGAAGATTAAAAAAAGATAAAAGTTTCCAGCCTGTTAGAAATTAGGATTGTCCCTGTAGGAGATGGTTGAAACCTACTATCTTTTAATGTGTCACTTGTACTCCGTTCTCCCGCACTATCTGTATCTGTTATCTATCTATAAACCGGGACCTTGCCGGATTATAGAAAATATTAATTAATTTTATGATAATTAAATTTTTCTAAATAGATTCCTCGAAGAAACTTTCTCCATATCTTTCATATTACATATTGGTTACCTACTTATCTGTGCATAATTAATGAACGTAAAGAAATTAAATATTAAAATGTCTTGAATAATATTAGTTGACCTTATATATATTTAAGAGGAAGAAAATGGTCCGGTTGAAGGTAAGAAAAAATTCTCTTGAATAAGGAGAACTATTTATTTTAAAGCCGACGTTTCGACCCACATTAGAGATTTTCAGACTTCTTCAGGACATACAATGGGGAGGGACGAGGGTTGACAGTTGACTGCCAAAACTTTTGTTACCCCATTACAAGACCTGAAGAGGACCTGCAATACAACTATTTCCTCTGTTTTCTGTTAGATCTACCAAAAGGGTTCCCCATATTTTTTTTTCATATTTAACCTTTTAACATTATACCCTTAGATGACTATATATTTTGTTATTCTTTACTACCTATATTATTCTTAACAATATACAACATATACTGTTATTCTTTACCATATTATTTTAATTTGTATGTATCTTGGGAAAGAAAAAAAATATTTTCCAGTCAATTATATTTTCTCGATCCTTATTTATCACCTGAGACGTTTAGACAATGTGTCATTTTCAATCTATCACATTTTGTTTTCTGGATCAGCAACCAATCATTTACATAACTTTATCATAAATACACGTCTAAAATATCTGTGGAAAAACAATAACATCTACTCTAAATTATATAATTCAACAATTATAACAAATACAATAAAGTGTCCAAATTAACTAGTAATACCTTATGTATAGATACCTCCAAGTCAAAATCATTTTAAAATTTATTTAAATAAAAACTCTAGGGGATCATTTATCCTCCATGGTCAAGAAATTACATTAAAACCAAACTTTGATCCTTGAAAGACTATATCTCTTTTAAGTACTTTTGAATATTTAAAAAAATTAAATATATCATATAATGCTTAAGATCAAAAATCCACAAAATAACACAATAACTCTTTTTTTTTAAATTTTATTATAAATTTTTCATTATATCCTTTAATAAAAATATGAAAATGGAATATTTATTTTCTTAGATCTATTAGTAGGTAGTTTATAGAGCATCAGACATCATATGTTCTAATGTTTTTAAAAATTTAAAATAATGGAAGAATATAATTTACTAATTTTTTCTACCTCTTTTCTATCATTTACTGTATTCTCTAATTTATCATTTATGAACAAAGCTTCTACAAATTTCCTTTTTATGGTTCTCTTCTCCTTATGTATGATTTTTGGTTTAATAAAATTGAATGTGTAGTTGTTTTTTTTACAATGTGCTGATAATGCTGTGCTCGTTTTAGCTTTAGGTTTGAGAAATTCGTTTTTTTAAATGTGTACTTGTTTGTCCTATGTAAATCCCTTCACAGTTATTACAAGTAAGTTCACTATTAACAAAATTTTCTAAAGATCTTAGATGTTAGATCTACTTAAAGGGTTTCCCATTTTTTTTCTTATTTACCCTTATAACATTATATCCTTAGATGACCATATGTTATTCTTTATTAGATATATTATTATTCTTTACAATATACAACATATACTGTTATTCTTTACCATATATTATTTTAATTTGTATGTATCTTGTATATTTAGCCCTGAAGAAGACCTGCAATCCGAGTCGAAACGTTGGCCTTAAAATAAATAGTTCTCCTTATTAAAGAGAGTTTTTTCTAACCTCCACTTGGACCAATTTCTTCCTCAAATATTAGAATAATTGAAATTGCTTCTAAGATTTTTCAAATTAATTTAATTTAATTAATGAAAACAAAAATCTCGCTGCTTCGAAATCTGGTTTAATGGAGTTACAGGCTATTTACTACATATATCTACAGCTCCATGGTAAAGTGCTTATGTAAAAATTTTCCTGAGTATATTAATTGTAATGAGGGACTACTTTTGTAACTGGATAACTCCTTTAGTTTTATTGTTAGTTTTATATTTTATGTTATCTAATTAGTGCCAGTTCTCTTTAAATGTGGAATTTACGAATATAAAAATATTTTTTGACTGTTATAAAAAAACAAATATATATATATATATATATATATATATATATATATATATATATATATATATATATATATATATATATATATATAGTGTGTATATAGTATAAACATATAATTGAGCCTGGTTGTAGGTGTCTACCAATAGATACACGAGAGCTGGACATTGCTTATGCCACTAGCGTGAGATGCCACGATTATAGCGTCATAATCTTAAGGGTCAGGGATCAATGAACTTGATATTCAAATCGAATGCTAGATTAGACGTATGGCCAATTCCATCGCAAAAGTATTCATCAACAAACAAACCCGTTTTAGATAAAAATCCTCAGGCGAATTATCCCTATACCGCTTTACAATTTTAGTTATCTTTGATCATTACCACTATTTTTTTATTAGCGGTTAATGACTCCTAATTGATATCGCACAGTAATGAATAATTTATGCCCCGTCTCTAACTAATATTTACGGCTCGTATTTTTACTGCAGGCCTAACGCCGCACTTACATTCATGCCTCTTATATATATTTTTTTAAATTTCATATCTCGATGAAGTGATCTTTTATGCAGTTTTCTTATAATTACATAGCGGTTGATGGGTTGTGTTTTGTTTTTTTAATTTTCATTTGTTGGCCAAGGAAGGAATTTTTCAACCCATTTTTCTCAAATTCACATTACAGCTTGTACCACTACAACAATTGAAGGGTTCATCACATGGTAGAACCTGTTCTATTTCTGGGACAACGGATGTGCATAGCCGATACGACGCTTAACCTCCAGGTTTTCAACCAATTTAAGGTTATCCAGTTTATAGAAGCTGGGTTAGCCCCAGGAAGTTCTCCAGATCCCACAAGTTCCACCCGTAGCTGTCAACGGTTTATCAAATTTTAACAATTTATCGGTCACGAACAAATTCACACAGATTCATTGAATTGACAAATTCACATAATGCTTGTTATATAAAACAATAAACGAGTATTATCCCAAAATAAAAGTCTGAGTATTAACAAAACAACGTCCTAAATTTAGAGAAATTTGTCGTCCTTTATAATTGATTTTTATACATCTTTACGTAAGAAAAAAATGTATTTCTTTTAGAGAACTTATTTCTTAAGTGCCTAGTACAGGCTCATTATAGTCTTAAAAAATAAATAAATGAAAGTCAATTTCATTTTTTGTTTATACCAAGTAATTGTTTTGATGAACTTAACGAATTCGGGGCCATTTTCTTAATTGCTTAAAACCACTCACGGTCTCCTGGAGCAATTAAAACTGCAAACTCTGCATTCCGCAACATGAAATTAATCCGAAGGCCATTAAAATAATTGTTTTTTGTGGTCGTTGAGATAACTGGGAGAATCGTAAACCTGGCGCGCCAAAGAGTTTTCTCCGTCACCTATTCTCTTTGGGCAAGTGACAATTAAACAGAAACGAGAAGTGTTAAACATTTCATTTTATTTTCATTTTATGCACGGTTTAATAAACAGATGGTTATAAATTATTTATTTAATATCATTTTACCGTCAGTACGGTGTAATAGTCAACGTTTCTGATCGGAAGCTCATATAAAGGGTGTTAATGGATTATATATATTTTTTTTTTACTTTAACGGATGTGATTGTTTGTTCGCTGTTTTATTTAACGTGACTTTATGCTGTTCTAAATTTTGCCTATCCAAGTCTATTTAGCATTGGGATTTTTAACGAGTACCTGACATCGTAAGGGCTCAGGACCCCCGATTAACGCCCCCTCCGAAGGACTGGACTGCATAACCAAGGACATCTTACTACCTTTTAAAAATCCTAGGTCCACCTGCCGGGCTACAAACCCGCGATCTTAGGCTTAGTACAACAGTTCGTTATGCTAACCACTAGACCCCAGGTCGCTCCGGGATGAGATTGTTAAAGTAAAATTAAAAAAAAAAAAACCTATACCACTACAACTTATGTACTTGTACCACTACAAGTTTAGTACGCGATATAGACTGCACTGTTTCTCAGACAACGGTTGACCACTGAGCTGATTTGCCCTGGATCACGCTCAACCGGCAAGTTTCTCCCAATTTTAGGAACCCACTTTATAGAAGAGGCTAGGTGAGCCCAGGAGTGTCTGAGGATCCGACAGGGTTAATCCGTGGCTGTTTACATATTAAATAATTGATCTGCCTCAACCAGACTTGAACGGCAACTTGGCGCTCTACTACTGAACCACTTAGTTAAATTAAATATAATTATGCCTTCACAAGGGGGTAGGGTATCTAAAATATTATGGAATATCTAATGTAAAGAGTTTGTCATTGTGTTGATGGATAAACCAGGCGATTGATCAAGACTTAGAAGTTCATTATTAAGAAATAACAGGAAACAAGAATTTTGATGGATTAGTTGTTTCAGTGGCTTGTAACCTTCTGGAAGAAACTATGCATTCAAATGGAGACTCAAAAGTCCTAAATATATAGTAAAATTCCATTATTTGTAAACTCCGTCAACTTCAGACCTTTCGTTAAAATAAAATGTGCGTAATTAACACTGAAAAAACAATTAACCATTCGGGTTTTCAAAAAATGACATTTTTAATATTTTTAATTATACAATAAATAGTAAATGCATAGACGCTATTAATTGAACTTTTGTTTGCATGGTACCGAAACTTTTCAGCACATCTTAGACCCAAGTCTACGTCTTTAGTTTAAGCTGCATACAGTTTTGTTGCATACATGACTATATTACGGAATGAATGAATAATTATTATGATATTATGAGTTATTAAACAATATCATAATTATCTGATCTACCGTCTGACATCGATATCAGTTAAAAAAATATATATATAATATATATTAAAAAAAACGTCAAGTCCAGCAGATAACTTCATTTCGGAACTCCTTCTGAATATATCTTTATCTACTGAGCTCTGTTAGCCATCTTTCATTCTTCTTTTTCTTTTATTTATTCCACAAAATTTTAATTTACTACCTTTTATTTTCTCTTTTTCCCAAATCTTACAAAATGAAATAAATGCCCCCAATTCCAAGATTGGAAGGTTGATCTTTACAAAAGAAACTCTGGACATAATGAGTCTTTATCTGGTCCTGAGGAAATGAAAAAAAAACTGGTCTCCGTTAAAAGCGGTAGAGGAAGCCATGAGCACTACTAAAACCCGGGAGACGACGCTCCTACAGATATAGAGATATATGTATAGACTTCCCGAGATATGTAAATACCACAATTAAAATTGGATTAATCGTAAATGGCTCCACTGACATGTGCCATTTTCCAAAACCTTTTTTTGTTTTATCTTCAATCGACTTCTTTTTTTCTATACATGTTTGCATTTTTCTTTTTTTTTTTTTTTTTTTTGCTTCTCCCTTAAAACCCTTTCAAGAGGCATTTATTATCTGAAGAGCAGCTGGCCCGGGTTCCGAGAACACTGGACCTATGGGAAGATATTTACGTTTTTCGTAGCGGAGGAATGCCGTTTTGCCTAGCGAGATTGAAGCTATCTACTGCACTCAGGCAGGCTCCGTCGATATCTTCTAGTCGAATTGTTGAAATATCTCCGCCATTATATTTTGCCTTAAAAACCTTTTTCTATGAATGACTCATTCAGAGTAGCCGGAAACAGTGAATATCTAAACTGTAGTAACTTAGAGATATGTTTTTTTCAGACAGATCTGGCATTATATGAAATTTCATGATGATTTTCATGTATGAATTCAATAGACTATAAATATTGGCAATTTCACTAAAGCCTTGTTAAAAGTTCAACCCTATGAAACTTCGCTCATAACTTTTTTTCTGCTGATTTTATGCTTATTATTATTTATTTTTCAGAGGTGTTAGTTTCTGTTTCTAGTTTTATGTTTTAGTAAAACTCCTTAGAGACTGAATTATAAAAACAAAAATATTAAAATGAAGTATTGAACCTTCTAGCTTCCATCATACTGAGAATACTAAAATAGAAGTTGATATACTTAGTACGTAGGGAACAACCTTTTCTTATTTTTAATAATATTCTTTAATTTTTTAATTTTTTCAGCAGCACTTTTGATCTAATCATTATTGTTTTAAAAACATGCGGATATTACAATAATAATTATAATTTAAAGTTGGAAACAGAATTTTTTCTATTTCACTTTAAATGTAATTTTTTTAAACTTCTGTCATATTTAATTAATTATAAAAATACATTTAAAAATAATCTAAATAAAAAAATATAGAAAGTTGTTATTATCTTAAACAGGAGATATTTTTTTTATGAAAATGTGTATTTAATATTTACCATATAAAATTTTAATTTTCACGCGCAATTTATTTATTTAATAATCTCTATATTACTATAAACGAACAGTTTTTAATTTTAAATTACCTGATAAAAATCACTTCCTAATATTGATCGAACATTACTTTGTACGGGTTGAGGCGCTCTTACTGAAAGACTGTGTATTCGCACTCCAACACTCGGCCAATAACGTGATTTAACGTTCGCGGGAGTGATAAACGTATTTTCAGATTTCGATTTAATATCCGAAGCCTATTTAAAACTATTATAAAACTTTAATGGAACACTGTCATGATATACTCGGGGATTTAAATGAATCTACAGCTCCATAAATCGAAAATAATTAAAGTGCAAATTAGGAGCGGATGCAAGGCGGAGTTATTAAGACTGACGACAAGTTGAGGAGTCAGTCGGACCAGGGCACGCACTCTTCATTACGTTCGAAATTTATGAGGAAACTCTTATCAACTCGCTCCTGGATTAGGATAATGACTTATGAAATTGAGCAGTCCTCGGTCCTGAGTTACGAGCCGGCGTCACGATGCGCTTCGGTACATAATGCGCATTGTATGCTTCGTCATCTAGCTCATAAAAAGCAAGTGATTCAAGAGCTAACTGATGGAACCCGGAATGGAAGGACATGGAGCGGGTTTAATGTCGAATCATTCCGTATGGTTTATAACATGTGGAGTTGAGGAGCGACATGTGGTTTGAAGGGAGTAAAAAATCCATGGATATGCCGTCCGTAAAAACAAGGTTCCTAATCTTGCACTATGTCCAGTACTCGTTAACGATCCCTATCCTAATTATAACTATATTGGCAAAATTTTAGAACTCCTACTGTAGCGTCGCTCGATTTACAGTACAAAGTGGCGTTAAATGAATCAAAAATTTAAAAAAATGATATAAATAAGATCAAAGCAAACATGAACAGTACAGCTATGTACCACACAGTACGATCAGACACCCTAGAATCCATCCAGACTTTTCTTCCGTAAATCCTGAATCGCATTTCCTCTAATTGTGTTTGTTTATTTGCGACCGACTATGACACTTGGAGAGCAGTGCAGTTGAATTAATGGACATAAGGACCGGAATGGTGAATAAGAAGAGGTAGTTAGAAGTGCTACAAGACTAGGTGTGGGAATGATGAGGAGATCCATGGTAGCAAATTGTCACGAAGGCCGCAACCGGTAGCGGTTCTATTGCTCTTCTTGTCTCTTTAGTACACGATCTCTTCTCCCTCCGCCTCTTATTACACAATCCCGCACGTCTCGGCTAGAAATGGCTTTTACCTACCTCTCAGCGTGTGAGCGTCTTTGTGTGTGGTTATAGAAAGAGAGAGAGAGAGAGAGAGAGAGAGAGAGAGAGAGAGAGAGAGAGAGAGAGAGAGAGAGAGAGTGAGAGAGAGAGAGAGAGAGAGAGAGAGAGAGAGAGATTCATCAAAAATATTTTTATTCATTTATTAATATTTTAGTGGACATTGGTTTTTTAAGATTCCTCAACCCCCCCAGGATCTAAGATAAAAATAATAAAGGAAAAATCAAATACCACTTCCATAATATCGTAGTTGAAACTGGGATTCGTAAAATATACACCGTATATATTAGTGCTAATTATCCGTTTTATATTAAAGATTAAAAACAATTAAAATCGGAACCAGAAAAAAATCGATAGTACATCAGATATTACTTGTTTTAGTGATTATAGGTAATTAACCTTATATTATAACATAGTTTTCGGTAAAAATAACAAATAAACCATTGTTTTATAAGTTACTTTCTTTTTTTTTAATGGTTCCCAGTAAAAATAACAAATAAACCATTACTTTGTAAGTTACTTTCTTTTTTTTAAATGGGAACCTTAGTTCTTGACCAAAGTTATTTCGTCGTTTTTTTTTTCAGGTCTACCGTATTTTTCAAGCCCTTCGAGCATATCACATGATTTAGGTACGGCCAAAAGGTTGTGTGCTCTGGGAATTAACTAATCACTACCTTGGCCAATGACACACCCTAAGGTGTTACGTCCCCCCTTGGAAGAGGCACGTATGGGACAGCCGGTCATTAAAATTACAGGGCGTGCGAGACAATACCTGGATGTCTTTGCAAAGTCCTCTGGTAACCGCCCAGGTGTGAAGTTCCCTTTGTGCCGCGGTGGAACGGATTCTCGTCATCAGGACCGATCGTGAGGGACGCCTTAACACTCCTGGGAAACTTGTCCTCGACGTCACATATACCCCACACGGTCCGAACATTCTTCGCACGTACTTCCGCGCTCTGGAGTACGCTTAATTACGGATTACTATTCCTTTTTCTCTGTTAACATCTTTTCCCTTTTCACTCCGTGGTTTGCACTCAAGGAGTTTATCCAAATGTAGGCACCTAAAATATTATCTTGTTTATAAGGTATGTTGAAAACAGATTGAAGAGGTTATGTTTAGATCTTTGGCCCGAAAGTAAAAGGCATCAAGTCCACCATTATCCACAACGTAGATAATATTTAAGGTAATTGTCATAAATATAATAACGTGATACTTTTAATTACTTATCAATGTCAATAAAAATGTGAACAATTTTCATTTAGTTGTTTTTGTAAGTAACGAATAAAAAAAGTTTAACAGTTCAAAGTTATGGAAAATTGGCTTTCCTGAACAAATACAGAAATTACAAAGACCTCCGGTGTATAGAAATTTTTAGATATTACTTAATAAAGTAGAATAGAGTAGAATAGTATAGGATCATTTATTTTTAATGAAACACATGAGTACTTAACTAATGTAACATTTTTTTAATTTACATATTAAAAGTTATTAGTTGCCTGTCGCATGCATTATGATTTAGCACATCTTATGACTACATCTCGTAAATAATTAATTATAAAGTAGATATCATTCACTTGTAGGAAAAATGTCGATAAATATTCTCTGCTTTCGAACATTTAAAATACTAATTCCAGTACGATGTGCTGGCAATGAAGGAGGTTCTTCATAGATTCGACTAATCTAAAAATATTTTAAAAAACATAATATCCAATAAAGAGTTAGTAGCGTACACGGAAATTTATTTTAGGGAAATCCCCAGGGAAGAGTGTTCACAAGTGTTCTCCTAACTAGTTATACCAGCAGTAACTACGTGCAGAGATGAATATAAAGTCTATATAAAATATGTGTTAATAAGATTTATGATTCTTGTAATCTCTTAAATTTAAAATATAATAAGATCAAAATGTCCATAGAAAAGATTGATGCCAATATATCGTTTAAAACCAAAGTTTGTAGCTATTACTAAAATTCAACGAGAAATTCTACCAAAGCGCGAAGCTTGTGGAAGTAAAAAAAAATCTGCCGAGAACTCAGAAACTACTTCTATTCCATAAGATTTCTCATTCTTAAATGGCGTGAGAACAAGTTATATTGTTTGCTAGAGTGCTTAACTTTCCGGTTAATTTAATTCTTTATAAATATTCGTTCATTCTATGACTCCCACTTTAATAGTTGAGCTGTTTCAGTGCTGTATTTCACGATAAGTGTAAATTTTTTACCCTTATGCAATCTATCTAAGACCAGAAATATTCCGTCCGATTTGAAATACCTACTATTTTGTAAGATTCTACTTATTTTAACTTCTTTTACAACAATTATACCATACTTCCAAACAAAAAATGAAAACACCTCCCAGGAATAAATTTTAAAGAAATATATAGGCTTCAAATTAAGCAAATACTACGTATTAGTGAAAAGTCAGATTGATATTCCCTTGAACCTTTTGCTATAATCAGTGAAACAATTTTTAAACAACAAGCATGCAGTAACTATTATTAAATTATCTAATTTAAATGTTTCTGAGTTATCTAATTACCTGAGTGGATCCAGATCTAGGCTTGGGCGAGTTGACGACGATGGCGTACACCTCGACAAGGTACTCTTCGAATCCTGTTTCCCTGTCGAGGACTGCGGCTGTCGACAAGACTCCTGATTTGTCTATATCGAAGAGGCGGTCGCCCTGCCTTCCCTCGCTGGTCACGTTGGTCACATAGAACTCGATCTCCTCGCCCGGTCCTCCACTCGCTCGCACACGCACTATACTGTACCCCGGCGGCTCGTTCTCTGCCACTGCTCCGGACAGCTCTCCTCCTTCGAACTGTAACCCACCCTCTCCATCGACAGACAGTACCGTGATGTAGGCGTCCATTGATCTCCTCTCCGATTGCACAGCTTCGTCAGTGGCCTTTACTGCTATCTGATACCTAGACTCAGGGTCTGGAATCGATCGCTTCAACGATATCACTCCAGTGTTCCTGTCCACTCTGAAAATGTCCGTGTTGCCACTGATTAAGTCATACGTTACCAGACCATTCGTCCCCGAATCTAAATCTCTTGCCAGAACTTGCGTGACTCTTTGTCCGTGAGATCTCGGGGGGAGTAAAACAGCTGCTGTCATGGATACAAAGATTGGGGCATTGTCATTGACATCCTCTACTATAACTGTAACTAATTTTTCTGCCGATAACCTTGCTGATGGAGGTTCCGCTTGATCTGTGGCTACAACTGTCAGCCTGAATGTATCCACTTCTTCTCTATCAATTGGAAGCAACGTCCTGATCACACCAGTCCTAGGATCTATTTGAAAATGTAACCTCTCTAGATGATTTGGATCTTCTGGTTCTTGCTTTATGATGGAATATGTTATGTTCCCATTCGTTCCTGAGTCTGGATCTTCAGCTGTAACCGTAACTATTGGAGTGTTCTCTAAAATTCTTTCATCTATTTGCCTCACAATCGCTGTATTAGTAAACGCGGGAGGATTATCATTGCAGTCCTCCACGTTAACGGTGAAAAGTAAAGTTGTTGAAAGTCTCGGATTCCCACCATCTGATGCTGTGATGTTCAGTACATAAATGTTTAAATCTTCGTAGTCCAACATTTTATGAAGATATAATGAACCAGTGGCGGCATCGACGTGGAAGGTATCCCGCCTGTTCCCTCCGCCAATGGAGAAGAAAACTTCACTGTTCATTCCAGAATCTGCATCAGATGCTCGGAACTCCATTAGTTTGGTGTTTACTGGCGTATTCTCTTTGACATAAATATTGGATTCAGTTTGAGTGAATTCTGGGGCGTTGTCATTTTCATCTAAAATATCGACTAGAACTATGGTAACGGCACTGAGGCGACCAGTTATGGCTGCATCATGGGCAACTACCGTTAACTGATATCTGGACATTGCTTCTCGATCCAGTTGTCTTGCGATAGTGATCTGGCCAGTTGCTTCGTCTATACTGAATCTGCCTTCTTCATTTCCACTTGATAGTGTGTAAAAAACATCTCCGTTCAAGCCATCATCTGCATCTGTGGTAAATACCCTGATTAACTGGGTGCCAACAGTTGACCCTTCGGATACTTGGACCTTGTATGGTAACCTTAAAAATTCAGGAGGATTATCGTTAACATCAGTCACATATATGTCCACTTTTACTTTATCCTTAAGCCTTGTTATGCCATTGTCAGATACAGTAGCCTCTAGTGTAATAAAATCTTGACCTGTTCTTTCCAAAAGTTCTTCTCTATCAAACATGTGAAGGGTTTTAATAAAACCGTTTTTAGGATCAATAGCAAAATCATTCTTAGCATTGCCAATCGAGAAAGTCAACTCAGCATTTCTACCTATGTCGTTATCTGTGGCTGTCAGCTTACCAACGAATGAATCAGGAAGTTCGTTTTCTCGAATGTAGAACTTAAAGGTTTCATTCGTGAATTGAGGTTTGTTGTCATTCTCATCAATGACATGGATTACGACTGGAACAATTGAGCTTCTCGGTGGCTTGCCATGATCTCTTGCCATTAGTGTTAAAGAATAGTAATCCTTTTTCTCTCTGTCTAGCGGACTTCTTACATACATGTAACCATCCGGAAAAACACCAAACTTTCCTTCCGAATTTCCTTCTGTTATTAGATACGATATAAGTCCGTTTCTACCTAAGTCGGCATCACTAGCTGCTAGTGCGAAAAATCGGTCATTGACCGCTGTAGATTCAAGAAGTGAGGTTTCGTAAGATGTATGATCAAATATGGGGGTGTGGTCGTTAACATCTTCTATGGTGACGATAACTGTATGTTTGGAAGATAATGGAGGATCTCCAGAGTCGGATGCTTTGATCTCGAGACTTAGTGACGTTCCAGGTTCAACCCTAATAGGCTTATTCAAATATACGACTCCTGTGTCTACTATTCTGAAATTGTCGTCTGGATTTGAGCTCAGGCTGAAAGTAATTTGACTATTTGTACCTGCATCTTTATCCCTAGCCATAGCAAGATACACCTCCTGACCTACTGCTGCATTTTCTGGTAGCGTAATGTGTTCTTTCTGCCTCTTAAACAATGGTGCATTGTCATTTTCATCTAAAATTGTTATGTTGACTGTGCATTTTCCATATGAAATTCCTGTTCTCGCCATGACGGTTAGACTATACATTGAATATAATTCTCGGTCTATTCTATTTTTAGTAAATATTTCACCAGTTTTTTCGTCAATTTTGAAACTTCTTTCTTGGTCACCGAAAACAATAGAATATCTTAACTCTGGTTGTATCTGTTTCACTTGTACACGACCGACTTTACGTCCTATTCTCGCTTCTCTCTTGTCGTGATCTTCTGGAATGCTAAACGTATACGTTCCATAATCGAACGCTAGCTGGGATGCGTGCGTGTCTCTGATTAGTTCCACGACTGCGTCCTCAACGGCTTTCCTTTCACCTTTGTCTCTTGCCGAGACTTTTAATTTAAACATGCTTTGTTGTAAGCTTCCTATTTGTTGTCTTAAACTTATTACGCCAGTTTTTTCATCGATTTGAAATATACCATCACTTCCTGATTCGATGTTGAACTTTAGGAGGGCATTTTCACCCTCGTCTTTATCACTAGCTGTAACCTGAAGTATAGAAGCGCCAATCGGGTGGTTGTCGTTCAATAATTCAAAATATTCCTGAGGATAAAACAGTGGACTGTTATCATTGACATCTTGAACCCTGAGGTACACAGTTGCAGTTGACGACTGAGGTGGATTTCCCTGATCTTTGGCTATCACTCTGACTTCATAATTTGATATTGATTCTCGGTCCAGTTTGGAATTTATTGTTAATTTGCCTGTTAATGAATTGAGATTAAATACATTAGGATATCTCATTGCTGAATCCGGATCTATTGAATACGTGACGCTTCCGTTGGTTCCTTGGTCGTGATCGACTGCCGTCAACATTGCGACTAAAGTGTTTGCGGGTTTACTTTCTAATAACGTCACATTCAATTTTTCCTGAGAGAATTTTGGTTTTTCATCATTTTCGTCTAAAATTATGACTTTCAAATGTGTATATGCCCATTTCGGATTTGGCCCTCCATCACGTGCTGATATTTTAAGTTCAACCGTTCCTTGGATTTCTCTGTCTAGTGGCGCTCGTGTGGTTATTAATCCAGAATTAGTGTCCATTTCAAACCAAAGGTGATCGTTCCCTGAGACAAAAGCGTAGTATATTTGAGCATTAACACCAGTGTCTTCGTCTGTGGCCGTGATTCCTGCTACATATGTACCTGGCGGTGCCAGTTCACTCAATATTGCTGAGTATTCAGTCTTTTCAAATACTGGTTCGTGATCATTAACATCATTTACGTGGATAATTAGAAATGCCGTTGCTGTTCTTGTCGGAGTGCCTTTATCCGTTGCAACTATTGTCAGATTATATTTGTTTATGTGTTCTCTATCTAAAATTCCGTTAACCCTTACTATATGAAATGTTTCGCTGTATTCTAAACTAAAATGATTGAGCTCGTTCCCTGCTTTTATTTCCACCCTCGTTTCTCCATTGAGACCTTCATCGGGGTCCATCACAGACACTGCCGCTACTACCGAACCATTGACCGCGTTCTCATCAACCGTAGCGTAATCAACTTTCGCAGAATGAAAATACCTAAATTTAATAATGGGATCATGATCGTTGGCGTCGACTAGATTCACTGTCACATACGTCCTTCCGTCTTGTCGCGGCGATCCATGATCCCTCGCATACACTGTAAACACACAACTCTTCGGACAACCGCCTCCGAATCTCGGTGAGGGCAGACAGTTCTGTTGCGGACAATCGAGTGGTTCAGCTGTCGTTATGACACCTGTTTCCGGATCCACTGTGAATTTCCTTTCAGTTTCCGAAAGATAGTATGTTATTTTGGCATTGTCACCGATGTCGTTGTCTGTAGCCATGACCTGTAAGACTCTCGTTCCGGGTACTACACTTTCATTGAGGGATACGTTATAGTCACTATGATCGAATATTGGTGGGTTATCGTTTACATCTAGTATAGTAACATTCACTTGAAGGTATCCATAACGGGTCGGAGTTCCTCCATCTCTAGCCGAAATATTGAGTTGGTAATGCGATCTTTCTTCTCGATCCAGATCTCCTGTCGTTTGCAAATGAAGGTAACTTGTTTCTCCGCTAGGATTGGCTGTGACTTCCAGCCGGAATTTGTCCTTGACATTTCCTGCAACTATTCTATAATCATCAGAAACACCATTCTGCCCTGAGTCTAGATCAGTCGCTGAGTCAAGGAGCACTCTGGTCCCCGCAACGGAGCTTTCGGAAAAGGATACTGCTATGCTCGGTTCGGGAAACTCGGGGGAATTGTCGTTGATGTCGACTACAACTATCCGGACTTCGATGGGATAGGTAGGCTGGCTGGAGAGGACAACGAGGTCGAAGCGGTCGTTGTGGAGCGCCTCACGGTCAAGCACGGTGGTAGTCCTTATCTCTCCTGTGGTGCCGTTGAGCGTGAACTGCCGGGGCGGCTCGTTGAAGCGGTAGGTGAAGCCGTGCTTGGTCGGGATGGTGGCGACGATGGTGCCCTTGGGCCTGCCCTCAGGGACCTCGAATTGGACACGGGTCTCCACCGCCCGGGACTGCATCTGGGCCCCGTACTCCGCCGCCGCCGCCCCCACGAGAAGGAGAACAAGGATCATGGCGCGTCTTCGCCGTCCCACCGCATCTCCAGTCTGCAACAGAAAAACAATATGTTACAATCAATTGCTATCGTAAATAGAGTGTCTATTATATATATACAAATTAAACAAACCATTGTATTTACCTCTATATGACTTATATACTAGAAACAATTAAAGAATTTCAGTCTTCAAAATAAAATAAAAGGTAGGAATCTCTAAGCCTACTTTTCTGCAAGACAATTATTTTAGGAACAATTTTAATGATTCTTAACCAGCGCTGAAAGTTTTAAAAAATCTTCCTTTTAAATAGTTTAGGGTAATAAGTTTTAAAAATACTAAGTCTAAATTTAGTATTCATAAAAAATTGTTAAAAAAAAAATTACATATTGGAAAATGATTTCTCTAAAACATCTACATTTCCAATGGTTTCGAATAGTTCACGATTATTTTTCCAACCAGACAAATAATACTCCATTTTTTCATGGGTAATTTATCAGAATCATTAAAGTTAATGTTTATCTAAGTTTTATAACAATGCGAAAATATTAAATTATTCAAACAAACAAAATCAAAGATACTTAACAAAAAGCCATTTTGGAAATTCGGCTACAGTTTCAATAAAAATAAGACCTGACTGGTATTAAAGAACAATTATGTTTAATTACAACGAATTTACTTATCAAACAAAATATTTTAAGTGAAAGTGGTACATATAGGTGTGTAATAAAACAAATATAACATCGCAGAACTGGTCAGTGAATTTTATTGAGGAAACTGCTAAATATCATGTCGGCGAAACAAATGCAAAGTATGATATTGTCTATAACACCACATGGTTTATTTTTAACTTGGGTGATGGTGTGAGTGACTTGATGTTTTGAATGTAAGAAAGAATTCAATTGGTAAGCCTTGTTGTGAGAGGGTAAGGAATAGGGTTTAGAAGGTTTTCTTGAATCTAATTAGTATTATTTTTCAGTTAATTTTGTACCTAAATCTTTCTCATTCAGTTAATATAGGAATTGATGTAATGTTTGCCGAATTAATACAATATTATGTTCGGTACGGGAAACTGTTCTGTTCCCAAATGTCCACCGGCGATCCTCATTTTTTCTTCCTCTATGGGAGGGTGTTCTCAGAAGGAGCGGGCTGGCTAAGCAAACACGGGCAATAATTGGCATTAAATGTTTTTAAGATGGTATTTGTCAAAAAGAAGGTCCCCAGGCTTCAAGAGACGGCCCTAGAACCGGTCAAATGAGGAGAGAAAAACTTGTTGTGATGCCGCTAAGACAAACGGAGGGGCGGGAGCTATAATCCCTCCTTCGGAATCCTGTTCCATTCTTTTTCACCCGAGTCCTCCTTCCTCCTCCTCCGTCCCATCCTGAATTATTTATAAAGATGACATGGTCGAGGGTCGCGGCAAAAAATGTTGGTCTTCTACCCTCGCTCGCCTCCACTATCCCCAGTCATCCTCGATAATTCTCCAAGGGTCAGTGTGTTATGGTATCTCGTTCCTCGAGTTCTTATTGCAGTCGTTCACTGGAACAATCCCATTTTCCGTAATCTTGATGTAAAATATGAGTAGCATACTATACTTGCTAAACTATACAACACGAACCATACAAAGAGGAGGAATTGAAAACCACGTTTAGCTGAGTTCCCCAAATCATCAAGACTCTTTCTAATGGTGTCAGATGCCAATTCAAACATTAGAAGTGTCACAACAGCAGTTGAAGAAAAACCCAAATCGATAATTCCTTTGTAACTTCGAACATTTTTGCTTAGTTATTTTGTGAAGTTTAAATTATAATTTTTAATTTTTGGTAACTATTCCGCAGGTTGTCTCTTCGATTTGAGTTACAATAAGTTTTAAGTTTTCATTCGTTTCCCTTTTAATATTTTCCAAAAATACAAGTATATACAGTAATAATAATATATTGTGCTACTTTATCTGTTTATGTTTGCTAATGGGAGTTTTTTCTATTTTATTTATTACACATTTCGAACTGATAAAATTATCAATTGTTTAATCACTTTTGATAATATTTCAGGAATTATAAGCCAGTAAACTACCCAAAAATAAGTAAGGAGAAGTATTAGATAAAAAATTCGTTTATTGCGGAGTGATTTATCTTCATACTTGCACAACTTTTCTCAATTAAGATGTGACATTTCAGAAAATCGAAGAAATTTGAATGAGTTCTCACTATCTACCAGAGATCTAATGTTTCTTCACAATGTCTATTAATATTTTACTATTAAGAATATTAATTGTCAATGTAGGTTTATAAATACTATTTAAAACATAAAATCAATATCTACACTCCTCAGACCTAAGGACAATTGGACCCCTGTTGGATATCCAGTGAAATTTATTTCTCGAAGATAAGTAATCCCACTCGCACCAAAGAATGTCCGCAGAACGTTTTACCTTGACTCTGGAAGTAAGTTATTATTGAAACTGGCAATATCATGATTACTACATAAACGATGATCTGTAGAGGTTCGACCGAATTATTTAAATCGGTACCTATATTCATTGAAAAACAATCGAGTATTTTAACTTAGCTCTAAGCACAGATAGCGAAAAAGCACAGAACTTCACCATGGCTTCAAATACGTGGAAATACGACTGTTAATATCACCTTCAATGGCTAACGAATATGATATTTCAACTCATAAAAATATGTCAATGAAGTAAAACTTATGACTTGATAGTTCCTTTTTTAAGCAGAAAGGACTGTGCTTGATTTGCAGGTAGCTTGAGAACTCCCGCTTCCAACGCCACTCCTCCTACCATCAACCACGTCAATATTTTGTTTTCGAATGCCCAAGACATTTACAAATATTTGTTTACTGTTGGTTAGGGAAGCGACTCCGGCATAATATTTAAACAAAGTCGATGTTCCTACTTCCTATTTCGATTACCGTTCATAGAGAACAAATGGAAGGATATTTCTTTAACGCTGTTATTAATTTTATACTTAGTATAATTAATTAGTGGTCACTGTTTTTAAGTATATAATATAATTATATACACTTAAACATTGACCACAATAAATTAATACTAATGCTACAAGGTGTGTAAACTATAATTTGGTATACTTGAGTGATATTAATTGACGTTATATTTTTATGAGGAAGAAAATGGTCCAGGTGGAGGTCAGAAAAAAATTCTCTTCAGTAAGGAGAACTTTTTATTTCAAAGCCAACTTTTTTTTTTTTAAACGTCTCTGTAGTTATCTAATGTTTTTATGCCTTGTTATTCTTTATTACATACTCGATAATTCTCTATAACTATTCCCTCCATTTTTTATATCTACCTTAAGGGTTCCCCATTTTTATTTTTTTAACACCCATATCCATCGATCAATAAATATATATTTATTCTTTAGTATATATTATTATAATTTATCTTGTATATTTAGCCCTGAAGAAGACCTGCAATGTGGGTCGAAACTTTGGTTTTACAATAAACAGTTGTCCTTACTAAAACGATTTTTTTTCTGATCTCCACCCGGACCATTTTCTTACTTATAAGTTAGTTATGTTAAACAAATACAATGGTAAACTTTTTCCTCTTCAATCATCAAACTATGTACATTACAGTTCTTCTATATGATCAAAAACATAGGTCATATTAATTTTGATACATTACTGAAACATTGAGATTTATATAAGTATAACGAGTTGATTAAATTGTGGATTCGTAGCTGGGGAGGTGGTCTTAGGTATTTTTAAAGGAAGTTAAGAGTCCACAGTTACGTAGTCCTTTGTAAGGGACGTAAAATATAGTTTTGACCATGTATTTTATCAGGTATTTGTTAAAGCTCCCTAACGTTTATACCTGAATATTCAAAAATTGGAACCCCCACTGTAGTTTCGTGCGATTAGCCATAGCAGCATATAGTGACATTCAATTATTGAATAACTACATTACGATTTATATTTTCGGTTCAATACCCTTCTGGTGCCAGTCGAAGTCAAGTTCTGCAGCATTCAAAAATGTACCAATTAGAACGTTTTTTCCAATCGTTTTCCTCATAACCTTTTTTTTTTCTTTTCGAAAAACAGTTCGAGAACCCGATGGTTTCATAGTACTTGTTGATCACGCTCAAACCTGGCTATATCTATCTTTATGGCAGAAATCATCAGAGAACTAGCCTCAAGGAACCAAAACGTATAATTACTAGCCGAATTCGTGGAAATTATCGTCGAAGGAGGAATATCTAACTGAATATTAGGGATTTGGAACATTTTTGCTTACTTATTTCGTGAAGTCTACAATGGAATTTTAAATTTTAAACAAGTGTTGGAAGGTATCATCGATTGATCATTTGAGCTACTTGGTGTGATTAGAGAAAGCTTGCTGATTTTTCTCACTCTTTGTTGTTTCTTCTCTTCTTAAGTTTTTTTATTTTTTTCTTTGAAAAGGAGAAACGCGTTTCCCGAATGGGCACTTCATATTAGGCATGGGAGCGGCAAACCTTTTGGAACCAATCAACCCTAACCACCCAAAAGTTGTCAAGAATGACACCTTACCTTTGTCAGGGGTAACAAAGAGGTTATTTTTACCTATGTTTTCTTTTCTCCAGAACATTTGAAGCTTTGAAGTTTTATTTTATGTAATTATTTAGTTTCAATTGCTTAGTAAAGGAACGACTGGGAAGCCTCTGAGGGGTAGACCGAGATGTAGGTGGGAGGATTGGTTTAAGAGGGATCTGGTGGATTTGGGTTTGGGTAGTGGTCCGTGGACAAAAGTTTGTACGCAGAGATCGGTGGTATCGGCATCGAGCCTTCGGGTTCGCTAAGCCTTATTATTATTATTTAGTTTCATTACATTGCTCCTTCAAAAGAATAACACCATAACTCAAAAAAAACCCAATTTTTCAATAGAGGCCTATTTGATAGTTCCATTTGATTAAAAAGTTTGACTATTGGTAAAGCAAAGAATTCCTATTCTAATGATTGTATTGAAGTTCTTTTATTGACGATTAAAATATTTTTTAAATCTTGAAACTTTTTTTATTTCAACTCATTTCATAATTCCCATACATTTTCAAATTCAAACATGATACAATCCAAAATACGAATTTGTTAAAAAAGCTGGAAATATAATTTCAGATATGTCGTTCCTGAACTAAAAGCTTCAAGGAATTCTATTGCAACTGAATACAACTCAAAAACGCCAATTTTTACGTAGTTGCTCTTTTGAAGGACCAATTTGTTATGTTATTTCTTACGAATGGGAGAAATAAATCATAGAGAAAAACTACAGAGCGTGATATATAGCTATTTATTTTCCTTTACTTTACTATAATCATTATAAAACAAATCATAGCTTAATTAGCATCATAAACGTAATCATTATTAATAAATATGATTTATTAAGTTAATAATAACATTGTTATAAAATAAGAAAATATATTTTGATTTCTCTCAATTTCCTAATTATTATTCTGTAATTTCGAAAAAGATGTTTTACAGAAATGCTTCCATAAGAAGTAGCTTAAATTTGCCCGATGATCAATTTAAATTAAAATCAGAAAAAAAAAATTCTTAAAACTTCCACTTAGGAAACTGACTTAGCGAAGATACAACAGTTTTTTAACAGTTTTTTTTTGTTTATTATTGGAATTATTTTATAAATTTATTTAATTGAATTAGATATTTCCCTTAAGTACAGTTTAATTATTTATTTATTAATCCTAATATTATTTTTGGGATAAATTTCTATTAATATTATCATGGAGCGGAGTACCTCAGCGTGTAGAGTGCTTAGTTGCCATGCCCAAAGCTTTCGGGTTCAAATCCGTCTTTAGTAGAAAAATTATTTAATCTGTTAACAGCCTCGTGGATCTACAAAGCCACCTATAATCTCTATAAAACCTGACGGTTGAGAGTGATCTGAGATTAACCACCTTCCTGCTCTATCGTTTCCCTGGGAATAGTATAGTCTCTGTCATGTATTGAACCAGAGACTTTTCATGGGTTGTTCTAGTTCAATTTGTTTGGACATGCGGAATGATAGGGTTGGCTTTGAAGTGTCATTTCCCACGACATTAACACGTTTATAGGCTAATTTCAATATATGCATTGAGTAAGCAGTGAATATTTTTTAATATTCATTTTGGTTAATAAGTAAACAATCTATTATTGAGGTTCAGATAGTTGAGGTTTAACAGAACGGTGTTTACTTAAGACAGTCGAGCCAAAAATAATAAGTTGTGAGTCCTTCATTCTGATCGATCAATCGATCCGGAATTACGATGGACGTATCGATTAATATTCAGTACGGAATAGGTGAAGAAAGACGTGAAGGATTGTGAAGTGGAGAAGTGAAAAATGCAGAAATGGAGAGATGAAACGGAGAGATATAAAAAGAGCAACAAATAGCCTAGAGTTGAGTGATTTATTGGCCCGGGCCAAGGCAGATATATCATCCGCTCAGGTTTCTGTCAATTACGGTTCATCCCACTTCCCATGATCATTGTACATCCGAACCTTTACTAAGTAATATTTCAGTAGATAGCATGCTAATAAACCAAATTAGCACGATAGCTAATTTAAAAATAAATTAGTTTAATATTAATAAATAGTTTATGAAAAAATATACTGTTACTTCTTAGACCTGAGAGATCTTTTAATAAAGTAATGTAAGGAGGTTTTTATCATAAGCAGGGTTTTTTAAAATTCTTTTTATGTATCTCGTATTTATTTACTTTATTTCTATTAATTACTGCTTGTCATAACATTGAACCTTTTAAATAGTTAATTAAATAGTCATAACCTATAGTCGTAACATTGAACCTCGTTGACTTTTTGTTCCAATTTTTTTATTATTTATTGTTTTCATTTTTTTGTCATTCCTTTGTCCAACTATTCGTCCATCTTCTTTTCTAAATTTATGCAGGGGTTATCAGCTATATTTAATTAGAATATATTGGACTTATTTATACTTTTAAATGCAAATATTTTTAAATAAAAATACTGAAGGGCTTTAAGCGGTAAGTCACTCATTTTGTCACCACTTCTTTAAATATACAGGAACGTTGATCATCTTTTATAATACTCAGCATTATTTCTAAAGTTCTATTATTTCTAAAGTGACAAATCTTTAGATTGGCATAGTTACTGTTTCAAATTTCGAGAAGAATTTTTTTAACTACTTATAGTTTTTCCCGTTTTTTTTTCCAAAAAGGATTTTGACTTATATCACTTTATAAATAATAGTGGGTTAATTGATTATATGATTTATAATACTAATTAATTATTCATCTACATACCGTGTTTTAATGGTTTTTGTTTTGTTGTGTTGTTAGGAAAATGGTAAAAACTCTTAGTGTTTTTGAGAATGTTATTAACCCTATGCTTGCTTTTTTTTTCTTGATCGGGTAGAATTGAACTCAGCCGTTGACGAATCGAGGAGTAGGCTGGGTGTGCCAGAACTAGTTGGGAATGAATGCAAGATCCCACATGCAAAAGGAGTAATAAATTGCCGGGAGGAAGAAGAAGGTTGAGATAAGAACCAGCTGGCTTTAGGAGGCTGTCACTGCAAAGGTCACTCCCTATCCCTTTCTCTCATTAAACTTTTATTTTTACAACATTTTTACAAATTAATTTAAGTCCCCGTATTATATCCTACCTCATTTAAACTAAATATGCATTTATTTGTAGGGGTGGGTAAGGTTGTATCTATCGGATAATTTGTAGCTGATACTGAAAAGTAGTTGATACAAGTATCAGATACGGTCGAAATGTTTCGGGTACTGATACTCGGATACTTGACTCGCGGAGTGGGAGGTGCTACCAAGGTCACCCCACCTCTCTCTTGATACTTCTATTCACTAAGTAGTCAGTATCAACTACTTGTCAGTATCTACTACAATCTCTACTCCCGCACCTGCTACCTGCTAGGACCAGATAGATAAGAGAGCTGTATTCAAGGCCTTTGTTGTTAGAAGCATCAGCTATTCAGTATTCACGAATATATTCACTACGTTATGCTATTTATTTCTATTAAACTGGTATATTATTTTTTTGTATCTACTTGGTGATTAAAATTGTGGGATTTAATTTACTATAGAATATAGTTCTTAAACAGTATAAATATATATTTGTACATATTTAAATAAATTAGTTGTTCTATAATTTATGAGCTTGAAAATTGTATTATCTCACTATAACTGTAGAAACTTAATATGTTTTCATATCTACTTTTCAAATATAAATTGGTAAAAAATAGCTTTAAGATAAGATAAAGAAAAGTGAACCTAACAAAATGCTTGTTGTTGGAATATAGCAATAATAAATTTCTCAGCTAACGGAGACTAATGTACTGAAAAAAAACAAACTTAAAACAATAGAAAGAATAAACAAATCGTTCATTTAGTTATTTTTTTAATTATTATTATAAGTCTATATCTTGGCTGTGAAATTTGTTCTTAATTTATTAATTTGAAATGAAAATTCCTTTTTCTACATCATCATACTATAAAGTAAAGCCAATCGACATAGATGATTGAACTCGGTACAAACATAAATTGTTCGAAGAAATTGACAAATTTTTTCTCCATTTTTTTACTTTCAACAGTAACAAATTTTACATCCTTTTAAAGAAAAAAATTAGTTTCACAAATGCAAAAAAATTAGTTTCACTGTACCGGAATATGACGGGGATTATAACAGCTATACCGTTTTAATGAGTTTAGCGTGGGGCGGCGGGCAAATTTTGTATTACAATCCAAATTCTACGTGTCTTGGAACGTGAATAGCAAAAGTTTGAGGTAGGGTTAACAACTATATTTTTTTTTGTTCAATTCCATAGCTTTCAAAAAATAATTAACCAATAAAAAACATGATTTTAATCATTTGATGCCTTGTGCATGTTACTATTTCGGCGAATAACTCTTTTTCCTTTAAAAATGATTAAAAAAACTGATGCCACAAGAAAGGCTTCTGTGTAGCGTATTACAAGAGTAAGAGTCGGGATAACTGTATTCAACTACTAAAATATCAAGTAAAAGTATCAGATACAGAAAAGTATCAGTATCACTTGTATTCAGATACAGGAAAATCCAGTATCTACCCATGACTATTTATTTGTATAGCCATGCACTGAGAGACGATATAAAAAATACCGATAAATAAGAACAATTATATGAAAAACAATATTAATAACAATTGGAGAAAAATAAAAATAATTATATGAAAAAATCGCTAATAAATATGTTAATAATTCAAGGGCCCACATTGCAGGTCTTCTTCAGGGCTAAATATACAAAATACAGACAGTTAAAGTTATAAGTGGTATTAATTAAAAATACACTTAAATTATTCTAATTTGTCTTTATTTTATATAATAAAATAAATACCTCGTTCCTTGTATTATTGAAATTAAAGGCTATCCAATCATTAATAATTTTTTTTTTATTAAATGACTTTCTATAAATTTTATATTTCATTTACTTAGGAATTTATAAACGTCTAGTAATTCAAACCAAAGTTCAGTATAGTTCTTAATAAAAAAAACATATTTAATCTTAAGCAAGAAGATCCTTTAATTAATTAGAATGCAATTAGAAAAAAGCGCAAGCAAAGCCTTGTGTTTCAAATCTGGTGTAAAAACAAACAATTACCAGTCGACGTTTCGCCTATTCAGGCATTATCAAGACACAAAAAAGATTAAGATCAATAACATCTCAAAGAAGTGCAATACATCCCGACGAATAACCACTCAAATAGGCTCTAAATCTGAGACCGCACCTCCACCCCAAGACGTTCAACCCAAAAACTTGAGTTTTATAATAAGTTTAATTATAATCTATATAAAAAACTCAAGTTTTTGGGTTGAACGTCTTGGGGTGGAGGTGCGGTCTCAAATTATGAGCCTATTCGAGTGGTTATTCGATGGGATGTATTGCACTTCTTCTTTGAGATGTGATTGATCTTACTCTTTTTTTTGTGTCTTGATAATGCCTGAATAGACGAAACGTCGACTGGTAATTGTTTGTTTTCACACCAGATTTGAATCATAAGGCTTTGCTTGTGGTTTTTTCCATTTGGATTCTAATAAATGTTAATGTTTCGTTTTGAGTTTTGGCTCTATTTTATTGATCCTTTAATTAATTTAAAAAAGGGATTTTGTATTTTTTCAAGTACCTGGTATTAATTTCTATTACATGACATAGTCATCATATTGAACACGTCAAAAGAACAATATATAAAAAATAAATTATAGAAATATAAATTTGACAATCAACTTTCTTCTCCTTGTATACATCGCAAAAATTGCGAGAACACGAGGATATAGAATCGGTGAAGAGAATGGATTTTTCTGGTTTGGTTACGAGCCTCAATAGCTCAGCTGGTTAGAGCACCGCGCTAGAGATGCGGACGACCCTAGTTCGAATCCCGGCCAAGACAAATCTTTTCTCTTCAAAATAAAAATATTTAAAAATAATCACCATCAAAAGAACAATAAATAATAAATAATAATATATAAAAAAAAGTTAAACAACTTCCTCCTCGTTGTAAAGTTTATTATATCAGTAAACTATAGGCGAGGAAGATAAATGTCACCAGGCTCCTCAGATAAACCTGTCTTCTTCGCGACTGAATAATACGAATGCGAGTTCAAAAGGAAAATTGGAAAATAGATTAACCCATTAGGATAGGTGTAGGGTTAATTTTATTTGGTAATAACTCAAAATGAATTGTGTGTAAAGGGATAGAAGTAAAAAATAGCTTTGTGAAACAAACTCAATTTTAGCCTGGGTGGTCCAAGATATTTCGGAGCTCAACCGGTCCCCCCCAACGCCCGCTATATCTTTATATCTATATTTGCGTAGCAGCGTATCCTAACATGTTGTTATAACATGTGTTTTTGGAGGAATAACAATCAACGGCTGCAGTAACACGATAAACGAATATATTTTTTAATTCGGTCAGACCTACATTTACACACCGGTGTTATTCTACGGACAGTGAAATATAAGAGGATCGATAAATACAAAAACGGATAAACAATAATAACCTACGTCTGGGTTTTTATAAAACAATACTAATTCCAATAATTTATATAGTTCCTTTTCTTATGAACCCCTACGCTTATCTGTACATCCGTTAAATGTATTAGACTATACGAGGGAGAAAATGGTCCTGGTGGAGGTAAAAAAATTCTCTTAAATAAGGAGAACTGCTTATTTGAAAGCCAACGTTTCGACCACATTGCAGGTCTTCTTTAGGACTAAATAGACAAGATGCAGACAAATTATTATTAATTTGTCTGTATCTTAAATATTTAGCCGTGAAGAAGACCTGCAATGGGGGTCGAAATGTTGGCTTTCCATTAAAGAGTTCTCCCTATTTAAGAGAATTTCTGTTACCTCCATCCGGACCACTTTCTTCCTCAGTTATACAAGGTTAATTAATATTATTCACGATTTATTATACTGTAATTTTAATTACTTATAATTATGAGGCCAATTGACCTCACGAAAAAAATTACTGCTTAAAATTTGATGAAAAAAATTTGTCTTCCGTTTATTTCAATCACATCGGAAATCCGTGATGAATTTATCATTACCTATATCTATTTTCCTGCAGCTCAAGCACCTATATATTTACAACATATGTATTTACAAATAATTTATATCATTTTTAATAATAAAAGAAACAAAAACATGCTAACAATACTGCTCAACAAACTCATTATTAATAATGTATAATTAAAACGTAAATACATCGTTTGTGTGAAAACATGCAATTATAATACACAATCGAGTTGGAATTCCGGCTTTATTAGTTTAATTAAAAGAGAAAAAAAATACCGTTTCGCGTTTTCTCTACAGAACACCTAATAATAAACTTCTTAATAAATAAAAGAGATGTTGAAATAAAAAAATAGTGCCATACAATTGAACAAATCTTCGTCAGAAATCGCTTACTAAAACTCCGAATGAACCTTTATATTTGTTATATTATAAAAAATAGAGATGGCGGAGCCGAGTTAGCATATAACGTATTTGTTTGAATAATGCAGGGTTTTCCAGTTAGGGATCAGCAAAATAGTTTTTTTTATTAACATTTTGTTGGAGGAGGAAAGGAAAGATATGATAAATTATGAATAGGCCAAAACAAGGTAAGATAGATTAAGGCGAAGAGAATAATTGCGATTCTGAATGTAGGTTGTGGAGTTTAATGAAATGTAGATTGGTAGAGAAATTTTCGACTGTGGGAGATGTGTCTAGGAGCCACTAATGAAGTGTCTAAGTTACAGTTGAAATCACAGTATTACTAAAAGGAAGAATTAAGGGATTGAACATTATATACATTAAAATGTTATCTATTATGATAATGTTATCTAAATTATATCTATCAGTAAGTTTTAATATTATCAGATTTTTTCTATGAATGAGAGTGAAACAATTATAATTAATAAAAAATGGGTGTTTTAATTTTAGGTACTTGCTATGCGAAAATAAGAACACAATGACGGTATGAACATTATTAATTTAAATTTCGATTTGGATTTCAATCGTTTTAAGACCTATTTAAACTAACGGAGTAGAGATTTTAGGCTCCATTAAGCCATCGAATTCCTCTCGTATAAAAAATCAAAAATCCTCAAGGCTTCTTACTTTGTAACGATTAAAGTCATTCATTGTGACCTTAATATCTCATTTGTTGCTGATTTGGCCCGAACCCGATATCAATCTTTTTATGAAAAACATTATTCCCACTCTAACCAGCTATTTGCAAACCTAGCTTTTTCCAATCCCCAATAATTCTCTTAGCGTCTGAAAAGAAAATGAATTTGTTATTAGAGTACTACCAGTAGCTAGTTTCTCTACTTGCTTTTATCTTTTGTATGCCATCACACACCGTTCATTCTATTTACTTATTGTATTATTATAATACATTTGAAACTTAAAAAAAAGTGTGTGTGTCGGCTCCGACATGCGACTGGAGTTTTCCCCTTTCCGTTTCTACTGAATTTTAAATGTGCTCTTACTAATTAATCGCTCTCTACTGATACTTATCATCGCGTATGGTTTTTTTTTTATTTGTAAATTATTTTAAATTATTATGAACTATTTAATATATTTAATTAAAATTATAAACATATATTTTCTATTAATCGTGCCAACGTTTCGGGCTACGTTGTAGGCCAACTTCAGGGCATATAGTGGGTGCGGTGACTTGTTACAACACTAAAACTGTCAACTGAACTCGTATAGATGTATATTCACGGTTGTGAAATACACCCCAAGAAAGGATATCCTACCGCCCCAGTGCTATAAATGTCAGCAATTCGGGCAAACAAAAAACTACTGCAACCACACCGTAAAATGTGTAAGATGCAGCGGCTCACATAACATTTCTGAATGTCCGAGACTAGGCCAACTCAAACAAAATGCTCGATTTGCAAGGGAGCTTCACGTCGCTTCTTTTAGAAAATGCCTCCATAGAAAAAAAATAGAAGAAATAATGACTAAAAGGATGGAAGAGAAGAGATCTAAGCAGATCAGTACAAACTAATGACTAAAAGTATGACAGGTGTAGAATGCGCATCTTTTCTACAAGGTACCAAAATGGCAACCGAACCACAATCGATTTCTTCCCTGTCGGTACTTTCTTTAAGGGGGCCTCATCTTCAATGTCCGGTAGAGATGTATTAAAGCCCAGCATAATCACTGTCTGTCCACTTCCTATACGAAAATCTCTCAGCACTACACAGTGTACACAATTAAATATTCACTGCACAGCCTTGCTAGATAGCTAGTCAATTTCCTAATCTTATCAGAGCAACGCTGCCCTGTCGTCTGTTGAGGTTGTATCCAAGTGGTTAAATGGACTCCAACAGCTTAAGGCGGAATCTAAATAACAGTAGTAATAGTGTCGGTTTGGAAAGGTGTCTTTAAAAAGGCCCCTATAAAAAAAATTATCGCATTTCAACACTTCGAGAATAAAGCATTAAAATACGTTGTTACCATAGATACCACACGTATCTCTTCCCAATTAGTCCCAGAATTTAACTTTTAATTTCTATATATTATGTAAAACAAATAATACAATCTTATCGAAAAGGGGACGTAACTCGCCACTCCTCATAAAATCTTCATACCGCGGGATAAATATGAAGATCGTTTCTTAAGGAGTAAACTCCAAAAAAATTAAAATAACCAGTCATGAGTAGATATTGCCAACAGAAGTGAAAATGCAAAACTTTGTACTAACTCTCTTGTTTGAATTTATAAATCAATTATAGTCTGAGTTATTTAAATTTATTAATTTGTAAGTTGAAATGTACTGTATTAGACTGGTTTTGACATTTGGCGGACTGCACAAGCTGAATATAACAATTGAAATAGTAATAATGATAAATTTAATCTATTTAAACCTTGTATTTGTATTTACATAGATATTAATGAACTTTATTTACATTACTAGTATTATTATCATCTTTAAGTTCAGCAATACATTGATCAATTGAACTTTCAATCATTTAATTATATCATTTCATACAAGGCATTTAACTATGACAAATAAAACATTTTAGGGAAACGAAAAGTTTAAAGTTTTTAATGTTTTAATTCATTATCAGTATGAATTGCAGAACTACTATACGACCTTTTAGTTAAATATTATTATTCTTAAAGCAATCGAACTAATGTTGATTAAAACAAACATTACTCATACACTAATGTATGTGATAATCTCATACACATGTCGCTACGAGTATTACGCAATATGTCACCAGCATTTCTGTAAAGTGAACCCATAAATTATTCCCCTACTGAAAATCGCACAACCCGGCTAACGAAGTTTTCACTTCAAAAAGCAAATATTTCAGTCTTATTTTAAAAATCCAATTCCTTCGACTAATACCTGGAAACTAAGAAATAAGAAGAAACAAATATTAGAAGGGGCAATCATATTTAATGGACAAGTGCGAGTTGCTTCCAGTTTTCCAGAAGCGCTGCCCACTCCATCGATGAGATTACACGGAGGCCTCAACGGTCACGCTCGTTGGCCCGGTGCGTTGAAGAACAAACATCATCTCCGCTAGATTAACACCTCCCGACATGTGTATGATCTGCTCTGATGGGCTCCCTTCTTCTGTGAAATAGCGCCGGTAATTCACATCGAGCAGTGTGTAATCAGGCCATCATCCAGTACATACAATGTTGTTCTTAGAATCTGATCCTTGTAGACCAACAGGCCACTTCCTGCCTCTCGAGTTATTCCTTTCACAAGAACGAGATGACAGAAGTAGGCTAGGGGCGGGGCTGAGTGAACCCTGGGGCAGGTTGGGCAATCGATATTACTCACCCAGCGATAAAAGGTGACCGGTATACTGCTTGGGCCAGCCATTTGTGTTTAAATAAACCTTATGTGACCTCATATTATAAGTTGCATATCATTATATATACATAAATTTGTTAAATGAGACGTTCAGGTTCAAAAGAGGATAGCTCCAAAATTTCGAAAATCAACTTTTTCACATTTATTGCTACTTCGATCAACCAATTTTGTCTTCATTCGATAACTCAACTAAATATTTGTAATAAAGTGATTTTTTAAATATTTTATATATTTTTTAAATATTTAAAAATAAATAATTTTCAATTATGTACAACCGGCCCTTAATTAATTAAGTTTCACTCTACTTATGATGTAATGCAAATAAGATAATATAATTTCCTCTCAATTTTTTTTTATAATGTTGCTATATCATTTTAGGACAACGGTTGTGCAGGGGGGGGGGGTGATTTGTCCGAGATCACACTCAACCGTTTGGTTTCCCTCTCAATTAAGGGTACCCATTTTATTGAAGTTGGGTGAGCTCTCTGCAGATTAAACGGCAACTCAGCGCTCTACAAACTTAGTTACTTCGCTCCATATCATTAAATACAGAGCATATAATATTTTTTACATACAAAAGATGCGAAATAAAGCGGTTCCCATATTTCATTTTTTTTTCTTTTAACATCCTTAAATACCTTAGCTTTATCGGCTGTCAGACAAAAGTAACCCTCTTAAATGAGGGGTGGGTAGCGGCAATTTTGGGGTAAATTACCACGCGAATAGTTTAGAAAATTGCTCAACAGATTTTTTCCTCTCTTTTTTTTCTAAACGACGTTTTACCTGCTTTACTTTGATATTGTGGGAAAGTAACTATGCAAATCTAGGTTTTTAATTAAATAATATTTTTAATAATGACTGTCTGTTTGGATTTTTTTTAATTATGAAATTGTGGATTAGATTAAAAAAACCTACATATTTTGAGGTCAACTCTCAGAATAACTGAGTTTTCTCTTGTTAGAGAAATTCTAACAAGTCCTGATCAGAAAAAAAAAACCAATAATGATTCCAACTGATAAAAATTGCTGTCGTCCTTGTTTAACCAAATAGCTGATAATTATAACATTGCAAAGTACATATAATTATCAATGCATCGGAAGACAGGTTTTTTTCTATCTCGGTTTCATTTCTTTTTTTTTCTTAACAGAGAAAGTTCATTTAGCTGAGTAAAAGTTGGGAATCTAGCTTGAAAAGTGGGTCGGACTCTGCAACTGACCTTTCCTGGTTACCGATCAGTATGCCGGAAGGCACGATGGAGTTCATTCAGGACTTACAGGATCCAAGTTGAAGTTCATTCGGGCTAAGCTACTATCCAGCCAACTTGATCGTTAAACTTAAACCTGGGAGGGAGGCTAGTATCTTATATATTAGGCTGATTGCTTCCTAACAATAATTTTAATAAATCAAGGAAAAACATAATTAAAGGCGAGTATATAAATGAGAGTTGTATTAAACTCTATATATGTATATATATATAAGTGTTCTTTTTCCTCTTTCTTCCATCCGGAAATGTGGTTGATTTAATATTGAATAGAGAATGAAGAGACGGGATTTGTAAATAGCAATTGCAGTATAGATGATTATGGTTGGAACTTCCAGCAATCGCAACTAAAAAACATTTGTTTTTTTATTTATTTTATTTTCTTGGCAGTCCAGGCCTCAGTTAATCTGCTTGCCCTCATGTCAAATTTCAGCACTCCAGAAACATCAGTCAAAAATCGATAGATTTGGATGATAAAAATAGTATAAATAAATGTATATAAATAAATATAATGAAAAGGAAAGGCAAGAATTATTAGTTTTTAATATTGGCTGAGTCTTAATGCATGAGTTTTTCATTCACTAGCCCCCAACGTTACTTTTTTTTTTTAATTTAATTTATTGATATTTACAACTATAATATTATTATAACAAGTAAATCTGCTGATATGTACATTATGACATGAAAAACACACGTTACTTTTAAAAAATAATTGGCTTTTTATTCAATTCGACATACTAAAAAAAGAGCATAATATTTCAGAGAAATCGTTTTTAAGGAGACATTTTTAATTCGTTGATGCATTGCCTTCACTGTAAGAGGCTATTTACCCGAATGGTCGGAATCTCAACTGTGGAAACCCCATTCGTGGGTGATGAGTTTATGAACAAACCACAATTAATCGTTTTATCATTCGGAAAAGGACATTTCATCGAATGACCTACTACTGAAAAGCACACGAGAGGGTCCCAGAAGACCTTAGCCTCGATTTGAAAAGCACAAGGAAGTTCTGTTGGGCTCCTGCAGAATTGTTAGAAACTTTTTAAATCAGAAGCATCTTTAACATTCCATCGAATTTTTTATTCCGTGATTTTGGTTTTGTTCCAGAGGAATCTGATATATAAAAAAAAAACATTGGGAAATAATAATCACTGGAAATTGAAGCTTAAGAATAAGAATATGTTAAGGAAAGAGGTTAAATTAATACGGTAAAAAAAACACTAACTGATAAAACATAAATATGGCATTTTATTCCAGTGCGTTTGGAATATATGGAAATACGGAGATTGTTGTATTCTGGAGCACTAGAAGTAGAAGGGAAAGAAATGAGTGCCTGAAGCCGTTTTTCTCTACCATTTTAGAGATTGGACAGATGGTTCGATATTCAATAACCGTTAGCCATCAAAGGATGGAAATGTTGCGGATGAGAAAATAACGCCTTAAGAGGTTGGAGATGTAGAGACTAGAGACCGTAAGAGGACGAAAGTAGTCCAGTCGGATCCTTATGACTCTCAAGTGGGACAACCGCGGGATCTGGAACAGCCCTGCGGGGACAACCCCCGAGTAATCAACAGTCGATTCTGGCTTTCTCTCCTCAATTAGCCCATAACTAGATGAGGCTGGGATATTCCATCAGTGCTAATTGTATGCTTATTGGAAGAGTGTTCGAATCATTATTGATAATAAGCTCCTTGAAAACATGTTTCTATTAAGTCAACTAAAATTCCAAAAATAATTGCTGATACAAATAATTTCTCTTATGTTAATTATAGCATCATTTTCTTTAATATTAAGAGATCAAAGGGGGACGGAGTAACTTGGAGTGTTGAATGCTGAAGGTCCGGGTTTCAAATTCGGCTTTGGCATATAAAATATCCAATCTGTAAAAAGACATGGATGGACCCTGTGCGATCTGGAGAATCTCCTGGGGCTCACCCAGCCTCTATCACGCACCCTTATCTGGGGAAGAAGCCTGTAAGTCCAGCTTGATCTCGAACAAATTATCTCTCTCTTGTCTTAGAAACAGTACCAACTCGAGCATCAACTGCACCCAAGTCCCTTCATGGGTACCAGCGAGAAATGTATTTTAATAAAATAAATCCATCTAAAGTCGGTATGAATTTCTATTTTAATTATTATTAAATAATTACACATTATTGTTTATACGTGGCATTTTCCATTACAATACCTAACGAGGCTAAAATCAACTTGATGAAGGAGCTCTTTAACTAACTAAGAATCTAAAGGCACTAAAAAAAACTTTATAAAAATAGGGGTCCCGAGTCTATGCGGTGTCTCAAAAATTCTCAACAACAAAAAAATTTCGATTTTGGTTTAGTTTCTATTTCGCATGCCAAATCCTGATATCAGATTTCATTATCATATCAGCTTTTCTAAAAGGAGTTACATGCGTTACATTATTAATTGCTTTGTTTATTCAGATTTGGCTTGTAGTTCAAGAGAGTAAAAAAATCGTTGGTATTGCCTTCCTTCGAAAGAGATGTAAAATGATGGTCCTGCGCATATGCGGAGTAAGATTTTAGTTAAAGATCGCTATTCCATTAAAACCTGGATAGACAAAATTTAGGACACCCACTGTAGCATCGTCTGATTAGTCTTAATGTGACAAATTTCTTTAAGAAAATACAGCCATTAAATTTAAACTAATGTATAATATAATTCCTATGACTAAGGACCTTCAACTTGGTATATTCTATGTAGAAATGATAACTGTAAGTAAAAGGGATCGAAATTAATTAATATCTATCGAAACAATGGCGAAACCAATTTTTCTATCGAATCTAACATATTTGTCCTTTTAGATCGCTGGTCTATTTAAAATAATCAGGTACGAATGCACAGCTTCGAGGACTGGAGAACCACAGCAAGATAAAGAGCACCGAGAAGAGTGGAATAAAATATTCTGTTGATGAGTATGCATGAATGAACCCGGAGCGGGAATCTGATAAGGAGATTGCGCGGGGTTGTCGCTCGGTGAGGAGGTAGTGTTAGATTAGTAAAAGATCTCGGTACACAAATCAACCACTTTCCCACTCCACTCTTCTTCTACAAGCTCTTATTTTACACGTCATCGGTTTCCCAGCCAAGATAAGACGTTTCCTACCAAGGATTCCTCCTCGAGAACCGTTTTATCAATCTCTGACTGTTTGAAGCAACAACCAACGAACGAGCTATTGGATAAATATAAAACACTCAAAGACATTTATATGGTCATAAGTTATTTATATATATGAGGAAGAAAATGGTCCGGGTTGAGGTAAAAAAAATTCTTTTATGTGGGGATTCCGACGTTTTGACCCACATTGCAGGCCGCCTTTAGGCCTTAAGATACCAGATACATATAAATTAAAGTCATATAGTATATAATAATTAATGACAGTATATGTAGTATATTGATAGAATAATAATATATGAAGTATGTAGTAGAAATAAAAACCCGACGGGATTTAATTATGTACTAACAAAGAGTTACTTACTTTATAGCAAAGAAACAGTAATGTTAGTACTGTTATCATCTGTAACCAACAAACTAACAAATGAAAAATGAAAAATTAGAACAGAATTATAGTAAGTAAAAATAAAAAATTGTTGACCAATTCTGTTGCATATGTTATAATAAATCTGGATAGCTTTAGTAATCGTATTTGCTATTTCCCCATCTATTTTTCCCTATCATGTTGGAGCCCAAGTAGAGAAAGTTCTCAACTACTTCGAGAACCTCACCATTACAAATCACCTCCACAGTCTCCTCCTCATCTCGGGACAGGACCGGTATCTTGCTCTTAGAGGCATTGATAGTCATTCCTTTTCACTGAAGGTCTTCCTGCCATTCCAGTAGAGCTTGCTGTAGTTTGTCTTTTGTTTCACAAATGAGAACGATGTCATCTGCATATAAGAGTGACGGTCTCAGTATCGTCCTCATGATCCACTTACCTATAACTCTTCGGGCA
Organism: Troilus luridus; assembly: GCA_964056705.1. Lineage (NCBI taxonomy): Eukaryota > Metazoa > Arthropoda > Insecta > Hemiptera > Pentatomidae > Troilus > Troilus luridus. The sequence goes on from OZ057413.1 coordinate 67,122,309, forward strand.
GTTTGCCTTTTACAAAATTAAAGGATATCATCCATAACCACTGTAAATAGAAGTGGGCTCAGCCTGTCTCCTTGCTTTACTCCTCTGTCAATGCGAAAAGAAGCAGATTCTGTTCCGTTAATCCTTACCACTCCTTTGTAATTCGTGTATACATAGAGATTTTATGGCGGTAATGAGGTCTCTTGGTACATCTTTTGCTGCAAGGGCGTTCCACATTTCTTGACATGGGACAGAGTCGAAAGCAGTTAGGAATGCCAAATATGTGTCATAAGATGTGTCTTATCTCTGTATCATGATTTTTTAAATATATTCCTTATGACAAAAATTATATATATATATATATAAAACGATATATAATCCTTTTAAAATGGAGTAAAAAATCCTTAGTTATGCCGTCATTCGGATTGAAATTAAAATAGAGGTCCATAGCCTCCGAGGGCTATGGGACCAAACAAAATACTTCTTTTTTGTGCCTAGCTCCATTCATTCTTGTAGAGGGATATGCATAGTAACAGCATTTATCAAGATTTTAATTATTTTGCTACAGGAACTAGGAGAATTGCAAGAAGTGAGGCAATTCTTTCTGAATCAGGGGTGACCGATAATGTTAGAGTTTATAGTTATTGGGACTACACGTCAACATGGCAGCGAAATA